>OZ018396.1:58735002-60162790 GCA_963969525.1 Ontholestes murinus
ACTTGAATGCTAGATTTTTTAATTGCTTTTGCTAATTTAATTTAATGAAATCAGTTTAAAATTCATTTTTCATAATTTTTCATGTAATAGTTACATTTAAACAATCTAAAGTACATTTTATCTATTAGTTTGTTCAACAGAAATAATTTCATTCAAATTAGTGTTGCTTTGATAGTTGTACTATTTGTAACACGCAAATTAATTTGTATTATTCAATGTCTGTCGAAGTATTAGCTAGAGAAGTAGTTGTTTCAAATTAATTTGTTTTGTAGTCTTAGTAAGACTCATTGTTGTAGATTCACGAAATGTTTTCGTATTTTTAAATTTATGATTTACCCTTAATGCAATGGTGCTATATAATCCAAATGTGTCTGTTGAATTATCTTCTTGACTGCAAGAAGCAGAGGTTTTGCATAAATGAGAGTTCAATTCTTACACGACAACATGCATGCTAGGAATTTATTGGAATAGTTGTATTATGTTTATTAGTGCATGTAAATAAAAGGAAGGGTAGTTTATAAAAACAGTACCTAAACACGAATATTGATTTCAAACAGAAACTTTTTTAACATTTTATTAAACATCAATAAATAAGGATGATTCTTGAATTAGTTTCCCATGTAACTCGTGGTAAAATATTTTGTTATATAGAAACTAGTCAGTTTAAATAAACACACAAGCATGAATTGTATTATTTCTATAAGTAAAGATTTTTAATTAAAAGGCTAAAAACAAGTTCACTACTGGGTTTACCTTTTATAAATTTAGAAACCTCTAAATTATTTATAGGTGCAATGACGCCAATTGTGTTGTGATAGAGGATCTAATAAATATTCTATCTACAACTAGTAGATGGATTTAAAAACTGTTGAACAACTTTACATCATATTTTCAGGTAGTCCTTACATAATAAGCGATTAAAAGTTGTGGATTTTGTAGAAGCCGTAGTTTTATTAACGAACTTTCAATAAGGCATTCTGAAGTACATGTGCAGACCTCTAACAGCAACTGGTAGTTGGTATTTTAATCAGAAAGCCATTGTCCTAACGCGGTCTATCGATTTAGGCGGGGAACAAACAAAAGCAAACAAATCTCCAACCTGTTGTTACTTGTGCGCCGCTTTAAGCACATTCATTCACTTTAGTGGCACACTTGGCCTGTCTTCGTTCGTCGGGCGCAATCATTTATTCGCCGGAAAATGACTAGATTTCAAGCAAATGTTCGCCTCCGCCAGAATATCTTATTACGGCCTTTATAGAATCCAAGTATCGGTTCAAATTCGAAACGACTTTCTTTTGTTACCCGCAACAATGGGCAACTTCTTCGGATCGGCTGCGTTCCCACTGTCTGCTTTATTTAATAACTAGCTCCCCCAATTCTCGTTTAATTAAGTATTTTGCATTTACATTCATACTTTGGGTTTTAGCGTTGAATAGAATTTGTGATGTTCGTGCGTTGCTTAAAGCCGAACGCTCCAGTGTGAGCTGAAAGTAATTGCGGTATTCCTGATGGGAGTTATAATTCTTTCAGGTAGGGTGACTGGCGGGAATTCGGCCGGTAGGGATTATAAATTATTCGTGGACGCAAGTGAACTCCTGCATGCCATGGACGATTTAAATTTAATTTTTCCTCGGCCGCTCTTTTCAAAATAACAGCAAGGCATGAATACATGGATGTGGACTGTTTGCTTCCTTCTCTACTCATTTTTCCCATAACTGTACCGCAAGAAATTGCTATTCCTTGATTTGTCACTGTCAAGTATGTAGGACACGCGTTGCAAGGGAAAATAACGCGGAAAATGTACACCGATCAAGGATTTAACATTCAGAGCTGGCAAAGGGTTTGCACTCATTAGTAATTCCAATCATATTTTTCTCAGAAGCAATATTACGTATTTATGAAGCAATCCTGTACAAGATATTGACATTCGAATCGTAGCTAGAGTATTTTACAAATTTTATACCATACATTTAAAGTTTTAAATTACATAAATAAATTTTCAGTGAAGCTAACTAATTTTGTTTAGAAATATTCACTGCTAAAACGCATCTTATTACGAATAACAGAAAAAATGTACTACGAAGTGAACGCCTCCAAAATTCAAGATATGCATCTTATAACTATTTTCATGAATTAGAAGGTTAATTAAACACTGTATTAAGTAAAGTAAATGATTTATTAATACCGTTAATCAAGGAGATGTATATATAAGGTCGAAACTAGTCTGAGAAATATAAAAATAGTAAAACAAAGTGTTTAATTACCTTTCTAATTAGCCTAAAAAATGTTTCACCACGGGTTAAGTAAGAATTTAATTTATCGTACTACCCTAAACTTACATTTTCACGGTGATTATATTATTAATTACTATTTATATATTTTAATAACCATGATATCATAAAACAATTATGCTTAATATTATTGATTTGTTTTCTAATTGATATAATTTACATTTATTTCAATGTCGATATTCATCTCACGTTTTAAGAATGGCGACGGAGACTTTAGATAAAATTCAACCTCACAAATATTGACATTGCCGCCGTAATAAATTTTTGCTGATTTTTCATTTTCCATTCTTTTCTCGTTAATTAAATTGGTTACGTTCACGGCCGAAATATCTTTAATTACTACAGAAGGGCCGATGATTTTGATGTAAAGCAGGCGGCTTGGGGTCAATCCGTGAACATCGAACCCCTGTCAAGATGAGATACATATTTATGATCGTGAAACCCCATTCATTTTTTTTTCGGAATTTCAGGCAAAGACAGAGTTATTGCGGCGTGATTTATTTTAGCGACCTGAATGGACAGCGGTTTATTTTTGTGTGCACATCGTATCGGCCTGTATAAATTATTTTGATTGTCGCCGGACCCTACTTACTCTTCTATTGATTTATATTTCGAGATAACTGGGAATTATTTATGTCCGTAAATATGCTTTTTTGTTTAATGCTCAATACATATAGGTAGCTAAATAACTTTTAAGTAAACAATATTTATAGTCTATTTTAATCGTCTATTTAATATAATTGATTGCGTTGGTCCAGATAAGCTTCAGCAAAGTACGAATGGAGCAATTAATGTTAAATCCTTTATTTTATTGTAGATTATATGTGTAGTTACTGATTTTATCTTAGAGTATTGTTAATACAATTTGGAGCAAATAGAAACTTACTAATTGCAAATAATAAATCCATTAATAAATAGTTAATTAGGTGCATATTACTGAGGAAGTATACAGTGATAGGTGAAATATGAATAATTTTAAATGTATAAAATAAGTTAAATAAATGTAATAATAAAGATGAGGTAAAACTACATTTCTATATGTTTAGAAATGCAGTATAATTTAAATAGACACAATATTTACATTTTATAAGTTCTGTTTACATTTCTTATGACTAGTGAATGTGATTTTGTTTGCTCAACAATTTAATTGAGATTCAATGGGCTACATACTTCATCCATCTTATTTACCGAAAATAAGAGATATATCTGTGTGTTACCTGCATGATGTTGTACATTGCTAAAGCGCAGCCCTTACAAATATTGCTGTTATAGATTTTATAAAACAGCGGAACCAAGATAGACCCTTGTGGCACACCAGCTTTGGGAACCATTGTTTACCTTGTGTGCGATTTGTCAGATAGGAATTTAACACTTGTAGAATCATCTCATTACATCCAATAAACTTCAAGGTACTAAGAAGTTTAGTATGATTTAGAGTATTAAAAGCCTTACTGGAATCTTAAAGAACTACAACAGTAATATTATTACTGCCCAATTAAAGAAAAATATCATCTGATAGATCTCACAGCTATGGTTTCTTAAAAAGAAACTTTTCAAACGTCAATAACATCATTCCTGCAAAATAATCCGGATATTATTGTCGTTTAAAAAGTCTCGACATTATTTTATCTAACATCTTAGAAGAGACAGGCAAAATACAAATTGGATGTACGTCATGAAAAACAGATGGTTGGTTTACTTTAGGCTAGTATCTTAGAAGAGACAGACAAAATACAAATTGGATGTACGTCGTGAAAAACAGATGGTTGGTTTACTTTAGGCATCGTAAAATATTCTTTTAGCAAAGAAGAATCTATTATATGCGGTAGATATGGTAGTATATGCGGACAACACAATTTAATCATTTGCGCAGACATATTATCGCAGCCTACAGAATTAGTTGTAATTCTTCGTAGAACATTATAAATACACTTTTCGACTTTGTTTGTATAACACTGACTTTAGTTTCTACAATCTTAGCTTGTCATTATCAAACTACAAGTAATTACTTCTTGTTTGACAAGCTAAAATTGTCGAAACTATTTCACTTAATGATTAGTCACTTCATCAAATCAGTGTTAGACAAAGTTAAAAAAAAAATTATTTATGAAGAATGATGTATAATGAAGTAGAAGCCTCCACCGTTAACAATTATAAAGAGTATTCTCATCGGCAGTTTTAAAGCTAAATTTCTAGATTAACCCCTGACAATTATTATTATTATACAAGTTAATGTTGATTGATGAGTTACGTGAGGATGATACAATATAAAATAACTTTCTTCACAGATTAACCATAGAAAAAGTGATTACAAGTTATTTTATATTATAAAAGTTGTTTATTTTAGATATATCGACATTTACGATAGGAATAAAATCAACGAAATAGTCTTGTATTACCTTTGCATATTCTAAGAAATCTGGAATTTCTTTTTTTTTCTTTTTATGAATAATAATACACATTTTATTGACAAACTATGCATATTTACATTTAAATAATAAATAATGGATGATGTGTTAGTGAGTTAGTTTATCAAAAGGCTATCGATCAGAGGTATTTCTGCCTTGTTTTGTCCAGTCATATGGTGTCAGTAGTTAATGCGTAGATGGATGAAACGATGAGATGAAATCAAATATGGTTGAATTAGGATTTTTAAATTTGGGGTTTAAACTAGGATTTCTAGTTTATTTATTTCTATTTTTCTGATAGGTCTTTTTATGATTATCATACATTTTGACATTATTTCTCACCAACTTTGGTTTGATATTCTTAAATTCATGTTTTAGGAACGTATTTTTTTCGGTCTATTGTGATTCAGTCACATTATTCCTGAGCTGTTTGTATTGATTAAAATGCAAGACAGTTTTGGTTTTTTAAATAATGAAAACTTTATCACGCAAAGGTATTATTAGTTTTATACTATTAGAAATCCATAAGGAGTGTAGTTTCGTGAAGGTAACTGTAACATATGAAGCATAAAAACCAATCGCTGATGAGTTAAATCTTTGCATCAAAATCATGTACATATGTCGAATATTTTATGGAATCTGATATTTTGCAAAACTGCATAGAAACTAGGTTCATTAAAATATTTGAAAGACCAAGAACACGTGGTATTTGAGACTACAAGTTCTTTATTTACTCCTACTGACCAGAATACTAGATTATAGTCTGAGAAATTTAAATCTCTAGTACCAACGGATTTAATATCTCTTTTGTTTGTTATTATCAAATCTGAGAATGTCGCACCAATGAATCAAATTCTAGTTAGGGTTTAAATATAACATAGCATTCTAAGAGATTACAAAGTTTCGCCGTAGGAGAATCATTTTTGTCTAACAAGTTAATATTTAAATCTAGTGATGATCATAATATTTTTATTTTTAATTGCCTGATCCTATTTTTGGTCATTACAGATCAGATCATTTTCAAAGAATAAACTAATTAAAATTGTACAGAAATATAGTTTATATGTACAAATTTTGAAGAAAGTCCCGCAATTATGCATTCATTCGTGCTCATTGTTTAGGAGATTAGCACCGTTTTTTAATGGCTTTCTTGACCTGTAGACCCTCCAGGAGATTAAGCTTATGGCATTTTTTGCAAATCTGGATTGGTGTAATCTTTCCCATGTAGTGTCCTCGCTTGATACAATGTTTGGCTAATCCTGTGATTGATTTGCGGTATTCATTTAATCTAAGTCCAAAATTCTCCCTGTTTGCCCTAAATATTAAAAGTCGACTGCATTTCTTACTGTTAAGAACTAATTTAGTTGAACGTTTGTTATTTAAAATTACAACGAATGCCACCGGATCTGGTGGTATTATTGTAACAATGATTAAAATGTGTTGTCCCGTATATCACAAATATCATAAATTATTATTTTTCCGAATAATTGGAGAATTTCTACTATAACTCTTGTGCCTAAAAACGAATGTCCGGAAGAATTAAAAAATCTTAGATCTATTATTATCTTATCCGTTCTCTCAAAAATTTCAGAATGGGTTGTAAAAGATCAACTATTAATTTTCATTGAAGAAAACAATATTCTTCCAGATAACCAATCTGGATTTAAACCAACTTAGAGTTGTCCTACCTCTCTAGCAAACCTTACAGATGATATTATATAAATACTATCTTGCATAATATTAGTTGATTATAGTAAAACTTTTGACACTATTAATCATAACTTATTACTGGCTAATCTAAAATACAGGGTGCGGCAAAACAGACAGTGCAGTTTTGAAGGGCTATTAAAAGAAAACGGCACAATTTAAAGACATGGGGTTTATTTTATCTCAATGGGTACATCAAGCCGTTTTATGCATTAAGTCCTGAAGATGATACCAGAAAGATGATGACCCCCAGCAGCGATACATTGATGAAGGCGATTTCTGAAATTTTCGGCCGCATTTTGGCACATCTCGATGGGTTTAGCCGCGATTTCCTCCCGAATTCGATCCCTGAGTTCTTCCAAGGTGCAAGGTCGATGCCTAAAAACCTTTTCCTTCAGGTAGCCCCACAGGAAGAAGTCGAAAATGCTCATATCAGGGGAGCGTGCGGGCCACTCCACATCACCTCTCAGAGAAACAAGGCGCCCAGGGAACACCTGTCGCAGTTTCGTCATTGAAACTCGAGCAGTATGGGCCGTAGCTCCGTCCTGTTGAAACCAGATGTCTCCCAGATCTGCTTCCTCCATCAGCTCTTCCAAACGAGGTAAAAAAAAATTCCAACATCTCTTTAAAAAAATAAGGCCCAATCACCCCAAATTTGGAAATCGCACACCACACGGTGACTTTTGGGGAGTGAAGTGGTCTCTCGTAAAGTTGCCTTGGGTTATTTACAGCCCAATATCGAAAATTTTGTTTATTCACCCCTCCACAGAGATGGAAGTGGGCCTCGTCACTACTGAAAAAAGTTGACCTCGCATGGATCCGGTTCAACATTTCTTGGAAGCGTTCTCCAGACCAAACCATGGTAACGACTAAAAATGGCACGAGCCCCCCGACACAATGAGATCCCTCCCAGGTAGGTACCCCCACCACAGGGGATGTACTGGACGTTTGTTTTGCCGCACCCTGTACATTGGACTTAGCACAAGCGCTTATGCTTTATTTTATGGTTACCTTAAAAATCGGTCCCAACAAGTAAAAATCGACAATATAATATTCAATCGTGTTACCCTTTTTGTATGTGTTCCTCAAGATTCAATTCTAGGTCCTATTTTTATCCTTCTTTACTGATGTTTTGAAATTTTGTACACTTAATTTATATGCGGACGATACTTCACCACTTTAAGATTGAAAATGTCAATAAAGCAAATACTGATATCTCTATACTTGTGAAAATATCTCATAGACATTCCTTATTTATAAATCCTAATAAAACGTTTGCTATTTTATTTGGTTATAAAAAGAGTCTTGACTTCTCAACATAACCTTAGATGGTATGGTGTATTAATAATACCTTTTGTGAATTCTGCACGTAACTTGGGTTTAGTTATTGATTCAGATTTGCGCTCTAAGTTACATTAAATAAATGTATTTTGCGTGTTTACTACCACCCAAAAGTGATCTATGTCAATAGACTTATTTTAAATATAAAAACTAAACGTTTGCTTTGTGACATTTTAGTGTTGAGCCATTTTTCTAGATTTTTGTCTGGATAAAAAACTAAGGAACGTATCTAAAAAGTATTAGACTAATATTTGGAATTAGGAAGTTTACATCTCTGTAAAAGTTGTTCTGTACATATATATTTCATGAAATAAAGACAATTCATTATTATTATTATTATATAAATGCTGTCACAATTTGCACACTAGATTTTGTAAATTTCTGTTTTTTTTTAATAATATCCTCCTTTTCTCTAACTTCTGCAATCCTAATATCCACAATATCCAAGTTAGCGAGTGTTCCACCTTAAGAACTTTAACCTAAATCCGCAGTAACCCTCTACACAATCCTTTGAACCAATTCCTATATGACTCTACACCTAAGTGAAGAATTTCCCAAAATTCCCTTGAACAAACACATCTTTTCCCTCTACTGCTTGCGCAGAAAACCTATCCTGATCCCAAAATTCAAAACCCCTCCATTCGCCAATTTCGAATTCATCGTATCAAATCATCCATCATCATCATTAGAGGCAGTCTGATGTGACACAGCGACAAGGATAAGTCAGGGCTGTATACTATCTGTTGACCACTGTTTTATTAATATTATGTGTATGTGTTTTTTAAATTTTCTTACTGGTATTACTGACGAATGCGATGGCTGCGTATAGTTTTTCTCCTTATGTTCTTGTATTCAGGCTATATAGTAATTGACTTTTTATTTTTCCCTTCTTTTTTTGAGTAGTTCACTAATTATTTGCTGTAACCGTTATTAGTTCAGTTCAGTTCCTTCAAATAATTTGAACATAGGGATCATCACAAGTAGGTGTAAATAGGAATTAAGGGATGCATGTTTGATTTGTGTTAATTGGTCTATTGGAATAATTATGTCTGTGGTTGTAGATTTCTCCAAATGGAATACTCTAGTTTGTATTGTACGTTCACTGATAAATCTAAGAAATTGTATGAATTTATGAATTTTAATTAGTTCTCATAAAAACATGTTTAGTTGGCGTCCTGAACCTCCCCATGTACAGAAAATATCCTCCACGTATCTACACCAGAAGATAACGTTAGTAATCATTTATTGCTGCCTTGTTTTCTTAAATATTTTTTCTTCAAACCGTCGCATATACCATGTGTCCCGTTTGAAGATGTAAAAATGTAAAGATGTAAAATTTTCAATTGCAGTTTGTACCTCTATTATTGAACGAAAATGTTCAGAATAAAAGTAGAATGATGCCTTTATCCACTAATGTTATATTAGAGGTTTTATTTTTGTTTCATCTTTAGTATTAGTCAAAATATAGCTTCAAAAGTGTGAACAAATATTTCATAATAAAATAAGCTTTTAAAATTCGATGAATGGTAGATTCAAATATTACAATAATTATTTGTTTGCGGCTTAATCAATTTGGATGACAAACACTGACTTTTTACAACTACTATTTGTTCACACTTTTTAAGCTATATTTCGATTAAAACTAATGCTGAAGTAAAAATAAAACCTCCAAATTAACTTTAGTAGATAAAGGAATCATTCTAAATTTATTCAAATATTTTTCCTCCAATAATAGAGATACAAACTCCAATTTTAACAAACAAAATTTTACATGGGAATTCCTTATGATGCGTCTTCAAACGGGAAACACGGTAGATCTCTGAAAACATTGGTGATTTGGGAAAAAATATTTAGCTAAGAGTTGTTTTTAATATTGAACTTGAAATAGTTTTGTCCAAGGCATAAGTCTATCACCTTGAGTAAATCAATTTTGAGGTATGCACGGTGTTGTATTGAATCTTGTATTATTTTTATTTTATATTCAAATCGCCTCCAATACACAAATGAGTTGATTCCGATACAATATTCCAATACAATATCTAACTCATCAATGAAATATACGTAATCGGTATCTGGCAGTCTATAAACAACCCCAAAATGCATTTCAAATGAAAATTCAAAATGAAGAGAATTGCACAGAAGTTAAAATAGTTTTCGTAATTAATCGAAAGGGAAAGGAAGCGGAATTCTATTATAACGTGTAAATCTTTTGAAATGGTCATAAATATCT
The DNA here is from genome assembly GCA_963969525.1 of Ontholestes murinus. Taxonomy (NCBI): domain Eukaryota; kingdom Metazoa; phylum Arthropoda; class Insecta; order Coleoptera; family Staphylinidae; genus Ontholestes; species Ontholestes murinus. The sequence goes on from OZ018396.1 coordinate 58,744,980, forward strand.
TATAATTATATTATATTAGTAATTAAAACTCCTAATTTAAAAACTGTAAGTTAATTTACAATAATTTGCGTTTCTTTATTCCTTAATAAGAGCTCTACACCAGATTAAATCATCATTAAACATCAAAATAAATAACTATTATGTATAAGAAAATCTTTTTTAATAAGTCCTAATTCATTAAAATAATTTGACATATAAAATAATTATAATACAGTGGCAATTTTCTCTTGTCGATCCAGTTTAACGAAGTGATTCTAAAGGCACGATATATTTCAAGATTAAAATTAAGGAAGCAAGAGGTCTTCTATTCTACCGTGGTTATTGGCCAATAGTAGATATTTGGGAAGGCCTTATTGACGTCTAAAATAACAAAACTTTTGTACTCATATATAACAAATTCGAATTTTCACAAGGTGTTAACTCCCTGCAAAATTGACAGATTTTTCTCAAAAAATGACAAATATTTTAACCACTAGAGATGAAAATCTTTTGTAACACTACCAAAAAGAGAGCCATGGAATTAAAAACCCAGTAATTTGCAGTAAATTATGATAATTCATTTTGAAAATTTCAATAATATTGCGTATATTGAGAATTCTAACGAAATGTGAAATTAATGAACGATAATACTTATTCACTTTTATTTTTATATGTCAGATGTACATTTCGAGTACTATGTACTCATTATTAATGTCTATTGATTAGTCATTGACATATACAAATAAAACTTCAATACTATTGCGAATATTGAGAATTCTAAAGAAATATGAAATTAGTGAACGAGTTTATTTTTATATGTCAGATGTACTTTTCGAGTACCATATACTCATTATTAATGAATATTGATTAGTCATTGACATATACAAATAAAAGTGAAGGAAGGAAATAACAAAGGGTTTTAATTCAATAGTGATAACTTCGCCAAAATCAAATCAAACCGTGAATTGGTTTAATGATCAACGAAGCAGTAAACTCAACTTTCCGTAATATTCTAAATGTTAAAATCCCGGCAAAATTATCAATTTATTTACAAAAATTCATTTTCTCAAAATCTTTTTAAAGACAAAATCTACTAGGTTCGTAAATAAAAAAGCTAAATTATAACCATCGTAAGAAATTCAAACATGTATCCATGATGCAATAAAGTCTTGTTTACGATTCAAGTTTCATTATAATATTTGAAATTCATTCTGTGAAAATGAATTCTATTCGTTTTAGATAGCATTAATTTTTGATTAAAAGATTTATCCATAATAATTAGAAAAAACACGAAAATATTTCGTAAAATGACGAAATATTTTCGTGTTTTTTCTAATTATTAGTGAATTTTCTACAACGTAAGGACTTATATATTTTATTTTATTATTTATCCATAAATAAAATCCAAGACATGTAAAAACCCCGCAGTCTTTCATAGTTGTTCATAATTACTACAACATTTGCAAACAATGTATTAATCTCCGTCTGCCTGAAATAATATAACGTTTGAATTCTTTCTGAATAACAAAAGTAGGAGATGCTCAAAGGAAGTAATAGGAATCAATAAATTTAGAATTGTTCTAAAGCAAAGTTGTTTAAGGAGCATTCATTGAAAAGATCTTGCCGATACTGGAGTTAGTGTCACGGAAAAAAGAACATGGTGGGTGGAAGTCAAGTGTAGTGGCAGACCTATATATTAAATACTCAAATAATGCAGTTAAAAGAGGACACAAAATATTCTTCATAACATACTAACAGCGATATAAATATAGTTGAAAATTAAAGTGAAAGAAACCTTAGACATTTGGATATTTCTTTCCTGTTATTACAACTTAATGTTTGACTAAACATTGCCAGAAAACTTTCAACTGCTACTATCATTCATGAATAAGCTCCGGTTTAATCTTCAAACAGAATTACAATAGAACTTTTGCCTGTAATAAGAAGCTCATGTACAATATTTAAATTATCAATTGCAATACAAAATTCTATTGATGCAAATTAGTTATATACATTATAAGCCAGCTTTCTGTTTTGATTAAACTGCACATATTACTCTAGAATGTAATAATTTATATAAATTTTTTTACAGAGCTGGTTTAATCAATTCCAATTAACGCGTTGAAATTAGTGATGAATATGTTCTGGTCATTTATCGCCGCGCATCGGACATGTCGGTGCAAAATTGATACGGCCGTTTATTGAGTGATTAATTATACCGAAAGTGATTGTAAACAAATATGCATCATTTTAGCGTGTGTTGATTGAATTGAAAATGGAAAACTAACATTATGAAATTTAGTATATCAATTGCTATAACTATTTGAAATACTAGGGCATACAATATGCCTTAAATAGATTTAAAAAAAAAACTGAAATAATTATTTACATTTTAATCAATAAAAAGAAAATTAAATACAATAATTTAATAAAAATATGTATTAAAATCCTTTAGGTTAGGCATCTTTATTGGAAAATAGTGTTAGATCTGATAATACGACAATTAATTATGCTTCTTCTCTTCTTGTTTTTACATTGGCCATCATCGGTGGTCCTTCAGCCCTTTTATTTCTATTTGCTTAAAAAAGACAATATTATTAAACATAAATAAAGCGTAGAAATATATTTTTTGAAGTTACGTGAAGATTATTGTAAATTGTAACTGTAAAATTGTTTTTATTGAATAGATGTACATTTATGTAATTGTATCTAATTATCGACCATGGCTTAATATATAAATAATCCTTGCATAAAATTATACGATTGTAATTACATAAATGTACAATGGAGACAGAAAATTATCCTATTATTCACCAACCTAATTCAATTAACCATTTTTATGATGGGCACATAGACCGAGCTTTTTGCCCTAATAGTACATAAAATTTGCAAGAAAAACAACTATAGTTTCCACAGTCCGGGGGAGCACACTATGGGCCCGTCAAAGATGTAATTTAATTAAGGCGTCCATCCAGAAGATTGAACTAATTTTTATATTTATGGCATGTAATTATCACCCTTGGTGCATATACTAAATTAGATTTTTCTCCTTGACGGTTATTAAAGCTATGACAAAATAGCTTTTTCATTATGCATGAGTGGGTTGTTTAGCATCGACGAATAAAACGACGGAGCGGCCGTGCAATAAAGCTAAATTATTAATTTTAATGGCGGATCTACATCACGCTAAATCTCTACGATAAATCCACTTTTCTAATCAACAGAATATGCAATAACGTTTACGGCGGAAAAAATGAAATGTTTTATTTACGATTACAATGGGCCATCCGAGAAAAACTGTTTCATGTATATGTGAAATCTTGTAAGTGTTAAAATATTTAAATATTTAATAATAATTCTAACTCATAATAATAATTATTAAAAGGCTGAAATGTATGCCAATAAAGAAGAAGAGAAAAAATCATACTAACTAGTGGTTTAGGTATGTAGATAACTTAATTGTATATGTAAAAGTTACTAACAAACAGTTTAAACAATTTCCAGATTTCATTAATGCAGTACATCCTGCAATAACTTTTTGAATAGATGCAAAAAATTTAATTTACTTCCTCAATTTTCCTGTTAATAAACTAAAGACAAACTGAACGTTAGCATTTACAGAATACCTGCAAACATAGGTTTGGTTATTCCACCAAAACACAAATATGTTTATATTAGATCTTTAAATATACTTCATAAAACCCTGAAAAGGTAAATCCACATCATTAAATAAATTGCTTACATCGATAAAATTTATAACCTTAACATTATAAGTAATAATAAATGATCATCAACGATTAGGAATTAAAGTTATCATGTATATGTAGGGTGGGTGGGTGGCCTCTATCCCACCCTCCAATCAGTAAAATATAAGCCAGGGTTTTAATTAAAAGTATATTAACACAACTAGTTTCAATATTTGACGGTAGAGGCGTTTACTTCGTGGTACATCTTGAATAACTTGAAATTAAGACACAATAAACTTGTGTTACCACTATATTTTAAAAATTACAGTGATTATAGTGACTATAAAAAGAAGCTTATAGTCGAAACTAGAGTGACTAGCTAGTCATTATCAAACTAACTTATAGTTTGATAATGACTAAATTATAAAGTTATTGAGTCTCAATTACAAGTCAACTAGTTTCGCTTCTTACAGCAATATCGAGAGTGATTATAAAAATCTTCTGCTTTCCTTTTATATAATCAAACATGTAGGCCTGTAGTAAACTTTAAAAATACCACTATTGCTTCTTTAAAAATTTCTCACTGCTCGCAAAGACGAAAAATGGTAAGTTATTATAAGAAACATGCTTATTTGAGGAATTTTCCAACAAACGTATATTAAATATGCAATACAAAACTTACACTTATCAGATAACACCGTCACAAGATACATGCTATTTCAGTGGACATTAAAACTCAATTTAAGAATAACTAATTTTGAAGTTATTGTGAGTGTATTTTATTTTGTATAATTTTTTTTAGTAGGACTTGTAAAGGAAATAAACTAAACTAAACCAATAAATAAATGTATAACTGATTCTCACTACAATTTGACATGTCTATAGATTTATTAGATACAGCACAGTTATGATGAGAATGGTATTTTTTAAGTAAATAAACAATTTATTTAAAAACGAAAGTCATAAATATAATATAGAATATATATTATATATAATGTATGGACAGTTCTGTCCCTCGTTCTTCACCTCAAGATTATGGATTGATTTATGTCCGGGTTAATGGTATTTAATAACTTTGCTGTAAAAGAAGATCTACTGAAAATTTTAGCCATGATAGGACCAAAAACAGGTGAGGATATTTATTAAACATTTAGAACATATGCAAAGTTGATTGATTTGCTTTTACACAAACTGTCTGCGATAAACACTGCACTAGAAATGGTTAGTAATATCAATGAATTGTTGCCCTTTGCAATAAATATTGTTCTTGTCGTATCACTGTATTATCTACAAGGAGTTTAATGTGGTAAACTCTTCGGACAACTCATAAAAATGTCAACTCTATTCAAGCTCTTGCAACACCGCCTTTTCAAGGTATTAATAAAAAATTATAATCCTGATCTTGGTTGGCTCAGTAAGGGCAAAATTCTTGTAAGATTTGTAAATTTTGTTGGAGAAAGAAATCTCAATACCAAAAAAATTTTTTTTTTGTGAAGTAAAACACTTGTTATGTTCCATAGTCAACTAATAATAAATTTATGGAACATAACAAGTGTCTTACTTCACAAAACTTACGTAGCTTTATTTTTTTTAATGGGAGATATTTTATTGTATTACGTAGAAAATTAAATAATTTAGGCCCATAGAAATTTATAGCTATTTTGGGTTTTCTTCAATCTAAAATATTCAATTATCTGGAACATAATAATCTCCTTTCAAATAATCAATTTGGCTTTCGTAAAGGTACATCAACAGTGCAAGCCATGGTGAAGCTCGTTGATGGTATTTTAAGCGGTCTGGAGCCAAAATTATTTGTTCTCATTAACTGTATGGATCTTACATATCACATCAAATCCTGATAAATAAGTTATATGCTTTTAATATGATGCCATCAGCTTGTCAGATGATTGTCTCCTACTTGAGTAATAGAAGACAAGTAGTCACATATGGACAGGAAATATCAAAAGAGGTAGTCGTATCTCGTATATCAAAAACAGAAGAGGACCAAGGTGAGAGAGAGCCCTGCGGTATCGGTTCTCACCTTGGTCCTCTTCTGTTTTTGATGTACGTCCATGATTTTCCAGATGCATTCTGTGATAATGAAGCTGCAGTAATACAATTTGCCGATGATACATCAGTTTCATTAATGAATCATTCGTTTGACGATTTGTTCACAAATGAACGTATAGTGCGACAGAAGTCAAAGTCTTGCTTTCAGCAAATCAACTTAGCATGAACGATCAAAAAACATTTACATTAAAGGAACATGAAGAGCAATTATCTATACACTCTATTAAGTTTCTTGGATTGCACATTGATCATGAACTGAGGTGGGATTTCCATGTCGATGACTTAGCAAATAAATATACTAAAAATATTTATTTGCTGACGAATCTGATGCGTTGTCCTTGCCCAAAAATTGTTTGAACTGCATATTTCGCATTTTAGGCAGGTTCACAGCAGTTAGAGAGCTTTTCTTTGTAACCTAAATTTTAGATTAATAATACACTATGTCCCTAAGCTAAGATGCAATATGAAATTTGAGATTGACATACAGCTGATACAAGTGATACTTTAGGCAGTGTATTACTAAGTCTTCTCAGTAAAAATATGTTGCTGGCTAGTTTTTTAAGCAAGCTCATCCCCGTGTGTATTCTATGTTAATTTAGAGCCAACATATATGCCTAAGAACTTTGAGCGCGTTAGCGGGAAAGAATGAATTGGTTTAAATGAAAATATAACATTTGCTGTCCTGCTCTCATTTAATGTCAGCATATTGCATGTTAACCATTGACATGTTAAAATTTGTGAATATGCATTTAGGTCCATTGCAGATTGAAAATTATGTAATGCAGATTTTATTACTTTCACTATATATACTATATAGGCAAAGTATTGTTTTCGTGTATGAAAATATCTGTGGGCGCTGTATCTCAAAAACGAATGATCCGATTGAGATGAAACTTTAAACTTAAGGTTTTATCGTTCAAAACTGGAACTGAAAAGCTTTTGGTGAATATTCAAAAGCCGGAAGTGAATGTTTACTCGAGACGTTGTTTTTTTCCAAATTTGAAATATATTTCATAACTTTTCAAACAAAGGTTAAAGGAAATGAGAAACTGAAGAAGTTTTATTGAGACATGTTTTTCGTAAAATTTTTAATTTATGAGAAAAAAATTTTAATTTATAATTTTTCAGAAAACATTTTAAATTTTTCTTTAAAGATTCTTGAAATTTCAAAAATTTCTCCTATACACATTTAGTTTTTATTGGAACTTCCTTCCTAAAGAATTTTCATCGAGAATTCTACAAATTTTTACAAGTTTAGCAAAGGTTTTATTCAAGAGTTTCATAATTTTTCAGATAGTCATAATTTATTTTTATTTATAGAAAAATTCTTCGTGGTTTTTGTAGAATATTTTGTTCAAATTTTTCTCTAATTTTCTCAGATGATCCATAATTTTATTTTTTTTGCATTGAGATTTCTAGAATTCACAAGATTTCATTTTAGATTTATAAAACTTTTTTGAGGATCCTAGAAGTGTACAGTAATTTCTTTTTCCTATCTAATAAATAAATAGATATTTCCAGAATTTTTTGCAAAGATTTTATTCGATAGTTCTAGATTTTTCAGAAAGTTCTTTCAAGATTTTGTTTAACTTTACAATTTATTCGGAATTTTTTTTCTAAATTTCTAGAACTAGGAATTTCTTCTCCATATTTTCAGTTTTTTGCATATTCATTTCCAAAGAATTTTGATCGAGGATTCTAGAAGTTTTCCTTGTAGATTTCTAGAACTTTTTTGGAGGATTTTAAAAGTATACAGTAATTTCATCTTCATATTTCCAGAATTTTTAGCAAAGGTGTTATTCGGGAGTTTTTTAGAAAGTTCGTTTCAATATTTATAGAATTTTCTTTGAGGCTGTTTCCAGTAATTTCTCTTTCAGATTTTAATATTGTCTTATAAATTGCAAAGATTTCCTTCAGGGCTCAAAAATTTAAAAAAAAATCTTTTCCAGAATTTTAGACTTTTTTTCCAGAGTTCAGACATTTCCAGTAACTTTTATTCAGATTTGGAGGCTATAGAAAATCTTTTCTTAGAAATCTAGACTCTTTTTCAGTCATTTCTCCAGATATCAATTTTTTTCAAGCTGTCTTTTAAATTGCGAAGTTTTAAGAATTTTCAAAAATAAATTTCCAGAAATGTAGATTTATGTAGAATTGAGAACATTTCCAATAAATTGCGAAGGCTTTTTTTGAAAATTTGTTTTTAAAAATGTAGACTTTTTTTTCGAAAGTTCAGGAAATTTGTAGTAATTTTTTCTCCACATTTCAAGTTTTTTTCAACTTGTCTTCTAAATCGCAAAGATTTTCTTTTAGAATTTTCTTCTAGAAATTATTCTCTCGAGGGTTCAGGAAATTTCTAGCAATTTATTCTCTAGAGTTCATGAGTTTTTTTGAAGTCGTCTTTTAAATTGCAAAGATTTTCTATGAGGCATTAGGATTTCCTAGAATTTTTTTTCTAAAAATTTAGAGTTTAGAAAATGCCAATAACTTCTTCCCAAAATTAAATTTTGTTTTCAACATTTCTCATAAATTCCGAAGATTTTTTTCAGGCTCTAAATATTTTTTTTAATTCGTCTTCTTTTCGAGAATTCAGGTAAATTTCAGCAATGGCTTCTCTAAAATTGAACATTTTTGTTTCAAATAGAGGCTATAAACTAATTTAGAAAGTTCTAAATTGTGGAAATTTTCTTGGAGGGTCTAGTTTTTTTTAGAAAATTTTTCTCTAGAATTCTTTTCTCATTTTCTAAAAAGTTTAAAATAATTTTCACTAATTTCTCTTCCTGATTTCAAGATATTATTTTAACTGGTCTTCTAAATTTCTAGGAGGCTCTAGAATTTTTAGAAAATTTTCAATTAGGAATCTAGACTTTTTTCCAAGGGTTCAGGAAATTTCCAGAAATTTCTCCTCCAGATTTCAAGGTTATCTTCTTGTCTTCTAAATTATAAAGATTTCCTTAGAGGCTCTAAAACTTTTTAAAAAATTTGTTTGTAGAAATCTAGATTTTTCTTGAAGGTTCAGGAAATTTTCAGTAATTTATCTTTTTTTGAGGCCCTAGATTTTTAGGAATTTATTTTCTAAAATCTAGTTTCACTTTTTCAAGAATTCAAGAAATTTCCACTTATTTCTTCTTTATGTTTCAAGATTTTTTAATTCAATCCGCTTTATAAATTGTGAAGATTTTACTGTAAGCTCTAAAATTAAAAAAAAAATTGTTTAGTAATATAGACTTTTTTCAAAAATTTACAAAATTTCTTTCCTGAATTGAAATTGAAATTCAATATGTTTTAACCACAAATTATTGTAGGTAAGTATAGATTACAACGTAGTAACGGTCGCAACCATTCTTTTTATCAAAAATGTTTACATTGTCAATTTTCTTTTATTAAAATATTGTAATTAAAGTTATTGGAAACCACGAGGCGATCAATAATTAAAGTTAATATGTATATGTAGGGTGGGTGGGTGGCCTCGAACCCACCCTCCAATCAGTAAAACATAAGCGAGGGTTTTAATTAAAAGTTGTAAAACGTAAATAAACATAATATTATTGCAAAATTTAATAGATTTATTCAAACAAATATTGAAATTTTGAAAAATAAGACATATCTTTTCAAACAAAAGTTAAAGAGAATGAAAAACGTTTAATTGAAACATTTTTTTTTGTTATTAATTTAAAAAATTTGAATTTTTATTTGCTTATAATATTTATAAGTAAATATAAAAAATTCAAAATTGAGCAAATAATTAAGAATAACCTCATAGTTTTCGAGAAAAATATAGGGAAAGTATTGTGATGGCCACATCACCATTTTAGTTTTATCGTCTGCATATAGAAAAGCTAATTAATCATTGTAGATATTTGTATATTAAAGTTGTAAATAACTAAGATCTTCAAAATGTGTGTTAATTTTCACTACGAATGAAAGTTTACAATCGTAGTGAAAATAAACACACATTTTGAAAATCTTAGTTATTTACAACTTTAATATACAAATGAATATGGATTTTTAATACTTAAACGCCTTATCTATCAACCAACGAATCTTTGTTGATGTTGGGAAGATCATTGATAAATATTATAAATATTATCCCAGAATGGATAATTGTGGTCATTAAAGTTAGTTGGTACGTATGTATAATCTCCAACTCGTACTATTTGGTATCGACCTAAAAGTTATGATGATATAAGTTTGCAACTGGAAGGTAGAAAGTTATAAAAGTACAGCTTTTGCAGAAGAACATCATGAGGGACAGTGTCAAAAGGTCTAAAAATGTTGCAATAGAGTATACACCGCTATCAAATCCTTTCAATATTTCCTTAATAAAGCTAGTGACCACTAATTGATCTTCCCCTACGAAAACTGTACTGCATATTAGCGAATATATTTCCAAAAACTTATTTGTTTAGTTAACACTGTCTCCAGAATTTTAGAAATAATGGGTAGCAGTGATATCGGTCTATAGTTATTCATATCACATGTATCATCTTTTTTATGTATAGGGACAATATATTTCCCAAATATGGCAAAAACAATAGGCAACGTGCGACGGTGGCTTTAACTTATTCATCATTTGTTATCAACCTTAAATTACTTCAAAAGTTTAAAAATAGATTTTAAAAGTTCAACATCACCGAGCCAATGGTCATATTTTTTTATCAATCCTTTTACTTGCCATGTAAAAGTAACTGAAATAGCTACATATATTGCAGAACTTATTACATTAAGGGCAGAGGAGTTGGAGCCAAAAATTTTGGACTTTTAGAATGACATTATCTTAAAATTAAATGTATCAAATGAGAAACTTGTGGAACATTGTTTACAGAAACAAATTTCCATTCTTGAAAAGGTCAATACAAAATAAAATATAAAATGGGATTTCTTATAGATAATGTAGCTGACTCTACTCCTAAATTGATCATCTAATATGTCAAATTTTACCGGATGTAGATGAAATGCCAACTGGGTGTGAATGATTTTGATGTATGTAAGAAAAATGTCTCTTCTTCGGAATTAAAATTTTGCTTTCGCTTTTATCCACTGCTTTTGGGCAAATTGCTTGGTTTTTTTGGCTGGTGGAATTCGGCCTACTAGATGATCAGGTTAGGTTATCCACAAGAAACTCCAGGTTCAACAACGGAAACTGAAACTGAACAGAATTGAACAAATAATAAATCTTTTTATCCATATTAATGATATTAAACAAACGTCCAATGTACACACAACGAATTAGTGATATTAAAATTAGGCCCTAATTTTTTGACGACAGATGAATTGCCACAAATTTAAAGAAATTTTAATTGTAAAAACTGAGTTAGTATTAAAGTATATTAAGGAGTGTGAGTTAAGTAAGAATAAAATATGCATAAAAATGCAAAAATTGAAGACACTTAAATTCATCCACAATAATGAACATCAAAATCAAAATCAATTCAAATCACTTAACAATAACCAAATCTAATAAAGGCAACTCAACTAATACAAAACAAAATACTATATAAATAAAATACAGAACTAAATAGAAACTCAACCATCTATCTAGAAAACCATTTTAAAATAGAAATTATGAATAGGCACGCCATCCTTTCAGGAAAAGAAAAATTAATATTTTACTTACGAATCCAATTTGCCCTAGATTATACGGTTTTATTAAAATTTATAAACCAGACAGATGGATTACACCAGTCCTCACTTATATAAACACACCAGTCCATAATATTTTATTCTTTATTCTTCATTCTTTATTATTATCTTTGTTTCTCCTGCTTACAAAATACAAACAAATATATAATATACATACAATCAAATAATACACAAATAATTTTGGCTAAATGCATGAATTCAATGAATTATTTATTAAAAGAAATTATTAATAGCTTTTGCGACTCTCATTAAAAAAAAACTCTTTAGATCTTACAAATAAATTAACCAAAATCAGGCTAGAAAATAATACAAGGTTTCATTCGATGTAATGAATCTGTTTTCGAAAATCCCCAAAATTGAATATATGGAGTTTGTAAAGGTTAAAATCTAAAAAATAAGGTCAACACAATTGTTCAAAAAAATGGATTAATTTACTAGAATTTTTTTCAAACATAACTATGTAACATTCAACAATAAATATTATAAACAAAAAGAAGGTTAAGGATCACCTCTAAGCCCATTGCTGGTATAAATATTTAACAAACATAATTTTAAACTTCGAAACACATATGTTTTTGGTTTACGTATGTAGACAACATTTTAACTGGCTTCACTGGAACTGAAAGACAACTAAATAACTTCTTAAATTACATAAACTAATCCATTGATAATGATCACTCTTTTTTTCGAGAAGTACATTTGGTAATTCAAATAATATTGTGAAGAAAGGTAATTCGTGCTTTATTCGTCAAATTACAAAAACTCCATTCATCCTCAGAATCATAGTAGAGACAGAAAAAAAAGCAAACATATTCCTTGACCTTTCAATTTTGAAATTATTAGAAAGACTATGTTATCTGATAGATTAATACTATCTAATTGAAGACACCCCGTTAAACCAAAATTAGCTGCATTTAATTCAATGATTATTAGAGCACTCGAGATACCCTTATCAAAAATTGGATACAAGAACGAAATTATAATGATTCACACATTAGCAAACAATAATGGTTATAACATACAAAGAAAACAGTAGATAATTTTGTTTTAAAACAACCAATCAACAACCTTAAGAAAACTGTACTATCATTCAAGTCATCAACATTTTTTGGTGAAGTGTGCCTAAAAATTCGTAATATATTAAAAAAATATGATATTAAAGTAGCATTTAAGCCAAGGAACCAAATTTGTAATTCCATGTTTTATTAAAAACTCTCAAAAGATAAATTAGAATAGATGAGGTATTTATAAGTACACAAATGTATGTAGGTCAAATTGGTTGCAACTTCAACATTAGATTTAAAGAACATCGTAAAACCTTCCGATTAAAACATACAAATTCCACATTCGCGAATCGCTTAATAGAAAACCGGCATTCTTTCTTGAATTTCTCTGAAAAAAGATTAAAATTTGATTTATTCGAGTCCTGGGAAATTTACAAATGGAAGAGTAATCCGGAAATTTCAATAGAATGAATGATATAACTTAAAATCATATATTAAACCGTAAATTTTAAAAGCACTTTCGAAATTAGCTAAAGTACTAAAATACATCTATTCCCTGATTCATCATTAAAACATCAGGTTACTATAAAGGTTAATACATCAGTCGAGTATCAATTTAAATCATTGTTTCTCTAATTATGCGAGTCTCTTCCCTTAAGTTACTAAAACCTGCAAGACAATAAGAAGCGTAATTACCCTCCCCATTATATTACCTATTGAGTTAGTTATTCAATACCTTTTCAAAGTAATCAATTTACTACGAATATCAAATTCAATACTGTTTAGCATGCATATTATTATACACGCGACCCGCATGAGTGTTCCATTAAATTAGATTAAATTTATAGTACGTTCATTAGGGAATAACACTTAAGGAAGCTCTGCTAAGGGCACGCAAGGACATTAGCATATTGTTTAACGTAGGGGTTAGGTCTGGACTAAAATAGATATTGTCCTCTTATAATTATAATTAATCTATTGTTAAAAATAATAAACACTAAAATATAATGAAATATATTATTTTTTTAGAAAGTATAAATAAATATTAATTTTAAATAATTTACACTACGAAATGTTTGCTTATCAATCACTAATTATACGTCATGGCAGTTGTTATATAACTCCAAAAATCGTCGATTGTATATAGAATTTTTAAATTAATATAATATGTAGAGATAATATTGAAATATGTTATGTCACTCAAAACCTCAATGTTTTCATTTACTATAAGGGAATCTAATGTTTTGCCTTATATAAAAAAAACGCGGCCACATTTCGTATAAACGTGTGATATTATATTATATACGTTCGTGGATAAAAGGTATTTCCGCTGCACCTATATACAAAGGGATATTTTTAAAATTCATATTACATTTTTTATAAGACGACTCGGCTTATATTACAGTTTGTAATTTGAATACTTTTAATAAAAAAAATTTAATACTTTTTGCTACTGGTAAAAATTGATAATACATCAATTTTATGATTTATGTATAAAATTTAAAATAATATTTTCAGTAAATTTACAGCAAAAAATATTATGTTTCGTAATTTTATGAATGTATGTAGATATTAAATTAAAATATAGGCGTTTAATTCTATACGATTGCAAAATAAAGTAAAATAAATATCTACAGTTGTAGAAAGACCCAGTGTATTTTTTTAGTATGTGTTTATTGATATAAATAAATAATAATGTCGTATTAAAGTAAATTATCAAAACAAGAATGACCTTGTTAATAATAAAATATGCTTTAAAATAATAGAAGATATTTTGAAGAATCAGTTAAGTTATTTACCATAGTCCATTTTTTACATTCTAAAATGTTAAATTGCGAGAAATAATATATGAGGGATATCCGAAAAGTTTCAATTTGCACAGTTTCTGGATGGCTCTCGTAAATTGAATAATTCTGATATAATACTATTAAAACTACAATTAAAATGAATAATTTAGAAAACTAAAAGAATGCATAATAACATTTTATTAATAAAGAATATCTAAAGACGTATTTAGTAACCCCAATTTAGGTTTAATTTAATTAATGAACTGTTATATTTAAAATATCCTTTGATAAATATATTATGGAACAAATTCACCAAAAATTGTACACTATTTTCAGTTTACGTGTGCGAACAATTTAATTACATCATTGCCGTCCAGTTTAGGTCGAGAAGGGGAAATACGGATTTTTTTTGAAAACAACATGCCTCTCGCCGCTCGTATTTAATTTTTTTACGAGGCAAACGTGACGCCCGTCGTGCAATTCATTACCCCTCCATTGTGATACTATGTCACAATATTTGTTTTGCTTCCTGTTAATGTGATGTCTAATTTGCCACATCATATTTGTTACGTGTGTTTGTTTTAGTTGTATATGCGTACGCCGGATATATCACGTAATTAGCTAATTCATTAGCTCCAAGTAAATATTAACAAAGTCTGCCTATGCTTTGTGTGTGTGTGTGTGTATAAGGAGGGATTACGGAGTGTATGCTTCCAGGTGAAAGTTTCCTAAACGTATTTACATTATAGAGTTTGTATTCGGTATCATGGTATATTATATCTGTCATTATGTAACTGTATAACTACTGATTTGTAGGAATAAAATGAAGTTATGTTAAATAAGTAATTGTGGGAGCATCTACTTATATAAATGATTGTAAATACCTTTTTTATATATCACACACTTTAAATCTTTATTTGTGACTATAGTTTCGACAGATTTTCTATTATTTTCAAACTATACTTCAAATTTTTTTTACAATCAACTTTATAAACACTGTATTTATTTTGTGGCTATAGTTTCGGTAACTAAACGTACCATTATTAAACATAAGAAATACAGTGTTATACAAACAAAGTTAAAGTGTTTTAATTAGTGTTTAACATGTATAACGAAGTAGATGCCTTAAAAATAAATAAAATTCTGAAAGATTTGGTTAAATATTTTGACAGTGTTGATTGTTGCATATTTTGGAAGTGCTTTATATTTATTTCTGGTTAATTTGATACAATGATACATGTATACCTAAATTGATATATATTTCCCTGTACTCATAAATTCTCCTTGTTATAAAGCTTAATTACAAAGGGGCTAAGTCTGTGGTGTTGTTTATTGTAGTACAGATAAAGGGACCGCTTCAAGGATTAGACGAGGAACGTCCTCCTTTGCAAGCATAATGACGGTTCACGCATTTGTTATTTATGCTTTTAGCTCATTCAATATTATTACAAAAAAATTTTAAAAGCAGTTTAGAATTATTGCTTAATATACTGTTAAATACCTGTTAAATTTTACTAAGTTTTGGGTTGAGTAATTTGAAGTATTTTATAATGATGATTTTAAGTCTTATTCTTCTAAATTATTTCTTTTATATTGTTTTAGAAAACAAAATATAATTTAACACAAATCAAACAATTGCTAGAATTATTTTTTACTAATTAAGGCCAATAATTTATTTTTAACTGCTTCTACTTTGTTATAAATTTTAATTTAGAAATTAAACACGTTTTTATATAACTAGGACAGTTATACAAACAAAATTAAAAAGTCTTTAATTTGTCAATAAATTATTATTTATTTTATTAAGTATTTGATGAACCTAATGAGTGAGGCATTTATGAACTTTATGAAACAACTATATTTTCTTCCATACATTTTCTTTACTTCTATTATTTTACGTTTTTGTAATTTTATTCAGACTGGAATATTTTTAAAAATTTCATACTCTGAAATTTAGTTGCACAATTTTGCCGTAATCTAAATACTACTCAAACATATTAAATATATAGTTTAGCACAATTTTTTGGCTTTCACTTATCCATTAATTTATTTTTTAAAAGACTAATTTTAAATATAAAAGCATAAACGAGCATATTTCTTAGATAAAGCTAAATAATCTTAAAAAATCTCATACACTCAATAGAATAAAAAGTCAAAGATGGCAATTTATAATTTACAGATGACATATAATTGACAAATGGAAGATAGGTGGCAGATAACTTAAGATAATTGGTAGAAAGAAGTTAATAAATGACGGAAGGCATTATATATAAAATGTAATAGAAAAAAGTTTTCTAAAAAGTGGATAACAGTTAAAAATCTGTTTACTAATAACTTATGATATCAGATACTTGACATAAAATAAAGGGCAGAAGAAAGTTGACAGATGAGGAACGATTTATGATATAATAGAAAAATAGAAGAGAGTTAACATAAAATTAAAGACAATTGAGAAAAATCAGTAATCAGTTGATTACCTAAAGAGAGACAATGAACACTTAACGCCTAATAGAAAGAGATAACAGAAAAAATTGACAACTGATAGATAATATAAGAGTTGACAAAAGACAGAAGACGTTAGGTAAAGGACAAAATAAAATACGACAAAAGGCAATAGATGACCCATGATAAATATAAAAGACAGTTAACCAAAGAGCAAGATCAGAAGAGAAATGACAGAGGAAATTTGATAGATGACATATTGTATAAAAAATAGAAGAGATAAGAAGGCAGATAAAAGTTGACATTGTGCAAAAGGTATGAGACAAAGGAAAGGAATAGTGATCGATGATAAATAATATACGATAAAAAATAGAAGGAAATAACAGAAGACAAACTTATGATATAAGATAATTTAATAGGAGAGATGGCTTTTCACAATTTATACCTGAAACCATAAAAAATATGGTGATGTGGCCATTATAGTACTTCCCTATATTTTTCACGAAAACTATGAGGCTTACGCAAGAAGGCTCACTTTTGAATTCTCTACAATTATTTGTTATATAAATGTCATGTAGCTCCAATAGTTTAGTAGCAATTGGCAAATAATGTCAAAATTTTCAATTTTTTTTTCCACAAAAATTAAGAATTTTATGAAAAATATGTTTTAACAAAACCTGTCCAGTTTCGTATTCCCTTTAACTTTTATTTGAAAAAATTTGTAATACTGTTTATATTAAAAGAATTATTGGAATAAGAACAAAAAAAAACACCTCGAGTAAATACCCACTTCCGGTTTATGAATGTTTACCAAAAGCTTTTCACAAATAAAAAACTTTTTAACTTAACTACTAGAAACTAGAACTTCTAGTTTGATAATGACAAGCTAAAATTGTCGAAACCATAGTCACTTAATAAAGTCAGTGTTATACAAACAAAGTTAAAAAGTTTTTTTATTTGATAATGAATAATGTATAACGAAGTAGAAGCCTCCACCGTTAAAAGTTTCAAAAGCTTTTCAGTTGCAGTTTTTAACAAGAAAACCTTAAGTTTAAAGCTTCATCTCAAAATGATCATTCGTTCCTGAAATACAACGCCCATAGACATTCTCATTCCAGAAAACAATAACTTCTCTATGTATATTTTATATAATGAAAGTAAAAAGAAAACAAATCAAAATTAAAAGTTGAAAATAGAGATGAAAGACAATTAAAAAAGTGGTAATCAGACATGACAAAAGATATAAATCGTACCTTAAAAAAACAAAAGTAATATCACTGACAGTTGATATATTATACTACTAGATGATAAAAAAACAATTGTCAGTCTCAGGTGTAGAAGAAATTTCATAAAAAACAAGTGATAACCGACAGATGGTAGTTGATGATAAGTAGAAGGTATATTTAATAATACGGGAGATAGTTAATAATCTATTGGCTGATAAAAAAAGACAGATGAAAGTTGATAATAATTATAAAATAAAGAGCAGGAAAGACAAAAAAATGATAATTGATAGATGAAGATAGATTAAACATAAAAGATAGTTGGATGAAAACGATAATAATTGCTAGATGCGAGTTAAACATCTATTAACTGAGAAGAAATGACAAGTGAAATTTGAATTATTTAATATAATTGATAGAAGATAATTGACAATTGTCAGATTTCAGATTATGTATATATAAAAGATAATAAGAGACAGTTGATTGAAAACGAATAACAATTAACAGAAGGCAGTTAAAAACTATAAACGGATATAAAAATAACCAGTAAAATTTGACACTTGATATTAAATTAACAACAAAAAAAAAACAACAGACAGATGAGAGAGAATGCATAATAAATATATACATATAATGGTTGACAGATGACAGTTTATAATCTGTTAACTAATTAGAGATTGCAGTTGGTATTTAACACTTGACATAAAATAAAGAAAGTAATTGACAGATGATAGATATAGATATGATATATGATAGAAACTTACGGTTGACAAAAAATGGAAGATAAATTCATTGACATTGACAACCTTAAGCAATGTATTAGGCTAAATACGACAAGTTACACCAAAAATGTTGAAATTATCGATTTGCACTTTACCAAAAGAGAAAAAACGGTGTCCATTTTGAACATTTGTTGCATTAAATAGTAATTTTGTGATAAATTTGATTTTCATTTTATCACGTGGGCTTTGAAAATATTCAAGAAATAAATAGTGGGAGATCTTTTAAATGAGGTGTTACTTGAAATACTTTTCCATTTGAAAAAAAAGTCGGAGGTGGGTGGGCACTTCCGGAAACAAATAAACAAACTGCATATACATAGAAATGAGGACAAGAAAAAATTATATTTATCGTGTTTTGGGATTTTTTTTGCAAAAATCGCCTTATGAATTTTATTCCAGTTAAAGTTTCCCCCCTCTATAACCACGTATATTTTTGCAATTAACATAAATAATAAAATTTACTGTACAGAACAATATACCTAATAAATTAATTTATGTTTGCGTGTGTTAGGTTATAGATCTATCCTGTACGTTCAAGCCAAACTTTAAATTGCAGATTCAAATCAAAATGTCAATTTTTTTTTCTTAATGGCAATTTGGTTTTCGACCAAAAAAAAAATCTACTATCTTCCCTCTACGAATATTAGCATCTAACCTCCAAACAGATGAATCAATCCCAATTATTCCTTCCATTTTACATAACAAGAAAATTTCTTAAACAATTGCCAATAAATGACAGTAGCCACTCTAAGTGAACTTGGTCCAATATCTCATATTGGAGAAAAAGTCAGAATAATAACAATAATAATAATAATAATGTTTATTTGATATATCACATGTGTAAACAAAAAGGTGACTCTCAAAAATAGAATTGAAGGAAACACAATTGTTTTCGAGGTTTTGAGGAATTGTAAAAAAATTAACCAATCGTAGAATTAGCTTCAAAATTTCTAGAATAGACGAATCCCTACAAAATAATTTATATATCACATATGGAAACAGAATTGCAACGCTCAAAAATGGAATTGAAGGTCATAAATTTGTTCTCGAGGCATTGAAACATTGTAAAAAATGAACCAATCATAGAATTATTTTCAAAATTTAAAAACACGTTCATTATAGACAAATCTTTAATATACAAATTGCAAAACACATCCAGAATAGACGTATCTTCGATATGATATACTTATTTCACCATCATCCCATTGTAAATACCTAAACATCCCCTTTGCCCACGTATTGGCATTGAAACACAACTAGAAAACACATTATCCCTTAATACCAATAGCCCGAAATGGAACCAAACATTTGCCAACCTCGAGATAAAGAAAACGGGAAGAAACCAGAGATATTTTTATTTACAATGTATACATGTATTATATCAATATTATGTTATAGTTGAAAATATTTAAATACAGATTTGAATTTAAAACTCCACTCCCAATCAAGAAAAAGAAAAATTCAGATACGTGCACGGCATATTAGTATGCTAACCTAGAAAGACCAGGTCATCTTAATCAAATACCAGATTAGGGTCAAACATGCCTGAATATAAAGCAAAGATAAATCTATATATTAATTCTGGTACGTTTGCTCTGCCTAATTCTTGTGCAGTCTAAATTATGTGTGAACATTATATTATTTTTTAATGTGTTAGGATTTTTGTTAGAACTGATTTAAAAGAAATAAATAAATGTTACGGTTTTTGTAATAAAAAATGTATTAAAGTCGTTTACGTTATAGAAAATTAACTAATCATTAGAAAACATAAAATAAATACATTCAAACTAGCCTTGCTTCAACAGCCTTGCTATTTATAACACGTAAATTACTTTTATATCATTTAATGTCTCTCGAGGTATTGGCGAGAGACAAGTTGTTTCAATTAGTGATTTATTTTTGTAGTCTTAATAAGACTCAATATGATGCATTTGTTATATATTTACGAAATGCTATTATGTGTCTTTTGTAACTAATTGGTTTCTATATGTAATTTATAACAAGAAGAACAAAGTTCTATATAAATAAATGAACAAAACTGCAATTAACATATATAAAGCAATTTGACGCCCCTTGATGGATTAAGGTATCATACTCTTTATGCTATGTCATTCCCCTACTTTTTATAAGTTTGCAGAAGTTGCGAAATAATGCGCTTTAAAAATTCTAAAAAAATTAAGGAAAGCTACGAACCTCCTTAACAATTAGTTAATAATCTTCTCTATTAAATAACATATTTAATCCAAAAAAAAAGAGCCTATAATGTATTTACAACCTCTAAATTAAAATTTTTTAATGGTTATGGCAACTCTAGAAATTACAGTTTTTCGCGATACAAATTTTTACCATTAATGCTTCATCATATTTTATAATCAAAACAACTAATCTCTCGTAGTATTACTTGTTCTTCAATCTACTATAATATTTGTAAGGCAGAAAGTCTTATGGTAAAAGAATATTATTATATAGTTGTTTTCTCAACTGATCGATTTATAGTTTAACTCTTCTAAATTAGATCTTGAATTAGAAGTATTTCAAAATTTGAAACTAAAAATTAAAAAGAAATGTGCATTTTCTAAATATTATTGAAATATTATGAGTTAAAAATATTTAATTAAGTCTTTCTTCCGAATAGTAAAGTAGTAAATTTAATTACTCCCTTCTTTTAAATCTGAAGAAATAATTTAATTAATTAATATAAAAAAAAATTAAATCAATAACTCATCCAAAAAAAAAACTATTTCGTTTTTAACCATTTTAAATAAAGATACTATTTGTTTCAATTATAATTAAATATATCTCATCAAATAAATAAAATGCTACATACACTTTTCTGGTATAAACAATCTTCAGAGTGTGTAATATACTTTTGCTTTTGTAGAAATTGTATTATACTTTATTTTAATTATTTATAAAAAAAAGATTCTCTAATTAGCCTTCTAGATTACAGATACGAATAATATTTATATTATTTTTAATAATTAACACGTAGTAACGGCCGCAACCATCATCATAAATAATTATTGTTTAAGTAGCACCAATTTTTAGTTAGGTCTATCTTTATAGAGTTATTTTTTAATTTTTTTAATTTTCAAATATCGTAGGTTCAACGATAATCGCAAACATACTTTTTTTGAGTAAGTTTTTCATATATTTCTATATAATCTATATATACAAAATATTATGTATATATATATTTTATACTTTCATATTTGTAATTCATAATACGTTAATATTTATGAACTTATCTGTAATTAACTTTTTTACAATGAAATTTAGTACTTTGTAATATCCCGGCGCATGCACCATTTCTAAAACTATTAATGTAATATAATGAAAAAAGCACTTAAAAAGCACTAAACATAGAAAAAATCATAAAAACAGGGAAAAATTCAAGATTTACAAAATATTTTCATATTTTCATGTTTTTTTACTTCTTCTGGTTTTATTTTGATTTCTTGTCCAATGGATCCAGGTATTTTCTAAATTTAATCTTTAAAATTGTTTATTAAATTTGTAGATACATGCAACGACATTACCTGCTTTTCTAAATATTTTATTGTGTTGCTCACAATACGCTTAAGCTAAATTGTTTTGAAGCTCTTATTCTTAAGAAGATTGACAGTTTTCCTATTTTTCTATGTTTGCCGAGAGTAGAAAATTGGTACGGTTATAGTATTGGCTATCACTTAAATTTGTTTACATTTAATGCTGACTGGGATCCCTATTAGAGATTGGTCTAACGACGATTACATCCGGAATATCGTAGTTGTGATTTCTATGAAGCTTCCGCCGGTTTTATATGAATAATAGAGACGAAATATTATATCTACTTATTTATAAACGAATCCATTGTTATTATATTACAAAATCTCCCATCTTTTTAAAAATATTTCTTCGCTTATTATTAGGTATCTGACTAGATTTTTTTATTTTTCTATAGACAGGATTCTCTTTTGTATAGACTTTCAGATCTCTCTTTGTCCTTATTTATTAGCACTTGCAAATCCTTAGATCTCTCTAGGTCGCATTGTACCGCTCTATTTTTCTATCTTTCTAGATTTCTTCCTCTCTTTATGTTTTAACTTGTTTCTAGATCTCTTTAATTTTTTAGAGCAGTTTATCTCCTTCATTTTGTCTAAATTTCTTTTCCTCCTTGAATATTTGTAACTTTTTAGATTTTCTCTTTAGATTTCTTTATCTTTTTAGACAACTCTTTCCCTGTTTGTATAATTTTGTTTTTTCTCCTTGGATATTTTCAGATTTCTTTTAGACAGCTCTATCTAGATCTTTTTATCCCTTTAGACCCTCCATTTTCTAAATCGTTTTAGATTATTGTCTTTGGAGATCTCTCACTTTCTCCCTCTCTACATCTCTGTTTTTTATCTTCCTAGGTTGCTTTCTTTCTAAGATTTCTTTATCTTTCTAGATCCTTCACTTGCTCTCACTATACCGGGTGTTCGGTAAAAAACTATAATAATAACTTTGTTATTTATTAACCGATTTGAATCAACTAAAAAACCAATTAAATGGCCGTTTAAAGACTATGAAATCACATTAATTATATATTTTTACAAAATAAACTTTATTGAGAAATGAGAGTCAACTTTTAATTTTTAAATTCCTGCATATACTTTATTATTTTTTTATGCTAGACATTATTTTTCTGAATCCAATGATTCCGCCTTGAAAAAAATCGGAACACACAAACGGCATTTGTAAGACACAGACTAATAACAAATGATTGATAGTACTTTACAAAAAATAACATTTCATAAAATTTCTTTCTCTATATCTCTTTTCGAAAGTAAAACTCTCATTTCGTTAGATATTCTTCTCTACATATATCTCTTTAGATTTTTCTTTCTTCTTAGATATTTGATCTCTAGATTTCCAGCTTCCAGTCTTTACAATCTGTAGATTTTTTATCTCCCTTCTTTTCAAAAATATTTCTTCGTTTTTTTGAGCCCCTTACTAGATTTTTCGCTTTCTTTAGATATAGGTTTCTGTTGTTATAGATATTCAGACATCTATTTCTCCATGGATATTTAACTGGTAACTGTAGATCTTCAGATATTTCTTTATCGCTCTCAGTATCTCTTTGTCTAAATCTCTAATCTTTCTGAATCTCTCTCTATATATATATTCTAAACTATTTCTAGATCTTCCTCAATTTAGATCTCTCTGGATCTCAGAACACGTTTTCTCCATGGATATTAGTAACTGTAGATCTTCAGATCTCCTTAGATCTTATTATCGTTTTAGATCGCACTCTTTCTCTCTTTGTTTGAATCTAATTAGTAACTCTAGATCTTCAGATCTCTCTATCATTTTATCTCTCTCTCTTTATTTATAATCCAATTTCTAAATCTCCCTCTCTTTGCATCTCCTTGGATCTCAGATCTCTCTTTTTTCTTTAATATTAGTAATTGTAGATCTTCAGATCTCTCTAGATTTTTGCATCTTTTTGCACCTCTCTCTTTCACCCTCTCTGTTTAAATCTCTTTACTTGCTAGATTTATCTCTCTCTAAGATCTCTTAATATTTCTAGATCTCTTACGTTATCTCTTTATCTAGATTACTTTACTTGCAGTTTATTTTCCTCTCTCCTTTTTGAAAATTATATATTTTTCCTCTATCTTTAGATCTTTGTCTAGGTTTTATCTCTTTTTTCTTAAGATGTTCTTCTCTATTATCATATATCTTCAGATTTCTCCTTCTTCTTGAATATTTATAATTATATATTTTCAGATCTCCAATATTTAATCCTTATAATTTTTTAGATTTGTTTCCAAAAATAATTTATTGCACTCTTTTTTAAAATATGGTTCTCTATTTTTATAGGTCTCATTGGATTTAAAAAAACTCTAGATATTTCAGATTAAATATTTTCTCTTCTTCTTTAGACTTCTCGTTTCGTATCTATTTATCTTCCTAGATGCTTCTCCCTCAGTCCCATGTATTTCAAATCTTTTCTGTATTTAATCTTTACAAAATTGTAACCGCTATTTGGTGTGTTTTTGCTTCATGTTTTTCTTATTTTCATTTATTCCTCTGTTGACTTTATAACTTTTTCTATGATTTCAACGAATAATAGAGCATCGTAGAATGGATGTGAGATATTTTTCACGATATCTAGGCGAATAAAAACATCTTTATAATTGATTGGTCGCAGATTTTCCCTCAGGTCGTCGAGTAAATTTAAGTCTGACGGAATATTTTTGTGCGCGGAATTTGGAACCACATTTGGATGAAGGAAGCACGTGCGGAGTTCGCAATAAATTATGTTCTTCCACTCAAACCCCATTGACACCATGATGTTGGAAGGTCAGCAATCTTCATCCACATCTGGAAACTGTTATATTGTCCTTAATACCGTTGTTTATATACTTTTTTGGAGGAACTTTTGGTAGTTTATAAAATAATGTAAAGTTTTTACTGTAGCTTCTATATATTTTATATTCTTATACTCAAACCACTTTAATTTCTGACTTACTTTAAAGCTACAGATATAATTTATTAAAGCAATAATTAAAGTAGTAATTATTCAAAGTGACATCTAACAAAACTATTTCATTTTTACAGACACATATTTAATTTTTCCACATAATAATTTCAAATATGTTAAAGACAATATTTGTTGCATATGATAAACACAGAGATACATTTTCCAGTACCTAAAACTTGACGGTCAATGATGTGTGACTAGGCGCATTGTTATGATGGGGAATCCACGTTTTGATGATATAAAGGCGCACTCGTAAAACCCTTCTCTTGTGTCACAGGGAACATACTTATCATGAGGAAACACGCATTTAATCTTGAGTAAATATGTATAATACTACCGAAATGTGCTTGTCGTTAGTAACAGCAAACTTTAATTCCATAAGAGGAATATTAAACATTTTTGGGTATTATTATATAACAGAAATCTCTGCATTTAGATTAGCAGTATAAGAACTTGGTAAATAAAAATTAAATACTCTGAGATGATATATAAAGTATGTTGACGCCAGCTTAAAATATAAGATATAAATAAAAGAAATGTTATAGGATATTGTTGCATAAACTAAATAGTAAAACAAAAGAAAGTAAGTTATAACCAGTATTAAAAATATACATCTTTGGTCCAAGTGGTGTTGTTTCATAATTTTTAATATTAACAAAACACCAAGTGTTTAATTAACCTCGAAGTAACATAAAAATATTTCACCGCGGATTAAATGAAAACTTAATTCATCGTATAATCGATTAATTTATTTATTATTAACCTGAATAATTTCAACCACATTATCCTAAGCAATACTTGAGTACAAAAAAGTTGTAATTTTATTACGCTCTACTCAACCCTTGATCGTTTCTCGGAAACTAATAATTCATATTTGAAGAGATCAATAGAAAAAAAACTAGATCGCATGAACTCATCGCTAAGAGTTTAATTTTAAATAACTTTTAAAAATGCACGGTGTCTAATTATAAAATTCATTTCGGACTTTTCACACAATTAAAATATAAAACGCAACTCGAAACGTCGAGATAATAAGACCTGTCACTTGCTAACAGAAACGGAATATTTCCGGCGTCCGCAGTTTCGCAGTTTTTTCACGTTTCAGCGCTAGCTGAAAAATGCGCCACTAAGTTGCTCCTCCTTTTTCCGCTCCTGTCCCTCATTTCTCCTCTCCGCGTTCCTCTTTTTTTTGTGCACGGTTCTTTTGCAGATTCCGATATTTCGCGAAAGTGCACAAAGGGTGCATTTAAAATTTAAATTGACATCAGTTTGAAAAACGTAGCGACCCTCTGTCCTTACATTATTTAATATTATTACGTAATGGCCTGCAGGTCCCGCATTTCCATATTGACTCGATTCAAAGCCGATACATCATTTATAAGTTCGTACAGCGGGAAAGTTTGTCGAGTACGCTAGATAGAATACGTGCCGGTAAATTTGATTTTTAAGTTAATAAATTGGACGGGGTGGACTACTTAGGTCATTCATGTGTGATCTTTTTGATCAAACTTTATTTAATTAATTAATGCTCAAGCGCCGTATTCTCCATAATATAATATCGTTTATTAAGAGTATGTAATTTTGTGAATATGGTGAAATTAACTTTTTTAAATTTATATATTTAAATAGGCATTAGTTTACACTTACCAATAATAAGAAATGGCTTGACACTTACCTAAAACAAAGAAAATAACATTATTTAAAAGAAATATATTGAGAGAGCTTAGATTTTGTAAAATTTAAATATTTAAAAAATCTTGTATTTGATTCTCATTTTTCACTTCGTGAAACATTATGTTAATAATAATAAAATAATTTAGTGAAACAAACCAAGTGAATTTTTTCAACAAGCTATTATTATTTAAAAAATATTTATAATTAACAAGAGACAGAGTATGATTTAAATAACAACTTAGTACCATTTTATATAACAAATACTCAACAGTAAGCACGATTTATTGCATTAAAGATATTTTTAATTAAGTTTAAGCATTTTATATAGGCAACTCAAAGATCTTATTGGCGTTGATTTATTAATTTTTATTAATATTCAGTCATAATTACAACTATTTGTTAGGTCTAACTTATCGTACAATTTTAGAACCAAAATTTTAAGTATGATGTTTGTAATAAATTTGTTTTTATGCGTAGTCTTTTAATGAAAGAAGACCAAAGTACTGAATAAATAAATAAATAAATAATAGACTTGTCAGTCCTAGTGATTATTCAGTAGCGTGAGATTCGGAATGTTCACTTAATTTCTGTAAAAAATAAACAATAGGAAATTATTAGGCGAAATAGATAAGAAGGAACGTCTAATTCACAGTCCACTGTCAAATTTTTTGTTATTGTCAATTAATTGAAACTTTACTTTAAATAAAGGCTTCACTTAAATCCACAATGTCGTTTCGTACCGTTTCATTTGAACACCCCTCGTATATATTTCTCATTTTGGAAAGTTATTTATTTTGTTGCGATTCCGACTAAAGTGAGATTCGAGTTTTGTCTTTCTTTTAAGCCTTGAAGTTTGATTTACACTAATCTCCGTCTCCATTACATTTGGAATCCAGCTGCATGCTGGTGAATGTTTTTCCAAACGAGGGTACTATTTTTCTGATCGTTATCTTGAGGAATTAGCTAATGTTTTATTATGCTAAAAGTTTGAATCGAGAGTGATTATTGTACAAGATGTGATTGGAGGAGGAATCATTAAGAAATCATGATAAGTTTATTTTGATAAAGAGTAAAGAGGATTGATATTTAAATTTTCGTGAAAAAAATTCGTAACCTAAACGAGCAAAATTAAAGATTGGCGTGAATAAATTTCTCAGATAGACTAAGATTGGTTGCTGTGATTAGTCATTAGTTTTCAGTTTATTAAAAAAGGAAAAAAATGTACTAAAGAATAAAAATAATTTCATTAGCTTCCGTAATAGTATTTTAAGATTTTTTAGTGAAGGCCATTTATACCGTATTATTTTAAAACAAGCAACGAGAAAAGACAGAATAAGAAATGAAGATATAAGAGAAGCATTGGAAATTGAAACATGAGATAAATTTATAGAATAGAAACAACTCTAATCAGGATGGAAAGCACAAATCAGCCAAAACAAATTTGGGAAGTAAGAACAGGAAACATAAAAGGAAAAGGAAGACCAAGATAAGAATGGGACCACATAATAAAAGACATAATAAACAATAATAGGAAATATAGTGAAACAAGCAAATGAATTAGCGAAGAACAGAAGAGAGTACAAAGAGTTCAGAAATAAATAAAATAAAAATCATGTAATACAGTAATATAAAATGTATAGCCTTCTCCGAAGTGGTAAACGGTATTTTATATAAATATAAATATATATTATTTTATTTTATTTTACATTTTTATTAATCACTGTGTACGAATATAATAGAAAGAATCATTATTGTTTTATTAGGTCTTCTTTAATTCTTTAATTTCACTTTCTGATTGTTGATTTTTTGTATTTTTTAAATGATTGTGAAGATAGCTTATATAATTTTCTCTAGAGTTTTTTTGTGTCATTAATATAATTTAAATTAATACGATTTAATTTTCAAATGAAGTTACTAATGGTTTGTGGTCAATATATTTTCTATTCTTGAAATTCACAATGTTATCGAATTATTTTTATTTTATTTTACATAAACAGTAGTTATGCATTTTTCTTTATTGTTAATTTCATCAATTTTTTTTCCATATATTACTTAATTTAGATCTTTCTTTACAAGCTTTATTTTGAACTCTCTATAATTTCTTGATATTTTTTTTATAAGTACAATATTGACATCTAATTTATAAATCAAACGTCGTCCTATTAATATTTTCTTGTTTTATAATCAGTCAACACTTTGTTTGTATTACACTTGATATTTATTAATGTATTAACTATAGTTTTGGAAACTCAACTTTATCGAAACAAAAGGCTTTTGGTTTTACTGATTATTAAACGTGCATAACCAAGCAGAAACTTCTTATATTCAAAATATATTTTTTGTTTTTGTTCATTTTAAAAACTTTATATTATTGAATTGTAAAATGTGGGATCTATTTGGAAGAACGAGATTTGTGTACAAATGGCAAAAAGGGGTATTATAAATTTCATACAAATAACACAAGAGGAAGGTCGTGTTCCAAATACGTTTTTGTGTAATATCGTTAGCGATTTTATCAATTATCATAAAAGAATGTTCGAGAAACACAACAAACCATTTCCCAAAAATTTAAGGAATATCGAAAGAACGCACAATCTTCAAGGAAATAGGCCATAAATAAAATTTTTATAGAAAATTCACTTGGAAGAAAAATTCCTGAATAATAAATAGAATGGTTGCGACCGTTACTACGTGGTAATCCATACTTACACAGAATTGAAAAATTCACTATGTTATAACTACAAATAATATATTTATTTGTGGTTAAAACTTAGTGAATTCTTCAATTCAGTGTAAATTTCTGAATACTTTCTAAAATATTTGTTATTTAAAATAGGTTTAAAAAGTATCTAAGAATACAAGAGAAATGCTGTGGAAAATATACACTAGAAGAAAATTATTACAATGATTTTAAGTTGTTGAAAAAGGAAACGAAAGTTGTTAAATAATTCTAGAAATCTAGAGGAACTTTACAGGAAAATTTACTTAACTTAGAAAAGAAAAGAAAATTTTCATGAAATAAAGACAATAATAGAATAAAAAGTAAAGTAATTTAGAAGAAATTGAATAGACAATTCTATAAATATTAAAAAAAAATATTTGTGAAGAAAATGTAGATTTTAGATTAAAATTCACTTAGCTTGTTTCACAAATAATTTATTCAACTAGTTTCGGCTCAAGAATAGAGATAAGTCTAACAACATAACTTCTAGGCCTAAATCTACTAAAGTTACTCTCTGCAATAGATAATATGCTTGTAATATTTATAAGGTCTACAGATCTACTATTCCACAAGAAATTTTTCTTCAGTTGTGTTTAATTAAGATTCGGCAAGCTCAAATGAAATCATTAAAAAAAGATGTCTTAATGATAAAAATCTTACATTTAAAATATATGAATGGACTTCTCAAACATATAATATTACCAAAAATGAACAACCTGGGAACAGATTTTACAAAACAGTTAATACATTTATTTCCAAAATGTTGGTGGTTTGAAAGAAAAACTTAAACAATTCTCTACTAATGTAAAGATGTCTAATTATGAAATTACCATTATTGTTGACAATTGGCTCTCTAATAGAATAAACCACTCTGAGTTTGGTTAATCAAACTATGATATTTTTATTCAAGATCAATAAATCCTTAAAGGAAAGATGTCTTAATGATGAAAATATTACATTGAAATACATTAATGGACTTCCCAAACTTGTTACCAAAACTAAACGAACTGAAAACAGATTTTCCAAAAAAGTTAATAAATTAAATATTTATTTCCAAAATGTTGGTAAACAATTTTTTGCTAATGTAAGGCTGCCTAATTATAGCATTACCATCATTGTTGAAACTTGGCTCTCTGAATCAATAATAATAAGAATAAACAGCTCTGAATTTGATTTATCAATCTACGACATTTTTATTCAAGATAGATCAATTATAAATATATAACCACGTTAAGGAATCCTGTTGAGGAGCACTTATTAGTGTTTTTAAGCAGTTATTTGTTAATATAAATAATACTGTTGTATCCTTTCTTCAAACTTTATTCCTAAGTTTAGATATTTCGAGTGCTAGGCGTTCATTATCAATAACAACACGAAACCCAAAACAAACATTGAGTTTTTTATTATTTTTCTTTTATGTGAAGTATTTTTTGATTTGAGCAGTTTATATTGCCCCTTCATTTGTAATGGATTATAATGCATAACACTGTGGAAACTTGGATTGTCTGTCAGATTTTCATAAACCTAAATATCTTCTGTAAGAAATTCAAGATAATCTTTTTTTCTACTTAAAGCTCAGCTTCTGGTAGTTTATCTAGAATTTCAATCTATTTCATAAGTTAATACTTTTCCGGATCCAAATGAAATGTTCTTGGATCTTGTTTTTAGCAGTACTGATTTCTGTCTTGTTGACATTGCTCGTGACTTGCTATGTTATACTTCTAGCCATCACACTCCTTACGCAATTTCGTTGAAGTACGACATTTTCAGTACAATTATATTACAACGTTTTGATTTTAGTCGTGCTAATTATACACTTATTAATTTAATTTTTAATACAGTTAACTGGCGCGATATTTATAATAACTGTCCATGTATTAATAAAACCGTTAATAACTTTTATAATATTTTACTCCACTGCATTAACTTGTATCTTTCCCTTAATGTTAAGTACAATCGAAAGTATCCAAAATGGTTACCTAAATTATTAATTTAAACGTCTTATTCACTACAGTGATAAGTCGAAATTTAATTTTAGTGATTACCTAGAATTTCAGAATTTAAGATCTCAATGCAAATGTTTACATAACAGATTGTATAGGGATATGTTTGATAATGATCACTGTGTGATCAAAACTATATTCACATTTAATAAATGTCTATTGTTGTAAAACAAAGTGAAAAGTGTATCTATTTTTAATCAAAATTTACTATAAAGTAAACGCCGACAACTTTCAAGGAGTTCATTAATCGCGGGGAACAAAATAATACTCGTAATATTACATTATAAAATATATAAGTCCTTACGTTGTAGAAAATTCACTAATAATTATAAAAAACACGAAAATATTACATGTTACATAATAGATGATTTAATATGATCTATACATTATTTTTCAGATTACTTTGAAAGGGTGTACTTCTATAATTCCAACCCATACAAATTTACACCGGTAGATTGTTTTTACTCACCTTTTGTCTTTATTATAAATGTTAAATCAGTTTTTAATTTAATTAACGCTTTGAAACCTGATACTCTTAGTGATCCAGATAATTTTCTAAACATATTTCTTATTAACTGTGTTTGTACGTTAGCCCACCTAATCACGACTATTTTTCAGCGATTTCAGTGATCAATAAAATAATCTATAGTTCCTGAGTTACATTTATCCAATCTATAAGTCAGGAGAATGAGATAATGTTATAAATTATACAGGCGTTTTATTGCAATCTACAATTCTTGTATCTGATAATCTGATTGACGAGGCACTTAAATGAAAATTTATATTATATCTAATTGATTTTCAAAATGTTTGCAAAACAATAAGATATTCCTTTATCTTTGATTTCGACAATTAAAATGGGCACTTAGAAAGTGAAAAACAACATGAATTATTTTTACTGGTCTATCCACTGTATCGAATTTGTTGATTTTCAGAAATTTCTGTTGAACGCCTTGGAGACAAACTATAGGGTAGATCCTATCTATACTGATTTTTCCAAGGCGTTTGATAAAGTGAATCTCGCATTTTATTTTACTATCTAAATTAAAATTTTTGGGGTTAAATGAGGCAGTCATTAGATGGATATCTAGATTTCTGTCGGGCCGAATTCAGTATATAAATATTAATGATAATATTTCGGAAGCCATACAAATTACGTCAGGTGTTCTACAAGGAACACAATTGATAAGATCTTATTTAATATATTCATTAACGATATACATTATGAAGTATTGTTATATGCGGACTACTTGCGGACATAAATTATTTAAATGGTTTACTAACATTAGTAAATATAAATATGTAAATTTTTTACGTTTAACAATTTGGAACCTTTATGCTTCATTTAATTTAAAACTTAACTGTATTTACTTATATTTAAACTATAGTAAATAAGAGTGTAAAAGTGTTAGGTTTTATCTTTAGATTTGCTGTAGAGGTTAGTGTTGATACATTGAGACATTTATAACTATCTCTTGTTCTTCCTTTAGTGGAATATGCAGCTTTCATAGTGGAGACAGCATTTTAAATACTTAATTAAGCCTTTAAATAAAGCCTTATAATCTTGAGATTTCCCACTCCTATTTTATCGCTTAATTAAAGAGATCTTGTGGTACGTACGCATATTCCATTATTAGGGAGCAGAAGAGTTGAGAAACAGGATGGTGGTGACCATTACTATGTGGGATTTCATTTTCAAATGTAGGATGAAATAAAACACGATTTTTTATGTTTTTTACTACGGTATAATGTAAAATCATTAAAAACATAGAAAATCGTGTTTTATTTCATCCTACATTTGAGAAGATTTGAAGCTAGCTTAATATTCCTATTTAATCTTCTTAACAACTAAGTAGATTGTCCCAATCTATAAAGTTATATTAACATTTGGCATTAAATAAGAGAAGCTATATTGAGTTATTTAAATATTTTTTTTATTACATACTACTTACTATGGTTATAATGAAACACTGTCTAGAGTTATGAGGTTATCAAATGTGCTACTAAGTAATTATAATTTTGATTGATTTGCCAAAAGAGTAAAGTCATTTAAGAAATTTTTAAAGATATTAGATATAAGTGAATTTTATATTCAAATGAAAATAACACTATTTTTATGTAGTAATGTACTAATCAATGATATTAGCCTTTTATTACAAATTGTAATTTATTGTAATTAATTTCTGCTCACTGTAAACTTTTATTTTGTAATAATCGGCAAGTCCCATAATAAATCTTGATTATTATTAATATAAAGCAGGAGATGATATTGAAAGGAGAAATCCAAAATAAAATTTATAAAAATATGTAGAACCTTTGACGATTATTTGAATTATTTTGGATGATATAATTGTTCATCCTATATTCATAGAATAAAAGGAAAATTACCTTATTTTTATGGGTAAAGATCCTAGTTTCCTAGATCCCTGCTAATCACAGGTAATCTTCATAATTTGAAGCTGCTACATCAACAAAGCAAAGGATGTAAAGAGATAAACCACTATATTAACTCTAGCACTACAAGAGGTTGCAAAGTATGTTAGTCAGATTAAATTCTAAATTAGAAATGAGTTTTAATCAAACAATTGTAAAAATTCCTGCCAAAACTGCAGAAATATTAAGTATTCAACACGATTAACACGATTTACATATCCTGATATAATTGAGAATACCTCATTAGTTTTACTGGCGTTTTCAAACAAATTAACATTGCAAACATAGATATTTGCTTAATCAACTAAATTAAGCGCTAGGTATTGAAAATGCAAAAACTATAGTAAGGAATTTATTCTAGGTTAAGAATATTATGCGAATCCGAGGAGAAAAGGAATAAATTTTAAACGTTATTACACAATCTTAATGTTCGACTAAGCCAGATCATGTAACAGGAACGTAGATCCTCCCTTGGATAAAGCTATCTAAGGGATGATCTGGCCCAGAATATTTTAATTATTGCAGCAATAGAAGACGAAAGTCAAATATGACGAAAAATGGCAATGACTGGAATAAATACCAGGTTCAGAATAATCAAGAGAGTTATTCAACTCTAAATTTCTTAAAGAAATGAAAAACAGAAAATTCCAAACTGACATGTAAAGAAATACCATATTATACTCCAGAAATAAAATTAGTAAAACTGCGAATAATTTCCTTTTGAAAGATGTTCTAAATAATTTATTTAAATAGTTTACTAACATAAGTAAATATAAATATCTTAAAAAATCGAATTGGATTCAAGAGCAATTTTTGTCAGAAGATCAGCAATAACAAAGACAAATCTCTATCAAAATACAAAAATAATCAACGTCATGGTATATAAGACTCATTTGTATGTTTAGAATGAAGACGTTGAGTTTGTATTTTTCAGGAGCAGAACGATAAAGAATAATTAAAAGAATTTGTATCTTAACATTTCCCTGTATATAGGAGTGACTATGGTGCAACTCAATGACTACGGAATCTATTAATAAGTAGAATCCGATTATTTTTTTGGCATCACTTGAAAATATCTTTAGGAAATGATGTCGTTTTCATAAAGAAATTGAGAAGATAGAAGAATTATTCACTAGAACCAAGTAGACTGAAGTTTGTTAGAATCTTTTTTTACTGATTTGAATCTAAAAATATTATTATTTTTAACTACTATCGATCAAAAGTAAAGTAAAGCCCTATCTATAATTAGAGTTGATAGTAGACTTTGACGGAACTAGTTAGAAATTAATTTTTAAAGTAAAATCCTTCGAATTTATGGTTTACGAAACTTTTTACTCGTAATTCCTTGAAAATAATAACTGTTAATATTAAAGTAATAAAACATCCCTTTATTTTCTGGTACTTTCAATTGTAAATTTTAATGATACAAATAGAAGCAAACAATATCCGACTCAAATGAATTGCAAAAATTTACAGCCGCTCGCTCGTTATTAAGCATTGGAAATTTATACGCAATGTAATTTTGTGTTTTAATAATGCAGGGGAGTGAAGGATCTGAATTATTTATAGGTTTTTCTGGAGAGAGGGGGGATAGATTTATTGATGACAACGGATATAGGTCAATCAGGCCGCAAATAAAGCTACACTCATTTGAAACTGTAATTTAATTAATACTTCGATATTTATGGCAGCACTTAATTGAAATAAAAATTATTGGACCGTCAATAAAAATGAATATGATTACTGGCGCAATAAATAAAAGAAATCAATTGTACGTGACGGGGTAATGGAAAGAATGATCAAAAAGGCGTAACTTATCTAAACTATGAAGATAGGAACAATGTCATACTTCGTGCTGAAACTTATAATACTCTTCACTTCATAATTCAGCGGAAAATTGCCGGAACGCACAGCGGGAAATATTTCGAATGGGGAATAAAAACTACGACACTTTAATAATGTATTATAAAACTTGGATAGTTAAAATAACTATTGATTATTTAGCCTTAAATATTTTAAACAATTTCATAGTTTGTTATGCCTTAGAAAAATAAATATTGAAAGATCGCATCTACAACATAAATATAATTTATGTTGTAGATGAATTAGTAATGTTTAATCATAATTTTTTTTTTATTGTTACATTAGAAATAACCGTAAACATAAAAGCTCTAAATCATTCGACATAATTATCATTATGAAGACACGTGCCTCTGCAAAGGTTCACAGCGGAGTCATATAAAAATGCATTAAATTTTATGTACACAATATTTCCACAGGTACATTTTCAGGTGTATCAACATAAAACCGCCACGTACAGAAAACGCGCGCCATCAAAGCAATGTCTTCTTGCCCCATTTAGCATGTGCGCAATGACTCAAAAATATACACCTTGATTCCTTTAGGAATTTTTCAATTCGATTTTATGAAAGTACCACATTGCCCCTACAATGTGCATACGCCGGGGAAACTCTCCGCATAAATATAATCGTAAACATATACAAGAAAAAGGAAAGTGCGGCCTTTTAAATCCCTCCCGGTTTTTATTACCGAACAAATACTGTTTGAAATAAATCGCACAAATATAAAATAACTTCGCGGATAGGGCGGTTCGTCGGCGCTAAATTTGCAAAAAATAAAAAGATGTAAAAATGTTTAAGTCGTATAAAAACGAGGACGAGGAATGAAATATGCCATTTGTAATATAAGGGCTTAGAAAAGCTTTCTCGTTCTGCGGCATAAAATCAAATTGTCTGTTATATTAGTATATTTAAATCAGTAAATAGAAGTAATATAATTTACACACAAAAATAAAGTACTTTTTTTGTAATAATTTAAAAATACTTCTTCATTATTGAGACTAGAAATTAAATTACCTACTGAAAGAACTACGACAGATATTAAATTATGCAAAAGTTCTATTTTAGATCTGTGGTGGGAAAAATTATATTATATACCTAAGAGAGGGTATAGAAAATTAAGTAATAATTAGAAAACACGAAAACATTTTATTGTTGTGGATTTACAAAATGTTTTCCTGTTTTCTAAGAACTACTTATTTATGAGCACGTATGTTGATAAAAAATTAATACAAGTTAATTGATTGATGAGGCACTTAGGTGTTGAAAATCCATACTTAACATTGAGATAACACAATTGTTTGATTTTCAAATATTGGTTTATTAAACACTACATATGTTTACTTATATATTATATAATATATTTACTTCACCTGAAGAAGCCACAGTATTGCGAAACATATGTAGTGTTTAATAAACCAATATTTGAAAATCAAACAATTGCGTTATCTCAATATTAATACAAGTTACATAAAAATTATTTGATTTTACTGGTCTACATATAAACCAAGAAATTTATAACCTATATATTTTTTTCTTCTAGCATACTTTTGTTAATGCCTTTCCTACACTATCTGTACGTTAAGGGTCCCGAACAATAGACTGTATACTTGAATATTGCATTCATATGCACTGCATTGTTCCAATAATGTTCATGCACATGCATTCTATTTCATTAAGCTCAAATGTTTGGAGGGAAATTAACCTGGCGTTTCAATATCTGGGCATATTTCATATACTGTTCATAAAAATTGACAACAAACAATGTATATTAATACGGTACGAGTACGCACTAACCCAATAATAATTTAATTTAATAATATGCTCCGAGGCATTCAGTTTTAGTATAATATTTATGTATTTCACAACAACTGATTTCACTGTTGGTAAATTTAGTTGTAGATGCGATATTCATTTACTCGTATTATTATTTTATACTAAATGAATCAGCGTATGGAATTTTATCGAAAAAACATTTAATACGCGTTCAAAAATATTTAATAATACAGTTAACAGAGCAAGCTTTTATTTACTGGAGTTAACAAAATTAATAATCTATGTATATTAATATTTACAAACAAAATGTAAAATATTTAAATTTAAATAAACTTAAATTCTTCACATATATCAATTGTATATATGTAATTCAATTTTACATATTTCTTTTTTGCTTCGTTTAAATCCTTAACTTTTTTCTACGTTTTCGTTAATTTTTGTAACTGTTCTTATCAATATTATTCGTCTGTAAATATTAGTATCTCTTAGATATTTCTCTTATTTATTGCAACCATCAGTCCTATGTTTAAGACCTCTCGTATATTTTCGTTAGTTCGCATTATATTAATGATTTTAAGCAGGAATTATAATACAATTTTATCTATATATTATATCATTTATATTCCAATTTTAGTACCTAAGATTTTTCATTCTTTAATCTTTTATTGCGCCTACCTTCGATTAGTTATTTTTTTTTTAAATTGGCTTATTACTTAAAATTCAAGTTTTTTAAAGTTAGTTTTTAAATGTTGCAATAATCGTAACATTAAACTATAATAAACACAATATTAGCTTACCCTCATAAACTTCATTATTATTTATTCCATCGTACTCTTGACCTACCTCAACAAACAATGCAATGACCTCTCGTACTCCTGACCCGCCCAAACAAATTATACGTTGAGGTAGATCAAGAGTACGCTGGAGTTTAAGCGGGAAAATAAGCGCTAAGTTAACGCATAGTTTATTGTTGTAGGTCAAGAGTACGTTCGGTTAAATAAACCACAAAAATACAGCTTGAATTACTGGAATTTTTACCAAAAACAATTTAAAATGATTATAAAAGTTCGAATTTTAGATTTTAAATTTAATTGTAGGAATCCATAGAATCCGAGAATTTCCCTAATTTGTTGATTATTTTCGAAGTTATCATGGAAAAACTGAAAAACAATTGAAATTCGAATTTTATATTTTACTTGGTTTAAATTAATTTGATTGTAGGAATTCATCGGTGCAAGAATTTTTCTAATCTGATGATTATTTTAGAAGTTATCGTGGAAAAACTGAAGAACAATTGAAGTTCGAATTTTAGATTTTAACTAGCAAGGATATTTTAATTTTAACATTATTGTGTAAGTTATAATTGAAAAATTTAATCTCAAATTTAAAGCTTTTGCTTAATTTATTGAGTATATATTTTATTGTAGAAATCTATTGGTTCAATTTTTGTAACATGAGAATTAACTAATTTTCAATTGCTTTTTATTTTATTCTTCGTAAAATTTAAATTTTGTAAAAAAAAAAGTTTTCAACTTTTCCTTGGCAGATTTTATTTATTAATTTTTTTTTTAGTTTCTTCTACGATTTTAAGCATCAGACTAATGTATTTTTTGGAATGTTTACAACTGTTGTTTGAAATATAATTCTATTGTTTTCTTTTATTTCAATTAACTGTCATTTTTTTTAAGTAAATTTCATTTGTCAAATGATTTTTAATTGTTTTTTTTTTTCTTGGTAAAACTGAAACGTTATTTTCAAGGATGGAATGATTGCAACATTTTTTAATTGGCATATTTTTCTTAAATAATAGCTGTGTTTTCTTACTTTAGATTTTTTGTAATTAAGAAAATTTTAACTGTTTTAATGAAGTAATTTTAAACGAATTTTCTTAGTAAAATTTCAACTGTATTTAAAATTAAATTAACAAACTAACTGTTTGTTTGTCTATTTTTAAATTCAACTGCTTTTAACCGTATTTTTCTTAGAAAATGCTATTAGTTTAACTTATTTTCAATTGTTTTTTTTATTCTTTAACAATTTTTAAGAAAATAATTATATTAACCTCTAGTAAATTTAATTTTTAGCTTTGTTTTTTGTGCTATATTTTTCTATTTGAGAATGTTTCCACTATTATATTTTAATAACGTTTACAACTGTCGTATCTAACAAAATTCAATTGTTTTTTTTTTTAATTAACTTTATTTCAACTGTTTTAAACTGTGATTTTCTTAATAAGTGGCTCAGATTATTAATTTTAAAGAAAATAATAATTTTATTCTCTTTTTCTTTAGTTTGTAGCTGTGCCTTTTTTAATTTAATTTTTTATTATTTGTAAAATTGTTTAATATTACATCTTGAAGACATTTTGAATTATTCTTTTTAAATTCCAACTATACTAACCAAAGTTTATCCTTTTTTTAATAAAAAAATAAATTGTTTTCCCTGTTTTATTTCTTATATGTAAAATATTATTTTTAATTTTTAAATTAAAAGAAAATACAAAGAATTTTGATTGTTGTGAAACAAATGCGGGCATCAGAGTTTGAGTATAAGGAGTTTTATATATGTAGGGTGGGTGGGTGGCCACTATAACATCCTCCAATCATTTAAACATTAGGGAGGGTTTTATTGAATTAATTCATAACGTTCATTAAAATTTACTTCGTGGTTGATTATGTTTATGTTAAAAATATTTACGACAAACTCTTGTTTATGTTAGATTGATTGTAGGGTGGGATAGTGGCCACCCACCCACCCTACATATATATTTTAATTAAAACAGTATTTTTGAAGAAAATCATGTTGTTGAAATTTTTATCAAGCAGCTGAAAATCTGCAATTTATTTAATTTTCAATTACAATAAAACATCAGCTCTGGTAAATGTTTTATTGTAATTGAAAATTAAATAAATTGCACATTTTCAACTACTTGATAAAAATTTCAACAACTTATAAAGCATAATCTTTATAGATAATACGAGTATTACCATAGCCATCACGCATCACAATATTTTTAAATTTATTTTCTTCGCCTCACTTCGCTGTTTACTGGATTTTCTTCTTGTCATAATTATTCAAATTATTGTCTTCATCTCTTCATTATTTCCTTCTTTTTTGCGGATTTGTTATTCTCGTTGATTTTTAAATAGTTTATAGAACAATTTCTGATTACCTTTACTGTTTTCCATGTTTGCTCAAAATTTTATACATTCTTCCTTTTTGCCACTAGTATTATTTGTTTTCTGTGCTTTATATAATTCATAGTTTTTAAGGATTTTATTTTTCAAATAATTTTGAAATTTTTCAGAATTTGATTCGTTTACTTGAAGAGCGGATTAATAACAAAAAAATATTATTATTGAGCACATTCAGAGTTTTGTATTTGCATGCATGCCGACAACATTAAAGAATTAGTTTAAGTACTTAAAATTACATCTCAAGAAACAAACAGGCCTCGCTAAATGCTTGGTTCAATCAACAGTGCCTAAAACAAAACATCACAGCAAACTTCGTACGGTGCTAAATAAAATCTAAAACAATTGCGGCATCAAAAGCATCGTGAATTGAAAAAATGACATGGCTAAGAGAAGAGGCGAGATCGTGGTTCAAAAGGAGAGATGTACTGATGATAAACATCATAATCCTACAGACCGAATTGACCCATCATCTCCACCCAGTAGAATTTGACCTTCTTCAAGACTACGGCCGTCAAAAAGTAAGCCGCCCCCGATTTCAGAAACTGACAGTTTAAAAGAAGAAATTGAATAACTTGGAACAACAACAGGTTAGAGTAAGAAATCCAATAAATTCTACAACGTTCCATCTAAGAATAATTAATAATACAAATGTCACATTTAATAAAGAGGAAACAGCAATGTTAAGCTCTGGTCCAAAATTCTCAGATATTAAAAGAAATTCGTAGTAAAACTAGTCATTAGCGGTCGATTGTTCGACTGGTGTGCTAGACAGGGACTTCAGTGGCATAATTACAGACTTATCGTTCTACCTCTTCATTTCCCTTGTCCTATTTGTAATTGTTCCAGAGAGAAAATACTTTTTTTCCTAGAGGATTTCTCTTGCTTTCCGCTCCACCGCTGCTAATGTATCCTCGTTTTCGAGAACGCAGAGAAAGAGAATTCATGGATCGATTGGCCCACCCAATGCTCAGTTCTTTCCGTACTCTTCACTGCCGTTGACACTCGAAAAATGTGTGCCGCGCATCGTTCACTTTATCCTCGCATCAGGAGCACATCTCCTCAGAGACTTCTCGTGATCTAACAGGATTTGCGTCAGGTGATACGTCAGCTTAGTGTAGCTCCTTGTCGTCGACTGCTCCAGCTTTCGAGTCGTGGCGCCTTCTTCGATATTGTCATCCCACTGTTCCTCCCACAGATCCATCAGCACACTCGACGTCACATTTCATGGCACTCTTAACCATTCCATTCTTTATCACCAAGTATACCTCACTTCTAACCACGATCTCCTAGTCTGGGGGGAATGATAAGGTTAGTTAGGTACTTGGTCGGTCTGCTTACGCGTATTCCGCTCGCATGATATCTAGAAAGCAAAGCTACACATATTTTTTTTAATTGAGATAAGGAATGCGTTTATGCACGTCTATTCTACCGAAGAGGATGTGGGACTCATCCATACTATTCAAAGTAGGTCCTACCCACTCTCTCTTGGTACAGGACACCAGTGGTATCACTAGGGGCATTCTTTACCTGGTGTCCCAAAGCCTTTTTTGTTCCTAAATCCGTCTGACTTGCGGCTTTTGCTTTTTGTGCCTCGTCTTTGATCGTTAGTACCTTTTCCGCGAAGGAAGCCACAGCTTCCCATTTGCCTTCATCCTCCAGCATTGCTTTGGCTAGGGAGTCGACGCGTGGAGGAGAGCCGAGATCTGTTTTCAGGTTTTGTCGCTCGCTTTCACACGCACTACACTCTGTCAAGGTGTGTTCCCCCGTGTCAGGTTTCCCGAAGTCGCAAAGCTCGTATGCGCAATCACCCTCCTTGCCGGTTCTTTGTAGATATGTTCGGAAACGTCCGTGGTTTAATAGTAGCTAAGTAATGTAGAATGTCGTGTTGCCTGACTCCTGTTTTAGCACTCTTTGATGTTCGGGATCAACCTACAGATCCACTGCTCGCTCACGCCTCATTTAGAACGCTCCTTCCAACTTTTGACCGCCTCGGATTTGGCTTCGCTTTTGGCTACACCATTTTTCCCCAAGTTGTATACAACGCTCCTCCTCAGCAGGTCCAGATCCGGTGGCATGGACGAAGCCAGTACCTTCGTACGCCTCTGTCGAGGCTGTCCTATATGTCACGCAGACCCTGAGCACTCAGCCTCTCTCCACGTTGTGCTTTGCCCCAATACTGCCGGTCAGGCGAGGGATACGTAAAACAGTTCAGCCCTGGTGACACCTAGCAGAAAGGTCTCTTTTGCTCTGTCGGACCCCCCAGGTTGCCTAAGAGCCTCGAGACTGCCCACTAGCTTCGAGCGGCCCCTTCTGCTACTCTCATCACTTCTCAACTATTAAACCTGTTCCCCTATAGCTCCATCCCAAGGTACTCCATTGAAGTAATGATTTGTATCTAGGGCCCAGAAGCTCAAATTCCTCCTGTCCGTTGCGCCCCTCTTAGTTTAGTGGAGAACCACACTGCTCCAGTCTTATTAACTGCGACTTCAAGCCCGTTTGTTCAGGTCCAGTCGACTACCAGTCTGGTAGCCTTATGTGCCACCCATCATAGCTCCTCGATATTTCTACTTCTCACTACGATAATTATATCGTTCGCGAAGCCCACAATGCTCGCTCCCTCTGGCAGCTGGAGCCAAAGAACTTCGTCGTATGCTATATTTTTGAGTAGGGGGGCTAGTATGGATCCTTGTGGTGTGCCTCTCGTAAGTACCTTTATCCGTTCCCTACCCTTGGCCTCGGTGTAAATCAGAGTCCTCTCGCTGAGACAGCTACTTATCATACGGTTGAGAGAGCCCGGGAAACATCTACTCCTAGTGCCATGGAATGGAATTGAATGCGTTCTTGATATCTAAGGCAATTGCTATGCAATGTTGCCTTTTCCTCTTAGGGCCGTTATTCGCCTCTTTACCTCCAGCAAGGCATCTGTGGTTGACATTCCCTTACGAAAACCGAATTGCTTATCCGACAGCCCTCCTACATTATCGATGTGTGCGACCAGCCTTTCATAGAGCAATCTTTCCAAGACCTTTGCCTCGTTGTCAAGGAGACAGATTAATCTGTACGCGTTGAGTTCAGCTGGATCTTTACCTCCGTTTGCGATGTGGACCAACCTAGCCCTTTGTAGGCCCGCGGACACACATCCTGTCTGACACATTGGTTGGCGAATTTGGTCAACTGATCAGGGTAGCTACCGACGTAGGCGCTTACAGCCTCGCCGGGTATACCTCCAGGCTCTGGGGCTTATCTTTTCGGCAGTGCAGTAGCTGCCTTTGCTACCTCCTCCTCTTTGAAGGGTTTGAAGTCGTGTTCCTTTGGATTATCGGTTCCCTCGTGCTCCTGCGTAAGCTCAGAGTGGTCCGGGAAGAGGGCTGCCACTATTATCCGTATTCCTCCTAGGACTGCTGATCCGACCACCGGCCCAGCTAATATCATCTTCCTGGCGATGATTTTGTAAGGCTTTCCCCAAATATCATCTTCGAGTTGCTGAAGAAGCTTCCTCCATTTAAGATCCTTAGCCTTTAGTATAGTAGTTTTTAACTCTTTTTGACCAGCTCACATTTTTCGGCTATCTGCGCCGCCTTTCCTCGGCCTATCCTCATGTATTTACTACTGCGTTTACTAGACGCGTTTGCCAGGACTCATGCAGCAGCGATTGCTTGGTTCCAACAGTAAACTGTGTTAGTGGTTAACTTATGTCGTTCCCTGCGCGCAAGCCTTCTTCATGCTTTTGAGAGTTTGAAGGACGTCTCTT
The DNA here is from genome assembly GCA_963969525.1 of Ontholestes murinus. NCBI lineage: Eukaryota > Metazoa > Arthropoda > Insecta > Coleoptera > Staphylinidae > Ontholestes > Ontholestes murinus. Next base: position 58,789,516 of record OZ018396.1, read on the forward strand.
CTGCGGTCTCCTTAACGTATGACTCCGCTGTCATAGCTCTTTTTATTTTGCCTGCGTCCATCTTCCCCACCCTGCACCTCTTCTTTTGGATAGGTCTAGGCCAGGCGCCGAAAGTACTTTTATCCCACATATCAAATGTAATGTATCAGTGGAAATTGGCTTTCGCTTCCCCTCCAATTATGATACCAACGTCGCCGTCCCTGTCCGCCAACCATTCCCATGTAAGCCTTTTGGCATTTGACTCACTAACGAGTAGGATATTCAGGCTGTTCACCCGCGAATATACATTCAGGAGGAAAGCTACACACCTGATCCAAAGATTCATACTATACCATTTTACCATCAATTATCATTTTTGACAAGCAGATATGTACCACACCCCCGATAAAAGATAAGAATGAATCTTTGACCATTGGTCAATTATATACAGTTATTGGAGTGTTGTCACTAGTAATTTGTTTTTACTACTGTTGTAAAGAATTATCAGAAGCCATTTATTAACTTGACGCTGTATAAAGTAACAGACATAAAAAATCATGCAAGTTGTCAGAGAAAAGGGTCGGTCTGAGGTCGAACGAATCTAATAACATGTTTCCACTTTTAAAGGCATGAAATTTTCGACAATAAGCTGGAAACGCAATAATAAAGGAAAATAGGTTATTCTGAAATCTAATGTGTACATCAAAATGTTTTTACTTTTAAATGTAATAAATTCCAAGTTTTATTTCTTTCTATCTATGATGGTTCTAAACGAAAAGAGTCTATAACCTGTTACGACAAAATAAGTGAAAAGAAATATCCTCTTGTAATAAAATACAATAGCCCGAATAAATAAAATATAACATTTTACAGCCATCAAAGGACTGCATACAATTGGATTATCAAGAAGTATAAGAAAATCAAACTGCCACAAAAACTATCAGCTTATTTACAAGTGTAGCACCTCAGGGGGTAAGAAGGATTATTCATGAGCTGCGAATATCAAAAGAAACAAGTCTGGGAATTACTGGAATGAATGAAAATTGCTTATAATTTATTAATTCCTTCTTCAATCAACCCAACCGTTTTGGCATGGTAACCTCACTAAGCTTGCTTAATAATTCGCCAATAATTAATTAATAAAATATTAATTGTAGGTAAAATTTTTAATCATATATATTTTTATTAAACAGTGTTTTTAACACTGAAATACTGAATACTTCCAAAATGGTACCTTTTTATTATTACGTAACGAGTGCTAACAAAACATTTGCTAGACTAGGTAATAACACGAGCAATTTTTCAATTCGAAACTATCAAACAATGCAATCAATAAATTGGGGTCGCAACGTTTCAAATACTGGTTGTTTTCATTGTGTTATCTCTGTAAACAACAACAGAATAAATAATTCAATAAAGCTAACACACGTATATACAGTGAGAATTGGATAAAGATGGATGTGTACATTAGTTTCTGGGCGTAACATAAATATTATTGTTTAATCACAAGTCGGCCGTTTCTTGTTTCCTGTCGAACTATCGGACTCCGCGTTACAATACAAATATTTTCGTTTATGTCTGGGATATAAATTGGTATCTGGAATAAGGCAGTAATCCTAGAAATAGAAATAAGCTTAGCGCATGAATAAAAAAACCCGTATTTTCAGTTATTCTCTCAGCCTACGCGAAGGTCCATGAATAAACGTTTACATATGTAAACACGAAACGGCGTTAAGGGATTTAGACTAAGAGTTCATGGTCTGTGTTCATACACATCCCATATCCCAAAGTCGCTCAACCCCACATTTATGGTTTACAATAAATAAATATGTAATGGCCGCCGTTTTCATACGTGGCGTTCCTGTTGCATTCTCTTCACTTTATGTCACTTTGCATTCAAATAAACCGGAAATACCAGCGCGTTCCACCGGCAAGAGGACGTCGAAATAATATATTACGAATTATAAATAATATTGCGGAAATAATTGAGGCCGCTGGAAAAAAAATATATGTGGTCCATAAAAAAGAGAATGGCTTCATGCCGCACTGCTTCCGCGGCGAACATATTTCTGAATTAAATATGCCCTCATCATGTTTGTAACGTGCATTTCAGCCAATTTATACATTTTATATAGATGCCAGAAATACTTCACATCATTTTTAGCCAGTGAATAAAAAATTCAGTAAGTATTTATTTGGATAACAACAAAAGTTTCAACGTAGAAAGCAAAAATTTTATTGTACGCATATTTTATTAAATATTACAATTACTGATTTATAATCGCAACAATTAATATTCAATTTCAAGATCGATAATTAATTAATATCCACATCTTGCGCCCCACGAGGCAGAATAGGAATTATTATTAACGATCACTTGGCGCTTTAAAAATGCAAATATTTCGTCGTAATTGGCGATGCCCGTCTTTGAAAGTGCGAGGGTTCAGGGCTCTTGTTAACGCTTAGGGTGGGCGTTGATTATAATTCAGAGTAATTTGCATATTAGACCCGAAGTGAAAATATTAATTTGTTACGATGGGCTATTTATTACAATTTATAAAATAAACGTGTCTGAAATGTCTTGGAACTCATAAATATTCACACGTGTAACTTCCAACAGCGTACTACACTCTTTTATTCATCTAAGTTAACGTAAATATTGAAACCGTAAAATATACAAAAAGCTAACCCATACAATATTCTAGGAGGCACGAAGTGTAACAATATGTTGAACATATTATCAAATATCACATATTTTTTGATAATATGTTAAGGATAAACTATATTAATCTTTCAGTTCGTTGTAGATTCACAAAATGTTTTCGTATTTTTTAAATTATTAATATGTTTATAATATGAATAATAAGCGAGTTACTCTAATTGGGAATCATGTTATAGATTCAGTATACTTTAACATTTATCGAATGAACCTGTATTATTTCATTAATGACGAAGATAAAAGTTATGATAAATTTTATTAACCTCATTACAAATACAATTATTAAAATTAGATATTCAAATATTCAATTATGCGAAATTACATCCCATAATAAAGACATAAAGATTAATCTGCGTATTATAAAAATGATAATAAAAGTACACGTATATAGGCTATATGTATCAAGTAATAAACTGGATACGTACATTTTTACACTACTAACGTTTGCAATCTCATAAACCGAATACGATGTGGTTACGAGCAAATTTTCAATTCCATTTATGCGTTCGCATAATGTCACGTTTAAGTAGATTACAGGGCCGTATTTCGAAACGAAAATTCCGTAATGTCTTTTTCATGTGTGTAATGGTGACGCATCAGCGCGGCGCCCATCAAATTGACGTTCTTCAATCCCGACGCGATGAAATTTGCAATTTGGATGGAGTTGTCACGGTTTGCAGGTTAATTAAAAAATATGTACACAATGTTTCATCTTGTTACGCAGACGCTTTTAAAATATGCCTGTGATAATATTTCTCCGGCTTTTTAGAGGCGGTTTAATTAAATTTTTTATTGCGCCTTTTTTTTTGTTGTTAATGTAACGTTACCTTAAAATGACATTTTATGAGGTTGTTAAACAAGGCCGGATTAACATTTGCTATTAAGTAAACGGTTGTAATTTTAAATTAATTCGCTGCGGCGAAGACAGAATATTTCATTAAATTTTCTTCTGGGCAGACATTTGACATGTTGTATATAAAACGAGAGAGTTGATGCATGTAAATTTAGCAATAGTTTTAATAATCCAGTTGAAAATGTTGATGACATCGAAACTAGTTGTATAAACGTATAGCAATATATCGTGTAACGTTTAAAAGTATGTGATAATATTAATTTCCTTATTAACTGAATAGTTTAGGCTGTTAGTTGTTGAAAGTTCATATTCTAATCACTTTGGTAAATTTTCGTAAATGTAATTTAAAAGTGTTATCGTATTTCATTTACGAAAATTTGATTAGAATTTCCTAATTGTTAAATGTAAGTCAATGAATTTTCAATAATAATAATGCCATTCAATTAATTCATGGCAAGATTTGGAAAAAAGTTTGGATTTCAATGAAAATTATCTTAATCCTCTAACGTATCCAATCAATTTGGCTTCAGCTTCCAAAAGTGCACTATACTTCCCCTTACCATCTTCACTTCCAATCTCCAAATAATGGTTACAAGTCCGCTGAGACTTTTCTTGACATAAAAATGACGTTTGACTCAATGTAGCTGTAGATGTCTGCTATATACATGTTTCCTCCTAAAAATCCTCAACACTTTATCATTTAAATCAATGAATTATTTAATAATCTATCCTGTGATAATGACATTCCATCATGTCCAATACCACAAGGTGTACCTCAAGTATCCCTATTCTCCCCTTTACTTTATAATCTTTATTATCATGATTTAATACATCCCACTCTTCGAACCACCATATATCCTAACCTATTTGCAAATTACATCACTTCGATAGCACATGCAACCTCTTTACTGAAGGTAACTTGTTTGCAAATAACATTAAACTCCTTATAAAACTGCTTCTATAAATGAGGCATTGAAATAGACCTTACAAAATCCAAAAATCTTAGCCCATTTGTTTCCAAAATTAAAATACATTAAAACGATGGTGTGATCCTTCTCGCACCTATAAATTTCTACGAATTTGGCTTAATCATAAAATATCCTTCATACCACACGTCCTATACATTAAAGCCAAAATTAAAATCAAGGCTTAACATTTCCGAACAAGAAAAATCTATAAATAAATCTATTTTCTGACCCCTGTCAGACATCTCAATCATTTTTACCCAATGCCGCCGTTTCGATCCAAGTATCAGAAAAATCCGCACTCCGAACCTTTACTAAAATTTTGTACCCAAAAAAATCGTCTTCAGAATTACTACATGAAGTCAACAAATTCACTCTCATCACATAACGTGCTTTATCCATCGTTAATTAAAACCACTGAGTATGTTTTACTGATTGGAGGGTGGGATAGAGGCCACCCACCCGCCCTACATACACATTTTAACATTTACTACTGATCGCAGTGTCATTGCCAAAAAAATATTTACAATAGTTTGCGTGAGGTTAAATATAAAAGAAAAACATAAAGTCTATTAATAATTAAAGTTTTAGTGGATATAGAGGTTGGCTGGGTATCCTCTAACCCACCCTCCAATCGATAAAACTGGCTCAAATATTTTAATTAAGATTTTTAGTCCATATATGTTATGAGATTAACATGTGCAAAAACTTTTTAATAGAATTATTGTGTGTATTTTAAAAATTGGGTAATTAAAATCTCTGCGTATGTTTTACTAATTAGATGGTGGGATAGAGGCCACCCACCTATCCTCCATATACATTAAATTTTAATTACCAATCGATTTGATGTTTTACTTTTACTTCACTAAGAATATTTCAAATAATTTCTTTACGAACACACCTAGATCAGTAGTTTAATGTTAAAAAATATGTGTAGGGTGTTGAACGAATTTTTTGAAGAAAATCCTGCACTCAATTCAAATGATTAACTCGATTTTTGGAGATTTTATTGACACAAAATCTGTTGCTAATATTTTACTGGTTAGAGGGTGGGATTGAGGTCACCCACCCACCCTACATATGTAATGAAATTTTAATTAGTAATCGCCTGTCGTTTTATTTAATTTTAGTTCATGTGAATAATTCTGTAATCGATTTCTTTTTAAACGTTCAGGAAATCCATGGCTGAAATTCTTACTGATTCTTATTAGTTGGACGTTGAGTTTAAAGACACCTACCCATGGTACATATGCAATGAAACTTAATTAGTAATCGCCTCGTGAATTTTGGTTTTAGTCCATACAAATAATTCTGTAACAAATTTATTTTCAATAAATAGGCAATTGTAACTAAAATGTATAGGGTGGGTGGGTGTCCTTTAACTTACCCTGCAATTCCTAAAAAAATGCACGAGAATTCTTTTAAAACATTCTTACGTGTGTTCATAATATGTAATTTCTTAGATATTATTAAAATTAAATCTTAATTAAAATCATTTTGTTTTATCGATTGGAAGGTGGGTAAGTACCTTACATATAAATAATTTTCTTACAAGTGATACCGCAATCAGTAGTTGATGTTAAAATATATATGTAGGGTGGGTGGCTGGCCTCTATACCAGCCTCCAATTAGTAAAACATATAAACGAATTCTTTGAAAAAAATCCTGCTGATAAAAACGATTTGAAGAGATATTATTGACATAAATTAATAACTAAAACCCTTGCTGATATTTTACTGGTTGGTGGATGGGATTAAGGTCACCCACCCACCCTACATATGCAAAGGAATTTAAATTACTAATCGCTTCGTTTTTTTTTCTGGTTTAAGTAGATGCGAATAATTCTCATCTTGATTTCTTTTTAAATGTTAAGGCGATCTGTAGCTGAAGATATAATTTATATGTAGCCTTTAAACTACACTAAAATCCTTTAAACACACACGACAATTCTCATAAAAAGTTCTGCAAGTGTTAATCTCATAACAAGTAGTTTATTACAATAAAATCTTAATTATAACCTTAGAGCAAGTTTTATTGTTTGATGGATGGGTTACAGAACACCCACCCACCCTCTATATACACTAAAACTTTCATTACAAATCTGCTTAATGTTTTTCTTTTATATATAACTCAAGCAGCGCTTCGCAATCAGTAGTAAATGTTAAACTATATAATGAGCGGCAGGTGGGTGACCACTATCCCACCCTACAATTAGTAAAACATGTAGACGAATTCTTTAAAAAATGCACCTGATAGAAACGATCTGAAGAGATTTTATTGGCATAAATTATTAATTAAAACCCTTGCTGATGTTTTACTGATTAGAAAGTGGGTTTGAGGCCGCCCACCCACCCTACATATACAAAGGAATTTTAGTTACTAATCGCCTCGCATTTTGTTTACCTCTATCCCAACATCCAATTAGTAGTACACACGAATTCTCTGAAAAAATCCTACGCTCAATGCACCTGACAAAAACTATTTCAAGTGATTTTATTGACATAAATTATTAATTAAAACCCTTGCTTATGTTTTACTGATTTGAGAGTGGGTTTGAGGCCACCCGCCCACCCTACATATACAAAGGAATTTTAATTACTAATCGGCACGTGAGTTTTTGTTTTAGTCCATACGAATAATTCTATAATAGATTGTTATCAATCATCAAGACAATCTGTACCTTAAGTAGAAATTTATATGTAGTGTGGTTGGGTGTCATTTAACTTACTTTGCAATCCCTAAAATAATACTCGAGAATTCTTCTAGAAAAATCTTGCGCGTGTAAGTAATTTTTTATATTTTATTACAATAAAAATAAAATCATGTATGTTTTGTCGATTGAATAGTAGACTATGCTACCCACCCACCCTACATATAAAATAAAACTTTAATTTACACTGCGATCAGTAGTAAATGTTAAAATGTATTTAGGGTGGGTGGGTGGCCTCTATCCTAGCTTCAAATTAGTAAAACATACACAATTTTTTTTTTTAAAACATCCTTCGCTCTGCACCTGATAAAAACGATTTGAAGAGATTATATTAACATAATTTATTAATAAAAACCCTTGCTGATGTTTTACTGATCAGATAGTTAGTTTGAAGACACCCACCCACCCTACATATACAATGGAAGTTTAATTACTAATCGTCTCGCCTTTTATTCGGTTTTAGTCCATGCGAATAATTCTGGAATTGATTTCTTTTTAAATGTTAAGGTAATCTATAGCTGAAGTTAAATTTTGTATGTATGGTTGATGGGTGGCCTCTAACCTACCCTTTAATCCCTAGAACACACACGAGAATTCTCATAAAAAAAATGTGCACGTCTTAATTTCAAAACAAATAGTTTATTACAATAAAATCTTAATTAAAACCTTTGAAAAAGTTTTATCGATTGTATGATAAGTAAGAGAACACCCACCCACCCTCTATATACACTAAAACTTTAATTACCAATCGGGTTAATGTTTTTCTTTTATAATTAACCCCACATAAAATATTATATATAATTTATTTTTGCCACAATGCGATTAGTAGTAAATGTTTAAATATTTGTAGGGTGGATGGGTGGCTTCATATCAGCCTCCAATTAGTAAAACATACACACCAATTCTATGAAAAAATCTTGCTCTTACTGCGCCTGATGAAAATGATTTGAGGACATTTTATTGACATAAATTATTAATTAAAATCCTTGCTGATGTTTTACCGGTTGGAGAGTGGATTTGAGGCCACCCACCCACCCTACATATACAATGGAATTTTAATTACTAATCGCGTTTTTGTTTTAGTCCATACGAGCAATTCTATAATATATATTTTTTTTCAATAATCAAGACAATCTGTAACTTAAGTTGAAATTTGTATGTAGGGTGGGTGTCCTTTAGGTTACCCTGCAATCCCTAAAAGAATACGCGAGAAGTTTTTTAATAAATTCTTGCGCGTGTGAATTTCGTAATGAGTGATTTCTTAGATTTAATTACAATTAATATAAAATCATGTTTTACCGATTAGGTAGTAGGTTAGATACTACCCACCCACCTTACATATAAATTAAAACTTTAATTACCAATCGGCTTGATATTTTACTTTTACTTTATTAAGAATATTGCAAATAGTTTCATTGCAAACTCACCAAGATCAGTAGTTTAATGTTAAAATATATATGGAAGGTGGGTGGGTGGCCTCTATCTCACCCTCCAACTAGTAAAACATACGTATGATTTCTTTAAAGAAAATCCTGCGCTAAATTCATATAATCAACACGATTTGTGGAGATTTTATTAATACGAATTATTAAAATACTTAATGATATTTTACTGATTGGAGGGTGGATTTGAGGCCACCCACCAACCCTACATATACAATAGAACTTTAATTACTAATTACCTCATTTTTAACGTTAAGGCAATCCGTAGCTGAAGATAAAATGTATATGTAGGGTGGGTGGTTATCATCTAAACCACACTGCAATCGTTATAACACTCACGAGAATTCTCATGAAAATCTCTTGCACGTGTTAATCCCATAACGAATAGTCTATTACAATAAAATCCTAATTAAAATCTTTGCGCAAGTTTTATTCATTGGAGGGTAAGTTAGAGGCCATCCACCTACCCCATATATACGCTAAAATTTTAACTGCTAATAGGTTTTATGTTTTTCTTTTATATTTAACCCTACGCAGAATATTGTAAATATAGTTTTTGTGAACAGCCTCCAATTAGTCAAATTTATACACGAATTCATTGAAGAAAATTCTGGGCGCAATGCACCTGATAAAAACCATTTAAAGAGATTTTATTAACAGAAATTATTAATTTATACCCTTGTTGATGTTTTACTGGTTGTAGAGTGGGTATGAGGCCACCCACCCACCCTACATATACTATGAAATTATAATCTAATCGCCTCGCGTGTTTTTAAATTTTAGCCTATGCGAATAGTTCTGTAATTGATTTCTTTTTAAACGTTAGAGTAATCCGTAGCTGAAGTTGAAAATTTTATGTAGGGTGGGTGGGTAGCCTCTAACCTACACTACAATCCCTAAAGCACACACGAAAATTCTTAAAAAAAATTGCGTGTGTAACTCTTGTAATAAGTATGTAGTTTTCTAGATGTTATTATTTTATATCAATAATTGTATTACAATAAAATCTTAATTAAAACCTTTAAGCAAGTTCTATCGATTTTAGTGTGAGTTAGAGGCCACCCACTTACCCCATATATACTCTAAAACTTTAATTAACAATTGGCTTAATGTTTTTCTTTTATATCTTCCCCACGTAGAATATTGTGAATAATTTATTTTTGCATACGACACTGCGATCAGTAGTAAATGTTAAAATATATGTAGGGTGGGTGGGTGGCCTCTATTCAAGCTTTGAATTAGTGAAACATACACACGAATTCTTTGAAAAAAATCTTGTTCTCAATGCACCTGATAAAAACGATTTGAAGAGATTTTATTACCATAAATTATTAATTAAAACCCTTGCTGATGTTTTACTGGTTGGAGGGTGGGTTTGAGGCCACCCACCCACCCTACATATACATTGGATTTTAATTACTAATCGCCTCGTGATTTTTTGGTTTAGTCCATATGAACAATTCTATAATGGATATATTTTTAATATTCAAGACAATTGAAAATAATTTCTTTGCAAACTAAGATCAGCAGTTTAATGTTAAATTATATATGTAGGGTGGGTGAGTGGCTTCTATCCCAGCCTACACTTAGTAAACCCTAGGCACGATTTTTTTGAAAGAAATCCTGCGCATGCACCTATTAAAAACGATTTGAAGAGATTTATTAACATAAATTATTAAATAAAACTCTTGCTGTTATTTTACTGGTTAGAGGGTGGATTTGAGGCCCCCTACCCACTCTACATATACAATGGAACTTTAATTACGAATCGCCTCGCGTTTTGTTTGTGTTTTAGTTCATACTAATAATTCTGTAATTGATTTCTCTTTAAACGTTAAGGTGATTCGTAACTGAAGTTAAAGTTTTTTTATGTAGGGTGGGTGGGTGGCCTCTAACCTACCCTGCAATCCCTACAACACACACGAGAATTCTCATAAAAAGTTCTTGCGTGTGTTAATCTCATATCAAGTAGTTTCCTAGATTGTATTACAATAAAGCCTTAAATAAAATCTTTGAGCAAGTGGTATCAATTGTAGATTGGGTTAAAAGCCACCCACCTACCCCATATATACGCTAAAACTTTAATTATCAATCAGAATATTGTACGTATTGTTTTTGTGAATGACATGCGATCCGTAGTTACTGTTAAAATATATATGTAGGGTGGGTGGGTGGCCTCTATTCCAGCCTTCAATTAGTAAAACATACACACGAATTCTTTGAAAAAACTCCTGCGTTCAATGCACCTGATAAATACGATTTGAAGAGATTTTATTGATAAAAATTATTAATTAAAACTCTTGCTGATGTTTTTCTGGTTGGAAGGTCGGTTTGAGGCTACCCACCCACTCTACATATACAATGGAACTTTAATTACTAATCGCTTGTTTTTTTTTCGGTTTTAGTCATTGCGAAAAATTCTGTAATTGATTTCTGTTTTAAACATTAAGGCGATCCGAAGATGAAGTTTAAATTTATATGTAGGGTGGGTGGGTATTCTCTAGACTACCCTACAATCCCTAAAACACGCACGAAAATTCTCATAAAAAGTTCTTGCACGTGTTAATCTCATAACAAGTAGTTTATTAGAATAAAATCTTAATTAAAACCTTTGAGTAAGTTTATTGATTACAGGGTGGATTAAGGGCCATCCACCTACCCTCTATATATTCTAAAACTTTAATTACCATTTATATTCAACCTCACGCAAAATGTAAATATTTTTTGCGTACGACACTGCGATCAGTAGTAAGGGTTGAAATATATATGTAGAGTGGGTGGGTTGTCTGAATTTTAGCCTCCAATTAATAAAACATACACACGAATTCTTTGAAAAAAATCATGCGTTCAGTGCACCTAATAAAAATGATTTGACGAGATTTTATTGACATAAATTATTAATTAAAACCCTTGCTGATGTTTTACTGGTTGGAGGGTGAGTTTGAGGCCACCCACCCACCCTACATATACATTGGAACTTAATTACCAATCGCCTCTTGATTTTTTGTTTTAGTCCGTACGAAAAATTTTGTGATATATTTAGTTTCAATAATCAATCTGTAACTAAAGTTGAAATTTATAGGTAGGGTGGGTGGATGCCCTTTAAATTACGTTGGAATCCATAAACACGAGAACTCTTCTAAAACATAACAATACAAATAATTTCTTAGATTTTATAACAAAAAAGACTTAATTAAAACCATTGGTTTTTTTTACTGATTGGATGCCACCCACCCACCTTACATATAAATAATTTTCTTGCGAACAGCAAGATCAGTACCTAATGTTAATATATACATGTAGGGTGGGTGGGTGGCCTCTATCCCAGCCTCTAATTTCAAAACATCCTGCGCTCAATACATCTGATAAAAATGATTTGAAGAGATTTTATTGACATCAATTATTAATTGAAATCCTAGTTAATGTTTTACTAGTTAGAGGGTGGGATTTAAGACACAAAACTTCCCTACATATACAATAGAACTTAATTACTAATCCCGTCATGATTTTTTTGTTTTAGTACATACGAACAATTCTGTAATAGATTTATTTCTAATTATCAAGGCAATCTGTAAGTGGCGTTGAAATTTATATGTAGGGTGGGTCCGTGTCTTTTAAATTACCCTGTCATCCCTAAAAAATTATACGAGAATTCTTATTTGCACGTGGTAAGTAATTTCTTAGAGTTTATTACAATCAAATCTTAATTAAAATCATTGGGAATGATTTATCGATTGCATGGTAGATAAAACGGCACCCACCCACCATATATATAAATTAAAACTTGAAATACAAAACAGTTTAAAGTTTTCTTCACTAAGATTGTTGTAAATAATTTCTTTGGTTGTTTTTAATGTTACTAGATTTCCTCAAGGGTTTAAAAATTTTTCAGCAATTTGTTTTAGGAGTTTTTATAGTTTTTTTAACCATTTCTCGATTTTTTATTCAATTTTCTATTTATTACTTAAAGTGTTAAAACTACGAACCATTTTATAAATCTACAAGAATGAGTCTTAATTAAACTACAAAACAGTGGTTTGGTTTCAATAAGTAATTTGTTTCGTTATATTAATAATCATAGGTTTGAGCAGAGTTTTATATTTTCTAATTATTAGTTATTTGATAAATAAACAAAGAATCTTAAAAAAATATTTAAAAAAAGATTCTCGAAGAGATATTACTGAAATTATTTATGAACATTGAGGTTAAAGGAACATTAAAGAATATTAAATATATTAAACTGATATTAAAATTACGAGAAATTATCATTTTTATTTAAAATTTATTTATTTTTTTGTCCCAAGGCTTATTAATAATTTCAGTAATATCTCTTCAAGAATAGTAAGGATTGTTTATAGAAAGGCACTTGGTTGGTTTCACAATTTTTACGATTTATTCCGACTAGTTTCGATTTTTACATCATTATCTAGGAATGGTGCCTTTCTATAAACAATCCTTACTATTAAAAAATGTTTCACCACGTGATAAACGAGAACCAAATTCAACAAATCTCTTCAAGAATCTTTTTTTTTTTGAATTTTTGATAATAATATTTTATTAAGACTCTGTTTATTTATCAAATAACTAATAATTAAAAAATATAAAACTCTGCTCAAACCTATGATTATTAATATAACGAAACAAATTACTTATTGAAACCACTGTGTTGTAGTTTAATTAAGACTCATTGTTGTTGATTTAGAAAATGGTTCGTAGTTTTAAACCATCAGATCAACAGTTGGACAAAATTTATGTTACTGTTTCGATAATCCAAATATAAGCATCAATGTGGCATTATGTGAATATTATATTTATATTTTAAACTGATATTAACATTACGAGAAATTATCATTTTTATTTTAAAATTATTATTTTTAAATTTATACTCTTAATAGTTTAATAAAAATAAACTAAAATTTAATAAATCAATCATAGCAAGGACTATACATATAAACACCATTATTCCAAAAACGTTCTTGCGGTGCATACAATTTAATACACCAAGTGTACTTAACTCTGCTGTTATGACCAACTTCACGATGGCAAGTATCATTAATTACGTTGTCAATGACAACACAAGTCGATCACTCATCCAATTACCAACCGCGCCAAAACTTACTCTACTCTTACCATTCAATTGACGTGTAACATTATTTTACCCTCTCGTCATATCAATGTATTACTAAACATGAAATTAAATTTTAATATTTAAGCACTAACGAATGAATCTATCTTTTATAAGTCTATTTTACCACCACCCAATCAATCACTCTAAGTCATTAGTAAATAAATTTTAACCTTATTTTCTTAAACTACGAATTTCAACACACGATGAAACATATTTAAATAATGAAGTAATTAAAAATATTTATATAATTTCCCTTGATGATTTCCATAACACGCAAATTTTATAATGTAGATGTTTTTTTAATTAAATTATATTTAGATACAATTCTATGTTGTTTGCTTTAATTAATTCTTTATCAAAGTGTTATCCCGCTTCCCTATTGTATTTTTTTTAAGCACGTTAAGTGTTCCAGTCCAATGCGGTGTTTGCTTAATTAGAGGCTGCGTGCACTTAGGGCGTTTCGTAATTTCGCTTTGTTTTTATTTAGATTACCTCAATTTCTGCCCTACGCTTTTATACCTGTTTGCCGGCCTTAAATTTTAATACTATTTGCTTGATATTATAGGCCGTTACCTCGAAGCTTGCTCTGAATAAAATTTGCAAATGTAAAACCCCAGTAACAATATTTCTTAATCTTAATTAACTGTAACGAAATGAAAAATTGACTATGTTTTAACCACAAGTAATTTGTGTGATTTTTTTAATTTAGTGTAAATACGTATTACTACGTAGTAACGATCTCTTCATTTAATTAATTAACTGTCATGTCGTAGAGAGTAAATAAAATTACTTTCCACGTTCTTATTTACTCTTTAAAATGAACTGCCACATAATTTCAAACAACTGACTGAAATAAGAACTAACAATATTTTTTAATTTATACTTTTTGTCTTATTTTCTTGTAAAGTATATAATTAATTTATTATTAGTTTTATGCTAGTTTAATAATTTAAAAATACGAAAACATTTCGTGAATCTACAACAATGAGTTTTACTAAGATTACAAAAGATGCTAGTTTTATACTGTTTTTTTTTTGCTGTTATTATGTTTTAATCGTATAATTCCAAACCTAAATAAAAATAGTCCTTCTATTTGAACTGGTTTCAACAATGAAAACGCCACGGGACATAAAAAAGTCTGTTACGATTAAATCCGACAATATATAAACATTTATCATATATAATAGCTCTTCCGTTAGGTATTGTAATAAATGGAAAAAGTTCGTTTAATTTGTTCTGCCGAAACTTTTAAACAGTGGGCACGAACTTATAAAGACAAAATTATGTCATAATTCCGGAAATTATTATAAATATCACGAGAAAGTTTATTATGATATTAGTTATAAAAAACCGTAAAAACGGTTATTATCATTAAGTTCAGGTGCATTTATAGTTGTTGTTAAATATATTATATACATCATAACTCTATGCTATTATAAAATTTCAATAACCTCACTTTTAGTGTTACATCTGATAATAGGACAATTACTATACTTCTTCTCTTCTTTTTTTGTTTTCCCATTGGCTATCGACCGGTGATCTCTTAGCCCCTCACTTTTATTTTTCCACCATCTGATTTTAACCCTATACAGATGGCTCAATCATTATCCCTAACTGACGAAGAATTTCTGCTGCTACTGGAAAAAGATAATTCGCCTAAATGTTTTAAATGATAGAGACGATGATGTGGGCAGGTAATACAACGGTTGAGGGGTTGAATACCGGACAAAAACGTCGTATTGGTCCCAACGTCAATTCTGAGGTGCAAAAGTAAAAAACAGGCTTTGAATTCAACTGAAGATTGCTAATTTGTGGAAGAAATGGAAGTTACCATTTCCAATGCTGCAGCAACCTCGGAAATGAAGAAAAAGAAGAGAATAAATGCTTCTGGAAATAAATATCAGATTCTAATAAACAAGTCTATGTCCAAAATAAACTAATCAGGACGAAATATAATTTTTGGATTTAAATCTGACCTTATTCATTCAATTTCAATTAGACAAGCCACAAAAAATAGGAATCAAAATAAAGTTGTAAAAATGACAGCATAAGCTTATGTGTACAAACAAAATGAAGCATATTTGCTTATAAACAATTCAATAAAACTCAAAAAAAAATGCCAAAGGTGTATTACCTGACTACGAAAGAATGTGAGTTCGACTGTTCGTGATACGCTGCTGATTTTCCTGTAAAGTTGTATGTCGTCCACATACAGTAATACTTCAGTTGAAATGGCACTACATAAATTGTTAATAGAAGAAACAGCAGTGGTCATAGGTTGGATCCTTGGGGAACCGCAGCAATGGCTACACACGGAAAATATTAGGCGCCCCTATGCTTTACGATTTGTGAACGGTTCTTTAAGTAAGAGTCAATGAAGAGAATTATATTACCAACCATATTAAGATCTGTGGCATATTGTCAAATGCCTTACTCAAAACAGTGTAAATTATATCAGTTTAGCACTGCTCATCCAGATTTTCGAAGATGATCTGTGTAAAGCTCATTAGATTCGTTCTTGTAGAACGGCCTGTCATGGAACCGTGTTGTTTAATAGTAATAGAATATTGAACCATGAAAAATATATGTCTGCTCAAAATGCTTAGAAAAATTTCTCAAGAGAGCAATAGGCTTATAGTTCATTATCTGATTACGTTCACCGGTTTTATGAACAGACACAACTTAACTCTCTTCCAGATCCGAGGAGAGATTCTATTTTTAAGTATCCGACTAAAAGTGTAAGTTAGAGGTTGATACAAAGCATATCAACAATATTTTAGTATGAAATATAGTTAATTATCCAATCCAGCGGTCATCGCTGTTGTAGGACGTCATCTTCGGAAATTAAAAACAAACCAATTTCTTCAGGTATCATGCCGCTTATAACGTTATAATTATTGGTAGTAGATAGATATGAGGATTTGAAGTGATTGGCAAACGCAATAACAATATCCTTGGCACTGGAGTAATTCTCGTTATCAGTTTGTTTTTATATTACCATTGATGTACATGGTATTTTTTGGTTGATTCAGTTCTTAATTTACTCTCAACAGAACGTATATAACGGTTTTAATTTAGGGACATTCGCATTAAGAGCAGTGTATATTCAGAGTATAAAACACCATAAGGTTCATCTACATTATATATGTTGTATAAGCTATCCCAATTTATATTACCTATATCTTTGTACAGTTTTGTAAAATTAGCTTTCCTGAAGTTATAATTGTATTGATGTAGTACTTCAAATTTTGGAACTTGTGCAGATCCTAGAGATAGTAAATGCAATGAAGGGTGTTATTAATTTTCAGGCTCTATGTCTCTTTGCAGTTCATAATTTAGTTGATTGGAGACAATAGACCGATCTAATATTCTGTTCAGATTATTCGTAATTGTATTGCACTGCCTCAAGTCATTAAATTCCAAAAAAGTATTCAAAGCTGTTATTAAAACTGCATGTATATTATTCTACAATAACAATAGGATCCAGCACTTCAAAAAATGTGTTCAAAATATCGATGTGAGCTTTAGGAATGTAGGTTGATAGTTTAGTCTTCGTTTACTAATTTATAAACGAAGACTAAACGATAAACATACAGGAATTGGAAAGCCAAAGAAATTTTCTCGACAAATATTTTACCAGAGAACTCTTTTAACTACAATTAACTATAATTAACGAAATGAAATGATCACCTTTATCAGAATACATATCATAATGAAGAGTTTCCACTATACAAGGATAAGTTGCTATTAGCAACCTGGTTTAGCAGTTTTCTTGATTTCAATAAACATTCTTCTAAACAGATTACGATAGCATGTAATAATAGATTTAGAATTTAGCCTTTCTTTTACCGACTCGAGAAAGATTTATGTTTTGTAAACAAATGATCCCCTTCAAAGGTAATATCAACCTGGCCATTCTAAGGTTTTGGTAGTTGCGAAAGCTGCAATTTTTAAACGAATTTCCGTTTGTAATTCATCCAATTTAACCATTGTTTTCATCGACATGTGGCACCGGGCATTGTCCTAGTGTAACAGCACTTTTTTCTTTTGTATGTGGCGTCGATTTTTCTTGATTTCTGCACTCATTAATGCCATCTAATATCCACTAATCTTGTGAGCCGACTTTTGAGTTTTTTGTTGCTTTGAACGACTTCCACTGGCTGCTGTCTACTCAGCTGATGGGTATTTTTGATTGAGGCTTGTAGTGGTGTATTCATGTTTCATCCATTGCCACATAATGACGCAAGAAATCCTATTTATGTCGCTTGAATAGCGTCAAACAGCTATTAAAGGTATTACCTTTCTTCTCGGGCAGGGTAACGAAGAAAGTAAGGCTGTGGTGCATCTAAAGAAGTGATTTGTTAGGATGGAATAATAATGCTAAAATGATATAATAATAAAAACGTGGCAATGGCCCAAATTTTAAAGGTGTCGGAAATGATGGCATTTGTCAACGATGGGGCAGGTCGTAAAATGAGAATTTGGATGTAGTTCGGCCAAAAGCTATTCTTTATTCTTTATTGTCTTTTCTTCTCCTGCTTACAAAATTACAAAAAAATATTATATGATATACATACAATTAATAAAAATTAAACAAATAATTTAGGACACATGGGCCACGGGTGGAGTTCACTATTTACCAATGTTTCTCCACTCAAACCCACGTTCTTCCTTAGGCAGGTGACCCCGAATAGCACATTTATCAGATGCAAAAATTATATTCACACACATAATTATATATTTATTTATGTTATGCATGTTAGATAAAGATTAAATACTTCACACCAAAGACATTTCATGCGATAATGCTTCGATCCAGTACAAACAACCTAAGACTCTGGGTATTCAGACAATGGATGTTTTTGACCTCTTAGGATTAAGTGCCTACATTGCGGAATCGAATAAACCATTTTCAACATTTAACACCTATGCAGTAGAGCGTCTCTTCTTCATCGCGAAAATCGACATCAACAAGCAAATATTCTCTTTTCTTCCTTTTCCTCAGCATAACAGTCTAGTCCTCCAATATCTAGGAGAGATTCAATCAACAAATGATGAACGATTTGATTATATCAACCATTTATGCTTACTACTCTTTAGTTTCTCTTCCAAAAAATACATATGAATATATACAAATATACAAAACGTACAAAATTTTTGAATGGATGAAGCTTAACACTCTAACCCTTGTTTTTTTTCATGATGCTGATGGAGCAGATATACTCTTAGACATCTGAATCCTTCTATAAATGCTTTTATTTACTTTTTGTCCCCTTTTTTAAAGGAGACTATTTAGCTGTTTATGCCAGCATAACCCGAAGAAGAAGAGGTACAAAAATCGTGGCTGTAAGGGTCAATTTTTGGTTCTGTGTATATAATATTCATATCTAAGAATTGTTTTCTCGATTATTATTTACAAATTCAACCCTGTGATTATGTTCCATTGAGAATGTACCAGCGAAAGTATTAATTGTATAATTATTTTCCCCAATAAAATGCCCATTTCGATTTTGATTAATTTTACCCTAGAACAATTTTCTGTTTTATTTTATTTTTCTACAAACCCGTGACTTTTGTTGGAACTTTGCACGTCGGATTCTAATAGAAAAAAGTACGCTGTTTCATTTGATATATTTAGCACCATTTATCGACAAAGACGACTAATTTTTGGAAAATGGTTTCAATTGTATACATCGAGACTCAAATTAAGCCACTTTGAAGGTTTGTATTTGTACAACCTAAGTTTGTATTTTTACACCCTCTGATTTTCACCCTGTATGGATGGCTCAGAATAGTTATCAAATACCTTTAACTAACGAAGAATTGCTGCTGCTAATGGAAAACGATAATTCCGACCTCAATATTTTGAGTGATGAGAACGATGATGAACTGAGGTTGAGGTGATGAATCTGGATGAAACCACCGAATCGTTCTTAATGGCAATTAGCAATCCTGAATTAAATGCTCCAATAAAAACAGACTTTGAATTCTGCTTAAGATCACTAATCTGTAGAAGAAATGAAAGTTGTAATTTCCATCGCGATACCAAATACCGAAAAGTGAAAAATTGAAAAGAAGAGAATGAGTGCTCCCAGAAATAAAAAGCAAATCCTGATAAACAAGTCTATTTTCCAAAATAAACTAATCAAAATGGAACATATTTTTTAAATGAAATGCCATTTATTTAAGCTCAAATTAAATGGTACGAAGAAAAGCCACAAAGCTTAGTGATCAACATACAGGACCTGAAAATATTTTTGATGAAATATTTAATGGGAGAACTCTTTGACTGTTTATTTGAATATACCAATCTCTGGTAAATTTATGAAGGGAATAAATTTCGATAAGATGACGTTTGTGGAGATACATGTCATGCAGAGGAGTTTCTATCAACCAAGGTTACGTTGCTACTAATAACCTTGATTTTAAACAAATTTTTCCAATTATGACAGCATGTTTATTTTGTTGACATTTACACTCCACTGTTTTGGTAGTGCAGTACTCCTCAAGCATTGGTACACCTGCTTCATTACAGATCTACGACACGTTCACATATACCTTTTCCCAATACACTTGTTCTGAACTACTATCTTTTTGTCATGTGCGTAATTCACACTTAGAAACGGTTAGTACATAAACCATCACCCGCCGAATTATGGTATTATATGGTTTTGCCTTATTGGCTAAGGTCCTAACCATTTGACAATCACAGCTTATACAGACGTGAAAGTGGTTTGATCGCTTTAAAAATTTATTTACTGAATGTTCGAGATTCAATCATCTTATCGGAGATTTATAACCAGAATTTCTCACATTTAAAACGTTTTATAAAAGAATGGACTCAACTGGGATCTGAACCCAGAACTTCTCGCATCATACTCCAAGACTAGATATTTGGTTAACACGTACCACTCATGTAAGTAATTTCAAAATGCATCTCTTTAAAAGAAGGACACTGCCGGCA
The DNA here is from genome assembly GCA_963969525.1 of Ontholestes murinus. Classification (NCBI taxonomy): domain Eukaryota; kingdom Metazoa; phylum Arthropoda; class Insecta; order Coleoptera; family Staphylinidae; genus Ontholestes; species Ontholestes murinus. The sequence continues at coordinate 58,810,276 of OZ018396.1, forward strand.
GTGGAAACTAGGACCATTCTTTTATTTTCCGGGGACGCGCTGGCCACGCACGGCAAAAAGTGCCCCCCTGAAATCGGACGTCAGCGGGATCAACATTCATCGCTGACATCCCTTCACGCCTGTCTTGTTTATTTGATTTATTCTAATGGTTACTAATGATCTTCCACTCAGACCCGCATCCATCCACTCTCCAGCAAAACATGTTGACAGCTTCTGAATTCTTGTTTTGTAATATATTTGAGCAAATATGCAATTTTTGTCCTTTTTTTTGGTGAGATACAGTTGACATTTAATAATTTGATTTAACTATAATTAATATTTACATGTGCGTGTACATTAAATTCAACTTAAATAATTTATTAAAGAGAATGGTTGCGACCGTTACTACGTGGTAATCCATACTTACACTGAATTGAAAAATTCACTATGTTTTAACCACAAATAATTATTGTAAAAATATTATATAACGTGTAGGCACAATTATATAAATCTAAACAACACAGCACGACTCGAGTTTCGACGTTTTATCGTCATTATCAATCCACTTGATAATGACGATAAAACGTCGAAACTCGAGTCGTGCTGTGTTGTTTAGATTTATATAATTGTGCCTACACGTTATATAATATTTTTACAATAATTATTTGTGGTTAAAACATAGTGAATTTTTCAATTCAGTGTAAATAATTTATGTTTAGCCGTTTGTCATGGTTTCAAGTCCTCCCCAGGTTCTCTGCCTTCTTTTTCTACAAGACTTTCTCTGCAAATTCGCAGATTGCGTTCTATTTGGATTCTGCTTCGATTATCCCCTCGGTTATTGTTGATAAGCGAACTGGTCCTCCCAGAACTTCTTCCATTGCCCCACGTACTTCCCGCCAGCCTGGGTAGTCCAATGTGTGCGATGTCCTGATGCAGCTGTAATTTTTCCCTTGCCGGTCCTATGGAGAAACGATCTAAACTCGCCATGCTCGAGAAGATCTGGTACAGGTAATAGGAAGTAGGTTACCTCCCAGTGCCTGGGATCCATGTTTCGATCTCGAGGATCAGTCGTCTACTCCACGCGCCATTGTTGCCCCTAAGCCAACGCTCTTGCCATTCCGTAAGCATATTCTCCTGGCCTCCTCTCTGCTCTCCCTTTCTGTCACAACAACGTGTATTCTGGCCTTCATAGAAACTAATAGGTCCGGCGGAGGCATGGATGCTAGAACCACCATGGCTGCCGTGGAGACGGTTCTTTACCCACGGTTTACCCTTAGTGCCGCGGATACCATCGTACTGTCGAGACTATCCCTATTTCTCTGAGAGGTGAGGCATCCCTCCCAGGCTAGCACAACGTATAGCAGCTTGGCTGCAGCCACCTCCATCAGCAATCTCCTCGTACCTTCCTAGGCTCCCCGATGTTCGCAAGGCCACCGCCTTCACAGACCTTACCACTGCCGCCGCAGCCTCCTTGATATGGGAGATGCACCTGGGATTGGTTTTTAATATTACTCCTAGGTACTTCATTGTGTTGCCAACCGTTATTTCCTACCCCAGGGGCCGAATATGTTCTTCAGAAATGCGAACCGCTCTTCTGCGGCAGAGCCAGACAGCACTGCTTTGCACCTCCATCTCAACCCCTTCGACACTGTGCTACCATCTTATGGTCACCAATATCCCGCCTACTAACTATAATGAGCGTCTGCGAACGCGACCGCCTTCCCACTAGACTCGAAACTTATGGCACTTCTTGTATCATCGCCTTCTCTTGCTCAACGCACTCGGCTACTTGAAATACTATCACCCTGACCTGGAGGAGGAAACTCCAAATCATTTGGAGAAGGTACTGTGGGGTCCCTTTCTCTTTCGCCCATGGGAGCGAATTAAAAGCGTTGCGGATGTCGATGGCAATGCCTATACAATGTGTTCTTTGTCTTAACAGGCCATTGTTAGCCAGGTCCCTGATTTCTCTAACCTTGAGCATTGCATCTACTATTGACCTTCCCTTTCTAAACCCATATTGATTCTCGGCAAGTCCTCCTGTCTTCTCTAGAACCATCTTTATTCGCTCCGCATGGAGACGTTCCAGCACGTTCACCTCGCAGACCAGCAGACATACGGTGAGATAGCCGGCTTCCCTTTTTTTTGGCAGCAACACCAGTCTGGCTAGTTTGAAACGCTAGGGAAATATTTCCTCCCTCAAGCATCTGTTGATATTATCCGTGAGCCTCGTTGAGTATTCCTCCAGGTCCTAGTAAATTTACCTGGTGCAAAATTGCATTAGTACTTTTAATATGCTTTCTTGTAGCAAAATAAAACGAGAGCACAACTGCAATAAATTCAGAACCTCTTGCAACTAAAATTAAAATCATGCCACAATAGACAATAGAACCTTTGATACTAGAACAAATTTTAACTCTACCGTTTGTGTGGATAACGTGGATTGTGTTATTACATATTAAAATTTGACCACCAATTTGATATCTAGCCATTTTAGAAACGTTTGTTGAGAATAATTCTAAACAGAATTTCCGTTTATACTTTAAAAATTATTTCAGTATTTAGGATTTGTTACAATACTTGCAGGATAAATGTAACCATGCTTCATGCATAGTAAGATTGGATCGATTCGGACTGGGTAATAAAAGAAACACCGTGCGCCATCTGAAATAATGATTATTCAAATGATATGTAAACAGGAGCGTAGGAATTCTTTCAAATTTAAAAGGTATCGGAAATGCTGGCATGTGTGAACGATGAGACAAATTACAAAAAGAGTTTTTGGGAGTTACTAGGGACTACAATATAAACGGAAGGTGTTGATAAATTGGAACTTGTACAGATTCAAAAGTGGACCTTGCGACCTATTGCAAACTCTATAGATATTCCATACGCCAATGCTTTAACCAATAAGAACAACAAGCTGAGACTCTGGGTATTCCAATAACTTGTGATTCAAAGCATATATTTCGTCTAATAAAATCGAAAAACCATGTTCGACTCATGCAGTAGAGTATCTCCTTCCTCTTCGCTAAAATAGATATCAACTCACATAAATTCTAGTATAACACAACAATTAGGGAGTTTCGAACAATAAATGATATCCAATTTGATCAAAATGGCAATTTCTCTTGGCTTGACAAGGTTAAGATGTGAGAATCCTGCCTGTAGATGTCAATCTTGGGCTAAGTGCATCAAAGTCAGAAAAGAAGGAGAAATTGACACTAGTCAGAACGGAATTTTAAAAAATGTACAGCAAGAAATAATTAATATGTGGGACAAACTAGAAATAAATGAAAGAACAAATATGAAGATAAACAAAAAACTTGGATATGCAGAGTCAGAAAAGAAGCAGAAAACTAGAGCATTTCATGAGAGAACTAAATATTGATATTATTTAGAATATAATAGAGAAACTTATATAGCAAGCAATAAATAATATGTAAGCCTTACACTAGAAACTGTAGAAAGGTTAATAATAGAAAATATATCTGAAACAATATATTAAAAATTTTGAGATATAACTAAGTAAATATCCACTAATACCGCATTGTAAATTTCGCTTACAATTCTCTATTATCTATTTTTAGTAAAGATTTATTAGCAATAACAATTCAATATTTAATAGTAAAATTTTAATATAAATCACAGTTGCTATATATTTTAAATCAATAACACTTGTCTCTTATCGTGCACTATCTTGGGGACATCTGTGCGAATTCCACCCCAGCATCTAATGATTAGTCCTATTGTAACTACTGGATTTATGCTGGTTACCTGTATGGTTAATAAGGGATCCTAGGATTGAGTATTCCGTGTATTCCGTAATACAGGACCGCCATCCCATTTACTTCCGCCGAGGGGATATTGTTCGATTTCAATGGACCCCCAGATTATCGGTACGTGCTAATTAGTGATTGTTGGTAAAATCATAATAGAAACTATTTATTGTCTATTTTTTTCTTGTAATTAGAATTATTTTACCATTATCCGACGATCCATTGATGAATTTTAATTAGGTAATTAAGGATTAAAAATCAGGTATAATATTCTCTCGACTTAATTATCATGTTGACTATTTCTTTCTTAATTTATCTAGAAATAAAGTTGAAGATTTCAATAGCCAATATATAAAATCAACAAAGAGCGGTTACATAATTAGTATTAATATATACTAGTATATATAATTTGTATTAATTTAAATACTGAATTTAATGCATTTCTAAAGCAAGTTTTGATTTAAGATTTGAAGTAGAAATAATTTACTTTGGAATCCTCATAATTTCTCTTAAACGCGCATTATGTGTCTTTCGCTCTTGCAAATATTTATGAATATCAGTGTTCTCAGGAATGATTAATAAACGGGAATGCAATAAGCTAAACAAAACGGGCATAGCACCGGAATTGTTTACGGCATTCAAAAATTCCGCGCGCAGTATAAATATTAAATAAATTAGGTATAACCGGGCGCAGTGAATTAATTTGTATAATTTTCCCTTAAAGCGGGTTTATTGGGCTCTGTATAAACGGGCTTAGCGGCTTAGCGAATACGGTCTGGTATTCAGAAGGAATATTCCTTGGATCGTTTTATTCTGGCAATTTTGCATAATTGATTCGGCCGCCGCTTAATTTTTTCCCCACGTTCCACCGTGAAAGGGTAATTGCCGTCTTGCTGTACGAAGTTATGTATTGAATAGTGGTGATTGTATTACTGGATAAAGAAGGGCACGTTGATTGAAGCGGGACTGTAACTTCCAGAGTTGAAATTATTGCTGATACGACAAGTACCGAAAGAAAGCTTTCATTACATTTTTTACACATCATTTGTTGAAATATATATTTCAAATACGTGTTATACAATTTTTTGGCATTTATGAAAGATTAAACTAGATATCACGTAATATTGCTTGCAGCTGCTCTCTGGTGGCAATGGATGTTGGTCACGAATTGCAAAAGAATTTATCTATAAGGCACTATTGTAGCTTAAATTTATCAAACAAAAAATTATGATTTTTCATGCGTCTTGTATGACAAAAAAAACTTAATTGCACCAATATAGTACTAAGTAAAATGACATATATTTAAATAATATATTATCGATATTATTACCTTGAAACAACTAATTAAAAAAACTAAGCATGAATAAACATTCCAATTTATATATTTAGGGTTTAGAACGTTTTATCAGATTTTTTGTAGTCATTATTTTAATGTATATTTTATAATCGTTATCTTTTTGTCTTGTTTGTAGAAGTAGGTCCAACATGAAAAATTCAGTTTGCAAGTGGCATAATTTAGCGGCGAAATTATTAGAAGTGATTACCTGTGTCAAATATATTAGCGAGAGTATAAAATTTTGAAGTTATGTCCCATTTTACGCTACCGCGCTCTCCCCACAAAGAGAAAGTCCTATATTTTATCGCGGTGTGCTTTATTAGCCTTGAAATGGGGGCGAAATGATGAAGGGAGCGAAAACGAAAAACTTACTCGCTCGTCGATATTATTACTCAAACAACTTCATAATTTGAAAGGGGTGTTGGGAGGGGTGGCTCACCTGAAACAAAAACAAAACTTCAGCGGGGCAAAATCGGGGATTTATAATAATAAATGGCGTGCGGCATTTTGAGTGAGTAACTTTAAATTACTCCAGAAACCGTTGTCACCGACGTTGATTAAAAAGTCATTATGTTTAATTTATAACAAGAGATTTCTGTGTTATTAAGGTTTTTTGATTACCTTCAATTAATTGAAGAAAGTTGTAGAAAGAATAAATAAATATAAACATAAACATAATTAAAACAGAATCAAAATAGGTTAGCATTTGTCTTAAGCGTTGCATTAAGTCTTAACTATTATAAATGACACAGCAACAATTAGAAAAATAAAATGAATTAATTAAAAAAATGGATTTTCTCTTTCTATATCGACTACAATAACAACCCCGGATCTCATCAGCATATTTCATTTTTTTGTGAATATTTGGAGGAAGGAGCTTTAACTTAAGTTTTTTTCGCTCTCTCTCTAACCGCGCCACTATAATGAGATACAAAATAGATCGATACCTGTGATTGTTGTTGACAATAACATGGAAATTTAATGTTTTTACAAAACAATTGTGATTTCCATTAGCTCAATTTCAATATACTCAGTTTTAATTCCTTAAAAAATCTACTTCATACGGTATATATTTTTTTACGTTATAATATAAATTTAATTTGATTAAAAATAACTTCTGTGGATAAGCTATTTGGCTATCTTCTAACTCATGGAGGGAATGTAAGGAATAGCTACAAACTTCATATCCTCTTTTGGATTTTTTACATTTCTTTTTACATTAGTTTCTGAATTGCTTTCCTTATCATATGTTTTAGGGTTCTCTCTACCATTAGACTATGCTAATTTGAATACAAAGACTTTCATTCGGGAATGGAAATTTCTATTCATTAATAAATCACACAGACATTATATATTAAACAATTTACGTCATGCTGTAGTTGCTCAACATTATCTTAAACAATCAATTAGATAAGATGAGCCATTTCATATCCAGGATAAAGGATTAAAATTAAGCTTATTAAAGGGCATCGAGATCAAAGAGGCCATTAAGGACGGTATATCCATAGTTAATAATCTCAAATGTGGGCCAAGCTGTTTATGTAAGATTTAAATTCAACTCATCACAAATATACATATATAATGTACCCCATAGTTAATTAGTCTTTAAATTCACTATCAAATGAATATAATTCATTAGAAGGTTAATATAGAATATATAGGGAAAGTATTTTTTCTGTAGGACCAGTATCTCAAAAACGAATAATCCGTTTGAGATTAAACTTTAACCTTAAGAATTCATCATTAAAAATTATCCCTGAAAAACTTTTGGTAAACATTCATAAATCGGAAGAGGATGTTTTTTGTTTTTCTTGATATTTTTCTAAATTCGAAAAATATTACATAAATTTTCCAATAAAAGTTAAATGGAATGAATATAAAACTGAATAAGTTTTATCAAAACATCTTTTCATTAAGTTCTTAACTTGTGACAGAAAAATTGAAAATAAAAAAATTGATTGATATGTTTTTTCTACTGCTAATAAACTATAGCAGTAACATGACATTTATTTAATTAATAATTGTAAACAATCTAAAATTAAGCAAATTGTTAAGAGTCATAGTTTTCCAGAAAATGCAAGGGAAGTATTTTGATGGCCTCATAACAATTGTTTATGTTTCTTTATATATTACAACTTTTAATTAAAACCCTCGCTTGTGATTTACGGATTGGAGGGTGGGATAGAGGCCACCCACCCACCCTACATATACAAGATAAATTTAATTGCTAATCGCTGATGATTTTGCTGCTAAAACAATTAAACTCTTTATCTAATACAAAATAAAACAAAATCAAATTTTAAGTTTTAAAATAAATGACTTTTTCTAGATAATCTTATCTAATTTAAATTTAAAGCTTGCCCACCCATCACGTAACAAATTTTTACTAATTTACTCTCCAAATTTGAATTTCTTTTTTAATCGAAAAGTTTTGTATTTAATTTTATTCAAAACCGCGAGACTATCACTAATTGAAATGTATATGTATATGTACGGTGGGTGGGTGGCCTCTATTTTACCCTCTAATTACTAAAACATCATCAAAAATTATTTGATAAATTTGTATGATTAAATCTCTAAAAATTGCAATTATTTTATGATTGTTTATATTTTACAACTTCTAATTTAAACCCTCGCTTATGTTTTACTGATTGAAAGGTGGGATAGAGGACACCCACCCACCCTACATATACATGATAACATTAATTGCTAATCATTGATTTTTCTGCTAAAACAATTTAACTCCTTATGTAATAAAAAATTAAACAAAATCATAATTTAACTTTAAATATAAATGACTTTCTATAGCTAATCTTATCTAATTTAGATTTAAAATCTGCCCACCCATCATTCACCAAATTTTTAATAATTTACTCATTCAAAAATTTTACCTTTTCAATTTCTTTTTGACCTCAAAAGTTTTGTATTTAATTTTATTCAAAACCACGAGATTATCACTAATTGAAATGTATATGTATATGTAGGGTGGGTGGGTGTCCTCTATTTTACCCTCTAATTACTAAAACATCATTAAAAATTATTTGATAATTTATATGAATAAATCTCTAAAAATTGCAATTAATTTGTGTATTTATATTTTACATACTTTACAACTTTTAATTAACCCACTATGGGCCGAATTTTTGTTTTAATTCTAAAAAAATTGCTTGTAGATTTCTAGAATCCTTCAATAATTTTCTTGGAGACTTCTAGAATTTTCTTCAGTTTTTATTTGTAGGTTTGTAAAACTTTTCTTCATTCCATTTTTCAAGAATGTTCTTCTCTCAATTTTTTTTCAATACTTTAAGAATTCTTTTGTAGATATCCAGAATTTTTTTAGAAAGTGTCAATCAATCAGTTTTTAGGAATTTTCCTAGAATTTTCTTCAGTTTTTTTTAATAGATTTCTGGACGTTTCCAGTAACCTTCATTCCATTTTTTAGGATTTTAATTATGTGCCTCAATAATTTTCCTTATTTTTTTGTAAATTTATAGATCTTTTTGGTAGCTTTTATTACATTTTATGAGTTCAATAATGTTTCTGATTTTTTTAATAATTTTTCAGAAAGTTTCATTCAGTTTTTTAGGAATTTCCTTAGAGACATCTAGAATTTTCTTCAGTTTTTTTGGTAGCTTTTATTACATTTTATGATTTCAAGAATGTTTCTGATTTTTTTTTGTAATTTTTCAGAAAGTTTTATTCAGTTTTTCAGGAATTTCCTTAATCTAGAATTTTATTCAGTTTTTTTGGTAGCTTTTATTACATTTTATGAGTTCAAAAATGTTTCTGATTTTTTTTGTAATTTTTTAGAAAGTTTCGTTTAGTTTTTCAGGTATTTCCTTAGATACTTCTAGAATTTTCTTCAGTTTTTTTGGTAGCTTTTATTACATTTTATGAGTTCAATAATGTTTCTGATTTTTTTTTGTAATTTTTCAGAAAGTTTCATTCAGTTTTTCAGGAATTTCCTTAAAGACATCTGGAATTTTCTTCAGTTTTTTTTTTTGGTAGCTTTTATTACATTTTATGAGTTCAAGAATGTTTCTGATTTTTTTTTGTAATTTTTCAGAAAGTTTCATTCAGTTTTTCAGGAATTTCCTTAAAGACATCTGGAATTTTCTTCAGTTTTTTTTTTGTAGCTTTTATTACATTTTATGAGTTCAAGAATGTTTCTGATTTTTTTTGTAAATTTTCAGAAAGGTTCATTCAGTTTTCCAGGAATTTCCTTAGGCACATCTAGAATTTTCTTTAGTTTCTTTGGTAGCTTTTATTACATTTTATGAGTTCAAGAATGTTTGTGTTTTTTTTTTTGTAATTTTTCAGAAAGTTTCATTCAGTTTTTCAGGAATTTCCATAGAGTCTTCTAGAATTTTCTTCAGTTTTTTTGGTAGCTTTTATTACATTTTTTGATTTCAAGAATGTTTCTGATTTTTTTGTAATTTTTCAGAAAGTTTAATTCAGTTTTTCAGGAATTTCCTTAGAGACATCTAGAATTTTCTTCAGTTTTTTTGGTAGCTTTTATTACATTTTATGAGTTCAAGAATGTTTCTGATTTTTTTTTTGTAATTTTTCAGAAAGTTTCATTCAGTTTTCAGGAATTTCCTTAGAGACTTCAGGAATTTTCTTCAGTTTTTTTGATAGTTTTTATTACATTTTATGAGTTCAAGAATATTTCAGATTTTTTTTGTAATTTTTCAGAAAGTTTCATTCAGTTTTTTAGGAATTTCCTTAGAGACATCTAGAATTTTCTTCAGTTTCTTTGGTAGCTTTTATTACATTTTATGAGTTCAAGAATGTTTCCGACTTTTTTGTAATTAAAGTTTCATTCAGTTTTTCAGGAATTTCCTTAGAGATATCTAGAATTTTCTTCAGTTTTTTTGGTAGCTTTTATTACATTTTATGAGTTCAAGAATGTTTCTGATTTTTTTTGTAATTTTTCAGAAAGTTTCATTCAGTTTTTCAGGAATTTCCTTAAAAACATCTAGAATTTTCTTCAGTTTTTTTGGTAGCTTTTATTACATTTTATGAGTTCAAGAATGTTTATGATTTTTTTTGTAATTTTTCAGAAAGTTTCATTCAGTTTTTCAGGAATTTCCATAGAGTCTTCTAGAATTTTCTTCATTTTTTTGGTAGCTTTTATTACATTTTATGATTTCAAGAATGTTTCTGATTTTTTTGTAAATTTTCAGAAAGTTTCATTCAGTTTTTTAGGAATTTCCTTAGAGACTTCTAGAATTTTCTTTAGTTTTTTTGATAGCTTTTATTACATTTTATGAGTTCAAGAATGTTTCTGATTTTTTTTGTAATTTTTCAGAAAGTTTCATTCAGTTTTTTAGGAATTTCCTTAGAGACATCTAGAATTTTCTTCAGTTTTTTTGGTAACTTTTATTACATTTTATTATTTCAAGAATGTTTCTGATTTTTCTTTGTAATTTTTCAGAAGTTTTTCAGGAATTTCCTCAGAGACTTCTAGAACTTGCTTCAGTTTTTTTGTAGGTTTATAGAACTTTTTTTTAATTCCATTTTTCAAGTAATTTCTTATGGGCCTCTAGAAATTTAATCAATATTTTTGTAAATTTCTAGAACTTCTCAGCAACTTTTATCGTATTTTTGAAGATGATATTTTCTAAAGCGTTCTTGAATTTTGTAGATATCTAGAATTCAATATTTCAGATATTTTCTTAAAAAAGTTCTAGAATTTTCTTTTTCTTTTTTTTTTGTAAAACTTTCGAGTATCTTTCATTTCATTTTTTTAATTTTTGCCCCTAGAATTTTCCTTAAATTTTTTTGTAGTTTTTAGATATTTCTACTAACTTTTATTAAATTTTATCACTTTAAAAATTTTGTAGATATCTAGAGATTTTAGAAAGTTTAATTCAATATTTCAAATATTTCCTTAGAGAGTTCTAGAATTTTCTTCAATTGATTTTTGTAAAACTCGAGTTTCTTGCATTCCATTTTTCAAAAATTTCCTTCTTTGCCCCTAGAATTTTCCTTAATTTTGTTTGTAGTTTTAGATATTTGTAGTGACTTTTATTAATTTTTTTCAGTTCAAAAATGTTCCTGTTTTTCTTTTACTGTAGCTTTCTATAGTTTTCCACAAAGTTTAATTCAGTTATTCAACAAATTTCTTAAGGACTTCTAGAATTTTTTTTACTTATTTTTGTTGGCTTGTAGAACTTTTTTTTCAAATCAAATTTTTCAAGAATTTTTTTATTTGCCTCTAAAATTTTCCTCAATTCTTTTGTAGATTTCAAAAACTTTTCAGCAACTAGCATCACCTTTTTGAAAAACTTTTCTAAAGGGTTTTTGAATTTTGTAGATTTCTAGAGTTTTTTAGTAAGCTTCATTCAGTTTATCAGAAATTTTCCTAGAGAGTTCTAGAATTTTTTTATAAATTTCTAGAACGTTCCAGTCTAGAATTTTCTTCAGTTTCTTTGGTAGCTTTTATTGCATTTTATGAGTTCAAGAATGTTTCTGATTTTTCAGAAAGTTTCGTTTAGTTTTTCAGGAATTTCCTTAGATACTTCTAGAATTTCCTTCAGTTTTTTTGTAGGTTTATAGAACTTTTTTTTAATTCCATTTTTCAAGAAATTTCTTATGGGCCTCTAGAAGTTTAATCAATATTTTTGTAAATTTCTAGAGCTTCTCAGCAACTTTTATCCTATTTTTGAAGACGATATTTTCTAAAGCGTTCTTGAATTTTGTAGATATCTAGAATTCAATATTTCAGATATTTTCTTAAAAACTTCTAGAATTTTCTTTTTCTTTTTTTTTGTAAAATTTTCGAGTATCTTTCATTCTATTTAAAAAAAATGCTTATGTGCCCCTAGAATTTTCCTTAATTTTCCTTGTAGTTTTTAGATATTTTTGATAACTTTTATTAAATTTTATCAGTTCAAAAATTTTGTAGATATCTAGAGTTTTTAGAAAGTTTAATTCAATATTTCAGATATTTCCTTAGAGAGTTCTAGAATTTTCTTCAATTGTTTTTTTGTAAAACTTTCGAGTATCTTTCATTGCATTAAAAAAATCATTATGTGCCCCTAGAATTTTCCTTAATTTTCCTTGTAGTTTTTAGATATTATTAGTAACTTTTACTAAATTTTATCAGTTCAAAAATTTTTCTGTTTTTTTGTAGATTTCTATAGTTTTCCAGAAAGTATAATTCAGTTTATTAAAGAATTTTCTTAAAGACTTGTAGAATTTTTTATAGTTATTTTTCCTGGCTTGTAGAACTTTTTTTTAATTCAAATTTTTGAAGTATTTTCTTATTTGCCTCTAGAATTTTCCTCAATATTTTTTTGTAGATTTCAAAAACTTTTCAGGAACTATCACCACATTTTTGAAAAACTTTCCTTAAGGGTTTTTGAATTTTGTAGATCTCTAGAATTTTTTAGAAAGTTTTATTCTGTTTATCAGAAATTTTCCTAGAGAGTTCTAGAATGTTTTTCAGTTTGTTTTTTTATAGATTTCTAGAACGTTCCAGTAACTTTTATTCCATTTTTTAAGAATTTTCTTATCAATTTTCATCACACTTTTGAAGAATTTTTCTAGGGTGTCCTTGATTTTTTATCAATATTGTTTGTATGATTTCTAGAACTTTCCAGTATCTTGCATTATATTCTTCAAGAATTTTCTTTGAGTTATAACACTTTTTGTAGATTTATAGAATTTCTCGGCCATTTTCATGACATTTTTGAAGAATTATTCTGGAGAGTTCTTGATTGTTTTCTAATAATTTTTGTAGATTTCTAGAACTTTTAGTTACTTTTATTCCATCTTTCAAGAGTTTTCAACTTTCCTTGTAGATTTTTAGAGATTTGCAGTAACTTTTATTATTTATTTATTTTTTGATAGTTCTAAAATTTTCTTCATTTTTTTGTAGTTTCCAGTATCTTTTAATAATTTTCTATAAGAATATGTTTCTCAACTTGTTTGGTAGATTTTTAGAACTTCTCAGAACATTTACAACGTTTCGCAATCAGTAATTAAAGTTAACATGTATATGTAGGGCGGGTGGGTGGCCTCTATCCCACCCTACAATCAGTAAAACATCAACAAAAATTTGTATGAATATATCTCCTAAAAATTGCCATTATTTTGTGTTTGTTTACATTTTATAACTTTTAATTAGAACCCTCGCTTATGTTTTACTGATTGGAGAGTGAGATAGAGGCCACCCACCCACCCTACATATACATGATAACTATAATTACTAATCGTTGATGATTTTGCTGCAAAAAATGATAAAATCCTTTATGTAATAAATAATAAAACAAAATCAAAATTTAGATTTCAATATAAATGGCTTTCTATAGTCAATCTTATCTAATTTAGTCAGCCCACCCATCATGCATCAAATTTTTACTACGTGACACACAAAAATTATACCTTTTTAATTTCTTTTTTAATCACAAAGTTTTGTAATTTTATTGGAAAACGCGAGACTATCAGTAATTAAAATTTATATGTATATGTAGGGTGGGTAGGTGGCCACTATCCCACCCTTCAATAAGTAAACCATCATCAAAAATTATTTGTAATATTTGTATGAATACATCAATTAAAAATGCAATTATTTTGTGTTTGTTTGCATTTAACAACTTTAAATTAAAACCCTGCTTATATTTTACTGATTGGATAGTAAAATAGAGGCCACCCACCCACCCTACATATACATGATAACTATAATTAATAATTCGTCGATGGTTTTTCTGTTAAAAATAATCAAATTCTTTATGTGTTAATAATAAAACAAAATCAAAATTTAGATTTCAATATAAATGGCTTACTATAGTAAATCTTGTTTCATTTAGATTTAAAGTCTGCCCACCCATTATGCATAAAATTTTTACTAATTGACTCACTCAAAAATTGTACCTTTTTAATTTCTTTATTAATCAAAAAGTTTTGTAATTAATTTTATTGGAAAACGCGAGACGATCAGTAATTGAAATTTATATGTATATGTAGGGTGGGTGGGTGGCCTCTATCCCACCCTGCAATCAGTATAACATCATCAAAAATGATTTGTAATATTTGTAAGAATACATCAATTAATATATGCAATTATTTTGTGTTTGTTTACATTTTACAACTTTTAATTAAAACCTTCGCTTATGTTTTACTGATTGGAGGGTGGGATAGAGGACACCCACCCACCCTACATATACATGATAACTTTAGTTAATAATCGTCGATGATTTTGCTGCTAAAAATAATCAAATTATTTATGTAATAAATAATAAAACAAAATCAAAATTTAGATTTCAATATAAATGACTTTCTATTGTAAATCTTAGATATAAAGTCTCCCCACCCACTATGCATCAAATTTTTACTAATTGACTCACTCAAAAATTACACTTTTTTAATTTCTTTTTTAATCACAAAGTATTGTAATTAATTTTATTGGAAAACGCGAGACTATCAGTAATTAAAATTTATAAGTATATGTAGGGTGGGTGGGTGGCCTCTATCCAACCCTCCAATCAGTAAAACATCATCAAAAATTATTTGAAATATTTGTATGAATACTTCAATTGATTTATTTATGTATTTATTTACAAGTATATTCACATAAGATAAAAGAATAATTTTTGGTTATAAAAACAGTGTAGTAGAAATAATGCTAATAATTTGATATTTAATACTAATTTAGCATCAATAATAACATTATAAACATTATCTTAGTAGAAGAAACAACAGAAGAACCTCAAAAGTAATATGCTAAAAGCACAATATTTATTAAAAATAAAAATTGAAGGGACAGCTTATTTTCCAATGATTGAGGATAGTTCGAATTTTGCTTTTGTAAGAGATAAATTTTGGATGTACTAAATGTTCAATCCCTGAGTTATTTCTTATGAAATGATATGATGACAAAATAAATTTCTATTAACACCCTCTATGATGTACTCTTTTTATGAAAATAATAATCTTTGCAGGAATGAAAAGGTACATACACTCAAATGAAGTTAATTCTGTACGAATCGCAGAGACGAATAATTGTATTAACGTATGCTGCACTTTTTAATAAATATATATAGTTTTTAATTAATTTAGCAATGCCTTTTGCAATTCCCTATGATACATTTCCCTAATTAGGGCCGTGTAAATCTAATCAGGTACTTAATGAATTTGCGAGCGGCGCGGAGCTTAAAAAGTTAGGGGTCGGCCGACATCAAAGTGAATCCGTTAGTACACATTGTTTCAGAGATGCAAACGCCTAAGCCATTTGTTTCCCCACCGAAACACCAACACGCACACACGTACACAAATACCCTTATGCAGGGCAGGGAAAGATGGGGGAAAAAACGAGAACCTCGCCATGGCAAGCCGGTAAAACAATATCAGGGATATTTCAAACGAGTACTTTCCTGCGGATATAATTAATTCTACCCGGCGTGAGAACTTACTTATGTTGCTCTTGAAATTATACACTGCGCTGCACAATGCATGTTATTTTCTTTGTGAACACTGCCGCGTTCCTGTTTGTCCTAAAATATTCATTAGGATAACTATTCACTTATTGTAGACACGTATGTTCTTATTAATATTTACGTTAGAAATTAACACATAAAATATTTACACAAAACCATCTCTGCATTTCACCTGAATGCAACTAATATTTAAAGTCATAATGATGGTTGCGACCGTTACTACGTGGTAATTCATTCTGAATTGAACAACAATGTTTTTAACCAAATATAATAATTATAGTGGTTAAAGACATTGTAAGTGTGTAATAATAAATTAACGCATTTATCAATGATTCTTTAGCTATTGTTTAAAGATAGCTTTGCGACAAACCGACATAACAATTCCTACGCGTGCATTGTACGATTTCGCCTCCTTTCAAATTAATCCGGATCTACAACTGGAATGCACATAATCCAACTTGATCCATCGTAATTCATATTTCGTCGAAAGCACAGCAACCAAATATTGATCACCTCTAGAACCATGATCGGCATGAGTAATACTCGACGTCATATTGATAGACCTGTGTACCTATATCCAGGTTTTTCGTTAGCATTTTATAATACTCAATCATTGGAAAGTAGTTTATAAAATAATGGAATATATTCTCTATAGGAGCAGTTCTTATTGTTGATGCGCCGAAGAATACAGAACGCAATTTATCTTCCTGTAAGTGAGCGGCGTTATAATAATTTTAAGCGATTGTTCCAAAATGTACACATCGTTAATTCAGGTATTGTTGTTTAAGAATCATCGCGCAACTGCTATTTTCTTAATAACAGGCACGAGGAATTACCTCTGTTTATTGAGAACACATTTTCGAATGATTAATTGCCCTTTTGTGCGGTGGATACTTTCTGCGTAGGATTCAGTATAGCAACGAGTTAACATTAGAAAATTTGTTCTATTATATAAATTTTAAATACTTAAATATTCATTTTGTTTACACTTTCATAATGTTTTAATTATGAATTTTAATTTAATTATTGAATGAGGTCCATAAAGCGGTGTTATCAGCATAAGACTCAATAAAAGAGAAATTACGGTGAGGGATATCGTAAGTAAAAAGAAAGTAAAGGGAGGGTGATAATACGGATCCTTGCGGTACATTACAGAGGAAGGTCAATGGGAAAGAACTGAGTAGGAGCAATTGTGTAAAAAGGATTTGATGAATCATTCGGTGCAGTTAAAGTTGGAGATAAGTCATTCGTGCCAAAAAGTGTCGAACGCTTTTTAAATATCGAAATATACAACTGCAGTGTAATGGTCATTTTTGGTGGAGTTAACTGTGGAGGATGTGATGTGGTCTTCAGACGAGTCGAAGAGTTGAGAGCGGTGTTGAGCAGGAAGATTGGACGGTATGACGAAGGATTAGAGGGGTAGTTGGACTCGCGGGGCATAATAACCTTAGCGACTCTCCAGAGGAGGGAAAAGTATGCAGCAGCAATACAGGAGCGGAAGATTAGGCCTAAAATTTTTGGAGGATTTAATTAGGGAAGTGGTCTGTTCTGAAATGATGTCGTCGTTCTTAGAAGAATCTAAGGTGATTTAAGTCAAAGGAGTGGCTGAAGTAAGAGTTGGCCTCAAAGTCAATGGAAGGGTTGCCTGCAGAGGAGCTGGAGTGAATTTTGCTGAGGTGAGAGGAAATTAATCGAGGGGGATGACGTAGAGAAGGATTCCCAAAAAAGAACGGAGGATTGAGAGTCAAAACTGGTGTGGTTTCAAACCATTTTTATTTTTTAAATTCGTTTGTTCTTAGCTTGATAAGGGCGTTCAGTCTGTTCCACTGAGTTCGCTCATGTTGGTGGTTGTAACGTCGAAGTAAATTGTATAGCTGTCTCTTCTGGTGAATGAAGAAAGTAATATGGGGAAGATGAGTGAGAGGAAGGGCGTAAACCCTCTCTCCCGCCCTTCCTTTCACTCATCTTCCCTATATTACCTTCTTCATCCACCAGAAGAGACAGCTTTGCAATCTAATTTGACGTGTTTGTCGGTGGCCTGCTATAGCGAGGAGATAATGTCATGAACGTCTGTATCGTTGACGTCCATCGATGAAAGAATCAGGGGAGGATTAATAGATTCCAAGGATTGAAAGACATTCAGTTGGTCCGAGAATAAATTTTCTTTGAATGGAAATATGACGGGGGAGGATTGAAGAGGATTTAAGAGAAGAGTATTGGCAGATCGTCGCTGTTAATGGGGTTTTCATCGGTGTCAAAGATTGAGTAACCGTGACCTATAAATGTGAGAAGGGTGTTCGAAAGACTAGGAGGATGTTTTCTACAGGGTGGACCAAAAGTCCGTTTAAATTTGCATCGGCAGCTGCGACGAGCAGCAATGGCGGGGTGTGGCGGAGGGGTTACGAAGCGCAAGAGCTGTCAATGGAAGTTCAGTACCATGGCGCCGTTCAACGATAAACAACGTGCGTTCTTTGTACGCAAGTACTACCGCAACAACGATTTTTTTACTCTAGCGTAACGAAAATTTTGCGCTCATTACAATATTCGGTGTAATAATGAAACTCCATCGATTCAATTGATTCGAAAATTCTAAAATGGGTCCAGAAGTTTGAGGAGACAGGTTCAACCATGAATCAACCACGATCCGGCCGACCTAAAACATCAAGAGATCCCAAAAACATCGAGCGTCATGGACTCTCTACTCGGAAGCTGTCCTTAGGTGTGCCCAGAAAATATTTGACGCGTATTCTTCACAAAGATTTACATTCACATGCGTACAAATGGTACAGGAATTAAATCCTCAAGATCACGCTCACAGGCTCCAATTTGCAAACGAAATGTTAGAGACGTTCACCAGCTTTACCAACAGTTTTTTCTAAGACGAGGCGCACTTTCATCTAAATGGGCATGTGAATAGGCAAAATTGCAGGTATTGACACTATTCCTAAATTGAAGCATCAATAACCTCAGCATTCACCCAAATTTACTGTATATCAGCAAGAGGCATTATTGAAGATCCCCGAAGAAATGCTGTTACAGTAAATACAGAGCGGTATATTGCCATGTTACAATACTTTTTTCACCAGCGCTATAGGATTTCGATGGTTTTAATCAACGATCGTGGTTTTAGCAAGATGGGGTAACATCCAAACTTCCAACGACTCATAAAGTGCTGTTCGCGAAATTTTTGGACAAAATGTGATATCCAAAAAAGGTGCCATTAACTGGCCACCTCGTAGCCCGAACTTATCCCCACTAGACTTCTTTCTTTGGGATACCTTAAAAGTAAAGTTTTCAACAGCAACCCAGTGTCCCTAGAGAAATTCGAGAGGAAATGCAAAACTTTTTACAAAACTCTTGTGAGGCCGTCATTGAAAATTTCCGCTCCAGGTTGCAGCAGTGTCAAAATAGTCACGGATCACATATAGATGATTAATAATTTTAAAAATATAAAATCCCTATTTGTGTACTTTAATAATAAATAGGAAGTTTTTACCTCACATAACTAGTTTATTTTAAACCATTATTTTAAATGTAAACGAACTTATGGTCCATCCTGTATTTCGCTGCCATTGAGGTTAGTTGTGGTGCCCCCAAAGGAGGAAGATCTTGCGTTAAAGTTGGCCTAAGATAGTGTCGGACTGGGAAGAAAGTAAACTAATCTGGAAGGAAAGGAAAAAGAGCGAATAAATATCTGGCGGGGTTTAACGATACAAATGAGGACAAAAGCTAGGTAGATCTTATGGTTGCAGAGAGAGTTGTCAAGTGATTGGTGTTTACATTTCCAACATTTCAACACCTACAATAAGGATGGAGACACAATTAAGGTGGCATCTACTATCTAAACGCTGCAATAATTTTCCTAATTAAATAGACAATTAGAAAATTATCAAAAGCGACAATTAATAATAACAATGATAAAAATTGTGCAATGTTTAGAGAATAGATGTCACCTTCTAGATTTAATTTTCCAAGAATGATCAAATCATTGACCAGAGCACCTAGCCCTCATTAGGCCCGTTGTCCCCCCTAGCTGTTCTATCACTCATTTAGTCACCCAAGGTGACGAGCAAAGGACAGCACAACGCTTGGAGGGGTTTCCCTAATATTCGCCATGTCGACCAGAGCTCCCCTAGCATGAACCCTTTATGGTAGGCGAGAGCCGGGCAGGTGGTTAACATATGCTCCACCGTCTTGTCCTCTTCTTCACATGCTCTACATATGGGGGTTTCCACCAGACCCATAGTAAATAAGTGTTTCCTTAGCTGACAGTGACCCGTAAGGATACCTGTGTAAAGACGCAGATTCCTCCGGGACAGCCGCTGATAGTATTCAACTGTTTTCAGATTGGGTGAGCGCATTGCTTCCTTGGCCTGTCTGCATCCAGAGGTGTTGTCCCAACGTTGTTTTAGCATTTTAGCATCACGGATGTCACTGTGTAGGATTTATTTTGCCTCATAGGTGATGTCAACGATCTCTGCTTGTAGTTGTATGGTTCTCTAGGGGTATTTCCCACCCTATATTCTCCCGGTTCCTCTTTTTGTCGATACATTGTAGGGTCTATTGAAGACAGAGCAGGGTGACAGATTGTCCGTTTTCCTTCCTCTAAGAGGTGACAGTGTCTACCAGCCCTGCCTCCTTTATACCAGAGTCCAACTGAATTGAACTGAGGCGCAGTGTTGTCTACGTATAAGTCGAAAGGTGGAAGGCGGAATATTGCTTTCATTGCTGCAGTGGGTGTTGTTCGCATTGCCTCGGTCGTGATGAGGCATGCTATCCTTTGCAACTGAGTAAGCTGCTTTGCTAAGGTTTTCTGTCTGGCTCTGGGCCACCAGACCAGTGCTCCATAGATTAGCATTGGTCTTACTACCGCTGTGTACAGCCAAAATGCTATCTTAGGAGATAGCCCCCATGTCTTCCCTAGAGCTCTCCGGCGATCTTTCTGACAGTGGTATTTCCTACATTTACTGTGACTGCCCTATTCTCCAGCATGCATTTGATCCATCTACTAACTGTGAGATTTACACTATGCCACTCGATTCGATCTACAACAGTGTTTAGAGCCGACTCCGTTGATCTCCCCTGAGCGTATGCATGTTGTTTAGCGTGAATTGGATTCGAAATCAAAGCACAATTTCTCTAACGTTAGACTAATCGGGCGGTATGATTTGGCTAATGTATAATCTATAAGACCAGGTTTCGGTATGAAGATAACTTTTACTTTTCTCTATGCTTGAGGGATGTATCTGAACGCAATACATGCCCTGAAGGTTTTGGCAAGGTGGGCTGATAATATGTGTAGCCCCCTTTGGAGGAGGGCTGGGAATCTACCGTCCAGGCCTGGCGCTTTTAATGCTGAAAAGCTTTTGATTGCCCAGGTTATACGTGCCCCTTCCGTGAGGTGATCTGCCGCCTCCTAAACCTCCTTGGAGGTGTTTGAAGGTATGGGTTCAGACCAACGTTCATCAGAGGGAAATGGGTGTTAAAGAGAATCTCAGCTGCTTCCGAAAGGTTACAAGAGTAACTTCCATCCTCTCGTTTTAGGCAACCCATTTGTCGTGAGGGATCCTTGGAGAGGATCTTTCTGAGCGTTGCAGCTGCCAAGGTGGTTTCAAACTTCTCATAAAAAGACCTCCAGGCTTCTCTTTGTGTTTGTCTTATTAGTTTTATATAGTCTTGTTGGATGTTTCTATAGACCATCCAATCCGACTGTTGTTTTGATTTTTTTGCTTTATTAAAGGATTTTCTCGCTGCTCTTCTGAGATGGTCGAGTTAAACCTATTTATATTAAGGGTGTCTCTATATTTAAAACTGGAGGATTATAAACTCTATAAACATTCTGTTTCCCTGATTTTAACTGTATTGCGCTTAAGAGGCACAAAATATGTCGAATCCGACATTATATATTTCTTTGTGAATATAATTCGGTACTTATCGTACTCCTAATCTGCCTTAATAGTCTATTAAAATTAAATTATTGTAAATTTGAACATTCCTAATAATCTTCGCGTTAGGCTAGCGAACTCCAGACCTGCCTTGCTAGTCTGTTGGCTAACCAATCGTATCCTTGACCTTTCTTATAGAAAGAGAAACAGTAATTTAATTAGAATAAGGTTTTTTTAATGTTTATTGTGGCTTAGTTATTTTATTAAGGGGAGGTTCTCATCTAGCGACCCAAAAATAACATGATTTTCTCTATTTTTTTTTCCATGGAAGGAAGTAAATAAAGCACTCAAGTTTTTTTGTACTTATTAAGAATGAGTTCAAGTATGTTTACAAATTTTTATACAGTATTATATCGTATAGTCAATTGTTTATTTATTTCTAAAGACTGTTGCCTAAATAAAAGGTATCAAAGCGGGCGACACTGCAGAGCTTCCAAACATCATCTGAAATCAAAAAATGAAATGTTTTCTCTAAATATATGATATTTACAGGATCTTGAATCTATTCAGCTAAGAATATGTGAAAAATTAAAAAAATGGTGGGCTTTTGAAATTTTTTTTTTGACCTTGGCCTTGGCCATATAGTCAGCTACTAACTGTATAAACTAATTAGGGATAAACAAAGGACACCTTTCTTCACACCCAGGTGTCCTTCAGGGTGGCTAACTTAGAGACAAACGGAGTTAGACAACGGATAATAGGTAAAACCACATTGGAACCAAACATAGGATATAATTAAATTCTACATTTTATTGTAATCAAAAAATTATACAATGAAACATTGATACGCTCGTCACCAAGTGACAATGCTATGCTTATATTATAAGGGCCATTTGTTAATAAATTTAGTGTTCAAGAGGCATGTTCTCTCTTTATTATATTTTCTACAAATAAATATGATTTGATTTAAATCCTCCTGCTCACCGCAATCGCATATATCACTATGTACTTTGTTTATTTTTTTAAATTTGAAAATAGAACAAAATTTTTTATTTTACTTAATAGAATAGCTACTAGTTCTGCACTATATATTGAGAATTCTGCAGATAGCGGTATAAGTTTCTGATCATCTTCAGAGTATATTTCACAGCCTGTTTTCCATTAATAACTGAACCATCTGTAAACAAGTATTTAAAATCTGGATATTTTTCGGTTATAAAAGATTGGAATTCATAATTAATTAAATGTTCTGGAATGTTGTTAAATTGGACAGATGTAACCACTCGTGGGATTATAAAATTGACATTATAATCTATATTATAAATTGGTAAAATGCTTAATTTTTGGGCTTTCTCGAAAACGTTGAAAAAGTTGGCTGTTTTTTCATATAAAAGGCATTGTGGTTTCTTCTCCCAATAGCTATTGATAAGATATTTTATCGTGTTGCAATACAACTTACTTCCCAATATCTTATTACATGAAAAAATCTTAGCAATCATTTTACTACATAAGTATTCACGGCGGTATGACAAAGGTAATTCTGCTGCCTTTGAGAGTACAGCAATAATTGAAGTAGATGGTAAAAACCCTAAACATCTTCGTAAACACTTATACTGGCATTGATCCAATTTTATTAAATTTGATTTCGCAGAGGAGCCATAGAATATGCAACCGTAATCTAAAATCTATCTGATATATGCCTTATAACATAAGGGAAATTGAAACATCTGCACCCCAAGAAGAGTATGTTACCGATATTAATAAATTGTATGCCTTCGCTAGTTTACCTGTTACAAATTCTATATGTGATTTATAAGTTTATAACTTTTTTAACAGGGATAAGGTTATTTCCTATTTGGACTGAATTTGGAATGCGACCCCTTTTTTGACTAAAGAAACAGCAGTTTCTTTAAAACTTTTTAAAAGGTGTAAAAATGCATATATCATCAGCATATTGTAAATTTTTTATTTTAGAGTTGCTCATTTCTTCCAAATCAATAACATAAATTATGTAGAACAATGGGGATAATATACTCCCTTGAGGTAGACCTAGAGAAGATCTACGGGGTTCACTAAGAATTCCATTAATTCTAATATATATCTTCCTGTTTGAGAATAAGGAGATAATATTTTTAACAAATTTTTCGTTTAAATTCAGAGCTAATAATTTTGTATGTAAAATATTTAAACACACATTGTAGTAGGTTCCATTTACATCTAAAAAAGCTGCGAATACAGATTCTTTTTCTGAAAAGGCTTCGTATATATTTGAAATTAGTTTCATTAGGTTATCTTGGGTAGATTTGCCTTTACGGAAACCGAATTTAAATTTTGGTAGAATATCTTTGGATTCTAACTACCACTCTAGACGACCTTTAATCATTCTCTCGACCGTTTGTAAAATGCAGCTTGCTAAAGCGATTGGCCTATAAGAATTGGAGATATTGGGGTGTTTATTTGGTTTTAATAATGGTATTACAACAAATTTCTTCCAATCACTAGGATATTCTCCAGACTGCCAAATATCATTAATAATTTCTAAGAGTTTATTTTTAGCTGTGCTTGATAAGTTGGCTATCATTGGGTAATGAATATTATCCATACCTGGAGCAGTATTACTATTTTTTTATAGCAGCTTCAAGTTCGTTGGTTGTGAATTTGGCCGTAAAAAAGTCTTCCTGATCGAGTTCTGTATCATGTACTTTATTTAATTTATTTTCTACGACAAAATCTGGAGATAATTTTTTTTATTGGATGTCTCTTTGGCGTCTTAGAATTCTGCAAACATTTGACATGGCTCCATACGTCTTTTAAGGGAGTAGAGGAATTTAAATGCTTACAGAACAATTTCCAATTTTCTCTTTTAGAGGTTTTAACTATTTTTTTTTTTAAATTGGCACTAGCTTCTACAGCTTGTTTACAATTTGCGTTCCACCATACAGGGGGAACGGCTATTTTGCTTTGGGTTTTATTATATATCGGAATTGAGTCTGCTGCCGCAGCATTAATACCGTCTACAAACATATCGTAGGACATATTTTTATATATAACAAGGTTTTCATCCACTTTTGAAGCATAGTTGCTCCAATTTGTCTCATTAATTTTCCACATTTTATGTTGCGTAACTGAAATATTATTTATATTATTTATTGAAGAAGAAATAAATATGGGATACTGATTTGAGCCCATTGGGTCTTCTAAGACTTTCCAACATACAGAGTTTGAAATAATTTTTGAGGATAATGTGATATCAGGAGCAGAAGGATTTTTATTGGGATACCTAACTAAGGTTTCAGATCCATCATTCAGTACTGATAAATCATCAATGCACTTTAATAAGTTTATCCCTTTATGATCGTTATAGCTGCAACCCAAGAGATTGTGGTGATGATTAAAATCACCTCCTAATATAAATGGTTGAGGAATATTACTCAAAAACCCATTCCAATCTGAATAGTTTAGATTTTTTGGCTCTATGTAAACTGATATTAAATATACTATTTCGTTTGAAGATAATTTAATTGAAATCGCGCAACAGGATATATTTTTTGGTACATATTTTATTTGTATCGAATTAAACTGTATCGTTTGCTTGACCAGGATCGCGCAGCCACCTTTCCCATCCAGTCTATCACTTCTTATAATATTGTAGTTTTTAAATTTAATAAATGTGTCTGGTTTGAGCCAAGTTTCTGATATAAAAGCAATGTTAATATTATTATTCAGTAAATAATTAATCAATTGAAATTTATTAGCAATAATGGAACGAATATTCCATTATAAAATATTTAAATTTTCAAGATCCATTTTTATGAGAATTAATAAATAGAACGGACATAACCTTAGTGTATACTTCTTCTACCGAGATGATAGAATTTAAACTTTTGCCTGACGTTAAATTTATAACTAAATTTTGTTAAAATGGCCTTCGGACGCGTATTCTACAGGAAATTTACTAACTTTTTAAGCAAAAAAAATCGAATTATTGGTCGAGCGTGATGAGAACCTCCCCTTAAATAGATTTGATGTCTGGATCACAAAGTCTTATTTTTATTGAAATTATACATTCCATTCATTTGCATTATTATATTAAAAAGCATTTATATAAAACACAAAAATTATACTGACTTCCTATAGTAGTCATTTTAATTCGTAGTTTGCTTGGTAATAAACGTTTTTGCGAACACTACTATTAAGGTTTTTTTGGTAAATCTCTAATAGTTTTTACAAGAATTAATAATTTGAACAGAACTAACTTTGTTGTAATTTCTGAAACGCTAAATACAATATCTATAATTGAAAATATCATAAAGATGAATGTAGTAGCTGTTGTATATCGCTTCAGTCTCAATTTTATCATTTATGTTTCAATTTAATCCCGATCTGAATCATATTAAACATGTAAGGGATCAGCTTAAACGTCGCGTTCATAAGCACCTTGATCCACCACAAACCACCCCAGCACTAAGATAGGCTCCTATTAGGGTATCGGAATATACAAATAATTAATTCATGCTTACATATTATATTACATCACTAATATTCAGAAATTTCTATACGCGGTTTTGTCATTTCAGACGTTTTCAATTAATTTTGTGGTATAATTTTCATCTTTAAATTCTAATTTAAAAGTAACTGATAATTGCATAATAAATTATAACTAATTTGGATTATCTTAAGTTCTTATTTAAATTACTACATACTGTGTTTAAAAAAAATATAATTCGAATTAATACAAAAAATGAGAAATTAATTTATCGTAAAAAAAACTTTTAACTATGCGCTATTTACCATCAGACTATCTTCATTTCTTTATGTATTTGTCATTTTCAAAAAACAATTATTAAGACTTGGCTAAAAGTTAATATTTTACTACCAGATAGCATCAAAATAAAATACAATTCAGTTGAGCAAATCTCTCGTACATAATAAAGTATTGACTTCGTATAAAATTTTTATCACACTTATTCTCTATATAAACTAGAAGTTAGTATATATTTATATATTCCGAATTAGCTTCCTTGTTTGGTAAACTAAACCCAATTTCATCTCGCATGTGAAATTTACAAGAGGAGCTTAATGCAATATGTTTCTTTTGTAGGAGCAATTGTACAAGGCAATTAAATACGAGACTAGCGGGGTTTCCTTGTAATTCACCAGTACGGCCAAATGATTAAATTGCATTCTTTATGGACGGAAAAAATAGACCTGCAAAAAAAAAGCGAAACCCAACAATTCATTTAATTTCTGTGGCGATGCGGAAGTTACCGAAAAGCTTGTAAATTATTGTGGTCCGGACAAGAACGTGCACGGCAAGAAAATGATTTAATACTTACATGCTACACAAAGATAAATTTATTGTAAATATAGGAACATATTTCACATTAAATGTATAAGCAACAATATTCAAGCTATTAATTAAATTACCAAAGATATAGTTTAACCGTTGAAAGAGAGCTCAATTTAATTCGAGGGGTAATAGGAACGCAGCATTCGTTTGCACCGTGCAGAGCGCTGGCGAATAGATTAGGTACTGGATGTGTGCTAACATGTTCAGTTGTATTTTAGCTATCTGTGTGCTCATATATTATATCACATATGTTAATAGCAAGCTTCAATATTAACTATACAAAAATCATTTTAATAGTTTTTAAATTCATGAAAGTGATAAAAGGAGAAAATGACTCCAACACTAATATATTTTGTACGTATTTACAAATTCTTGAAGATCCTCCATTTCCATGTTTGATTGAAATTTCTATATATTATTCCAGCTGTTCGTGAAATTGTTTCCCCTCCTGCAAATAGATCTAAAGCTAAAGACCTTTCGGTTTTCCCCTTCTAGATGGCTGCCGCTGTTGGAAACTTTTCGAGGGATTATTATTATTTTTGCTACTGGGATACGATAAAGCATCGGGGGAAAGTTTTCCCGGGGATAAGTTAAATACGCAAATATGAAAGACGGGCGAAGAAGGAAAATACGAACGGCGTTGATTGAGTGAGGGAAATCAGCCGACCTCAATTTTACGCCAAGGTTTGGATTACACTTTTGTTTCGGGCCCTTTTCTTCGGCAGACATAAAGCCGCTTTTTAAATAAATTCACCGCTGAACTTTGTCCGCAGCGGAAATTGTCTCTTCGGCACTTATGCGCACTTCATGACCAGACGAATGATAAATACCGGGGTTAGCCTTTATCGACTGTAAATATTACGAAATTACCATGGTAAGTGACTATAAAATATATGTTTCGGAATGGTATTTAAATTTTTATGGTAATGTATTTCCAGGAATTTTCGTTGTATAAGAAAAATATATAGAAATGTAAATTACATTATAAAATTGTATTATAAGAGGTAAATTCATTACTTTAGATTATATATTTAAACCCAAAAAACTATTCAATACAATTTAATATTCCTAGGATTAAATTGTAATTACTACAACGATGAAATACTTCTTTTAATCCATACATAAAATGTAAATATATATTTCTATAACCAAACCAATATTCTCAGTTAGTCGGAATATCGTTTTAAATTTAACAAATGATGTAGTAAAGGGCTGCCATTCAATTTTATAAAGAGGAGTCTCTTCAGATATCGAACCCAGGTCGTTAAGTCCATTCAATCGTTTCAACTAGTTTTAAGTTTAAAATATGTTAGGGAAATACTCTCTATTCTTTTTCATGTACAAAATGTAATACCCTGAACAATTCTAGTATTTAAAGTTTCAACTGTTTTAAGAATGACCCTTAACAACAGCAATTAAATCCATTAAGGGTTAAAGTATAAGGATAAATTACAAATTTCTCGTTTTTATTTTTTGAATAAAAGATAATTATTAATAAAATATATTGAATTAATACTATTGTTTGATAATGACAAGCTGAAGTTGTCGAAACTATAGTTACAAGTGTAAATAAAAAGTGATACCAACAAAGTTAATTGTTTATTTATTTTGAATTTTTTTAAATTATTAGTTGAAAATGTATTTGATTTATTTATTTAATCTTTATCTATCATGCATTACATAAAAAATATACAATTGTAATTGTAATTTATTTCCCACAGAAATAACTCCTATTTGTCTTTAGTATGTAATAATCAATTGCAAATATTTTTTCACAAACCACAGAAAAAACAGTAATTGCAAGCTTACCTTTCATCCATGTGGATACAAAAAAAATCGAACCTATTTAAAGGCAAAGGATATATGATAGGCATTTTATTACGAAAATATTGCCAAGTAATAGAAATCGCAAAATGATATCCGTGTTTGTATACATGAACGCAAAATCCTTTCCAACGGAGTATTTGAGTGAGAGCGAATGGTGAAATAAAAAAAAAATCGGAAATTTATCGGCACAGGCTTTATGGCGTAGTTGCGGAGTGTGCTTTGCATTTTGTATCTTATTTCCATTGATCCGTTTTGTTTCAGCATTTCATACGGAATATATGCGAATCAGGCAAAGTTTTGTAGCAACAATAAACAAAACAGAAAAACATAGAGTTTCGCAGATTTATTCTTAAGAGTATTCAACACATGAATATACGCAAACCGGCTACTACTTTATTATAAAGTTTAAAATGGAGTTCCTGCAAGTTTTAGCTTCGCCAAACTGAACTGTAATAAACTTTTTATTTTTCTAATGTAATGGTAAATGGCCCATGTTATACATTTACAGCTTCGGTGTTCCGCTGGTGGAGAACTTAGCTGGCTTATAAACCTACCCTATACAGTATTGAAACGTATAACAGAAAAATTCTTAATTTAGTTCTTATAGATATAAGCTACATGGTAATATTAATTATTATACAAGATAAATGTTTTGTATTTTTTTAAAATCATGTTTGTCTTGTCGCAACTATAGTTAACATAAAATGAAGATTACATTTTGCTATTAACATTTTACATAGGTCATAGGTCTTAGTAATCGATTTTTTTTATCCTGTTATACATAGAAGTTATTAAGTGTTTTTATTGTATAATAAAAAAACTATTAATTTAAGTATAATTCAATACCTAACGATTTTAGTACGAGGATACTTTTCTTACAGTTCTTACATAATCACAAGATAATTACAAAATATTTACATGAATAATTTATCTTTTGGTATATTTCAAAATAACAATTTCTAGCGTATACGCTATATCTAATATTGAAATTCGAAGCCATTCGATCACATGATGCAAATATCTTATCACGTAACTTTCGTATTGCGTTGCCGGTCAATTTAACTTCGACATCATTTTGAACTTTATACCAAATGCATGTCGAATTGAGGTCGAGATTGAAAGGTGAGAAGGAAAACGCTGAATAATATATAAATATATTATTCTGAGCAATATTATAATGCAATAGTTAATATTTATAGTTTAAAAGTAATAGTAATAGTAGTAACATATATTTATTGACAAATTCTGTACATATTTACATTAAAATGATGATGAATGAATGATGTGTTAATGTATTAATCTGTCAAAAGGCTATCGACCAGAGGTCTTTCTGGCTTAATAGTAATAGTTCAACATGTTCAGCTAATCACATTTAATCACCTAGAAAATATATTTTACGCTTGCAGATAGCATATATTATTATAAAATATATTACCGTATTAGAAACTGTGAGAGTGCTATTATTTGGCTGAGTTCTGTTGATGAATGGGCGAAGTGCATTTGTTACCATTGGGAGTAGGATTTATTGCCCTTAAAGCGACAAAACCGATGGCTTCTCGTAATACCTGTGAGGAAATTGTTTTGTGCTATTGATTTCAAAGATGACAAAGTTGATAAGCAAATATCTAAGTCAATAGCTTTTAATTTATTTAACAAAACTATTATTCTTGAATGTTATCGGCGTTTGCTTGGTAATGCATTTTTATTAAAAATGAATAAAACACTTTTCATTTTGTTTTACCATAATAGATACATAATGTTTAATAATGATCAGTTTATGATCAATAATTAAACTATTTAAATCTAAAACTATTTACAGTAATACTCGAAGAAACCAATAACTTCGATTTAATATTATTTCTAACACTAATATTTAATATTTCTTAATTAACTTTCTCTCTTATATTTTGATGAAAAATTATAAAGTGTTAATCAATTCTTTACCTATTACTAATATTTAACTACAAATTTATTATTATCTGGATATTTCACTATCATCATTACCATTAATAGTAACATTAGATTTTAGATACTTGATTGTAGAGGCTTTCACTTTGTGATACATATTTTATAACTTTAGATAAAATAAAATAAACTTTGTTTATATCACACACTTAAGTGTGTGATATAAACAAAGTTTATTTTATTTTATTTAAAGTTATTAGATATTAGATTTAGAAAAGAGTTTATTAAATTTATGTTATATTTTTACAATAGTGTTAAATTGTTTTTGTCATTTTAAGTGCTTTTTTTCTTCGTTAGAAAAACATTATTTTACATTCGCTCCCAGATAAAAACGTCGCTGGAAAAGTTCCGACCTTATACATATAACAAACGTGTCACATGTTAGCTTTTGCTCTTGCAATGAAAAGGCTACTCCTGAATATTCAAATATTTTTTCAAGGGATGCTACAGATAGAACAGTGTTTTGGTGTGTAAGGTCCCCTGTGCGCATCTATATTAATTTAAATATTTCCCTCATCCGCAGATTGTATTAAACTGATTGCTAACAAAGAAAAATGCATATTAAATTGGGGTGAGATAAAGAGAGATTTAATCGTATTAAATGGGTCGATATTTTAAATGAGTAAAAATTAAAAACAACCAAATTAGGAAATAGTGTTATAGAATTGAAATATATATATTGTTAAATAAATATTTTAAATCTGAAAGAAAATTTTCGTAGTAATTGTAAAACCATTAATGAAAATACTTTAATTTGGGAAAAAAATTGTTGGAATAAAATGTGGAAATAACTTCGATAAAGTTTTCGTAAAAGAAATTCCTATTTAAAATTGTATCAGTAAAACCCTCGCTTATGTTTTATTGATTGGAGAGTGGGATAGTAGCCACCCACCCACCCTAGTTAAAAATTTTAACCTAAATTAAAACTGTGTTTATGTTTTTTGTAAATACATCAGTCTTTATGATGGATTTTTCTAGAAACTTAACAACAATCAGTAATTGGAATAGATGTGTATATGTAGGGTGGGTGGGTGGCCTCTACCCACCTTTAAATCTTTAAAAAAATCACGAGGGTTGCTTTGATGTTTTTTTGGAAATAACATGTAATTTAATTAATACATTTTACAAATAGTTTATGCGAATTTAAAATTTAATTCAGAAGTCTAAGTTTTTACTGAATTAAGGGTAGGATAGTGACCACCCACCCTCCCTACATATATAAATAAACATAAAATAACAATGTCGACGATTTTTGTAAATACACACTCTCCCCAGTTTTTGATTTGCTGTATACTTAAAAATTATCAGTAACTAAACCTAGAATGTATATAAAGGGTGGGTCGGTGGCCTCTATTTTACTTTATTATTTTTAAATATTAAAGTGCTTCTTGAAATAATCATGTGCCTAACAAGTAATTCTTTTATTAATAAATTCTACATTGACTTTACTCTAATTTAAAATTTTATCAGTAAAACCCTCGCTGATGTTTTATTGATTGGAGGGTAGAATAGTGGCTACCCACCCACCCTACATAAAAATTTTAACTTAAATTAAAACTGTGTTTATGTTTTTTGTAAATACATCATCAGTTTTTTGATGATTTTTTTTTGGAACTTAACGACTATCAGTAATTGGGATAGTTATGTATATGTAGGGTGGGTGGGCGGCCTCTAGCCATCTTTAAATCTTTAGAAAAATCACTAGGGTTGCTTTGATTTTTTTGGAAATAACATGTAATTTAATGAATAAATTCTACAAATAATTTATGTAAATTCAAAATTTAATTCAGAAATATTAATGTCTAAGTTTTCACAGAATTTAGGGTAAGATAGTGACCACCCACACATCCTACGTATATAAATGAACATAAATTACAACAATGTCGATGTTTTTTTTTAAATAAACACTTTCTTTCTACTTTTTGATTTTCTGGAAATTTTACGATTATCAGTAACTGCAATAAGCATGTATATGCGGATGGGTGGCCTCTATTTTGACTTATGATTTACTCGAATTACAATAATTCAAAATTTTATCAGTAAAACCCTTGCTTATGTTTTATTAATTGGAGGGTGGGATAGTGGCCACCCACCCACCCTACATATAAATTTTAACTTAAATTAAAACGGTATTTATGTTTTTTATAAATTTATCATCAGTTTTTGATGTATTTCCTGGAAACTTAACGACGACCAGTAACTGGAGTAGTTATGTATATGTAGGGTGGGTGGGTGGCCTCTATCCACCTTTAAATCTTTTAAATAATCATGAGGGTTCCTTTGAATATTTTTTTGGGAATAACACGTAATTCTTTTCTTAAAAGCTCTAAAACCACCAATGAAAAATTTTACAGTTAAAAAAAGATAAATATAAACCACTGGGGAAAATTCTCGGAAATAATTTTTGTTTAGATAAAAATGACTTCAAAATTTGAAACTCTAAATTCTAGACATGAAGAACATTTTAGAAACTGGAATCCAAAATGCTGGAAAATTTTAAAATCTTTGGAAAAAGTTAGAAATCTAGGAGAACATTTTCATAAAAATTATAAAACTTTCAATGAAAAGTCTTGCAACCAGAAAAAAAATCTAGAAATCTGTAAGGAAAATTGCTAAAAATATTATAATCAACTAATTTTTTTGTATAATTTTGCTGGATTTTTTTCCCAATTGAAATATTAAAAATTTTAAATTCTAAAAATCTGAATTGTTTAATAGGAAAATTCTAGAATGAAAAGAAATTATAAAACTAGAAGAGAAAATGCTAATTGGCAGAAAATACATAAGCACTAGAAAGTTATAAAAGTTTTAAAAAAATTGTTGTGACAAAGAAATTAAATTCCTGAAATATTTATATAAGATAAAAGAAAGAGAAGCATTGTTGAAATTTTACAGAAATCTTAGAGAAATATTTCATATAAATTCTAAAACTTTAATGACAATTTCAGAAATTAGAGAAAGGAAGAGTTCTAGAAATCTGTAAGAGAAATTGCTAAATTAAAATCATCTAATTTTTATTTTTCTTAGAATATAGAGAAGAAATTGCTGGAAGAGAAAGACAAAACTACCATATGGAATTTTTAGAATCCGTCAAATTCGCAAGAAAAATTCGTGGATTTTTTTTTAAATTCTTAATTAAAAATACTACAATCTTTATTGAAAATTGTTGCATTTAGATAGAGAAAAACATAAAACAGAAAAAGCTGGGAAAAACAGAGAGAACACTAGAACTATTAATAAATAATCTGTGGAGAAAGTGATTACAATTGTCTTTTTATTATTGTTACTATTCATCTTCACGTAACTCAAAAAACATACTTCTAGTAATATTGATTTACTAGAACTATTTTTTTTAACTTTCGGAGATAACTTTTGCAATTTAAATCTTGATTAAAAATTTCTTAAAAGTTTGGAAACCTATTAATTAAATAAATTTAAAAATGGAATGGCTGAAAAATTCTAGAATGGAAGATAATTTTAAAAACTAGAGGATAAAATGTTTGAAAAACAATAAGAAACTTACCACTGAAAAATTTTAGAACCCTCGAAGCAAATTATTGCAATTTCTGTAACTTTCGACAAAATCGAATCAGAAAGAACGTTGTTAAACGAAAACTTTTACTTTGTTAATATCACACTTTATTTTTAAGTGACTCGAGCAAAAAGTAAACGTTTTCGTTTAATTTTCCAAAATGTATCATGAAGTTAACGCCTCAACCATTAATCAATGAAGAACATTGTTGAAAAATTTTAAATCTGTAGGATAGCTTTTATAAAAATTGTTAAACCTCCAATGAAAATTCTTGCAATAAAAAAGAAAAAAATATTTGAAATCTGTAAGGAAAATCGCTCAAAATTCTAAAAACGTTATTCGTGAAATATAGAAGAGAAATGCTAGATAAATAAGAAATTCTGAAGAACATTTCTGAAAAATTAACATAAGAAAGCAAGAAACAATGAAAAATTCTTGGAGAAAGAAAGAATATTTCATGGATAAATAAGAAATTTTGAAGAACATTTCTGAAAAATTCACATATGAAAGAAAGAAACGATGAAAAATTCTTGGAGAAAGAAAGAATATTTTCTGGATAAATAAGAAATTCTGAAGAACATTTCTGAAAAACTCACGTAAGAAAATAAGAAACAATGAAAAGTTCTTGAAGAAAGAAAGAATATTTTCGGGGCTAAATAAGAAATTCTGAAGAACATTTCCGAAAATTCACATAAGAAAGCAAGAAACAATGAAAAATTCTTGAAGAAAGAAAGAATATTTTCTGGATAAATAAGAAATTCTGAAAAATATTTCTGGAACATTCACATAAGACAGAAAGAAACAATGGAAATATCTTGAAGAAAGCAAGGTACAATGAAAAATTTCTTGAAGAAAGAAAGAATATTTTCTGGATAAATAAGAAATTCTGAAGAACATTTCTGAAAAATTCACATAAGAAAGCAAGAAACAATAAAAAATTCTTGGAGAAAGAAAGAATATTTTCTGAATAAATAAGAAATTCTGAAGAATATTTCTGGAACATTCACATAAGACAAAAATAAACAATGAACATTTCTTGAAGAAAGCAAGGTACAATGAAAAATTTCTTGAAGAAAGAAACAATATTTTATGGCTAAATAAGAAATTCTGAAGAACATTTCTGAAAAGTTCACATAAGAAAGCAAGAAACAATGAAAAATTCTTGAAGAAAGAAAGAATATTTTCTGGATAAATAAGAAATTCTGAAGAACATTTCTGGAATATTCACATAAGACAGAAAGAAACAATGAAAATTTCTTGAAGAAAGCAAGGTACAATGAAAAATTTCTTGAAGAAAGAAGGAATACTTTCTGGATAAATAAGAAATTCTGAAGAACATTTCTGTAATATTCACATAAGAAAGAAAAAAACGATGAAAAATTCTTGAAGAAAGAATAAAGATTTTTTGGATAAATAAGGAAAAAAATATATTTAGAAAATTTTAGAATCTGTGGAGAAAGGTTTCGTAGGTAATACTTTTGAAAAATTTCGATAACATAACAATTTCTAAAAACTAAACTAAACTAAGAAAGAGAAAAACATAAGAGAGAAAAGGCTGAAAATAACTACCGCTGGTTAAGTTTTGCAATTTTGGTGTTAAATAAAAATTTATTGTCATTTGAACGCCTAAAAATTTGCAATAAATACAAATTAAAATTTTGGAAAAACAATTTTAGAACCTTTGAGGAAAATTATTGCAACGTACAAGAGAAATTTCTGAAACTTTTGATAAGATGTCATGCGACCTCATACGAATATTTCCGTAAAAAAATAAAAAAATAAAAATCACGAAAACAATACTTTCCTTTTATAGCGAATATAGCGAAAGTAATAATTATTTAATTAATAAAGTATCTTTATAAAGCGTCTGCAGAAATTCGCGCGCAAGCTATAGACGACGTTTTTCCTTAAATAAAAATACGACCAAATTTCATTTGCAAAAAAGTTTGTAGAGACAGTTATTTTTCAAAACGCCAATTTTGAAAAAATCCAAGAAATTGTAACTTAACAACCTTGTATTTTACAACCACAAATATTTTGTTAAAACAAGTAATAAAATAAATTACGCCAAGATAATAACTAATACTAGAGTAAATGTTCAAAGTGGCCGACATTTTCTGAAATACATGCAGCAAACTTTAATGGAATGGAATTTAGAACATTGTGTAACATTTGAGGCGTTATTTGCTGAATCGTATTTCAAACTTTTTGTTCTAACTCTCCAATAGTTTCTTGTGGCATTATATCACTGTGGAACTATGTTTTTAATAATTACTTATTAAAAAGAATCCACAATTTTTGGACCTGGAGATCTCAGGTGCAATACAACTACCACGAACAATCTACTGCTGATCGTATTTATTATTTTAAAATCTTCTCTTTTCTAGACTGTAGTAGGTTGATACGCCATCGTGTTGGTATATTAAATTGCCTTTATCTGCTGTATCTGTAGGCAAATAGAGAAGAAGATTTGTTAATTGGGTATGATATGTGGTCCAACTATTTTTGTTCAAATTATTTTCAGTTTAACATACAGTGAAATACTGTATTGATGATTGGTCGTTTATTTTGAAGATTTTCATGAATCCACTCGTTTGAATTATCGCTATTAAATAATCTCTGGTCAACGTCGCTTCAACTGTATACAAATTATTACTGTGAAAGTCTGGTAGTTCTTGGATTCTAATAACCAATTGCAAAATTTATCCTTTATCCACAATTCCCACGTAACAAAGTTTGTATTTCACAGAACCTGTAAGAATATTGGTGATCAGCTTTTAAATCTCATTTCTGTGAATGTTGAGCAATCTTGCAATCACTCTAGTACTGCTGCGAGCATTTTTAGTTACTACTAAATTTAGAATTGTTTACTCTATCTAGATTAGGTTTGCGTGGAGCTCGTGGACGCCTTGGATCTTGTCTTATTAGTGTTACGCGTCTACTTAAGAGATTATTCTTCTATTTAAGCTCGTTAAAAATCTTTTTCATGTCAGCATATTTCGCAAGTGTAAACTGCATACTTATTAATAATTAATAATACCATTGAAGTATTATGACAGACAACAAAGTTTTATGTCATTACATAAAAGCACTCTACAACTTGTTAATACTAATTTTGTCTTAGATAATTGTTAGAAGTAAGTAAGCAGACTAAGTTTGTAATATATGGAAATTATATTTAATGTTTCGACCCCATATATTTGGCAAAAAAATAAATCTAGAGATAGTTAAAACACTTCAACGAGATTTGAATATTAACATTTCTAAAGCATTTGTTTAAATGAAAAAAACTTGCGACTGTTTTTTAAAACATTCATGACAAATTGTCTATAAGTTAGTAAAGTAATTCAAATAATATAATTGTTTCTAAAAATGCATTATTATTCTATTAGTTAATATGATAGATGCACAATATAATAATATTCTTTGTTATTATCTGAAGAAGACGAATTGATTTTACTAGTTATCATAGTCTTAGCTGACCAAATAAACTCATTTAAAAAAATGTAATTCAAGAATGTTTAACAAAATCACAAAGTTATCACCACAGGTTACAAAATAAGTTACATTACTACATCGATATATCACATGTTAATATCTATCCCATATTATTATTTTATTACAGATTAAAGTTAGCCATAATATAAGGTTTTAGCCTTTCTTAAATTGATTCAAACTCGCAGACTCTTTAATGCTTGTATCTAGTTTATTATATTTATCTAATCCTTCAGAGAAGAATGAACAATAAGTTCCCTGTTTTTTTTTACTGCATTAATAAACAAGTTATTTCTATTTCTTGTCATATGATCATAAATGTCTTTTTTTATGATG
Source organism: Ontholestes murinus (assembly GCA_963969525.1). Taxonomy (NCBI): domain Eukaryota; kingdom Metazoa; phylum Arthropoda; class Insecta; order Coleoptera; family Staphylinidae; genus Ontholestes; species Ontholestes murinus. The sequence continues at coordinate 58,848,202 of OZ018396.1, forward strand.
TTACATGTAAGGTATTTTGGTAACATATTATTATTTAATTTGTATATAAAACACATGTTCATAAAAAATAACTGTTGACTAACAGAAAAGAAACCTAGTTCATGAAGCATGTCTTTAATATGAGTTAATCTGCCACACTGTAATATTGTTCTCATGCAATTATTTTGTAACATTTGAAGTTGATCCATGTCATTACTGTTGATATAGTATAATTCGAAACTACTATACTATTTTAAAATTACTGACGACGTGATTAATGTTTATAAACCATTATTATTGTCTAAAGGAGTTGAATCGATTGTATAAGTTACTTTTGTCCTATCTGATCTAATTAAACAGTTTAAAAGTTTTCAATCGCAAAATGAAAAACAACCAAAATTTTTAGAAAGTTCCTTTTGGAAAATTGTAAATTATAATATCATCGTAATCGTCTTGGAAGGAACCAATTAGCTCATCAAGGTGCACAAATAATAATTCAATAATATCAAAATTAGTTTCTAAAACAGATGAAAGATTTCGAAATTACTATCGGAAGTATTGATATATGTTAATATCAAAAAGAGTGTGAAAACTAACAAGCGATTACTTTAGTTATTTTTATCCTATGCGTTCCAATGAAAAAGTTGAACACTTTTAAGCAAACTTTTTTTTAGAAATTTCTATATTAAATGATTATTAAAATTGTCTCTAAGCAATGAGTCAATAAAAGTGAGTAGATTTTCTCTAAGTGCCAAAATAATAACATAAAAATAGTAAATTTAGTTTTGTATATAACAAAAATAATTATCTTCAAATTAATAACCCAATTGTTAATATTTTTAAGACGATATTATTAAATTAGGTAGAGAAATCAATGGTATAATCAATGGTATTATTTCAAAATTTTTAAAAACTTATAGATTATTATATATCATTATAATCATCTCAATAAAGGAACCGACTAGCTAAAATAGATCTACTGTTAGTGCCCAAATAACAATAAAAAGAGCAAATAATAATAATAATATAATATCTTTATTCACACGTAATAAAAACAAAAAACAAGAACAAAAAAAAGAAACGTTGAACAAAAATTAAATTCAATTTAGAATAAGTGTAATATTATACATTACGTTTTAATCAAATACAATTAATGAAATACTTCCAAATATATGACAAAATTAATTATATTTGTACATGAATGTTATTCAATTCAAGATATTCATTTCAAAAATGATAAAATTTGTCAAAAACATGTTTCGAAAACATTGTACATTATTATATATCACTGTAATTGTCTTATTGGAAGCAACTAATTGATTTAAACAGATCTTCTCTGTCCAAATAACAATGTAAAATAATAAAATAAATTATAAGTAAAGAATTGATAAACACTGGGTTTGTTTCACTAAACTAATCAAACTAAACACTTCTTTACATCACAGGGGAGAATTTGTAAATTAAAGACTTGTTTTGTTCCATATTTATGGATATATATGTTCCATCAAGAATGTAGCAACGGAATTATTAATTTAATCTTTTACCTATTATTTCATGTTTTACCAAGAAATAAGTGAAAAAATTATTTAAGAAATAGTAAAGTAATTTTTTCACGATACAAAATAACTAAACTATTTAAAAGTTACTCACTAAACTCTTAATGTTTACAAAATTGTTTCATTATCTGAAGGAATCGTTTATTGTTACACTGCTTATTTTTTGATGAATAATTATAATGGTGAACATTAAAATAGTCTCGGTCGACAAGAAATATAGATATTACAGATGTTGTAATGATAAATTATCAAAAAGTATCCTGTGCATCAAGTGTGACACTTTTTTCCACCGTGGATATGCTAAAGGGCACAGAAAACTTCGCATCGTAAGTGAGATATGGAAGACACCAGTAATATAGTAGTTATAAAAAACATAAAAACATCAAATTGAGCTCTTGAAGAAGATTGTATATGATAAAGAAAACATATAATAAGTACAGAGGTAAATATTCAATTATTAGCTGACAATTAAAGCACAGTTATATTCCTTTCTTCACTTTATAAAAAGTGAATATATAATTAACTGATATTAACCTTCACGTACTCAAGTAACTACATTAACTAACAAATTGAATTAATCATAAGAAAAAGTCACCCATATTATCAGTCAAGGGTAATAATGAGCGACATCTCTAAAGGAGAAGCTAAATCGATCTATAAGTATAAATTAAGATCGCTGTCTGTAAATGACAGAAAGTAAACCACTGCCAGACTCCTAAATCAACAAAACAAATGTGGGAAAACAAACTGAAATGATAGTCAACCTTAAAAAGAATACAAGAGTTTCGAAAATGATCATTCATTCATACATTCCAAATAGGGACTAGAAACTATAAGTTTAGCAAAAATAAGGAATCTGTTAAAACAAATAACCAAACAAATAGAAAAGAAAAAATCATAAACAAACACATGATTCACTTCTTGGTGAGCCATAAGAAGAGCTGAATTCTATTTATGGAAATTAAACTCTAACGCCACTGCAGATCAATTCGTTACATTCTTAGAAAGCAGACGGAAGTGATAATGCAAAATGTGAGAAATTATTGTCAAACGTCAGAGGAATACTCAAGCTTTAAAATATGTGCCCTTAATGAATTTCTGGAAGCTCTTAGAGAGCCCAATAACTGGCCAATTGGAGCAGGAGTATCAAGATTTATTCATTGCTACCTGAAACAACGAAGTGTAACGTAACAAACAAAATTTTTATCAAAACTGAAATTCATAAAAATATTTCAATTATACACCTAAAAATAGAATCCATTTGTAATACAAATCAAAAACTGGAGGAATTGCTCAAAGCACATTCAAATGAAGAAGACGAAGAATTACAAACATTGTTATAATTATATGCAACTACTATTTCTAATTAAAATGTTTTATCTCTTGTAAATTACTATGCATCACTAAACACTGGTAAAATGTAAATAATTTAGAGTATTAAAAAATTTAATATACTTTCAATGAAACAGCTTCAATCCCAACATATACGAGATTATCTAGTGCAAAATCATTAATGATTAATAATATTATAACAAATTTGGATCATGAATACGAAATATCTGTCTTTGAAACACACATGTCTGGCCATTTTAAACAAAAATTGTCAAGGACTATAGATTCACGCTCCAGACCATCTAATACATAAACAAGATTATATAACTCTACTCGTTATGTGATGAAATTAACGTATATAATAATATAAACTTCTGATGGTGTATGTTAATGCAAGGAATAGGCAAAATATTGGATCATAGTTGTTCTAAAGTGATAACTAAAAATAAATCAAAACAAACAAAATTAAAATAATTAAAAACTAATAATCTTAACTGTTTGCAAGTTTTGAGATATTTTGATAAAGATGCAAAATATCAGTATAATGAAGTCAATAATAAATATAATGTTATTACAAGATGCAAAACGGAAACGTATTTAACATGCTTCAATAATGTATGACAACAAAATGAAAACAGCTTTGTCTATTGTGAATGAAACCCTGAACACATTGAAACAACCAGTTGAGTCGTTGGTAGATCAAATAGTAAAATCTAAAAACCATTATTAAATTGGAAATAATTTTCGTTTACACAGATTTCTAAATATTGATAAAAATGTTAAACTTTATGCTTGTATAACATACTAATCCACCAAATACACCGATAAAGAATATACGTAACTGTATTTACCATTATTTTATACACTTTAAATGTATTAACAAATTGAAACTATTGAACATCAGATGTAATACTCTATTTAATTATTATATCTAAGTTTATTGTAAAGAATGCTGCTCATATAATAAAATAGCAGAATTATAGTGGAATAAGTTTGCTAATTTCCCTTTAATCCGCTTGTTATGTCTGCTTCCAATTAAATTGATAAAGCTCTAAGAATCAAAAAGCCGTTGATAAAACGTGTAATTCTAACAGAAACACGACATAAAAGGGCCCCTGTGTGAAATACGAACTAATTTGAAATACAAGCTTAAATCGGAGATGAACGCAGAGATGGGGCCGTAATGAAGTAATGCATTTTTAATTGAAAGATTTATAGTCAAAATGCGCTCATCCTTAATCCGCCCAGATTAATTAATATCCTCCGAAAGTAAACGGATACCGTACAATAAATATTGTATCGTTTATACATTGATTTCTGCACTCGGCGAGACCATTAATCTGTAATCACTTTTCCGGGGTGGAAGGGTCGCGTTGTTTTCAGCGTTTTGCGGAGGAGTTGCGGCTTGCGGATTAATATACGAGGATGATGTTTTGATGGTCAAGGGAAGGGAAGTTGCGGTATGTGGAATTTGCCCGGCGCACAGGATTAATTTCTCTTGGCAAATGAACAGTGATTATTAATTATATGGGTGTCCGAGGGATAAGTCCCAGATAAATTAATGTTGCTTGAATGTATTATTTCTTAGTCGGTGGAAAGCGTACCGGTGAAGCACATTTGGAAATTTTATTTAGGAAATCCCCAGGGACACGGTTTATACAGATTTATTGTTATACGTTTTCGCTCTCCAGCTAATGGTTTATTATGTTATAAAGGAAAATTTTGTATTTCTCGCTATTAAATCCCGTAATAATTATGATAAATATTACATTAGCTTTTACATCATGATTTCTAAATAAATAAACTAAGCTCAAATTTAAATTATATTACTATTGTATATAATCTAAATGAGAAATATTAATATAATAACTTTTTGTAGTGAAATTTTATCAGAATCCTACAGTGATAACTAAAATTACGTTTAAATGTGTTTAATCTCTGTTATTTACAAGAAAGTAATATTTCTAAATGCAACTTATAATTTAATGTTTAGGTCTCTTTTTAATGACGTAAAATTTGAATTATTCAAATTGAACCACATAAACTTGCCATCATTTAATACTGTCATTCTTGTAGATTAGAAAATTTTGATAATGTTAGTGGTATGTGTCTTTACCTTAAATGTATTAGTATTCCTTGTGCTCCTATAATTTACAGGAATAGAAAATGATATATGTAATAGTTCACTGAAATCCAATTAGCCATTAATTAGTTTATGTAGGAAATACACTTCATGTCAAACATTGATATTGTTCGACGTTTAGATATGTTAACATTATATTCACCAAATATATGAGAATATTAAATACACCACGTATATGATTCTACTGATCTTAAAAACTTACTCTGTATCGATTAAATTATCTGGGAATCGCACTGATGATGCAGAATCCAAGTTATACCTTACAACAATAGAAAATAACCTTTTTTAACATTTAACATTCTTATCGTGGAATGTTAAAAAATCAAAATCAATGTCAAAAATCCAAACAAATCCCCATATTTTAGTTGACTTAGATACTATGTAAACAATATGTTCACGAAAAGTAAATTAAGAATCAAAAGTCACTCCTCGGCCCTTATAATTTATACCATATTCACTCAAAAACTGTTCAACGTAAATTTAAATTTTTGAAGTATATTTGATAGAAATAAACACATTTTAAATTTGTATCTGGTAGTTTTGCTTTTTGTAACACGCAAATTAATATTAATATATTGTTTGACGAGGATACAATTTTCTGAAGTATTAATAATTTGAAATATTCTTCAGCACACATTAACGTTTCACAATTTTTAATAAAAATGTATGTAAAAATAAACAAACATACAAAAATCAAAAAGTTATTTAGAATTGTATTTATACAACGTTAGAACATATTTATAATGTACTTGAAGGAAGTGGCTTATACATTTTCAGTATTTTTCAGAAGTAAGGTAATTTTAGAAATTTGTTTTTAAGTGACCGCAGCGACTTGTTTTGTTCTTAATTACTTCTTCTTTGAATCTGAAGAACCTTTAGAAGTTTTGAGAGCCGAACAATAACATCAAAAACTTTTTTGGTCCTGATGACATAACTTCGCAAATTATCAGGGCTATTGCAAAAACTACAGTAGAAATGAAGAAATCATATAGCAAATGAGATGCTGCATCACATACCCTAAAACTTCTACATACCAGACTTTGCATGCAACTTCACCCAGCAGAATTTAACACAATCGATAGAAAACTGAGAGAGGAAGCCAACACCATTGGACACAAAAAGAGAAAATTGGAGAAAGTAAGACAATTATTGTTCTACAGAAGACTCAAAAACGAAAGTATTAGAAAAAGATTGAAAATATAAGTCATATATCAATGTATTAGAATCATGCCTAAGTGATGAAGGATTTGTAACAACTTTTAATACTACAAATAATAATATATCCTTACAAAGAGATTCCCTAGAGGAACAAGGATTTATGTAAGACAGGAAAACTTTCAACAAAGCAATACGGAGTTGAGAAAATCAAAAAGGTAGATATTGAGAACGTTCTGTGAGAAAGTTACTGATACAACATCAACAGCTAGTCATCTACCAAAGACCACTCTAACAGCATCAGGTAAATAAAAAAATCCTGATGGAAGTTATGCATAGAGGAAAACTAAGTGTACTGTTAGAGATCCACGTCTCAGGCTCAACATCTGTGGACTTCTAAGAACACACGGCTCAATCTATAGAAGGAATCATATTCCTACCTGCTAGAGAAAGCAAAAGCGATGCCAAAAGAATATTGATTAATTTGATTTATTGATTTTACTTTAGATGTTCACTTAAAACATATTTTAAAAATTAATAAAAATTTGCAATCTACTTAATAATTGGGAGCAGGGAACATGCAGGCGGAGTTCGCGTAGTGTTCTTCCACTCAGACCCATATTACTGGATGATGGTATTCTCACCAGTAGTATACTTTAGCCCTTTTAGGTAATTTTTTAGCCATTACTGGCTTATTTTTGCTCAGTTTATATGAGACTATTTTATGTGACTTTACATGTCATTTTGACATATTACATTGAATGGGCTGTTAATAGCACCAGTACCAGATATAATTTTATTTTATTTATTTATTTATTTTATTTTATACGGTAATCACCATTTACAAATATTATTACAAAAATATTAATCAAACATAAACAATAAATATACATGCCGGATACAATTTATTCAAAATAATAACAATTAATTTACCAAAATAAAAGCTAAAATAATATACAAGTTAATACACCAATAATAGAACATAATAAATCAAATTCAATATTCCATGGTATTCAACAACGAAAGAGTTACAATTTTCTTAAATATGTAGAATAATCCACCAAAAATATTTATATTCTTATTAGCCATAGAATTGAAAGTAGGCATCGAACGACACAAAGGACTATTTAGTCCATAGTTTGTTTTATGGTGATTTAACCTAAAAGTCATTAAATGTCGTTGTAAATGCGGTGGAATAGCATTAAAATTTATATAGTACAGAAGGTCACTACAATTTATACTATAATTACATACTCTGAAAAGAAAACATAGGTCTGCTACATTTCTTCTAATATTAAGACTTTAATAAATAAAAAATATTTCTAAGCAATCGAGACTCTGATACTTCTATTCCAGATCCAGACTTCATAATTTTAAATAATCGTCCTAGCACACGTTCTAATTTATTTACCTGGGTCATATAATGTGGTGACCATACAATCGAAGCGTATTCAAGTTGTGGTCTAATAAGTGTAATGTACAACATTCTGTCCGTCTCTGCCGAAAATTTTTGTGAGAACCTATTTACAAATCCCAGCAATTTCATAACTTTAGAAACTAAATTAGCTATATGTATATTAAATATTAATTTATTGTCAAGAAACACTTCCAAATCCTTTATTATATTGACTTCTACTAATTTAGTGTTATCAATAAAATAATCGTAATTGATTACGCATCGATTGCGGGAAAATGTTATTTTTGAACATTTACTTATATTTAAATAAAGTTTGTTACATTCACACCAACGGGCTACAATATTAATGTCCTCCTGCAACCAAACGCAGTCATCTACAGAATTAATCTTACAAAATATCTTTAAATCATCTGAAAAAAGTAGGCAACGACTCTGATTTAACGTAGTAATAATATCATTTAAAAATAAATTAAAAAGGGTAGGACCACAGTGAGACCCTTGCGGAACCCCTGATGTCACATCGACGGCTCCTGAAATATTTGGACCTACTCTGACCCATTGACTGCGACCACTAATAAAACTTTTGAGCCACTTGATTACTAAAGTACTAAATCCCATTGATGTTAGTTTTGCAATAAGAATGTTATGATTGACTCGGTCAAAAGCTTTAGCAAAATCTGTATATATTGTATCAACTTGCATCCCATTCAAAAGCGTCTATAACATAGGTTACAAATAAAACAAGATTCGTCGATGTGGATCGCCCTTTACAGAAGCCATGTTGCTCATTTCCAATAATATTTTTACAGGCCCATTTGATCTGTTCTGCCACCAATGCATCAAGCATTTTAGAAATAGCGGATTGAATACATAAACATATGTAATTTTTTACGTAACAATTTTTCCACAATGATGGTATCACGCCTGTTCTAAGTGAACATTTAAATAAAAGTGTAATTGGAGTACATAAAGAATATAAACACTGTTTAATAAAGTAGGGTGAAATACCGTCTGGGCCAACAACACAACTAATCTTAAGATTCTCCATTAATTGAAACACCAGCTCAAATCTTACACACAACGAACTAAGATCAATTGAACTTTCACTCTTGAAATAAGGAATATCACAATCTATATTTGAGTACACTGACGCAAAGAACTCGGAGAATAAATTAACACACTCTTCACCACGATCAGCAGTCTTCTCATTCAGAAACATGTGACTCGGATATCCAGTTGTGTTACGTGGCTCATTCACAAATGACCAAAATTTTTCAGGATTTGAATGTAGCTCCAATTCTTTGTTTTTCAAATAATCCATATGTAGAGATTTATTCAGATCATTATATTGTTTTCTTAAACAAGAAGATCTTTCATAATTGGCTGGTTGACTACTCTCAACCCATTTTGGATATTTTTTAGGTCTGTTATATCGCAAAGGAATATTTTTTTTAACTAATTCATGAAAAATTTCATAAAATATTGCACAGGATCGTTCGATATTCTCATCGAAAAGAGCTTGCCAGTTAATATTACTTAATGCCTCATTTATTGTGCTATAATTCCCATTTTTGAAATTAAAATCTGCTATGCTAGTATCCATTTCCTTATTATCATCAATTAATTTCATTGTTATTTCATAAGGTATATGATGCTGTGTCTGTCTACACCAAACGTCAGTAGCGTAGGAAGTTGTAATTACCGCATTAGAAAAAAAAAACAGTCTAAGAATATTCCCCGTGTGTTTGGAATAGAATTTACCTGACGGATGTCATGAAAACTGAAGCACTCACTCACAATTTCAGCATAATTACACTTATTATGTGGATCAGCTATAAGATCTGGATCGTTTGACCATTTTGCATTTATTCAATTCCATTAAACTATCAACAGTATCACAATGTTCAATATATTTTGTTTCACTCGACCATGGTGGTATATAAACGGCTCCAATGATCAATTTGTCACACACGTTTACAAATACTTACTCCACACCAGAATCCCTAATTGAGATTAGATGAGATTTTAAATTATTTTTAATAGCTATAAGCACACCGCCACCTCTGATTTTAATACTAGTTTTATTCGATCTGTCATGCCTATACACAGTAAAATTTTTAAAGTGAAGTTCAGCATTCGTTACTGTTTCATCTAACCAAGTTTCTACAAGTATAATTATATTATAAAATGAGCCATTTACAAATTGCATAAGATCCTGTAATTTCGTCTTAATACCACCCATGTTTTCATAGAAAATATTTAGTTTTTTTGTTTGATTTCCGTGTTAACATTATTACTTTCCCTATATACGAAGTATATATAGGGGAAGTATTGTGATCGTGATTTTTTTTGAAAATTTTTTTTGCGGAAATATTCGTTTTGTCCATTAAACTAATTTCTGGAAAAAAATTTTTTGTGTCTATGTGTGTGTCTGTCTGTCTGTCCGTGGGTGCTGTATCTCAAAAATGACTGATCCAATTGAGATGAAACTTTGAACGTAAGGTTTCATCGTTAAAAACTGGAACTGAAATGCTTTTGGTAAACATTCATAAACCGGAAGTGGGTGTTTACTCGAGGCGTTTTTTGTTTTTTTCCGATATTTTTTTTAATATGAAAAATATTACAAAACTTTTCAAACAAAAGTTAAAGAGAATGAGAAACTGAACAAATTTTGTTGAAATATATTTTTCATAAAATTCTTAACTTAAAATAAATTTGAAATTTTTGACATTTTTTGCCAATTGCTAATAAACTATTGAAGCAACATGAAAGTTATATAACAAATAATTGTAGAGAATTCAAAATTGAATAAATTATTAAGAATAACCTTTTTGCATAAACCTCATAGTTTTCGAGTAAAATATAGGGAAAGTACTATGATGGCCACATCACCATTTTTTAATAAGAAATTGTATGGAAGAGAATATTTATTCAATAAATAAATGATAAAACTTCTTAAAATTAGGCATTATTACAGAAAATCTCTCATTGATATTGTTACGGAGGTACGACATGTGCCCTTCGCGTAACTGCCAGCTAGCTCTAATAAGCACTAAACTCTTAAAAAGAAAAAATCACTTACCTTTTATTTGAGTTCGTTGGTTTTTATTCTCTTCGTTGCTTTCGCCTTGGGGCTTCGGGTTGCGTCTGCTCGTTCTACGTTGGTGTTAACTCTTCGGCACTTTTGAACACTGTCTCTAACTTACTAACACTGAATCTAACTTTGAACACCGACTCTAATTATTTAGACACTATGGGTCTTTGTTCATGAAAATGTAATGGGGGGAAGATTAAATGAAACCAATTCTGGTTTGAACTTTTAGAACAATTAGATATATTAATAATTAAAGTGGAATAACAACAAACAAAATTTACAAACAATAATACAATAACTAAGGTAATAATAATAGCAAAAAAAAAATATATATATATACAAATAAAATGAAAATGTGATAAGTCTAAAAGGATTGGTAAATAAAAGAAGATAAGTTGAAAATAATGTGAAGTGAGTGAAGAGTTGAAAATAAAAATGTGATTTAAAAAAGGTTGAAGTGGAACAGAACAATACTTATATGTGGTGAAATGTAGCAGCGAGACGTCTTCGGATAACCGGTGGTGACTGATCCTTCTGCCAAGGGTGGTGTCCCTTAAGTAAGGTTCTTCTTCGGGAGAGGGGATTAATTCATATTCCCGGGAATAATATTTTCCTTTTTGATTTTCCACAACCACATATTATTTTGAGATTGTGGCAATCGAGATTACGAATAAATGAATTGATAGATTTATTCGCGTATCTCCGCGGGTAGGTTTTGTCGCAGCCAATATTAAAACACATTTGATGCTCTTCGAGTGACGTCTTGTTCGATTCAGAATTCAATTTGCTGTCTCGTGGTGTGGTTGCATTTTATTAATTATTAGCGATGCTATTAATAATTAGTAAAGTGTAGATTTATTTTTTGGTGTAGTTAGAAATTCCAAATTGGCGTGTGACGTCACTAGCATCCTGAGAAACCCGTGGTCATTAGGTACGGCTCGCGAGCTTACCTGCACCGCTTGGTTTATTGGGGTTCCGTGTTTACGACGAGGGTGTAATCCTGTTTTATTGAGGTTGGCGAAATAAAAGTATTGTTCTGTTCTATTAATATTCGGGGCTTTGCTTTTTCGTAAATAAATTATATTTGGGAATGCAAATGTAATCTCCTTTCTTCGAAAGCTTAAAACTAGCGTGTAATAAAATCTATTGCAACGAACTTTACGGATTTGGTGTTAAAAGATTACGAATTGAATTTAGATAATGAATGTAGGTAGTAAGCAATAAAAATAATTAAATGTATGTGTACGCGAGATATGTAGCTGAGGTCCGTTGTTCCGAATAATTAGAATTAGCGTCCGTATTATGTTGCAGCAAAATTCAGCTGAGTAATCGAATTACAGCGATCACGGTAGATCGCCGGTAACAATCGGCCCCGTCAAAATCCGTTAAGTTCGTTTACGCATAACCAAAGTAAACATGTATAGAGGTTATTAGATGATGAAAATTAACATAAAAAAAAAATGGCTGACTGAGTTGTCCTCCTGTGAGAATTCTCTTGGCCGCTTTTCCTGTGAAAATGGTGTGAATAATTGTAATCATCCTGTGAGGGATAGGTTCACGAAATTTCCTTAGAAATGTTGTATGTGGTGTTCATCCTGGTCTTCCTGTGAAGATGGAGATTGAGAGTGTGGGCGCCACAATGAGATTTCAGCTGCTCATTGCCAGCTTACTGGATGGTTGATTTTCCCACGCCGATAGTTTTGGGATGTTTGCTATTCTTCTTCCAGTCTTTGTCTGAGGGTCGTGTTTCCTCAGATCGGCGTACGGTGTATTCTTGATATTGCCACTACACCGTGTGGCATGTAGTCCATTGTAATTACTCTACTATATACAGTTTATTATTTACATTATTTACAGTGTCTTTAAACGCGATGGGGCTAGATCCAACGGTAACTTACGCGCACTTAACGTGGGATGGGATATGTAATAGGGGGTGTCACTAGATAGCGTCTCTTATATGGGCAGGGGAAATAGGAATAACTCTAGGAATCCGAATTGTCTGATAAATTTATGGTGTAGGGTTATCTACCGTTTCTTCATCTTCTTCTGCGTTCTCCCTTATTCCGACTTCATTCTCATCGTCGTGGATTGGTCGTCTTTCTTCGTGGTCTTCATTCGTGTTATTATTATGACGTGGGGCCGGCCGGATATCGTTCTGATGGATTCTAACAATTCTCCCCTCGCGCTCCACATCATAGACGCTATTACTAAGGACACTGCGAATTGTGTATGGCCCGATCCATTTCTGAGCAAATGCATGAGGGACATTCGCTGTAGGATGATTCCGAATTACAACTTCTTGCCCTTCATGATAGTGCGGTGGTCGAACTGGCTGCTCATAACGGCGTACGTAGCGTTCTTGGTGTTCGCGAATCATATTCAGTCGTTCTTCTCTTTGTGCATGTTCGGGTGCTTGTGGCGGTTGTTGGGGAACGAGTATTTGTTCTCCAGGGCGAGGTATTTCGTATCCCAAGAGTGCTTTTCCTGGTGTTAATCCGGTAGCGGCGTTTGCTCGATTGCGAAGCTCAAATAATATTTTGGGTATATATTTGGCCCATTGGTTTGCTGGCTGATCTTGCATTTGTATTTTTAGACATTTTTTTAGTTCTTGGTTTCTGCGTTCCGTGGGGTTTGATTGTGGGTGGTAAATTGGTGTATAAAGTGCGGTTACACCCCATTCCTGACATCGCTGTGTCCATTGTCGGCTTGTAAATTGGGGTCCATTATCCGAAATAATGGCTTTCGGATAACCAAAACGATGAAAAACTTGTTCTTCCATGAGTGAGAGAATTTCAGTTGTCCGCGCCTGTCCCATCACGAAGGCCTCCACCCACTTCGTAAAAATATCGGTGATTACCAAGATATGTCGCTTTTTATAAGGGGTCATTGGTAGTGGACCGACTAAATCAACGGCGATTGTTGAGAACGGTGCAGTAGGAATTCGGGCTTTTAGTGGGGCTTGTTGTTGGTTTGGACCTCGTTTATTGGAGATACAAATTAAACACTCCTGTGTGTAATTTCGTACATCTTTAGGAATACTTGGCCACCAGTATTTTGTACGAATGCTCCTGGTAGTTTCGTCACGGCCAGGATGTATGGCGTTGTCGTGTAGCTCGTACATTACACGTTCACGGACTTCGGGTGGAACATAGAGGGTCCGATCTATATCTCTAACTGCACGGTGGTATAAATACCCGTTGGCCATTTCTAAAATTTCATCGTGTTGTTGAAATTCTGGATGAAGTGGGTCCGATAGAATGTTCACCTTCTCTTGTGTTTCTGCATCAATTTCTTGGGCGTCCATTACTACTCTTGGCAATGTTTCTTCAAGAACATTAATGGTAGGTGGGAGAATATCTTCCATAGATGCTGCTTCTTCGGCATATAATTCTTCTGGTCTTCTAGAGAGGAGATCAGGGAGTTCATTTTCTCGTCCTGGACAGTGCGTAATAGCGAAATCAAACGATTGCAATAATAGTGCCCACTTGGTTAATTTCGATTTCGTATCTTTAAAGTGTGACAGCCATGTTAATGCTTTAGAATCTGTTTTAACGTTGAAATGGCGACCTTCTAATAAAGGTCGATAACGTCTGAGTGCCCACACAAGTGCAAAACACTCTTGTTCGTTTACATGATACTTTTTCTGAGTATCATTAAACTTTGCTGAATCGAAGCTAATTACCCGTTTTTCATTATCTTCCCCAATTTGGTACAGGACAGCTGCAATTCCTTGTAGAGATGCGTCCGTTTGTACTGTGAATGGCAATCCAGTGACTGGTCGATGAAGTTTTAACGGCTTTTTGACTTCCTCTTGTAGGCGTTTCATCGCTTCTGTTGCCACGGAGTTCCATTTAAAGGGCTTTGTTGTAGCTGTCAACTCGTTGAGGGGAGCAACAATTTCCGCAAACCTATCAACGTATTGGCGAATCCAGTTACACAGGCCTAGGTACTTCCTAAGCTGACGGCGTGTTTTGGGGATTGGGTATTCCTGAATTTGTTGCAGGTGCTTCTCCAGGGGTTTGGTTGTATCAACGTCGACTAGGTGACCCAGGTATTCCAGTGTCGATTTACCAAATGAACATTTATCTGGTCCTAGCCTTAAATCGTATTGATCTAACCTTTCCAAGACCAAAGCTAGGTGGTAAATGTGTTCTTCTGGTGTTTTAGAGAACACGATGATGTCGTCGAGGTACACCATGGTGAATTCATGTAACATTCCGGAAAGTACTTCTTGTGACATCATCCTTTGGAATGTTGCGGGGGCGTTCTTTAGTCCGAATGGCATTACTTTAAATTGGTAATGCCCTCCGTCCGGGGTGCTGAAGGCGGTGTATGGTTTGGATGAGACGTCCATTGGGATTTGCCAATATCCGCTTTTAAGGTCTAGAGTTGAGAAAACGCGAGCTTCTCCGAGATCTCTTAAGGCTTCTTGTATTATCGGCATAGGTGTGGGCTCAGATACGGTGATGTCGTTTATTCGTCTGTAATCTACACAGAAACGACTTTCTCCATTCTTCTTTTGAACCATAACGATTGGGGACGAATAAGGGCTTGTTGATGGTTCGATTATCCCTTGAGTAAGTAGGTCGGCTACTTGTTTATCGATTTCCTGCTTTTTCGCTGGGTTTACTCGATACGGGCGCAGTCTTATGGGTATGTCACTTTTTAATTGTATTCTATGTTCTGTACAATGCGGTCGGTTTGCAAACTGGTCTCTAATCTCAAATATTTTAGAGAACCGTTGAATTAATTTCGAGAATTCTAGTTTGGGTTGGCCTTTGAATCCGTTGTCCAGTTCTATTTTATTTGTCGTCGTTTTATTAGACTGTCCAGTCCAATATATTGTTTGTCGGAGTGATGTACCTAGATGCACACATCCTTTACGGCAGTCAATTATTGCGTGGTGTTTATTAAAAAAACAAAGTCCCAAAACTATATCATATCGCAGCTCTGGCATCACTAAGAACTCTTCAGTATATTTTTCGGTTCCTAACTCGAAGATAACTTTGGCGTTTCCTGTGATATCTGCGATGGTGTTACGACCGGCGAGACACGTAGTAAGTGACATTGGTGTCACGTTATTTGCACACACCGGCCGAATGTAGTTTTGATTAGCTCCTAAGTCCAACAGGCACGCAAATGTCTTCTGATTAATTATTATCGGGAGAAATATCAATTGGGCACTACTATGCGAAACTGTAGAAAGAGGATTCAGTGTATTTTCTTCATTGGGTAAATGCACAGGGAAAGCGTCTTTATCGCAGCACAATTTAATGTTCTGGGGAGCACTGTGATTCGTGATGGACGGTGTTATATATTTACAATGTTCATTTGAGTTGGAAAATATGTTTTCAGTGGCAGCGGAATTGGTTTTGCGGTGTATTTGAAAGTTGTTGTTACTTTTACGATGGGAAGACCTCACTAGTTGTTGCGCAGGCTTCCCCTTGTGAAGTTTCCCGAACGCCGAGGGCAATCCGAATGCCAATGGTTAACGTTATGACAGCGCCTGCACGGTGGTGGTTCGTTATTTTGATCTGACGTGGGTGGTGGATTTGGAAATTGTTCAGTGATATTAATTAAATTTCTTTCATTTTGCATAGGTTTCGGCGTTTGGAATTTAACTGTTCTATTAACCGTGCGCGTGTGAGGTGAAGAGGAACGGGTGTACGATTGATTTCTCAGCGGGTTGTTTATTTCATTGGTGCGGCCCCGTCCATAATTCTGCGTACTCGGTGCATTATCGTTCTGGGATCCCTGTTGGGCATTGATGCTTCTCCTCTGATGTATATTGATTGGACCAACCGGAGTATTGGAGAATGTTAAGCGTAGAGCCTTGTTAACGAAGTCTTCTACGCTAGTTGGTCTAACTACGAGCTCGGTTTTTAATTGATCGGACGATAGTTCCCACAGAATTAACATTTTGTATTCCTCGGGGTACGACGCACCATATTTGCGGAAAAGATTTTGTTTTCTTGCTGCAAATGCTCCTGCCGATGTGTTCTCTTGTCGCAAGGTTAAAAGCTCCACCGTCTCCTCGTATGTTATTTTATAAGGATCCACTGCATTGCACAGCATGTCTCTCGTATCTTGCCAAGACGCATCATCCTGGAAATATGTTCTATATTCATGCGCTGTTTCCGGGTCCATATATGCCAATGTCTGTTGATTCTTCTCTCGATCTGTTAAGTTGAGACCGCGGAATTCTAGCTCTAGAGCGTCAAAGAATAGTTTCGGATTTCTCCGGTCGAATCTCTCTTTGATCACATTCGGTCCTGTTCTTTTAAGTGCGCGAATGGCTTCAGCTAATAGTAGGTCTTGTTGTGCCTGCCGTAGTTCCTCCATTTTTATACGTCTATCAATTTCGTTTCTGTAATAGAGTATTTCGCGGTTGTGGTACGCAGCATGATCTATTGTGGCTCCTGCATTTAATTCGAAATTTGACTGACTCGTATCGCTTGTAAATTGTGAGTGTGAGTAATTGTCGGTGGGCAAGGTATGATTTTCATCAGAGTTTCTCTGCAGAAGCTGTTGTGACGGGTCCATTTCCGTCCTGAGTGGATTATTCGATATTTGATTTACGCTGACAGCGGGTGCATTTGTTTGTGAATCCATCGCGGATTCGGAACGTTTTTTAGCGGTTTGTGAGCGAGTTAACATAAATTTAAAAAAAAAAATTCCAAGCAATATCTGTAATGGTTGACTTGAATTTATTTTTTTTTTAATATGGATTGAAAAAAAAAAATGAGAGTAATTGAAAACGATTTCAATACATGTAATTTTGATAAGATATCGAAATAAATTAACTTTAAATAATTGACCTAGAGATTATCTTAACTATACAATTGAGTGGTGAATATTAATTGAAAAATTGAAAAATATTTCAAGGCACGTATTCTAAATTTTTAAAACAACCTTACTCGTCGATTTAGATTGAAATTTCGACCGTTATTATTAATATTATTGAGCTCAAATTTATTAAAATAGTTAATGAAAAATAAAAAATTAATTATATTTAAGACCTAATTATATGTAAGTATATGTATATGTATGTACATTAATAAATCTTCGCGAAGATAATAAAATTTAATGCTATCACTATCAGTTATTGAATTTAAATGTTTTTCAAATCACTTGTAATTTAAAACAAAATTTCAATTTACTAATAGAGGGAAAAAAAAATTCCGAAATCGGCTTGGTTGAAAAACTTAATTAAAAATAAAGAACAGAATAAAATATTGCTTGGTAAAAAAAAATGACGTAGAGTTTAGTGCTTACGAAAAATCTCGTTTTGTAAAAAAATACAGCATAATAAACTTAAAATTACACTTCTTAAAACTAACACTTCACTTTTCTGGAAATAAAATATTATTTATTAAGAAATTACGAGATTTTTCGTTTAATTTTCTAGAGATTGTTGATTTCAGAAAATAATCAAAATCGATTTTAATGACTTTTAATTGAAAAATGCATGAGCATGAAAATTATTTATTTTAAATTATTCAGGGTCGTGAGTTTAACTCGATTATTAGGTTGGGCGCCACTTGTTACGGAGGTACGACATGTGCCCTTCGCGTAACTGCCAGCTAGCTCTAATAAGCACTAAACTCTTAAAAAGAAAAAATCACTTACCTTTTATTTGAGTTCGTTGGTTTTTATTCTCTTCGTTGCTTTCGCCTTGGGGCTTCGGGTTGCGTCTGCTCGTTCTACGTTGGTGTTAACTCTTCGGCACTTTTGAACACTGTCTCTAACTTACTAACACTGAATCTAACTTTGAACACCGACTCTAATTATTTAGACACTATGGGTCTTTGTTCATGAAAATGTAATGGGGGGAAGATTAAATGAAACCAATTCTGGTTTGAACTTTTAGAACAATTAGATATATTAATAATTAAAGTGGAATAACAACAAACAAAATTTACAAACAATAATACAATAACTAAGGTAATAATAATAGCAAAAAAAAAATATATATATATACAAATAAAATGAAAATGTGATAAGTCTAAAAGGATTGGTAAATAAAAGAAGATAAGTTGAAAATAATGTGAAGTGAGTGAAGAGTTGAAAATAAAAATGTGATTTAAAAAAGGTTGAAGTGGAACAGAACAATACTTATATGTGGTGAAATGTAGCAGCGAGACGTCTTCGGATAACCGGTGGTGACTGATCCTTCTGCCAAGGGTGGTGTCCCTTAAGTAAGGTTCTTCTTCGGGAGAGGGGATTAATTCATATTCCCGGGAATAATATTTTCCTTTTTGATTTTCCACAACCACATATTATTTTGAGATTGTGGCAATCGAGATTACGAATAAATGAATTGATAGATTTATTCGCGTATCTCCGCGGGTAGGTTTTGTCGCAGCCAATATTAAAACACATTTGATGCTCTTCGAGTGACGTCTTGTTCGATTCAGAATTCAATTTGCTGTCTCGTGGTGTGGTTGCATTTTATTAATTATTAGCGATGCTATTAATAATTAGTAAAGTGTAGATTTATTTTTTGGTGTAGTTAGAAATTCCAAATTGGCGTGTGACGTCACTAGCATCCTGAGAAACCCGTGGTCATTAGGTACGGCTCGCGAGCTTACCTGCACCGCTTGGTTTATTGGGGTTCCGTGTTTACGACGAGGGTGTAATCCTGTTTTATTGAGGTTGGCGAAATAAAAGTATTGTTCTGTTCTATTAATATTCGGGGCTTTGCTTTTTCGTAAATAAATTATATTTGGGAATGCAAATGTAATCTCCTTTCTTCGAAAGCTTAAAACTAGCGTGTAATAAAATCTATTGCAACGAACTTTACGGATTTGGTGTTAAAAGATTACGAATTGAATTTAGATAATGAATGTAGGTAGTAAGCAATAAAAATAATTAAATGTATGTGTACGCGAGATATGTAGCTGAGGTCCGTTGTTCCGAATAATTAGAATTAGCGTCCGTATTATGTTGCAGCAAAATTCAGCTGAGTAATCGAATTACAGCGATCACGGTAGATCGCCGGTAACAATATGTTTGTGATTGGAGGGTGATATAGTGGCTTATGTTTAAAAAAATACATAACAGTTTTATTTGGAAAGATATCAGAACATTTGTACCCAGTGTTTAAGGTTATTTATTTATTAATTATTAACATCTTTATACTCCTTCCTAACAGAATAATACAAAATTTATAATATAAAATATGTAAATATACTTAAAATTTTTGTCGAAAGGAGGACGAGCGAAGTTCTCTTCATTGAAAGTTCTTCCATTCAAACCCATTATTATATACTATAAATACTGCTCCAGAATACATTCTGTAGTAGTTTTGTATATTTTAATTCTTAAATAAAGCATATTTTAGTCTTCTATTAAACATATTTTATTGAAGTTGTTAAGTCTTAATGCAAAACTAGGATGGGTGGGTGGTCACGATCCCACCCTCCAATCATAAAAGCTTTAACTAAAGCTTTACTGAAGTAATCCCTAAATTTAAGAAGTCTTGTAATTAATTCATTGCTTAAATATTTCCTGTAATACAATTTCTCACTTAAAAATGCATTACAGGAAATATTAATAATAGGACTTCTTAAAATTGGGGATTATTATAGCAAACCTCTCGTTGATGCTTTTGTGACTGGAAGATAGGATAGTGGCCACCCACCCTACATTAGCTTAAATATTTCCAAAGCTTTCTCTGTTTTTGTTAAAGAAATCATAACAATGTTATTTGGAATGTTATCAAAACATTTAAACCCAGTGTGATAGTTTAAGTTTTAATGCATATGTAGGGTGGGTGGGTGGCCACTATTCCACCCTCCAGTCACAAACACATAAATCAGAAGTTTTCTGTAATAATCCCTAATTTTAAGAAGGCTTGTCATTTTATATTCCCTAAATATTTCCTTTAATAGAATTTTCTTTTATAAAATTGGTGCTAATAATAAAAGAAATGAAGGTTGGGATAGTGGCCACCCACCCATATTACATATATATTAAAACCCAAACTGAAACAGTGAATTTAAATGTTTTGAAACATTCGTAAATAAATTAATTATAATCCTTAAGAAACAAAAGCAGTGTCAGTGATTATTTGACAATATATAGGGTGAGTGGGTGGGCACTATTTGACCGTCTATTTCTTTTATTATTTTTATCAATTTCACAATAGAAAATTGTACTAATAATATTAGTTAAGCAATGAATACTTTTCAAATTAAGAGATTATTTCAATAAATATCTGGTCGATCTATTAGTGATTGAAGGGTGGGATAATGGTCACCTACCCACCATACATATGCTTAATACTTCAAATACTGTTATTGATTTTGTTAAAAAAACACAAATCAATCTTATTTGGAATGTTATCAAAACATTTAGACCCCGTGTTTTATTTTAAGTTCCAATGCATATGTAGGGTGGGTGGGTGGCCATGATCTCATCCTTCAATCACAAACACATTAACGAGAGGTTTGCTGTAATAATCCTTAATTTTAAGAAGCCTTATCATTTATGCATTCCCTAAATATTTCCTTCAATATAATTTTCTATTAAAAAATTGGTGCCAATAATAAAAGACATAGGATTATTTTCGCAAATCTCTGGTCAATTTGTTTGTGATTGGAGGGTGGGATAGTGGCCACTCACCCACCCTACATATGTTTCAAAACTTCAACTACTATCAGTGCTTTTGTTTTATAAAAATTATTTACAATTTATTTGCGATTGTAACAAAGCATTTAAATCGAAAATTTTAAATTAAATTTTGATTTATATGTAGAGTGGGTGGGTGGCCACTATTCCCTCCTATTTTCAGCATCAATTTGTCAATAGAAAATTGTATTAAAGAATATATTTAGGCAATAACTAAATGATAAGGCTTCTTAAAATTAGGGATTATTCTAGGAAACCTCTCGTTGATGTGCTTGTGATTAAAAAATGCGCTAGTGACCACCCATCCACCCTACATATGCTTAAATACTTCAAATACTGTCACTTTTTTTAATACATAAAAATTTTATTCGGAATTTTATCAAAATATTCAAATTTGAGGTCGTTTGGCTATAGACAGCCTTACAGCACTGCAACTTGGTTAGATTTGTTGTATCAATATCCTACTACTAGTACGAAGTCCTCTTCCTAGAAGATAAAGTCCTGATACGTTCTTGCATTATCTCCATTTCTAGAGCTAGCCTGGTAGTAGCCAGTGCTCCACACACGCATAAGATCTGCCAGGCCGTTTCCTTTGCCATTTAACATAATCTAAAAGTGGTATTTTCCACTTATGGTATCTTGTATAGATGGTATTTCACTGGGCAATGTCCTGAAGGAAATGCGTTACCTGTCTTATCTTGTAGTAACATATATTTATTGACAAATTTTGTACATATTTACATTAAAATGATAAATAATGAATGATGTGTTAATGTATTAATCTGTCAAAAGGCTATCGACCAGAGGTCTTTCTGCCTTCTTATATTGTTATCTCGGTTTTAGTGAGACGTAAGAGCTGTTTAAATCTACTTGGCTAACGGTCATTGTTTGTTTAGTACTTAAAAGCTCGATACGAAATTAAATTTGGTGGGAATTTACAAAGGTTTAATCAGTTTCACAATTTCCGAGTGCCTGAACTTATCTCCAGTCCCATGCCAGACGAAATTAAAAAATGCACTTATTAGACCTTATTTTCTGATTTGTTCGAGCAGGGGAAGTATGTCTAGTAAAGCTTCTATTACTACAGATTTATGCATAGTCCCCGAGATGCCAAGACAGGTCATTCTCAAGGGCATAAAGCTTCTTTTGTGCCATTGCTTGTTTAGTCTTGACACACCATACTAGTGAGCCATAAGTCTAACTACCATAATATACAGCCAATGTATCATTCTGGGTTTCAGTCCTTATGATATGAAGAGCCTGCTGAATATCCATAGTCCTGCTACAGCTTTACAGATTGTTTTCTTTTTTTTAGGTACTAGTATCTAGTATTAAACTTAGATATTTCATTTTATTGGACATTTGTTGCCCTTTTACTTTGGGAGCTACTTGGTAGTTTTGTCAAAATAGACATTGAAGTTTTTCCTTAGACACAATTTTAAAAGAGTGTCAAGGACGACCTGGCCATAATATTGTCAGCCAAGATTAATCGCATATAAGTTTTAAATTTACAAAAAATGCCTTCATCTTTAATACCGGATTATTAAAGACAATTAAAGCTTTGCAAAGAATGAAGAAAACTATAAAAACTTTAAGATTTAAGGGTTGATTTCTCTAAAAGATATGAAACTCTTTAAAATAGATAAATAAATTTAAAAAATGTGTTTTTATATGATGGTATAGAGAAAATAAAACGATTGTTTGCAATAAGCACAATATATTAAAATATTATGCTAGATAATTTCCGCCAAAGGGAAAGAAATCAAGAGTTTGCAGCATGTATTTCTTAAAATATAAACCTATATAATCTGCTAAACTATAAATAAAAGGTGTGCCGGATTAAGGTAATTTTTGTGGTCTGCGAATCATTGAGTTTATTGCGGCAAATCTGTAGTTATTACTAGAAATTATATCTATAAATATAGACTTTCTAAAAGATTCA
Source organism: Ontholestes murinus (assembly GCA_963969525.1). Lineage (NCBI taxonomy): Eukaryota > Metazoa > Arthropoda > Insecta > Coleoptera > Staphylinidae > Ontholestes > Ontholestes murinus. The sequence continues at coordinate 58,871,452 of OZ018396.1, forward strand.
AATTTAAATTTAGAATGAATAGTCGTAATAAAAAATCTCTAAGTTATTTTGTTTTGATTTTACTTTAAATTTGTTTTAATAAATTGAATTAAGTTAAAATTTATAATAATAAGACTGAAATATTCAAGTGAAAAAATCTTAAAACTTATTGTTACTCATATAATTATATACTATCTTCAATAACGATCTAATAATAATGCTTTGTTGTTGTTTTTTTTTATAAAGTTTTCACAATCCAAGGATTCCACTTAAAAGTTAAGTATCATAAGTATACAAAAATACACTGATGGTGAGATAAACCACTTAAAGATGCATAGACATACGTAATCACACCTGTACTATACTCAGTCTAACATATGCACAAAGATGTAGACCTTATAAAGAAATCCGTGTGAATATTATCTCTGAGTTTGGTATAGTTAATCCAAGAAAATTTGAAGACGATACTTCACTATTGCGTTTGAGGGTAAAAATAACATTAAATGATTTTCCAGAGTTGAGTTTAAAGATAATTTATTTGAAGCGAATGAATGAATAGATGATATTTTCATTTGATGCTTTTGATTTATTTAGACAGGTTGTGTCATCAGCATATAGTATTATGGAACAGTCAACACTTTTAGGTAAATCATTGATGTACATGTACCCGTAAAAATTACGGTCCCAATATAGACCCTTGCGGAACACCATGAGACACTGTACCATCGGATGATAACTATCTGTTTGATACAATTAAATGTGTTCTGTTTCTTATGTAAGAGTTTATTATTCGGCAACTCTCCGTGCTACATTTTTCGCAAGAAAAAGACGCAGTCAAATGCTTTACTCAGGTCCAGAAAGAATGTAACTATATACAGGTTCGAAATGAATCCTTCCAAAACAGCATCCACAAAAGCAATGACCGCGTCGCTAGTAGACCTTCCCACCTGGAAACCGTATTGTAAGTTATATAATCTACTATTCATATCCAAATATTCCACGACTTGCAAGCATTTTTCAAACACTTTCGAGATAATGGAAGGTAATGTAATTAGTTTTTTGCTTTTTGTTAATTTAATAGTTACTATTAAAGAAATGTTTCTAAAAATGGTAAATTTGCACAGTATTCGGATTCAATTAATAATTTTGATATCAAATATGGAAATTTAAATTTAATTAATTATATATTCTTTAAAATTTAAATTCTCAAAATGAATCGTTGTGATATTAATAAAGAAAAACATTTTTATAAAAATATTTCATAATTTATACCACAACATGATGAATAAAAACGATGATGGTGGGCGATGTCACACATAAATTGATGGCTGTCATAACACATCATAATCATTTAATAAACAATTTTCCACATGATATGTATCAGATGTGAATGAATACGATACGACATGTCTTAATTATATAAATTGCCTTTTTTGGACTGGCGTGCTGTTACAAAATAAAAACTGATTTATGACAGTGTTATTTACCTTATAAATAAACCCCGGGCGGCTATTGTATTTCTCTAACCATCAGCAAAATCGAAACAGGGGGGACAATTTCAATAAATCCGCAGATATCGAGCTGTCATTTAGCGTCGAACGCCTGAACCCTTCCGACGAGGAACGACTTTATTCCGGGGTAAGGGGTCGGGGGACGGTGAAACCCGGAGCAAATTAGAATATCCCGGAAGTAATTTAGGAGCGGCTTAACCGGTTTCACCGAAGTTAAAGCAACTCTTATTATCTATTATATAAAGAATGTGGGCGACGACATAACCATTGAACTGAGACGTGCTGATTGGCGATTCCCCACTTTATGTGATAAATATGAGGAAGACGCCGGATTTATATGATTTCGACCCCTCATATGTCAGTGGATATTTTTATCGGTGTCCACCTTTATATATGTGAGCTATAACGGAAGACGAGGGGCGGTCTCCAGCTCTTTTATTTATATTAAAAATGTTTGGGAGAGCACTGCGGAATTTATCATCCAGCCAGCCTTCCTCATTGAAAGGAGTGTGTTTTCAATCGATCTTTTTTACGCTATATTTCATTATGTGAATTATAGAAAGATGCCGTCTACGGAATGCTTAGAATGGCACGGGTCAAACCTATTAACGACATCCATTATTACTTCTATACAAACTGAAACACATTGAATTTATTGACATTTTTCTGTATACAAAATAAAAACACAAAACAACTGAGATAAATGTATAAAAAATGATAGGTTGTTGAAAAAATTCACTTGGTTTGTTTCACTAAATTGTTTATTATAATATAATAAACAATTTAGTGAAACAAACCAAGTGAATTTTTTCAACAACCTATTATTAACATAATGTTTCACCAAGTGAGAAATGAGAATAAAATACAAGATGTATAAAAAATGTTCAATTTAGTTTTCAATTACATTCTCTAAAATGTATTAAAGTCCTTTAGGTCATTGTAGAAAATTTAAATAATTACATTTTCTAATTAAATATATTAGTCTATAGAAAATTTCATATTTGGCAAAATATTTGATAAATCAATAGAGTCTTCATGGAGTAAGTGTTACCAGAAGAATAGAAGAACATATATTTTGTGAATTCAAGTCTTTCCAAATACGATTTCATTTTCTATTCACTATTTACAATTACTTGTATTATAAATAATATTGCCACACCAACAAGTATGGTATCAACATAGAAACTGTTTTCTATTTTCTAAAATTTATTACGAATAAATTTACTTACCAATTAATAAAACATTATGTTGTATTGGGTGTACTCACCTGAAAGAAACAAAAATAAACGAAATTAGATGTTACTATTAAATATATAGCAGGAGTAGGTTGAAATGAAATATGTTATTGTCGAATGAGTAGCTTGACGACAGGCCAACCGATCCGGCTGTTGGATGCTACAGATTTGACAAATAGTGTATTATCCCCGTTATATGGTCTATTGCTTCCGGATTTGGCGAACCTTCCACACATAAAAGGGCGTTCATATAAATCAAAACGTTTTTTCTAGAATTTATAGATACATGTTACAATGAAAATTCAATATACAATAAATATTTTTATTTATTATATTAGGCCTAATTTAAATGAATAATGAAAATTAGATCAATATCTGTAAAGTAAATACTTATACAAATATTAATATCCTCAAAAATCAGGAATGTTTTAGTTAAATAATTAAGTGTAAAATTATATAATTATTAAATCAACTTCTTCTTAATTGAAACACAGTTATATTCCCTTCTTCACTTTTTATTTTTTTACTGCTAAATATACATAGCACCCGAAATACATTTAGTAGTAAAAAACTAAAAAGTAAAGAACGGAATATAACTCTGTTTTAATTAAGTGATATTAACCTTCACTTAACTGAAGTAACTACATCAACTTTTTCTTACTTTACATGTAAGATATGTACATATAAATTATTATTGAAGTTAATTAATCCTAATTATCTTCTTTGTATTTAATTATTTTGAAACTTTTACATTTGTCGCATCTATATTACACTAGTTTATATTCATTTAAGGCATCGCGAAAACAAACGTAGAATAAAGCACAAGTTCGCATTTGTAACTATCACATCCCAAAGGAAAATATGATAGGGTCTGCATATGGAGAAGTTTCCCAACAATTCAGTAACTGTTTAAAGTACAGTTATGAAATTTGCAACTAGGTGAAACTCTCTAAAAGGCAAATGTACTGTCTTTACAAATTATATTAACCTTACCGAAATGTTGAATCCAACAATTAAATTTAGTCTATCGTGCTTTATTGTATGTTATTTGATACATGCATTTATGTTATACAAATATAAACCATACACTTTGTTATCGTACTTTGATATTTTTAATAAATTCTTTTCAATAAAAATATATTCATATAAATATATAAGTTATAATAAATATAAATAAGTAATTATCAAAACAATTGATAATGACAAGCTGAAGTTGTCGAAACTATAGTAACAAGTGTTATTATAAAAAAAAGTGATAAAAACAAAGTTATTCGTTTTATTTTATTTTGTATAATAAATATTCTGTGAAACAAACCAAGTGTTTTTAATTTCTAATCAAGATTTTTCAAATATTTTTTACCACGGGTTAAGTGAGCAATTAATTAAATATATGATATAAGTTTATATGTAATTCATTATTCGTTTGATAATGGCCTTAGAAAGGACGAAACTATTGAAAAATAAAATAAATTCTGTGTTTGATATTGTACAATTTATTTGAAACCTCATAAAAACTATTCAGTCATTAAAGGTTGTTTCACCACTTGATAAACGAGAACCAAATTGACAAATACTATTTTGATTTTTCAATTAAAATTTCTGTTATTTTTTTTCCAAAATTTTATTTTTGATGTATTTTCTCTTGTAACTTTGACGAAGAAATTCCATATTGTTACTTTTATTTTCAGTTTCCTGGCACGTGTTTCGTTCAAACCCGATAATTTTCAAAGGTTTATTTATTTATTTATTTTTCTTCGGTCTTCTTTTTAAAATAATACAGGTTAAACAAATTAGTTCGAAACTGAAAATAAAAGTAACAATATGGAACATAACAAGTGTTTTTGTTTTCGCCAAAATTACATATCTGGTTCCATCAAGAGGGTAGATCAACAAATATAAAATCAACTATATTTAATAATAATAATAATAATAATAATAATATTTATTGAGTTTCATATTACATACATTTTCTCTTTATCTTGACATGTTATAATTTTAAAATATCTTTAAAACGTTAACATTAAAACTTTCTGGTAGAAGAAATATTTGATTTAAAAATGGCAGTAGAAAAATTGAGAAAAAAAATTGAATTTTCAGCTAAGTAAAACGAATTGATCAAAACATTCTAAAAAATTATTTGTTTTCAAAGCAGCTGAAATTTCATCAAAATCAATTAATAATCTATCAAAAACACTTAAAAACTTTTTGAAAAATGTATTTTAATTAGCTTAATACATAAAAAAATCCTATTGAGTTTTGGTAAAAAAAACATTGGAAATATTCTATAAAACTTCATTAAAATAATTGTAAATTTATCGAAACAGAAAAAATAATAAATCTGCAAAAAAATAACATAAAAAATTTATGATTTGATAATAGGAAAACAGTTACAGAATTGAACTTAGGCTGCAACATTTCAATTTTGTAACTTAACTGCATATGGGGCCTTCTAGGACCCCAAGTTAAAAAATTGCCTAAAAATTCTTGTATCCTCTATATTGTACTGCAGAACTGTACAAAAATGTTAATTAATACATTATGGACTACAAAAATCAGCCATAGTAGAGAGTTAACTCTTTCCCTCGAGGATTCAGAAAATAAGTTAAGAAAATTATTAAAATGCATTTTTCCTTTAAAATTAGTAAAACTCTTATTTAGTTATACGAAGACTTGAAATTGTAGGTAGTGGTCAAAAAAATAAATATAGTACAAGGGCTTCTTTCAAAAAATATTCTTGCAAGAAACTACAGTCAAATATATAAAAAGATTTTTCCATGTAAAAAATGCATATTTTTAATTTAAAAAAAAAAATTAATTCCACAGCAATGAAGACATAAATAGACATAAATAAATAAGGATGGGGTCCCTCAAAACCCCCAGGTGCAGCTAAGGGTTAAAGGAAATAACTGATTAAACTAAGCTAAAGTTTTTGCCTATAGAGTTTTCACTTGCTTTCTTTTATCAAACACATTTTTAAAATATTGATAAAGTCAGAATTTTTTAGAGAATAAACACGATTCAGATAAGAAGAAATTTTATTAAAAACAATTGTACAATATTGTAAAGAAATAAAGGTATAAAGTTGTTAAAATAATACGGGAATAATACAACTGTTTATTAAGGAGGTTTAAAAGTTATTTGAAAATAATACCATTTAAAAATTCTCTTTAAACAATTGAAATTTTATTAATAATCTTTAATTTATTTAAGAAGACTATATAGAAAATTGAATAAGAGTTCTTCAAATGGTGGAAAAAAAGATATCTCAATACAAAAACAAGTTGAACTGGTGAACTACACTTGGATCTTTAAAGAACAATTGAGAATTTATTTCAATACAGATGAAAACTTATTTAATATTCTTTAAAAAAAAACATTGATTTTACTGATAATCCTTTAAAACTTTTGTTAAGAAAAAGTTGAATGCATTTTTTTTTTAATTTCTGTTTTTTTTTGTTCCAAATTTAATTTTTGTTATAATTTTTATTGATTTTGAGACGAAGCAATTGGTTGAAAGATAAAAAACAACAATTAAAAATGTTTAGCTGTTAGCTGGTAGTTTTTACATTATATATAATGTAAAATTTTAGAACAGAAATGCTCATAGAAATTAATTTTCTTATTTTTATTTTTATCATTATTAATATTGCACTAGAAAATCAATACGTTAAATAAACATAATTAAAAATGTGCCTATTAAAAATGATAAGAAAGCATTCTAGAAGAAAATATGTTTAAAAGTAGCTGAATTTGCAAAACAATAAAAAGTCAGTGAGATTGGCTAAGAACCTCCTTCCATCCCTAATATCCCTAATATAAAGCTACCGTCCTATCACACTACTCCCTATCCTAGGAAAATTATAACAATCACTTCTCAAAAACAAAATAGTCTGCAATAGGTAATTGTGGAGGCCTCTACTTTGTGATACATGATTATTAATAATTGATTGTAAATACCTTTTTATATACACACACTTTTTATCTTTATTGTGACTATAGGTTTGGCAGATTTTCTGTCATTTTCAAACTATACTTATATACTTACATTATATCGTTTGAAAATGACAGAAAATCTGTCGAAACTATAGTCACAATAAAGATAAAAAGTGTGTGATATATAAAAAGTTATTTACAATCAGTTATTTAAAATAGTGTGCATCGCAAATTATCAATTTGACTTCCTTCTATAATGATCCACTGCCCTCCCAAAACAAAATACTCTTCTATATCTGTGATCGTATCCCAAATTACCAATTTAGCTTCCTTCCAAAATTATCCACTGCACTGCTTATACCATCCTTACTTCAAACATCTAAAACACACCTTGAAGGAAAAGTTATCAGCTATCCTACTGCTCGATATTTAAAAAGACTCTCTGGCACTAAGGTTTGTTGTATAAATGTTACCTCCTTTAAATTCCTACCCATATATTTTTCTTTATTAAGCAATTCCTCTCAAACAGACCCTCAAAGTCAAAATCAATAACTCTTACCCTCCCCCTTTTACCCATCTCATCAAAGTATCGCAATAAATGATACTTTAATGGTGTTATCTTAATACATTAATGTTTTATTGTATATTATTGTATATCATAGTGTAATTCTACCGTTCCAGTGGAGATAATAAAAACCACGTTTTCAGATAATTGTTAATGTTGCAGGTTACGAGTTCAATTCTCATTTAAGTGGTTATTTACCCAAATAGGAATATAGTGCAACTCTTCGACAGTAGATAGCACCTTTATAGAATGATGTATTTTTGAGTCATGGCAGATATTAGATAACACTTTTTCTAAAAAAGCATTCCTGTATAAATAGATTTTATTTCTGATATTAACTGAGAGACCACCGATCGATAACTAATGAAGTGAAGAAGAGCAGCAGCAAAATAGTGTTGCATTATCAAATGTAATACTATTTTTCAATAACAATGTTAGGATATATATTATGTTAAGGAAGTACATTAAGTTTTAAATCATACATCAGCTTTATGTCTAGTATTTTGATTATAAATCAGTACAGTAAGAACTTAAATTGTGTTTAATATACACTACTCAATAAAAAATATACCTTATGATATTGGGATTTCTGTAAAATACTGATTATAAAACAAGAAAAATAGAAGCACTTCTTTTGAAAAATATATATATATATATATGATCAAATGACGAAATTTTCATTTTGTACGTGAATATGACACCTTGAAAAAAAGAGATGTTATTATTATTAATAAATGATCCAACAATAATACTTGATATGTTATACGTGCTGAGAATATTGAAAAATGTGAAGTATTTCGCAACCACATGGATATTTAACGTATAAGATAATTAGGAAAGATTTGGTCATTATTTCGTGATAGTTAAGACAATGTTAAAGTTTTACTAGTAAACATTATTATTGTAAAACACATAGTAAGTTTGGTTGATTGAGTTACTTGAAGATAATAATAACTTTGATTAAAACACTTAGAACCTTTCTTCAATATTTTATTATATTTTTTATCAATGGTTTGATACATAGTATGTGTTTTAGTTTAGAAGGAAACACTCTCAAAGGTAGAAACATGGTAAAAGTTTTAGTTTACTCTTTATAAACTTTTAAGTACTTAAGCAGACAATATTTTTCACAATATATGTATTCCAACTTTTTTTTCAACAAATCTGAGTGTACTCAGTAAACAAACATACTAATTTTTGCTTTACTTGATTCAATAAAAGTTTATTTAACAAAAAACCATTTCGAGATGCTTCTATTTTTATGCTTCATTATCTAATATGAATTTCATATTATATGATTTTGCCTTGCCGATTGTACTTTCTGCTTAATATGCAAAAATATAACGTTCGGTGTAATATAACTTTCAGACAGTAATATTATTTTCATTCGGGCATTTAACTAATTTTTTTAGCATTTCAATGTAGAAGTTGTGAAACAAAGAAAATCTGTAGATTTTTTTGTGAAGCGATTAAATACCCAAAAAATTTACGTTGTAAAGAATTGATAATGTTTCACCAAGAGATAGGTAAGAAAATTATTGAAGACGCTTACATTGTGCTGATTCTGATTTCAGTTATAAAATATATTAAGAATAGTAGTTATGTTACTTCGTGGCTGTTACTTCATACACAAATATAAGAAAACTGTTTAATAATACTAAAATCACCTGAGTGGCATGCCTTATGTTGAAATGCCTTTTAGATTATTTTGTTTTAAAATACTAGCCTTTGTGTATTTTTGAAAAGCAATTTCCTGACATAAAGTTAAGTGTAAAAATATAGTTTCTTCAAGATAATATTGTCAAAATGTGTTCAGGGTTCAGAAACCATGCCTGTATGTATTTAGTAAAGAAAAGTAATGTTTTTTGTGCTAGCATATTTACAAATACATATTTACATTCGTCATACCAAATATAGTTACTAAGTATAACATATATAGTTGTGTCAAAATTGATAATATATTGTAAACTTTGTTTGTGTATATTATACAATAAATAGTGGTATAAAAACTTAAAAATTATTTTCTTTTAACCTTTTTTTAAAATGAACTACCACATAGTAACGGTCGCTACCATCATTTTCATTAAGTATAACACATTTCTTAGAAAGTATAACTTAAGAATTCCTTAATATGAAATGAACATTTCTATATAAGAAGCTATTAATTAAAAGTTAATTAAACTGTTGGTGTTGTTTCATAACCAAGAGTTTAATTAAGCTCTAATTAATATACAAATATTTCACCATGGGTTATCTGAGAATTTAATTCATCGTAAAAGAAGCTATTATGTAACATTTGTAGTTTTTAAAATTTAAGTTTTTAACATGGGATGGTAGGTGATTATAAAATTCTATATCGTAATAGTTGACAGATTTTCATCGTCTCTCGTCATGTGATGATGTGTCTCACTCACACGTTCATATTTATGTATGTTTTGCCTTACATACAATAGTGTTTGCTATATATAGGCGCCAGGGAGTGCTAATACATTTAAGTGTTTAGCAATTGGTTTCATGTTTTCTCTATGGTATATAATTATACTTAATTATTTCTTCTGCAGTCTAGAAATTCGTTCAGATGATGCAGAGTGACCCCAGATGATTATTACATAACTCATCTTTTCCGGGAATAGTACAACCAATACTTTCTTTGATGCAACTTTGTTTCCAAATACCTATATGAAAGATATTAGTTGATTTGCTAGCTTCGTGTATTGTTTAAACCATGTTAGAATTGGTTCAAAATAATTCCCTTTTACTCTTTAAAACCTTCATGCAAGTATATCAGTTCATTTATGTTAAACCAGCATTCAAATTCATTTTTGATTATGTTTGTTTCCGATAACGTATTTGTCAGGTTTTATAAGTAGAGTTATTTTTTGGGCTTGCATTCAAAATGTTTCACATAGCTTTGCCAGGAATTTTAGAATTTGTAATATATGCATAATTTGTTGGCTATTTTTGCTCAATGATCTTTTTCTTACAGTGCCTTTTTATTTTTTTTATCGATTCATTTAGATTTAAATTTGTGTATTTATTATTAAGTTCAATGACGAGAAGCATTTCTTCTCGCATAACTTTCAGGTTATTATTATTTTATCAGGTATCCGCCTCATCAATTCAATATATTTTTATTATTTTTATCCGCAGCATTTTTCAGTATTGATAGAAAAGATTCAAAACATACTTCGGTATCATTATTATGTACTGTACTCAAGTCTATTATGCCAAGTGATTGATGAAGCATAAACAAACCCCCTTGAGTTATAGGAGTAACCTTTTGTTTTGTTTATTTTTACGTTTTTACACTTTTTACAACTTTATTTTTTGTACATAATAATCTGATAGTCCGGTACTAACGACATTTGTGGAGAAATTTATATTATTTTTGATAACACTGTTGACCATTACATTATCTAGATAGTTTAGCTTTCTAGTGGAATCGCTAATGATAATTGTAAAGCTGAAAGAATTTATCAATTCTTGGTACTGTAGATTTTGAATGTCATTTGTACTGAAATTAACATTAAAATCACCGGCAATAATGATATGTTGTTGCTTTAGTAAGAGAAGCATCTTTAAAATGATGCCCAAGAATACTGAAAAGCCTGAATTTTTAACTCTATAAATACACTTATTTTCTGAGGTAATATTTCGACCGCACTTAATTAATCATCAATTTCGAATGATTTAAAAAAGTCACGTCGTAGTAGTATCATCGATCCTCCAGGTGGTCTTTTTCTACAAAATCATGATTCAATTTTGAAGTTCTGGAGTGAGAAGTAATTCCTTTCTTCGAGTAGAAGCCAAAAAGTGTAACAGAATGTTTAGAAGAAAGTCAGGGTTTGAGTGGAAGATCATTTTGAAAAATAGTGAACTCCGCCCAGGATTATTATAACCTAAATTATTTGCCCGTTCTTTCTTTTTTAAATTTTGTAATTAACTTTTCGGAATATAATTTATATAAGAATACCAAAGTACTAATAAACTAATAAACAAATGCTCATTTATGAAAATAATATCCATTTTGTTGGGTTGTTGGTTAAAAAAAAATCTGGTAGTTTGTATCTTATTGTTTGCACATTTACGTGAAATAAAGTCACATCATTTCGTGATTTTACGTGTTCAGGTTTAGGAAAAAATGCCTGATGAAGAGCCATCCATCATTTAAAAAAAAAAATATACATTCTTTAGAAATCTAATTCTTCATCTGAGTTTTGGTAAAAAAACATTGGAAATATTCTATAAAACTTCATTAAAGTAATTATAAATTTATCGAAAGAGAAAATATAATAAATCTGTAAATAAACATTATAAATTTAAGATTTTATAATAGGAAAACAGTTATAGAATTAAAGGAAATAACAAATTAAACTAAACTGAAGTTTTTGCATATAGAGTTTTCACTTGCTTTCTTTTATCAAACACATTTTTAAAATATTGATAATGCCAGATTTTTTAGAGAATAAACACTTGATTCAGATATAAGAAATTTTATCAAAAACAATTGTCATGCGATGAAGTGTCTCACTCACACGTTTATATTTATGTAGGTTTTGCCTTACATACAATATAGTGAATAGCATGATATGCGTTAGCCAATACTTTTTTCGATGCAACTTTGTTTCCGAATACCTATATGAAAGATATTAGTTGATTTGCTAGATTTGTGCATTGTTTAAACTATGTTAGAATTGGTTCAAAGTAATTCCCCTTTGATCTTTATAATCTTCATCTAGTTTTTGTGTGCCAAGGATATTAATTCCTTTGCCTTAAACCAACGTTTTAATTCATGTTTGATTATGTTTGTTTCCGATAAAACTCACTCCACATTTCCTGACGTATTTAGTGCGGATTTGATTGAATTTGTCAGGTTTCATAGCAAGCAGTTATGTTTTTGGCTTGAATTCAAAGTGTTTCACATGGCTTTGCCAGGATTTTTAGAATTTGTAATATATGCATATTTTCTTGGTTGTTTTTGGTCAATGATCTCTTTTTTATTATTTTTTTTGATCGATTCATTTAGATTCAAATTTGGGTATTTATTATTGAGTTCAATGAGAAGAAGCATTTCTTCTCGCATAGCTTTCAGTTTATTATTATTTTTGAAAATGATTTATACACAGCATTTTTAAGTTTTGTTAGAAAAGATTCAAACCATACGTCGATATCATTAGTATGTACTACACTCCAGTCTATGATATCAAGTGATTGATAAAGCATAATAAAAACCCCTTTGAGTAACCTTTTGTTTTGTTTATTTTTACGTTTTTACATAAAACTAACATCATTTTTTTACATAATAAGGGATTTTAGAGAAAAAAAAAAACACAACATTATCGTTTGTCTAAAATTTCCAAACAAATTATTTAGTGTTATATATAATAATAAGAATCCGATAGATAAAACAAATAAATCAAGTATTTATAAATTAACTTGTAACACTTGTAAAGGAGTGTATATTGGTCAGTCGGGTCGCAATTTAAAAATTATACTAAAAGAACATATAAGTTCATACAATAACAAAAATGAAAAATCATTATTTTGTAAAAAAGGTGTTATCCGTTAAATACATAAATAAATAAATAAACAATAATTACAATTTTGACGATACGGATGTACTTGAGATAATTCATTTCACTGAAAAAGGCTTAAAAATTGATTTACTCAAGTCTCTTAAAATTTATAAAATTAAACGTAATCCTGAAATTCTACTAATAAACGATGAAACTGACCTAATATATACTCCTTTATTCAACGCCATCTAAATTGTTTATAAAGTTGTTTGTAAAATAAATTGCAGTATAGTTTGAAAATGACAGAAAAAAATCTTAATTTGAAACTGTATGAACACACAGAAGTAATATTTCTACCGCACTTAATTCACATAGGTTTTTAACAATATCAAATGATTTAAATGGTAAGTCACGGCGTAGTAGTATAATCGATTCGTCATGTGGTCTTTTTCTACAAAAATCTTGATGCAATTTCTAAGGTCTAGAGTGTGAAGTAATCCATTTCTTCGAGCAGAAGTCAATGTTCAGCAAATAATGTCAACTTTGTCTAGTTGTTGGTTCAAAAAAATTTCAAATTCTGGTAGTTTGTATCTTATTGATTGCAAATTTATGTGAAAAGAAACTCCTCATTTCGTGATTTTTCGTGTTTGGGTTTCTACGCGGTGGTCGAAATCTGCAAAAAGCTAATGCTTTATTTGCTTCATTTGATTATGGTTTTTCGATAATGAAATCTCGTGTTGAGAATCTTGCAGCTCTGAAGTTATCTTCTCTAGACGACGCCCTTCCTCTAATAATATGTTCATTTATCCGCCGAATTAATATTATCTGCTGCATTATTCGAATGCGAACTTACGACTTTTTTGGCCTTGGTTGCCATGTATTTTTGTCGAACTTCTTTTTGAATTTGGCCGTGAGTTTGATTTGATTTCATTTTGAATATGTTTCTCATTGTTTTTGGTCCTTTAATTCTTTGTTTTCATTCTCAAACTGGCTTATTTGGTTCAGTAACAATTTAACATTTTTAATTCCGCTATGAAGTCAGTATATGCATTAAATAAATGTTCGAAATACTCACATTTGTACTTGAATCCCATATTGTTACTTGTAGGTTAAGCAGTGGTAAAATACAATACATTTTTATACGTTTCAGGCATCTTCGAACACTGTTCACCCGATTTGGCAATATCACGATGTGAGTGTGAATTTACTATTAGTAGATCCATGTCCGACATTTTAAAAAATAATATACATTCTTCAGAAATCTGATTCTTTGTAGAAACCGCAATATTATAATAAATACAGTTTCTTTATGGAAAAAATAAATGCTGTACACTTCATTGTTTTAATACTATGGTTGTTTTAGTTGTCCCTCTTACGAGTTCCCTATAATTGTTGGTGAATATTCCCTTAATTAAGTACCTACTGGTTACTTTGTATATACTCACTTGTACCTAGATTTTGTTGAACGATTTTATTAAACATTTTATGAAATAAAGTGACGATTTATAGTTTGAAGAAATTCTAGCCAATAATTGCTTGTTGTTTTCCTTTGCACTTAGTAACAAAACATTTGAAGAAATAAACGAGTGAGTATATGCAAATTGTTTGTTTACAATTTCGTTCTAAACTTGAGGACAATAACAAAAGTAAGTTAACATCAACATTTTTTCCAATTAACTAATTTTAAACGTGACCATATTATTGGCCGGACTTTGGGTAAGAGAAATGGTCATCGAATAAGTCGAAATATTACAACAGTATTGAGATGGTCGAAGGAAGGGGATCAACAATATCACCCTGAATCTGGACGTCCCCGGAGGACTAGAAATCACGAATAATGTCCTGTAAGTTTTTTTTCTACTAGAGATGGATTTTTAACAACTCGATTAATTGCAAATGATTGCATGCGAGGTGTAGGATGCAGAATGTCAATGCCATCTATTTATCGCCGGATAAGGTCTTATGGGCTGCGTTCATATTGTCTTCAGCTTCTATGCAGGCTTAGAAAGAAGCAAGCAAAGCAAGAATTGGACGCAAAAATGGCATCAAATTATGCATGTTGACGAGTCTCAAACTTGCTTACGTAAGCGTAAGCATGCAACATTTTTTGTAGAAGGCAACCTAACCAATTACCAATAGGAAAGAGCAACAGGCAAGAATTACAACAAGTTTTTTGGGGGAAGCTAATATTTCTGTCCTACCATGGCCTGCCTGATTTGTCGCCCATTTAATATGTATAGAATGCGATCGATCCAGATAACATACACAATCTCCAACTAAGGATTCAACAGGCTTGAAACGATATACCACAGGAAGCTATAGACCACTTGATTAGTTTGGAATCAAAATCACTTTCGGTCTTAAAACCCAGATTCGTTAAACATTACAATAAATTTCCTACACACATAACAAACCTAAGAAGAAAAAGAAATAAATTAATTGATATATTTTTTCAAAAGATAGTTGAATAGTATCTAGGAATTTTTCCAAATATTTCTTTAAACACAATGTACACAATTTTTATAGTAGATGTTCAAAATATTTGGAACATGCGAAAAGTTAAATTAAAGTACTGATAATATAGATTATACTCAATGAAATTTAGCAATAGTTTATCACCATACACATAGCAAATCTAAGAAGAAGAAAGGAGCTACATGACCATTTTTCTCTATAGATTATTATATACAAATACATCACAGTGTACATGTTATACAGTAGCCAGATTATTTTTCAAAGTCAAAGATTTTAGGACATAATAAGTAAAATAATTTGCATATAGTTTGATCAAATCGTGGATTATTTACGTAGAACGATACTAAATTTTTAAACTAGCTACTTTCAGATATATAGCCAAAATGAAGCTACATTACCATTGTTTTCTATAGATTTTAAAAGGAGTGATGATTTAAAAATTGTATTCTTGTCACTACAAATTTATTTTTAAAATATTAACATGTATATGTATGTGATTAATTATCTAAATTGAATATCTAATTAAATTCTATTGTAATTAAATATTTTGCTAACAATCCTTAAATATAATTATTTCACATAATACCTCCCCATCGGCCGTACTGATAAATAATGAACGTGTATTAATTACCCGATTGCCGTGGAGATTTTGATATCGATTCAACCCCCTGTACATGAGTGTTAAATTCCATTAGGTGAGCAACTGCCGATGACGTGTGCTTATGAATGCTTTTATAGTAATGTGAAATATACCCCTTTCGGCCTACTAAGAGGCAATAAAGGATATATTAGGTGGATGTAACAATAGGAACTCAGCATCCTGCGTTACTTATCCCAGCAATAGCAGTAAACCACAATGTAAGGGATGTGGCCTGTTTAGGAGGGAAAACGTCGAATCAATGGGGCGAGTTAACCCCGCACAATTCACCGGCTGAAAGAGCGCACCGACCCAACGATAACTCGATTCCATTAAGTGCGTTCAAATATTTAGTATATCGATGTGTATTAACATTCAGCCACGCCATGAAATTACCCCCCCACGTTATAAACGCCCAAGTTGTTACGCAGTTATGTTGGGGGCCAAAAAATTTTTTTGCCGTTCCGCTAAATCAAATTTAGTGCGGTATAAATAAGAGAGGAGATATTAACAGATTTTGCCAGTGTTTCAACGAATACAACTTCCACGATAAGAAAATTAATGTGCGTCGACCTGCCACCAAAATTTATCACCATTTTCCCGGGGAAATAAATTATTTCGCGGAGTATATATCAAGATCAAACTTCGCGGCGTTCGTTTAAAGAGTTGGCATATTTTCTGAATACGGAACAGCTTAAATTCTATCAATTTCAGGCGTTCAAGTTAAATTTTTTATTGAGTGTTTATTTATTTATTGGCACTTTATCATACTATATAATTCAAAATCTATGAAACAGTAAATAAAATCATACAAATAATTTCGTCCACAAAATGAAAGGCAGAGATCACTCTTGAAAAATTTTCTTCCATTCTATTCTTTAGACCCTCTCTTTCATTGTGTTATTATAGATGAACTCAGCTTCAAACACATATATTAAATGCTTATTTCTTCTAATAAAGGGGTAAATTTAGAAATTATTGTCATATTGACATTGATATTATTATGAACTGGAATTTTAAATACATTATTTTTTAGTATTAACTTTTATATATTTTATTATTTTGTAAATATTTTTCTTGTTAACTCTTAACACATCCTTCAAATTTTGACTAATATTCAAACCTTCCTACTGTCCTTATTAAATGAAGTATTTTTAATCAAAGATTACACTTTTATGGATTAATTTAACATTTACGTTAGATTTCATATACTTATCGTTAAATAATGATAATAATAAAGGGTAACGTAATATTTAAAGTTGAGACTTATTCAATTGTCGGAAAAACTTTATCATTGGATGAAAATTGATTACGTATGTATTATTAATAAAGAGGAGCAAACTATTTTACGCTAACCTTAACGTCGGATACTAAATTAGGAACAAGCTAAATCGTATAATATTGCAAGTGCTGTCGGAAAGGACAAGTTGTCTGTCCTTTAAGTGATGTTACTGTGCTTGTTTAGAAATTCCGGACTTAGCTCTTGCATCTCCCAGTTCGGAAACATCACTGCAACACATCAATTGTAACTGGAGACGTAAATAACTAAAATGTTTGTGTTGGTGATTAAATTATTAGAGTTCTCCTATAAATACACTTCGCTATAAAGAGGATCATCCTTAATGGGATACAAGAAAATAGGTATTCATTAATTATTTAAAACTTATTAACAAAACAGGTAGTATTAAACTATTCTAATTTAGCCTGAGAAGTAGTTGTTTCAAAATTAACTCGTTGTTGTAGATTCACCAAATGTTTTCGTATTTTTAAATTTAATATTCTAATTTGATTATATAAGAAAAATATTTAGAACGATGAATTAAATTAATCCGCGGTGAAATATGTTTATATTAATTAAACTCTTGGCGTTATTTCACGTTTTTTTTGTTGTAAAACAACACCAATTAACTAACCTCTAATGAATTATATAAGATTATGATTATTGAAAATTTTTATATCTAATAATGTTATCAAAAGTATATTACATCATTTCTTAGAAGTATAATATAAAAGATACTTTTTTAAACACTATATATAATTGGTAAACTTCCAACTATGCACATAACAAACCTCCTACATCGTTTTATAGAAAGCAGGGCTTTATATAAATGCGGCGCATTCGGTGTCCCAACACCAACAGAAAGTTTAGCTTTAATAACATTTTTTAAATAAAAACACAGTAACTGCTTTCGGATATGTCATTCGGTCCCCGTTTTTGTTCCGCCAAAGTTTTACACTGTGAAATTTAATTTCGCAATGGAGGCGCAGTATGTTGTAACGAAATTACAATTGGTACAAGAGTAATAAATCTCAAGTGTTTCTATGATTTATAAATTACTTTGGCTGCTTCGTTTCCCCCTTACTGGCACCGGGAGGTTTAAATCATTTTTACTTTCCCTATATACGAAGTATATACAGGGTGAGTTTTTTTTTCGATGTTCTCTATGGGGATCTCAGAAACTATAAGAGATAGAGAAACGGTTAAATGGGAAAGAAGTGTAAATTTATGAGACGAATAAAATTCAATTTCAAAGTTTTCAAAAAAGTCAAGGGTAACTAGATATTTTTAAAAAAATGTCAATTTTTTCAAATCAATATATCTCGGTTATTATAACAGATAGAAAAAAACTGTAAAGGACAAAGTTTTAGATAATTTTATGTAGATTAATAAAAAATAATCAGAAATATTTTATCGCCATTATTTTCTGAGATATGATATGATATGGCGTTTTTTGTTTTTTTTCCGATATTTTTTTAATATGAAAAATATTACAAAACTTTTCCAACAAAAGTTAAAGGAAATGAGAAACTGAATAAATTTTGTTAAAATATATTTTTCATAAAATTCTTAACTTTCGAGAAAAAAAAAAAATTGAAATTTTTGAGATTGTTTGTCAATTGCTAATAAACTATTGAAGCAACATGAAAGTTATATAACAAATAACTGTAGAGAATTCAAAATTGAACAAATTATTAAAAGTAACCTATTTGCATAAACCGCATAGTTTTCGAGTAAAATATAGGGAAATTACTATGATGTAAAACTTTCGAATATCTTTAATTCCATTTTTTTTTAAATTCCCTTATGTGCCCCTAGAATTTTCCTTATTTTTAGTAACTTTTATTAAATTTAATCAGTTCATGAATTTTCCTGTTTTTTGTAGATTTCTAGAATTTTAAAGAAAGTTTAATTCAGTTTTTCAGGAATTTTCTTTTTTATGAGCCTCTACAATTTTCTTTCAATTTCATCACACTTTTGAAGAATTTTTCCAGGGTGTCTTTGAATTTTTATCAATAATGTTAGTATGATTTCTACAACTTTCCAGTATCTTGCATTCCATCCTGCAAAATTTTTTTTAGAGTTATAAAACTTTCTTTAGATTTTTTGTAGATTTGTAGAATTTCTCGGCCAGTTTCATCACATTTTTGAAGAATTATTCTAGAGAGTTCTTGATTTTTTCTTAATAATCTTTGTAGATTTTTACAACTTTTTAGTTACTTTCATTCCATCTTTCAAGAATTTTCCTCAATTTTCTTTGTATATTTTTAGAAAAGTTCAGTAACTTTTATTAAATTTTGTTAGTTCTAAAATGTTGATTTTTTGTAGTTTCCAGTATCTTTCATTCCAACTTTTAATAATTTTCTTAAAGAATAGTTTTCTCAACTTGTTTGGTACATTTTTAGAACTTTTCAGTACATTTAGAACGTTTCGCCGACTTTCAATAATTTAATTTAATTTATCTAGAATTTTCCTGATGTTTTTTTTTGCGGATTTCTTTAACATTCCAGAATTTTTATTCAATTTTTCAAGAATTTTAGAAATTTCCTCAAGTTATTTTGTTGGTTTTTAGAACTTTTCCGTATCTTTAATTAAATTTTATGAGAATTGTAGAATATTTCTTTTTTTTTGTACAAATAATATCAATTCGATCAAATGGTTTCGTTTATTTTTACTATAGACAGTTTTCACAGCATTTACTTTATTATTTCAGGTTGATAGCTATGGTCATAAATACATAGAAATCACCCACCCACCCTTCATACATTTTTAAACTTACAAACAGTGTTTTAAGTTTGTAGAAATAAAAATACGGATATAAAAGCGAATGCAATTTTATATAACGTAAAATGACGGTACTGGTCTTAAATTATCAAAAATATGTAAGGTGGGTGGGTGGCCAATTATTTAAACACAAATCATAGATTAATTTATTGTTCTTCGAATTTTGATTGTCATCAATTAATTTCAAGGAAATCTTCAGTTGATGTTTAAAAAATTGAAGGGTTACCCACCCACTTTACATATATTTATTAAACTTAAGTTACTAATAGTGGTTTTAGTGTATAAATACAAAAATAAGAAAAGAAATGCAAATAGAGTTTTATTTAATGTAAAAAACAGAGTTTTGATTTTAAATTATCAAAAATAGGGTGTATGGGTGGCCACTATCCCACTCTCCAACTATTTGAACATAGATTATTTATTTTCTTGGTTGATTGAGTTACTTGAAGATAATAATAACTTTGATTAAAACACTTAGAACCTTTCTTCAATATTTTATTTTTATCCAGATGCACATTTCGGGCGCAAAGTGTCCATTATCAATGGTTTGATAGATTATTTAATTGTCATTAATTAATTTTCAAATAAATCTTCTGCTTATGGTTAAAAAATAGAGGGTGAGATAGAAATACATTTTTAAACTTAAGTTACAAACAGTGTTTTTAGTTTGTCGACATAAAAATACGGATAGAAAAGCGAATGCAATTTTATATAACGTAAAATGAGTGTTCTGGTCTTAAATTATCAAAAATATGTAGGAAGGGTGGGTGGCCACTATCCCACCCTCCAATTATTTGAACATAAAACATAGATTTTTTTTGTTCTTGGAATATATTCAACATTTTCATTATTAATTTTGTTTGTCATTAATTAACAAACAAATATTCTGCTTATGTTTAAAAATTTAGTGGATGGAATAGAGGCCACCCACCCACCCTACATATATTTATTAAACTTAAATTACAAACATTGTTTTTAGTTTATGAAGACAAAAATACGCACAGAAATACAAATGTAGATTTAAATAATGTAAAAATTCTGGTTTTAAATTAAAGAAAGTATGTAGGGTGGGCGGTTGACCACTATTCTACCCTCCAATTATTTGAACATAAACCATAGGTTATTTTATTGTTCTTGGAATATATATTTACAATTTTTATTATTAATTTTGATTTTCATCAATTAATTTCAAACAAATCTTCTGCTTATGTTTAAAAAATTGGAGGGTGGAATAGAGGCCACCCGCCCACCCTACATATCTTAAATAGCAAACACTGTTTACAGTTTATGAAAACAAAAATACGAACAAATATGCAAATGCAGTTTTTAATAACGTTAATACACGGTTTTGGTTTAAATTATAAAAAGTATGTAGTAGTGTAGTGTGGTTGGCCACTATCCCACCCTACAATTAATCAAATATACACCAGATATTTTATTGTTCTTGAATTATAAATACAAATATGATTAATCTCGGCTGTTTCCAAAAATTGAAACTATTTAAACAAATTTCACTTGTATATCAAAATCCTTGTTTTTTTTTAAAGTTTTACTTTTGTTAAAATTAGTAATTTTCAATTGTTCTTTTAACAGATTATTTTTTGTTTTTTTTTTTTCTGGCAGTTTTTCATCAATCATATCTTCGAGGCACTTAGTTGAAAATTCTTCACCTGAAGAAGACAGTGTGTTGAAACAATTGTATCAAATATTTCTTCTTATTGCAATTTCAATTGCTATAAACAAATTTTAATTGTTTTTTTTACAGAATATTTAACTTTTTTTTGCAAATTTTTCTATTTCTTTTCGAAATTTGTCTTTTTTGCAAATTACAGTTGGTTTTTTTTACATATTTTTTACTAAATTAATTATAATTATATAATATTTGTTCTCTATTAACGTCAAGTTTTATTTTTTTAAATAGATTTTTATTAGACTCTCTTTTTGTAATTTTTATTTAAAAAAAACTTAAATTAATTTTGTTTTTTTTTTATTCTTGTCAAATTTCAATTGTTTATAATATTCTTCTGAAAGGAAATCGCTTAAAAATTAAAACTGAAGGGTACGAAAGTCACACAAACCCTATATATACACAATTAGATAACAGATTATCAATTGTTTCTTTTGTAACTTTTCAATGTTTGTTTCTAAATCAATTATTTCTTCATTCCGAAATTTCTATTTAATTATTTCTTATTAATTATTGTAAAATTTCAACTCTTTTAAGTGAGTTTTAAATATTTGTAGCTGCTTTTTTTAACAGATTTTCAATATTTAGTCTGTTTTGTTACAATTTTTCATCTTTTTTTCCTAATATGATATTCTTTCTTAAAGACGTCCTTACTATTTTTAACAAATTTCAATTTTTTTTTGTGAAAAAACACAATTTCCGAAGGAAAGGCAATTGAAAACTAGAAAAAAATTGTTTGAATTTTTCAAAAATACTTTTTTTATTAGAAAATCAATTAAAATTTCAATTAAACAATTAATAAACGTTCAAACCTTGAAATATATTGAGTAGAGGAACATTTTTTAATTTAGTTAAAAATAATTTTAAAACATAAAATTATAATTTGAAAAGAAATAATTGTAAAATTATAATTTTAGTGTTTTTTAATTAAAAAAGGCAGTATGTTAAATGGAATTACGGGTTGGGGAAGGAAATTAGCTTAAGCTACAAGGTTACTGTGCCACGACCGATATTTTGTAATATATACAAATTATATTTGAAATGTATGAACGGATGTTATTAATTAAACATAGTTATATTTGCTGAGTGCGTGAAGAGTAATTATTCAAAGTGTTTAAAATTGTCTTTACTGTGTATTAGTTTGTCATAACTATTGATAATAAACACTTCGTGTTTTAAATGTACAATGGGTATTAAAATAAGAACAGTAAAGAAAAGGAAATTTTAAAGACTTTAAATAGTTATATTTCTAACTGTGTTTAATTAATTATATAGTAAACTTCACGTAACTCACGAATATATATTAATACAACATCTATACCCGAGGTCAGATTCGAATACAACAAAAATAAAATTTTCTAATAAAAAAAAATTATGAATTTAAATGCGTTTAAAATAAGTAACAAAAAGTTGGAATATTACATTTAAGAAACAATTAAATATTAACAAAAATAGAGTATTATTTAAGTTAAAAAACAGTTTAAACTATAAACGATAAAACACTTTAAAATCAGTTGATTGAGTTTTTAAACTAATTTGTTTTTAAATTTTATAATAAATCAATTGACATTATCCTAATAAAAGAACAGTGGGGAAATAATTGTTTAAGAAAAATCAGCTGAAAACATTGAAATACATAGATAAAAAACGAATTTAAGTATGGTAAAAAGTTTTATCATTCAAAATTGAAACTGAAAAGCTTTTGGTGAATATTCATAGACCGGAAGACTCGAGACGTTTTTTTTTTGTTTTTTGGTGATATTTAAAAAAATGATTTAAACAAACTTAAAGAGAATGAAAAATTGAACAGGTTTTATTTAAACATAGTTTTCATAAAATTTTTAACTTTCGAGAAAACAATTGAAAATTTTGATATTTTATGAAAATTGCTAATGAACTATTGGAGTTACATGAATTTTATATCAGAAATAAATGTACAGAATTCAAAAGTGAACAAATTATTATGAATAGTATTTTTGCGTAAAACTCATAGTTTTCGAGAAAAATATAGGGAAAGTGTTATGATGGCCACATCACCATTTTTGATATTGCGACCGAAATAAATGCGGAACCTTTTAATAGTTAATTGCCACCACCGCCCTTAATGAATAAGTTTTTTTTTTGTCTAGCATCCTAATCTTTATGGCCCAGCGCTGCACTTCCATCCCCGGCGAAAAAACGCCTCCACATAAATTAAGGGCTTAACCGGGGCGCTGGAATGAAATGGGGTTAAGTAATTTTTACGCGGATTATTCGCCCCCGTACACCTGGAATGTTGTTAAATATTTATAAACTCAAGGGCGCAAGAGATCCGTTTAAACTATTTTAAAGACCCATATAAATTATCGGGTTTTATGTCGACATTGGAGGTGGCAAGTAGCGAATCCATTCCTTTAGAGTCTTTTATAAATTTTCAACTTTATTTCATTCCACTTAAGCCCAATTGGATTTTTTAGCTGCATACCTGCTTATCTCCCTCCTTCGAATCTATACGGGCGCCATCCAAGCCGACTTTGCACTCGTGAAAACCTTCATTTTGTTGCTACTTAAAAAATATATAACCCGGGGCGCAAAATCCCTATCAGAATCAAACGCTGTTTAAATTCCATTACCCAATGAAATACCGCTTTTGATTATAACTGCATTTTTTATGGCCAATAAAAATGAATTAAATATCGATTTCGCTTTTGTGTAAGAAAATTTATGACCGCATATTTTACATTAATTCTTCGTAAGAATTCAAAATTAAACCGCGACTCAATTTATAATATCGCAGTGATAAAGTGTACTTGGACACGCACACTATCCATTACGGAAATTGTTATCTATCAGCTCAAGTTGGTCAGTCGTTTTGTTAAAAATAATTCTTAGCGGTTTTCGTTAAAGTTCAGGCGGACACGGTACATTTATTCCAATATATCATATATATTACCGAAGACTTTGATAATGTGGAAGCTTCTAGTAGATTGAAATGCTGGAGGATGAAAAATTGATGCAACAAATAGTGCACGTTTTGTAATATTTCATATGGTTGATAGGTGAGGTGAGGAAGTGTTTTATAATAACTTACTGAAAAGAGGTGTAGGTAATTAATTAGAAGAAATTTTAGGAGTGTTTACAAAATTAATGTCCATCTTAAATGCGAGCTTAAACAAAACTGAGTCCAATAATCACAAAACTGTCAGAATTTTTTTTAGTACGAAATATCATCTTTATAACGGCATCTAGTTGGACCCGATCGAACTCATATAACGTGAAATACAGATAACTAAAGCCATCACTAATGCATTTCTTTTTATTACACATCAAATTATAAAATTAAGGACTTAAACGGGAGACAATTTCTTTAGGAGTATTTGCCTTAAAATTACTACCTAAAACTACTTTGTTGATTGGAATGTTACGAGCAAGTGAAAGCGAACTCCATAAAATCTGCAAACAATAAAAAGATAGCAAGGCTCATTTTTCATCATCATCAAATTATTGCATACGTGGAGCTTTGTATGCAAAAAATCTGTATATGTAAAAATTATTTCAATTAGAAATATCTATTGCCTTCCAAAAAAATCAAACGTACTTAAAGATACGAAAATACAAAATAAATCTCTAATATTAAAGTTTATTAAACCATATATTCGAATTTGCAGAAAATAGTGAATACAATTCCAAAGAATAATATATTCCTCGATATGAATAATGTATATTTCATTCCAGACCTTTCGCTATCGTTCTAATGTTACACTTAATACGCCGAGCATTTGAAATGCACATACGCGCCATAACTTTGACCGTCTTCGGGGGGAGGGCAAATATGCCTAAACTTATATGCAGATCCGCTTACGGCCCGAATTTTTAATACTTCAAAAGGATAGAATAAATATTTGAGTGAGTCGTCTTCCGTTTTATCTACGGCCACGGGCGCCCGGGCAGCGGACACGTCTCATGTTAAACTTTTCGAAATTCAAAGCAAATCCCCCTAGAAAACTTTATTGCTTTCCTTTAAATGTCGTAAATATGAAATTCGCGATTCCATAAATTAAATTTTACTTTGTGTGTTTACGGTGCGGAATCCGGAATGAGGACGTGATACATTTATTGATCCAGGTAATTCTTGCGCGAACTGCTTGCCATTTTGTGAACAATGATCGCAGCCAGTTCCTCCCGGTTGAACGGACCGACTTTTGTAAACAGATTTGATATATTCGAGTTCTTAGTTCTAGTTTTCGGAATTTATATTTGTGAATGGAATAAAAGTATTCCGGGATTATCTGTCCGATGCAGGGATGCAAACGATCCCGCATCTCCATACTATCATTAATCGCCGCTGATGCTCCGATAAATCAATAAGGTAGAATTATAAATCACCCCTTTGAATTTAATTTAAATAATATTTACTTTTTATATTTATATGTGCCCATATCTTAAGTGCAAATAAAAATGTAATTAAATTTTTGCAACTGTAGTTAATAATAATGTCTTTTCCACCTTCTCTCTGCGTCACAGTCTCCAATAATAAGAAATTTATTTTTATCCTTTCATTAACCGACCAAGTATAAACTATTTGTCTAGAAAACATTATTAATATCTAACAACAATTGTGGCTTTTACTACTGCCAGCAGTGTGTCACATATATTACTGATAATTAATTAGTTTATTTTTTATACAATCAATCATAGCTTTGTTTTTTCTCCTATAAATCTTCTTTAAAGACAATCTCTGACATAAATCATTTCAAGAAAAGAGATTTGACGATTCCAGACATCCAACGAAACGTGACGAGACTTTCGAACTTTCAAAAGAAGTCTTCTTGAAAAGTTTCAAGGACATGTATAGCAGATTTCAGCGGTACATAGTTATGATCAAGCATAGTTTTGTTTTTCCTTCTCTAAATACAACCTTTAACATTGAAAAAGCAATGAATGAAAAGAGATTTGACGATATTTCTGACATCCAACGAAACGTGATGAGACTTTTGAACTTCATCCCAAAAGAAGATTTCTTGAAATGTTTGCAAAATATGTATAGCAACTCTCAGTTATAGGAAGTGACTATTTTGAATGACAGTAATAAAAAATGAAAAGCAGAAAAATAATTTTGTTCAAAATATATGCATTTCTGTATTCCCAAATAGTGGTGATGTTTTTCATGACCTATTTTAAAAGATAATTTATTCTCAAAATACGTGATTGTGGAGATTTTAACTTTGTGATAGAATTCAAATAAAAAAATAACTGTGCAAATATTTTCGTGACTGAAAATCTACAAAGTGTTTTGCTTTGCTTAATGTACTTTAAAAGTTGAAACATTTATGTTGATCCACACACGTGAGAAAGTTAGTGAATAAAGTGAAGAATCTAGTCTTTACTTCTTCGTTTAAGGTTCAATCAATTTATGCAGGCAGCTCAGGAGGAAATTGAAGATTTTCATAAATCTAAAAATTAAAAGTTTTCTTTTTTTTAAATCCATACTTATTTATATACATTTTCAATTGCTTACAAAAGTAAACAGATGTTTAATACAATCTCTGTGATAGTCCCATAGTGGATTTTACATGGAGCGACCTAACGTTTTGTCAGTGCTTCTTCAGCAAAGACACCAAGAAGTTGATTGCAAGATGCACATTCTGCACCAACTCGTCAGGGGTCATGTCAATATGCCCTACAGCTACAGACAAGCACAATACCTTCTTCATTTGGAACTTGATTGTGGCCTTGACGTTAATTTTCTGTGTCGTTGATTCCTGGTGGGAGAGGAGACCAGGGAACATGCCAGCCTTGTTGAGACCAAGGAGATCCCCCGTTTGATCAAGGCCTCGGACGCAAGTAAAGCATCATATTTCTTGGCTAGTTTCTTTACCAGCTTCTTGTTCTTGTTCAACTTCTTCAAAGCCTCAACATACATGTCTCGTCACAATGCTGCTGATCTCCCAAAACGCAAACTTTCATTTTTGGATGGGGAATGTGCTTTAGTTTGACGGTGCCACTGAAACGCTTGTCCTTCTGTGGATCGTAATTCTTCAGACCGATTTGGATCTCCCACGTCTCCAAGAAGTTCCTCTTCTTCTCTTTTGCATTGTTCAAGACCGCGTTCATACATTCATAGAACGTGTCACGAGACACTTTCTATGATGTCAACACTTCAACGAGTTAAAACAGAAAGAAAATGTTTCAAAGAAGTATAGTGACTATTTAAAATTTTTCAAATTGTTATACTTTAATTGCTGTAAGTTCATTTTAAATGCAATTTTAGGCTTTGTAACTTAAACACAAACTCTCAAAGAGTATTGTTGTTTATATTTATCACTGCAATATTCTTTGAAAGTTTTTGTTTAAGTTACAAAACTTAACAGTGCATTTAAAAAATGGTTAAATTATATAAGGATTTAAAATAGGCACACACCAACATGAAAACCCTATAGAAGTAATTAATTTTCACTAGTGGGGCAAAACCTTACTGTTGCTAAAACACTCTATGATTACGATTTGATTAAAGCCACTTATAATCGTATTTTCTAAAATGGTACATTGTATATGAGTACAAATGTAGCTACAATAAATATAAACATTACATATGACATACTTATTGATCATCCTTCCATTTTTAATACCATAAATTTGACTTTCTTCAAGATACACTTATAAAATAAACATTAACAATTTTGAGTACTATATACTTATTATCAAAACTAGATTGAAAATTAGTCCTTGTTGTCTAAATGTATCAAATAAATCTTCACGTAACTCAAGAACAAAGTTCTTTCAACATATTCTCATTACTTTTAAAATCATTTTCAGTTCCACTCTTAAGGGAGAAATAAGTTACCAACATATAAATAAAAATTTTATGGTGGATAATTGCAATCCTCTTTTGCGATTAAAAGAGGGATGCACGTTGCTGATGACTGGTAACAAAGCTGAACTGCAGGAATTGATAAGAGCTTAACTGTTTGTGCGAGGTAAAGGAATAAAGGAGTATAACATAGATTTTAATGAATTATTGTTTGGATTAGGAAAGAATAAAATAAAGGCTAATCGCTTAACATCCTACGAAATTCAATATTCTTGTTTCAAAATTTTTATTTTTTTTTTATATTCATGCAGTTATATCACAATATAGACCAATTTCTACTAGATTTACGTTTTAATAAAAATAATAAATATCTGTATTCATATGTTTTTTTCCTTTACAATAATATTAGTTCCATTTTGTGATTATTTTGTGAACGGGCTATCGACCACTGGTCTTTTGGCCCTTTATACTTTATTAGTCTGGTTTAGCAAACATCACAGTCTGGGAATTTAAGGGAAAATAAATGACTTCTTAACAAAGACACTTTCTAAAGTTGATCATTTAGATCGAATTTGAGGAATAATTTCTATAAGTGATAATAAAGAGTGCTCACCCTGTAACAAGTCAATCAACAGTGTTGATTGTATAATATCATCACAACTGTGCAAAATATGAAGATAAGTTTGGACTGTTGGCATGTGCTAAATGTGAAAAGAGTGGAGTGAGAAAAGTGCTCTCTGTAAGTCCTAACAGCATTAAAACTGAAAATTATGCCAACCAAGTAAGTAATCAAAATAACATTATAAGAATTCAAGAAAACAAAATTAAGACCCTAATCTAAGAACTACACAACAAAAAAGCTAGTGTAGACATAAACCACATCCTTAAGAAGTTATCGGTGAATATGAAGATGCCTAAAATAAATACACAGACCTCAACAAAAGATGGAGCAACAAGAAATCAATCGCCAACTAATTCGAATAACGATAAAACCGTCGATATTACAGACGCACAAAAACCAAAGAAGATAATCAATATCAGCGAAATCCTAGACGTACAAAAACCAGAATACTTGCATATAAAAAATAAGAGAGTAAAAACAACACCGAACAAGGAAATTGACTATAAGCAAGAAAAATCTTGGAAAACAAACATTTAATAGATGTCGCCAAGACGCCATCGCACCGAACATCATTTAAACTCAATGAAAAAACTACCAAAGAGGATCTCCCAGTAGCAGAAGTCCAATAACGAAAATGTATTTTCATGTCAAGACTTCACAAGACTTCAAGACGTTGAATGTGAGAAAATGAAAGAGCCCCTTAACAAAGCAGAAAATTATCCGTATATAATTGAAACCTAAACCTAAACGTAAATATAAAGAAGCAACATATTCCTTGTTTAAGATAGGAATTTCTGCTGCCGTAGAACAACTATAATTACTGAAGAGTTTTGGCCGTCTTCATAAATAGGTCCTTTTTTAAGCCGAATCACCAAAATCCAAGTGACTAGCCAAATTACATATATTAAAACTCTAGTAGTAAGTGAAAATGAATTAAGAATAGAATGTACAGTTCTCACCCACGACTCCTAATCAATTGAAGGAAAAGGAAACCCAAATAATATTCAATATTTATTATCATAATGTGCAGTGCCTAAATACCTGCATTAATGAGTTAACACTTGCAATCAATATGACCACCGGTAAGATTAGCTGTATTACATAATAGAGAACTCCATCCTTGTTGACAGTTTTTGAAGGACATCAAAACACCATGGAAGATCTTTATAGACATATTTATATATCTGGCATGCTAACATTAACAGCTAACTAATCTCTCCTAAAAGGGGATCAAGAAGTAACTAAAAGCATTGATAAATGAATCTGAATGTCCAATAGTATATTTATACCTCAGCATCACAGACAAAGGAACGGTTTGAGTGGAAGAACACTTTGTGATTGTGAACTTCGCCCAAAATTTGACGTATGCTTTTTTAATTGATTTGTTGTATATGTGATTCTTAAGAAAGGAGTCCAAAGATATATAAATAAATAAATAGATATCCACAAACACGGTACTTATTAATTATTATCTCTATCAGAATTTTAGAAATTTCTGCGGCATGGGCTAATATTACAAATATAAAATGTACCATAATCTGTATTTATAGGTCTCCTCTAAGTGATATAGATTTATTCTGTACAAAATTTGATTAACTTAATTGCTCTTATATTGTAACTGGAGATTTTAACATAAATATTATTGAACTACAGAAATACTTCTCAATTCTGCAAAATAATAGCCCCAATTTACAAAAACCTACAAGAATTTCAAAATGCGCTGGATTGATAATACTATTATTAATGACCGTTTTAGAAATTATTTTATATAGGAATCTCATGTATTCCATCAAGGATGCTCGAACTATTGCTTGCTATTATTAGATATATCAATGAAGCCTTTATCAAAATTTGGCTCAAGTTACAACATTAAATTTAAAATATGACAAAAATCGTACAACGATCTGCTATTAATTAATAGGAAGCAATACATTGCTAATGAAATGAATAGTTCCAAAATTGAATCCAAATAAATTGGGAAAATAACTAATAATGAACGTGGAAAGTGTTTGGTCGAAAATAAAATTCCTAATGTAATGGAAAAGGAAGACTTAGCGAATGCCTTCAATACATTCTTTATTAGTAACGGCAATAATTTACATGATGAAAACCATAATTCACAAATAAAACACTATTAAACTTCTAGTTTGATAATGACAAGTTAAAATTGTTGAAACTATTGTCACTTGATAAAGTCAGTGTTATAAAACAAACAAAGTTAAAAAGTGCTTTATTTGTGAATAATAATGTATAACAAATTAGAAGTCTCCACCATCAACAGTTTAACAAAAATAATAATGTTTAACGATATTACACGAAAAACAATAAATCATTTTTTAGGTTTCCAGTCACAAAAACAAAATATATATATATATATATATATATATATATATATATATATATATATATATATATATATATATATATATATAAGCAGCTCAGGTGCTGATGACATCACTATGAATCTTATTATATCAAGGCACTACTATATATTATAAACAAATCTCTAGAATTTGGAATCTCTCTAAAAGCGTTCAAAATGTCACTTGTGACTCACATATAAAAAGTAAATACAAGTATTTAAAGAAGAATACAGATGTCCAAGAGGATATTTGCACCCTCAGCATCATGGACAAAAACAAGGGTTAGAGTGGAAGAACGTCGCAGCTACACGAACTCCGCCCAGCTTCATCCATCCTAAATTTTTGTACG
This sequence comes from Ontholestes murinus, assembly GCA_963969525.1. Lineage (NCBI taxonomy): Eukaryota > Metazoa > Arthropoda > Insecta > Coleoptera > Staphylinidae > Ontholestes > Ontholestes murinus. The sequence goes on from OZ018396.1 coordinate 58,903,177, forward strand.
TTTTGTTTTATATTTATATTATTTTTAGAAAGAAAGCTAGAGACTAATGAATATAAACATATATAAGAGCGGTGATCCTGATATGCTAAAACATTATCATCCAATTAGTATATTGATATCTTTTGTAAAAATATTGGAGCAATTATTTTACACTAGCTTATGAATTTCTTTACTAATTATAATTTATTTAATAGATGTCAGCACAGGTTTTTACCAGGAAAAATTATATGAATGTATAAGTAGTATACTTATAGCACTAGAAAATAAGAGATATAGCCTGTGTTATGTTTCTAGACCTATAAAAAGCATTTGATAGCATTGAACATTCCAGGCTCCTTAACAAATTAGAGCACTATGGAGCTAGGGGCCTCGTCCACTTCTAGTCTTACTTAACTAATCTTCAAAAAATAATTAAATTTTGTGCGGACAGCGTGAAGATGTAGTCATTAGTAGTATTTTAGGCCCCTTATAATGAATGACGTTAATCATCATTTACAAAACTGCGATCATAGTATCATAACAAACGTCGTCGTCATCATTAGAGGCACTGATTATCTGGAAATTAAAGTTTAATGTGGGAGGTACTTTACTAAACTCTATGAATGATTTAAATTAAACAAACTCTCATTAAATTCAATTTAAAAAATTGCGTAATTTTCAAATCCAAAAAAGTATTCCTACACTGGAAAACATAGAATTAAACAACATAAAATTAATTTCAATAACACTTTGAAATAAAGAATGTATTATTATTATTATTAAAGTCAAATTCATCTTTAATTTTATTAACATCGCCCCTAACAAAAATCTAGGACAAGGTCTTTTGAATTAGGAAGACTACACTCGCCCAAATATAAGGCTAGAATCAGTATAAATTCCCAAATTGTAATCTTTCTGAGTTCTTTTTGGATTAATTTCCAGTCCATCATTTTCAATTGATAAGTCAACGGTTTTATTTAGTTCGCCACTAATGGATGGCACTTTCTGCTTATTCAATTTTAACATAATAACTTTAACCGGGAAGGAATTCAATAATTCATCTTTATTTTGTATAAGTTGTTTTAGTTACATGGAGATGTAATTTGCAGCCTTTTTGGTGAAGTGAAGTCAGCTGATTGTGGTACAGTGATCGGACGATCTTGTTCTCACGGTTTGGTTCTTTATGGCATTTTTATGTTCTTTTTATGTAGTTTTGAAGTTTGAAGAATATCTCTAGACTCGTGTTTCGCTGTATCATAGCTCATCAGTGGAACTTAGCCCTTATTACGAGAGTCCTTTTAATAAAATCGAAATTTTATTTTATGGTCACTTCTAAAAAACGATTTAATGACAAGATAAAAGCCTTCTCTCGGTATTTTAATGTATAACTAAAATAAAATATTAATTTACCGATGTATCGTTGGAATTGAAATGTTAACGAGAAAAATTAATTCCTGCGAGCATTATCTCACAACAATTATGCAAAAACCAACAGCTAATAATTAAAACAACTATTTCTCATAGCAAAGCACAGCCAGGCATTGGTTTCTTGCATTAATGTTGTAATTTCTTAAATATAATTAAAGAAAAAGGTTGTAGTATTCAAGGAGCAGATTTAATTTATCTATTGTTAACTTATTTAGTTAATTTTCTACAATGAACTGAAGGATTTTAATACATTTTATTACTTAATTTATTTAATTAGCAATAAATGGTCACAAACTTGTAATAGTTCTTACCCCGGTCTTATATGAATTTACGATTGATATCATATTTATACGTTGTGTTATGTTGCGTTGTGTAGTAACCCTTAATTATTTAACAGGTTCGTGACAAACGTTAATATGTGTCATCATTACTATGCATTATTCTCTCTCATTGACATGATTGTTGGCTTCTTTATACAGTTTTATTATCACAATTTTATTTGGTATTGTTTAGAAAGTAGCAGGAATCTTAGGAAGTGTCCGGGAGTGATTGAAAATAAAACAAATGAATGAGTTTAACGAATGGTCAGTTTATTGAAGATTAATGCAAAATTCAATTAAACTAACACAATCTAAAATCTTAAATGCCAATTTCTTATACACAAGTAACAAATTAAATTTCTTTTGATTGCTTATTGTAATGCCGTGACCAGAAAACTTTTCGTAGTTGTTTTGCATTTGTTAAAACTCAAAAACAAAAAAAATAAAAAAAAACAAAAAAAAATATATTTTTCTATTCGTTGGTGATTAGTAGTTTCGTTTGTCGATTAGAAAAGATTTATTCTTTAGTTGTCCCTAATAATGCGTCCATTCGCTACGGGCCGTGTGCCTTAAAAAGGTCCGGATTGCCGCGAATGTTCTACATTCTATTAGATGAGGTTTGTTTTATTGTATGAAATGTTATTTGTCAGTCAAACAGAAATTATTTTTACCTATTGTCAGAGTTAATGATTCGATTTGTGATCAGCGTCTGACCACGTTTGTAATCTTCACATCCCTTTTATACCAATTTTCTCGCAGGTTCTTCCCCAGATTTTATATAAAATTGCTATTTCATCACGCATTTCTGCACACTTTAATGCATACGTGCCCTGATCTCAGCATGCCACGGTTATTGGCCCCCATTAGTTATGCGATCGGGGATTTACCTCTCCCGATAATTACGCAGCATCTTCATTTCTTCCGACCACTTGTGCCCCAATAACGTTTGTTTAGTCTACGTTTTTTTTTAGTAATTCCCCTATATGCGGTTAATGAACTCTGGTTTATTACACTGAAATGCACGTATTTGTTTGAATTTGTACTAATTTTCTGGTCACTAATATAATTGAAAAATATTTTATGCATGACCCCCTTGGGTTATTACAAACTCTTGATTTTAAAAAGATATTTTTTCAATAAATATTCATTTAAACTCGTGTTTATTTCTAAATCAATACAATCTAATATTTGTACCTAAAGAAGCAAAATCTAAGATTTTAACTATTAAACGGGTATAATGAAATAATAAGTTATTTAATTCTACTTTCTGGATATTTTAACTTTTGTGTATCTAAAAATTTATTTGGGTTGGCTTATAAAAGGTGTTTTGAAGTAAATGTGTAACAATTATTTATCTTATCATAGACACATGTTTATTTAAAAATTTATTCAAATTGGAATTCTGGAGAAATAATATTGACAAATAATCTGTATGTGAAGATTATATTGATAATAAAAACGCGGTTTTTATTTAAGCACTAGATGGACATTTCGGACACTGTGTGTCCATTATCAATAGTTGATCATTGATAAATAATCGTTATTAATCCAAAATATTAAGAAAAGCAAGTTGTGAATTGTTTTTCTAACACTTCGTTTTTCATTCTATTTAATTCTGCTACAAAAACCTGCAAACAGTTTATAAAAACTATGATATTTTGCTAAATACAACTAAAGATTGATTAAAATGTTAACATAAAAGTAGATAAAATATACAAGTCATTCTAAATAATTACAGTTCTAATAAAATAAATATCTATTAAATATGGAAATTACTAGTTTAAACAATTTTATAATTGTTATGTAGAATGATTATTAATTATCCAATAATCTAAATGTTTAAAGTACTTAAATAAACAGTGTAGTTATTACAAAACAACAAAATTGATTAAAAAGTCGTGCAGATTATGATGTAACATTCAATCAACTGAAATCACATATGAACGTAACGAATGTGCGCATCTATTTATAAGAGCTTTAATTAACTAAATTGAATGCGCCATCATTTTACATTCCATCATAACATTGTCCACGCATCAACAACATACAAATATAAATTCGAAACGAAAATCATACATTATGATTATTGATTAATTTATTTTCCAAGGAACATAATCAATATTTTGTCCATAATTGTTTGTGATTGAATGGATAAAATATTATAGTATTTTGCCATAATTAAAAACACATTAATTTCTTAAACAATAAGTTAAATTATAAACTCTATAATATTAATATAAATCATATAATAATAATACTTATAACTACAGTTGTTTATTCAAAAGATCATTCTTTAAATTAAATATTCGGGAGAGAATTGATCAACACTTTATTTGTTTCACTGAAATCAGTAAAACAAACCAAGTGTTAATCAATTTTTACCTAATATTCCATAATGTTTCATGAAGTGATAAAATAATAAGTTATCGGGCTGAAAGACCACCGGTCGATAGCCATGAAACGGAAGAAGAATTTATTTTATTTTATTGTATACATTACATGTATTATAATTTATTTCCTTCTGTGAATAAAGATGTTTAGTAGTAGTAATAAGTTAATCAAGAAATATTTGTTGTATTTGATTCTCGTTTATCACGTGGTGAAACATTTTATAAACAACCCTTAATATTATTCAAGAAATACTTTAGATTAAACTTCATACTTATAACTTTTTTGTTTTTATTTATCATTTTTTAAAGCATTACACGTTATTAATAAAATCCCTGCGATCAAATATAAACCCATTTATAAATTAATACCTTAATACGACGCCACAAGATGAAATATATACTGAATTGATGAGGCTGTTACTTGTTAAAATTCCATATCACTTAATAATATACATTTTTAAAACCATATACTGTGTCAGTTTTTTGTTAAGTCAAATATACACCTCTCTGTCAGCACACTTTAAGGTTCATATAATTTAAATATCAACTTTTCTTTGTAAAAAATAATCATTATTATTCAAATTATGCGGCCTACACGCGAAAAGTAATTTTTTAGACAAGCCTTTTTCAATTAACGCGGAGATTTCAGCCACTGCCAACGTGTCCTCACTTTACAGTTCGTTGAGATCTCTAGGCTGTGACTTTGGCAATGTTTCAAATGCTGAAGTGTGCAGGAAATGCCGGATGTCTAATTTTACACGCCGATATCTGTCTAAAAATGTAAATCCTACGACGAGTGGATTATTCATCAATAAGAGTATTATTTACTGAACTCTTAAATAATGGGAGAACGATTATGTTAGCATTAATGTGTTATCAAGTCGCTTAATATTTTCAAAACATATATACATATTTCAAACAGCTGCTGATTATTAATCAGCCTCTAATAACTATATTTTCCAACTGTAGAAAGCTTGTATTATTTAAACAAATAAAAAAAATATTCTATTTGTTTATAGATTATAAGCAGTGTACTTTATAAATGTGAAATGATGAGTAAAACACTTGTGAACTTTATGGCCACATCACCATTTTTACTTTAGGGGAAGTATTGTGATTGTGACTTTTTTTGAAAATTTTTTTTGCGGAAATATCCGTTTTGAGGTCCCCTGAGTCCATTAAACTAATTTCTGAAAAAAAAAATTGTGTCTGTGTGTGTCTGTCTGTCTGTCCGTGGGTGCTGTATCTCAAAAACGACTTATCCGATTGAGATGAAACTTTAAACGTAAGGTTTTATCGTTAAAAACTGGAACTGAAAAGCTTTTGGCAAACATTCATAAACCGGAAATGGTTGTTTACTCGAGGCGTTTTTTGTTTTTTTCCGATATTTTTTTTAATATGAAAAATATTACAAAACTTTTCAAACAAAAGTTCTTTAACTGAGAAACTGAACAAATTTTGTTAAAATATATTTTTCATAAAGTTCTTAACTTTCGAGAAAAAAAAAAAATTGAAATTTTTGACTTTTTTGCCAATTGCTAATAAACTATTGAAGCAACATGAAAGTTATATAGCAAATAATTGTAGAGAATTTAAAACTAAATAAATTATTACAAATAACCTTTTTGCATAAACCGCATAGTTTTCGAGTAAAATATAGGGAAAGTACTATGATGGCCACATCGCCATTTTTTGTATCGAATTTTATTAATTTTTTCTAAAATTTTAGCTGATCTAAATACATGAAAAGTAGATTAGTCTGAACTAACCTATAAACTCTTTTTAATTACCAACGTTTAATTACTTTATTCGTATATCTAAAACTGTTTTTTATTTTTTTAATGAAAGATGTTTACAACCGTTGATAATTAAAAATTATTTTTCTGACCATTTAATAACTGTAGTTTAGTTTAGTTTATTTACTTTACAAGTCCTACAAAAAAAATATACAAAATAAGATGATAAGATACATTTACATTTTATATTATTTTTTGCAAATTGCACTGAATGCACGGATCCTAAAGAAATATTCATTTGTTTTTTATATAATCAAAGATTCAATTATTTCTTTTTTATAAAATTTTAATTTAAAAAAAGAAACTTTAATTAGCCTTTTTTGTAAAAAAAATTTATATAAAAAACTGTTTAAATTTAATTTCTTTCACAATATTTTCATTTTTTCATTCATTTTTTGTTTAAATCTGTTCAATAGTTTTCCTTAATAAATATCAATCAAATTTTAATGAAATTTTAATTATTCTTACGACGAATTATTTTAACTATTTTTATTTATTTTTTAGCATAATTTTTTTAACATATTTAAAATAATTTCAAATAATTTTTAAATAGAGTTTTGAATTGTTATTTTCTGCATATTTATGACATTTTCAAATAAAAGTTTAAAGCTATGATTTTATATTTATTAAAATTTTTCATGCTAGGTTTTGTAAAATTATGAATACTTTTTTAAAACTTAATGAATTGTTTTTTTTTTCTAGATAAATTCTCCAATACCTCATTTTTAACTTACTACTACTATTTTCAAGGTTTTCTCACCTTCCTTCGAGTCATCCATTTCAATTTTTATCATCTCTGTCCCCTTTATCCGCTCTGTCCTTCTTTATTCTTTCTATCTTATCTGTCCTTTATATCCTCAGTCTTCTGTTCTATCTGACCTCACTATCCCCTCTGTTCTGTCTGTCCTATCTGTCCTATCTGTCTTCCTATTATCTCTGTCCTCTGTCCTTTATGTCCTCTATTTTGTCTGTCATCTATCCTGTTTTTCTTCTCTGTCCTCTGTTCTCTGTCTTCTATTTTATCTATAATTGCTGTTCTATCCGACCTCTTCGTCCTCTCTGTTCTCTCTGTCTTATCTGTCTTCCTGTTCTTTCTGCCATCTGTCCTTTCTGCCCCTACTCTATCTGTCCTCTATCCTGTTTGTCCTCTCTATTTTCGTTCTTCTGTCTGATCTGTCCTTTATATCCTCTCGGTTTTATCTGTCCACTCTGTCCTCTATTTCCTCTCTGTCCTCTGTTCTTTTTATCTTCTGTTCTGTCTGTTCTCTGCCCTCTCTATCTTCTATGTTTTCTCTCTTCTCTCTGACCTCTGCTCTTTCTGTTCTCTGTCTGCATGTCCTCAGCCTTCTGTCCTTTGTCTCCTCTATCTTCTGTCCTATTTGACTTTGTCCTCTCTGTTCTCCTGTCCTTTCTATTATGTCTATCCTCTATGTTCTCTCCGTTCTTTGTATCCTTTGTCCTGTCTCTATGTCTCTAAGTTCTCTCTGTCTTCTCCTTTCTCTCTATCCTGTATGTCCTATGTTCTTTGTCCTCTATCCTCTGTGTAATCTGTTCTTTCTGACCTCTACCCTCTCTATCCTCTGTTGTCTTTGATCTCTCTGCTTTTCTGCCCTCTGTCTTCTATCCTTTCTGTCCTCTGATATGTCTGTCCTCTCTATCCTCTGTACTCACTATCCTCTGTCCTCTCAATCCTCTCTGTGCCATCTCTGTCTGCTACCTCTCTACCATCTATATTCTCTCTATCGACACCGTCCTCTCTGACTTCTCTATTCTCTGTCATCTGCTCTCCCTGTCCTCTCTTTCCACTCTATTTTTTTAATTTTTAGAAAGATTTTATTTGATTTGAATTGAATTATAATTCTGTTACTGTATTTGTTTTAATTATTTTTTTATTTCGTAATCTGTTCTTTGATTTTTTTTAAACATTTTCAGTACTTTAATAATTTCCAGAGAGTTTAATTTATTTCTTCGTTTCAAATTTTTGTTGAGAAAATGTTTTTTATATATTAATTTGGTTTTTAAAATTTCAGCTACTAAATGTACCAAACATAACTTAAGAATATATTATATATTATATAACAGTATAAAAAAGTAAAAGTATTTTCCTTATTCTTAATATTGAAATGTACCACGAAGTAAACGCGGTTAAGATCCAAGAATTAAAACATAACATAGTCTCTGTCCTCTGTTCTCTCTGTGCTCTGATTTCTCTGTCATCTATCCTCTCTGTCCTGTGTTTATGTCCTCTGTCCTCTCTGTCTTCTGTTCTCTCATTGCTTTCGTTTCTCTGTCTTCTACCCATTCTGCCCAGTGTTTTTATGTCACCTGTGTTCTCTATCCTCTGGCTTCTATCCTTTGTATCCTTTGTTCTTTCTCTCTGCGGTCATCTGTCCTCTGTCTCATGTCTTTTCTGTCCTCTCTGTCTACCGTCTTTTCTGTTCTGATCTTTATGTTCTCTGTCCTTTCTGCCCTCAGTTCTCTGCCATATCTGTCCTTTGTTCTTTCTGTCCTATGTCTTCTATATCCTCTGTCCTCTCTATCCTCTCCGCCATCTGATCTTGCTGTACTGTCTTTTATGTTCTCTGTCTTTTCTGTCCTCGCTATCCTCGCTGTTCTCTCTATGTTCTCTGTTCTCTCTGTATTCTGTCGTTGTTGTCATTTCTGCCTTCTGTCCACTCTGTCTTCTGTCTTCGTTATGATCTGTCTTCTTTATCCTATGTCCTCTATATCATATGTTCTCTTTGCTCTCTGTCCTCTACCTTCTCTTTTTTCTGTCCTCTCTATACTCTGTTTTCTCTGTCCTCTGCCCTCTCTGTCCTTTCTGTTATTTGTTCTTTCTGTCCACTGTCATCTCTATCCTTTGTCCGCTATATCCTCTATCATCTCTATCAGTTGTCTATTATGTTCTCTGAGTCCTCTGTTCTCTCTGTCTCCTATCCTATCTGTCCTTTCATCTTTCTATCCTTTGTCATCTCTATCCTCTGTACTCTATATACTCTGACTTCTCTATCATCCGTCTACTTTGCGTTTTATTCAAGTTTTATTATATCCTTTTTAGAATAATCTCCAAAATGTTTACAAGACAATCACAAAATAAAAAATAACGTTTGTAAAGAAACTATTGCAATTTAAAATTAAGTAAACATTAAATTATCCACCCACAGAAGGAACTAGTGCAAGGCTCAGGCAATAGATGGCACTTTAGAGTTTTATACTAAAATTAAGTACCACAATCTATTGCAGTAAACTGTTATAAATTATATATTAGTGTTTATTTATTAATTACAGATTTATTTTTATTCGAAATGATGTTGGTGGTTTTTTTAGAGGATTTTAATTGCACGTTTTATTTTTCTTTTCTCTCTCTCTCTCTCTTTCTCTCTAAAAAGGCTTGACCTTAACAAGGTAGTTTACGCCCGCACGACCTCTTTTCCAGACCACTTGGCGCCCTTAATTGCTAACACCCGCGCTCCTGTATACCCAGGGACAAATTTTATTTCACCGGTTTTAGAGATGCGACGGGCTTCATTAATTATCACTTGCGTCCAAAGTAAATGCAACCTAATATTTCACGACACGAATGTTAACATCAATTAATACGTGATTTTCACCAATGAGCTAGTAAAATGTATTAACAGCTTTGAAATTTTTAAATTTTATTCTTTTATACAAATTCAGTTTTTTTCGTTCAAATAGGATTACATATAATATATATATATATATTTTGTATCTTATCAGCCAGCCCTGTTGAAGTTAGATGAACAAAGTGCACCTAGCATTTGCACTTTGTTCATCTATCTTAAAATATATATTATATGTAATCCTATTTGAACGAAAAAAACTGAATTTGTATAAAAAATATAATTTTAAAATTTCAATGAAATCTTCAGAGTTCTTAAATGTGCCATTTCGTTGGTATTATCTATTTTATTAATAGTTTATTAGTTATTTGTATCAATTAATAAAAAATTAAGTTTTTCGTCGAAAATTTGTGCTCTAATGTATTCATCTGTCAAATTTGACATTTCTGTGCAATAAGAACAGATTGACATTACCGTGCAATAAAAAACGTAAAAAAGCACTAGTGCTTTAAAAAGCCACTTTTACAATGAAAAATGATGCAAAAAGCGTTTACTTTCTGTACGATCGTAGATAAAAAATATTACATTGTTCTTCAAACAAAATTTAAAGGGAATGAGAAACTGAGCAAGTTTTATTAGAACACGTTTTTCATAAAGTGCTTAACTTGCGAGAAAAATTTAAAAAAAATGATATTTTTTGCCTAGTACTAATAAACTATGTGAGTTACATGAAATTTGTATAACAAGCAATTGTAAAGAATCCAAAATTAAGTAAATTATTAACAATAGTCTTTTGCGTAAACCTCATAGTTTTGAAGGAAAATATTATGATACCAATATCACAATTTTTATATTTCTTTACATTTTACAATTTTTAATTAAAACCCTCGCTTATGATTTACTGATTGGAAAGTCCAATAGAGGCCACCCACCCACCCTACGTATACATGATAACCTCAAATATTAATCGGTGATGATTTTGTTGAAAAAAATTATAAAATCTTATATCTAATGAAAAATAAAGCATAATCCAAATTTACGTTTATATATAAATGTTCTTATATAGCTAATACTATCTATTGTAGATTTTAAGTCTGTCTACTCATCCTCCTTAAAAATTGTATTAATTTCCTCATCAAAAACTTTACCTTTTGAATTTTGTTTTTATTTCAAAAAGTTCTGTAAAATTTATTTACTCCAAACCGCGAGACCATCAGTAATTGAAATTTACATGTAGGGTGGGTGGGTGGCCTCTATTCCACCTTCCAATCAGTAAAACATCATTAAAAATTATTTGAAAAATTTGTATAAATAAATCTCAAAAAATGCAATTATTTTGTGTTGATTTATATTTTACAACTTTTTGTTACAATTCTCCCTTATGTTTTGCTGATTGAAGGGTGAGATAGAGGCCACCCACCCACCCTACATATATATGATAACTTTAATTGCTAACCGTTGACGATTTTGCTGCTAAAAACCATCAAACCCTTTATGTAATAAAAAAGGAAACAAAATCAAAATGTAATTTTAAATATAATTAACTTTCTATAGCAAATCTTATCTAACTTATATTTAAAGTCTGCCCACTCATCATTTATCATATTTTATTAATTTACTCACTCAAATATGCTTTCATTTTAGTTTCATTTTTATTCAAAAAAATTTGAAATTATTTTCATTGGATACAATTCCTTATCGTCTCGAATTAAAGATTATATGTATATGTAGGGTAAGTGGGTGGTCCTCTATCCCACCCTCCAGTCACGAAAATATCATCAAAAATTATTTGAGAAATTTGTTTGAATAAATTTATTAAATTTTACAATAAGTTCAACTTCATGATGGAAGTAAAGAAGTAGAAGAAAAAATCTAGCAAAATATAGATATCTCTAAGTAAATTGTATTAATTAAAATATCGGAGAATAATTTTTGAAGAATAATTCTAAAAATTTATATAAATAAAATCCAAGGAAATTATTATTCTTCAAATGTTAAAAAGAAAAGAAACCTACAGTTTTCAGAAGAAAATAACTAAACCAAATCTAAAAACCACAAGAGAAATTGCAGGTGAATCTAGAGAAGAAAGTTCTTAAACATGTCGAAAGAAAAGTTTTTGTACAGAAATGTTAAAAATTTTGAGAAAAATTATAGATGATCTTATAATAAAAAGTTAAAAAATAAAAATATGTAATTTCAAGAAAAAGTTTTATAAAATTCTATATAATTCAAATCTAGAAAAATTTATTAAAACAAAAATAATAAAAAAATATATATATAGCTTTAAGAAAAATTACTCGACTAAAAACATAAAAACCTTAAATAGTAATTTCAAGAAAATCTTGAAAAAAAGAAAAGTTTTGTAAAGGAAATGACAAAACTTTTAGTAAATCTTGCATGATCTCGAAAATACTACTCAAAAAGTAGATTTTGTACAAATTGGTAAAATATCTAAAAATAATTAAAAGAAATTGCAAAATATAGAGATTTCTCTAAAAAATTTAATTGATCAAAATGTTCAGAACAAATATTCTAGAAAAACTTTTATGAAAAAGCTATTTAAACTTTAGGACATCGAAAAAGTTTAATACAGTTTTAAGACCAAAATAACAAACCATTTTTAAATTTATTAATTTTGCTATGTTTCGAATGATCTTAATCACTTATGAAAAGTTTTTAAATTAAAATAAATTGATTCTTATAAAGAGTTCACCGTTTAAAAAGTCAATTGTTTCTGTTTATTCGATTTTGTATTATTTTGCAATAAAATAATAAAAGTATAAAGTAACTTTGCTGTTATAACTTCAGGAAAGTTTATTAATTTCAATTAATAATAATTAAAAAAAGCTACCTAAGGACTTTAATAAATTTTATTACATTTATTTTATTGGTTTAAATAAATAAGGTTAATTAAGTTGTCTTTCAACTGTTTGAAATGTATTAGATTAGATCAGAAAATTTTCTATTTGATTACATTTTTAAAAGCTTTGTTAATCATTTTTTCTCTAGTATTATTTACAAAAAAAAGATCTTATATTTCCAATTAGTTTTTTTAATTTTTCTTTGGTAAAATAAAATAAGTGTAACAAGCTCATTTAAACACACAGACGAATACACAAATTACGCGGCTGAAGGACCACGTGGTCGATAGCCAAATACAACTACTACTGCTAAGAAAATAATTATTTAAGTTAATTTGAAAATTGTTGTTTTTTCGAGTGATCAAATGTTTTTTATTTTACAATTGTTTCTTGAAATGTTTAAATAAACATTTAGAAAATCAATTATCTCTTGTTTAGAGAAAGCTTCAACGGTTTCTTTATAATTTTTAATATGATTTTTTTTCTAATAAACAAAGTTTTCTTGAAGATTCTTCAAATGTTCTTTAAGATATTTGTAGGACCCATGAGTTTTCTTAGGTGTCAATATCTTCAAAACTTTTCAACAATATATTTAAATGTCAAAATTTTCTAAAAAAAAATTCAAATCATTGATTTACGTTTTATAACATTTAATTAAAACCGTCGCTTGTTTTACTGATTGGAGGGTGGGTTACAGGCCACCCACCCACTCTACATATACATAATAATCCAGGACTGCGCAAGCAGTATTTTGTTGATTTACATGATTTAAATAACTTAAATTTTATCTTCTCAAGAATTTAAAAATATTATTTCACTTTAATCAGCAAGTATCTAGATAATCTAAGTTAAAATTCTAGAACTCTGTCTCTATATATAGAATACTACAAATTCCAAATATTTGGAAGAGAGAACTTTTTGGAAAATATTTGATTGATGAGGTTGTTACTCGAAGACTTTAAGAAGATGCTAGCTACTAGAGATCTACTCTCAACTTACATCAAGGTACTTCACTCTGAATTATCTTCTACGCTACACAATGCAGAATTTGGAAAAGTCTTAAAATTTGGAATAAATTGTTAGAACCCTCAAAAAATCTGAAATATTGTAGTAAATTGAAGTGAAAAAAAATAGATGAAAAAGTCTAGAATACTTATACAAAAAATATCGAAGTTTGGTTAAGAATTTTTTGAAATTCTAGGAAAATTGTTGAACAGTTTTTTAAATAAGAAAAAAAATCTAAAATCCTCAAATAGCTTTACAATAGAATACAATAGATTCTTTATTGTGTTATAAACATTTAAGTTTTTACACACGTCAGACATATTTTGAAAGGAAAACTTCTAAAAATCTAAAACAGAATTGACTGGAAAATCTTCATTACTCACTAAAGAAATTAGAAAAAAAAATGTTTACCAAATCTCTCTAACTAAATTGAAGAAAAATTTTGGAAAAAGCTGAAAAGTCTTAGACTCTTGTCAAAAGTCTGAAAAAATAAAAAATTAAAATGTTTATATCTCGAATAAGAAACGCATGAAAAATTGCTGCAAAACCTAAATAGTTTGAAATTACTGGAAATTTCAAGAACCATAAAATAAATCTTCCACATGTTTCTGAAATATACTAATGAAATTAAAAAAAAAAATTTAAGAAAATCCGAGGTGCTGAAAAATTCCGGGCGTAAGAAATGCTAAATAATTCTAGGAGTCTAGAAGAAATGCTGCCCCTAAAAAAATGTAGTAGAGAAATTTTCGAAATTTTAGAGATCTAGTTGAAACTTTTTTTGACGAATTCTAAAAATCCGACAAAAATGTTATGAAAACTAAAGAATTAAATAAAACATGTGGAAAATTCTAGGATAGTTTAAGAAAATCTTACCAATTTCAAAAAAAAATCAAAAATTTGAATTAGTAAATTCTAGAATATTAAAATTCCACAAATTCCAGAATTTTGGCAAAGAAATATCTAGAAAATTCCAGAAATCTAAAATAAATTAAATAGAAAATTTCATAACCTTTCAAGAAATTTCTTTTAATTTGGAGGAGAAAATTCTGGTACATTCTGATGAAATACATTTTTGTTGTATTTCATCAGATATTACAGTTCAATAAGGCGTTGGAAAATTATATGTGTCTGGAAGAGAAAATTTTGGAAAATTTATATCCTTCGAAGAAAAAAAATCCAAAAATTTTTAAGAATTATTGTAAAATTTTAGAAATTTAAAGGAAAATTCTTAAACTATTTAGACAAAATAAAATAATAAAACTATGAAATTCAGATAAAATGAATTAAGAAATAGTGAAAGAATGTAAGTCTAAAGAAAAAAATACTCGAAAATTCCAGAATTATTATCATTCTACTAATTAGGAAAAGAAATTTCTATAAAATTCTATAATAACTTTTTGCATTCTGTACTGTTTCTGTTTTGAATAATGATATTATTATTATAAAAAATCGGTAAGAAATTATAAAGAAACATCGTTGCCAAATCAAATCTAAGAAAATTCAAGGAATCTGGATAAGAAAATTCTGAAAAACCTTGAAAAGAAATTTCAAGAAAATTCCAGATATATAAAATAAATTTAATGGAAAATTCTAGACACCCTCCAAAAAGATGTTTCTTATTTAGAGGAGACAGAGGCAGGAAAGAAAGAAATGTAAGATTTTTGAAAAAAATTTAAATAAAATTGCAGAAATCTTTAACAATTGTTAGAAAGTTTTTTTAGAAATTCGAAGAAAAATTGTAGACATAATGTTTTCGAAATTTAGCAATGAAATTATGGAATGTTCTGATAAAATAAATCAAAAATTCTCTGAGCCTAAAAGAAAATTTCTAAAAACTTTTTAATTGGGAATATAAATTTCTAGCATTTCGTAGCTAGAAATCTGAAATTCTAGAACTTCAAAAACAATTCTTCTAATTTAAATGAGAAATTTTGGAATATGCTAATTAAATTAAATAAAAATTGCTAAAAAAATCCAATAAAATATAGCAAAAAATTGTTTCTCAAAGATTACGAAATTTTTTGCAAAGAATGTGAAATTTATTATTTGCAAAAATTTCGTAATTAGCAAAAAAATGTTTTAGAAAATACATAAAATCTATAAGAAGAAGAAAATTCTTGCAAGTTATCAACCAAACTTTTAAGAAAATTCCGGGAATCTGTAGATATAATTGCTGGAAAACTTTGGAAATCTAAGAAATATAAATGGTAAAAAGTTCTATAGATATAAAGTGTGAAAAGAGGAGACAACAGTGTTATTACTTTCTCTATATAGTATATATAGGGGGTATATTGTTTTCGTGATTTTTTTTTCAAAAATTTTTTTTGCGCAAATGTCCGTTTTGGGGTCCTTTGAGTTCATTGCACTGATTTCTAGAAAAAAAAAAAATGTGTCTCTCTGTGTGTGTGTGTGTCTGTCGGTGGGCGCTGTATCTCAAAAACGAATTATCTGTTTGAGATGAAACTTCAAACTTAAGGTTTTTTCATTAAAAACTGGAACTGAAAAGATTCTGGTAAATATTCATAAACTGGAAGTGGGTGTTTACTCGAGGCGTTTTTTTTTGTTTCTTTCTGATAATTTTTTTAATATGAAAAATATTACAAACAAAGAGAATGAAACTCGGAATATGTTTTTCATAAAATTCTTAGCTTTCGAGAAAAAAATTAAAATTGAAAATTTTGACATTTTTTGCCCATTGGTAATAAACTATTAAAGTTACATGAAACTTGTATTACAAATAATTGTAAAGAATTCAAAAGTGAACAAATAATTAAGAATAGCCTTTCTGCGTAAACCTCATAGTTTTCGAGTAAAATATAGGGAAAGTACTATGATGGCCACATCACCATTTAGAATAGTATTTTGTTCGTGAATGAAAATAACGTTGGGCGCTATATCTCAGAAACGAATAATCTTATTGACTTAGAACTTTAAACTTAAAGTTTTAACGGAAAAAACCTGGAAATCTTTGGGTGAACATTCAAAAACCGAAAGTGGATGTTTACTCGAGGCGTTTTTTGTTTTTTTGGTGATATTTTTCTAAATATGAAAAGTTTTAAAAAACACTTGCAACAAAAGTTAAAGAGAATAAAAAACTAAACATATTTTTCATAAAAGTCTTAACTTTCGAGAAAAAAAAAATAAAAATTGAAAATTTTGACATTTCTTGAAAATTACTAATATATTGTAGTTACGTAAAACTTTAAAACTGAACAAATGATTAAGAATAGCATTTTTGCGTAAACCTCATAGTTTTCGCGTAATATATAGGGAAAGTACTATAATGGCCACATCCATTTCTAGAATGGAATAAAAATGTAAAAAAACACGTCTCTATGAAGAACCTACTCGTAGGATTTAATGGAATGTAAACTGAGCATCCTCTTTGATATTTTTGTTTTGATCTTTATAATTGTGCGGCGGCATATTCATCATATTTTTTGTCATTTAGCCAATGCTTACATCCGAAACAAATTTAATAATAATAATTTATGAATAATTTTAAATTAATATTTTTATTAAATGAAACGTATTATTACTACTAAACATCTTTATTCACAGAATGAAAATAAAATATAATACGATTAATGTATAAAATAAAATTAATTCTAACAAAATTGGTCTTCTGCTTCATGGCTATCGACCATTGGTCTTTCAGCCCTCGTATTATTATTATTTATTATTTAAAAAATTAAAAATCTAAAAATTGTATACAGCCGTGTAATGTGATGTAAAATATTACAAAAAATATAAACTGATAAATATAACAATTTTTAAGATTCCTAGAGAACCTTTAGATAACTGTAAGGTCCTGAATGGAAGGGAAAGAAGTCGTGGCCAGGCTGTCTTCTCAGTTGGAGTTATGCAGCAATATTATTTTTACTTTACAGCGGTTAATGGTATGCAGCTCTTAAATGGCGAATAACTGTGCCAAGAGTTTAAAATACGGCATGCTGTAAAATGCATATACGCAAATAAAAATTCACTCGTTGAAAAGGCAGATGAAATTAAATAAAAATTGCATAATTCCGACAAAAAAAAAATATAATCAATGAAATAATAAATTTATTATACGCAGAAAAATAAGACATTTTGATATATCACATACAAGTTTAATTTTAACGCATAATCTTCAATTACTTTAATACTTAACTGAAATACCTCTTTCGTAGATTTTATTTCCAAATCAATGTTTCATATATTTCCAACTTTCTTAATATTTAACTGTGATGCCTTTAACGTAGTTTTTAAGGTTATTTTTATAGATAAAATACAATTGCAGATATTTTACGAAATAATAGACCTTATTGATGAATTGAAAACCTTTAATTGTTTCGGTCGAGTGTAAACGAAATTCTTTTCTTTGATAAATTACAAAGGCAATATAAAACAAATACGCACAAAGCCAATGTTGGATTTAATTAGTTTACCGCGTTGAATTAGTACGGTGTCCCTCATTAGTAAATTTTGTTTGGGGCCTTTTCAATATTACCGATTTTGCTCTGCGGTCTGCAGCAGACACGTAGCTCGGAGTCCGGGCCGGAGAATTACAAATCGGATTCCGGGATTCGATTGATTTAATTGGATACGCCTCATCGCTTACTCTCTAACGTGCCATATACTTTACAGTTTCATTAAGTCCTGGTGCTGTACACCAAAGCACCCCTAGACCTAATCTCGAGGACGTTTAGATTTTCGTCACGCAATCGGGGCCTTTTCACGGTGCCGATTTAAATTTCGACTGCTGGTCCCGGACCGTAAACCTTTTATGTGCTTTCCACGCTATTTTTTTTATTTTAGATTTTTTTTATTGATAGAAAAAAGACTTATCTAAGCTGTGTTCACACATCCATTTCACGGAAAACAGGTTTTACGCGCGCCGTTTCCACTTTTATTTCATTGTTTGTGATCTTATAAAATTTTTCGCCGTAAAGCAAATCCCCGCATTTGCATCGTGATTGATGTTATCGGATGAAATTGATTCGCGCCCCTTTAATTGCCGTGTCTACAGCAAACACACCAAATAAATGGTTGTGTTTGGAACAATTCGTTGAATTCGTGCGGGATGATTTGTGGAATAAGCGCGCGTAATGGAATTGCGAAAGCGGTTTTATAATGCTCTTGGGGGTTGTGGTATAATATCTGTCTCGGACACGCCATTTTGAAACGTTCACTATCTCGATTCCTATTGATTAGAAGTGTTTTCACGGAAATACAGTGCTACATTTTCATGCCATTCATTTCTTATTATAATTCATTAAGTATCAAGTAAATTAACAAACGTATTTCCACGAAAAATACTCGAAACCACATCGTATTAAAAAAATATTAAACTTCAAGTATAAAACTCTCAAGGCATAAACATATTAAAAGAAATCATCTTCTTCTTTAAATTTAATTACCAATACAACTGTATTTAATTATTAATTTAACTTATCGCTATTTAAGGTAATTATGTAATAAAATCTTAAAATGCTGCTCCTTTAGATATATGTGTATTATACGAATGTATTGCCGATGTCGTTTCTTTATGGATTGTTATCTTGGCGATTTCGAAAGTTTTTCGTTCTGTAGCAATAAATCCCACCCAAAACAACTGAATGTAGGTGCTCTGTGGCGTTGCCGCCCCGCAGGTGCAATGCGCTTTTGCTCAAAGTTATATTTCAGCACTGTATAAAATAGAATTTGCAAAGGAATTGCCATGTTTTATTTATAGCCTACATAAACATATATACACACAACCTATATACCTCTACAGCTGAAACAAAAAAATAACAAACTATGTAACCCTTTGAATCTAAAGTTTATATATAACCTGGTTTTCTTATAGAGATATAATAAATAATTACTACGGTAGTTTTAAAATTGAGTATATAAAAGTGATTTATTAATTAATTTTCTCATTTGTTTAAATCAAACACTTTCTTTGTTGTTATCACACTGTATTTTACCAGTGACTCGTTTGTTATTTTTCTTAATAGCATTTGTTGTGCCTGTTCACTTAAATAGTGAATTTTTACACATAAAAAAAACTATTCTGAAAATAGTAATAACGCCTAATAGGAAAATCTAAAGTTAAATTTATAACAAGTTCTGGCTGGCTAGTCTATGGCTGCAAATTACTTTTGTTCTATTAAAGCACATATTTATCTATAATATAAAATATCTCAAATAATACGTTCTTAAATTACTACGTAGTAAAATTCGGTTTGCTTGAATTGAATTACGTCTAAATTATGTAATGAATATTGTTTATATATTTTTTTGTATGTGTTAGGCTTTTTCGTTGGCACAGAATTAAAACAAATAAATAAACAAACAACAATATATCAAAAGTCGGCAGTAGTTATTGTCAATAAGGAAATTATTACCGTTACTACGTGGTAATCCATACTTACACCGAATTGAAAAATTCACTATGTTTTAACCACAAATAATTATTGTAAAAATATTATATAACGTGTAGGCACAATTATATAAATTTAAACAACACAGAACGACTCGAGTTTCGACGTTTTATCGTCATTATCAAGTGAATTATAAATTGATGAAATTGTGATTTTATACTAACTATTTTGGGGTGAGGGAATATACCTGCCGCTAATTGTTCGCGGATTATCTCGGGAGGGTAGTACCACACAAACGAAAATAGCGTTGCGTGTTTCAAACACACTGGTTTAAATGAAGATTATTTAAGATTTTGTGATTTACCCTTATCGTATAAAACAACAAGTCATCAGCTATATCAAGAATAAAAAGCTAAAGCTAAAAAAAACGTATAAAAGAAGTAAAACAAAAAGCACGGCCAGAATTAAGTACTAAAGAATCGTGGACACAAGAAAACTATGCGAAAGATTTTGATAGATTCTGGCAGTTTACAGATAACTGTGAGAAAATCGTAGAAACACAGGTACCACAGGAAGAGTTCATAAAAAGGTATAAAGAAAAGTATAAGCCAGTGGTTATTCTCAACTGCCATGAAACGTGGAAGGCACCTAAAAAGTGGACCATTGAAAAATTGGGCAAGAAGAACAGGAATCAAAAGTTCAAATGCAGCGAGGACAATGAAGGCTACAGTGTTAAACTGAAAATAAAATATTACATAAATTATATGCTCAACACAAAAGATGATAGTCCTTTATATATTTTTGATAGCAATTTTGGAGAGCATCCTCGAAGAAAAAAGTTGTTAGAAGTTTATGAAGTGCCTCTTTATTTCCGTGATGATCTTTTTAAATATTCAGGGGAAAACCGTAGACCTCCTTACCGTTGGGTTGTGATGGGACCGTCACGATCTGGCACAGGAATTCACATTGATCCATTAGGTGCAAGTGCTTGGAATGCTCTTATTTCTGGTCACAAGAGGTGGTGCCTATTTCCAACACACACCCCAAAAGAGCTGCTGAAGGTTACTGGTATATTGGGGGGAAACCAGAGAGATGAAGCAATTACCTGGTTTAATGTGATATACCCTAGAACCAAAGACGAATCATGGCCTAGTGACTGTAAACCAATAGAGATATTACAAAAGCCCGGACCTGGAGGATGGTGGCACGTTGTATTGAACCTAAATAACACAATAGCCGTCACGCAAAACTTTTGTAGCCGAATCAATTTTCCTATAGTTTGGCACAAAACCGCTAGGGGACGGCCGAAACTGTCGAAGAAATGGTTGAAAACCCTCTATGAAAAGGAACCATCATTAATAATAATAATAACTTTATTGACGGAAATTTACCATTTTACAAGAAAACTATAATATAAATATGTACGATAAAGAAACAAAATATTGCATTATATAATAACTAAATAACAACCCTAAATTACAAAATAAGAAATGATTACACAATACATAGAGTGAGAATTAACAATCAAACAAAAATTATATTCATAAAGTCAAAGTATCATTAAATACAAACAGTATATAGTGCTGGATCAATATATTTAAGATGGCGCTTAAACTTACTATAAGAGGTGCCATACAACATAAAATTTGGAGACACACAAACAAGGTTACATACCCTAATCATTCTACAAAATGCACTATTTCTACAAAAAATTGTTTTATAAAAAGATTCCTTAAAAATTCCATTAGCTGAAATAGCAGAACGAATAAATATTGAGAATCCGTCTGGTGTTGCATCTGATAGTTCCAGTAATTCATCTTCCAGTTCCAGTTCTGATTCAGAGAGTTCTAATTCTGAAGATGAAGACAGTGGACAAGAATCCTTAACTGCCAAAAAGAAACGTCGAAAGTCTGATAGTGATTCTGGGAGAAATAGTAAATGTTTAAGGCGAGATGTATGTATTATGTCAGCAAATGTAGAGGGTGTCCCAAATTTTACTACTCACATGAAACCTAAAATTTATAATATAGATAATAGATAAATATTTAAATAAATTATAATTTCTAATACCTATTATCAAAAATTTGGTTGGTTCCATGGGGGTTAATTTAATTTTAATTAAATCGATGGATTGCTATTTTGAATTTGGGATACTCTGTGAAAAACAATTTAATTTATACTATAAAATTTAAAACAAAATTACAGAGTGATGATTCTGTGATGTCTGGTCAGGGAACAACCATGGAATCGCCTGCTAAAGAATAAATTCCCAAGGAAGAATTTTCTAAAAAATTGAGCCAATGAATTTTTTTATAAAATTAATTTGCAATAAGTTTCCTTCTAAACAATTTTAATCAAATTCAGTGATCACAATTGTATTATTAAATTACATATTTATTTTTTAAAGATCGTGTATTCAGTAATTATTTATTTTTAAAAGCCAAACACTGTATTCCAGTATTGAACTGTTGTTGTGAGTGTTCAAATTTAGTTTTCATAAACTTGTTGTATTAAGGAGCATTAATTAAGAGTTGAATATACAATCGACTCTAAAAAGAAGCAAGTCAAAAATATGTTGTTATTATATACAAGCAAATAAAATTTTATATGACTTGTCGAACTTATCTAATACCTCAAGGTATTTCTGTAGAAATAATTGTACTATTGTTATATTTTTAATAGATAATTTGTAACATTGGTTTTATGCGCGTAGGACTAGCAACAGTTATTTTTATATGTTCCATTATATTTAGTGTATTCGCAATTATTTCCCATTAGTTATCGTTTCTCCGCATGTTAAAATGAGATTAACTATAGTGCCTGAAAATAAATCAATGTATCTTGTGTAAGTGAATGTATCCTATAAGAAAGTCATATTATAGAAAAATCTTTTGACAAACAGGGATTACGGTTGTAACGAATACAATTAATCAAGTATTATATGAAGCCAATACAGTCTAGACATTTATCTGTTGTGTGTGCCTTGGTCTTCTAGAATTTCTAAATAAATGAATATCTGGAAAGAAATCAAAGTGACATATCACGAAATCCGAGTAGGTTTTGATAATTTGCCAATGACATGAGAGAAGAAGAGGGGATTACAAGAGTTATAAAGCTGAATGGAGTTATTGCTGAGAATGGATTGAAAAGTTAAACTTTTTGCAGCTCATTTATCATCAGTCTATGAACAAGAAATGTTGAATGTCAACTTGTCTACTCTTCAAATTACAGTTTATTTATTTATTTATTTATTTAATTTACAACGGAATATATCTAATTACAGGGAAACATTAAAATATAATTACACAGTATAATGAAATAAACATATTGTAAATACATACATAGTAGTAAAATAATAATAATCATAATTAACAAAATTAATTTTAGCGTTACAAATTTCAGCGGGACTATATATATATATATATATATATATATATATATATATATATATATATATATATATATATAAAAAGATGGCAGAGAGACCATCGAAACGTCGTGAATATAATTTACAAACCACGCGGAGTATAACCCGAAAACCAGCTACAACATATATATATATA
This sequence comes from Ontholestes murinus, assembly GCA_963969525.1. Lineage (NCBI taxonomy): Eukaryota > Metazoa > Arthropoda > Insecta > Coleoptera > Staphylinidae > Ontholestes > Ontholestes murinus. Next base: position 58,926,447 of record OZ018396.1, read on the forward strand.
TATATATATATATATATGTATAGTATATATAATTATATGAATAATAAACATAATTATATTTAAATATAAAACAAAATCGTATTTCAACAATATAAAATTATAGCGTTGTTTAAATCAGCAGAAAAACTAGATTTATTTGTACAAAATATATCAACAAAATATTGCAAACTGTGATAAATATTTAACATATGATACAATGGAGATTTTTGAAAATGTAATGTGTTAGGTTTATTGTAATAAAAAGTAAATGACTGGCGTGTAAAAAATTTTGGAACATTAAAATGAAGAAGGTTAAGAAAAAATGGATTGTCAATATAATAATGAATATGTTTATATAATGTTAAAATTAATATATATCTATGTCGTTGCAACATCGAAGGCGATGAAAATTCATTGAGAAGAATGTGATAATTAATAGAGGATGGTGGATAAACCCCATACTTAAAATTATATAAATACCTAAGAAATTTTTTCCGAACTTTCTCCAAACTATTAATATGTACTGCATAGCTAGGACTCAGATGGGCGCACAGTAATTAAGTCTACTTAGGATAAAGGAGTTAAACAGAGTCATAATAGTTTGAACATTCTTAAATGTCTTACAACTACGAACAATAAAACCCAACAATTTCAATGAAGATTAAACTGTATTATTTAAATGTGGCACAAAAGTTAGTCGTTGATCGAAAATCACTCCCAGATCAGTTATTTCCTCTAATCTATTAATAATTATACCATTGATTATGTAATCAAACATCACTGGATTTAACTTTCGATTAAAGGATAATATAATAAATTTCTTAATATTAATCATAAGACCATGTTGTTGACACCATAAATGCAATCTGTCGATATTATTTTGTAGATTAATACAATCAGATATTGAATATACTGTTTTATAAAGTTTAATATCATCTGCATACATTAAGAATTCACAATCAAGAGTTTCTCTTACATTATTAATAAAAATAGTAAATAATAAAGGCCCAAGGTTGGACCCTTGGGGCACACCACTTGACGCAAGATACGGTGAAGATTGACAGCCATCAACTTCAACGGTTTGTAGACGATTAAACAAATAAGACTTTATTACACTTATTATATTGCCATTGATGTTATACTTATTTAAGTAATCTATGATAATATTATGAGGCATGCAATCAAATGCTTTCGATATGTCTGTGAAAATAAGATTAATTTGATTTTGTTGATCTAATTCGGAAGCTATTTTATGTTTAGTATTAATCAAATTGGTTGTAGTGCTCCTCTTTTTAATAAAACCATGCTGATTAGTAGATATATCATGCGATACCTGACTATAAATTTCATCAGAGAGGATACTCTCAAACACTTTAGAAAAGTTACTAAGAAGTGAAATTGGTCTATAATTTAAGATATTACACTTATTTCCTGATTTAAAAACAGGTACAGCGCGAACACTTTTCCAACATTTAGGAAATACGCCGGTTTTAAGAATAATAGTAAAAATCCTTACCATCGGCGCACACAATACACTCGCACAATCTATTACTAAAAATGCAGGAATTTGGTCCATCCCTATTGATAGTTTTGGCTTAATCTGCTTCATACTTTCCAGTACCAATTCCTCGGAGATGTAGTAGTCACCAATATGTTCATATTCTTGAGATCCATTGTTGAAATTTTGTATATGTCCGTAATTGTTAGAAAATTCTTTCGCAAATGATGACACTATATCCTTCGTATTAGATAAAGTAATACCGTTGTATTCCATGACACCAGGTATTTTAGAGCATTTTCTTTTTTTATTATTGAATGACCAAAAATGTGAAGGTTCACTGGAAATTTCACTCTCAGACTTTGTAATGAACATGGAGTATGCATTTATGGACGTTTCAACTGTTTTTGCAGTTCGGTTAGTCGTAACTTATTGTAAATAGTGGGAAATTTTTTATATCGAGACCTTTGGCGTTGTTTCACCTTTAAAAGCCTTATTAATTAGGCATTAAACCAAGGCGGATAATATTTTTTAGATATTTTATACTTAGGAACATTCTTTTCAATGACAGAATATAATAAGCGTTCGGTTTAAATACTGAGTTCCAATCTATACTACAAATTTCATTGTAGAGGGAGTTTAAATTGGCCTTCTTAAAATTATAGCGATGTCTGGTGTCACCTCTAAATCTAGAAATGGATGAATTGCTTTCGAAAATTTTATGTATATCCAGTGCAGGGTGGTGTAGACCTTCCGGCTCTGCTACATCAGATGCATGTTCAACATTAGTAACAATAGATAGTGGTGTTAATACTAGATCTAGTAGTCTATCATTTTTGTTTAAAACTTGGTTACGTTGTAAGAGGCAAGTGTAACTAGTAAAATTATTTAATAGAAGAATCTTCAGTTCCCGATCTGTTCCTTTGAAATCAGGTTATAATCGTATTGCGAGTTTAAAAAAATGCATTTTTTGATGTACCTTCTGATTTATTGATTAATTGTATATACTAATTCATATTCTTTTTAATATGTCTTTAGTCACCTCTTATGTACCTAATATTTAGAAATATTCTTATGTAACACCTATATTTAAATAATGAGGTTAATAACTATCGTGGAATTGGTATACAGTCGACTATTCCCGAAATGTTAGATTCATTAGTTAGTCATCTCTAAGTCATTTGTTTCCGAAAGCCTACACTGTTTTCAGCAAGTAAAATCTATGGTAACCAATTTATTGCAGTTCAGACAGTTTTTTCAAACGCTTTTGAGAGAAAATATGAAGTAGATGCTGTTTGACAAAGTAAATCACGTAATTTTATTACAGAAATTGTGTTTGATTGAATTCAGTTTCGAAACCTTGTCGTGATTAAAATCTTTTCTTGTTGGCAGCACTCGAAGGGTCATGACTTTTTGTCAGAAACTATAACAATTAGTTTTGGTGGTGGTGGTAGAGTATTCCAAAAGCGTCCAAAACAACTTTTGATAAATTTTAGACAATAATATTGAACACAGTGAAAAATAAAGACACAAAATGTATTTATTACGATGTATGATATATCCTAAATTTAATAATAAGTAGGTCATACCGGTCAAAACTTTGAATACCAAATCAACGAATACCAAAAGTATTCCATAAAATTATTATCGAAAACATTAAGAACATTTAAAACATAAAGCTTTACAGTGAATGCTCTGCCTTAATAAAATCATAATCCATTTAAATTAAAAACACGGATGTTTTATTAGAATAAATGTATAATAAAGTTTATCCAAGTAATAGCCTCAACAATTCCAAATCATAATCTAAAACTATAATATATTGCTTTATTGTTTTTCATTTTTTTGTTATAACTTTTGTAGATTTGTACCCTTTTATTATTTGCAGAACAACTAAATACTAGTTTAAATCTTCATCTAAAAATTTAAGAAGTCAATCCCTTATTTAGAATATTGAAATTTAGATCTCTTTTGACATCAGTATTTCTTTATATTTATTTGACCCATTATAGTTGGCAGTCACCAAGGAATTCTGGCTACCGAAGCAATATTTTGGCCATTTCTGACGTTATTTCGATAATCATAATGATGGTTGCGACCGTTACTATGTGGTAATTCATATTGAACACTGAAATTTTAGTGGTTAAAAACATAGTAAGTATTTTATTCAGTGTTCATTATTCCGATAGCTAATTACATTAACTATTCGAATGAGCTTTCAAATATTCAGAAACGAGAGCCATATTATATACAATGCAAATAAAATAAAATCTATACAGCGTACAAAGCACAATAACATAAACACAACATAAAAAAGCACAAACGTTTCGTATGAATCCAGATTAACACATGCATTACCCATTATTTATATTTTCTGTCAATACCGCACGCATATATTTCTCTATATTCAAAATTGGCACGGGATTAAACATAATTAAACTTCATTTCCCATCGGCGGTTATTTATCTAAAACGAGTGCGCAATTTAAACGTACTTAATTGTACTTATAACTAGAATTGATAGCTGATTGCGCTCGAAAAGTTTCGAGTGTATTTTCGCCCGTGTGGGAGATAAAAACATGTTTATCAATGCCGTTCAAGATGGCAGACTTCCAATTGTATAACCTGATCAGGGTCTTGATGCTACAGAAGGTCTATCGATTTTCTTTTTGGGGATATTTACCATTTTACCTATTCATTCACTGCCAATATGATTTATTGCGGTGCCATCGTAAATGTCTATGAACTTTCGTGACATCATAAGTAAATAAAGAAAATGGATAATGTAATCTATTATTATTATACTAATAATATTAATCTTCATTTCAAAGTGTCATTTACAAAAATATACAAAATGAAATTGTGTCAATGTTGTCTTATAACTAATTACATAACTAATACTACAAATAATATCGGATTATTAAATTATATTATTGTATTTCATAATGCTTTACCAATAGATTAATGAGAAATATGTAATAATGTATTTAATATATTTTATCAATGTTGTGAGCCTGTTTATGTAAAATGATTAACTGGAAGCATTTAAATAATTAATAATATTGTTGTTATTAATATTTGTGTAATTAAATGTAAAAGGTGTTAACCGTTAATAAATAAATAAATAAATAAATGTTATGCTTCAGTATAAATTATTACAAAATATTTGTGCATTAATATATTGTCAGTTAAAAAAGACAGGTTAATAGTGAGTTTACATAGAAAATTCTTATAAACAAGAGTACAATTATTTCATACAAAAACTTAAACCACAAAGATTTTACTTCATATAGTAAGTAATAAAAATAAAACCGATGTGAGAATTGGATCATATAATCACTAAGTGAAATGATTTCTGCCTTATATTGTACTATTAAACGGTGCATAATATTTTAGTCGCCTATAAAATACCAAATTGATGCTTAGAATGCTGAAAAATAGTTTAAATTTATTATATTATAAATATCGAAATGCCTCTTTTATATTTTGAAGTAAATATAGAGTAGATGTAATTTATAACCAGTACCTTTAACGAGGAGGAATTCAATTGAAAAAAATCAGTTTTAAACTTTGATGTTGGATACATTGCACACGAACGGACAGGTATCATACGATCGCAAATGCTCAGCGCATCAATGAAATCGAAGTGCACAAATCTATTTCATGTGGGAAATCTCTTGAATTCCCCCACATAACAGAGCAATGTAATACGTAAGTAGCGAACATTCATCAAATGTCAAGGATTCAACCACACAGAAACTAGAGAATTAACACGAAGTGTGAGCTAGAGATTCAGGTTTAAGTACATTGAATTCCTGACATTTTTTGTTTTGTTTTAATTATAAGACTTTATTACTTTTTCTTGGGATGAAAGCCAAATGATTTTTACGTTGGCGCCGAACAAAAAAAAAAATAAAAAGACCCTAAAAACGCACCTTTTTTGAGGGTAATTGGAGAAAATTTTAAAGTAGTATTTGATGATATTTCTAAGTCTCATTGAGTTAACATTTTGTATGCAACACCTTCTAAAGTTAAAATTTATATTTAAAATATTTTTTTAGCCATGGGTCGAGTGGCCAGTCTCAAGAAATAGAGATTCATTTTGGTTTTCACTATTTAACTATGAATATATTTCTGCTATTACAGGGCTTCTATGGTTTTTTGTAACATACCCCTGTTTATTACTGACATATTTGTAAATTATAGTAAAATTATTTAATAAATAAATAATAATTATAAATTCTATAAGGATTTTTTTTATTATTGTATAAATGATCAAAAAAATCCGGTATTTAAAAGTAATGTACAAAAAATGATAATTATTCATAGTATATGGTTTATTAATCGATACTTGGAATTAGTAATAGATTCAACATCCATCACATGATTTTTCAACAATATTATTTTGTACGTTTCTCTGCGTGTGTAAGAACTTATTGCTTATCCTTGCCAAACTTAAGCACCAGTGGTCTGTAATAAATGTCTGGTATCTTATTCAAGACCTTAATTAATGATTACGAAAGGTATTTCCATTATTCTAATATTCGTCAATCATAATCCTATCAATATGTTAGAAATATATTATATCTAGTAGATATAGAGATAGATATTATCTACATATATAATGTAAGTAATATGTATTATTTGTTTACTTTAAGGATATATTATGTTGAAATATTGCGTAGACAATGGTATCTCTTATACTGGAGTTGTCAAGATTTCTACAATCTTTATTTGTATCCTAGTGTTTCATTTATTGCATGTCCACAGTAAACAGTTCTTTCATTACAACTGTATTATTCTCTGTCCTTCATCCAGGGCCGGTGATTAATATACATACACGTTATTTTTTGCAAAACTATGTCTGCAAAAAAATATACTTATATTTATATATTAATCACCCGCCCTGGATAAAAGGCAAAGAATAATACATTTATGATGAAAGATAACGCTTGAATATATGTAAAATCAATTTCGTTCGAATCATAGAAGGTTGAAAGTTAATATTTTAAATTAATGACAAATATAAAAGACAGATTTAATTAAAAGCTGGTATTTGCTGAAATTTAGAATGTAAAATGTTCAGTTTTATCAATAAGTATACATAATTGATATGTAATATCGTTTGATGTTTTTCGTATACTAATTAAATTCTTTGAGGTTAATCTTTTACACTTATAAAGTGAGAATATTAAATCTATTATATTATTCCTTTGTGTTGATTAATAAATTTTATTATTTATTATTACACACATTAATTATAGAATTAAATTAATATTGCTGCTCTAATTTTTATTAAAATATTTTATAATTTAGGATAAAATAATATTATAAGGGCTTAACGAATGGAAAAACAAGAAGAAAACAAAAAGAGACGTATAATAAATGTCGTATTATCAGATGTAACACTATTTTTCAATAAATATGTTTATGTCTCTCTAATATTACAAATTATTTCAAATTCAAATAGTGATATTCATTCCATGATCAGAAAATAACTATTATAACTAAACTAACATTACTAAGTTTTCTAAGTTTTTATAATCAATTCTATCATATTACTTGAAAGTGATATAATAATGTAATATAACAGAAAGTGCGAATTATAAATATCGTAATATTTAATAATAAAAATATATAAGTCCTTTACGTTGTAGAAAATTCACTAATAATTAGAAAATTTACGATTTTCTAATTGTAATATTATATTAAAACCACCAAGAGTCTTATCAAACATTCAACAGAAATTTATATTCACTGAAAACTAAACTAAACATCTTTAACGTATAATTAGTTTGCTTTGCGTTCAGTTCTCATGAGGATGCGTCAATTAAAAGTAAGTTTATATTAATAAAATTACTCGTTAAATACCAAACTAGATTTTACAACGCTAGTAAAATTGTATTAATAAAATTATAGATATCGCGTATATTTATAAGAATATGTTATGATTCTAAAAATGTTGATTTTAATGTGAAGAAATAAAATCATTAAACTCCATTAACATTAATACGTCAAAATATTGCCTGAATGGTAAAAATACTACGTTCGCAGAGAATTCCATCATCTGAAGCAGAGAAGTCATCTAATTTTTTGTAATTATTATTGCATACCTTAAAATGTTTATATATGTAGTTATTTAGATCTTCTTAAAATGAATACATACAAAACAAATAACAAAAATCATACGTAAAATTTTCGACGAAAGAAGCACGTGCAGAGTTAATAAAATATGATGGTCTTCCACTCAAACCTATGTTGAAGCATGATATTGGTGAGGCAGTAATCCTCATCTACAAATTTTTATATTTTCTTTGTATCATTTTTTTCTCCACTTTATAGGAGCTACTTTTTATCAGTTTATGTCAGCTTGACAGATAAATAATATCAGAGATTAATATTATATTGTAACGTAAAAAATAATAAATGAATGTGTTTTTTCTTGAATGTTGTCGGCGTTAACTTGGTGGTACATTTTAATAAGATAATTAAAACACTTTAACTTTGTTTTACCACTTTATGTTTGATAATGAACAGTGAATGTTCGAAAATATAGTCACAGCAATAAATATTTTTGTGGTAATACAAAGTTAAAGTGTTTTAATTATCTTATTAGAATGTGTTTTTGGTATGTTTTAAGACTAGAAATAACCTTGCTGGTTGCTACTTTATTGATGCGAGTGTAAAAGATATAATCAATTACAAAAACATAATTACTAATATGATTGCAATTAAAATAAATGGTGATGTGGCCATCATAATAATTTCCCTATATTTTTCTCGAAAACTATGACAATTACGCAAAAATGCTATTCTTAATAATTTGCTCAATTTTGATTCTTTTTCTCCGAAAAGGAAGAAAAAATTCTAAAAATCTGGAAGAATATTTGTTGTAAAATTGGAACAAATCCTAAAAAAAAGTTGAAAAATTCAGATAAAGCAAAAAAAAAACATTTTAAAAGCATGGAAACAAGTAGAAATATTGGAAAATTCTACAACTTTTGGAGAAAATTCTCATTTGCGAGAGACAAATGAAACATTCCAGAATTCATTTCTTCATCTTTCGCATGTCGAAACCGAAATTCCTGAAAATTTACAGAAACGGACGAGAAAAAAATTCTAAGAATTTGGAAGAGAGATTCCTAGAAAATTCTAAGATCTAAAAAGGAAAAAATCTATGAATTTGGAGGATAGATTCCTAGAGGATTCTAAAGATCTAAAAATTTAAAAAAAAATCTAGAAATCTCGAAAGCACAAAGCAAACCTCAATTCTCAAAAATGGAAGAAAAAATTCGGAGAAAATTTGTTGTAAAATTGGAAAAAATCGTGGAAAAAAGTTGAAAATTCAGATAAAGTAAAAGAACATCCTAAAAACATGGAAGTGGAAATATTGGAAAATCTTACAACCTTTGGAGAAAATTCTCCAAATTTGGGAGAGACAAATGAAAAATTTCAGAATTCATATCTTCATCTTTTAGATCTTTGAAAAAAATGTTCGTATTTCGAAAACGAAACTCCTGAAAATTTACAGAAACGAACAAAAAAAATTTCTAACAATTTGGAAGAGAGATTCCTAGAAAATTCTAAGATCTAAAAAGGAAAACAATCTAAGAATTTGGAAGATAGATTCCTAGAGGATTCTAAAGATCTAAAAATTAAAAAAAAAAATCTATAAATCTCGAAAAAAGTTCTCGCAATTTGGAAGGCGAATTTCTGCACAAAGCAAACCGCAATATTTCAAAAAGGAAGAAAAAATTCTAAAAATCTGGTAGAATATTTGTTGTAAAATTGGAACAAATCCTGAAAAATAGTTGAAAAATTCAGATAAAGCAAATAAAACATTTTAAAAACATGGAAACAAGTGGAAATATTGGAAAATTCTACAACTTTTGGACAAAATTCTCGAAATTTGCGACAGACAAATGAAACATTCCAGAATTAATTTCTTCATCTTTCAGATCTTTGAAAAAAAATGTTCGCATTTCGAAAACGAAACTCATGAAAATTCACAAGAACGAACGAGAAAAAAATCTAAAAATATGGAAGAGAGATTCCTAGAAAATTCTAAGATCTAAAAATAAAGCAAAAAATCTAAGAATTTAAAAGATAGATTCCTAAAAGATTCTAAAGATTTGAAAATTCTAAAAAAAAGTCTAGAAATCTCAAAAAAGTTCTCGTTATTTGGAAGAAGAATTTCTGCACAACGCAAACCTCAATTCTCCAAACAGGAAGAAAAAATTCTAAAAATCTAGAAGAAAGTTTTTTTGAAAATTGGAACAAATGCTGAAAAATTCTAAAAACATGAAATCAAAATTCTACAACTTTTGGAGAAAATTCTCGAAATTTGGGATAGACAAATAAATATTCCAAAATACATTTCTTCATCTTTTAGATCTTTGAAAAAAATGTTTGCATTTCCAAAACGAAATTCATGAAAAATTACAGAAACGAACGAAAAAAAAATGTAACAATTTGGAAGAGAGATTCCTAGAAAATTATAAGATCTAAAAAGGAAAAAAATCTATGAATTTAGAGGATAGATTCCTAGAGGATTCTAAAGATCTGAAAATTAAAAAAAAATCTAGAAATCTGGAAAAAAGTTCTTGAAATTATAAAAAAAAAAACTGCTGGGAAATTCTAAAAGATCTGAAAAGGGAATTCTAAAAAAAATCTAGAAATCTTGACAAAAACTATCGCAATTTGGTAGGCAAATTTCTACACAAAGTAACTAAGCCTCCAAAATGCAAGAATTTTTTTTTACAAATTTCATATAACTCTAATAGTTTATTAGCAACAGGCAAATAACGTCAAAATTATTAGGAGTAATTTTTAATTTAATTCAAATTTTGTAATTAAAGTTATTGCAAACCGCGAGGTGATCAGTAATTAAAGTTATATGTATATGTAGGGTGGGTGGGTGGCCTCTATCCCACCCTCTAATCAGTAAAACATAATCGAGGATTTTAATTAGAAGATGTACAATGTAAACAAAATAATTTCATTTTCTAATTGAGTATTCATACAAATATTTCAAATATTTTTTGATGATGTTTTACTGACTGGAGGGTGGGATAGAGGCCATCCACCCACCCTGCATATACATATTAACTTTAATTACTAATCGTCTCGCGGTTTGCAATAATTTTAGTTACAAAATTTGAATGAAAGATGATTAATAAATTATTTTTTTTTTGTAAAATCACAAGGGAGAAAATGAGTTTCTTACTTCAATTCTTCTTTCTTATTCTACAATGTTGCTAAGTGAATGGATTATAAAAGAAAAATGAAAATATTTTTCTCTATATTTTTCATTACACATTTCTCTTTATAAAATCGCAGGAAAAGTGAAGACTAATAGAAAATCTCTTATTCTCTCCTATTCCACTCTCTCACCCAAAGAAAATTCGGTAAAATCATCATTTACAATCAATAATAATAAATTTAAAATATAAATTTCTTCATTTTACTTCACGTAAATCAAACTAGTAACTTTCTCTTTATAATATATAAAAGGTATTCTTTATTATCTTACTCTCTCTCTTTTGATTATATACTTAAACTCTCTTTGTAGTTCCCTATTATCATTATTTCTTTTACTAAATAAGATAGTGTTTTTTTATCTCATATGCTCGCTCCCATTACCTCTATCATATTATTCCATACCTGACAGACTCAAAATTTTATTTTTCACATACTTTTTCTTTGTAATTTCACTGATTTTAATGTCTAAACTAAACATATGTTTCGTCACACAGTGGCTTCATCAGGCAGATGATTAATGATTAATTATATAATGGAATTTTACCAAGTATCCACCTCGTCAATTCAATATTTTTCTTATTTCTTTTATAGTGTATTAACTATTTCTTTTACTCTGTACAGTTATCTGTATAATCTTCTAAATATTTTTAAATTTAGACGAGTGCGTCTCTTTTTTTCTTCCTATTCATTTCGCATTCTTAAATAAATAGAGTGAATATTCTCTTTCTTTAATAGGTAGAAAAAATCTGCTTAGTTCTGACAATTAATTACAAATATTAAATTAAACAACAATAATTACTTTGTTTTGTATAACAGTTATTTATTTAAACGGTGACCAATGGTTTCAATACATTCACCGTTTAAATAAATAACTGTTATACAAAACAAAGTAATTATTGTGTTTAATTTGTGATTAAAATGTATAACAAAGTAGAAGCCTCCATAGTCAATGAACCACAAATATGTTTTTCTTGTATGATGGCGGCATTCACTTGGTAATGGATTTTGATAAAAAGTTTAAATAAAACACTTTATAACTTTGTTTTACCACTTTATGTTTGATAATAGTCAGCCTATGAAACTAGTCACAGTTATCCAAAATATAGTGGTAAAACAAAGTTATAAAGTGTTTTATTTAAAATTTGTTTTTTTATGATAACCTTGACCTATTTTATAAAAAAAACAAATGCGATTAGAAAATAGTATATTTTGTCTGCTATAAATATTTCTTTTTAATACTATTTTCATTTGCCTGATGAAATCACTATGTGATTAAACGTGTTGCAGTGATCAACAATTAAAGCAAAACCTTCTCAACTGTGTTATTTTATTTCAAAACATTTCCTATAGCACAAATTACCACCTTGTAACGGTGGCAACATTATGATACAAACAATTAGATAATTATTTAATACACAACCTTTAGTAAGAGTTTGCTTTGATCGTTTAAAGCAGTGTTTCCCAATCTTTTTTTTTTGTCATGCCCCACCTAAGCCTTTCTACACTCACATACAGAATTTTTAATATTAAAAAATTGAATTGTTCACTTAAGAAACTTATATGGTAGGTTTTAGGAAGAAATCATTAGGAAATTATTAACGAAACAGAGTAAGTAAATTTTCAAATCATATAATGAGAAACTGAAATTCAAATTCGAAATAATTTTCTATAATAATTTATAATTTTAATTTAGGTTAATCTTTGCGCATGATCCTTGCTGCACAGAGATTTTATGTTAGGTTTCAATTTGGTTAGCTTCAGTCTCAAGTCTTCCCGTTGTGTTATATCCAGACGATTTCTGTTTTTCCCAGTAAATCATTTACACTCTAATTCCACATTCAGATAAATACGAAGATGGAAACGGTAATAATAGTTTTCTTGAACATTTGGTTGAATTTTGTATTTGATTTTGTTTCCTCACAATGCCATTTTGCGTTTCTGGGAGTTCTTCTTGGTACTGCATATTTGATTTATCAGACAAATCCACTAACATTGGCTGCATCATCTATGTTGGAAAATCAATTTGTTTTAAATCAAAAAATCTTTCTTTTAAATCAGCCGATAGAATTTTTTAATGATCGACAATAACAAGTATAGCAGTATTATTTACTTCACAATTTTGGAGCCAATGAAACTGTTCAAAGTTTTTGTTAATATATTTCTCAATAAGGGCAATGAAACCAAATATCTTAGCTTTTATATCGACCAGAGTTTTATTTGTTCCTTGAAATTGCTTCTTTAATATAACAGGCGGGTTTTGGCCACAAGTCATATGCTTAAAATATAATATTCCAGCTCACATGTTTGCTAAGATAGTGCTCTAATTCGCTTCTCGTGCAAAAAATTATATTAATTTGAAAATGAGTGAAATATCTGAAGAAAAGCCGCAAAACCGCTGCAAGAATTTGTGAAGTATTAGTGAACGAAGGACCCAGGAGTAGTTTGCTAGATTCCGTTCCGGAAATTTGGATGTTAAAGATGCACCTCGCTATGGCCGGCCAATAACTAAAACAGTCGATGCAAAACCTACATGCAAGCTATCGCGAAATATGGCAGTTTGGAAGCATTTAAAGAGAGCAGGCTACAAAAAGAATTGACGACAAAAAAGCTTCTTTTGAGTGTTTGGTGGGACTAGAAGGGAATTGTCTATTATGACAAACTGTATCAAATAGTATCAAACAGTTTCACAATTCTTTTCAAGCAGTTCCTTTTAGAGAGCCATCTTACTTCAGTGTGAAGTAAAAGTCTGCATTTTGTTCTTCACAAAATGGCTTGAACCAATTGCAGTAAGAATTTTCTTGTTTTCAGCTTTTCAACAAAGTTGTTTTTCAATATCTTCACTCATTTCGTCTATTCTTCAGCCAACAGTATTTTTAGCTTTTACATCTTTGTCATCTTTTTTGAGAACCGTTTTAAGAAATGCTGATATTGGTTTTATTAAATTCTCTCCTATAATATGCTTTTCTCCAGATTCAGCGATGAATTAAGAAATTTAATAACTAGCCTCAAGAGTACGCTAGTATGAGCAGTAAATAGAAAAATCTCGCATTGAATTTAAATTTCCCACTTTGGGAAACACCGGTTTAAAGGTTTAATTTAACGAGAGCTTCAATTCTATTGATCAAAAATGTCACAATAGGCCGAAAACTAAAATCGTTATAAAATTTGATTTGATTAGTCAAAAAAATCAATTTATAAAAGTCTATAGGCTTAAAATATCAGTTCTACAAAAAACCTTATTGTAAGAAAATTTATATCTTCAAACAATTTGCTAATCATTTGAAAGTTGTTAATGAAAAGTATAGATTTATATACTTATCAACAAAATTCTATTGGTCAAAAATTTCTGTCTAAAATGTTAATATTTGATAAGATAAATATATTGAAAGAAAATTTGATCATATCAACTTCAAGAAAATCCTTTGGCAGACTATGTCAATCATTGGCCAAAAATTTTAACCTTACATAATTCTATTGTCATAATTACATTATTTACAATTCATACATTTTTGAATAGGATGTATACTTGGTGCCTCATTTAAGTGGTGACAACCATTGGTACAGTCGCCAAATCTTTATTTTTTTAAATTCTTGCATGTTAACAAGGCTAAATAAATATAAACTTTCTTCTAGGACATCCTGTAATTAAATATGTAAGCGGTAGCGGATTAACGATTTCTTAAAGACAAGCACACCACTGTGCTGCATTAGATGCTCCAAAACAGATGGATAGAAATTGTACAATACTTTAAAGGAACAGTTTAAACCCATAAAAAATATTGAAGCTAATTGTATCACCATTTCCTGCTTCTATAATCTACCTGAACTTCGTGGTTAGAAAAAATCCATAAATATTGTTAAACAAACTGTCTCAAAACTATAGGAAATGGCACTCTTAAGATCAATTTCTATAGATATTGGAAGATTTTAAATTTGCTAGTATTTGGCCATATATCAGGCATTGATTTGGTAATTTCGCGCTCTTATACTTATGATTGATACCCATCTTCATTGAAGAAGGAGATCTTCTGCACTGATACAAAAGAAAGTAAAGACTCTAAAAGAAAGAAACGGATGCGCATTATAAACAAAAAATTCTGCAATTAAATATTTTAGCTCCAATGCTAACCTCTTCAGGAGCACAACGGGCCTGGTGAGGTCTAGGTGCTCTGGTCAATGATTTGTTCACCCTTGGCAAGGTCGATCCAGATAAACTCTTCATTCGAAATAACATCAACGTCCAAATAAATAAAATATAAAAATTCAGCCGATAAAATAAATTCGGTAATTAACAAAATGGAATTGGAATTAAAACGGAAAAAAAGAAAAAAATGGTTTATTTTTATGGGAGTTTCCCGAAATTTTATTTGTGAAAAAGATTCTTGAAATGCAAATTATGTATGCGGTGGAGGTGTTAACATTAAGTACGCAATTCATTTGTTAATCACCATGTAAGTTAGGACATTAAAGTTGCCAAATATAAACACTTTAGTAGAGTAAGTGTTTATATTTGGCAACTTTAATGTCACACTTACTCTACTAAAGTGTTTATATTTGGCAACTTTAATGTCCTAACTTTACCAAAATTCTAAAAATTTTCCATAGATTATTTACAATGTATTATAATTAGGGTAGAGTTTATCCTAAATGAAGATGTTCGTATTAACTTAACACCTCAATATTCTCTTCTCTATTATTATTGCTTATTACTTAATAGACATCTTAGATACAACTTTAGCTATACATGACATGACTTAAAAAAACAGTTCTTTAGTCGTACCGTTGTAAGTATTTAAAGATTTAGTTTATTTAACTTTGTAGAATAACTTTTTATTTTTTCTTTTGAGGTAAGAGAGAAATTGAAATGTATTTTAATGAGTGAGTTGCTAATCTTATAAAAGCATTTTTCATAATCGTTTAAATTTGATTAACACATAGAATTTCACTTTTTATTATTAATCACTGTAACATGTTTCACCAAAAACTAATAAAAGACTTCAATTAAAAGTTTAAAGTCATATAAGTACTGTTTTAATGCACGTAGAAGTAGAAAATATATATTTAACAAATATGCGTTAGTTGTGTAAATAGGAAATAAGTGAATGTAAATGATTTGACTAATAAATGGATTTTAATTTCAACGCACTTATCTGACTTGTCTCAGTTTCAGTTGTCTCATAATTTATTATCTCTGGGAACGGTTTGAGAATGTTAATTTTCCATTTAGTTTTCTATTTTCTATTCACGGAGAGTACGCGGTCGACATTAGAATAGATATTTAACAAGATATATTTTTATCTAGAAATCTCACTGAAGAAAACGACAAATGTGTTCTTCTGATGTTCCGATTTGTAATGGCGTGGTTATGATGATTAAAAATAAAGCTAGGTACGCTTCCAAGTCCAGTTGAATTTCTTTTTTTTTACTTTACATTTTCTGAATTTCTTAAGAGAGGTTTTTCTAATAAATTAAAAATATGAAAACATTTTTTAAATCTACAACAATGCATCTTATTAGTCAGAAGAGTAGTTGTTTTAATACGTGATCTGCTTTGTAGTGTTAGTAAGACTTGTTGAAATGTTTTCGTGTTTTTAATTTATTAGTTAAAAGGACTTTAATACATTTAATTAGTAATTATGAAACCAAACAAGTCTTTTATTTACAAATCCACACTTGTGATGTATTTATTTCATCAGGAAAGTATTAATTTTAATAATAACTCCATTTACGAGAGTGATATTTTATCTATTTTACTATTGTAGTACTAAAGTTATTATTAAGTAGTGATTAACTGCAGTAGAATATTAACATACTTATGTGAATATTTTCAACTGCGATAATGAAATCTTATCATTACTTAAGTATTCTATTATGTAAAATAATTGACTTTCTCTATTATAATTGTTTTCATAATAAAGACAAGAAAAATAGATATGAAAATCAATCTTTATTTCTTGTCTTTATTTCAATAAACTTCACACTTTTAGTTTATGAAATAAAGACAAGAAATAAAGATTGTTTTTCATATCTTTTTATTATAATAAACTACACACTTTTAGTTTATGACATAAAGACGAGATATAAAGATTGTTTTTGATATCTATTTTTCTCATTATCTTTATGTATTTATTTATCGTCTTTAAGAATTTATTTACAAACTCAATTAAGAAACTACTGATCCACTAATCTAATAATTTATTTATGCTGCTGATATTTTTCGCATATATACACTGAAATTTTCAACAAATAATTTTAATATATATTTCGCGTTTAATTAATTGCAAGATTACTCAAAAACTAAAATATACAATATAAACTTTAGTGCGTAATTAAGTCTGCTATAGCAAAAACAGTACGCAGCAAACATGTTTATTTAATTATGTACAAACTGAGATCCTTTAATAAAATATTAATTATTAATAAAGATTTTTTATGGAACAAATTTTAGTCTTATGATTAAAAGCTCAAATTTATGAATAAACCTACAGTAATGTAAATATTACTTTAAATTAAAATTTTATATTTTCAGTAACAAAAGTAGTAAACAATTTATAGATTCATCATTTTCTGTTTTTCTTTTTATTCAACGTTATAATTCCAGCAAATTTATTTTGGGTAATTGCGGCATTTATATTCCGCGAGTAAATGTGTAATAAAGTGTGGCGTATTAAATCCCCTCGTATATGGAAAATGTGAAAAAAAAGTAAATAATGTACGGCTGCCGTTAAAATAATCGATGAACGCATTAAAATTGTTTTTACTATCATGCTCGCCAATCGCATTGTTATCGCTAAAAATTTCAATTCTCGATCGTAAAACTGGACGCGTTAAATAATTTTAATGTTATTCAGCATACAGATGTTTGATAGTAACTCTATATTTCCAGCTTGGGTTCGTGTAAAAATTTCTAAGTGTTATGGAGTTCCCTGGAATATACAGACGGGGGTGGATTTTTTTTAATGGTTATGATTTCGCATCTGTTGCATGAATTTTGCTCCATGTATCGTTATTGCTTTCAAAGTTAAATTGAATAAACCTTACTAATACTATACACAATCTGCACGTTTATGGTAATAGATTGAAAAAGCGTTTTATCAATTTTAAATATTAAATTTTGAAGGGGTTTACTTTGGGGTGCATCTTGAATAAAATGGTAAATTAAAATCATCGTCTTTATTTTATTAATTTGTAGAAACTTTCGCTGCTTGTTAGAAATAACATCGATTTCTTCTTATAGTAAAAATTTATCATTATCTGTCAAATATTACTCCTTCAAAGATTCCTTTGCTAAGAAATCCTTTCTTATTAAGGTTTTATTTGTGATTATCACAGCTAATAATCTTGTTCTGCTTCATTCTAGATAGAACCAAATTTTCTGACTTGATGAACAATAATACTGCCAGTCTGACAAAAACGACATTTCATGAACTGAAATGAAAATGCCGAAGTATATGGCAAAATCAAGTAAAATCAACATCATGTTTGCCATGTATAAATTCAGAAGACTCTGGGTGAGAGTGGAAGATCATGATAGGTGAACTCAGTTTATTTCATTTATTTGAAGATATGTATGTATAAGTTTAGATCATTTTTGTTAGCACATTGAATAAAGCTAATAAACATCAACATTAAACATTATGTTCAATTTAATTTCTGATTCCATGGAAACTACAATTTTCTCGATGATGTAAGTCCAAAGTCTCACTGTTCTTAGATATTCCTACGATTAGTGTCTTATTACACCAGCGATTTCTTTCTACAAATAAGAAATTATCATTATTTTGCAGAGATAATTTCTTCAAAAATTCTGCTCCCAAGAAGAGGTTTCTGATTGTGATAACACATCTGCTAACCCATATTTAATTTAATTTCTATTTTCACAATAACTACGTTAAAATCTGTTTACATATCAGAGCATATTTCCAGTTTTTTTTAAATTTTCAATCATTTTATGGAATAATAATTGCAATATTTCATCAGATTTAAACGTTAAACCACGCAAAACCTAACTATGCGAATTTCAATTATTGGGTGCTCTAATAAATCAAACTTCAGCCAATATTCGACAGGTAACGAATAATACGTGAATATGCTATGCATCAGGAAAAAAATATGATATACAGTTTCATTTCATGTTGATAGAAGATTAATGTTATAAATAGAAGTGATTTTTATTATTCAAATATATCCATTATGTAAACATATATTATGTTTGTGTAGTAAAAACATATATTCCCATCAATCAACACCATTATTGTTGTTTGACTTAGATATTACGTTTCTATCTAAAACTTAGCTCTTTGATAAGTATACTCCTTGCGAAAGGAAATTTTGCCGTAGCAAATTGCATCATACCCGAGCTATGTACTTGATGAATCAGTAATGCATACGCGAGCAAGGATCTCGATTTAAATTCTCTTAGAATTCGCCAGCCTTTAATTAATCCATCTGCGGCGCTGATTTATCGCGTCAGAATATCTGAAATTAGGTTTAAGTTATCACGAGTGCAGCACTCTCCACATGTATAAACTATTACGTGGCTTATATCAAAGACTATACGCGCTTCCCCCAATTACGATCCCCAATTGTGTTATTTTGGATAATTTATTAGATATTTATACGTGGCACATGCGGGGGTAATTTGACGCCCCAATAGGTAATAAGGGCAGTGTCATAGCATGTAACACGCTTCACTTTGATCTCGCCGTTGGACACACATATGGACCGCAGCTTACTCTGATGACCATTACTCCCAACTCTATGTTTAGATATGCACACTGCCATGAATTTATATTTAGCCGAATTAACAACATTAAACGGGCCGGATTGAAAATTAAATAACCATGTAGGTTTACACCTGCCTCATTCATCTCCGAATACCGCTCAGAAATGTTAATTAGACGTAAATTTGAATCATCGCTTCAACTGGTTTGAACACCCTTAATTAGATTAGGCTCAAGACGGTACAAACGGATTTATTAATATGACTTTGAGAACCGATATCCCTAAATTATTCCGCACTCTTGAGAATTGTCCTATAATACAGAGGATGATGTCGGCCGTAAAGATGTATCCATGAATCTTGTAAACATTAAGCGAGTCGGTTAAATAAATAGATGGAAAAATACAATACCTCAAGGACTGGACGTATTCAAAGTATAGAAGCGAGATTCTTGTTTACGGCCCTCACAGATAAAACTTAAAATTTATATTAGTTTTATTATCCGTAGTTTTCAACATTTATTGACAGAATATTTTCGTGCCGCTGCTCTAAACCGTACGTTCTCAAAACTCTTTTATTTTCATAACTTAAATTGAGTTCTTGTTTGTATCTGTTCCTATTACGTCAATAATATTATCACACGTGCAACGCGTTAAATGAAAATTTGATTTTAAAACTCCTATAATACTAGCAATAAATGTATTAGTTCATTAAAATAATATCTAAGAACCGCAAAACTTATATTTCTATTATAACTGCGAATTAGAAAAATATTACAAATTTCAATTGCTTTTCGGCGATTACTTTTATTTCAACATAATTTTAACGATATAGCTTATTTATCGATTTTCACTTGTTTTTCAAATGAAATGGTGTTTCAAAAAAAATGATAGATACGGCAGAACAATGAGCAACGACAAAAAAAAGAAAAAGAGAAATTTTATGAGAGACTACAAAATGAAATAGAAGATAGCAAAGGAAGCAAGTACTTAATGAAGATATAATTGGAAGAATAGGGCAGAAGAACAAAGAAAGATGCATGGAAAAGTATGGAAAAGTGAACAGAAACGAAAATGGAAAAAGACAATATAAATCAATAATAGACTACTTGTTAGATAGACGCAGAAGAATGGTAAAAAATAACAGGATATAACTAATATGTAGCGAACACTGCATTTTAAAAATTGACACAGGAGCAGAAAACTTGAAGAGAACAAAGTGTAAAAGAATAATAAACTAAAAAACAAAAAGCTACAAATTGAATGAGGAAGAAACTAGTAATGAATACCATTCAAAAATGAAGAAAATGTATAGTTACACAAAGAAAATAAGAGAAAATAGAGCAGAAAGCAAATGGAAAAATTTTCAAACAAGAAAGAAATAATAGATAGATTAACAAAAAGAATTACCGAGGTAAAAATATAAGGAAAAAATAAAACAGGAAGACCAAGGAAGGGTTGGAACGAACACGTACCTCAAGCAACGGAATGAAGAGGAATAGAATGGGGAGAAATAAGAAAAAATCCCACAAAATAGAGAACAGTGGAAAAGAAGATTAAGAAGAAAATAACTAAGACATATTGTACGGAATAAGTCCAATGATAAAAGATAAATAAATAAATAAATAGTTGTGTTTCAATACAAAAATTCATTCACTTTTTTCTATTAACCTAATTGCTAATTTTTTTTTTTAATTCTTAATTAGTATTTGACTATTCACACATTTTTGAAAGATTTGTTTTCCACAATTTTCAGAAGCACTAAAACTATTATTTTCCTCAGCTGATTTTTTATTGGTTATTTCGTTTTCTCACTATTTGCAATTTTTTTACAACAGTTGTTTTGTTGAATTTGTCTACTTTTTTTTAAATATATATAATTCCATTAACATTTGCATTGTAGTCTTTGCATTTTACATTACTTTATCTACGATCGTACAGAAAGTAGACGCTTTTTGCATCATTTTTCATGGTAAAAGTGGCTTTTTAAAGCACTAGTGCTTTTTTACGTTTTTATTGCACGGTAATGTCAAACTGTTTTTATTGCACAGAATTGTCAAATTTGACAGATGAATATATTTCGACGAAAATCTTAATTTTTTACTAATTAATACAAAAAACTAATAAACTATAAATAAAATATATAATACAAACCAAATGGCAGATTTAAGAACTTTCAAGATTTCATTTAATGCAAGTCGAAGAGATTACAACAGCGCGAACATTTTTTCCATAAATAATAATGGCGGCCGACATTTGTGCTACTTGTTTACTCGTTGCTAAGTAACGCTTTCATTAGTGCACTGCGGGTAAAATATGTTTTCATTAATTGAATTATTGAAATGACATTAAAATATAGTAATATTATTATAAGAATATATTCTTTGAAATCCTTTACGATCGAAGATAAAATTTTGTAAGGCACTCGTGTAAAAAGTTTCTTTATTGCACTCCTGGCTTTAAAAAAACTCGCTCGTTCCTCGCTCGTGTTTTTAAACGCCAGTTCGTGCAATAAAGCATCACTTTTTACACTTGTACCTTAAATAACTATTATCTACGATCGTACAGAAAGTAGACGCTTTTTGCATCATTTTTCATTGTGAAAGTGGCTTTTTAAAGCACTAGTGCTTTTTTACGTTTTTATTGCACGGTAATGTCAAACTATTTTTATTGCACAGAAATGTCAAATTTGACAGATGGATATATTACAACACAAATTTTCGACGAAAAACTTAATTTTTTATTAATTGATACAAATAACTAATAAACTATAAATAAAATATATAATACAAACGAAATGGTAGATTTAAGAACTCCGAAGATTTCATTAAATGCAAGTCGAAGCGATTACAATAAAGCGAACATTTTTTCCACAAATAATAATGGCGGCCGACATTTGTGCAATTTCTTTACTGGTTGCTAAGTAACGCTTTTATTAGTGAACTGTGGGTAAAATATGTTTTCATTAATTGAATTATTGAAATGACATTAAATATTAATCATATGAATATATTCTTTGAAATCCTTTACGATCGAAGATAAAATTTTGTAAGGCACACGTGTAAAAAGTTTCTTTATTGCACTCATGGCTTTAAAAAAACTCACTCGTTCCTCGCTCGTGTATCACTTATTACACTTGTACCTTAAATAACTATTTATTGTTACAAAATTTCTAATTAATATCACAGTCAATATTGAAGAAAGAAACTTATTTTTAATAAACCTGCTATCAGCAATGTAATGTAATTAAAACATTAAAACCTCTAACTTACCCTACAATCAGTAGAAGCAGTAGAATATATACAAAAGTTTACTATAGAAATTTTTTTGTTTAACTTTAAGTTATTAATTTGTTTTGCCAGAAAACTTTTACTACTGGAAATTTTTACATTTGCTATTATTTGTGCGTTTCTGAAATGTTAATTTTCATATTATTGTATAACTGGTGATAGTCATTAACATTATTGACAATTTCATTTGTTTTAGAAGAAGAGCTATAGCACATTATCCACTTCTTTATTTACTACATTTTTTGACGAAGTTTTATTTATCTAAAACTTCTGACTTTTTTAATTACAACAATTTTGCTTTCCCCATCTGTATTTAACTGCTTTCTAATTTAAAAAATGAAAGTTTTTTTATTATTTGATGGTATTTAAATAAAGTGGTAAAACAAACTTATTATTATTATTATTATGTAACCTTTATTGTTTGATTTTATTGAATTTAACTTCTATTTTGCAATTCCTTTTATAATTTTGGTTTAACTCAGTTTTGGATGAGTTTTAATTATTTAACGTAACTTGTAAACGGCTTTGATTGCATTATTTATTTCCTATTCCTCTTTCAGGGTTAAATAATGTTAGGATATTTTTGTTTGATAGGTTTAGAAGTTTGATACAAAATTCGATAGTACTACACTTATCATGAATACGATAATATGTATGTGAATGGTTTAAATCCGTATTTTTGATGGATTTTAGTTTCCTTAGATGTTTTATTTTTGGAAGTAGGATTTTGTACTATTCCAATTAGTTTTTGCTTTTTTCTCAGACGAATTTGGTGGGATATAGAGACCTTATAAGTCTTAGGGAACTTTAATAATTATGACATATGATAATATATCTCTTTTGTTAATGAAATTAGCTACTATTTATTTCTTGAATTTTGGAGGCGTTCACTTCGTAGTACATTTTTAATGAATAAAAGAAAAACGTTTAACTTTTTTATACTACTTTTTATTTTTATACAACACTTTGTGACTAGTTTCGAATTACACAGTAATCATTATCAAACTATTTATTTATTTGTATTCTTAGCATACTCTAGACATATTAAAAATTATATTAATTATTAATTAATTAGTAATGTTTAAATTATTGTAGTTGTCTCATTGTTGCAGATTTACGAAATGTGTCTGTATTTTTGAATTATTGTAAAATTCATTGTGTTACGTCGAAGTGTGCTCTCAAAAATTATTGCGGTAGGTTAAAAGCACTCCAAGTTAATTAAAATATATTAAGAATAAATTAATGCAAACAAGAAAAAAACATCTAGCAAAATAAAATATTAGTACTACTTACGTCGCAACGTTTGAATACAATTCATCACATCATTCATCATCATCATCAGAAATAGGCTGATTAGACACAAACTGATAAATCTGTGATTAAAGACTGCGAGTTTAAACGATTAACAACAATACTAGCGCTATATTTTTCTTTGTGTTTGTATTTTTACAAGAGTCTTTTAATACAGATATTGTATATATAAAACATTAAAAATTATATGAAGTACCATTACGAAAAATAGACTAAAACAATGGAATATAAAGAGCTGAAAATCGCCCGCAAATAATTGAAAATTTCTAAAAATAATACTATAAAACGTTTCTATTTTTCTTTAGGTTTAAAAAGCTAAAAATTGGTCAAGTATACTGAATAAAATACGTATTACTGTGTAATACTACTTAAGTTTCGACTTTGTAGAGTTATTTTCAAGAGATTAATTGTCAGAAGTGAAAACCTAAGAAGTGTTTGTTTATTTGTATAAATTACGACTTAATGTAATTACAATAAATAATTGAGGTAAGAGAAATACCAAGATACTTTAAATATCTCAGGAAGCAACTGTAGAAACGCCAATAATCAGAAAATTGTTACTATCAAAAGAAATTATATAAAATAAGCAAATCAAAAATATCAAAAAATGTATTTCACAATTATTAGAATATTAATAATGAACTCTTTTGTTTCATTGAGTTGTCCATTTGAATGCCTCTTATTGGCAAATAGGTTTTAACTTTTTTTGACTTGACATTTTACTCGATTATCAAAAAAAGTTAAAACCAATAAAGAATTGCCAATAAATGGACAACTCAATTGGAAACAAAAGAGTTTATTATTAATATTCCAATAATTGTGAAATTAGTAGTTTTAGGTTCGTAAATTTTTATATTGTATGTATTTAGAAGAAAGGGCGAAGAACCAATGGCCTAGAGTAAATGTCAAAGTAATGAAAAGCTCAATGGAAGTTTAATGTTTAATGAACATTGATTGTTACATTTTGTTTTCGACTACAGAATGAACATATATCATTTTTTATGATGTATGTTTTTTAAATTATCAATAATAATGACTTGAAAGAGTCGAATATGTACATTAATATTGTATAATCATTAATATAGTGTGGTAAAAACATTGAAAATCGTGTTTTATTTAAATTTTAAAATTCTTTATTCCGAAAGATAAAAATGTGCAGATATATCGTGCTCAACATAATAAAACAGTGCGGGCTTAATTGATTACCTTACCTCGGAGCCTATAATGTTAATCCAGAACTGTCAGTGGAGTATAGTGTGGAAAAACTTAAATTTAAATCTAAATGAAAATTAAATTCATTAGAAACCTATATGAATTTTGATGATAACCATCAATGGACGTTAACTGATAAGACTAAAAAGTAATTATTCTGGTCTGTCATTCTACTCTTTAAAAAATTTATTCATTTCATTGTTCTTAATAATAAAATTATAGATTGCTTATGTAACTGGTACTATTTTATTAGGGGTGTTCAAATGGAAAAGTACGAAACGATTTTGTGGGTGTAAATCTGAGCACAAGGATTCCATTGATTAACGAGCTAAAGGATTCCGTGTTTATAGAACTCCTGTGGCCAAGATGAGACCCACTCCTTCACATTATCGTCCATGTTCTTTCAGATATTTTTTTAGGGAGTTTTGCTTTTTCCATGTATCTGGAAAAAGCAGAACGACATGTCCGAGCTGTAGGGTATATGGTCAAACTGTTCTCACTTTAAATTGGCCATTTGCGCGTGTTTGACCTTGGAGACGTGTGGACGCGAGTTAATGGTTCTTCTGTGCTTGAAGAATTCAAAAAGTAGAGGGCAGCGCTTCAAAAGACGTTGCGAAAGACACAAGACCAGCCTTTCGCAACGTCTTATGAAGCGCTGCCCTCTACTTTTTGAATTCTTCTTGAACGACCACAGGAGTTCTGGGATCACGGAATCGTTCAGCTCATTAATCAAAGGAATCATTATGCTGAAGTCTGTAGTGCATATTTTGAATAAGGACACATATCAAGCATAGTTTTTGTATACAAAATAGTTCATGGTCCTACTCATTCATCTGTGATTTTGGATAATATTAGGTTTCCATCCTTTAGCAGTTGACAAAAGCCAACTTTTAGGATTTTACCTCATAGCACCAATTATAGACTGAGGTCTCCGGTAAACATTATTTGTATTACCTCTAATCAATTATCATCTTACTGTGATACAATAACTCCCTCAGATACGTCTTTACACAATGTAAATCACTAACTAATAACTAGTTTGTAACCATTTATGTTTTGTTTTTAAGTTATTTTAAATGTAATACTTCTTCATGTAGAAAGATGATTTTTTCCTCTATGGTAATAAATAAATAAATAATCACACTATCGTTTCGTACCTTTTCATTTGATCACTCCTAGTACATAATATAAACAAAAAATTAGTTCTTCTTCTTTCTTTGGAAAACAAACAAAAAACGGCGAGTAAACATCTGGAGGTGAATGTTCGCTCTAAGAAGAAATGTGTACTAATTCTATGACTATTTTTATTGTATGTATAAATATAATTTGGATGCAAATTGATACGATAAAATCTCA
Source organism: Ontholestes murinus (assembly GCA_963969525.1). Classification (NCBI taxonomy): domain Eukaryota; kingdom Metazoa; phylum Arthropoda; class Insecta; order Coleoptera; family Staphylinidae; genus Ontholestes; species Ontholestes murinus. The sequence continues at coordinate 58,953,074 of OZ018396.1, forward strand.
CAGAAAAATCATGTCGTTTATACAAATTTATGGAATGGAAAATTGTAGACCTGATAATACAAAAAATCAGAGAAAAGTGGACGAGGGAATGATGAAGACTATAAAAAGTTTGGTCGGATAGAGAAAATTATTGTGTATAAGATAATTATCTAACAAGAAGATAAATGTAGGTTTTAGGTTAAATTAAGTTCACTTGGCTTGTTTCACAAATTAATAATTTATTCGACTAGTTTCGGCTCAAGGCCATTATTCTTGATAATGGCCTTGATTAATTTGTGAAACGAGCCAAGTGAATTTAATTAAACCTAAAACCTACATTATTACAATGTTTCACCAAGTAATTGATGACAAACAAGTATATGATATCAAGAAGATAAACCTTAATTAATATTAATGCATAAAACATTTAGTATCAATGGGATATATTTAATTCTTCACAAACAGATCCTTAACAGTCAAGATCAATAACTCTTTCTCTGCTCTGTTTACACCTCAATAAGTTCTACCATAAAATCTGCTCTATCTCAACTACTCTACAACATTTTTTGATTCGACATTTACAATCTTCTTTACTTTAATTCCTTCAAATACCTCCTGTAATCTTCTCCTATAATTTCCCATTTCCAATTCCAGCAGCTTATTGACTCCCTGTGATACTGGTTAAAATTATTATTATTAATACCACCGTAATAATAACTCCCCAAATAATTCATTTCTTAAATAACGTTTTCTCTTTATATTTGCGTAAAATACCTGGGAAATACCAAACATTAAAAACTTTTAGAAAACACACAGATTTTAATCAAGGAAAAATTACAACAAGGGCAAATTTGTTGTAGAGTTACGTGAAGATATGATTAAAACTTGATTAAAACGCTAACAATTTCTTCACAATTAATTTTTATTCCGCTAGATGTATATTTAGGGTACCATGCACCCATTATCAATAGCTTATAACTGTTATAAGGTATTGATAATAGTGCAAAGTACCCGAAATGTACATCTAGTGAACTAAAAATTAATTGTGAAGAAAGTGTTAGTGTTTTGATCTACAAAATAATTTGTTGTCTGTTTACTTAACTGTAATAATGTCTTTTTCTCTAACTGCTGCAATTCTCCTACGGATAAAATCCATGTTAGAGAGTGATCTCTAAATATTAAGAATTATCTCCTATTTTATCGAATTTCTGCTATGTAAAATAGAGTCGTTCGAAATATTATTTTACAGAAGGATGCTTTGCATATCCTTGACACAAGAAAACAAACATGGAATTATTACAAGTTGTGGATAAAGAATGCGAAGTAATTAACAGTTTAAAGAGAAGAAAGCTACAATATCTAGAACTTGTCAAATAAAGGGAAAAAGGAACATTGGTATAATAAGAATTACGTGGTTGCAAAATTTGAGAGATTGGTTTAAATGCAGTTCTATTGAACATTTTTGAGCAGCACAGCAGAAAATAAGGTAAAAATAGCAATACAGATTTACAATCTCTGTTAGAAGACGGCAGTAGGAGAAGAAGCCATGCCTATCAAAACGCAATTTTCATTCCTAAGTGAAATTACGCAAAGTCATAAATCAGTATTTCCTCACATCATTCAACAACATTAGATGAGAAACACTAAGACTGACAAATCGAAACTGAAAGACTGTTCTCAATAGCCATTTATCAGATGATGTTATTGAAAATATACAACCATGAATTAATGCCTAATATATAAAAGATTTGACAGGTATTCTGCTAGTCATATTGATAGAATTGAAGAATATTTTGTAGTGTGCAGAAAAAACAAGGATAAATCTTTAGATTTTAATTAAATCCTGGCCAAATATAAATAATGTCTACAAGAAGTGGTTTATATATATTGATTTTTCCCTTACACGATTCTGATTTGTTCAAATATAATTAAGCTTACAATATAAGAGATAAGTGTAAAAAATTCGATTTTGATATATAAATTTAACAAAACTAAAAATTAAATGCATATTCCTATTAAACAAGTTCGAATCAATTATCATGATTTTTAAATCTTACAACATGTTTCTTGAAAATAAAGAAAAGAAACGTTAAAATTCCAAACGCAATGATAAAAAAATAGTTTTCCTTAACATTTCTTACATATTACTTATAGAAAAAATAACTAGCAACTTGGAAGAACATAAATAAGAATCTAAAATCAATGTAAACAATGTCAATTAAAAGAAAACCCATTCTCATTTCATGCAATAATTCATATATTCATATTGATTTGATTATTTAAGAAAATTTGTAATGTATACGTACTTTTAAGCTCCAAGTAGAAATAATATATTGTTGAACTTACCTAAAACAAAAATAAATACATTAAAATTACATTCTAATAACATGATAACATTTAATCGTTTGAAACAGCGAAGGAAAGGATATATTGTGTTTGAATGGAAGAACATTTAATGCAAATGAATTCAGCATTCAGAATTTTATATGTATGTACTTTGTTGAGCCATTTCTGTTAATTTTCTTTTATAAAAACATGTATGATATATACAAATATAATATAATATAATATTTATTATATAAATATCAAATTCGTGAATTTAAGTCAATCGTTAGGTTCGAAGGAACAATCGAGGAAAAAAATATATCTAACTATAGATAGCAAAAACCCGGAGAGCCCTTTTGCAATTTAAGAAATAGATGTCGACGCAACGTGGAAATAATTAATCAAGAGAGAACCCGGGGCGAATTAATTGGAATCCGCTGCGGGATCAGCACATTCATTGAAAGATTAGTGATTAAAGATTATGGATTGATTACGAAAGTCAGATTAAGTAGCTGACCCATATATTACAACCCGTTGTATATTTCTGTAACGAATGTGCAGTCGTGAGCCCCGATTCATTGGCCAGAACTAATTGATAAAAAAAGGATATTTTTCTGCCCACACAAGATAATATAAAATACGCAAAAATGCCACAATTAATAATTAAATATAATTATTTGTTTAATAATCTTTTATATCTGAAATTACTCTTTTTAACATGTATTTATCAAGTGATAAATTACAAAAATCCTTTGTTTTCTTCGCTATTGCATAAAACATAAGTTTCTGCTATTGTCAAAGCAATTAAAATTATACTAGAGATCTACAAATCCTATAAACTCTTCAATTTTTAAATTATTCATCCATTATCAGTTTAAATACAAAATATAACCTATAACTTCACTTGAAAGAATATTACACTAGTATCACTTGAAATAATTCAATGTATTGAAAATGGTAATTTTCTACATCGTCTATATGTCTACTAAATTGGATGGCTTTTTAAAACGCATACAAACACATCAGGATTCAAATTACGCTTACCATACCTAAACGAAGAATAATTGGTGATTCTGAAAGACCATCGAACCTTAAACGCGTTGCATTTGATCATTACGCCCTGTAAATCGTCGGAGTCGCTACAAACTGTAATTTACTTTATTTAGTAGGAAATCATTCTGATGAAATGAAAGGGAGAACGTTTCCAATTATATTTATGGGACGTCTCGTGGAACTGTGTAACACAACGCGAGGTGAACACAATGGAGAAATTGTCAGATTGTATGCAATCTTGACATGGCCCTTTCTTAATCCCCACTATTGTGTCGTAGGGGGATGTATCGTGCCCAGCCAGCGCACGATATATCGATAGCTACCTCAAACATGTGCTCTACATTAGCATCCGACAGCGCCACAATGATACAGAAATAAAATACGTGCCTTTCCTTAAGACCCGAAACCGGCAATGCTTAAGCGGAACAAAGACGCTTCTACATCTTCGCGGCGCCAATAAAAAAGTAATAAATAACGTGCGACAAGTGTAATCGAAAATGAAAATGGGATTTTGTTGCACTCCGGTATTATTTAGCATCTATACAAAGGGTACGGTGCGCGGCAATGGGATTATTTATTTTTCTTCGGATTAAATTCGCAGTTCGAAGGAGCGAATACGGTTTTTTCTTACGCAAAATGAATTATGTAACAGGAGGAGGAACTTAATTGCTTTCGTTGGGGACCGGCAAGTAGAATACCTTTTTATTAATTTTCAATCCGCAGTAAAGCCCCGAGCGATAAAAGTATTATTGAACCTCTTTAATTTTTTCTTAAATATTGAATATTATGAATTTATGTATCTTGTTAAAATATATACTACTATTAACTACTTCTAATGGACTATAGAAAAAAGCAATAAAAACCTGTCTTTATGTTTTTACTTAAATCCACATGTATGTTTCATATGCCAATGATTTAACACTAGATGCAAAATTAAAAGTATTCGAGTTATGTAGAAATTAAATATTCAAATCGATGCAGGATTGAAATTTCTCTTATAAAAGTCTTTTCTAATAATGAACATTTGCAACTGTATTCCAGCTTATACTTCCAAAAGGCAAAATTATCTTCATTCCTAAGATCGTCTTGTGTCTTTTTACTAAAATCGTAATTGGAAATACTTACCTACTTACCCTTTTAAATATACTTCCTTCACAGTCGACCGCTAGCAGTAATAGTGTGTGCACGTGCGAATAGTCGAGAGATGTTATCTGGACGCAGTGAGCGATATTGTTTTAATTTCTTTTCATTTGAATTACGTTTATTTTAATAATTAAGTTATCATTATTACTTTAGTCTAGTAGGGTTAAGTTTAGTCTTAGGGCCCGTGCGGACCGAAACCGCGCAAAAAGCGGCTTAGCCGCAATGTTTGAAGATATGGAAATTGGTCTTGATTTAAGTATCCATTAGCTGCCCTAATTAATGCTCATAAGATCTAATCTAATATGAATCATGAGAGTATAAATGTAAATAACGAAAACGCCATAGGCAAAAAATTCCGCGAGCGTTGAATATCAAAGTAACTTACAGTATAATTCATTTGTCGTTTATATTGAAAGTAAAAATAATAATTTAGGGCGTGTACATCCTCTAAAAATTGGAGCAATCCTACACAATAATGCGCAATTAAGGGGCGATATTAAAGAGATCGCTCGGGTTGGCAGAAATCATGTAAAGGTCATATTCAAATCGGCAGCGGCCGCAAATCTAATGGTACAAGACCAAAAGTTTTTGAATGCACTTAATATTACAGCATACATACCACGTCATATGACTAAAAAGAAAGATGTAATACGATTTGTTGACACAAGTTTTGACGAAGAGTATATATTAAAATATATACTATCAGATGTTAAGAAGTTCAAAATCTGATAGCATATATTTTAATATATACTCTTCGTCAATTTACGCGTAAAGTTGTGGAAAAAGGCAATGTTAAGTATTTTCCTCGTCAAACCTTGGTGTTAACTGTTGCAGGTCTTCGTCTCCCAGATAAAGTTAAAATCAGTTATGTCAATTTTCCTGTTGATCCCTACGTCCAACCCGTAATGTAATGTTTTAAAAGCCTTAGATTCGGCCATATTAGTAAATAGTGCAATAATAGCTAACAAAATTGTTTGAAATGTAGTCTTGTTCATGAAGGTACTCGTCCTTCAGACATTCCCTTCTGTATACATTGCTAAAGAATGTCCCCAATATAATAAACAAATTAAAATTAAAAAGGTCATGGTTGAAACCAAGTATTCTTTTGTTGAATGCGAAAAAATATGCGATAATCCCGCGTCATTTAATAATATAGTGTCTACTAACAGATATTATAGTCTAACTAATAATACAGATTTCCCGGATATAACATCTTATAAGCGAAATTAGAACCCAAGTTTATCACAGACTGGGAACAATCTACAAACTGCTTTCCAAAACAAATACAAAATACAAAAAGTAAGAGGGATATAAGAACTAAAAATTCAAATTTAGGAAATAAGCGAAAAATAAACTAAACCCTTCCGCTTAATATTAAGGAAACATCTGTTATACCAAAGCCACATCGAAATGACTATTCAATTTAGGGACGATTTAGTGGACGGCATTTTAACATTGATTGGAAGCATAATTGATAACCCTCACCTCACACAAGCAGATAACTTTCATACAGCACTGAAAACAAATTTATTTGAATTTATCAAAACCCTCACTAACCCCAATGGCACAAATTAACATACAAAAAACATTAAAAATTGTCCAATGGAATTGTAGATCTCTAATATTAAATAAACATGGCTTCGAGGATTTTTTAATAAATTGTATAATTGATGTGACGTGGTGAAAACCATACTTTCAATTTAAAATAAAAAATTATAATTCCATTCGCAAAGAAAGACTAAATGGAAAAGGTGGAGTCACGATATTAGATAGATAGATAGAGATAGATAGAGATTTATTTGTGCTAATACAACAAAGTTTACACACGTCAAAAAATATAAATATATGTATATACATAGCGCATTGATATATCGGTTAAATTAAAATAATTATAAATCATGATATAAATAGGAATTAAAATACATGTATAAATAAAACAAGAAAAAATCCAGTAAAAATTAGCATAGATGTAGACGCTTTAAAATTGACATAATAAATAAGTAATAAATAAATATAAATTAAAAATAGTGTAAGGTTGAACACATAAATAAACATGGTAAAAAAAAAAATTAAAGTAAATTAAGATAGTAAGACAATTAGCCAATACAAATATATATATAATAATAATAATATACTTACAGATAAAGAACAATTTAGTAAAAATGAGACAACAGATTAAAACATGTTAAGATAGATATAATAAATAAATAAATAAGTAAATAAAAATAAATTAAAATATTTAAAAAGAAAGTGTTAATTAAAATAGATAAATTTAAAATATCACAATTACAAACAGGTTAAAACTTACATAACTAGACCGGAAAAATTACTGGATAGACATTCTGATATGCTAAAGAATCTCTGCATCTCTAGATATGATTTTATTGTTCGTCGAAAAGAAATCAGGGGCAGTGACTTAATTGAATTAGGTAAAATATTAAAAAGTTTAGGTTCATAATATCTAATTGCATTTCTTGATTTACCCAATCGGTGGTATACAGGATATATGAGCTTGGTAGATCTTGTATCATGTTGATGATTTTGGCCGTGAGGTTATCCACATTTTTTCGGACATATGTGAGACATTCTAATATATAGAGGCAAGGGGTGAATGAAAGCTTCGCGACACTCTGCTCTATAATCAAGTGAGGCAAGTACGCGTATAGCACGTCTTTGAATGCCAAATATTCTACCAGTTATGCTAGAATGGCCCCATGATAGAATACCATATGCAATATGAGCCTGAAAAACCGCAAAATAAGCTGCGCGTACAGCATCAGTGGGCAGAATTTTTTTTAATTGCCTAAGAAGGTATACGCCCTTACATAGTTTTTTAGACAATACCTGCTGGTGTGAATGCCAGGTTAATTTTGAGTCCAACTGAACTCCTAAGAATTTAGCCTCACTCAGTTCAGTATCTTTTTTCAAGGAAAAAATTACTTCGGTCGATTTCTCTGGATTTACAGTGAGACGATTTGCTGTAAACCAATCCGTCGCTTTACTAACCGCGATGTTATTTTTATTAATAGCCTCTGCTTTAAATGTAGAAGAGCTTTGCAGCGTAATGTCATCTGCAAATAGCACAGTATTCACACTAGGATTGAACCCGGGCAAATCATTACTGTAGATAATAAAAAGTAGAGGCCCCAAAATTGAGCCTTGAGGTATACCGCAGTTAATTTTTACTTCCTCGGAGGTATCATTATTGCAATAAACTCGTTGATGTCTATGTGCAAGATAGGAACTGATCATGCTGCAGCTACTTGGATAAAAATTGTAGCAGTACAACTTTCGCAACAAAACAACATGTGATACGCAATCGAATGCTTTCGTGAGGTCCATAAAGGTTGTTACGGAGTAGTTACCTTCTTCAAACGCTTCATATATTAACTCAGTAAGGGCGGTAATATCATCAGACGTCGATCTTCCCCTACGAAAGCCGTACTGCTGTCTAGTGAAGTGTTTATGAAGCTCCATAAAGTCAACTATTTGTGTGAATAATACTCGCTCTAGGATTTTAGAAAAAATGGATAGTAGTGAAATCAGTCTGTAATTGTTGATATCGTTTGCATCCCCCTTTTTATGTACCGGTATTACTTTTGCACGTTGTAGACAACGAGGAAATATATTTTGTCTAATACATAGATTTAACAGTTTAGTAAGTGGTGATATTATTACATCCGTGATATATTTTAGTATATGTACGTTCAGTCCATATATATCACGACTTGGAGAAGGTTTTAATTTTCTAATAATATTTCTAACAGTTACACTACTAATTTCATTGAACTCAAGATAGTTTATATTCTCACTACAGTTGTTTTGAATGACAAAAATAACAGGATCTTCATCAATTACAGGCAAGTTTTTAACAAGATTTTGTGCTATATCTTTGAAGAAGATGTTAGCAGTATTTGCATCTATTTTGCACTTTGTATCTTGTTGCTGGTGACTATTTTTAATCAATGACCACAATACTTTAGGATTATTTCCAGACTCCCTAATTACTTTAGTATTGGCTGATATTTTAGCATTTTTTAATGCTACATTATATTTACATCTGAAATTTAAGAACTCCTGTTTGGCAGCATGATTCCGTTTACTTGCATCTCTAAGTAATAAATACATAACTCATTAACATTCAACGAAATAGATTTTACGCAAAATATTAATCCAGATATTGAGATTTGAGGAATGAATATTAATTTTAACAATTTAGAATTTCATATCTTATCCATATATAGACCTCTAACGATAAAAACCAATCCTAATGACTGGAAATGCTTACGATTAATTAACTTCTCACTTAACCCGTGGTGAAGCATTTTTATGGAAAACAGTTAAATAATCATGGTTTCATGCCAAGAAAAATCATAGAACCGTATTTATAAACATTACTATTCAGAATAACCCGAAACATTTCCTCTGTGAACTATTTTCTATGACTGAACTAGAAAATGCAATTAAACCACGCAAATCAACAGCACCAGGGTTGGATGGAATAACCAATCATATGATAAAACATCGTTCTATCAATTGTAAAATTAGACTATTAGATATATACAATTTATGGTGGTGTAACATAAAGGAGTATGAAGAACATAAAATATCTGTAATAATCCCTATATTAAAAGCTAATAAGAACAAATAACTTGTTTCTTCATATAGAAATGTGTTCTTGAGTTACGTGAAAATTTATTTTATACACTTGGAAAATAAAAACACTAACACTTTCTTCACAAGTTGTTTCTTCATACCGCCCAATTGCTCTGCTTTCCAACATTACGAAACTCTTCGAACGACTTATAAAAAGCAGACTTGAGTGGTGGTTGGAACAAAAAAACATACTTCCTCACAGGCAGTATGGTTTCCGAAAAAAAAAATTTAAAAAATGGGAACCATCGACGCAGTCAGCGAAAGTTGCAGCCAATATAATTTCCCTATACAAACATAGGAAAGTATGTATGCTGGATGACAAAGGAGAGGTAATAGGATACGGAGTCACATCTATAGGAACACCGCAAGGTTCAATACTATCTCCCTTATTATTTAATTTATATACTTCAGACATACATAATATATCTAAAGACCGTGTACTCTGTATCCAATATGCAGATGATCTAGTTTCCCGTGCATCATGCAAAAATTAATAACAATGTACAAACATACTAAAAAAAATGGTTACAAACATAAAAAATATGCCTTCAATAACGGATTTAATATCTCGCTCTATAAATCTGCTATTCAAAATAAATAAACAATTAACTTTGTTGGTATTACTTTTTATTTACACTTGTAACTATAGTTTCGACAACTTCAGCTTGTCTAGAAATACTATTGTTTGATAATGACAAGCTGAAGTTGTCGAAACTAGTTACAAGTATATATAAAAAGTGATACCAACAAAGTTAATTGTTTATTTATTTTGAATTTATCAAAATGTATCACGAAGTGAAAGCCTCCACAATTACTTATTTAAATCTTCTATTGTTTATTACAGTCGGCACTAAGTTTTCCATAATGAACCAGTATAAATATTTAGGTATAATACTGGACCGTAAACTTACTTGGAGGCTACATATGGAACGGATTGATGGATCGTGTGAAAGGCAAATAAATATCCTAAGGAATCTCTGCGCAGATATATTTATGGGCCTTATTTTTTATAAGAGCTTCATAAGATCTTTAATAGATTATAGAAGTACGTTGTATGGCGCAGCTTGTAATACGTTACTAAAGAGAATTGATCGCATCTAATACAAATCCTTAAGAATCATAACTGGGGCCATGTCGTCAACACCAACAGATGTTATCTTGGCAGAATGTCACTAACCTCCACTATACAGAAATTACTTGGCAAAAAAAAATTATGCTAAAATATTTTTCACTTAACAAACACCGTTTTGTTTATTATATAAAATTCAGCATAACATAAAGCATTCCTAAAATTAATACTATACACTATATTTCCCGACTGGACTCACATCTATTGTGACGGATTAAAATTGTTAGGTAAGGTAGGATTCATAGCATTCATAATACCAAGTCTAGACCTCAGATTCTCTGAACGATTAAGCAATGATGCCACAATATTTACAGCAGAGTTGATAGCTAAAGTCTGTTCGTTGGATCTTTCGTCGTACGTCACAAACTATCGCTTCAAAAAACGACGAAAGTTTTACAGTGCGTTCTTTTTCTAACGCATTTGGTTTACTTTATCAGACTGAATGTTTTTGCTTCGTTTCTCGAAGCGATAATTTGTGACGTACGACGAAAGATCCAACGAACAGACTATATATATAGAGCATTGAAATGGGCTGAACAAAATGCAAATGGTAATGTGGTAAATGCCTCTGAAAACATACACGACTGCAACTACATAATCCTAGATATCCGGAAAACTGTGGCAATATTAATGGATAAAAACTTTATTTCGATAAACTGACACACAGGTGTTGAGGATAACGAGGAAGCAGTCACAGACGCTAGATATGCAATATCTTTACAGGAAATATCCGATCCGCTAATACCAATACAAGATATCACTAATACATTCAAACTAGTACTAAAAACATGAATAAGAGTCTGGAAGGATGTCGCCCATACGAATTATAAGACGATTTATCCCATTCCGTGCTCATTATCTCGCACAATCATTGGAATAAAAACAAATCATGGACTTATACAAAAACGGTATCCAGGATGATCCATCTTGCGAGTGTGGTAAGGTGGGGGATTTGAATCATATATTTTTTGAATGTAGCAAAAATGCTCAATATACCGAAATATTAATAAATAAATTGAAAAACATTTACCACCTTACACTAAATTTGAACCACATAATTGTTTATAACGACATTGTTTATAAGTATCTTTTTGATTATCTCCAAGAGACGCGCATTAGACTATAAGGTATAACTAACATTATATCTCTACTGCTAGATGTTTCCCTCCTGTATGCGTGATGTGCTAAATGTGATGACGGCCCTCATCTACCTGATTATCCTCTGATGTATCCCAATCTTTTTATTTATATAAAAATACTTCTATTCGTCCTTATTTGTTATGTTCTTTTTTCAAATCTACAATATTATTAGTCACTAGTAGCATAATATTTAACCTTCATATTTAAACTATATCCTTAACCCTTAGCTGCACCACTTCAATTTTGTAACATAACTGCACATGGGGTCTTCAAGGACCCCAAGTTTAAAAATTTCTTAAAAAAATATATAGGACTACAGAACTAGTGTTAATTGGTACATTATGGACTAGAAGAATCAGCCATACTAGAGAGTTAACTCTTTACCCTCGAGGATTGAGACGTAAACTAAATGCGCGCAGTGTCGGGGACCCCATCACTACTTACTTTTAGCGCTCTTCTTCTAAATCAGGGCATTAGTTATATGATATTTCGAAATTTTAAATAATTAAAATGTACTTTTAAGAAAGGATCTCTCAGGACCAGCTAAGGGTTAACGCGAAAATTTAATTTAAAGACCTAAGGTATTAAGAAAAAGCAAAAGATTAGGGTGTAGGAATACATTCTAGTTGTGTAGCAAAATGCATTGAATTATTTAACATTTTTTCATATGAATATCTTCTTACACGTTTAAATAACTGGTAGAATGTATAAATAATTTAATTTTTTTTATTTATTTTTTATTTTTTTATCTTATGTTCTATTGTGTGACTAACTACTATTTACAACACAAAAAAGAATAATCCGTTGGATAGTCGGACTCTCGAGTCGAGAATCGGCGCGAAATTTCTTACGAGATCTAAATATACTTACTCTACCTTGTCTGTATTTATATAGAAAGTCTGCTTATACAGTTATTGCAACAAAGACAAACTTACTAGTATAAAAGATATACATCATTAAACAACAAGAAACATGTATCAAGCAACTGTAAGATCACAATATGTAACATAATACGTGTCTTCACCAAATTTGCTAATCTGGTTCAATCAAGAGTTGGTACTACTCTACTTTAAAGGAGCACCTAAAAAAATCACAACTGCACATATATCATACATTGTTGTAGGTATATAGTATGTATATATATATATACAAATATCATTCTATGTAACCGTTTTAATCATAAGATTAAAGATTAGAGCTGGTATACAGATTTTAATGTTGATTTGTTCCTAAAGTATTAAAAATATTATCCTTGATCTGAAAACTAGTTAACGGCAACAATCCCGATATTAAACTGTAAACATGTACGGTGTAACATCGGTTAAAATAAATTTTGGATTTTTGTAGAAAATGTTTGGTCCGGTAATTCGGTTATATAGTTAATGGCGCAATTGGAGCTAAAACTTTTATTGGGTATAAAATTGTGCCGGTCAACGTTATGTCTCTCCGGAATGGGCAGTAACACGTCCGCTCGCGTTGAAACCAGAAATTCCGGAAACACTGGATAGAATATAAAAGGCGGCGATGATGAATTCCCGCGTGCAATAAATGGCATCGTTTTGCGCGAATAAAGAAACGGAGGTAAGCGGATAGGATTTGGCCCGCCGTTATTCTTCTAAAACTTGCCGTTATAATTTTTTTTACTCATATCTCATGCACCTTTTATGTTCTTTGCATGGTCCTCAAATTGCCTCCCGGCGCTCCCCTCGTATCAAATAAGATGAGTATACATTATCTCAGTACATGTCGCAGCTTTTATTAGTCCGCCAAAAAAATACGAAATGAACTGCCCTCCTTTCCATTACGAAGTGGCGACATATAACACTTAAATATGGGACCGTCTTCTTCTTTTATATATTAAATAATGTAGTTGCCACCTTATTCCTAGATGGAGCACTCCGAATAAAGCTATATCATGGGCCTCGTACTTTTGTATGCTGATAAGGTAATCAAATTATGGTTTATATTATACATCATGCTGACACCGTAGCATTTCCCTTGGTCACATTAATTTTCATAAAGGGGCAATTTGCGTAAGCCTCTTTGAAGAAAGTCTCGCGTCCCTCTCTGTTACACTCGCAGTGTCACGATACTCGCCGGTCGGCACTGAAAGCAATTAATTTCCTCCGTGCATTACGTAACTCACTCGAAATAAAAATCTCGGCGCCGGCCTCTTAAGGATCGCGAATTTAAGATTCTAATTAATTAAACTTCTTCACCTCGCACGTGAAACCACTCCGGGGGTTTCTCGAAATATTCTCATTAAAGGTCAGTCCTTAAAAACAGAACGCGAAATGGTGTTAAGACCTTAAAATTAGTATATAGGTCAATCATATATCAAGTAGAATAATTAGAAAATTACGAGAAACTTCAATTCTATTAAATTATTATATTCTTTATGAAATAATTAGAGTAATTCTATTGATTTATAATTAATTAAACTATTCATGGAGTAATAGCTTTAGATCCATTCAGGTCGTATTAACTCATATTATATAGCCTCTAATGAATCCTATACACTCAAACTGCAATAGACTTACAATAATTATTACATAGAATAGTTTGTGTTTGTTAGCTTTAACAAATTAAAAATTTCTTTTACTTTTCATAGCAATTATTAAAAGTATTTGTACTTCAAAACCTTAATATTACAAATTTTGCACCATTATTGTAATATTATATTTATAAGGTATTGTATAAAATTTTCTATCTACTCTAAAATAATATAATTTCGAGGCTTAGAGATGTTTTTCCTCGTATAAATTACCCTAGCTTTATCAATGAAAGTATATAATTTCAGCAGGATTGTACTCAACCGCACTATTCCTGATTTGAAACTACTTTGACTAAACTTATCCAAGAAGTTCATTCAGAGGAAGAGTAGCAATTGAATTTCCAGCAGTAGTTTAATTTGCTGAAATCCACAGCAACATTAGTGTTGATTTTCAAGAAATAAAAAGAGTATTTTAGTGTGAGTCAAATGGATATGTAGGGTGGGTGACGATAATTTCTCCCTTCAATTATTATGTAATAAACGCCTATTGTCTGTATAAATATATTGCACAGGAGATAAAATTTGCTAGATGATAAATCAAATCGTTTGAAGATTAGTTAAAAATTACCTTAAAGTTGTGCTTAGGTTTTACAAAGTGAAGGGTGAATTATCGGCCACTCATCCACCCTACATATACAAGCTCTTCTACTAACTGATAGTTGTATGGTTTGCTGGAAACCACAATAGCATTTGTGTTGATGATTTTAAGGAAATAATGTATTTAGTGTATGGTTAATGTATATGTCCATCTTTAACCGACAAATAAACTAGCTGGAAACTAAACATATTAATTGTGAATAAAGTGTTAGTGTTTTAATCAAGCCTTTAAGAATATTCAAAGTTTTGAGTAAAAATGCTGCCTAAGTAGCGATGAATGACGATCAAGAAACTTAAGGAGAAAATCCCAAGTCTGCTTCAAAAAATGGACGCGAGTAAAGAAGGGAATGATTGAAAATTTAATATTTAAATGTATTATTTAAGCATATTGAATAAAATATAATACGAATTTCAACTGAGTTAAACCAAAATGTTTCTTTAAAAAATTCACCAGAGTTTTCTTTTTCTTTGTCAAAATTTGAATTGTTTCTAATAAAATTACAAACTATTTATTCTGTAGTTATTTAGATATTTCTAAAAT
The DNA here is from genome assembly GCA_963969525.1 of Ontholestes murinus. Classification (NCBI taxonomy): domain Eukaryota; kingdom Metazoa; phylum Arthropoda; class Insecta; order Coleoptera; family Staphylinidae; genus Ontholestes; species Ontholestes murinus. The sequence continues at coordinate 58,968,191 of OZ018396.1, forward strand.
AAAAGTTTATATCTTTAGAAAATTATTGCCTGTATTAACTAGATTTTCAATTATTTTATTTTGCAATAAGATTTTAAATTTAAAATAATTTTGTTTTCACCTTAAATTTTAAAGTTTCGGGTAAATTTTCTCTCTGTTCAGGTATTTGCAAAATTATGGTTCATACTTCAACAAATTTTTCAGCGAATGTTTAATTCTTTCTCTTAATAAAGTAACATTTTTGAGCAAATTTTAAAGTTAATTTGTTTTAATTAATTATCTGTTGTTTTTGATTACTTTTTCCTGTAATATCGATGGATTTATTTACAAACAACATCTTTATTAACAAACAAAGATAGATATGATCGGGTTTACAGAACAGATCATTTTATATATATGTACAGCTGTTTTCGTTAATATGCTTTGGTTTTTATAGGTGAAGCTTCCGAAATGCCGAACTCTCTTCTTAACATTGGCTTTGAGGTTTTGGACGTATGTTTTAAAATTTAATTTAGGGTCAAATGTTATTCCAAGGTATTTGCAAGGAGATGGTAAAATAAGATGGTTATTAATAATTATAAGGAACGGAGAATTCTGCTGAAAAGGGATTAGGAGTTGGGATTTATTAGGATTAATGGTTATTTTCCACTTTGCAAACCAAAGTTGAAGGGAAATTTGCTGAAGTAAGACACTTAAATCTATGGAACATAACAAGTGTCTTACTTCACCAAATTTGCATATCTGGTTCCAACAAGAGAGTAGCGCAACAAGTATCAGTTATAGAGTTGAATGGTATCAATCAGCCCTTGTAATATGGTGAGTGCTTTTTGTTGGGTGGGGGCGTGTACCATTAAAGCAGTATCGTCTTCTTATAGGAGTGGGTAGGATGAAGGGTTGATGTATTGTGGATCAGGGTTATAGATATCATGAACATAAATGTTATACAGAATTTGTGGTAGGGGAGATCCTTGGGAAACACCTTGTTAAGGAGTAGAGGGGCGTAATAGGGTATTTCGTACTTGTGGAAGTCGATTCGATAAAAACCTGTCAATTAAGTTTAGGAGGTAAAGCAGGATTTGCATTTAAAAAGTAAACCTCGATGCTAAACTGAGTCTAAAGCTTTTTGTATATCTAAGAAGACAATTGCGGATTTTTGGCGTTCGAGGTGTGCTGTTTGAAAATTAAAGGTGAGAATTGAAAGTAGTAGGGAGGTGGAACAGTGTTCAAGGAAACCAAATTGGCAAGGAGGGATAAGGAGCATTAATTTGCTTTTAAGAATGTTTTCGAAAATTTTACCCAAGACTGGAAGAAGGGTAATTGGGTAAAAACTTGACACGTCTGATGTATCTTGGCCAGTTTTAGGAATACACTTCTTCCACGACTTTCAATTATTTTTTTGCAATAAGATTTTTTATAAATTTCAAATAATTTTGTTTTTAATTTTCGGGTAAAATTTTAAACTCCTCTTCTTTTAATAAACTATTTGCAAAATTATGGTTAATCTTTTTAGACATTTTTTAGTGGATAAAGCTAATTTGATTTAATTATTAACTGCTGCTTTTGATTACTGTTTTCTATAGTGTCCACAAGCTTTTGACTGTAATTTAATTTTCTCCCACAAGAAAAAACTGTTTTAATCAACTTTTAAAATTCTACTTATAGGTTTTTAACTTTTTTTTAGGTAAAGTTTCATTTCATTTGTTTTATAAAATTAAAACTGGTTCCTTGTTGAGATTTCTTTTAGTTTTTTAAAATAAAATTCTAACTATTTCAAAACCAATTCAATAACGTGTTCAGCGTTATACCCAAAATAATTTCGTAAATTAATGAAACATAAATACTACTATGAATTATATTAGTAAAATTGTAATTGAAGAGGCCCAGGTGGAGTTAATTTCTTTGAGATGTTCTTCCACTCTGACCCATTTAGCCTATTCTCGTGAAGAATCCTTCGTTGGTTAACAGTTAATTTCGACTCTTACTAAATCATTCTTTAAAATTTTTAACTATTCTAACTAATTATAGATTTTTGAAAAGTGGCGTGTACATTAAATATATTTGCTCGTTAAGCAGATTAACGTAAGGATTATTACTTTCTTTGAAAATTTCGGCAGATTCGAGGAAATTAAGCTTTGTACAGTCATGTAAAATTTTTAGATTGTAAACATGAATTTCCCAAAATCCAAAATCGTTACCTGTGAAAGAGGTATGAAAATATGCGTAGGTCTTAAATGAAGAATAGATTGAAAGGAAATGTATTTACTTTACTTTATATACTTTACAAACTCGATTAAAAAATATATACCTACATCGAAATATATACATAAATACACTAATTTAAAATTTTGAAGCATCGAACTTGATGGTGGAGTTCACGACTTCTCATGTTCTTCCACTCCACCCATTATAGTTGCCAGCTGATAATAATATTCCCCAAGCAATTTTTATTATAAAAGCAATATTTTAGCCATTTCTGGCGTAATTAGGTCCCATTTTTGTAGACCCTATTTAAAATGTTATTTCTATATAATAGTATCAGAGAATACAATAAATGGGTGGTTATAGTGTGGAGTAAACATAGTAGCTTGGGTAAAAGAGAAAGTGAAGGAAGTGGAAATTAATGAAGGGTAGGGATGTATTAAAAGAAGTGGATACAAATGACATGTTCGAAAGTGGCAAGTGCACAAAAGGTTGCTAGGGTTCTTTATTCTATACTCTTTATTTTATTCTTTGGACTCCTTTCTTAACAGTACATACAAAAGCAAATAAATTACACAAAAAAACATACATCAAATTTTGGGCGAAAGAAGCACGGGCTGTGTTCATATTTAAATACGTTTTTCCACTCAAACCCTTGATTTCACCATATTGCTATGAAGCTGGCATCATCTTGCATACCCGAAATAAACTTCATAGTTATTCATTTGTCACTTTTTTGGGGGGAAATGTTAGCATGACAGATATATGACTTCACTTGAGTAACAGTATAGAGGAACGTGCCTTTGGCAAGGTCAAGAGAGAGAGAGAGGGGGGGAAAGCTGGATAGGATAAAGTTATAAAATATATGAGCGGAAAGGTTACCTGAAAATACTTGGTAGAAGAGTGTAAAGGAATGTGTGGGAAATGGGGTGAAAAAAAAAACAAAAATGTAACTGAATGGATGAGTAAAGATTGTGCCTGGTAAAGATTTTGATGCAATTTGGGGTGGGTAAAAGAAGATAGAAGGAAATGATAGTATTATTATTTAATTTTGTATGCCAATAGAAGTCTTTTTTTTATAAAAAAAAAACAAGGGTGTTTGAGAGTCTTGCCTTATTTTGTAGAGACTATAATTCCTGCAGCACATAGTTTATTAGGCAAATAATTTTTTAATTTTAACAAAGCATAGACATCATAAATAACCAAAAACTGGGTGGCGTTTTTATTAATTAATTGAATTATAATAATAAGTGCATAATGAAGTTTCACTAAATAACAGCTTGAAAAATCCAATATAATTGAATATGCATTAATATTATAATTATAGAATTGAGAAAACACTCTGTGACTCCATAGAATAACAATAATTAATATCTGATTAAATGTTCATATGCCTGATCTTATGATCTAATGCGATCACATAGTTTACGACTTCTTAATGAAGAGGCCGTCAAATCCGCGATTAACTAAACGATAAATTTAAACATATTTATTTATCGTTTGATCGAACTCCGTCTCAAGCTGAACTCCACAGATCTGTTAAGACTGAATTAACTATAAGAATTGCACAGGTGAGCATGATCTCAAGATTAAATATATTTGTGGAATGTCTACAATAGCAAAAATAATGATGTAGCCATCATAGTACTTTCCCTATATTTTGTCGAAAACTGTAAGGTTTACTCGAAATGATTATGCTTAATAATTTGCTAAAGAATAAGTTTTCAGGGAGGTTTTTATTTTTTGAAGACTAGAATTTCCTAGCCTTCCTAGAAATTCTCTCCTAATTTCTAGAGAATTTTTAAGCATTCTAGAATATTTATAGTTGAAATTTTCCAGTATTATTATTTTCTAAATTTCTAAAAATTGCTCCAACAAATTTCTAGGATTGTAGAATTTTTGAAATACTAATTTTCTAAACTCCAAAGTTTACCTTCAAGGATTTTAGAATGTATAAAGAATTTATGCAGGGGTGCTATTTTGAATTTTCTAGGAACTTTTTCACAAAATTTTTCACCTATTTTACTAGAGATTTTGAGGAAGTTTTTTGGTGAGTATAATTTTCATGCCTTAAATAAATAAATAGAATTTATTCTCTAAATTCGTACAATATTTCTCGCGATTTTTAAATATTTATGGAATTTATTCTACAAATGTACTAACTTAGTTCTTATCACTTAAAACTTTCAAATATTTATTTTGTATCATTTCTTCGCCTGAAGAAGACACAGTGTGTCGAAACAATTGTCGCGAACGGCAAAATAAATATTTGAAAGTTTTATCGTATTTCATTTACGAAAATTTACCAAAGTGATTAGAAATGAACTTTCAACAACTAAAAGCCTCAACTATTCAGTTATTCAACCTAGTTCTTCTTTACAATCAATGTTTTTAGAAATTTCTCTTTTAATTGCAAACATTGTTTTACATTTTTAGAATCTCAATAGCTCTTCTTTATTTTCTAAAGATGTCATTTCCAAATTCCAAGAAAATTTTGGAGGGTTGTGGAATTTTTAAGGAATTGATTTTATAATTTTTAAAAATTATCTTCTGTGATTTTAGAATGTATAAAGAATGTATGCTACCGGCCATTTTGACCATAATTTTATCAAAATTTTTCTCTAAGTTGCAAGATTTTTCCATATATTTTACTAGTTTTCAGAAAGTGATAAAAATTTCTTTCTAGAATTTCTCTACTAAATTTCTAAAATATTTTGAGGATTTTTAAACATTAAAGGAATTTATTCTACAGATACTAACTTTACCCTTCGTTACAATCAAAATTTTCTAAAAATTTCTCTTTAAAATTAGAAACATTGTCATCAATTTCTTATTAGCATGAGAATGAATAATAAACTATAGTTTTTTTTTTAATTTTTAGAATCTCAATGGCACTTCTTTAACTTTTGGAGATTTTTCTTCTAAATTTTGTCAACTATTCCCTTGTTTGTGGAATTTTCCAGCATTATTATTATATATAATTCCAAAAATTGCTCCTTTACATTTCTGAAAAATTTTCTAGGGGTGTAGAATTTTTTAAACATTAAGTTACTTATTTTCAGTAGTCTTACAATCAAAGTTTTCTTGGAATTTATTTTCCAAATATTTTTCTTGAAGCTTTTGAGATTTTTTTTAATGGCTAGAATTTGTAAAACTTTCTAGAACTCTTCTTCTAAATTTCTAAAATATTTTTTAGAATATCAAATACTTGTTTCTCATTAATCACTTGGTGAAACATATAGGTTTTATAATTAAAATCACTTGGTTTGATAATGGCAATAAGCCGAAACTAGTCGAAAATTAAAAAAAATTGTGAAAGAAACCAAGTGATTTTAATTATAAAACCTATATATTTTTTAGAAGTCTTGTAATCAAAGTTTTCTAGAAATTTTTAGGAAGTATTTTTTGATAACTAGAATTTGTGAGCCTTTTTAGAAATCCTCTTCTAAATTTCTAAATTATTTTCTAGTAGTCTTACAATTGAAGTTTTTTAGGAATTTGTTCTCCAAATTGCAAGATTTTTTCATCTATTTTACTAAAAGCTTTTAGGAAGTTGTTTTTTGATGACTAGAATTTGTAAATTCCTTTTCTAAATTTCTAATATAGTTTTCTTTTCCAAATTACAAGATATATAATAATATAATAATATTCAGCGTTATCCTTTGTAAAAACTTCTTGAATATAGGGACTTGTTGATATTGTTGATACCACCCTTAATCTCTAATCCCTCTATAAAGTCAGGCTTTATTACCTTCTCTACTTTGGTTACGTCTGCAAAATAACCTTGACAGAAAAATATTTTAATTATAAAAGATTCTTTAATTAATATCTAAACAATAGTATTTCCTTAATGTAATATTGTTAAAAGTGGTATGGAATGCATACTTAAATACATGATTATGTATAATTACGTTGAAAATACATTAGTATTTTTTTTACTTCATATTCCAAACAGGATTACTGCTGAATAACAATGTGCGAGGCTTTAATAATTTCAGGTATAAACGAGTGCACATGTGCATGAAATTATGTCACCGGCAATGTGCATTATTGGTACAGTGATTACAGTGATACTGTTTCCGTTATTAGTTTCAACCACATAACTCCATTACATTTCAGAACGTACACACACTGGTTAATCAGAGTTTATGTTAAAATTTTGAAGCCTTTCGAAAAAAATCACTTTGTCCGGCAAAATCCGATGATAAAAATAACACCTTTTCACCGCGTCCATGTATAAAACCTCGTTTTTAAAATATAAACTAAAAATACTGCATTTAGTGACTGTATCTTTTATTTTAATTATTTCAGATAATAAATTTTACTTAATATCTTAACTTACAGTTGATTGCTAGTAAGTGTAGATAAAACATATCTATCTAATTCAAAGGGAACTTGCAGTTAGAAAACAAAGCTACGTAAACAAACATGCCATAACTCTTTACTATCAGTTTTTACGCCCTCTAGACAGAACAAAGGAGGCACAGAATTGTAAACCACACCGATATGGAAACTTTAGCTCCTCGGAGATTCGAATAGGGCCGTCTCGGTGAGTTCACTTCTAACAGCTCCACAACTTAGTCATGTCATGTCTGCATACGCTCATTGCCTATAGTGCTCTGGCGTGAAACTAAGTAACTCTGAAAGAAAACCAACAAAATAGTCGGATGTAAAGGTGAACATGTGTGGAAATTGAATTCCATTTATTTGTAATAAACGCACAATGCAGCCGCTACGATATAATTTCCGAATGTCACAGTGTAAACGATTTGATTTTATCAGAAAAAATATACAGGACTCTAAAACAATTCAATTATATTTTTAAATAATAGGTTATTTATTCACATTATTGTTTTAATCAACAATCTGATTAATACAAAAATATTATGTCAATCGTTTAATTATTTAATACAATTAATAACATAATATTATGAGTTTTCCTTCTTTCGCAATTTCCTTTCTTAATTAAATTCATGAGCGATTTAATAATAATAAAGCTTCTTCAGAGAATCGCAAGTCTTCTATTGCGAATATTAATTTCACCACAACACATAATACGCGTGGGTAATTAGGGAAAACTTATAACCGAATTCTAGCCTGTCGGAACCCACGTCAAATTATATTTTCGTTCGCCGAAAATCCCACCTAAAATCCTCCCCCGTCGGGTAATTCCGGGCAAACACAAAACGAAGAAATCCAAATAAACACACCATTTGCATTAATTATGTTCGAATGCCGAATTTAATCCCGTCTTTCGTGTTTCAGCGCTAAATTGCACGACTTAATTGGGCAACAGTAAATTATCCACAAAGTACGTATGCAAAATTCCCCAGCTCCAACGCCAATTATTATGTTAATTCTTTAGTGAAACATTATTTATTTACTTTACACGCTGTGTAATCTGCTTTTGTAGTAGGCTACATAAATAAAATCCGGTTCCAGCAAATCATTTATGTAAATTTCACTGGTGAATGTTTAAGGTTTAAGTACACAGTACAGTATTGCTTATGAATAAAATTTAATATCGTTAGCTATTAGACTAATGTTTTCAAAAAATTTAATGATTTAAACAAACTTCTGAGAATGAGAAACTTGGTGTATAAATACTTCTAGTAAACTTCTGCATCTAAAACTAATTACGTGCCATCGTAAAAGTTTGCTACAGTATATAAAGTTAATTTCAGCAAGGAATCAAGAATTAAAAATAACTTTTAATCTTTGTGTTTTTAATAATAAAAACGCCATTAAGGTGACTTCTATTGTAGATACCTGACACTGATTTATCTAACTGAGAGTACAAAAAAAACCAAGAATCCGGTAACATTTTAAAATGTTACCGGATTATTAGTCAAATTGTCAATCAGTAAATTTATAAATCCACAATATACAAAAATACATTACTTAGGTAAAAACATGTTTCTAAACGTCAAATTACAAAATATTAGTCTAAATATAAAAAATGTATACATAATAAATAAGCACATTAAAATTAGAGTTAATTAGACACTCTTCTAAACTTTTGCTAACATTAAAATAATACTTCATTTGTATTTTTAAACAAATCGTATTTACATCTGCTAAACTTCAAGCACGAAATAATCTTACGCCTTCATGAATAATAAATGTTGTGATAAATAAAATTAACATATTAGAGTATTTTGTACGTTTTGAATGATGGTGGTGTTTTTATAAAAGAAGATGTTTCGCAGAGAATCGCAGACACTGACGAATGTCCCGTAGGCGGATGACCCCGACACTAAATTTTCTTTAACTTGTTGCAGAGATACGAGGGGAGATGCTTATGTAATCTACCTAGCTATAAACAGTAAGTGACAATCGCAATTTTTCACTGCCAAATTACTGCGGCATTTGTCTGTTTATTTATTGCTCCCCAAAAAAAGGAGATAAATGGATCTAAAATTTTGCATGAAATAGTAGTTTGCTTAAAAAGTCCCTGAGAACATCTTTAAGCGCTGCATAATCCGTTGTAAATGGCTTTTCTGGTTGAGCTATGCACGTCATTTTTTCACACATCGGTGATTAAGAAGTTTAGTATATTAAGTGTAACGACTTAACTTGCGTTTATAACATATCTTCAAGACAGTAAAGTATCAAAATTAACTCATCAAATCTATTCATTCATTCATTTTCACTTTACAATATCTTGTTATAATAAGGTAAACAACTTTAAGATATCTACATTAAAAATTACAAAAAATTAGGTCTAGGTCTAATTTATATTGTAATGTACTGAAGTTTGATAATCCTCAAATGCCAGAAGACATGCATCAAGCTGCACCTACTTGTATCAATTATCAGGATAATATTTCTAATCAGCACAATTTTAAGAAAGCAAATATCTACAAAATTTGCATAGGAATTACTAATTATGACTAGCCGACTCTATTTCAACATAACAAGGTTGTTAATCAAATTTGCTTCATTTTTTCCTAAAATACTCCTGGGATTTACAACCTTATAATTGACAGAGTTACATTTCCGGAATTTTTGAAGATAGAAATATTGGCATTCACGTGAAAATTTAAAAATCTGTCACCCGGAGAAAACTAAATATTTTACGTACTATTCGGCCTATCACAGAAAAGGGTAAATTCCAATTACATCACAAATTACTGAAAAACGACTTTTCGTTTGTATATAAATATATATGTGCTAAATTGGTTGCTTGAGTTACGTGAAGATCAAATTGAGTTGACAAATAAAGCACTAATAACCTTTCTTCACAATTTTATTTGAATTACCAAATGTACATGTGTGCTAATCCATTGATAATGGTCACTTTGTGTCCGAAATGTACATTTGGTAATTCAAATAAAATTGTGAAGAAAGGTTATTAGTGTTTTATTTATATATGTGCTAATTTAGCTTTTCATAAATTCATAGATATTGTTAAACAATATGTTTGTGAATGTTTTCCTACTAAAGTCACGCGTGCATTTAATAATGAAGTAGTTTGGTATAACAGTGATCTCAAGGAAATGCGAGAAACGCTTGCATTTTTAAAGGAGGCCAGTTTAAAATTACCTAGTCTTAAACAAGATTATATTCAATTTAAAGAAAGGTACAAAACTGCTTTTCAGAACTCAAAATTGAAATCAAATGAATTTTTATTAGTAAATCCACTAATAAAGTTAAGGCAAAGTGGTCTTTAATTGAAATTAAAGAAACAAGCTATAATACAAACTATAATTATTATATAATTCCAAATGATTTTAATATGTTTTTTTACCAAGCCCTTCTAAGATTGTATGAAACTTGCCAAATAGTAAATAAAAAACACTCGATACAAAATAGAAGATAAGATAAAACAAATGCCAGAAGATGCAAACAGAATAAAAGTATGAAAGATAGACAATTGGAATGAAGAGCAGAAGATTTCATGTGAAATATGAACAATTAACTAATGATGTACAAAACAAGGAGACATCTAAATAACTTATAAGTGACAGAATATAGAAAACAAAATAATAACTGATAAATAGCACAATATGAATATCTAAAGACAAGAAAACAAACTACAAACGACTTAGACAGTAGAAAGAAGACAGAAATCAGACAATATAATAAAATAGAATAAGGAACATGCAAATCAAAAGGGAAAATTACTGTCTAAAATCTAAAGAACTGTAAGTAAATTACTGGAGGTGGAAAACAAATGGTAGAAGGTATTCATAGCACAACGAACGCCATTTACCTTTCGGTGTAAGCTATGCATTTTAAATTACTTTGTTACAATACTTTTATTTTATTTATTTGCGAACTCTTTCTACTGTTTTTTTCTCCACCAATGCCTTTGCTTGTTTAACTGTCTTTCCTTTGTTTATTATTTCTTCTATTTTGTTGTCCCTGTTTTCTCTTGGTCTTCCTCTTCCTCTTTTGTTTCCTCTTCTTGCTTCCCAAATTTGTTTTGTTTGATTTGTACTTTCCATCCTGATTAGGTGTCCTCACCAGCTGAGTTGTTTCCTTTCTATAAACTTATCTAATGATTCAATTTCCAGTTCTTCTCTTACGTCTTTATTTTTTATTCTGTCTCTTCTCGTTACTTGTTTTACTTTTCTCAAATATTTCATATCTATTGCCCCTTCCAAATGTCAGAATAGGTCTGTAAATTGTTTTATATATACTAATTTTTAGTCTTACTACTTATCTCTGTTTTGTTATTAAGTATGTTATTCATTGCATAGTACATTTTTATTGTGTTGTTTATTCTGTTGCTTAATTCACCCTCCATTTTTCCATCTTCCGTGATTTCTACTCCTAGGTATTTAAATTGCTCCACTTGTTCTATCAAATGTTCTTCTATCTTTATATTTATGTGTTCCTTCCGTTTTCCTACTATCGTTACCTTTGTTTTGTTGTAGTTCATTTTCATGTCATATTTCTTTGGATATTTTTTTTTTCATTTTCTGTTATCACTACTATATCGTCTTCTGATATTTTGACCACTTGCATATTCTTGTATCCTACATTTGTTTTTATAATTTCTGCTTTCATACTCTTCATTATTTCATCCATATATATGTTAAATAGTATTGACTACCTCCTCCTTATCTTAGACCATTTTTTGTCTTGAATGTTCTTGATATTTGCCCCTTGTAAATTACCGCATTACTGTTGTTGTTGTATATGTTCTGTATTAATTTGACTGTCTTGTTTTCTATACCTCTTTTGTCAAATATTCTCCACAGATTCTTTCTTGGTATCATGTCAAATGCCTTTTCTAGGTCTATAAATCCTAGATATGTGTTTTTATTATTCTCAATTCTTTTTTCTGTGACTTGTTTTATTGTAAAGATGTTGTCTTGTGTGAATCTTCCTTTTCTAAAACCGCATTGTGATTCTTCTAGCGTGTGTTTTATTTTTGCTATTATCCTCTTGTTGATTGTTTTTTTCTAATATTTTCATTCCTATGCTTATTAGTGTTATACCGCTATAGCTGGTGCATTTCGTCCTTTCTTGTATATTGGAACAATTAGAGCTGTTTGCCAATCTTTTGGTATGTTATTTGTCTCGCATATTTTGTTCAGTAATATTACTAGTTTATCTTTACCTATAGGTGCTTAATCATTTCTGCTATTATCTGGTCGTGTCCTGGTGCTTTTCCTGTTTTCAGTTCCTTTATTATTTCCAGTACGTCATTTTCGTTGATACTCTCCGTTACTGTTTCTGTGTTACTCTTATCGCTGTTTTGTGTCTCTTGCTCATTGTCGTTATATTATAGTGTTCAAAATATTCTTTCCATCTTTCTATTATTTCTTCCTTATCCTTCAGAATTCTTCCGTGTTTATCTTGTATGTATCCATTTATGATTTTGTAGAATAACTTTTAATTTTCCTTTGCGTTCTTCTCTATTATTTCAACGAACTTTTCCCAATCGCTGCTCTTTGCTATTCTGACCTCGTCTTTTACTATTTTCTTCTTTTCTTTGTATCTTTCGTAGTTATTATTGTTTTTGTCATTGAAGTACCTTTGTCATGCCTTTTTCTTTTCTGTGCTGTCTGTTTTTTTCTTGTTTGTACTCTTCTTAACCCCGCAAGTCTCTTGTGCCGCCTCAAGCATACTTATTTTTAGATTATTCCACATTTCCTCTACATTGTCGCTTTTTTTACTACTGTTAGCTTGTCCTCTACTGTCTCCTTATATCGTATTGCTGTTTTTTGATCCCTTTGTTTAAATGATCTTATCTTGTTGTAGTTGGTAGCGGATTTTCTTTTTCTTTATCTTGACAGTCTTTCTTAATTGTAGTTACTACTAGGTAGTGATCACTTCCTATTTCGAAGCTTCTCTTTACTCTTGTATCTATTATTTTGCTCTTTCTTCTTTGTTCTGTTACTACATAATCTATTATAGATTTTTCGTTCCTATTTTGTGTATTTGTGAGTCTCCTTGTGTTTCAATAATGTATTCGCTATTACTAGATTGTTCATTCTACAATAATCTAACATCCTTCTACCATTATGGTTTAAAAGGTCTTCCCCATATGTTCCTCTCATCCTATCAGTATCTTTTACGACTTTCCGGATTCTGCTGTTGAAGTCTCCTGCTACATACTCTGCTCTAGTGGCTGCTTCGCTTGTTTCGTTAAGCTGTTCCCAGAAAGCTTCTTTGTTGCTCGCTAAATCGTCTTCATTTGGTCCATATACTATTATTAATTATTGTTCTGACTCTGTTGTTTCCTTTTAATGTTACTGTTAATATTCTTGACGATATTTCTTGCCATGTTTATATTTGGTGTCCTATGTCTCTGTGTATAATACAACCTACTCCTTCAGTCTTTTTACTCTTTTCTACCCCATTATATATTATTTTGTGTTTGTGATTGATTGGGTACATTCATTTTCCTTTTCCTTTTTGTTATTGCGAGTATCTCTGCATCCATTCTTTCGAACTCCTTTTCCAGCTTTTTTTTCTTTGCCATGTATACTCTTATATTCCAAGTTGCTATTCTCCATATTCTGTATTTATCTTTTTTGTTATTTTTTATACTTTTTGGGTCTCTTGCATTTGTTTCAATTTATGTTTGTGCTTTCCTTATTTCTTGGATCTTAACGGCGTTCACTTGGTGGTACGTTTCAATTTTAAGAATAAAGAAAACACTTTTACTTTTTTATACCACTTTAAGTTTTATTTTCAGTGACTAGTTTCGACTACACGGTAATCATTATCAAACTAAGTTTGATAATGATTACCGTGTAGTCGAAAACAATTGTCGTCTATTCAATTCTTTCCTTATTTTATTTACATCTAGTTTTTTGTCTATTTAGCTGCCACCCCGCTACTAAACCCTTCATTTATTATTTTCCTGTTGCCTACCCTTATTCTGTTACCTTTGTCTCTTTCCTCTCTAGCTATACTTCTAATTTGTTTGTATTTCTCTCTCTGTTGCGGTCATATCGTTGTCTATATATATTTTTGTGTTCTTCAATTTACTGCTCTTGGCTTTCATTATTTCTTCTTTTTTCTCTCTACATTCAATTTCTGCTACTATCATCTCGACACATTTTCCTTTTTCCAATTTATTAGCCTTGACTACTTTGGCTTTTACTTGTAGTGTTTCCTTGCAGAACTTCTCTACTCCATTCTCTATGTTCTCTTCCCTTATATTATGTCCTTTTATCACGATGTTGTTTCTTCTCTTATCTTTCTCCATATTTTCTATTTTATTATCTAATCTGTTCCATGTTTTTTTTTTTATCTTGCTCCCATTTATCCTCTTTCCTCCTCATATCCCGCCTTATTTCATTCATGATTTCTTTCAATTCCTCCATATCTTCACTTTTTGTTTTCTGGTCGCCTGTCTCTGTTTTGTTCCACAATTTGTTTTTATTTTCCTTTCTTTCTTTTTGTATTTCCCTTTGCTCTGGAGACCGTAGCCATGAAACTTTTATTAAACTGATAAAATACATAAGAGATACAATTATAACACATGTTACTAAACTAATTAACTTGTGTATACGTGGTAATGTGTTTCCTGATTGTCTCAAGATTGCTAATGTCAATATTCAATTGTATTATTTTGTAATGTTATAATACACCTTAATAATTACAGACCCATCTCTTTATTGCCTATTATATCTAAAATATTTGAGAAAATATCATTAAATCAAATGATCACATTTCAAAAAATAACAATTTACTGTACGTCAATCAATTTGGCTTTCGCAGAAAACTATCGACAAAGGAGGCAGTGTAAGAAATTACATGTTGCTTCGATTCAGGAAAATACTGTGCAACATCTTTATTTGACCTTAGCAAGGCATTTGACTGTGTCCCAAGTGACGTTATAATGTGAAAATTATATTTTTATAATTTTACACCTGGAAGTTGTCGTCTATTCAATTCCTATTTGCAAAATAGATGTCAACCTGTTGTACTTAAAGAAATGTTATCTGAACCCGCTAGTATATCGTATGGGGTATCTCAAGGTTCAGTTCTCGGACCCCAACTCTGTTTTTCTTTAATTTAAATATTTGGTAAATAAAATTATTGCAAACCACGAGGCGATCAGTAATTAAAGTTAATATGTATATGTAGGGTGGGCGTATGGCCTCTGTCCCACCCTCCAATCAGTAAAACATCATCAAAAATTATTTGAAATATTTGTATGAATACATCATTTAAAAATGCAATTATTTTGGGTTTGCTCTCATTTTACAACTTCTAACTAAAACCCTCGATTAAGTTTTACTGATTGGAGGGTGTAATAGAGGCTACCCACCCACCCTACATATACTTGACAACTTTATTTGCTAAACGTTGATGATTTTGCTGCTAAACTTTTTATGTAATAAATTAAACAAAATCTTAAATTAAGTTTAAATATAAATGAAAAACCGCGTGTCGATAGCCGCTGATTAGTGGAAATCTTAAGTCTGTACACTTCACTTCAAAAAATTGTAAAAATATTTTTTTCTAATAATAAAGATGTTTTCTCTTTCTATAAATGACTTTCTATAGCTAATAGTATCTAATTTAAATTTAATGTCTGTCCACCCATCATGTATCAAATTTTTACTAATTTACTCACTCAAAAATTTTACCTTTTTAATTATTATATGTATATTATGAAAATTCAAGACATTCAACTACGATCAAATAATGTCATGTTTTATCAAGCCCCTGAATCAAATAATCTGGACACAAAACGTAAATCTAATGATCTAAAAGAAATAGAGTCCATTGTTCACGCAATGCTAATAAATATTGTACCAATCAAGATAATTGGCATTGAAAAATAAAACTAATAAACCTCGCCCATTGAAAGTTGTATTTGACAATAAAAATTTAGTTGTTAAGGTTCTAGTAGAGTCGAAAATATCTCCCAAATAACATCCACATCCGCAGATCAGACACCATACCAAATTAGCTATTTAAGAGAACTTCGTGAGATATTGAAGAGGCGGACTGATGAAGGAAAGACGGATTTAACCATCCAATATTTACGTGGATCACCAGTGATAACCAAAGCTTGCGTTTCAGCTACAAAAAAATGAAAAGAAAAAATTGACCACAGTATTGCATTCGAAGTTCGGCTTTTCTACAGTGCTATGCCAACTTCTTCCTATTTAGATGATAGGTCGCTGTATGTCGAATTTAATGGTGTCAAATCTATTGAATTTATGCCTACAAATGTAATACCATAAGGCTCAAACTTAGGACCTCTCATATTTATTTGTTTTATAAATGATCTTGCTGATATTGTAAAAAAGTTTTAAAAGTTTTTACAAGAAAAAAATCATATTAAATATGGCTCCATATTCCTCAGGTTGTCTGAAGATACTGTTGGCTATTACTCATATTTTGAAAGAAGATATAATCGCCTCAGGAAAAAAAGCGTCTGGTCCACATGGCATCCATAAAGGAGGACGCTTTATTGTTATAGATTGTATATTATGTTTTGTAAAACCTTTGCAGCATATTTTAAATTTTATACTTCTATACTTCTCTGTTTTTTAGGATTTGGAAAAATGTGAAGATATCGCCTATTTTTAAGCCTGGAAATAAAAACTGTAAAAGAGATTATCGTCCAATTTCAGTTCTAAATAATTTTGCGAAAGTTTTTGAAGCAATATTATCCAAATAAAACTAACAAAACACGATTTGATTTCCTTTCTTCACTATTTTTTATCAATATTATCCAAATTAATATCTTGTCATATATCAAAATATATAACTAAAGAATTTTAATACATTTTATTGATGTAATTTATTTGGATTTTCAAAACGCATTTGACAGTATTAATCACAGTATTGCTATTCAAAAGCTTTCGAAGTTCGTTTTTTTTTACAGCGCTATGCCAACTTCTTAAATGCTATTTAGATGATAGGTCACAGTATGTCGAATTTAATGGTGTCAGATTTTTTTGAATTTATGCCTACAAGTGGAATACCATAAGGCTCAAACTTAGGACCTCCTATATTTATTTGTTTTAAAAATGATCTTGCTGATATTGTAAAAAATCATATTTGATGTTAAAGTTTACCGAGAAATAACTGATGTTAATGATTGTCAAAATCTATCAGGTGATCTTAATTCAATTTATCAGTGGTGTCTGTCGAACGAGTTGTACTTAAATATGAAAAAAGTTTAGTTCTTTCATTTACCAAGAAACAATCCACATTAAATTTTGATTATACGAAGGATTCCAAAAATCTGTTATATTGCGATAATATTAAAGATCTAGGAGTTTTGTATGATAAAACACTGTCAATTTTTAATTCATTTGCCTTCCTGGTCAGAAAACTAGTGTTTTTCTCTTAGTTTCTGTTCTATAATTAGACGTAGGCTTTTCTCTTTTATTTTAGTGTATACTTGATCATTTTTACTTCATCATTTTACAATCTTTGTCTTTTCCATCACAGTTTTTGATTCCACATATTTATGTTGCTGTACTTTTTATTGAATAATAAAATGTATTAAAATCCTTTAGTTCGTTGTAGAAAATTAAATAATAATTTAAAAATTTTTGTTCACAAATTTTCATGTTATAGTCACATTTAAACAATCTAAAATACACAATATTCATTTATTAGTTTATTAAACAGAAATAATTTCATTCAAATTAGTTTTGCTTTGATAGTTGTACTATTCGTAACACGCAAATTAATTTTGTTTTATTCAATGTCTGTCGAGGTTTTACCCAGAGAAGTAGTTGTTTCAAAATTAATTTGTTTTGTAGTCTTTACTAAGACAGTAAATTTTTGCATATTTTTAAAGTACTTTTTATTATTTATTTAAATGTGTTCCTTGTTTCTTCCAGTGTTCATTCATCCTTCTGGTTTGTCGGCTCTTTAAATCTTTCGTCCGTCCTCTTTTTATATTGTTCCGGTATTCTTCCCATTTTGAGTTTGTTTACTTTTATTTTTTGTGTCCTTTTCTTTGTACCTTTTTAGTTTTGCTGTAACCATACTGTGCTGCGTTAATAATTCCGGCTCTTTTTCTGTTATTCTTGTTTCTAAATTTTTATCTACTACTATTCCTAAGCCTTCACTTGCTCCATCTCTTAATAGTAAAGGTTATATTTTTTATTTAGTTCGATGTGTTCGTTTCCTGTCTTTTTGGTTTGACTTATTACAATTATATGCCTCTTCATTGCTTCCAATCCTTTTGTTATTTCTCTTTCTTTTTCCCTGAGGAATGTTATGCTCCATGTTACTAATCATATAGTTTTCTGCTTGATCTCATTATTTCCACTTATCTGAATGCTCTTTTCTCTAGTAGTTTTTGTCTGTTATCCTCTTAATTATAATTATATAATTGATTTCTGCTTTCCCTTTACCTTTCTACTATCACTATCACTATATATATATATGTATATATAATTTGATTGTATTGGCTTTTAATTGTTTGAACGTTTGTGTTTTAGTTACAACACCTAACAGTGAATTTATGTATATATATATTTGAAGTATTATTATATAGACCATTGTTATTTTCCGGAACGATCGGGAATATGTATACTATTATCTAGAATTTCCGGTGCATCGTCATTATCCACATACGTGTTCGAAACACTCGATATCCTGATATCTCATATTATAAAGCGACAGAGTGGAAAAAAAAAACAATAAAAATGTAGGACGCAAATTTAGGTATCTCATTTGGAATGTATCCAAAACGCGATGGAACTAAGTGATAATAAGTTATGTTTTCGGCCGTTTCCGTGCTTCTAAACCTTTACCCTTACGACGGCCACAGTAAATTATGTAACAGTCAACAATAACTTATTATATTTTACTTTTTATTAATTGAAATTGTATAGAGCAATTATTGTAGAAAATACAGGATTTATTAAAATAATTCATAAATTCGTCCAGAAATTTTATACTTAAAGGGAAAATAATTGTTTCATGAATGATTTTCTCATTTACTTCTCGGGGTGAAACATTTTCAATTACCTATTATCAAAAATAATTGTCTAAAATTAAATGTTAAACGAATAAAATTATAGTATTATTAAAACTGCACTAAAATTTCAATATTTAATTTGAATAAAATTATATTTTTCGTAATTATTGTATTAGTATTAAACAGATAAATAGGTGGTGAATTTAAAGTGCTTAAAGTTGATTTCCCCTAGAAATCAATTCGCCATATTTTCAGAATAATCAAGTGAACAAATCAAAACTGTTTGAATATACCACCTCGGGGCCTAATAAAGAAAATGATTGATTGTAATATTGAACGCGATGAATATTTCACCGTTATTAACGATACGCGAGCAAATAAATTTTTCATTATTTGCCAAATATGTAAACACATGATTAATGACTCCGCATGAACGGAGAGGTAAAAAATCCCCTGAATTTCTGCTGAAAGCAATGCCGAGCACATAAAAGGTTCCCTTCGTTTCATGTTCATTCATCCATGTAAATCACAAACACAAAAATGATGATAATAAAAAATGTATTCAATGAAACATTATGCAAAAAAGAGAGACTTGAAAGATGAGACATTGTAATTTGAAAAAATATGAACGAAATTAGCGATTTTATGCCGTGTATAGGGGTTTTGAACCGTGATTTATTCCTCCCCTCGTCAAATTTAAAGGATGCAAAATAAATACTTATTAAGTTATTTTAATTAACCAGGGTGGATATGAATTATTTTTTAACGTTCCCTTTTCGACGGAGAAATATTATTCAATCTCGCCAGCCAACGAAACTCCTGGAAACTTTCCTCATCCGCGCGGCCGTCGTTTGCCGCCTTTCCACAATTCCATCGCCCTAAGGGCTTCGGACACAGCCTACGACGAGATGAAATTACACTCCAACCGTCAATATATAGTTCTCGTAACATGGTTTTAGCAAAACTGTTCCCTTTACGACAATCCTTAATCTTACCAGCCACGTTCTTTACGTTATCACTAAGGGTGAACTTTATGGTGCGCTTCTTTCCCTGGCCCGTATCACGTCTCATGAATTTCGCCCGTACGTTCCACCGCCAATGCAATTTGGTCCTTGCTACGATTATGACAGCATTTACAATTATAATAAGTGAAATTGTAATTTTCTCTTACCTACCGCGTCTTGGACATATAGCATTATTCCTCCGAATTTAGTTAGTTTCGGCTGGGAAAGTTAGTTAATGTGTGGATGTTAATTTCAGATAAGCGATGTTTGTACTAAACTTTATGTATGTAAATAAATTTATTCATGTTATTGTATACTAATTTTATTATCTAAAATATATCACAATTGTACTATATATTGTATAAGTAGAATATAAGTATATATTACTGATGAAGGTTTACATTAAATTACGCTTGGTTAGTTTCACAATTTTTTATATTTACTCGACTAGTTAATAGAAGTATATAGTTTATAAACATCTGCAAACACGTGTTTCAATCTCTTGATCTCATCAGTACAGCTTTTAAATAAAATTTATTTTAAATGAGATCGAGAAATAATAAATTTATATCATGGACACAATAATAATATATTTTTGCGATAATAATTTGACCTTAATCAGTTACATAATCATGGCTTCGTCATCAGTTTGTAGTTCACGAGGACTCCATTAATTCAAAACTATATTACCCAAGTAAGCGATAATTCAGACACCTCCGCAAGTTATTTAAATAAAGCGTAATGAGGCGCAACATTTCTAGAACTAAATATAAATTGCATACTGAATGGCCGAAATCGCCGCAATTCTCCGTATATTGTTCATGGGCTTCCAACTACCTAAAACTTCTCTAACTGGATCTAGCCGAAGTTCACCGAGTGCAATGGCTAATTAATATTTTTTTCCGCCAACAATTTCTGTACAATTTCAAAGTTTAATGAAAGTTGCTGAACACACAAAAAGTTCGCCACGCGAAGTAGAACATTCCGTAAATACTTGAGCACCCCATCGAAAAAAAATTCAATATCTAATAACCCTATTTCGATTATGCAGTTTTTTTTTCCTTCGCGTCTAATAAATCCCAATCAGCAGATTATAAATTAAAACCTCGAGGTGTATAAAATTTGCGTTTATTGGCTCGTTCAGTTAAAGCGAGCGTTAAAATCAAACCCATATCGGAATTTACGATATCATTAAAAGTGTACATTTTATAACTCCATACACCGGAAGTGGCTCCGCTTTGAGGCTGTAAAAACGTTTCGAGGGCGAACCCTTAAATTGACTTATAGTTTATGAAGCTTTTATTTTTCGGTATGAAGAGGCGCTCTCATACTAAAGTATCTTCTAGGGCTTAATTAATTCGCGCAGTAAAATTTTTATCGGTTTCGTGTTGTAATTTAAATTAGTTTATTAGTTAAAAAATTATTAATTTCCTTTACATTTCATAAATATGAACCACCTTCCAGTTACCTAAATACGCTCGGAAAATTCATTATAATATTACTTCATTTTGAGTAATCATTATATATGTTTTGCAAATTTTTATCTGCTTTAGAGTTAATGACTAATATATTATTGAATAATTCATCCCAGATTAATAGGCAATATCTTAATATAGATTCAACTATAAGTAAGGAGTAATAAACAACACACACCTACCAAGTTGATAACATTTTGAAATCATTAGCCTCATTTTTTGATAATGTAATCTACACGATGTTCCCGTCTTAAGTATCATTCATAACTTCTAAATATTTAATCTATGAACATTTTTCAATAACTGCATAATTGTTTATACAGTTAGGTATATGAATGTTTAAATACAGTTGCATTGGCTGATCAGCACTCAAGATTGTTCACGGTTTTGATTTGAGTTGTGCGAAGTTATCACTATTAAATTAAAACACTTTGTTATTTCTTTCCTTCACTTTTATTTTCGACATGTACAAATAAAAGTGAAGGAAGGAAATAACTAAGTGTTTTAACTCAATATTGCTAAAAATTTGCTATTTCCTGTATTTAAACTTAAAAGACTATCATTAAACCAGCATTGCAATTTTAATTTATCTGCTTCAGTACTCTAATATGTATTTTCCCAAGAAACACTTGAAATGCTAATATGTGACCCTGAAAACCATTGATTATGTATACTAAAAATAAAATTTGACCCAGGACAGTTCCTTGCGGAACACCTAGAGTAACCTTAAGTGGCGCACTTTCACAATTAATAAATTCTACTTATTGGGTCATATCGCTTAAGTAATTTTTGAAAAGGTTTAGAGGTTTACCACTAACTCCTACTGTTTCAAGTCTTCCAAATCAAATATATGATGTGATGCTATCATCGTAAGTTTTGGCTAGGTCGAGAAAGACTGCTAGGACCCTTTTGTTATTATTTAAGTTTGGAATTATTTTTTCAATAAAATTGAAGGTTGTATCTTGTGTACTAAAAAATTTTCTAAATCCAAATTGCCTTGTAGAGATAATATTGCGATGATTCAAAAATAACAAGAATCTTGATTTGTTGAAATATTTTTGACAAATTTGAAATAACAGAAATTGGCCTGCAATTATTCCTATTCCTCTGATAGCTTGATTTATGAATAGGGGTTACTAACCAACCTTAAATTACCAAAACATACATGCGAGATTATTAATGAACTATTGAAATATATTATATTGGTATAATAATTCCTATAAAAACAATTATTTATTGAGTAATCACTACTAAAGCTTTGCGGATTTATCTCAAAGATCAGCGGCCAATTTTTTTTTTTTTCGAATAGTCAAGTGTAAGTGCGTGTTTTATTTATTTACCAAAGTAAAACTATAACAATTCTCAATTAATAATGGGCCAGGATAGCTTCTGTAGAAAGTGTAAGAAAGCCGTAAATGAGTTTGTGAAATGTACAAAGTGCAACTCAGTCTTTCATCCCAGTTGTGCTGCACTGTTAAAGTATTTGATACGTACTAATGAAGACGAAGTGATTTTCTGCAATAAATATAATAGATCATCTAGTACCTGCAGCCCTAACGATAATTTGCCCTTATCGAACCCTTTGCTTATTAATTCCGGCTCCAGTGAGTACAATGTATTAACAGACTTGGTAAATACAGTCAATGAATTAAAGGAAACCGTTAGTCACTTATCAAGTAAATGTGATAAGTTAACTGAAAATAATATCCAGCTTGCTGCATTGCATTGCAAAATGAAAACTGAGAACCACAGTTTACATGATGATATTATTACTCATAAAGACAGATTAAACCAATTAGAGCAAACAATTAATATCCCAAAGGACAATATAAATATCATAAGTGAGATTGATGATCGAAAACGGTGGGAAAATAATAGCATCCTGTATAATTTACCAGAACTAACATCAAATGATAACCAAAATGAAACTGAAAAGGTATTATCACTTTTAAAATCGCTTGATAATTCTGTGTCTATCAGGAAACACTCCAGATTGGGAAAAGTCAGTGACAGACCACGGCCAATAAAAATCATCCTTGACCAGAGCTACATGGTATCAACCATTATAAAGAATAAAAGGAAGCTTCTGAGTAATATTAGGATTAAGCATGATTTAACACCGATGCAACGCGATGAATTTTAAAAAGTGTTAGCTGAGCTCAAACGACGTGAATCTTGTGGAGAGAAACTCTTCATTAAATATATCATCAATATACCAAAGATTTTTAACAAAATAATTCAAGAAAAAAACTAAATTCGTCCCAATAGTCACATCGCTTACTCATCCTTTATCAGAATGTACGGGGACTAAATACTAAGTTATTAGATGTATACAACAACTTGCAAACTAGCGATTTTGATATTTACTTCTTAACTGAGACTTGGCTGCAAAGTGGTATTAATAGTTGTGAAATTTTTCCTCATCAATTTGATGTCTACCGTCATGACCGATCTAGTTCTACCGGTGGAGGTACGTTAATTGCTATCCATTCGAGATTCGCCTCAGAACATACAAAAATGAACTTTCCTCATTCAGACTATGTGCAGCTTACCGCTGTTAAAATTAAGCTTCAACGCAATCACACCATATTAATATGTGTTTACTTTAAACCTAATGCTCCTGATTGTGATAGTATTGATATAGTAGTGTTTTGGAATTTATTGAAAATATATTTCGTGGTCAGCAGTTACTTATTATAGGAGACTTTAATATTCCCGAGTACTACAATGGTAACATCACTAACTCTTTGGATACGTTACATGCTTTTCTGAATTGTAATGATCTGACGCAGCACAATTATATCTTAAATGGCAATGGAAGAATTCTAGATCTGGTAATTTCTTCATCTAATATAATAGAGCAAGTAGAACGTTGTGAGTTTCCATTAGTTAAAGAAGATTCTCATCATTCAACCCTTAGCATCAGCATTAATACTACCTGTACAGTTGACCAAATTAATTTTAAACAAACACGCTTCAAATACAATTTTAAGAAAACTAATTTCATAGGCCTATATGATGATCTATCTACATGTTGTTGGGAAGATCTATACATGTGTTCAAATGTAAATAACGCCTGTGACATATTATACAAAAAATTAAACCACATGTTTGATAAGCATGTACCCAGATCCCACGCAAGATCTAAAACAATCAAAAAGCCTCCTTGGTTTAATCGTTCTATTGAAATTAAAGTTGCTAATAAGGATAAGGCTCGGAAAAAGTATTTTAAATCAAGAGCTGATTGTGATAGGGATGTATATCATGACCTACGTAGATCTTGCAAAAATGATATAGCTTCTGCTCATTCAAATTATGTTTGTCAAATAGAGAATAATCTTCGTACCTCTCCACAACTTCTCTGGACATGTAAACCAATTATTCCCCGTGTAATAACACTAGGTGATACTGAATTATCTAATTGCAACGACGTAGTTAATGGATTTGCGAATCACTTCAGTAGGTCATTTGCTCCAAACTCTATGCCTGTTTCTGAAAATACAACTTCTTTTACTCATCTTGGCGATTTTAAATTATGTGTATCTGATGTGAGAAAAGAGCTTCGTGGTCTGAAACCTACATTAATTATAGGGTATTGGTTTAGTTCCCAGCTTAATATTGAAAGATGCAGCCGATGTTCTGAGTGAACCACTATGTTTTATATTTAACCTCATATTAAGTAGCGGAATATTTCCTAATATTTGGAAGCTGGGCCGTATTTGTGCGGTATTCAAAAATGGTGTGAAAACAGCAGTTGAAAATTATCGACCTATTTCCATATTGAGCAATATGTCTAAAGTATTTGAATCTCTCCTTAACAGCTATATATACAGCAATGTAAGTGCCACTCTTCATGAAGATCAACATGGATTCGTAAGAATGCGTTCTACAACAACCAATCTAATTAATATCACCCAAATTATATCTGAAGCTATGGATACTGGTCAGCAGGTTGATGTCATCTATACTGATTTAGTTAAGGCCTTCGATAAGCTAGACCATGAATTGTTAATATCGCGCCTTGAAGATTGTGATTTGAGTGCTAACGTTATAAATGTGATTCGCTCCTATTTACAGAACAGGTACCAAATTGTTGAAATTAACGGCATTCAATCTAATATGTACTTAGCTACTAGTGGTGTACCCCAAGGTTCTAATTTGGGGCCTCTTCTATTCTTATTATTTTTTAATAGCGTATGCTCCGAAATTAAATGTAAAACTTTATTATATGCAGGTAATTTGAAAATTTTAAATATTATTACCACTAACGCTGATTGTATAGATTTGCAACGAAGCCTAGATTCCATGGTAAACTGGTGTTATGTGAACAAGTTGAATATTAGTATTGGTAAATATTCAGTAACATCCTATACACGAAAGTTTAATGTTATAAAATATGATTACGTAATTAATAATATAACACACGCTAGATTTGACGAAATTAAAGATTTGGGTATTACATTTGATAATAAACTCACATTTAATACGCATGTAGCAAAACTCTCTGCAGAGTGTTATAGACTTTTAGGCTTCATAATTCGGAACTGTAAATCTTTCAAGAATATTGATGCTCTTGTAAAATTATTTGACACATATGTACTGAGCAAGTTGTGTTATTGTTCGGTGGTATGGTCACCTTGTTATTATAAACATATTAATTTTTTTGAAAATGTACAAAAGAGATTTTTGAGATACATTTATTTTATTAAACATGGGACTTATAATTTTGACATTTCATATCAGGATCTTCTGAAAGAATTCAATTTTTTATCTTTGCATTCAAGACGTACATTAATTGACTTGTGTTTCTTATATAAGTTAATTCATAATAAAGTTGATAATCCTAGTTTCTTAGCAAAACTAAATTTTAATGTACCTAGATTCACGTCGCGGCATGCAAAAACTTTCTCTTATCGCACACCGAACACTAATCACTGCCTTAACTCTCCTCTTTATCGTCTTTCACGTCTATACAATCAGTTTAATCCCTTTATTGATTTATATTCCCCATCTTTTCCTGCCTTTAAATCATCTGTTGTTGCTTGTTTAGAAAGGTTTTGTTAAGTAATTATAATTTATGTTCATGTATTAATTTGTATCATTTGTCATTTGTATTTTTGTTATTGTATTTTAAATATTAATTTAAATCTTTAATGCTAATTTTACTCTGTAATTGGCCTTTTTGGCTGTTGGGTAAAAATAAAATAAAATAAAATAAAATAAATAAAATAAGGCTAATCTGTGGTTTATTAATACCATTAAATTTATATATATACACTGTGTCCCAATTTCGATGCTCACAATTGGTATCTCTGTTATTAAAAGAGATAGAGCAATGGTTAAATGGGAAATGTTTTGCAGAAAACAGTTCAATAAATCCTATTTGAAATTTAACTTAGATTTTTTCAATTTTAAGATATTTTGAAAAAAACAAAATTTTCCAATTTTAATTTTCCTCGATAACTCGACCTCTATTGAACCCTTACATTATTCAGATACCTTTTTAAGAAATTTTTTTGGTGTAAACCGAAAACCCCGATTCGCATTTGTTTCCAGATTATTAGCGCTATCTTTTTTTTCTTATGGTGGCCATATTGGATTTTAGGTTTATTAGATAGTGCTTAAGAAGTGCTTTTCAACGATGTATAACATGCCTGAATTTTTTTTAATTATTTTTAATAAAAACCTAAATTAATCTTTAATGCGAAATTAGTAGGCTATGCAATTAAACACCAATGACAAATGAAAGTGAAACTACATTCTAAGTAATAATGTAAAATAAAGAAAGGATACTGACATTTAATTTCATTATTAGCAAAAATACAGTTTTTTATTGGTGCAACCAATAAAATAATAAAATTAGTAAGTCATGGAATTAAACATCAGTATAAAACAATGAAACAAAACACTAACCTGTCAACATTTGTTGAGAGTAAACCTTAATGAAATAGTGATTTCAAATAATGGAACAACAGAATGGCCTGCAAGATCATTTTTCAGGCATGTTATACATCGTTAAAAAAACACTTTTTAAGCACTATCTAATAAACCTAAAATCCATTATGGCCACCATAAGAAAAACAAAAGATAGCGCTAATAAACTAGAAACAAATGCGAATCGGGGGGTTTACACAAAAAATGTTTTCTTAAAAAAGTGTCTGAATAATATAAAGGTTTAGTGGCGGTCTCGTTAGGCATAATCGAGTTATTGAGGAAAATTAAAATTGGCAAATTTTTGGTTTTTTTCAAAAAATCTTAACATTGAAAAACGTTAAGGTAAATTTGAAATAGGATTTGTTAGGAGCACTGATTTCTGTAAAACATTTCCCATTTAACCGTTGCTCTACCTCTTCTAATAACAGAGATACCAATGGTGAGCATCGAAATTGGGACACCCTGTATATAGATAGATATATAGATAAATATAGATAGATAGATAGATAGATATTTTCTTTATTTTCCAAGGTTACATTATACACATATACATACATACATGTAAGTTGAAAAATAGTGTGAATAAAAAAATACAGAAGAAATAATAAGTAAGGTTCTACTTAATGCGACAGTAGATACTCTTAAAACTTAATTTAAATATAAATTCAGGTTACATTCAAAATATTCCTGTAATGAATATGGTTCCAATTTGCAAAGCAAATTAAATATTTCAATTTTGTATAAACGAAACGAAGCTATATTTAAAAGTAAAATACACTTTTTTCTATTTTTGTCAACTTATGAACAGGGCAACAGAAGTCTGTTTTATTTATTGTATTATAAGTATGTTTGTTGTTAGTGAATTCAAACTTGGACTTGTTTTTCCACAGGAATATTAAAAATTTATATATATAAGCCATATATTGTCAACATGTTTTGTAAATGAAAATAATTTCTACATTATTCTCTTGCACTTAAAGATAACATAATTCTTAGTGCACGTTTTTGAATAATGAATACTCTTTCTATCTTTGATATTCCCCAGTAAATGATACCAAACCTCAAATCATAGACCATTCTAGTTATTTTTAGATCTGTGTTTTTATGAACCACCCGAAGCATGTAACATACTTGACTAAGTTTTAAAACTGTGTAATCTATGTGAAAACTCCAACTGCATTTATCATCGATTACTATTCCTAAAAATTTAGTGTACGAGTCCAAATTGTATTTATCATTATCTAAAATTATATGTTTTGGTGTCTCCATTAAATTATTAGTCTTAAACAAAATACAGGATTTTTTTATTTCTATTTAACTCTAATTTATTATTTACAAACCACTGTTTAAGTGATTTAAACAGTGCACTTCCAAGTTGCAATACACTAGGAAAATCCGGACCGGAAAGAAATAAATTTGTATCATCATCATAGCAAATGATTGTTTGCGATGCATTTGTTACTAATTGAAACAGATCATTAAGAAATATATTGAAGAGAAGCGGTCTAAGAATACTTCCTTGGGGTACACCAGTTAGAATATCCAAAGTGTCCGATCGCACAGTACCATTTTCATGCTTTACACATACAGCTTGATTCCGATTACATAAATACGTTCTAGGCCAATCATAAGCAACTCCTCTCACCCCATATAGATACAGTTTGTTAAGTAAAATTTCATGATTAATACAATCGAACGCCTTGGATAAATCTAAAAAAACCCACAAACGATGTTCTCGTTCTCTAATGCCGATGATACAAATTGTGTGATCTCAAAAAGAGCAGTATTTATACTTTTACCAACTGTGAAACCATGCTGACTATTACTAAACAACGCATATTTATTAAAAAAATTAACGAGTTTATCATGAACAACGATTTCAAATATTTTTGAAATTACTGGCAATAGACTAACCGGTCTATAGTTCCTCCTTTTTTATATACTGGTATTACATCAGCAATTTTTAATTTAGTTGGAAAAATACCTGCACTTAGCAAGTGATTTATAATATTTGTTAAAATTTCTGCTATACTTAATATACATTTTTTTTTATAATAAAAAGCGGTATGTTGTCGTAACCACAACTTATTACGCAATTTTGAGACAAAATTAATTAAATCCTTTTCGGTAATATGTGAAAAATATATAGAATTTGAATTACTAGGTATTTGACTTGAAATTTCATCAGATGATGGATAATTTTGCGATATGAAACTTGCTGCCACATTGACAAAATAAATATTAAAATCATTAGCCATCTTCTCTGGATTGCTAATATGAATATTTTTTTCCGTTTGATCTGTGAGGTCTTTTACTATCTACCATGCAGTTTTTGTCTTATTTTCAGACGTTCTTAATTTATTTAACTAAAACGTTTTCTTTTCCTCATTCAGCAATGAATTATATTTCTTCTTGTAATGATTGAAAAGTGGTCTACATTCTGGATAAAATGTTGACATTGTTTCGAATAATAATAACTGATTTATACTCTGTACGATTTTTACATTGTTAAATATATTTTTTCTTTTTGTTGACTGATTTTTTGATTGACATAAAGGAAAATAGGAATCGAAGATTTCAGAAAATGTATTAAAAAATAAATTTAATTTAATTTCTAAATCACCAATAGCACATATATCAGACCAATTGATTTCAGATAATGCAGTGGTGAAGGATAAAATTGTATCCTCTGAAAATTTACGGTTATGTGAAACAGGTCGTGTTTGATCAGATTCGTAACTAAGTGTGCCTTATGATCTGATATTCCTGAAGCTATAACTTCGTAAGATATATTATCAAGGATATTTGATATTACATTATCTAAACACGTTTATGATGTATTTGTAATTCTTGTAAATTGTTCTACTATCAATTTAAAACCATATGACTTTACAAGGTTAATTTTATATTTAAAAAATTTACTAGATCGAAAATTATATGCAAATTAAAAATTAAACAATTTTTATTTCGGGTAATTCAATACGAGGAAAAATCACTGGATTAAAAATTTATGAATGCGAGTTTAAATATTATATATGTATAAATAAAATTGACTAAATCGAGAGTTTTATTAATTGACAGTTGATCAAGTGATAAATGTTTATTTCGAGTAATTCTTTTCATTGCAAATTCGGTGAATTTATATACTTATATTGAAAATGTTATATTTATAAAATTCAACAGATCGAAAATTCTATAAATTGAAGTTGAACAGAAGAGGAATATTTATTTTAAGCAATTCGTTATATTGAATTCCGCCAATTGAAAATTGATTCAAATAACTAATTTAAATTTCGTGCAGTTTTTGATATTCATAAAATTCATTACATCGAAAATTCTATGAATTGAAAGTGGATCAAGTGATTAATTCATATATTTAGCAATTCTTTATTTATTACTTCGTGCTATTTTTATATAGAAAATATTATATTTATAAAATTCTTTGGATTGAAAATTCTATTAATGTAAAGTTCAGTTATTACGAGCGGTTATTTACATCGAAACCTCACTGAATAGATAATGATGATGGAAAAACGCCCAACTGATCAATTCTTTAATTATTATTTCGTGCTTTTGTTTATATAGAAAAGAAATTATTTCGATGGAAAATTCTATTAAGGTGATGATTTTTTTTTATTATGAGCAGCTATTTACGATACATCGAAACCTCACTAGAAAAAAAAATCGGTTGTTGAAAAAACGGCCAACTGGTGAATTTATTTTTTTTACATCAAAAATACGCAGTGTTACAATAAACGAAATAAATTTTGAAAAAATAAAATCTGTTTTTTCGTAATTTTCTCTAAACATTAATGTTTAAAAAATACTAAGAATATAATTCGAAGTGAAAATTTTGTTTTTTTCATATGTTTTCAACATTTGACAATTACTTTTAACATCATCAAAGAGGAAAAAAAAGTTTTACCAAAAGCTTTTCAGCTCTTTTATAGCTATTTACGGTTTACACTTTTTCGATCAAATAAAAGGCGACCAAATCTTTTCGAAACCATTGCAAAAAGAAACGGAGGATTTAACTGTACTTGTGTATGCTAAACGATTATTCTGGTCATGCTCAATATATTTCGAAATTCTTATTTCATTTCATTGGTAAAATAATATATTTTTTTTTATAGAAAAAAAAAACTTTCACAAATTGATACTTTCAGAATTATGCTCATTAGGCAGAAATGGTCTTGATTAAGTATTGAACTTATTTGTTCCTAGTAAAAGATTCTTGTAGTTGATACTTGTTGAGCTGCCCCCTTGATGGAACCAGATATGTAAGTGTTCTTCTTCGCCAGAAAGATTCTTCCATTATTTGTTGAGAGAAATAAACATCTTTACTGAAAATAGTTTTGCCATAATACGACATAACAATTATTATGTTTCTTGCTTCTCGTCTTGGCCATCGATCATAGGTATTTCAGCCTTTAATTTTTGATTAAAAAATAATTGTTAGGGTTTAATTATTTTTCTTTCCTTTGGCTAGTTTCTATTGAAGGCCATTAAATTTTATCAACTGTGTCTTTTATCATTAATATAACTGGATTAATTAAAGTACTTAAAGTGTAATTTTATTTTTGTGTTATTTCCGAGAAAAATAAAAATGGTGATGAGGCCATCCTAGTACTTTCACTAATTTTTTCTCGAAAACTATGAGGTTTACGCAAAAAGGCTATTCTTAATATTTTTTTAATTTGACTAAAATATAAAATAATTTCTATTTTAATAATCCTGTAAATATTTTATTTATCTATTTTAAAAAATTGTTATCTGTTATAAAATTGGTGGGTGGAATAGTGGCCACCCACCCACCCAACATAAACATTTGAACTTTAACTAAAAGCTATGATTTAATTTATTTTCGGGCCACACTAACAGTAATGCAGTTGTAGTTTTCAGGAATCTAAAACAGTGTCAGTGGTTGAAGTAAAATTATATATGTAGGGTGGGTGGGTGGCCTCTATCCTACCTTCCAATTCATGCAACATAGCAGAAGTTTTTTTTAATTTGTAGTTACGTTCAAAACTTTACAGACGTATACATTGTCAACAATAAAATTTCGACGATTTCTTAATTTCTAATTACCTTAGAGTAATTAATTTCGGAAATATTCCAAATAAATTCTGGTTTATGGTGTAGTGATTGGAGGGTGTGATAGAGGCCACCCACCCACCCTACATATACATTTGAACATCAACTAAAACTCTGATCTAATTTTTGGGCCAAACCAACATTGATACTGTTGTAGTTTTCAAGAATTTAAAACAGTGTCAATGGTTGATGTCAAATTATATATGTAGGGTGGGTGGGTGGCCACTAACACACCCTCCAATCCATGCCACATCACAAAGATTTTTTTTGAATTTATCATTACGTTCAAAGCTTTGCAGACGTTCAAATTTTCAACACACAAATTTCAACGATTAATGTTTCTTAATTTCTAATTATGTTAGAGTAATAATTTCTGAAACAACTTAAACATATACACTGTTTTAGTTTCCAGCATTACAAGACAAAATATTGTTGATGATGTTGACAAACTTAAGCAGTTCAAAAATAAAATAAAACGAATAACTTTGTTTTTATCACTTTTTTAATAAAACTTGTTACTATAGTTTCGACAACTTCAGCTTGTCATTATCAAACAATTAATTGTCGTCGAAACTATAGTAACAAGTGTTATTAAAAAAGTGATAAAAACAAAGTTATTTGTTTTATTTTATTTTTGAATCATAAAATGTATCACGAAGTAAAAGCCTCTACAATTACTTATTTAAACTTAAGCAGTGTTTAAGATTATTTATAATGTTGTATATAAGGTGGGTGGTGATTATCCCACCCTGCAGTTACATTATCTAAATTACTGTTTTAATTTATTAATAACATCAATTAAATGAATTTTTTTAAAGATGAAACACTGTCAGTAATTGCTGTATAATTGTATATGCAGGGTGTTGGTGGCCACTATCCCACCCTCCAATTAGTTCACTCGAATCTAATTTTATAATAGTGTGAATATTGTTTCTATTTTTTTAAAAAAATTGTAATCTATGTTATAAGGTTGGAGGGTGTTATGGTGGCTACTCACCCACCCTACATATACATTTAAACTTCAACTAAAAACTCTGATTTATATTTTTTTTGTCACATCAACAATAATACTGTTGTAGTTTTCAGGAATTTAAAACAGGGTCTTCCTTTGATAGAATATACAGCGACTCCTCCGTGGGTACCAGACGGTCGACAATAACTTGACGCTAGTGTAAAATTTAATAACGAGCAGACTTGTAGTTCTTCTCGTGACTTCCAATGCTCCGTGATGCACACAACATTACATGAAGATACACTATTATTGAAATATTCCATTTCAGTTATCAAGTTTCCCATATATATTCAGATCTATGAATTGATATTTAAAATTATCCTGGTAGCTCAGTCCACCTTAGGCATGCACAGCTTTACGCTGTAGACCAATAAATCTCTAATGAGACGCAGATTTCCATATTGAAGGTAACAATGGCAGTACTGATACTAAATAGGACTAATATTTAGTATCAAACTTGAAACTAGATTTTTGTGGAATTTTATTTGATAAACACTTCTTGACAATCGTTCAACAACAACATCGAAGAGTTTGTTTTTTTAGGGCATTCAATTGTAATATAAAATAACTTTTAATCACTTTCTCCACAGTTTATTTTTATTTTGCTAAATGTACCTTTTGTTTACGATGTAAACAGTTTCAATAGCATTCAAATGTATTGGTTCTGTTTAAAGTTAAGATAATGCTTACTTTTGATTTGATTTTGCTGCAGTATGGTGGAGGCGCCGGGCTCAGTTAATTAATTTATAATCAAATTGAATTATTAAATGTTCAAAACGTAGATATAGTGTCTAATAAAAATATATTTTAAACTACTAGTAATTATTCGAATTAGAGTTAGAGATGTGAAAGAAAATAAAGTATATTGTATATAACTAAAATCACAATTTTAATTAAAGTCGCTTAATAAATTTACTTATACAAATTTAAAAGTATTATTTAAAAAAAAACAAAGTTCAAATAGGACGAAGTGAATGGTGGAATAATCAAATCAGATTTTAGAATATAAATTAGATATATTTTTCATTTATAAAATCCGACCCAACACATGTTCTGTTTCCCACCTGCTGGGATAAAACCTGTTGTTAGCTTGGAGATACATAAATGAAAATCCACGGAGACCGCCATGCAGTCTCGGACGGCTAATTCAAGTTTCCTTTAATTTAATTA
Source organism: Ontholestes murinus (assembly GCA_963969525.1). Lineage (NCBI taxonomy): Eukaryota > Metazoa > Arthropoda > Insecta > Coleoptera > Staphylinidae > Ontholestes > Ontholestes murinus. The sequence continues at coordinate 59,002,427 of OZ018396.1, forward strand.
TACAATCAAAACTAATTAGCAAACGCCGCCGCCGAATTAGCTAATTGTGCGTTTATGTTAAGCACTTTATAAATTGGCGAATCCCCTATAATTTAAAACGATTTAGACGCGAGTTAGGACGCGAAATAAAGTTTAATCCGGGATCCATAACTACACAGAGCTTTAATAGTTATGTACTGGCGTATTAATTAAAATAACTTCAGCCAGTTATCATGAGGAACGCTGCAAGTTAAGTCTTGGGATTTGTTCGACTTACTGCATGGGATTAGCAACTAGTATATTGTCCGACGTTGCGTTCGCTACCTCTATTGTTTTAAGTGCTTATTAATTAATAATTGGACGAATTATGTAAAACGATGGATTTATGCACAGCGGATTTTCAGAGAGGAAGACGCCACGGGATTTACATTGCTAGCATAACCTTAAGGAAGGAAATTTATTGTTAATTAATTAGAAATCTTATGCTTCTTGAATTTAAAATAACTTTTTATTAATCATAATATATTATATCTATAGTAGATCCAGATTTTAATACATATTTAACAAAAAAGTTTCCAATTCTTAAATTAGGTTTTTAATTCGAGAATTATTTATTACTCAAAATATATACTTTTTGTTAGTTAATTATCATATTCAATAATGTAAATTTTCTTTTAACATATTATAAAATCTTATATCGTTACAAGTCCAAAAGGCTAAGGGATTTTTTTTGAATAAGATTAATAAACAAAGCGGCAAGTTTTGGTTATAAAAGAGGAAAGCGTTCGGCTGGTGCAGACGTAATAGATTATGTACAGCTGTAAATTTGAAAGTTTTCCCCTTTTCAAGAGCCCGCCCCGAATAAATGTTTATATGTAAAGTTCCAGGCGTATAAATTACTGTGTAAATACTAAATAGCCTAATGGTCGCTTCCAGAGACTTGTACAACTTTTATATTTCACAGAGTGGAACTAAACTATGCAGATATATGAATTATATAGTCCGGGCGAAGCATATTCCCAGTCTCTCGCCCCGATTTTTCCCCAAGTATTTTTTAAACAAACAAAAAATCCTCGACCCTTTTATGTGTAATAAACAGGATTATATATTCAATGCCGCATTCAAACTAGAAAAATATGTTCGTTTGGAGTAACTGCATTAAATTCTCTAAATGATCAAACAGTTCTTTATACGTGTACAGGCTGAAAATATATTTTTTACTTTAGTTTGATTTTTTTAAATAATAATGATAATTATGTTGATTCAGAATAGTTTGGATAGTTACTAGTTTTAATTATTCGACATTAAATTAGTGAAAGTATTTTATTTACCTTACATTTTAATTATTCCTTGCGCTTGTATGTTTGATTCATTTATAGAAAAGAATATCACTATATTTTACATTAATTTTAAGTTATGTCCTTATTTTCATGCGCGACAAATTACACTCTACCTTAAATTATTCCATACTTTTCTCTATTGCAAACCTGTGGAAATTCTTTGAATTTGTTTAGCGAAGCCCATCGCAAATAATAGGGTTTCCACAAGGAGTGCTTACATGAGAAAAGTCCGCCCTTTAAAGTTGCTCCGACGAAGTGAATTCGAAAGTTTGGCCGCATTTCCGCGAACAATAATATCCTAATGTAAAATATTTATAGTATTATTTATTAGTTGAATAATTTCTGCAGTATTATGAAAAAACATTCATTTGCATTACATTTATTTGCGGCAACAAGGTAAATTTCTACAAACTACGTTAATAAAATAAGGTAAATATAAAGTAACTAAATCCACAAGTTAAATAAAACATTAATTAGTATAAATAAGTCTATTAAAATAAATAATAACATTAGGAAAATATTTTTCAATATGGTTTATATTCGTTGAATATTGTGGCCTAAAAAAATCTGCAGTATGGTGGAGGCGCCGGGCTGGGTTAATTAATTCATAATTAAACTGAATTATTAAATATTCGAAATGTACATATAATGTGTAATAAAAACATATTTTAAACTAGTAGTAATTATTGGAATTAGAGTTAGAGATGTGAAAAAAAATAAAGTATATTGTATATAACTAAAATCGCAATTTAAATTAAAGTCGCTTAATAAATTCAATTGTACAAATTTAAGAGTATTATTTAAAAAAACAAAGTTCAAATAACCCAGTAAAGAAAAAAATTTAAATTATGTTTATTATAAATAATATTATTATTCAATATATTAACAAAAATCAGAATGGTGGAGGCGCCGGGCTTGAGTTTAAAAAATATTTCATTCATCCAACATCATACTTAAATAAAGCTTTTATGATATTTTACACATATAATATAGTTATAACATGTAATATGTAAACTGTTAAAATTTATATTCCAAACACTGTGATCAAATACGTGAATATGTTAAATCGATTAGAAAATTGTGTAAATATACGTTCTAATAGATAATAATATGACTATAAACGTCAAACCCTATGCCACTAGGCTTTATTGATTCTTATTGTTCGCCGGCCCAAGCCGGTATAAGGGCAAATTTGAAATCCGGTCAAGCCTATAGGGGTATGGCAATAAATGATAAACAGAGGTCAGGCGAGTCGTTCCTTCCAATATATGATTATCTTTCGTAATCTTCGCAAAAATTGGATTATGGCGGCCTGTAATAGTTTGATTGGGTTTGGCCAGAATCGAATTCGAATGTTAGTTTATAGATCCACATAAAGATGGAGGTGTTTATTTACGGCTTTTTGATGTAATACGAACTTTTTAATTGAAGAAAAAACACTACTAATTATTTTTAATTCCATCATTTTTAAAATGATAAACTAAATTAAATTAATTCAGTAATGATAATTATATATAATGTTAAATATATATGAATATATTCAATAAATAATTATGTATTTTAAAATCAAATAAGTAGTAAACACTGAGAGCTATTTATATGCAACACATGTGTTGGGTAGAGGATTTTCTATAAGCAGTAAATTCAATCTAAACGATCGATTTCTAGTGTTTTGCAAGTTAGCTTGTATTATATAGTAGATACATAATATGAAATAATAATAATAATATTTATTTATTTAAGAAAACTCTTTTTTACTTAAAAAAATACATTAATATGGTGTGAAAACGTATACAATAAATATTTATTACATATGAGATTATTTCTCCAAGGTGGTTTAATGAATTAAGAAATAGCATCTAAGAAAAAGAAACGTTGAACAAATTAAATTCAATTATTAATTAGTCTCATGATTAGATATTTAATACAAATACGTTAATAATACATTTTCTATTTAGATTAGCTGTAAATCATTTATTCAAATAACTCAACATTTCACTAACATTTGTCAGTATCGTAAAATTGGCATAAAATAAGAATACAGATTTACAATGCGTATATATTACACATATCAGAAAGCAAACCAACATTGATATAAAATCTAACTATTTATGACACAACGATGCATGGAAAATGATATTAATAATTTCCCTTTTTTTTAGATTGTAAATTTATAACTTTCAGAACGAACGCCCGCATAAATAGAACATTTAATGATATTATTGAGATATTTTACGGCGTAGCTGTATTTTTATTACGATAAAGTTATACGTACCGAGAAGAAATCAATATTTATTACGACATAAAATCCACATGTAAATGTGTGGGGTTGTTTTTGTTTTAGTAATTTAGATGTAAAGTAAATGTACTGTTGGGGAGTGCGTTAGATAACATTAGTCTCGACATATGAAATTCTTATGTAACGCATGAGAAAATTTAATCTGCGTACGGTATATTTTGAAAAAATTACATTTTCTTGACATATATAAAAATATATGTGTGTGAATGTTCGTGAAAATTTAGTTAAGCCTTCGCTTAACGATTTGTCATATGTTTTTCTCGTTAGAATAAAATCTGAAAACATTAAGTATCGTACAACAGGATTCAACTTTATTAAAGTGCAGATTAAATAGATTTCTAGTAACAGGATGGTGGTGACCGTTACTATGCGGTATTTTATTTTCAATTGTAGAATGATAAAGTGAAAAATCGTATTTTATTTCTTCTAGATTTTCTGTTTTTGTATCTTTACTTGGTTGTGTTTGCAATATTAATCCGTAAGGAAACACATGTCTGAAAATAAAGAAATGGAACTTCTGGAACTTCACATAATTTGAATTTTATCGCTAATAAGAAATTTGAGCTCAAATATGGTATAAAAAAATTATTTGACAGATTTTTCTGCTTATCGTTATCGCTTTGGGAGCTGTAAGTATGACATTTGAGAAGTAAAAGAGCTGCACCAAGAACAAGCTCTCTGGTGATAATTTCAAGGGTATACTAAATTAAAAAATTTACTATATTAATACCATAGATGATAATAATGGTTAAAACAGAATCAATTTTTCAATTCATTATAAATATGGATTATTATGAATTAAAGGTCGTAACCATTCTCTTCATTAATCTCAAGAGTATCAATTGAACCTTTATGTTTTAGCACTTGAGGGAGTAGTTATTTAAACTAATAATTTGTTTTCTATTATTTAAATATAATTGAAACCATGAAAGAACAGTTCCTTTGACTCCATAACATTCAAGTTTGGCGATTAGTATTATATGATCTACAGAATTAAAGGCCCTGGATAAGTCTAAGAACATACCGAAAGACAGCTCCTTATTTTTCTGAATTTCCGGAATTTTATTTACACATTCATAAAGTGTTGTATCTACACCTCTTCCAGGGAAAAAAACGTGCTGATGACAGTTGAGTAGATTGCCTTTGAGAAAGAAATCTAATATTCTATGAAGAACAAACGAATCCATGATTTTAGAGAATGATGTTAGTAAACTAATGGGTCGATAATACCCTATCCCATTTTGATCTTCTTTTTTATATAATAACATTATTAACGCCTTATTTAGCATATCCGGAGAAACACCCGAACAAAAAGAATCGTTAATGATTTTTAACATATATGAAGCTATGTTAAAACTTTAAATTATTGAATTATTGAAAAAAATGAAAAAACAGTTAGACATTTATTTAATAATCACGAAACGAGTTTAATTCTTTCTAGAAAACCACTGGCTTTTATTTAACTTTAATCTTTCTTTTTGTTTCTGTTGAGAACTTTTCATAAAAAGGGTGATTTGTATATAATTAAAAAATAAATTATATTTTGCCTTTTTTACTCAAGAAATTGAAATTTTAGAATAAATAAACTCTTAAAAATATACAAACAATATACTAAATGTGTTGTTTAAAATTAGATTAAATAATAATTTTAATCAAGATAAAACTATCGAAAATTTATTTAAAACAGTTATAAACTAACTTAAAACTAACTTAAAGTTTAAAATTTTCAATTTATTGCTAACCTACTAAAAAGTAAATCAATCTATATACTTTATTATTATTACAGAAAACGATTGACAAGAAAAAAATATATTTAATAATAAAGAATCTACTTTTTCGACTGTTAAATAACTTCTTTTTTAAAGAAACCACTTTAAAACTCGTTCAAAGCAGTTTTTATTTTTTATTTTATCACAAATCAATAAAAAGAGTCGATAATTATAAAAGGACTATTTAAGGTCATTAATTTTTTCAATAAAACAGAAAAAAACAGTTTCTAGTTTATTTTAAAAATACATAGAAAAAGAAACCTAAAAATGTAATAGAAAATTTACCCAAGAGTGTTGAAAATTGTACTAAAAACGGTATAGGTATTTGTCTTTTCTTCAATACAACTAGTTCCTAGTAAACTAAATTGGTGTTTTTTGTTTGAGGGTTTATTATTAACTTTTTTCTTAATATTTCTCATTTTAATAATTTTTCTTCCTTCGCTATTGTACTGTTTTTATATAACGGGTGTCCAACAATTACTGTAGTCCCGGGTGACGTTGGAATCAAATACGTACGTCAATTCTTACTTACAATCTTTGATTAAAAAACTTAGCACTTGATCGTCACCACAGCTAACATTATTTTTTAATTTGTTGATACTATTGAGCACATCGTTTTCACCAATCACAAAACTATTAAATGGGACAGCATTAATTAGCTCATCGCTTCATCTTTAGCAAATGGTGGTAGAGAGTCAGAAGAAAACAGCTTTGCAAATGCTGAAACAATATCTTCTGGTACATTATACACAGCATCATTTTCTTGAAGTTGAGACGGAATCCTAGTATTATCAGACATATTGCGCATGAAGTTCCAAATTTCCTTGGGTTCAGTAATGATTTTACGTTTCGTGTCACTCAGCCAGTCTATTAATTTCTGAATGATAAAACGAAGAATTTGTTGCTCTCCATTTTCGACGACACTGCTCTTTAACTTTAATACAGTTTTCAATATATTTAACTGGAAAACCATATTGGAAAAGATGTATTTCTTGAAGCATCAAATATATTATAAAGGACATCATATAATTCTTGAACGGCTTTATTAACATCAGTAATTCACTCTAGAAAAGACCAATCAGCACAAGAAAGTTTATTATATAAAATGAGGTAGTTGGATTTTCTGAAGTTATAGCGGCTGTTACTATTACGAGGAAATGAAGTTTCCTTTCTAGGCAACTCAACATTCATAAACACAGAGAGAGCAGGGTGATGCAAATCTTCAGTGACTAATGGCACCTTATCACGTTTCATAACAAATTTAGTGTCGATATTAGAGAGCATAAGGTCAAGAATTTGTACGTTAAAATCGCCCAGTAATAAAACTTGTTTATCAACAAGAAATGCTTCCAAACTTTCTGAGAAAATGGCTAGACACTCATTTGATATATCTGGCAGTATATAGAGAACAACCGTATAAAAAGTTAAACGACCAGTTTTGCATCTACAGGCAACTATATCAATTAGGGGAACAATGTTGACTAAGTGGCCATACTTTCATCAACAGCAAGTAGTTCGCCACCTTCAGTGGAGCGTCGAACAGCAGAAAAATTTCTATCACAGCGTATAATCATATAATTGGAACTTGAAGAACTTACGACTCTTCATCTAAAGTGGAGTTATTTAGCCATGTCTCAATAAGTGTTAAGTGTTATTATTTCATAATTACTATTATAACAAGCAGAGTGAATAGTATGGGTCTTAGTTCGAAGTTCACGAGTATTTTGGTAATATATATTTATTATAGAGAGGGTACTGTCAGGCATCTTTAGTTTACCGAATTCTTGATAATATTCCACAAATATATATAATTTTTAAATGTAGTTCTCCATCCGCAGTTCTCATTGTATATATATATATATATATAGTAGTCCGCTTGCATGCGAGTCTTATCAGTAGAGATGTTAATTCTGTCGTATTTCTCAATTTTCTTTAATTTATTACAATTATGAATGGCATTCATAACTGATGAATGACTCAGAAGACGGATTTTAATAGGCCTGCTGCTCTTATTACAAGTGGGATCAAATTTCCCTAATCTAACAGGTTGCACATCAGATTTTTCCACATTCAATATAGGCAGAATTTGATTAATAACGCTCTATTATCTCTTGAATAATAATCATAATCAAGTCAGAGTCTACCAGAGGTGGTAGAGATGATTGCTGATTTTCATTTGCAGAAATCTTTATTTGTTTAATGCCATTTTGTAATGCAACAATTGCAGCTTTAAGTCCCATAATATCATCACCTAATTATATTTTCTAAATTCACCCCTTATTAGAAGAAATAAGCATTTATTGCTTTAATATATGTATCCGAAGCTGAGTTCATCTATAATGACACAGTGAAGGAGGGGACCGACAAGTTAGAGTGGAAGAACATTCTTCAAGGGTGAACTCCGCCTTTCAGCTTGCTGACAAAATTATTTGAGTGGTTCTGTTTACTTTTTTTATGTATTTTAAATTATATTTGTAAAACAACTCTGATAAAGCACTAATAAATAAATAAAGAAATAATTCTATACATTGTTTGCAATGCCAAGAGAGACCCTTTCTAGAATTAATAAAACCCTTGCACACGATAACTATAGATACTAATCGTTGATAATTTTGCTGCAAAAAACAATTAAACCTTGAATGTAATGAACAATGCTGCATATGTTTAATTGTTTTATTACATACGAGCGTGTATTGTGTTTTGCAACAAAATCTTCAACGTTAGTATTTAAACTTATCATGTATATGTAGAGTGGGTGGGTGGCCTCTGTCCTGCCCTCCGAACAGTAAAACATAATCAAAGATTTTAGTTAGAAATTGTAAAATGTGAACAAACACAAAATAATTGCATTTTTTATTTGATGTATTCATACAAATATTTCAAATAATTTTTGATGATGTTTTGCTGCCTAGAAGGTGGAATAGAGGCCACCCGCCCACCCTACATATACATATTAACTTTAGTTACGGATCGTCTCGCGGGTTGCAATAACTTTAATTACAAAATTTGAATAAAAGAAAATTGACAAAATAAAATATTTGAATGAGTAAATTAATAAAAATTTTATAGACGATACGTGGAAAGGCTTTAAATCAAGTTTAAATAAGATTAGCTATAGAAGGTCATTTATATTTAAACTTAAATTTGAATTATGCTTTATTTTTTATTACATACAACTTTTATTGTTATATACATGTCCAATATTATTCAACTGTATTTTATTTTACTTCATCAATTACTGAAATTTAAGTTTATTATGATCATTTACAGTATATAAGAAAATAACAAAAATTATTTTATTTTTAAGAACAGACGGAAAAAATGCTTTATTTTATCAAAAAAAATGCAAAAGAAATACATAGTTGGTAAAACAGTGCTAATATAGCCTAAATTATTTATTTTATTTTACTAGAAATAATTTAAATTTTAGTAAAAAAAGGTTTTGAATAATTTGTAGCAAAATTAGATTAAAATTTGAAGCAAAATTAAATATATAAATTTACGAAGTAGTTTAAGAAATTTAAGCTATATTTAATTTAAAATTATCTATAATACATTTGCAATATTGTAAAGTATTTGTAAATCCATCTAAAGTATTTTAAAACTTTGCTAGTATCACGAATTTTACACTTTTTATTGTGACTAGTTTCAATTGTATTTGTTTAATAATGGCCGAATAGGACAAAACTAGTCGCAATAAAAAGTGAAAGATTTGTGATACTAGCAAAGTCTTAACCTACTTCGTAATCAAGTTATATATAAAAATTTGATTGAAGACAAAAGTTTCAAAAGTTTAATAAAACAATTAAAAACCACATTTCTAGAAAAATCTAAAATTTACATTCAATTTGTTCTTCTATCTCTTGTTATTCCCTCAGTTAATATGTTTTGTTTGATATTTTTGTGTTTATTGAAGATAGTATAACATTAATACATTTTTTTGTCGTTTTTTTCTTCTTGGCTATCGATCATAGATCTTTCCACCTTAGTATATTGTTATTTTGTAAGTTTTAAAACCCGATGTTCATTTAAAAACATCCGGTATAATCTTCTTCAGATGTTTATGTTATATAAGTTTTTTCACTTTTTTCGTTTGGTCCATAACATATTGTTATGGAACATGTTTTATCTTGATTGTATTTAAATCTATTGTTATTATTAGCCTAAGTTTTAAGTAATATGAAAGTCAATATTTTTAAATGTTATTATTTCTCTTACAAAGTTTTCTTAGATTCTTATCCAGATTAAATGTTATTACTGATTAATCGAAATCTTTATATTCTTTTACCTCAGTAATATTCAGATTTACAGAAATGTATACTGGTTGAATTATATTTTATCTGTTTAATATCATTTGTAGCGTATTACACATTTTTAATATCTTTACGTTTTCTTACGCTATTAAAAGTTTTATTATATCCTTATATTCACTTATTTACAATCATGGAAATATGTTGTTATATACTCAGTTTCGAATGAGGCACCACCTAGAAAGAATAATAAGATGGATTCGAAACTTGATGAAAATTATTGTTTATTCATTGGTACAAAATGAAAAAAAACGTTGAGTCGTTGACGTTTTTCCGTCATGGTCATCTTAACATTCTACAACATTTTACATTTTATATGGGCATTGAATAATATTTACTTAGAATTTATCAGCAGTTTTATTCTGAAGGTGTCACAGTGGCCCAGAGTAAGACAACACCCAAATAATTTCCAAACTTCGGATTTTGATAGGGGTCGAATTATCGGTATGACAGAAGCAGGTTTATCGTTCTGGGAAATTGGCAGGAGAATGAATCGAGATTACACAACTGGGGTGAGAATATGGTCTTCCTGAGCAGAAGACATCCCCGACGTTGTGACGCCCATGAAGATCGGCTTCTGACCCGAATGGCCACACAGAACCGATTTCAAACAACTAGGTCTATTGCCATAGACTGCGTATGAGCTGTAAACCGCTAGATGGCGACTTACTTTGGTCTCCATTCTTACCGTCCATTTAGATGTCTTTCACAAACCCCACCTCAGAAATTTGCTCGTCTGGCTTGGTGTCAAAAGCTGCAGGGTTAGGTTGAAGAATGGAAAAACATCGCGTTTATCGATGAATCAATGTTTTGTTTTTGGAAGAATAATACACGTAGAAGGGTGAGTCGATATCGAGGAAGACTAAGAAATTTAGAGTGAGTTTAAAAGACGCCATACAGCTTTAACACCGGGTATCATGGTATGAGGTGCAATCAGTTTGGTACGAAAATTACCTTTAGTGTTTATTTCAGGTACATTGAACGCTCGTCGATACATTGATAATGTCTTGGATTACGTCGCTACCTAATGGAATTTTCCAGCAAGATAACGCTACACCCCACATGGCAAACATTGTTACATCATTACAATGTTTGCCATGTGGGGTGTAGCGTTATCTTGCTGGAAAATTCCATTAGGTAGCGACGTAATCCAAGACATTATCAATGCTTGGAAGAAGCGGATTTGCAAATTTTGCCTTGACCAGCAAAGTTTCCCGACTTAAAACCCATCGAGTATATCTGGGACATAATGGGTGAAAGATTTCGCAACATCCTCAGACCTCCTGTCAACTTAGATGATCTGTGACTTCAGTTAGAAGTTGTTTGGAATGAGATGCCTCAAGCAGATAGAGACCATTTGATTCTAAGTATGCCTAGAAGGGTAAATTCTCTGTGTGAGGTTCATGAGACTCATTAATAATTTCTTCTCCTGTTTTTTTCTCTTGGTAGTTTAATCATTTTACGAATAAACTATTTTTTTACGCATTTCGCATCAATCGTATTATTCTTTCTGGGTGGGTGCATTTCATATGAATTCGAGTGTATATTAAAATTTTTCAGTTGATTTTAAAAAGTTAATCCAATTATTGTCATCCGAAAATCTGCATTAAAATTACATCGAATAAATTTAAATAATCCACGTGTACACGATATAATTACAATCAATATCTGCCAGGAAGTACTCGAGCCAGGTAAATAATCCGCTTCATTATACTGATTACCCATCTGACGAATATTTTAGGTGGCAAATTGAAAATTCCACGTCGCCGGCAATTTGGGCAATAAGGCACGTACAGGTGGCCGCCGTTAAAACGTTTTGGAAGTTGAAATTAGCATAGGCGCTGCAGGGCGGCGAGTAACGAACCAATTGAAAAATTATTAAAACGCGGCCGGAGAATTGTCGCCGGGAATTTCCGACAGAAGATCCACTATATAATGGTTTTTACTTTTGCATTAAATTTTCCGAGCTATGAACAACTTAATGACACAGACCATTTTAATGAAGGAACGCGCCGCCTCCACAGCGAGACTTTACGGACGCTTTTACAAGAAATTTAGCATGAGTGCTTAATAACTAAATTAATTTTAAAACGCTTAAATACTCGCAGTGTGGATACCGAGACGAAACGTTAATGGCGACACAAAAGGTTCAAACGAGAATCTTCATTTAATAAAATCATTATTATTTTTATACATTTAAGTTTGTTGATTTTTATTCAAACTGATCAAAAATATTTAAACGTTTAAATTGTTACTGATAAATCTAAATGCGAGATACAGATTTGTCTAATGTAATTGGTGGATTTAAAGTAATTACAAACAAATTTCGCCCCGGACGAAGATACCCCTCCGGCGGGGGATTTACATTTTATTGAAACACCACAGCTTGTCGCAATTTATTCCCGTGAACGTGCACTTATAAAACAGACCGTAAACAAATTTTTCCATATTCTCTTTCGGCCCCGCTAACTTCACAAACTCATTTTGGAAACTCGAAATGAAGTTCTGGCCCTCGATATGTGACATTATTGCGTCGGCGGACTATCGCCCCGCGGCGGTGGTGCGGCGGGGCGCAAGTTTCGTCAAAGTGGGTATTTAAGGAGAACGGCGGTTTTTGATGAAGAAAATTTCATTTTCGCCAGCACGTGCGACCAACTATAAAGGATAAGTTTATTCTTTATTATTTTCTGGGAATAGGCGACTCGGCTTTCCGCACGAAGTTCAAGACCTCCCTTTTTAACGCGGCCGGTATATTAGCACGTAAATTTCCCCGTTGGCGTGCCTTGCATAATTCACCCTATTTAAACGTATCAATTTAATTTTTGAAATTGTTGGTGATTACGGGAACCGTAATAAAAAAAAATTCGTACAAAAAATATTGATTGAGGAAAAACCAAAAATTAATTGATAGGGTTTAATAGGGTAAAAATGGGCTAAAATACCATCGATCGTTAGCCGTTGGGCAGAAAACCAATCAGAATTTAATATATCCATCACATATATTGTTTTTTATTTTCTTTCTGTGAATAAAGATGTTTAGTAGCGAAAGTGATCACATTTTATTAATACATATATTATCTTAAGTGTTTCTGGTAATACTAGCAAAATGGAGTATTTCATTTTGACTTAAGCCCTTGCAAAATGAACAGGGGGAACACATAAATTTTCACTAATCCGCTTTTCTTATTAACCGGCATTGTCAGCCTACCCTTAAATTTACCTCCCCTTACAGGTGAATATCGTTATCATAAAACACAATTATTCTGTTTAAGAAGTAGTTACATAATTACATCCATTGTTAGAAAACAGAGATGTCTTTAAAATTTTATACTTTAGATAGTATGAAAAGCATAAAATTGATATATACATAATTTATGTTTCTGAATAATAATAATTTCTTATCCTTGTTTCAAAAAGTGTTAACCCTGGAGGCTTTAATAAACTAAAGTTAGATGATGTTGAAACGTATTATCTAAAATGTTTATTTTCAAAACTCATTAAACTACAGATGAGGTTTTTTTTTAAATTAAAATTTAGTTATACATTCTAAAGGAATTCCGATCTTTTACTACAAAAATCTAAGTAGAAAATACATTACCTTAATGATGCCATTAAAAAGATTCCTACCTTTTATGTAAGTTAGAGACGCTTAAAAAGTTATATCCTTTCGAACGCGTGATATTTCCGGAGAATACTTCGCTTTAGTTGGATGGGTGAACTAACGACTATCGATTAGGTAATAATGAGGAATAACAGTAAAGTCTAAAACACCAAAGAAGTGTGACGTACATTACTTACAAAAATAGATATATAACATAATTGAGATAACTATAATGAGTCCAACTATTTGTCCAAATAAACTTGACTGAATAATTATATATAATTATCACTATTACGATATGTAATTAACATATTTCTGTATTTATTTACAACATTGATTTAATTCTAACCATACTTATAAGATTTACTATTGTTATTATATAGTACAAATTTTTCTGGTTAGAAAAATACATCATTCCATAAAGATAGTGGTAATAAAGTTACTTTAACAGGAGCAAAGTACAGCAATGTGCTTTCTCTTTCCTCACTCCTCTGTCTTTATCTTACTAAAACAAGTGAAATGTAATGAACCGAGTGCATTTAGAAGGGGATGGTGAATACTGGGGTGATAAGCAACTCCCGAGGGGACACCTGCGTTAAAATACAAATCTTCGCCAGACGTCTCACCTTTGTGCCCTTTAATATTTTCTGCCAATTACTCCTGTATTTATGACGGTTCTACATGCCAGGTTGAATGCCTTATATAAGACGCTACGGAAAATTTAACGAGGCAGCTCTATATATATATAAATCTAACAACAATGCTTGTAAAATATACCTGGATTTATTTTCGGTTTAATGGCGCCCGTAAACTCCGTGATTGTTTTTGTTATTTGGACGAAATCTATTTTTGACGTAAACATAATCTATTCAGAACAAGCAATCACATCCACGAATTTACACCACAAAGGGAAGCACGTTCAAACAGTTGACCACAATAGACGACATGAAACACCAATCACTTGTGTATGTGTCCTATTCACAGTGCCCATAATTTTATACTGGACAATACCAGAATAACCAAACAGATTAATTTTAATATTATTATATCAGATACACACACACACACTGCGCGTTAACACATTAGATGCATAATACCTCTATAATTAGAGGTATGTAATAGAATAATAATAATAATTTGTGTTTATTAAATCAATAAAAGTATTAACAAAGATTCTATTTATAAAAGTAGGCGAAATGCAGATAATTTAACTAATAAATTTGCTATTTCACTTATCATAAAAGAAGAATCTTTGTTAGAAAATTATGTGATGATATAAACAGTAATTCACCACCATTAACAAGATTTAATTGAAGTATAAATACTAATTATAATAAGAGACTTAGGGATAAAAGACCACCAGTTGATATGCAACAGGAAAGAGAAAAGAAACGTAGGGAAACAGTATAGTAATTGTCGTATTATTAAATGTAACACTATTTTTCAATAAAGATGTTTATTTCTCTTTAAGAGACTTAATATAATATTTATATTAATATATGAATATAAATTATTGTATAGTAATAATCGCAATTAACATGATGATTTAATTGTAATTGAAACGAAGTGTTTTTAATTTCTAATCAAGATGTAGTGTTTTTAATTTCTATTCAAGATGTTTCAAAAATATTTCATCACTGGTTAAGTGAGCAATTAATTAAATATAGCTATATATTCTAAACCATTACGCTTTTGAAAAAGTTCAATTGTAAACATAAAAGACAATTTATAAAGACATGCTATAAATAACTTTAATATTAAGAAAAACCGAAGGATAAATTGTATTTACGTTTTATCGTTCAATAGGAGAACAATCACCAATCGTATTTTTAAAGGTCTAATAATAAACGATTGCGGATCATGCTGCAATAATAAATCGGCAATAAAAATATAATTGGAAATCAGTTCGTATCTCGTAATATCTCATTTATAGCCCTATAGGCTACAGACAAATTAAAAGGCTTTATAGCTGTATTTATAAAAGCTTCTAATAATGAATATATTATAGATTACGACACGTTTGTTTCTAAATTAAAATTTATTGCATTTAATACATTATTTTTTCATTATAATTAGTAATGTCTATGTTATAATTTTTATTATGTTTTTATTATGATAATACAAATAGTTGATTTTAATTAATGGTCGTTGAAATTTGTTTTCCCTTGTCTGTACAAATAGCATCGCGTCATAAATTGTGTCTAATGCAATAGATTCCGCCGTTGCTCTGTGGTTTTGTTTTTAGAACGCTGTTGAATAATGTCGGCAGATTGTCTGAAATGGAACAAATCATTTATATCTTTGTTGTCCCCGGTATAACTGAGATACATTTCCCCTGCATTATTTGTGAACGGAAATGTTCGATTTTGACTGCAGCGGCATGGACTGTGCGGTGCTGGAGATGGAACGATAATTCATAGGCTTCGGTCAATGCTAGACACTCAATTCTTTAATTATTAATAGAACAATAGAACGCATACCAAAATATACTTTTAAATACGCTCAACTAAACATTTTAAAATGATTTACCTAAGAAAAACTTTGGCGATAATAACGCAAAACTCTCAGAACGGTCCCGGCGCATCCACCATAAATAACGTCAAGAATTCAAAACTTAAAAAATGATAGTTAAAAAACAAATTATGTTTCAGCTATATAAAAAAATTTATAAATTTAGGAACTAATAAAGTTTACAAGTGTTTATTTGGGAAATATAAATGATGTATTCTAAATATGTTTGTCAAGGGATTGAAATATATAAAATAATTAGAAATATATACTATGAAAATAATTTTTGTGTGTGTAGCCTGCTGAAATTATTGTACTTATAAGCATAAACAGTGTACCTACTATACTAATAAGAAATAATAATAACAGTGTTTACGTTTTTGTTTAAATTACATTCCATAAATATAGTTGAATTTTTAAATAAAATTGAAAATTGGGAAACAAAAATGTGGAATTTAGAAAGTAACAAATATTTCATTAACTTTCGGGTTCAATAGTGAGAAGAGCTAAATCATTTGATAAATATTTATTTATAAATAAAAATAAATAATAATAATATAACTAAACTCAGAAAATTTTGGAGAGAAAAAGTGCGAACAGCAGCATAAATAAAAGGGTGAATTAAAAAACTAACCAGAAACAAAATGGAAGGGAAAAAAACTGCAAAAAAACTAGGAAATAGGGAAGAAGCCTAATTAAATGCCCTATAAATCCCATAATATTGTAAATAGATGTAAGTTTTTTGTATACAGAAATAATTAAAATCCGACACCAAAAGGTAAAAGAAATCTGGACCAAAAAAATTGGGGTTGATAGTAATTTTCCTTCCATTTAATATAATTGATTCATTTAATATAGTTCGGATATAATTCCAATTAGGATAAAAATATCTGAATATAATCTAAAAATTAACATAAATATAGTTTGTGAGTTAATATGGTATAAAAATATGTTTTTGGTATGACAAATTTAGAACACAAAATGAATTTACGATTATTTAATTAAGTTTATTGGACAGATAAATACAGTTTATTGATATCTGATGTGTTTCTATTTGATAAGGGCATCCACAGAGGAATTCACTACATTAAAGTACACGTAGAAAATCATCTAGGATAAACTCTACTTAGTTCAATAAGTAATTGTGAGTTGTTACAAGTGTAAATAAAAAGTGATAGCAACAAAGTTAATTGTTTTATTTATTTTGAATCTACATAATTCTTCTGCAATCTAACTGATAAATGAATGTTATAAATAATATGTATTTCGTCAGCACATAATTAAAACTATTACGTTAATTATTAAAGCGTTAAGATTTTGAAAATCATTATTCATTATGTTTGATAAAATCGTTCAAGTATACGCCAATGCATATTTTTTTTTGGGTTGCTCAAGAGTGCGCTAGAGTAACGAATTATATATTAAGATAGGTCAAGTGTACACTAGTGCAGTTCATAATCTTGACCTATGCTAATAGTTTGTTCCTTACCTTAGCGTTCTCTTGACCTATCCTAATAATTTATTAATTAGCTTAGCGTACTCTTGACCTATACCAAATTTAGGGTATACTAAGGTAATGAATAAATTATTAGGATAGGTGAAAAGTACGCTAAAGTAAGAAATTAATTATTAGGATAGGTCAGGGTAGAGAATAATTTATTGGGATAGGTCAGGAGTACGCTAGGGTAGAGAATAAATTATTAAGATGGGTCAAGAGTAAAATAGAGCAACACATATTTTTTTGGGGTAGGTCAAGAGTACGCCAGGGTAATAAATAATTCAATCGTTAATAGTTAATATTTATTTATTAGGATAGGTCAGGGGTACTAGGGTCTAGGATATATAATAAATAATTAGGATAGGTCAAGAGTACACTAGAGTAACAAATAATTTAATCGTTAATATTAACTGTTAAAGAGTCATATAGCATCGGTGAAACATATGACATAACAATGAAAAACTTATTGAGGTAGTTGCAGAGTATGGCAAAACAGTTAAAAAATATGTTAAATAGGTCAAAAAAATCTTGTTTTTAATTTAGTTAGATTAAGAATCACATAGGGTAATAAATAAAATCTAAGTATTCGCCAAGGTAATAAATAATTTATTGATATATGTTGTACATTGGTGTAAAAAAAATCATTGTTATTTATGCACAGCCAAATAGGATATTAAGAATAAAATATTAAGATAGGTAAAAAGTGTATGAACACAACGAAATAAATAATTTATTAGTGTAAATTAGGAGTGTGGTAGGGCAATGAATAACTTATTGGCATAAGTCAAGACTATGGTAGTGTAAATAGTTATTTATTATAATTGGTAAGAAGATAAGAAATTATAAAATAGATGATTGAGATATGTGTTCGAATAATGAAAAAAAATGAGATAGCAGATGGTAGAACATGGAAAATTGTAAAAATTGTATTGATATAGAATAATAGTATTTATTTATTTATTTATTTATAACCCAACAGCCAAGAAGGTCAATTAGAGAATAACTTAAATATTACATTGTATAAATACAGAAAATTTAGATTGCGTAATTGTAATACAATAATTTAAATCATTAAATCAGTATAATATATTGTGATAATAAATTATTTCTTGAAATACGTCAGAAATATATTATTATCTTTTATATAAGTTCTTATTAAAGCAATGATTATATGTTATGAATTTGGATTGCCCGTTGCTCAAAGAAAGAGCATTACTGGGATATACAAGTGTTAAAAAATAAGGTTAAAACTAAACACTATCAAAACATTAACTTATAAACAAAATTCAAACTAATATTAAATTTATACGAACTAAGATACTTAAAATTATCTCTCTCTTCTCTGCGAAAGAAATAGTGATACAAAATTGGTCTCACGTAATAAAAACTAATAATCGATAAATCCCATCTTCTTTATAGGACAAGAAAATCAGAAATCGTCTTGCAATTTGAAATTAAGCTTTATAAAAATAGCGTAACAATATATAATAATAATAATAAATTTATTATTATTATTATAAACACTTAACTAACGCACTTACTATGTTTTAACCACTAAAAAATTATTATTATTATTATATATTGTTCAGCATAAATCATATATCATTATTACGTGATAATAAACGGAATTTAATATCACATGTTCAAAGACTTTGGCAAAGATAGCAATTGGTTTATAGTTAACCATCTGGACAGAGTCGCTTTTTTTTAAATATTGTATTGACAACTACAGTTTGCCATCAACTTGGAAAAGTTGATTTTTGCATTGAGCTACATTGAAAATCGCGTTTAAGGGTTTCGCAAATATGTATTCGCAGTCTTTAACAAGAAAGCTTGGTATTAAGCCATTTCTACTAATAAGTAAGTTTTAATCTATTAATGCTTTTAATTATCTCCATTTTTAAGACATTACGCACGTTGATTGAGTCTCTATCAGAATTTACATCAGTAATAGTTGTTCGTGTATGAAGATATTATTCAGAAAAGTTTGTGCGAAATCAACAACAATTATTTGTGGTGAAAATAGTCTCTTATCTTAGTGAATTAGCTGATTAGGAATTCTTGAAATTTATAGTCAGCAACAATAACATTTTCTTTCCTTTTGAAACTATAACTATAAAATTGAACAGATATAATTAAGAAATTTAAGAAAGCAAAACTATGTATTATTAAATGGTTGCATATTATCGAGTATTATAAAATAAGAAATTGTGCAACTTATAACAGATCATTTTTATTTTAAAAACAATAAATGAAAGAATTATGATGGCTTCATCAACATATTTTGTTGGGTTTAGTATGATTTTTAGGAAGTTTGAAAAAGCATTTAACTCAGTGCAGTTTCTTTTACAGTTTCTAAGTTTTAAAATGTTAAGTAATATAATTTTCTTTTAGAGTTCATTAAGTTTAATGAAGATTTTAAATAAAATTTAATTTTGAGGTTAATAAATTATTTTAAATAGTTCTAATAAAACACGATTTGATTTCCTTTCTTCACTAATTTATTTTTATACGTTAATGTACATTTCGAGCACCATGTGCTCATTTTCAATAACTGATTCTTTTTTTATTAGTGATTATTACTTCACATAACTCAAAACAAATAGTGAATATATTAAATAGTTCTGACAGAATCCATCAACATAATAAAACAACTATGATTGTAGTAGACTATAAAATCGGCTCGCTATAACTCAAATGACCCTGACTTTTAAATTATCTTGCTCTTAAAATGACCTTGACCTACAAATGATCTTGTTTTTTAAGTGACCCTAATTTTTAAACGAGTTAAAATGGTATTAAACTTGACCTTTAAAAACACCTGATTTCCTTTTCCATTGGGAAAGAGGGAAACGCTAGAATGAAATAAATTGAAGCAATAGATAATCGAAAGTTTTACTGTTTTACTTTAGAAAACTGAAAAACGCAACGCAAGCCCATAAAAAGTTATGTATTGTGTACCTTAAAGATTGCTTAACAGAATGCTGGTGCCAGAATTTTTTGATAAATTCTGTTCCGGTAATTTCAATGTTAAAGATGGCCACGTTCAAGAAGGCCAGTTGAAGCTGAAGACGATTAAATAAAGGGATTAATCGAAGCAATCCACCGCTGCGGGACTAAAAATTACTATTTCTCAAACGATTGACACTGACGATTAGTAACAGGATAGTTTACGATAACGTTGTGCGAAAACAGTCATTTTACAAGCCTGGTGAATAATCTGCAACCAGTTCAAAAGTAAATATCCAGCAAAAGAAGGTTGTGCTCTCAATTTGGTGGAATTACAAAAGCGTCGTGTAGTTTGAGCTGCTATCACAGAACCAAACCATCAATACGGCTGTGACAGTCACCTATTGGACAAATTTAGAGAGGCCATCAACTTAAAGCGACCAGAATTGCAAATCGTAAGGGTGCTGTCTTCCACCACTATAACGTGAAATGTTGCTGGAGCTTAGATGAGATTTGATGGACCATCCACCATGCTCACCAAACCTTGCGCCTTCTGTTTACTATTTGTTATAAAGGCCGAATTTTGGCTTTATCGATATATTAGGGATCAAACCTATGCTGGTGATGTGGAAATATTTTGTAGAATTAGGGACCTAATCAACTGCACAAATTTACAGAAGGATCTTGTTAGAATTTATAATTGGTTTTGTAATAATCTGCTAATGTTAAATATTAAATAATGTAAATGTATGACCTTCACTCGGAAGAAATCTTCATTAATATACGATTATAACTTGATAGGTATTCTTCTAGAGAGGTACGAAAATATGTTATCAAGGATCTTGGAGCCACTTTCGATTTCGAGTTAACATTCCCAAATTACATCAGATTACAAGATGTTAGGTTTTATTAAATGTTCCAGTCGTGATTTTGAAAACCCAGTTGTACTTAAACTGCTATATTATGCGTTTTTTCGTTCCAAACTGGGATATCGTAGTAAAATTTGGTCACCATATCATCAGCGAAAATACAAAAGAATTTTTTACATTATGTGTACTAAAAGACGATGTATGTCTATCCCGATTATACTGTTTTATATAGTGCCCATTTTACGTTTTCTGAATTCTCTAAATTATCCACATGCAAAAACATTAAATTAAATTGTTAAATTACAAATATGACTATTCCAAACTCCTGGCATGCGTCAATTTCTACGTTCCAAGAAACAAAAATGCACCCTTATTCCACTAAAACATACGCAAGACCGAAGCAGATTTTAATTCACCACTAAACTCGATGCAACGAACCTTCAATTCTCGTTAATTGTTGAGGCATTTATTTTTTGAAAATCCATTATCACTTAATATAATAATAATAATAAACTATTTATGATTTTCTACTTTCAACTTTATTTTACTCACTACAATTGTTTCGCTACACTGTAGCTTCTTCAGGTGAAGAAATCATAAATAGTTTACTATTATTATTATATTAGGTGAAACCTTCAATTCTATAAAATTTTGTGGACAGCTCGAACACGTTCTCCGCCACTTTTAAAGAATTATTGTAAATTTTGTATATTTATTGTAAAATTCTATTTTTTAACATAATATTAAGTATAAAGAAATACTATTATTATTATTAAATCCTATTATTATTATTATTATTATAGCAACTTATTAATATACAGATGTTTAAATATAAGCAATATTTGAACTATAATAAGAAATAGGAAACTAATTCATTAAATACTTATAAAATTAAATATTTACACTGTGACAAAGCTTACACCATTTCTAATTATTTCATTATTTTATTTACACAAAACTACATTAAAATTCATATTAATTGTATATAAATTAAATGACCCCTGCTATTGAATAATTAAAAATATGTATGCTAAATTTCGAGCCGGCATGTTTACAACCGCAATTTTTAATGGAATGTTCGTTAATTGCTAGTTACAATTTTAACTATTTAGAATATGTATACATGGGATTACGGTCAATATCTGAAGCATTTAAATAAATAACAATAAATAAAAACTTATATAATGATACAATTAACACAATAAGATAGTTAAATAGATTTAGGTCTTTTAGGTAGTTGTAGAAAATTAAATAATTATTTTAAAAAAATTCAATTATTTTGTGAATCCACAAAAACTTAAGAAATATTATTTCAATTTAATTTTAATACTTTTAACAATATTATCCAGTTTCAGATACCTATTTTAGATGAATCAGTCATCATTGAAAATTTCTGACCGAAAAATATGTTAATTCATTATATTTATTAAAAATTTTCATCATTGGCAACAAAAAAAGTTGTTAGACCTCAATATCACACCGGAACTTTCAATACGTTACGACATCATTGAATACATCATTTTATGTGTATCTAACTCACATATGAACTACTAAGAAACATTGATTGCATTCTAGAACTTCATGAAAATTGTTTGTTAATCTTTCAAATCAAAACAAACAATTATTTATAATTGAGGACAATAACATAAATAATTTTTTTACACTCTAGTAAAAATGGTATATTAAATTCACTTAACTTAAAATACTTAATATACGAACCCATGCGTTACTCAAAAATTCAAGCAACTAATGTGAAGAAAAAATTATGGAATATTCTTAAAATTTAGAAGATACAAAACTGAAATGTTATAAAAATTATAACAAACAACAAATGATGCTGCTGAAAATAGTAGAACACTCAAAGATCATTCATTAACTTGGAAACAATAAAACTCTAGATTTTGAAGATTAAATATGAGAAATCATATCGCAATATCGGACGAAATGTGGTGTGAAAAATTATTTGAAGGAAGATGTTTTTATATGCACCTTATTAACATTAATTAATAATAATAAACATTCCACTAAAATATACGACAGTCGTCTATGGTTCGAAGTTTTACTTTATCAATAAATTGTTTACACATTACATGTACGAAAAGCGTTGCTCAACTCTCCCTTGTCCTATTTACGTCTAGAATTATTGATTTCTTATTAGAGCAGAGTGCATAATGTTAAATAATTGAATCAATTTTCACCGGCAAAAAGTACGTGTCAATCGAGTTCGGAATTACTCTTGTTATTGAGTAAGTAACGATGTTCGATTTTGTCCAATAAAAGTCATAATCTGTGAAAGTGTGTCAAATGAAACATAGAAATACTTCAAATATTAGGGACTTTAACTTTATCACCCAATAAAAAATAATAAAATAAATCAATTTTTACAGATAATATAATTATACAAAGAAATTTCATCCCATTTTATTATTGTTATTTCTATGGACTAGTTTCAATCAATTTTGGATTTAATTAGCGCAGTTAGCGAAATTAAAAACTAATTTGCATAATAGGTGAAACAAATCAAGTGCTAATTCATCCATTTTTCACATTGTTTCACTAAGATAAGCACGAAATTATTCAAAAACTAATTTATGCAAATTTTAAAGACAGTAAAAATTCATTTTCTTTTTTAATTATCGGTAGCTGGATTTTTACTACATAAATTTTCTATATTTGATTAAAACAAATTATTTATTAATATCCGTAGAAATCTAAAATATAAATTTGTAAGGTAATTAATATATTTGATTTCATTAAAAAAGATTCACATAACAATTTCCCACAATCTAAAATTAACATTTGTAATTTAATTAATATAATTTATATTATTAATAATTATTTATATAACAATCATTATAAAGAATGTCTCAACTACTGTATAATAATATATTTTGTAGTGTTTGTTTTGTACGGAATAAAGGGCAATTATTGGAGTCAAGCGTCTCATTTAGATGAAAAGGTAGGCAACTTTAAAGAGATCTAAAGAAGCAGAGATTGAAACGTTAGGTCTGGATTGCGTTAATGGCAGCACGCTGTCGCAGAGTGTTTTATTTCGCTTTTATGCGAAATGAAGTTCTGGTCGTTGATTAATAACACTCCTTCCTTAGATTGAGAAATATAAGATTTTATATTACTTATTTTAATTACTTTCCCTATATAGTATATATAGGGGAAGTATTGTTTTCATGCGTGAAAATGTCTGTGGGTGCTGTATCTCAAAAACTAATTATCCTTTTGAGATGAAACCTTAAACATAAGGTTTTTTTGGTAAAACCTGGAACTGAAAAGCTTTTAATGAACATTCATAAATGAAAATAAAAACAATATGGAACAAAACAAGAGTTACTATTTACCCAATACCAAAAGTTGATGTTTACTCGAAGTGTTTACTTGTTTTTCTCGATAAGTTTTTAAATTTGAAAAATATTACATAACTTTTCAAATAAAATTTAAAGAGAATGAAAAAACTGAACAAGTAAATTTAAAAATTAAAAATATAAATCTCATAGAGAAAAATGTAAGCAAAGCACTACAATTTCTTATGTATCTTTACATTTTACAACTTTTAATTAAAACCCTCGCTTATGATATACTGATTGGAGGGTGGGATAGAGGCCACCCACCCACCCTCCATATACATGATAACTTTAAATACTAATCGTTGATAATTTTGCTGCTTAAAAACAATCAAATCAAACAAATGTATTTCCAAGAACTTTCTTTCATATTTCAAGCAATTTTTTAGAAGTTTTTTTAAAGGTTTCTAGAATTTAAAAAAATACTAATCTAACAAGTTTTGAATATTTATATCGGTGGTTTTAAATTTTTCAAGAATTTTTTTTTGCTTTTGACAATTTTTGCAGCTATTTCTAAAATTTCTTTTAACAATTTGTAGCAATTCTTCTTTCGAATTTCTGTTTTCTATCAAAAATTCTTCTAGATTTTAAACATTTTTCAACAATTTTTACAAATGTTAAGTAAATTGCAAAGACATTTCCAGAAATTTCTCTTTATTTGGTTAAGAATTTCTCAGCATTATTTTTGTAGATTTTTAGAATATTTATTAAATTTTCTTCCTTACTTATTTAAATTTAAAATTAAAAATTTTATTATTATTTTAAGGACGCTATATTTTTTTTCTGGGTTTGTAGCATTTGTTGTCTATAATTTTGTTTAGCATTTTAAAGCAATTTTTATTCCAAACTTTAAAATTTTTAGAATTTTTGGTAAGATTTCTAGAAATTCCTAGCATTTTTTTCAATATTTCTAAAAACTTATAAAATTTTCTAGATTTTTCTAAAAATTAAATTGTTAGGAATTTGAATTCATCAAATTTTTTTTTTAATTTCTGTCCTCTTCCACATTGTTAGAATTTTCCAGTAATTATTTTCAATATTTCTAGAAATTCCTAGAGATATATCATTTTTGCTAAGAATTTTCTAGCAACTTCTCTTACAAGTTTTTTTCTGGATTTCTAGAATTCTTCAACAATTATTCCTGGATTAATAGAATTTTTTAGAACAATTTTTTCTAACAATGTTTATTCTGGATTTTTAGAATTTCTCTTCCAAATTTCGAAACTGTCTCTAAGACTGAATTGAAAAATTCACTATGTTTTAACCACAAATAAGAATTTATTTAGCATTTTAAAGTCATTTTTTATCTCTTTTTCGATATTTCTCGCAAATTTAATCCGTATTTCCTAGAAGATTCTTCAAACAGAAATTTTTAATTTTTTGTTCTCCAGAAATTTCTCTTCTCTTCGAAATTGTAAAAACTTTCTATCTAGAGATTTCTTGATTTTTCCAAAAATTCTGTTTTAATTCATTGCGATTTTTTAAGCAATTTCATTTCAAATTTTCATTTAGATTTCTAGTGAATTTTCGGAAACCTCTTCTCTTCCAAATTGTTAAAGATTTCCAAGTATTTTCCAGCACTTAATATTCACCTTTTATTCTTTAGTCATTAATAAATTAAAACAGTAATTTAGATAATGTAATTGCAGGGTCGCATAGTCGCCACCCATCCTACATATAATTTTACAAATAATTTTAAACACAGCTTAAGTTTATTAACACCATTAACATATTTTTTTCTTATTCCTGAAGGTAAACGTTTCTTCAGTAAAACTCTGATGAATGTTTTACTGGTTGGAGGGTGAATAGAGGCCACCCACCCCCCCTACATATACAATAAAACTTCAATCCCTATTCTTGCTAATGTTTCCTGAAATTACCAACAGTAGCACTGTTTGTGGTTTTAAGGAATACAAAAGTGGTATTCTAATTTAAATAAAGGTATATTTATAGGATGGGTGGGTGGCCACTATCCCACCCTACAATTTCTGCATACGAAAGTAGATTTGTAGTTTAAAAAAATAAACAATATGGAGAGAAAACATAAGAAAATAATGAACTGTAACTATTCTTGTAAGTAAACGTTTCTTCGGCGAAATTCTGATTAATGTTTTACTGGTTGGAGGGTGGAATAGAGGCCACCCACCCGCCCTACATATGCAATGAAACCTCAATCCCTATTTCTGCTAATGTTTCCTGAAATTATTAACAGTATTAGCATTAGTGATTTTAAGCAATATAAAAGAGACTATTTTAGTTTAATTTAGGGTTAATTATGAAGGGTGGGTGGGTGTCCACTATCCCACCCTTTAATTTTGTGTATACGAACCAAGATCTGTAATGAAAAATGCCCGTAAATAGGAAAAGTAAAGGTTTATTTAATGAAACTCTGATGAATGTTTTATTTACACATGTAAATTCATAACTACAATTGTTTGTTGATTTATTGAAACTCTAATTAATCTTTTACCAGTTAGAGGGTGACCCACCCTACATATATACTTGCATTTCAATCATTGACATTGAATGAATTACTTAAATAAATAAAATGTAACAGAATTGCTTTTGATGTTATTAAACGTTTTAAAGTAGAATCTTAGTTTTGTTTTAAATGTATATGTAGGGTGGGTGGGTGGCCACTCATTATAGCTTCCAATTTCTGCATACGAACGGAGATTTGTAGAAAAAATATGCTTAATAAATAAAATAATAAATTACAATTATTTTTGTAAGTAAACGTTTATTGAGTGAAACTCTGATGAATGTTTTACTGGTTGGAGGGTGGTATAATGGACACCCACCCACCCTACTTATATATTTGTATTTTAATTACTCACACTAAATCAATTTCTTATGAGTCACAATCAATGTTGATGTTATTAGAACTATAATAGTAGAATTTTGTTTTTATTTCAAATGTATTTGTAGAATGGGTGGGTGACCACTATCCCACACACTAATTCCTGAATACAAACGAGGATTTGTAGTGAAAAAGTTTCCTAATAGGGAGAAAAATCATAAGTACAATAACAATACAATTACTCCTGAAGGTAAAAGCTTCTACACTAAAACTCTGATTAATGTTTTACTGATTGAAGGGTGGAATAGTGGCCACCCACCCGCCCTACATAAAGATTTGGATTTCAGTCACTGACAACTAAATAAATACTGTAGCAGAATTACTGTTGTTATTATTAAACGTTTAAAAATAGAATTTCGGTTTTATTTTAAAACACTGTCAGTAATTGTAGTTTCATTGTATATGTAGGGTGGGTGGATGGCCATTATTTCACACCATAAACTAGAGTTTCTTTAAGTTTTTTCCGAAATTAATTACTTCAACGTAATTATAAATTAAGAAACAATAATCGTCGAAATTTGAATGTTGAAAATTTACACGTCTGCATAGCTTTGAACGTAATGATAAATTTAAAAAAAAACCTTTGCAATCTTGCATGGATTGGAGGGTGGGATAGAGGCCACCCACCCACCCTACATATACAATGAAATTTCAACCAGTGTCACGGTGTCTACTATCAGACCCTCCAATTTTATAACATAAACTTTGTTTTTAATCGATAAATACAATATTTATTATAATAATTTTATATTTTAGTTAAATTTAAAATTTTTAATTTTGAAGAAATTTAAAAGAATTGGAGAGTGGGATAGTGGCCACTGACCTACCCTACATATACAGTTTTATTTTAACCACTGACACTGATTTAAATTTCCTGAAAATTGACGAGTATAGATGTTGGTGTGACCAAAAAATTAAATCAGAGTTTCTAGTTGAGGTTCAAATGTATATGTCACTATCACACCCTCCAATTTTTATACCATAGACAACAAGTTTTATAAATAAGTAAAAATAATATTTGGTTGGAATTATTTTATATTTTAGTCAAATTTATAATTGTTGATTAGGGTGAACTTAAAGAAAATTGGAGGGTACCATAGTGGCCACCCACCTTACATATATAATTTTACTTCAACCAAAGACACTGTTTTAAATTTCTGAAAACTACAACAGTACTATTGTTGGTGTGACAAAAAAAAATATAAATCAGAGTTTTTAGTTGAAGTTTAAATTTATATGTATGTGGGTGGGTGGCCACAATCACATCCTCCAACCTTATAACATAGTTTAAAATTTTTCAATTAAATAGAAACAATATTCACACGATTATAAGATTAGATTCGAGTGAACTTAAAGAAAATTGGACGATGGGATAGTGGCCACCCACCCACCCTTCCTATACAATTAGAGAGCAATTACTGACAGTGTTTCAACTTTCAAAAAATTATAAAACATTCATTTAATTGATGTTATTAATAAATTAAAACAGTAATTTAGATAATATAATTGCAGGGTGGGATAGTTACCACCCAACTTATATATAACTTTATAAATAATCTAAACACTGCTTAAGTTAGTCAACATTATCAACAATATTTTGTCTTGTAATGCTGGAAACTAAAACAGTGTCAGTGATTAAAATTTCATTATATATGTAGGGTGGGTGGGTGGCCACTATCCCACCCTCTAATCACGACACCATAAACGAGAATTTGTTTAAGTTATTTCTGAAATTATTACTCTAACGTAATTAGAAATTAAGAAATATTAATCGTTGAAATTTGAATGTTGAAAATTTGAACATCTGCAAAGCTTTGCACGTAATGATAAATTCAAAAAAATCTTTATGATGTTGCATGGATTGGAGGGTGGGATAGTGGCCACCCACCCACCCTACATATATATTTTTACATCAACCATTGACACTGTTTTAAATTCTTGAAAACTACAACAGTATCAACATTGGTTTGGCCCAAAAATTAAATCAGAGTTTTTGTTGATGTTGAAATGTATATGTAGGGTGGGTAGGCGTCCTCTATCACACCCTCCAATCACTACACCATAAAGCAGGGTTTATTTAGGTTATTTCCGAAATTAATTACTCTAAGGTTATTAGAAATTAAGAAATCGTCGAAATTTAACTGTTGAAAATTTATACGTCTGTAAAGTTTTAAACGTAACTACAATTTAAAAAAAAACTTTTGCTATGATGCATGAATTGGAAGGTAGGATAGAGGCCACCCACCCACCCTATATATATAATTTTACTTCAACCACTGACACTGTTTTAGATTCCTGAAAACTACAACTGCATTACTGTTGGTGTGGCCCGAAAATAAATTAAATCGTAGCTTTTAGTTAAAGTTCAAATGTTTATTTTGGGTGGGTGGGTGCTCACTATTCCACCAAATTACTTATAATAAGAGATTTTTAGTAATAATGTATATGTATTAGTAATAATCCTATAGGTATAATTTATTCTAAATTTTTCTTTCTAGAGAATAAGAATAGTTATTAGATAAAAATAAAAGATATTTCAGTTTAAAATACCTTTTAATTGGCATTCAACAGCCATGAGTGTAAGTAATAATTACTTTCATAAATTAGGTAACCATTAATTCAGAACTCCATTACGAACGCGTGCTTCAATAAGGATAATTAATTTTGTTTGACTAACTGGCCAACAACCTGAATTAAGTACCAGTACAATTAATGTGTCAGATAGATTACAACCTCGTTAATTATAACTTTGCAGATAGATATCTGCAAACATTCAGCTTTTTTAAGTTGATTTAAGGTTAATATATAAACACGAGTTGACTCTTGTTGTTGGTATTCCGGGATGCTTAATATAATAAGCGCGAGATCTCTCTGACGAAGTGTGAAGCGATAAAATGATTCGGAAACGCTGCACAGAGGCGACAATGCCGGGTGCGATATAAAAAGACGAAAAAAAGGGAACAGAAGGAAATGCGGGAAAACATGAAAGAGGCGACTCACTTGTGTAATGATTGTGGTTGGTGGCGGCTGCTCCTGCGGGCTTGTCACGTGTCATCTCTTCGTCGGATTTCATTATAACTTCTGCAGAATCACCATCCAGGTCCATGGGTTCCGCTCGTGGCCACTCCACTATGAAACACTTTATTTTATATTTACCAGGACAGCCCTGGAAGTGTACGTCACAAAGTTTTCACGCGGATAATGTGCACGGATTGCTGTTAAGGGGACGCAACGGAAATTTGCTCGATGTTAATGTATGCAGGACACCGATTAAATGCCTCTGTGCGAGAGAATTCTGATTTTGTTTCAATTGAATTTCACTTTAGTTCCCGGCGCTTAAGTACGGATAAAACCCACTGCGCCTATTTGTTTCTGTATTTGCTCAAGCTCCCGCTGTTCCTCTCTTCGTACTTGTTTTCGTGTTTCGGGTCACAAGCCTGTAAACAAAGGAATTGTTAGAAGTTGCATTAAAACACTATCTTTCAATTTAAATACGTAGAAAATATGCTATACCATTTATTTTTAATCTGAAATTACAATCATATTAAGGGAAAAGTATTATTAAAATACATAATAAATATAGTTGTAAAATTAATTAATTCTTGATTAAACATAATTACAGGGGTGGATTTTTAAATGAAAGTCTTATTTTGTTCCATAAATACTTTATCAGTTTCATATGTCAGGAAACTGATACAAAATAAGACTGAATATAGTTGTAGTCGAACTAACGATAGTGTGATCAGTACCATTCGCCATTAGGATATAATTAATCATTTACTTTTTACTTCTACAAAAAACTATTGTTTTATTGTTTAAATAATGACTGGACCTCCTGCATAGCATAGAATGTATAAGCCTTAATTTTACATAGCCCTACGTGAACCCAACGCAGAAATTTCGGAATACGCGTGTAAACACAAAACAAAAAGCTAATTACCTATTAAAGTGGCGTTAAACTTTGAGAAGCTGGCTTTCTGCAGCTTACGTTTTTCCCTTTATTTGGCGTGCTGATGCCCTTCGGTGTAGTTTCATACTTTAATAAATACTCATTAATTATTCAGTCGCGAGCAGTCCTCTCCCCAGGAGGATCCAACCCTCTGAAATAATAATCGACCAACTAACCACCTAAACAAACCATCCGTTGTAGCGCAGTAACTATGTTTTCGTATTTCACCTAGCTCTTACATCGAAATAAACGATATTAAGTTAATTACGGAATGAAATTCGTATTTATTTAATAATTTAATAACAGAATATAATAAAACTCCTAAAATTATGCTAAAATATATATTTAATTTAATAGTTTTAGTGAATCCTATATGAATTCTGAAAAGCATGTAAAGTCGCAATATAAGATATGTGTTTTATTTAAACCGTATACAAACTTCTCTAAATTCGTTTGAAGTTTTCTTTAGTACAATACTTAATTACAAATTTATTATTATTCCGATAAAATAAGTGGCGCAGTCGGTAGGATAGTGTTGACCGATACGTAGACTTTCATCGAAAATCGATAATCGTGAAGCCTTCATCGTCAATCCTTGAGCTATATCCGAAACATTAGAACCTCTAAACCGAAATTATTATCATCCTTTAATGAATTTGAGAATTTTCTAGAAAATTAACTATTGCATTAAAAATATATAAATAAGTAAGCTTCTTTTCTGCTGATTTTTTTAAATTAACATACAGTTTATTTTACCCTTTGCAATTAAACACTGCTTTCTAGTTGCAGTTCAGATAATTTAAATAAAATGTGGGTCATTTCGATTGGTTAACCACCATATCTAAATGCACCGATTTAATTTTTCCAGCCAGTTTATGCGTGGCGAATCCGTAGTGAAAAGCAATTACACCGCAGTTAACAATTTAGCGGTTTCGTGCTTTCGGGCTTCCATACACTGCATTTTTACATAAAATAAACTGAAATTTTAATCTAAAACGTTATGAAGAATTTAATAAACTAAACTATATTAAAGAAAAAAATTTATTGAAAAGAGCCATATGGATAGCGACATGCTGCAGTAGATCACCGCATGACTAGTAACAATAAGCGTATGCAACGAAATTGAACAAATCCTGGCTACAATCACATACAATGGTTTTTTTCTGTTTTAGTTTTCAATTTTCAATCGGAAATGAAAGCAATTAACAATTCGGCACGGCCGGGCGATGACTTAATTGTAATACAGAGCGCAGTTATATTGAACAGGAAATGTATGAATTCAGAGATTTTATGTCTGTGTGTGTGTGTGTGTGTTATTCGCCCAAAGTTGAATATATTAGCGATTTATTTTGCTTCCAGGAAAAGAGGAGTACGTGTGAAATAGTGCACGCTGTCATGGATAATGGTTTCGGAAATAACGCACGTTAAAATATTTATAAACTAAGGCACGATCAAAGGACTTATGAGCTTAAATTATTATCTAAATATATACTCTTAATGCGAATTCCGCGATGATTGTTTATTATTGGATTAAACGGTTTCTCTGTAAACAAATTTTATTAGTCTTGAAGTGATATCTTCATTTTACAATATAAATTAATATTTCACAGACATATTTCATTATGTCTAATTTTTGTGATAAAAAAATAATAATAATGTATTTATATTTGTGTTGTGCTTCTAATAAAGTCACCTAAAAGTTTTACTTATGAATTGTAGCCTTAATTAGGGAATAAGAAAGTTTGGTCGTGTTGAGGGATCTGCCATTGTGTAAAACTCCTCCAAGATGGTCTCTGCGTGGTCTAGAGCTACATTCTTTAGGAGGTGCTACTGCTTCTTAACTAAATACGGTGGTTCTAGATCAGAGAGAGTGGATAAAAAATCCTACCTAAACTAGGAACCGGAACAAGGTCATTTTCGTATTACTGATGCGTCATGATTTTTTTAGATGAGAGTCACCTATCTGTATATACAACAAGGTTGATAACACAGTGCTTTGGCCTGGATTTTTGCTAAACGAGAGGCTTCAGGCTAAACCGATAAGAGTGAAGGGCAACCTTCACCTCCAAAAAGGGCTGAGAGCTCTGTTAACCCTCCTGTTTCAGATACATCTTCCACAGTTTAAAAATTTCGGAAAAGGATTAACGAAAATCAAGCTAAAAGAATGAGGAAGGCGCGCAAAACCCAAGACCTTCCACCAGCTCGGTGAACACCAGCAAAGCAAAGAAAAGACGCCCGCTGGCAGCCCATAGGAAATCTCAGGCCTTGCTGAAACAATAACCTCTGCGAAAGTTGGAGATTCAGGTAAAAAAAGAATAGAAACAGATTAGGCGACTCTGTTACAATCTCTCCTGGGCTAAACCACCCTTGTTTCGGATATTTTTACTCAGCATGTATTTTATTCAGTGCCGAGGATTGAGACAGCTTGTCGTATTTTGTTGAAAGAGGTTTTGTCAAAAGCTCCTTCTATATCGATAAATAGCCCAAATTTCGGCATTTTATTGACCCTTCCTGGAGTGTGGAATGCTGATTCTGTTGAACGCGTATTGATTTATTTTTTTAGAATATAATCCCTGATGTACCGATTGGAGAACTTTTCAAGATTTTCATCATAAATTATCATAAATTAGACCAATATGCCTCACATATTGGTCTAAATGATCTTTACCTTAACTTTTCTCCATTTCTAAAAGTTATGCAGGCCCTAAACAGAGTCACCAGGTGTTGAAGAATAGGTTTAGGTTACCATATAAGTAGGGCGGGTAACCCCATTCATTCTTCGATACTTAAATGATAATAATGTTATTTTAGAGGCTATGCTTCAATCTTCTTTTGAAGGAGTATAAATCTGCTGGCCTTCATCAATATCCTCCATGATTTCGCAGTCGGGGAGATGTGATTAGATTCCAGGTTGTAGCTTTGAGTATTTGGAGAAAACTTTTTTTAACCTTGCGTCTGTTGTTATGGATTCAATTTTTTCACTATTTTTTTTTTAAATAAATTAATATTCTTTCAACCAGTAGAACATAAGCACGAGTTTATTGAAGGAGTATTCAATTTTTAGTAACAGAATATTCAGGTATTTTTTTTTCGTGATTAAATATTCTTTCAAGAAACTCGTGCTTATGTTTTACTGGTTGGAGGGTGGGATAGTGGCCACCCACCCGCCCTACAT
This sequence comes from Ontholestes murinus, assembly GCA_963969525.1. Taxonomy (NCBI): domain Eukaryota; kingdom Metazoa; phylum Arthropoda; class Insecta; order Coleoptera; family Staphylinidae; genus Ontholestes; species Ontholestes murinus. The sequence goes on from OZ018396.1 coordinate 59,036,889, forward strand.
ATACATTTAAACTTCAACTAAAACACTGTTTAAAATTTTATAGTAACATCAACAATAATACTACGGTATTTGGTTTAGAAAACGAAACAGCGTCAGTGGCAAACGTTAAAACATATATGTAGGGTGGGTGGGTGTCCACTATCCTACCCTTCAACCACTAAAACATAAGCATGAGTTTCTTGAAAGAATATTTAATCACGAAAAAAATTTACCTGAATATTCTGTTACTAAAAATTGAATATTAATTCAATAAACTCGTGCTTATGTTCTACTGGTTGGAGGGTGGAATAGTGGCCACCCACCCACCCTACATATACATTTAAACTTTAACTAAAACACTGTTTTAAATTATTTAATAACAACAACAATAATACTACAGTATTTTGTCTTGGAAAACTAAACAGTGACAGTGACAGAAGTTAAAAAAATATATGTAGAGTGGGTGGGTGGCCACTATTCCATCCGCCAACAACAAAGGCGCCAACATGGATTTTACCTCGACCAAATATAGGAATGAAGATTTGAAAGCCATATGTAAGTATATAAATGTTTTTAGAAGCATGTAGTAGTTTTTTAACATATTTCAAAATGTTCACTCTTCTGAAGAATTAGGAAGAATGAAAGCAACAATTAATATATAAATATCAACATAAATATCAATTAGGCCATCGTACGATGAATCCTAGGATAGTTCAATAAATTTATTCTTCGTTTTAATATCTGCATTATTCAACAATTTTTTACTTTTCCGGGAAGAGTTATTTTTGAATATTGAGCAGCAGTAATCAATTTTGAAGTGACACCAGAATCTATACGATAAGTCCAAATTAAAGATTGATTCGCCTATACAGGGTGTTTCTGTGACTCGGGGAATACAATTAACCACATATACTAGAGTGAAAATGCTGATGATTTGTAAAAAGAAATATTATAAAAGTGATGCAAATTGACAATTTCTCAATGCTGACAAACTGATGATAGATCAGTGGTGTGTCTCTGCTCGAGAGCAGATTGGTCATGACGAGAGTTCAAAACGAAGCACTTATCCCCATAAAATCGCGTGGTAAGAAAAGAGAATGTCATCTCAGTTACAAATTCCAATCGTCATATTTATTTCCAAGAAGAAAATTTCCAGTGAGACCTTCCATACCATCCCAAGGAAAGTGGTGTGACTTGCACAACGAAGAAAAACCTAAGGACTAAGAAGAAATAACCCTCCATTTACAACAAGAATCGAAAATGTCTTCTCAGATAAAAATTCCAACGTGTCATGTTTAATTCTAAAAAGAAAACTCCTAGTGATATTAACCATACCCATAACCCCAAGCGAAACTGAGGACAGCAGCGAAGAACCTCGCCATGAGAACACTCTAATAAATATAATCTAAGAATCTTGTGTAGTGGTAAATGATATGTGGGCTGGGTAATTTAAAAAGCGCAATCTTCCATGGTGCACAAAATCGAATTTCACAGTGATCTGTTTCGAAGAACACAATTCTGGTAAGGTGTTTCTAATTTACGCACATCTACCCTACATGCTGTGAACCAACCGTTGTTACCTCAAGAAGACAGGAGGTGATTGATTGAAGTAAGTATATGTCGACGAATCCTCTGTCCTGGTCAAATCACAGAATAATACGTTTCAAATTAAGTACTAAATTGACCGAAGAGGAAGCACACAGAAATCCAAGGTAACCGGATAAGGAAGTATTCACAAAAACCTTATTCGAACAACTACAAAAAGTTGAGAACCGTAAATCAAGATTGCAGGCTAAAGTCAGCGACTTCGTGCTACTTTTGAAAAAGGCTCGCATCTCCTCACATAAGAAGTCATGCCTACTCAATTCAAGTAGAAGGTAGTCTACCAACTCATGGTGGAACAAGAAACTTGACCAGGTGAGTAAACACTGCAAGAAAAGCGTAGAACAAAGCGCAACACTTTAAGCAGGAAAAAAGAGCTTCACCGACTACACAAAAAAAAGCTAACCACAGGGGGAATCTTTTTTTAGAACAGGAAACGGAGCGCCGGTGGTATCACTCTGAAAATTCTTCACCCCTTCTGTTTCTAGTTTCCAGCGTCCCCTTTATTAGAAAAAAATTACATACAAATAATAACACAATAAGATATGCCAATATATATATGTTATATATAAATATATAAACAGTAATAATTACAGCAGAAGTCACCTATCTTCTTTATTTGGCACCTCCCACCCTTGGATTCTTCTCTTAGCTTCCTTCTTTTTCATTATCACCACGAACTGAGTTACCCCCTCCCATTTGGCTGAGTCCTGTAGCATATATTATTCCATAATCGTTTTCGAATTCACCGGGACTTTAAGTGTTGCCGCCAACACCATTCTATCTTCGTCCTTCGCCGGGTATTCCATTAAGGAGTGCTCTATGTGTCCACCCCCAATGGCAGTGCACACACTCTTCCAATTCTGCTTTGTTGATTTTATAAGTACTCTCGTGAACTGAGATCTATTGTTCTGTTGATTTTAGTCAAGAATGTTTGAAATTCTCCTTGGCCAGTCAGTAATTGGCACAGGAAGTAGCCAACCTTCCCATGTTTCCTGTCTACCCACCTCCTCACGTTCGATATGAGCTTTTGAGTCCAGGCCTTTTTTCTCCACTAGTTCATCTTTCCTACCACGTGTTGAATAGTTTCTCCTTTTCCTCTGAAAAAGTCTAATATAGACTTGAGTCTGCCTGACTTGTCGTTACGAAATACATTTATTGAAATTATTATTATGAGTTCAGGCGGTGGTGTCGATGTTAATAACTCTATCCCCTGTTCTATAGGCTCTTATATTCTGAGCACTCCTGATCTCATGGCCGGTCCGAGCCGCTTTATATTTCGTCTAGAGCCTGCTTCTTCCACCAATCTTCTCCTGCTCCATTCTGATGGGCCGCCCAAATTGGCCATTAGTGCAGGCACTGCCCTAATAGTCCGTGCCACACCTTCCTCAATGATCACCCGTAAATACTTCAGCTTGTTGTTGATGGTTACCTCCTACCCCAATATATTTATCTTTTCTCCCGTGATCCTACCTGCTCTCCTGTTGCTATCTCCAGTTCTGCTGGTTTAATCTAGTTGGCGACCTTATCTCCCGACACCTGAGTAACCTCCCTTAATTCTTCTATTCTCCTCTCCCTTAATATCAGCAGGATATCATCCGCAAACTCTACTGCTGTTACCCTCTCAGGAACTTGCAGTCTGAGCACCTTGTCTTATGCGACGTTTAATTATAGTGATCCTAAAACACCTGTCGTACTACTCCGCTTATATTCTTCTCTCATAGTTCGTCCTCTCCATTCTCCATTACCATGGTTATATCACGCAGATAGCTCCTGATCATGGTAAGTATATACTCAGGTACCTGCCTGCCCACCAGAGCCTTCATGATTATTGGCCAATGAAGGCGTTTTTGACATCCACTACCAAAGCTAAACAATGTTGGCTTCCTCTCAATAGGTCTTCATTTGTTTTCGTTGCTAAGCTCTTTACTAGTAGTAATTCATCAACCGTAGACCTAATGACCTTTCTGAATCCGTACTGTCTTTCGGATAGTCCTCCACCTAGAATGGCCTTAATTCTCTCTGCTATCAGCCTCTCATACATTTTTGCTTCTCTAGGCTTTAGGATCCTTCTCTCCTCGCCCTTTCTTTGGCACTAAAATCGGTCTCGCTCTCTTGTAACAGTGTGGGAAGATCCCCCCCCCCTAAGACATTCATTTAGTGCATCCACCAATTCCTGTGATTCCTCTAACACCACCACCTTCACCGCCTCGTTTGTTACTCCTCCTGATCCTGGTGCTTCACCGGGTTGCTCTTGTCCCGGGCCTTCTTGAAATGGTCCTCGCATTTTCTCCTCCCTGGTCGTTGGAAAGAAGGTTTTGAATACCCTCTCTACCCCACTCTTCATAAGAGCGTCTACGTTAGGCAGACTCATTCCCAACTTTTTGGCTATAACCTTGTAGGGCTTTCTCCAGATGTCTTCGTCCACCTTTTCCTTGAGTTCCTTCCATGTTATTTCCTTGTTTCTCCCTATAACCTTTCCTTCTTTATCTGGTGAGGTCTCTTTAGGCATCGTTTGCTCTCCTTCTTGCCACCGCCACCTCCTCATTCCACCAATAATTGTACTTGTGACCGCCGGATTTTCTCCTTTTTGGTATCCTCGCCTCGCACGCCGTCCTCAACCTTCTGGAGTAGATCCTGACGGTTTCCTCCTTGTCCTCTCCTCACCTCCCCATATGTTTATGTTTATGTTTATTAGTCTATAGCTTTCTTTCCAGAGAAAATAAATACATATGAATATACACAAATATATAACAAAACGTACAAAAATTTTGGATGTATGAAGCTGGGCGGAGTTCGTGCAGCTGCGACGTTCTTCCACTCTAACCCTTATTTTTGTCCATGATGCTGAGGGTGAAAATATCCTCTTGGGCATCTGTATTCTTCTTTAAATACTTGTGTTTACTTTGCTTTTCAGCATCCATCTTTTCAATTTCCCACCTATCCTCTTTCTTGGGTGAAGCCGTCTCCTTTACCCTACTCTCGTTGGTAATGTGTTGGTGATCGCTGCCGCTCTCTTACTCACTCTTCACCTTCCAACTTTTTAAATACCCCAGCATGTAGGTGTGGACAAACGTAATGTCAATTATGTACATTGCCCTCGTTTGCTATCTCCATGTCCATATTTATCTGACCTGTGTTCTCTCCATAGGCTGGACTTGGCATTAAAGTCCTTGTTTACTACAAGACGGTAGGCCCTAGCCTTCTTAGGCATATCCCCAATTCTCCCAACCACTCTTAGAATTCTGCCAGAGTTCGGTTTTGGGATATGTATGCCTTGGTCCTTTGTATTCCTGTACCATTTCCCATCAATCCTAAAATCGTTGGGCTCACTAGCTAGCAGTATTTGAGTCTTTGTCTCTCCCATCAATACCTCCATAAGGTCGTGTGCAGTGTGGCTCCTATTTAGGTTAATTTGTAACTCCCTACTAGTCATTTTTATTTATTTCAGCTGATGCCAATCTCCTATCCCCAGCCTTCATGTACGCCTTGCACATCGCGCTGTCAGAAAAATGTTTGTCGTCCTCCCCTATGTTTTTGCATGGTCTGCATCTGCCCTACGCCCCGCATCTCCTTTCCAAGTATTCTTCTTTGCAGCATCTTCTACAGGCCTTGCTCCTGTTCTCCTCCTTACACAGAGGAAAATCAGGAGAAAGTTTTCTGAACAAATTGAGTCCACAACCACAAGCACAAGGGTGAAAAAAGTTATCTCCAAAGAACCAAAGCTACTACAACATGGAATAATGAAAAAAATGGATTGCAGTTATATTGACAACTAGTATGGTCAATGGTTGTACCCTTGAAAATCCATTTTCATGACTGCAAAAACATATAGGAAAGGGATGAAAACTAGCTGTTCGTTAATATCGGCATTAGACCTTATTTATCGACGTAAAAGGAGCTTTTGGCAAAGCATAGGACACTCTCTCTTAATGCTTAGCACTAGAGACGCACTTAGTGAGTGGATAAAGCATATGCTAGACAAAAGGATTATCCAAATATCAATAGAAAACTAAGTTTCCAAAGCAAGAATCACCAGTAGCTGTCCACAGGGAGAAGTACTATATCTATGATATTTAACATCACACTAACTCTGGCTTCACAGGTAAAGTATTTCTATATACTAAAACCTAAATTGAACTGGAGTAATCATGTTCAAACCAAAGTACAGAAGAATCCGAAATTAAAAATACTCTTGGAGGGAATACTCTACGATAGTCCAGGATATATTTATTAGTGCAAAAAAAATAACTGGGGATAAAAAGAGAAAACATAAATGAATGTGTTATGGCACTGGAGATGTCATCAAACCAACAAGAGGTGTGTACCCCTATCCAAAAGCTCTCAAACATACTGCAAGACATGACTCCAGCAGAACACAAAGCAAAGTGTAAGAAAGTTTCCACTTATACTCATTCCAGAAACACAATACGAACACACAATGCTAACGTTGTCCAACATTGAGTTTTAGGTCAAACCTAAAATGGCTCATTAATATCCTAACTGGACACTGTCAGTTAAAGAAATACCGATACGTATTAGGAGTAGTTAGAAATCGCTTCTGTCCTTCTCTGGCAACATTAAGGAAGATCCTACGTCATAACCAAAACCGGACTATTAAAAGTATAAAATTATGTTCAAGCAAAAAAAAACAATGAATATTCGATGTATCATATATGCAGAAAATGCATTAACAGAATGCTGTTGCCAAAACTGGTTTTCCAGATCTCAGTTTATTTTTTTGATGTTGAAGATGCATCATGTTCTGAAATGCTATTTAAAGCTGATGAAGACACAACAGAGCACCTATCAATGGAAAACAACTTGTGAAATTGTCGAGAGATTAAATTTATTGAATTCGTCCGTTTATAAATATTTAATCCCACAGCCCTATACATGGGTTCTTTATTTCCTTATTGAAAGAAATTGTTTTGTGCTTCTATCTGGCAATACATTTATCAATTCAGAAGTGCTGGATAAAAACAGAATTAATCAAAGAACACTTCATCTTATTTCACCAATTTGTTAATAGCCATAAGCTTCTTATAGCTTGGATAGAATATTTCGCCCCGCCCAAAATATTATCGAAATGAAAAAACCTTCTGATTATTGTTTGTGTTGGTCTCTTCAAAATTTTTTAGACAGTAAAACTCAAAATAAAAAGAGGTTGTATTTGAATTTTGAAGGTTTGAATTCTGATCTAATTTTATTGCTGTTTTGTTCATATCTTTTCTAAATTATCGCTTCAATCAGAAAGATCAATAATGACAAAACCATCATTACATAAATCCTAATCAGTATGAAACTAAATTTTCACCATTATATGTAACGACAAAGAAAGAGACACATAACTGAACTTGTTGTACACACACCTAATAGCATAATGCTATTAGGAAAAGTGCTTTCCGTCCGGTGCTTATCCCACTGTTGGAAAACTCATTCGGGAAAGTTTGTTTAAAATTTTTGACGTTAAAATCTCTGCTGCAGATTTCCCGTTTCGAACTCGCAAAGTAAAGTTTTCAGACGAATAATTCTGCGGGGAGAGGCCGAACTGAAATATCTAAGCGGCGACGTTTTAACTGCGCCCCGTAAATTTTAAACAATTTTAAATTATTGTTACCGTAGTTGAGTTTAAGTGAAATGAAGTTTTCATGGGGATCGATACGCGACGAGGACAGCATTAGTGGAAGAGAGGTAATCAATAATGAATCTTTCAGGTAAGTTCTTGCTGCCCGGAGACGTTTTGCTGTCCGCTCGGCTAACTGAAGACCCGGCGGCAAAAACTTTTGCTGCCACGGTTACGGCAGCAGCATGATGAATTGCAAATTAAATGATTTCCTATCGGTGTACCGTTTGTTGTCGATAAACTTTGTTTGTTTGCACGGAGTATTTAATCGCATAATCTCTGCGGACGTAAACTTTACCATCGCAGTAGTTTAGCATTATTTACGACTTTGTTTTTACTACCCGCTTATAATTTGCTAGTGTCTACATTTAATATGGAAATCTACGTTTGTAATTTATACTTGTTTACGTTCGAGTTTATTATTTTACACTTACATTTTGTAAAAATACCCAGGTTTATAATCTGATAGAAATATTAATATTTCACAAATGAAACACTTTTTAACTTCGAAACTATGCTCACTAAATTATGTCTTAGTTATATTCAAGAATTTATACAGTGTTTTATTTGTTAATTATGATGTATAACGAAGTAGAAGCCTAAGTCATTGACATATTAACATTTGAGATACGTAAAATTTTTTATTAGAATTGGGCTGCTCTTATTAAATTATTTTTAATACAATACTAAAAATATTTAGATCACTATCTTAAAATAGATACTGGTATTACTTGAACTGTTAATACGACCAGAATTATGATTTTATAGTAATAACTTGGATTAGGTAAAAATCTAGATGATTTATATAATTTTATGATATTGTTGTTTAACTTAATTTAACGTATATGCAACAAGTCAGTGCTTTTATTTTTCAATTTACATATTCTATCTGACACATGAATATATGTATGCGGTATGAGTCAGACGGGACTAGAAAAATTTACATAATTCACATGTTACGAGCATCACGTTTTTTTTAACTACTATCATTGCTGTACTCTTTCATCATAGAGATTCATTCATTACAAATGAGAATATCGTTGCCAATTTAAATTTTCTTTTGATACAAGGGTATATTTTTCGAGTAGTAATTATTTGAGCACGCTAAAAAATAAAACACTTCAAAATTTATACTGTAGATTTTGCGGCGATCATTAAATATTCTAAATATTCAAACTGCGCTGTTAAAAAGGCACGAGTGTAAATAAATATCTCATGTTAATACCACTTCGACATTTAATCTAACACCATGCATTTCCTTTCATCTTTTAATTAAAACATACTGAAGGCTATCTGAACATCTAGCGTTTGTAAATATAAGTATTAAAAACTACCCAATTATTAAGTGTTATTTAATATTAGTCATACTTGTGATAAACAATATAACAAGGTTCTTTATATAATAGTTACTAGGGGAAATGTATTACCATATAGTAACGGTCGTTACCATCATTTTCATAGTTACTAGAAATATTAAATTATGTTAAGGCGTAGAACTATTAACAATAAAGATAACTTTGTGCTATGTAGAGCAATTTATGGTGCAGTTTAAGAGCAATCTATGATACAATATTTCACGTTAAGTGCATAAATGAGAATCTTCGCTTAGTCTAGTTTGTGCTAAATTGTGATGAACGACTTATTTTTTATGAAACGTGCACACAAGATGATTGAAGTCCTATGATGGCCCATTTTTGCCTCGGCGTGGCGCCCCGTATAAATTTGAATTTCGTTAATCGCATGATAAACGGCACTTTTAAAGCGGCCTCGTTAAAGAATTATCCGCAATAAGGGACTACACTAGCGCCCACATAATTATTATATTACGGACGGGGAACGGGGGAATGCGTTCCCTCCGAGGTGTAATTACTGGAATGCCGGCAGACTATTAAAGAATGGTCGTATGTCGCTTGATTTATGTGTACGGAATATGTGCAATGCTCCACTTTATTATACCCAGATGTTTGCCTCCTCCTATTAATTCTATATTTAAGATTTATGATCGAGCGATTCCACGGTTTCCAGAACTTCCTCGTGATTAATTTCGTTTTAATTTTGAACGATTCTTGTTAATTAGCTCCAAATATCAAGCACGAGCGCGCTTCATGTTTATTCGAAGAGATTTAATGAAACACGTGTTTAGCAGGTATGAATTTATAATTTTACACTATAAGGTGTTATGCGAGTGTATAAATTAATTTGCAATTAGAATACGTTTATTAGGGAATACGTAACCCTCCTTACCTTAGAATCGATTAACATCCGTATTTAAAAATGACGTTCATTTAAAGTTTACAGTTTCAATAGATTAAATACGATTTTTATGAAACGTATGTATACGAGTGATGGTAGGAAAGTGGTACCCGTTTGAACCGTGCGGAACACTGGCGAAAAGAGTAGCCGCTAGATGTATGCTAACATGTTCATTTGTTAAGATTAATAAAACACGAATATTTCAAAAGTTTTGCTTTATAATGTAGCGACAAGCAACATTTTTATCAATCAATTATGTTCATTCATTAATAAGCACTAAAAACCTTTCTTTACAATTTTAAATAAAATTGTTTTTAGTGCTTATTAATTAATCAAATAACTCACAAAAATCAAACAAGAAACAAAAATTATGTTCAGTTGTATTTCAGCTCTAGTGCATAATTACATCTCGCTAGTATTGACAATACATTTTGTAGGAGTGTTTATAATGTTCAAAAGAACAAAAAACGCCGCTAGATGTAAAGTTAGGCTTTACTTAGATTTCTCAACGCAAAAAAGTTTGGCTTTTCGATATTTATCATCAATTAAAGGAATTAATGGAGAGAAAATGTTAAAAATTATTCATATATTCGGTGTTGACATTAAAATTTCAACCCTCATGATGACGAATGTAAACTTACTTCATAAAATACTCACGTTTCAAAAACGTTTTTATTACTCTACAAATTTTCTCAAATGCGTTATAATAAATACCAAAAATTAATAAAGATGAAGAACTTCAATGAATAAATATATATTATGCAGAAACTAATTAATTTCCATGGCGTAATTTTTAGATATTTTTTTTTTTATAAAAGAGAAATTTTGATACGAAATTGCCGCATAGATTGATTATACCGTTTTTAAATGGCAGATAATTTGGCCAACGTATTACCTGCCAGTGTTGCGTGTCATCTAATACACTAAATAAATGATTAATGGGCCCTTTTTGTCCGGCAAAAAGTTGGGGAAAAAAAACTGACAGAGAAAATGGCACGTTGACACAAACGATCTCATATATCAATTACACAACCTCTCCCACCCCCCCTCACATCCTTGTCACTACCCGCGGAATAAAAATACTGAATTTGTTTGATGCGTTGTTTACGCTAAATAAATAACAAATCGCCTTTGGACACAGACTGGGTTTACATTAATTGCAAAAAAAAGCGCACACCCACATTTACGCTTTTATTTATTTGTTTGTTCGTCGCGTAATTGTGTGCACAAAAAGGGCATCGGTTCGAACGTAAGCCCTCTAAATGGCAGCGTGCATGGCTTTTCGTAATTATATCATAAAGTTTAATAATAAAGGTCGTTAGAGTAGCAACATTAATATTCATAACGATGCTACATATCAAAATATGTTTGACCTATACATAAATAAAACAATGTTTTATTTAATTAAACTAATTCGTATGAACTTTTTTTTGTTATTTCACTCATTTATACTTATATGATATTAAAGGTTTAATTATTTTAAAAAAATGTATTGTCTAGAGTATAATAAATGTGTATTTATAGTCAATGTATTAATTTTAATTGTGCGTATAAAATATTTGTTAAATAATACTGAATAATAAATATTATATTTTCTTTGCATTATCAAAGCTCTATTCAAGAAAAAACTATTTGGCCTACATACAGGGTTAATTATAAAAGTAAAACGCATCTTTTGTGAAAAATATATTTATTGATCGTACCGGTACAAATGCTGTATTAAATTTAATTGTGCATATTAAATATTTGTTAAATAATACTGAATGATAAATATTATATTTTCTTTGCATTATCAAAGCTCTATTCAAGAAAAAAATATTTGGCCTACATACAGGGTTCATTATAAAAGTAAAACGCATCTTTTGTAAAAAATATATGTATTGATAATACCGGTACAAATGTTTAATATTCTTCAAAATACTCTCCTTCAGCAACAATATTTCATCATCTCATTTCATCGTTACTGCAATCATATAATGTTTAAAAAAATACAAGATAAAGTCATAAAACACAATATGTATACTTAATAATAAATTATTTCTTCTTAATAGTTTTTTTCGACAGTTTTCCTGCTTTTACCACAAAGTCGCTGTTACTGAGTATATCCATTGTTGCCTTTTTAAGTGTGTTACTCATTTTCTTTTGATTTTACAATGGTCAAGCTTTTCTGTATAATTTTCTTCTTCTTTGGCAATTCATCAAATGAAACATGTAGTTCTGATTCACTGATTTACACACTTTCCTTTGTTTCCTTCTTGGCTTTGATATTTTTCTTTTTCTCTGGTATTTCAACTGATTTTACCTTTATTTTTGATTTTTGGTATATTTCCATTGATGTGTCCTGATTAGATGAACTTTTTAATGAAACCTTTTTTGGTGCTATACCTATTTTCCTCTTCCCTGTCTTTGTTTTTTCTAACGAGAGTGTCAAATCAGCAGAAATGTCTTTTGGTTGTACTTCATGTACGATACCCAATGCCTTTAATTTCTTCATTGTTTTCTGAAGTTTAGTTAATTGTTGCTTGGCCTTTTTGACATGCGTTTCTTCATCATGGTTTGCACTACGCAAATGCGTTGCGCGTTTAACGGCTTCTTTATATGAAGTTTGCTTCTCTTTGCTCTTGCTTTTCTGGTGGAATGTATTTGACTTCTAAACGCCTTTTGAACATTAGATAATTACCCATAGTCTGGGCAGCAACTTCTGCAACTTCATTTAGCAGAAACTCCACGTATCCGAAACCCTTACTTTTGCCTGTCTTGTAACTCCGGAAAACACGGACATTCGTGATTTTTCCAAACTGGCTGAAATAGCTGCGCATTTCTGTCATCATCATAGAAACCATGGGGTATGTGACCTACGTAGATGAGCCCCCGCTGAGGTTTCGTCTTTTTTATGACCTTCTGGTGCAACGTCATCTTTCACTTTTATCTCACCTGTCTGCACTTTTCACTTTTCACTTTTGCGGCCTTTTTAGCAAAATTGCTTTGCCGCTTTTTGTTCAGAGCAACTGTCTCGGACATTTTTGAAACTTATTATGCCGTTATTCACGAAAAGCTTTTATATTCAAAATCAGGGGTTATGTTTACCACGTGAACGAATACTTAAACATGGCTATTAAAAAATAACTTGCGGAAATGTGATTGTCATACCTGGAAGGACCCCTGAAACTCCTAGACGTAAATGTCTTTTAGAAACGTTGTAACATGCTTTTGGGTGTTTTCCACATATTTCTAATGATTTCTTTTCAGCACTCTATTTAACAGGTAAAACTAAAGATAATCACACAGATAAAATAATTAGAGTCGTGACTGTAAGGGTGGACCACTAAGATGTTGCTCCGGGCTAGGAAATTGGTATCGATAAAGGCCGTGTAGTTGGGAGCATTGTCATAGTGAAGCTGACTTGACGAGACATTTCAACCTTTTGAGCACCTGTAGGAAAAATACTGAGTTGCCAATTTCTCCCTACCGTACGAACTCGAAAAAAGACAATGAGCATCGTTATGATGTGAGACTTGTTCATTGGCGCTCTGTTGAGATGGTTTTGTGTGACAATCGCTGTTCTGCCTTTTCGATTCTAAGTCGTACTCAAGCATCCAGGATTCAGTTAAGAAAGTTCGACTCATTTTGAATCAAATCCAAAACAATAATTATTTTTGTTTCTATCAAGAGCACAAGCTTCGCGCAGAACTCACACATTTGCAGATCCTCGGTCTCTCTCCCATGTACCGCAAATATGGACATGGGTATCAGCAATTTGCTGGATGCTCAATCGACCGTCGCAACGCAAAACTATTCATAGTTTTGTAAGTTAGTAGTCGCCTTCCGAACCTTCTTGAACGTCATTGCATGGACTATGACCTTGAAATGTAGTCATCGTTGAAGGCATCTAGAAGCATCTATTATATTTCGGTTGTATTCTTTTTAAGCCGTACATAAAACTTGATTGCGAATCGCTCTTCAAGCAAACACAATGTTGCAAAGTCGAAAAATATACTTTGGACAAAAGCACAATAAAATCATGCGCATTACTTTCATAATAGACCCTGTAAGATCGCATTACAAGAAAATTAAAACAAGTGTCGGCATTATTGCAATTTCAATTTTTACATTCGTTGTATTTTAAAATATTTTAATACAAATATGATTTATTAAACTTAATTACGTGAAATATTCAAAATATTTTTATATAATAACTTAATTACTTTTGTATTTTTATAGCCAGATAATAACCATTTTGCATTGAAAGAAATATTTAATTTTAAAACAAAAACAGCGTTAAATCCCCACAAAATTCATCATTATAGAAACATTAGACCAAAGATATAAATAAATAAATAAGTTCAATTCCATTATCCTTTAAAATAATTTATTAAATTATATATTTATAGCTTTTAATTATAATAAGAAAAGAAAATAATTTCAGATTATTAATTAATTTAAAATACAGTTATATTCCCTGTTTTCAATTAAGTGATATTAACCTTCACGTAATCAAGTAACTACATTTAGATTATCAACATCAGAAATTAAAAACTTACTAAGGCGTGTTAATTATCAACAAAATATCATTTTCTCATTTACAAAAAACAAAATCTTAAGGTGTTATATGAAATTCTAGAAATAATTGATAATTGTTAAATAAAAACAGTAATATTTTAAATTTATTACAATAAAAATATTTGATAAAAATTACTTCGAACTGTATACAATAATAATTAATTGTTAAAATCATAAAAATTAAACAACCGCCAAGAAAATCAAATTAATAACAAGCAGTGAAACTTGGCAATAAGTTTACAATCCTTTCTGTTACAAATCAAAATAATACTTATTTTAAAACACTTAAAAGTTGTTGATAATCCCTCTACTTGACTATGGTAATATCCTTTTCGTTAACTCCTGAAATCTTACTATCTACAATATGCAAGATGGCGAGCCATATTTCCTAAGAAGTTTTACAAAATCTACCACCTAAAAAATCCCCTACATAATCCTTCTAACCAACTCCTTTATAACTCTACCTGTGTTATTTCTATCAATGCACGCCTTCTATACCAAAGTTTCCAACATCTCATTCAACCGACAGATCCTTTCCCTCTACTGTTTAGGCAAAAATTTGAACCTAATCACAAACCATGTTTATATTTACAGTTTTCCTGCATGTGTATCCAACATTGCAGCTCATTATTTCCATAGGTTAATGGAATTAACAATATACAGGGTGGAAGCTTCACGTGGAATTGCCCCTCAAACAAAAATATGAAGAAAAAACCGTTTGCCAAAAAATTTGCAGATACACGGTTACTTCTTAGCATAATAATTAAGGAAATAAAAACTTGTCAACATTGTAGTTGATACAAGTATCAAGCAACATTGTTTATTAGACTTAAAAAGCAATTAAATATATTACAGCAATATAATAACTAATACTAAAGCAAATGTTCAAAGCACCCTTTGCTGGAATGTAATTTTGAACATGGTGCTGTATTTGAGGCAGAGATATTCATGTGCCTATTCGTGTAAATTATGGCTATCAAATACTTCATCTCTAGCGAATGATGCTTCATCAGTTTACAGAGTACTACTGTGGAAGTTGGTTTGCTCTTAGATTCTAGCCAATAACCAATTGCAAAAATGTATTCTTTATTCTTTGCTCAAAATCCCCATTATATACGAATAAAACTATATAAGTACTTTAAAAAATATATTGTAAGACGCTACAATTGTTTCGACACACTGTGGCTTCTTCAGCGTCTTAAATATATTTTTGAAAGTACTTAGATAGTTTTATTCATATAAAGTGAAGATAAACTTTCAACATTGGTCAACCTCATCAATCAATTATTCAAAATCCTCATGTAACAGAGTTTTTAACTTACAGAACTCTGAGGATATCGGTAATTATCTTTCAAAACTTAATGTGTCTGTCTTATTGCTGTTAATGTTAAGTAATCTTCTAATTTATTTAGTACGGTTGCAAGGATTTTCATAGACAACATTAATTGCTTACTAATTAGAATGCATTGAGTTCGTGGTTTGATACTACAAGCCAACATTTCCTCACTCTTCTATCTGATAATAACATTGAAGTATTATAAAGACAGATAATGAAGCACTCTACAATTTATCACTATCATTTGTAATATTATCTGGTGCATTTTTATACACGTTGTATATAGGGGCGTAAAAAAGGAAATTCCTGTAATATAATGTTGTCGAGGTAAATTAATTCGTGCTGATTGTTTAAAGAAAAATTACTAACGGTATTTTTTATGTCTTATCCTTTAACTTTCTGTTCTTTCTGAAAATTTTATTTCATCACCTTACGTGATAAAATATTATACAGTATTCTTGTTTATTCTTGTTTATTGATAACATTCTTACAAATCAACAATTAACTTGCACAGCTAATATAATAAATTTAAATGTATCAGATCACTTGGGCCAAAAAATCACTTTTTCGTGTAGTATAAATGAGCAACCAGTATATAAAAATAAAAGATATTTTAATGATGAAAGTATATTCAAATTTAATAAATCATTATAAGGTACCGACTAAAATTTTTATTTCCCCGTCAAATGCAGTCAATAATCAATGGGACATTTTCAGCAACACATTTTTAAACGCTTTTAATTGGAATACAAATAAATTAAAAATGTTGTTGCAGTAAAAAAAATAATTAAATAAACATAATACAAGAGGCTATAATAACGAAAATTATTTTAATTAAAAAATGTAAATGACAAACAAAACATACTTTTCTTTGCATATTATATAATATGTCGTAGGTTAGGTTAGGCTAGGTTTCCCGCAGGGGTGGTTGACGTGCACAGCCATTTGGGAGTAGCGACCCCACGTACCCGAGCCGTTCATTGCACACACACGCACATCTCACACACACACACACACACCGACACTGACACCCCGTGATGTTATGCCTGATGGCGGTTCCGCGGGGTGGCACACACACACATACACACTCATCATACACACGCACACATCACCGACACAGACGACATCCTACACCTCGTGAAGTAATGTCAGGGCGACTTGGGGAGGTGGTTTTTAGTGGGTATACCAGTATAGTTCTGGGGACTCCCACACTCAGTCTTTAAAAGATTTTCCACCTCCCGGCAACAAAAAAAAAAATTGGGTTAGGTTAGGTTAGGTTAGGTTAGGTTAGTTTAGGTTAGGTTAGTTTAGGTTAGGTTAGGTTAGGTTAGGTTCCCGCAGGGGTGGTTGACGTGCACAGCCATTTGGGAGTAGCGACCCCACGTACCCGAGCCGTTCATTGCACACACACGCTCATCTCACACACACACACACACACACAGCGTCACTGACACCACGTGATGTTATGCCTGATGGCGGTTCCGCGGGGTGGCACACACACACACACACACACACACACAACGACACTAACACCCCGTGATGTTATGCCTGATGGCGGTTCCGCGGGGTGGCACACACACACACACACACACACACACACACACACAATCATCTTACACACGCACACATCATTGACGCTGACGACACCCTACACCCCGTGAAGTAATGCCTGACGGCGGTTCCGCGGGGTGTCAGGGGCGACCTGGGGAGGTGGTTTTTAGTGGGTATACCAGTATAGTTCTGGGGACTCCCACACTCAGTCTATAAAAGATTTTCCACCTCCCGGCCACAAAAAAAAAAAAAAAAAAAAAAAAAAAAAAAAAAAAGGTTAGGTTAGGTTAG
This sequence comes from Ontholestes murinus, assembly GCA_963969525.1. NCBI lineage: Eukaryota > Metazoa > Arthropoda > Insecta > Coleoptera > Staphylinidae > Ontholestes > Ontholestes murinus. The sequence continues at coordinate 59,054,087 of OZ018396.1, forward strand.
GTAGAGTACATAAACATAATAACATTAACATTATAGATAGAGCACTTGCACGAAATGGGTAACGTGAAATAGCAGCGCCTACTGAACCAGCCGAAACAGTAGTTCGCGTACCACTACAAGTGCACATGCATACCACATTACTAGCGATTTCGTATTTTGTATGCTCACATTTACCAAAACCACATGGTCATTGTGAATTCAATGTACATTTCCCTTCTTTGAAATTGTAAATGTTAGTTGAATGCACATTACCCAAACGAGAGGGCAAATGTACACATTTACCGGAAAATGTGTACATTTGCCGCAATATCTACTTTTACCGTAACATATACATATAATAGCAGAACCCCTTGCTTACATAATAAATAACTCATTGCAATTTGGAATATTTCTAGAAAGACTAAAAATTGCAATAATTAAGCCCATATTTAAAAAAGGCGACCCCAATAAAATTAGGAATTATAGGCCCTTTAGTTTACTACGCGTGTTTTCCAAAATATTTGAATATATTATGATAGATCGGCTTGTAAGCTTCTTGAAACGCAATAAAATGCTAAATAGTTGTCTATAGGGTTACACAAAAGGAAAATCTACAACAACCGCTATTTATGACTTTTTTGAAACCATAATAAATAAACATGAAGAGAAAAAGATGACACTGGAATTTTCATAGAACTATCTATAGCATACGACTGCATAAAATACGATCTGTTATTATACAAACTTGAAATAATTGGAATTAGGGGACCGGCTATAAAATGGTTTAAGTTTGAGTAGCTCTGTTATTTCCGTCCGTCTCATCTTTCAAAATCCTAATTTCAGTGTTCTCATCCCTTTTTTGCATCTTTTATTGCCAAATATAATACTAGTGTGAATATGAGGAAGCTTAGGATACATTCTTGCCTAACTCCTATTCTTGTTGTAGACTATTTTGATTCCTCGTTATTGGTTCTTACAATGTTATCGTTATTTTAATACATGCCTTGGATTCTTCTGATTATTTTCTTTTCTATTTCCTTATCTTTCAAAGGTTTCCATATCTCTTCTCTCTTTATTCTGTAGAATGTTTTTTCTAGGTCTACAAATCATTCATGTGCCTCTCTGATCTTCTCTATTATTTTTTCGCTTGCTTGTCTCAGCATGAAAATTAAATCTTGGGAGCTCCTTCCTCCTCTAAATCAACGTTGACCTTCTTCTATTGTACTTTATTTAATTGTATTTATTTATTTATACATCTTTCGACTCCTTTCCTAATAAATTATATCTACAACAAATCAATTTAAAAAAAAAAACGTACTTCAAATTTTCAAATTTCACAATCACAAAGGATTCTTCCACTCAAAGCCTTCATTTTCCATGATGCTGAGGGAGTATATATTACACTTTCGGTTTCTTTTATAAATGCTTCTATTTACTTCTTTATACATTGTCTCTGATTCTTTCTTCAGGTATTCTTGCCATCTTTACCTGTTATGATTGTTAATGTGATTCATCTATAATCACTGCAGTTCCTCTTGTCTTCTTTCCTGTATATGAGTAGAATTAATCCTATATTCCGCTCTGTACGTATCTTACCTTTTTTTAAATATTTCATGCATTAATTCTTTTAGTTTTCTAACTCCTTCGTCCATGTGTTTAACCATTTCTGGTGTTATTTAATCTTTTTTTTAGTTTTTTTGATAGCTTTGTCTTTTCTTCCGTTATTTCATCAGCTTTGTCCATATCGCTGTGCATTTGGTTGTCCTTTTCTTCCTGATTTCTTTTGGGTTTCTGTACCTGTCAGCTCCTCAAGGTATTGTTTCCATCTTTGCATTATTTTATCTTTTATGTTCATCAGAATGTGTTCTTTCTTTTGTTTTAAGAGTTTTAGTGTTTCGTAGAATAATGTCTGATTATCTCGATAATTTTCACTCATCTTTATAGCAAATTCCTTCTATGAATCTTGTTTGGATTTCCGTACCTCTATTTTTACTTCTTTTCTTCTCTTTTTGTATTCTTCACAATTTTCGTTTTTGTGTGTACTAAAATTTTTTCCAGCTTTCTTTCTTATTTTTGGCTGTTGCTTTTATTTTCTCTGACCACCACTCTGTTTTCTTTCTATACTTGTTGCCTATCTTTGTTGTTGCACAACATTTCCTTGCTTCTTCTGTCAAACATTTTTTGAGTATTTTCAATTTTCATTCAATGTCTTTTTGTATCTTTTTCTTTGGCGAATTCTCTATTTATTATCTCCTGGTTTGCCTTTCGGTATGGTTTTTCTTTAAGTTTGTGCGTCTTTATTTTCTCCTTGATTATTTCTCATCTCTTTTCGGTTTATTTTTGTTGTCTTCTTGCTATGTCTTTTTTGAGTAATGAGTGATTGCTTCCTATCTTGGCTTTTCTTGTTAATTTTGCGTTTTTCACCATTTTCCATTTATTTTTACTTATAATATAATTGTTAATTTACACAAATAAAGTAATTTATTATTATTATTATTATTATTAGGCAGTAATCGATTAGGGATTTTTTGTTTCTGATGCTTATGTTTTCGTATATATTTGTGTTTAAATTTTGTGTTTGTGATTATTAAGGTATTTTATATGCAAAATTGTAATATTCTGTCTCCATTATTTTTCTTGTTGCTTCTCCTTCTTTTCCCATGTATTCTTCTATTTCTTCGTTTTGTTTACCCACTCTTCCATTTAGGTTTTCTATGATTATATTGTCCTTCGTTGCATCGTCTTGTAGATCTTCATAGAACTTGTCTTTGCCTTATTTTCTTGCATCTTCATTTTCTCCATATGCTGTTATTATAATCTACTTATCTTCTTTTGTTAACATTATGTCGACTAAAATTATTCCTTCATTCACCTGTCTTTCTTTTTATAATGCCTTTCAACCTGTCTGGTGCTACTATTTATTTATTTATTTATCTTACGGAAATCTCCATTTTACACAAAAATTTACAAATTAACAAAATATATTCAAAGAATCAAAGCAATTAAATACAAAAGAAAAATTTCAAAAGAAGTGAATAAAAAAACGAGTTGCTTCTTACACTAATGATAACAACACATAAATATATTAACATAAAAAAGATAAGTCAATATAAGATAAGTGGCGCTTGAATAGACTATATTATTATCTCTTCTTTCTCCACTCCTGACCAGATTATCCAGTATCCTTTATGTATTCTCAATATATCTTTTTGTTTCTTTTTAGTTTCTGTTAATCTCAATATTTCGACTTTGTGTTTTATAATTTCCTCTAATAGTTCTATTTCTTTTCCTTTAAGGCTTCTTACGTTCCATATGCCTATTCTCAATTCGTTTTTTTCTCCCCTATTTCTTTGTTTATTCGTACATTCCATGTGGTTGTATTTATTTGTTTTTGTTTTGTACGTGTGTCCTTATTATCTGCTTGCGTGGTTTTTGTGTTTCCTTTTCCTTGTGTTATTAGTTGTTGTTTTTTTTTGTTTTTTTGTATTGTTCTCCATTTATTATTAATTTCCTATAACCTACCTTTCTTGTGTTCCCTTTGTCTCTTACCTCCCTGGCTATGATTCTAATTTCTCTTTGCACTTCTCTCTCAGTTGTAATCAAGTCGTTGTCAATATATATTTGAGTTCTTCTTCTTGGCTTTCATAACTTCCTCTTGTTTCTCTCTTATTTGAATTTCCACTTTATTATCTCTTCTCTTGTTGCTTTTTCCATTTTATGGGCCTTGACTACTTTTACTTTTACTTGTAGTGTTTTCTTGCAGAACTTCTCTTCTCCAGACTTTACGTTCTCTTCTCTAATTTTATGTACTTTCATCACAATGTTGATTCTTCTTTTATCGTTTTCCATAATTTCCATTCTGTTCTCTAGTTTTTTGTACCTCTTGTTTATTTCTTTTTTTCCCTTACTTTCTTTACTTACTTTCTTTGCCTTCATATCTCTTCTATTTCTTACTTAAATTCCTCTGTATTTTTTTCACCTCTTTCAGCGTGTCTTTTTACTTTTTACCAAATGAAAAGTCATTTTGAACAATACACGTTAAAAATTTTCCAACATGAGTTTGTTTGTAATATTTCAAATAACAAAATTAAATAAATAATAAATAAATAATTTACTGGAGTTGAGAAAAATACTGGTTTAGTGTAAGATGATATAATTTGCTAGGTAAATATGTTAATGTCAGTTTATAGGTCACTATTGATTAGGTAATTCATTTCATACACATAAATATCGGTAATGCACATTTCAAGTTTCCTGATAATATATTCATCTCGATTCTACTACTCCATGAACTTTACCCCGAGAGTTTGGCTAGCATATAAATAAATTGTCGATTTAATCTGAATCGATAGCGGTGTTGATTTACAGATTTATTTACTTGCCGACAAAAATATCGAACATTGTAGAAAGTATATTAATAACACTGTTGTATCATTTCTTCGCACTTTATTTCTATTCTGAGATATAAATAAGGTATGAAGAAAGGAAGCAACGGTATTATTTATATTGATATAATCTTCGCGAAATCCAAAAAGCAAACATGCTGGATATGCTTATTTACAGTAAAATTTTCGAAGTCTAATGATATTTTTTACGACTAACTAATTATTTTCATGGAATACATATTTCTTATATTATAGAGAGAGAAATAAACATCTTTATTAGAAGATAGTATTACTCTGATAATAGGACAATTTCTATGCCCCTTCCCTTCTTGTTTTCTCCATTTACTTTCGACCAGTGGGTTTCTAGCCCAATAATATTTACTCCCAAAATAGTTTATGTATTTCATGAATAATTTTCTCATTTACCTCGTGGTGGAACATTGTGGAATAATAGTGAAACAAACCAAGTGTTTTTAATTAATTACCTATAGTTTATGTACTTGTCTCCCAAAAAAAAATATTTAAAGTTGATTTCATAAATATAAATTATAATATGAAAGGAATTTTCTGATTTTTTATATTAATTAAGATTTGTATAATATATATTTTGTGTTTTATACATTATTTTTAATGTAAACAATCCAAAACTGAACTTTTTAAGCTGATTTAATTATCAATTACAATTGTTGCAATTAAATTAGTAGTAATAAAACGTGACGATCAAAATTCCTCATAGGATAATAAATTCGAGCCATAAATAAATATTCTATTTGTACTCCAGCATCCGTTCCCATTAAAGTCCTCCTATGCTGAAACACATCCGGAATAAAATTAACGAAACTTTCTATAGCCATAGCATTAAACAGATCCGATACAACTCGTTTCTGCACAATGTCATTAATAAAAATATAATCCCCAGATGAAAATCTGGCGCTTGCGAATGTTTTCTTATTTTCCTTATTTTTCCTAGCCGCACGGGGGGCGGCGGTAAGAAGGGAAAGTACAACGATAAACAGGAACGAGCGTTGGCTAAAAGATATTCGCAATACTGACACAGTGTGATACATTTGATACACTCGCAAACATAAATAAACACGAGGTAGCAAACGAGAAACAAAAGGGCGATAACTCGGAATCCGGAATAAATCTTTTGTGTGCAGTTCGTAATTTTAAGTATTTGGCACAAATAGTGTCGTAAATTATGTTGCAGCGCTGTTACGAGATTTATGAAAATTTTATATTACTTGCTAATGTATGAAGTTGTAATGCGTGAATTATATGTGGATGTAGATGTAGGTGTCACATTCTCCGGATCGTTAAGTTTGTTATTAATAAAAACAGATGGAATTTATTTATCATCCTCTAAAATTTTATAAACGTATTTCACAATGTTAATTTTATGTGTGGTAAGAAGAGAAAAATATATAACAAAAATCTTTATTAATAGAAGTAAATTGCAATAATATGTAACAATCAATGGACATAAAATTTACGTTTATTTTTTATTCAGGAGATACTTATATAAAAACAAAGTTTTTTTAGAATATTAATTAATTGCATGTACTTCTTTCCTACCATTAGTACCTAGTTTGAAAAATACATGTTTATCTGTTAAAAATAAACACATATATGTAATTATATATTTAGAGTTGTTTAATGATTAAGAGCTTCAGCAGGTGACATGCATCCGTCACAATTTATTTTGGGTGCATAAAATAAATGAGTAAATCTTTATCTAAGTGGAATATTTATGACAGCCAGGTCATACTTAATAATATATGCATGTTATGAAAATTTAGGAATCTAAATTAATTTCATATTTCCAATGAAACTAAGTTATTTCATAAAGTAATAAAATTTCGTTATTTTTTTACTATACTTTACTGTGGAAAATAACATTAGAAAGACGAATAAACTCTTATATTATTAAAAATACTTACTGCAAAGAACACATAATTTAAAGTGTTTTGTATCATTTTGTAAAGAATATCATCTACTAATTATCTGGATGATGAATAATAATTTGAAATCAAATTATTACATATTGCTTGGATGTTTGCCCTTCAATCTCTAGTGTAACTAACTTAAAATGTCTAGTATTTTTATAAACAACAACTAATTTAAATGATATATTCTTGGTAATCTCATGGTGTGTATTCATGTCATCTCAGATATTTTAATTTCGAACTTCAAACACATTAAAATTATTCAAATGTTAATTATATGCGAATTACACTACCGTGTAAATTACTTTGAAAATTATTTTAAACCGGATATCTAATTCGTGCACATTAAGTAATATAATTTGAGTGAGCGCATAAATGAGTTTGCTTACTACTAGCTATCATCAATCTTGCTCCCACTGAGGCATTCGACACAGAAAACTCCATCCTATATAAAATAAACTAAATCCGTCCGAAATATACATACTAAAATTTAGTATTAAGGACGTGTTATTCATTAAGCTTTATTACATTAATTTAAACCACCCACATAAGAATTTGTAATATATAACGTACAGATTAAGGGTTATAATTAAATATCACATGTTTAATAATTAATAAAATTAATTAATTACGGGACTACGGTGGCAATAATTCGCCTTTGTATTTACAACCCCAGTTGGGATACACTCGGAGACTGTGACGTATATTAAAAAACTTTTGCCATATACATAATTTCTCCTTCTGGGACTGTGCCACAATCACAATGGCTGTAGCACGAAAATTGTCACCGAAAATGCCGAGCCGCAGGAATTGCGTTAATTTTCTTGGGGGTGCGCGGATGTTGTAATAAGTTGAATATTTACATAATACCGTCAAGCATGTTTTCACGAAATGAAATAAATCTGCACGGTTTCAGCTGTTTTAGCGAGTCGTGTTGGCCCAGTAGTTAAATTTCCTTTGAGAATTATTTAGGCAACAAGGTTGTTTTATTCAGATATTAAATATATATTTTAGAGTTATCTTATGTTAGCATAAATTATTTATATAAATGCAGGAATCTAGATATACTAAAATCATATTATGTTACAAGAAGTTGAACATTAAATTTTGGAAATTTATAGCAAAACTTTGTTTAATAGATTCTAAATATAACAAATTACTAACAATAAATAAATAAAAGTAAGTATTTTACTACTAATAATTATTATAATACTGGACAGTTTATTAAAATTCTTTGACAAATAATAAATTTAATATACAGGTGTAAATAAATGTTTAGCAATTTTTTTATTGAAACGGTGTAATCATAATTAAATTAAACTATTTGAAAATTCAATTCAATTATTCGATCTTATTAATTAGTGCGATTAATTATTATTTCCACTCCATCAGAATACATCGCATTATTAATTAATTAACCCATCAACTAACTGGAGTGCTTTTATTATCAATCAGAATTAATTAAAGCCGGCAATGGACTATAATAAATATGTTTCAATTAAAAATATTAACTTATTAACTAAAGAATATAAGAATTATAAAATAAATATATAAAATGCTTAAAATTAAAACCAGATGTGCATATTTATTAAAACAAAACAAAAATGACACAAAGTACATACATATAAATAATAAAACAGTGATAAGAATTTTATTTTTAAGGCAAGAGTATAAAATATATATATATATATATATATATATATATATATATTTATTTATTTAGAAATCAGATGGGGAAGTAAGCAAGAAAAGCGTATAACAAAACGCAATATTCGAAGCAGAAAAATGATTGGACTTGTTATAAAGAGCTTCTCCGAATATACAAAAAGAGGGTAAGGCAACGATAGAGACAATTCTTTGTAAACAAATTGAGTCCTCAGCCACAGCCGGTAAACTAAAAATAGTTCTCTCCAAAAACCCAAAATGGATATACTTTGAAACTCATTTCTCGATTGCAAAAACATGGAAGACCAGCAGGAGATCCATTAGTTTTCAAAAGAAGATTGGAGCATATCCTCCAACATAACAACAGTACCCAAAATAAACTGGGCCATTCAAACATTCTTCATTAAAGCAATTATTAAATTTAAAAAAAAACAAAGTTTAGAGTTTGCTTTATTTGTAGATACACTGCTACAATTGTTTCACTACATTGTGGCTTCATCAGACATATGAATAATCCATTAATTGATGGTCTTTAGTAAGTCATACTTATTTAGAATTGGAAGGAAGAGTACTATATAATTTCTTGCGAAACATCGTGATATGCGACTTGCTATGGAATCTAAATGAATATAGCTTCTCAGCTATAGGATCTGCAGATGGCATAACAAGACCGTTATGAAGGTGTACTCTGTAAACTAGTACATAATGCCCTCAATATTGTGGAGGAATAGTATGCAGACAACGGTAAATCCAACTAAGACGGAGCTGATACTGTTCAGCAACAAAAAGGAACCGAGCAAAATTTAGCTGCCCAGGATATTAAACACCATAATAACTCTGGCTTCATAGGTAAAGTATCTGAGAGTTATCTTAAATCCTAAACTAAACTGGAATAATCATCTTCAAACCAAGATACAGAAGGCGAGGATGTGGTATTTAACAAAAAATATATATACACAAGAAGAAATTATCAACAAGCTCAAGAAATCCAACCATTAAAACCCACCCAGGACGGAGAGAAAGATGAATGATAACAACTAAATTATAAACGACAGAAATCGCACCGCACACATAGCATCAATAAAAAAGAGACAGACATTTAAAGAGGAATAAAATTTTCGCATTTCCTCGTCTGCCGCCTGGATCCATTGGTCATCAAGGAAATTGTAGAAAACTCCTTACAATCTAATAACTTCAGAAATGTTAAGTGTGAAACAATGATATCAAAATATCCCAAAGATTACGTATTCTTCAAAATGTCCATACCCTCTGAGATGACAGATGAAATCACAAAACCAGAACTATGGCCTAATAATGTTTTCATCGACAATTTTTTATTCCGACTGAAAAAGAGGCATCTTCTAAATCAAAACATATCCAGGAAAGAATATTAACAATCTTCCATCCAAATTATCTAGTCAATAGGTAACTGCTGTGATCTAATAGAAAAAGAACTTGAAACTTTCAACTGTTGCATATTCTGCGCTACGTAGCATTGGAAAACGGAGGATCAATTCAAAAACATCACTCTCCACAACTTCAACTGTGTATCTACCTTCTGCAGAAGGATAAACCAACGTAGAGGAATAGTAATCTACTCGAAAAAAGTATTGATATCTTCCATGCGAATTTGATTGTTTGGTGAAATGCGATTTTAGATTAAAAATGACATTCAGTGAGTTTCATAACAAGTTTATTATTGAAGTATATTTTCGAACGGGAAGACGCAACGTTGAAGAAAATTGGAATTATTCTCATCAACAATGCGAAGAACAATTTCATGAGCAGTTTCCTGATCTTGGCTTCAGTTACACCTACTTTGGGCAATATGTTCGTCGTATTGTTAAGAGATTCCACGAAACCGACAGTGTTTTTAAAGGAAAATCTACAGGCTGGTCTACTGTCCTTACAGAAGCAGTCACTGCAGGTATTCAATAGATGTGAGTCTGAAGAAGAAATCGCTCCGATGTTTATCTGCACAGACAAATGTATCACTCGGTACATGTCAGAAGCCCTTAAAAAATTACATTTACATCCGTAAACTGCGACTCATCAGTTGCTGCTCCTTGATTATCCTCACCGAGTGCAGTATTGTAATTTGTTTAATGAATTTCTAAGCAATGACGATTCTTTAGAATTAACGTTCTATAGTGACTTGCTTGGTTTCACCTTAGCAGCTATATAAACTCACAAAAGTGTATGAAATTCTGATAAATGTCCCCAACAACATGAAACGCCAGGTATATATTATTATATATATTGTAGAAAACTAAAATGTATAAAATTTTTCATTTGTCTAAATTCCCTCAAGTCCTGTCACTGGTAAGTACCAATCTTGATTTTTTTTTATTGAGTGCGAACACTGTATTTTATCCCAGACGCATCAGAGGGCGGGGCTAATCCATTGATAATGGTCACTTTGTGTCCGAAATGTACATTTGGTTATTCAAATAAAATTGTGAAGAAAGGTTATTAGTGCTTTATTTGTCAAATTAATTTGATCTTCACGTAACTCAAGCAACCAATGTATTAATATAAAATACAAAAGTTTAAGGAGCATCTACAGCGGCTGCTGAGGCTGACTCTTCGATGAATATGCCCTTGTCCTTGCCCAAAGCGGCCTAGAATCTCTTCGCCTGCAGTCAATAATGTTCTTCCTCTCTTTTTTTAGTTTCTGAAGCACACATCTTCAAGGATGAATACCAACGTAAATACGAGCTACATTAGCATTCTCATGCTGGATCCTCTCTATGTGTATAACAAACGATTTTCTGTACACATGGACTACTTTGCCTACTTTTTGGCCGTTGTAATGCCCACACAAAATCTAACCTTTGTCAGAGTTTGCACATTATACTTCTGTTTAAGATCTTTCGACAGGGGCGCTAACATAAAAATGCGCCTCGCATGGGACGGGGCTATAAAGTGCCTTTTCCGGTTTTTACTTCTTGAAAATGACACGAGCGTTTTGAGTCTCATTTCGAATGTGCTGACCCGTACTCCACAATTGCAAAAAAAACTTCGAACCGGAAAGTTAAAACCGGTCACCAATCAAAAATCGTGTGTGATGACAACCAAGTATATTTTATTATTCTACCTTTTTCAAGAAGCATCAGAAAGTAATGGCTTCAAGTATAAATAACAGCCATCTCTTCTTTGGCTCTGATTTATGCTTTAAGACATTATTTTGTTATACATTGGGTAGGTTAAATATAATGCAACCATAATGATGAAAGTGTGAGATGTTGATATATTTATTTGTTGATTTTTTATTTCTAAAGTGCTTATTTCTTCTCTAATAAGAATTACTTCACCACATTGTAGCTTCATCTAAATTTAGAAGTTTGTACATTTTTGATACATTTTGTTTCAACTGATATAAAAGATGCGGAAAAACCCCCACATTTCCCTTTCCCACTGTGAAGTCTTCGAAGCAAGTAAGGGGAAGAGATACATCTTATTAGGTAATGTATATAATGTAGTTTTCAGCTGTTACCATTAATAGATATTTTAATCGTGGTGTTAAATTTAGCAATGGGCATCAGTTTTAAGTCATCTGGTAATGAGTTATAAAATAATGGGCCATAATAGTTGACTCCATTTTGCGCTCTCGATAGTCGACGATAAGTTGGATATATAAAATTCCCATTTCTGGTGTTGTATTCATATATATCATTATGAGTAACATATTTGTAAAGATTAGGCATTACATTATATACAAACTGGGAGCCATTAAAATATTGTACCTAATGAAAGAGTCTCTACAGTGGCTCAGAAAGTCGAGTAATGCAACAATCTGCATTGCACGTCTTTGCAATCAGAATACTGTGGATAGTATACTAGAATATCCCCATTTTAAGATTCGCTAGGATAACTGACAATGGACTAGTGTAAAGTAAGCAGTTTTTAAAGCCCGTTCTGGTACGGAGTTACTAAGTTGGCGTAGGAGATAAGTATTTCTACAGAGTTTACTTGAGAGCTCAGTGCTATGCCTGTGCCATGTAAGCTTTGAGTCCAGATAGACCCCAAGAAATTCACCACTACCTTCATTCACATTTCGGATTAATGAAAATGTGATTTTCTGTGTTTTTTCGACATTAACTGTCAATTTATTAGCTTCAAATCAATCTTTACCAATTTTAACTGAATTCGTGCTAACATATGAGGCTAAAATATTCACTTGAGGTGTTAAGTAAAGTCGCACCGTCAGCAAAAAGGGTGTACTTGCAATCAAATTGCTGAAATTAAAAATATTATAGGCCCGAGTATTGAACCCTGTGGTACCCCATGCTTTAACTGGGTTTCCTCAAATGGACAGCCATTTAAAAATACATTTTGTCGTCGATTTAAGAGATACGAGTTCAGAAAACGGCAAGTAGCTGGCGAGAAATTATAATAGTATAGTTTCTGCAGAATAATTTCATGGGAGACACAGTCTAATGCTTTGGTGAGGTCTAAAAACGAGGCAACTGAGCAAGTGCCAGACTCAGAGCAACTGTAAATTTCTTCGGTTAAGGCAACAATAGCATCTTAGCATCTTCTAAAACCAAATTGACAGGCAGAAATGATTTCGTATTCATTTAGAAAAACTATGAATTGCAGGAATATAACTTTCTCGGGCACTTTCGATAATACAGATAAAAATAAAAATTGGTCTATAATTATTAATATCGTCTTGGCTTCCTTTTTTGTGAACATGAATTACACGCGCACGTTTTAAACAATCCGGAAAGATATCATTTGAAATACATAGGTTTATTAGTTTTGTCAGAGGAGAAAATAATGCACCAAAGATTGACTTAAGGATGTTTGTACTTAGACCATATATATATCACGATTATTACTATTCTTTAGGCTAGATATAAACGGGATATTATATCTTGCCTAAAGAATAGTAATAGTCGTGATATATTTTACTTTATTTTCACTTACTTCTTGGAAAGTGAAATATCTTCTGATATTTAGATTAGTACAATTCAAGTAACTGATTGGATTTTGTTTGGTTATTGGTAGCTGCTAGAATAGTTCATTCGCAATGAATGCTAAAATACAAATTAAGTGAGTTAGAATTGATATCACTTAAGTTATCACTAGTTAATTTGTGTTGAATGGGTTTGATAAGCAACCAAAGGGCTTTGGGATTGTTGCCTGATTTAGCCAGACATTTAGTATTCGCTGCTTTCTTTGCACTAACCATACAATACTTTTTTTTTAAATTAATATATGGTAATTAGACTTTAAGTTACTATTATTTCTTCTTGCTTCTTTCATAAAATTTAATAACTCTCGCATCTCACGAAGCTTGTTGTTAAAGCATAAAACTTGACTTTTGTGAGTGTAAAATGTTGAAACCCTTTAAGGAAAGCATTCGTCTAGGCATGATTTTAATCTATCACCCTATCAAAAGTGAAATTAGATTTCAGGATCATTTCCAGATGTTCACGGAGGTCCTCGATGGTAACACTCTTCTCCACTCGTTTCATTGTTATTGATTATATTTGCTATTACACATTCGCTATTGGCCGGCATTTTAAGGTTATTCACAGTGGGCTGATGGATCTTTATTTACAATTGGTCAGGAATTACGTCCAGCTGACTGACTTTGTTAATTTTTGCGCAGTGAATCAACAAAATTAATTTTCAGTACTGGGGTGCTAAAAACCCTCGACAAGTACATACACGACTTCTACATAATCCAGAAGTGACTGTTGGAGAATTTCTTTAGTCTGAAAATTGAAAATTATCGAGAAGAAAACAACCGAAAGATCTCCTAGTTTCATCAGAATGGAGATACTGTCCATACAGCACATCATCTATGCCAAATTTTGCAGATGTTCCCGGGCCAAGTGAGAGAATTTCGTGGCCACCGTACTCATCTAATTTAAGCCCCTGTGACTTTTTTTCTGTACGGGTAACTCAAAGTCAAGGTTTTTTAACACTGTCGTCGGTCTTTGGAAGAAAAACTTTAAAGATTTTTTCTCGACATGTTGGCAAGAGTAATGGAAAACTTCCAAGATAAAAATCACCTGTTGATAATCATCAGCTATAGGAAATAATGGTTTGATTGGAAGAACACCGTCATGTGAACTCCGCCTTCAAGTCTTGCCATCTAAATTTCAAAGTTATTGTAAATGTGCGTTATTTTGTATATTTTTTTGTAGGAAATATAAAGTCAATAAACTAAACTAAACCAAACAAAAAGAGCTTCAAATGTGCGTCACTATTTACATGGTATAATTTTTAAAACCTAGTCTAAAATAACTCTTATGTATGCACAAAAGTTCTTCTGTTCCTCTATAATTTAATAAATGTCATAGTGACATTAGAATTTTCAATAAAATGGTCTCCCAAAATTTGACCTAAATGAGCTAGAAATGGCAAAAATATTACTTCAGTGGCTGCAGGATACCGGCGGGTATTATCACCAACTACAAAGTACAATAGTCGACACCAGAAGTCGTGAAGTTCTATACTCCAAATTTTAAAGTGATTATTTACTGCATTTATGTATATATTTTTTAATAGATCTTGTAAAGGAAATAAACTAAAATAAAAAACAATTAAGTATTTATATAAATTAAATAAAATTAGTCACAAATATAATGTATTGTTTCTAATTAATAATCAGACAAGTTAAATAATAGTCCGTTTTGATAAAAAGACTCTAAATCTAGTAAATAATTAATTAGTGCTTAATTCAAATGCGTCTTGGCTCTCGTGCAGCATCGAATTAATTGTTGTTTTTAATTCAAATGTAGTTACGATGTATTGCCCTCGAGTTGCACACGGCATTATTATGGATAGCGAAAATTTATCATGTAGTACGTAATATAAAATCGCAATTAATCACGGAAGTTCGTAAATAATCGTAAATCATTAGCGGTACAAAACGGGAACTTTCCCGGATTCGCGCCCTACATACAAAGTTCAAGATTGTTAATATTACATGGTCGTTCAATATTGCCACAAACTACAACTGAAGTTCTTTCAACCGGCGTCAAATTTCATTACCGCCCTCACTCGCCGACATCCAACTGGGGTGCTGGTAAGTTTTTCCCGTTGTACGTGAGTTTTCCGGAGATCTCAAAGAAAGGGTCCGTCCATTTCATTCGGTAATTGATGATCAAATCGTAATTTGTTGCAACTTACGCTATGAATTTGTAAAACAAACACGTTCGAATTGTATTATCTAACTATGAAGATAATATTACTCTATTTGTTATATTTACAAGTTCTAATATGTTATTACTTAAATGAGTTAAAGTATTGTTTTTTTAAAAGGCATCAACCTTGTTATACATGTTGAAAATTAATTACATAGGTTAGAGCTTTAATCGAACCTTTTTCTTATTACTATTATATACCGTCATCTTTCATCTTTATCAAAACTTTTTGTGTCTTTTATGTTGAGTCTATATTCAAGTTGTATTTTTACCTACCTTATGTAAATATTCTTTTATGATTTGGTAATATTGAAGTTTCATTAAAATCTCCATGTATTCTAATTAAAAAAGTAATTTCCTAATTAATTTAAAAATGACATGCGTCATTAAATATATAAATATAAATATATATATATATATATATATATATATATATATATATATATATATATATATATATATATATATAAATTACTCACAAGGACTTCCTCATGGACCCACTTCAAGTGGACGATAATTTAATTCGTCCGCCCAATAGGAAATTTGTCCCACTGAAACCGTAAGCCATTACCGAGGAATCAATCCCAGCCAATTAATAAATGCGCATATTCGCTTTCAATAAGGCTTCCCGTAATTCCTTCCCTAATTAGTTGTATTTAATAACGTTGATTGGCCGAAGGTAAACCAAGTATGCTAAAACCTATAACAACAGTGTATCGATTGCGCACTACGAAACACAATGCTTCGCCGTTATGGAGAAGAGATAAGGTGGGTGGATTTCGGAATTTCATTCGACACGTTGATGGATTATTATACAGTATATACAGTATTGTGCAGGGGAGCGCATCGGGGGCGGCCTGATTGAAGAATGTAGTTCAATGGAAAAATGAACAGTTCGAAAATGTTTAACTCATAACATGTTGACAACCGCGAATCCGTATTGATTTTACGTCTTGCGGAAACATAGAATATATTGCATTTGTTTATTTTATTTCGCCGTATCCGGAATTTATTGTATATTGTTCATTTCGTTCGGCTTATGCGAAATAAATATTCAGACCGAATGGTAAATCATAAAATTGCTAGTTAAGGAATGAAATATGTCCTTGCATATTGTTTCGCGACCATTTCATTTGTCACTTCATTTCTGTTCAAAATCGATGTAAATTGTTTATGTAGACAAACATATTGTAGGAGCAGAAAAATTAAACGAATTAGATTAGATTTGATACTTTATCTGTTTGAAGACCATATTGGTGTAACATCGTCATTGTACAAAAATCGACATATTAAACTTAAAATTAACCATAAAAATTAAAATTAAAACATTGAAAAGTTTTAAATTTCGAAACACAAACACAAAAAATATACATACTTTAAAACATATTATATTATAATAAGTTGTACAAAAACTTGAATAGTCAAGAAGATAAAAAGATTGTTTTAAATAAAATGATCAAATCGGGTATGAAGAGATTGTTTATATAAAACAAGTTTAAAGCAGCTGTGTATTACCGTTTAATATTGCAATAGTGTTTATAAGAGTACAAGACTTCATCAACCAGTTTAGCCTTAATCAGGATTTTGAATTTTCTTTATGGAACTTTCTTCACATTCTGGGGTAATTTATTGTATATTACCAATTATTGGTACCCATAATATTGCATTTTTTTTTTTTTTAATCTCACTCGTGGTTATGTTAAATTATTTTTTATTCTTGCATTATTGTTATGCAAGTCAACTTGTTTTTACCATATTTGGCAGCCTTCGTTAATATACAAAGTGGGGCATCACATTCGCGTCGGCTTATATACGGCAAACGGTAAAATATTTTTCAAATCTTTTTGTTGAGAGCTATGTAGGTTCGTTAGAAGCACGTTTTAAAATTATTTTGATATATATAGGGCGACTTAAAAAAAAGTTACACACCAAAGTTATATAAATTTCATTGGGAAACCCTGTATATTCTTTCATATTTTGATAGTGCACGCTAAATAAAGGCAAGTTACTGTTATGTTTCATATACCTATATTTGACAATTCTTGAAAATGTAGACCAAAATTCAAGATGTAAGACAGCCAACATATTTAAGCTAGATATTTTAAGTAGTATTTATCTTCTAGTCTATACATTAGACTTGACGATAAAATAAAAATGATCCCTAAAAATTATACAGGGTGGAAAAAATAAACATTTGATATCTGCTATCATTAACGTCAAATAATTTTCTTATTTTAAATGGAACACCCTATATTTATTATCATATTTAGATTCTAATTTTAATCAGTTTTAAAATTATATTAAGGTTTCCTATACCTAGTTCAAACATTAATTTGCTGCCATTTATGTTTCAAAAGTAGGCTTTGGCAGAGGTGACGCTACTATTCATCTAAAAAAAAACATTATTTGACAGTGACAGTACTTATTAGTAATATCATCATTGTTGGTTGAGGTTGTTTAAAGAAAAATATTTTATTTGGGATAAGAACTTACTCCCGAGAAGAAAGAATTGGTATCATTTTAGTAATTGATGAGTGTGAAGAATATTGCGTGTTAGCATCGACAGTTTACGCTCAAAATTGCGAGTAAGTTCTCTTTTTAAATAAATTATTTTTATTTAAACAACCCTGAACAACAACGATGGTTTAACTAAACTAAAAAGTACTGCTAACAAGCCACTGTCAAATAATATTTGTTTTTGTTGAATAATAGCGTCAGCTCCACCAAAGCCTACTTTTGAAGAACAAATGTCAACAAATTAGTGCTTCAATTTGAAAACACAAAATTACTAGAAAAATATAAGAAATAGGTATAGGAAACCTTAATACAATTTTAAAGCTGATTAAAATTAGAATCAAAATACGATATCAAATATAGGGTGTTCCATTTAAAATAGGAAAGTTATTTGACGTTAATGATAGTCAATATTAAATGTTATAATTTAGCTTTAATGTTGTATTTTCCCTGTATCTATATTTTAGATCTGTTGGGAAATAAATGATTATTATTATTATTATTTGTACTTTCCATGTCAGTTTAGTTTGGAAATATATTCTAAATTTAATATTTTACATGCTATTTGTACTAGCTAAGTCAATATTGAGTTATTCAGTCTTCTTGGTATTTACAACAAGTCCATTTGCTTCTGCTTGTGAAGTACTCTCAGGTACGCTCAAGCCGTCAATCAAAATATTTTGGACAATAGTTCGAGTATTTGCAAAACATAGTAATATGTACTTATTAAAAACAGCTTAATTTGAAATTTTTTGAGGTATGGAATTATTTTCTGGGACAGCAGTAATGTAATAAATAGCCTATTCATAATACATATAGGTTGCAGTTGTTACATTACATTATAAGTCGTTAATATGTATAAAAGGAACAACAGAGGTCCCAGAATTGACCCCTGCGGAACACAATTCATCAACCCTGCGACCTCTGAATGTTCGCCTTGAAATAAAACTATCTGTTTTCTTTCTAAAACTCTAATTTCATAATGGCTTAGTTTATTTAGTAGACTTTTCGGACACACGCAGTCGAAAGCCTTACATAAATCTTTGTATGCCCATCTTCAGAAGCTTCTTTTATATGATATTATTTATTAACTCGCATATAGCACCGATAGTAGATCTACCCATTCTGTAACCGTATTGTCCTTCGCATAATTTTCTATCCAATTAAGAATATAATCTAATGTAAACCACTTTTTCAAAAACCTGCAATATTATAATTTCCTGTTGTAACCGTTGCTGTTGTCCCATTTATCTATGGTTTGGACGTTGATTAATTTACCTAAAGTAATTTGTTGGAGCACAGATGTTTTCTCTTCCACGGTAAAAATAATTTACCGTTCGGCATATTTTTCTTGTTAATTATATCAACTTTATCTGATTTCACTAATTTTTCTGTTTCTATTTGCCTCAATTTTTTTCCAGCCTCAATAATATCTCCTATAGATGCTTACTGTTATTCCGTAATTCTAGGACGAAAATCTTCAGGACATCGAACATTTGAGGACTATACTCGAAATTAATATCAGTAACGTATTGTAAAGATAACCCACAACACTTCTTTTTGATAGTAGCACAGCTACTATGAAACTGGGTCTCACATATGCAACATTCTGGAGAGGAAAGTGCTGAATTTTTACACCGTTTGCAGTTTAAATAGATTTGAAAGAAACTAAAGAAGAAGCATTATCAAATCTGCGAATGTGTCTGTTAGGTTAGTTAGAAAATAATAATTATATACAAATATTTGTTTGGCTTATGCCTAAGTCAAAAGGCCACAGGCCACAAAAAAAAAAAAAAAAAAATGTTTGGCTTAAATCTCGTTCTTATTAACACATAGTTAAATGCTACTTCAAAATACTCTAGTTTTGCTGATTACAAATTGTGTCACTACACCCTTAATATGTTTAAAAGTGAGGTTTATTTTCCCAGATTCCACCCGATGTATTATCTCAGTTTTTATAAATATTAGGTTTTAAAAAACTTGATTTGATGGTTTTGTATTAATATTCCTAGCGTCCTTCAGTAATCTGGTTTTTATTAAAAACTGGGATTCTTCAGCAATTTCAAAGTTTCTTTTTTACCTGATTGACATCAAATATAAATTTACATACATTTTTCTTAATATTAGAATTTGTTCATTCAGACAAGTTATTAATAATAATATTTCTGGATCGATTTTTATGATCTTCAAGTTCAGATATTATTCTAAATACCGTTACTTTTAATTTAATAAAACATACTGTTTTAAAAAATAGTTAGAATTCACTTCCTTTGCAGTTTATTTTTATTATTTTTATAAGCTAGATGTAAATTTCGAACCCTAAGTGATCATTATCAATCTTAACTGTTAACTAGTTAGAAACTTTATTATTATTTCACTGTAAATACGAATTAGATATTGCACATAATACTTTTCGACAAAATTAAACAAAATGTGCGTTCTTCCATTCTAACTATCTATTCTTCTTGTAAGAGTTGCTCAATGAAAATTGTATTGAGCGATTCATCAAATGATTTGTGTTTCTGCCATAAAACGTGACTATCAGTTATTTTCAGATCATAATTATACATATAAAAATTGGATATTAGATAAAATAAGAAAAATAGATGATTATTTTGAGGAAGTGATTGTTATTAACAAAATAGCAAATAAAGCTAATAAATTAGAAATATATTTCTCTCTAAAATGTCATCCGCTAGGTTTCTATTTAATATAAATTATTTAATAACAAAACAAGTTCGGATAATTGTATGCATATATTAATGTAATAAACAAACAATTATTATAATTAGAAAGAATGTATTTTAGTTAATTAATTAATTAGCTTTAATAAAATTAGTTAGGACATAAATTTCAATTAAATTTCCAGTGATAATTTCGTAAATTACAAACATGCCCCAACATTCGATTTAATTTATACTGATACACAAGCACACTAACATTGTATATACGAGCATTTATTCGCCATGTTTATGTTTATACGTTTAAAATAGTCAATATTATTAAAAATAATAAATAAAATGATTGCATATATTGTGTACATTAATTAATTAACTAATTAATGATATGTAGAATTCTGCAGGAAAAATTTATTATATAATTAGGGAAAATATATCCGAACTGACTGTGTCAATATGCCATCGACAGTTGATTATAATTGATCTATTCGGAAAAGTAATGGCTGTTTAATGAAGTTTTAATAACACAAATATATGCAATAAGTCATTAGTTAAAATATAAATCATTTATAATTGCCTTGATCGAAAAAAAATATTTTTTAATTTATTTATAACAGTAATTAGTAATTTGGGTTACTTGAAGATAATAATAACTTTGATTAAAACACTTAAAATATTGTAAAAAAAAAGTTTCTAAGTATTTTAATCAAAGTAATTAGTATTTAGTTCATATAGTTATTAATTTCTTTAATTTGTTTCTTGTTTATCAAGCGATGAAATATTTTTAAGATTATTTCTAGATTATGATGTAAAAATCTAAACTAGTCGGAATAAATTATTGTAAACAAGAACAAATATAATTATCAAATTCTAACCATTTATAATTATTTATAACTGATTCTAATAATTTATAATTATCTCTAAACTACAGGCAATATCGACTAATTAGCCTTATGAAGCTCTATAATCAGTATTATTACATCCATAGATCTAAAAATATATATTTTCTGGTTAAACAAAATTAAAAAACGCGCTTGTAGTATCAAATAGAAGTAAACACTTAATGTATTTTAATAACAACAATTTTTCTGTCTTAAATTAATTATTTGAGAAATTACATACATACATTTTGTCAATAAATTATTTAGCTTGTATATTATACTACCTGTGTAAAATATTGCTTGGATAGTTCATTAGGAAACAAGTTAAACTAGAACAATACATTTTTAAGACAATCCCAGTTTTTATATATATTTAAAGATCATATTTTACCCTGTGTCTGTTATCCTTACCGTTTTTGCACACCCCTCATTAATTTGCTTGAAGGGTCGATCTTTTGGATACGGGTTATAAAAACGTTAATCTATTTGTTTAAATACTCTATACACAGTTAAACATTAATGAAGGAATGTTTCTATATTGCAGTAATAATTCAATGTTCAACTAACTTTTTACGAAAATAAATTCAAACATTTACTTTGCTAATAAAAGGTGCACGTATAAAATATGACCGCAATCGATGTATAATACATGTCCTTTGTCCCTCTACACGAGGACCTTGTGAAACTTTTATAACGTCCATTTAAAATGCACGGCGTTTAATTAACCGGGCGACATTTAAACATTGTCGCAGCTTTAACTAAAGTCGAAAAAAGGGCAAACTTTATAATTGACTTATTATATTGAGGCATAGAAAGTTATTAATTAAACCCGCTACCCTATTTTTAATTGCACAATGATAATTACGAGGGAAATTATTGATCGCGCCAACTTTATAACTCATTATATTTTACGAGTACGTTGTACAAATAATGTTGCCTCCCGTTTCCCAAGGGTGGAAAAATTTGCGATCATAATAAAAATGGCTAACTGCCTTCCAACATATATATAATAATGTCTTTTAAACCATATAAAAATTTCCACAGAATATATAAATCGATGTTCGATCGAATCATTAGAATTCGTAGTCTTTATTAACCTAAAATGTATAATAAAGTATACCATTTAATAATAACATGCATAAAATGATAATATATTCGATTTCCAAACTAACTTCATCGCTAGTTGCCCTCTGGCTGGGTTCTCGCAATAATTAATTAGTATTCCTAAGCCCTAAACTTAGATTTTGGTTTTGTTATGATGGTTAGAATATGCTTTTAATTAGGCTGAATAGTTACTGTTTTTCTAACATTATGCATACATATTTAACATACCGAGTTTACCTTAATAACATTAATTTGGAAATTGGTTATAGCTGTTTATGTATCAAGTATAAATTACGTCAAGTTTTGAGCAAAAATGTTACCTAAACAGCCAAGAATAAATGGATGCGAGTGGAAGAACAGAAGAAGTTAATTCTAACCTTTTCCTGTGCGGCAACTTTCTAGAGTTGAAAATAGTATTTTTGAAGATATTATATTTTATAATAAGCCTGCTAATTATTAATCTTAAAGGGTTTATTAAATGCCATCAATTTTCTCTGACAAAAACTTTATTAAATATTGAATTATATAAAAATCCCCAAAGAAAAACAGTGTGGAGATTATTGAAGAGTAATAAATTTTGAGTAACGTTAATAATAGTTTTTTTTAATACTGTAAATACTATATTCACTGCACTCTTGATGAAACGAAAATAGAATAGAATGATTTTGAAATAAGACACGTGTCAGGAAACTGAATATACCAATATGAAACCAAACAAGTGTCTTATTTCCAAATCAGATAATATTCTTTTTTTTATATTTTAAGAAGCAATCAATATTAAATAACAATCTTCATTATTAGAATATAAATCATCAAGACATTTATAAAGACAAATGAATTATTTGTTAATCATTATATATCATCAAATATGATTTTCTATTATTCGATTGAATTTTATGTTTCGTTGCGAAAATTAAAAAAAATGGTTAATGTCTCGTATAACTACATTCTTTGTTTAAATACTGTTTTAATGGTCGTAATTTGTAACCGAGATTTTCCGGCGCCGGATCGTGGCACTTTTAGGCCCGTCCGAAATTATTTCTGACGTGGGACATCCTGATTAATCGCATTAATTTATCGCATAAGTTGTAACAATATGATGTTAAGGTGGGTAGATAGTTTTGGAGGGTCGTTTTCGGCCGGCGAATTCGGTATACATATGCCCGAGTTAAATTCCCGACGATTAATTTTAGATGATTTAAATTTCGACGAATTTATCTTAGTAACTGAATTTGCACTTAATTACGTTATACAGCTTTAGGGACCTTAATATAATTGCAACAGTACAAACTGTTTGTGTTGAAATTGATTTATTTTTAGAACACATATATACTACTGATGATATTTTAAGTTGAATTAAAAAAGTAACAATTTTATAAATATAATTTATTATCGTTATTCAGTAAAAGATAATTTAAACAAACAAACAACAAATATTAAAAATGTATTAAAATCCTTTACGTTGTAGAAAATTAACTAATAATTAGAAACCAATATTGTTATTTCTCTATTCTATTCGTTTAATTCGTTTTCAAAATTAAGCCTGTGAATATAATATTATGAAAACTATAAAATTGAATTTTCAGCCCTTTCCCTTATGATAATAAAGTAATCTCCACCATTTGGGAAATAAACTGAAATAATAACTCACTTACTTCTTAACAAACTACACGTGAATATATAAAAAACAATACAAAACATAAAAACTTTTCCATAAAAAATGTAACCACTTTCAATATTTTAAAGTTTGTAATAATTTAGAATTGAGAATCTAAAAACTCTTTGAAACTCTTTAAAATAAATATATTTTTACAAATAAATCGATTTGAGTCAACTTTTAAGAATTTCCAGAATATTTAAAATTTTTAGAATCACCAAAATATTTATAATTTTTATTAACTTAAAGTATTTAGATTCTTTAAAATCTTCAGAGACTTTAGAATCTTTAGAATTATTAGAATTTATAGACACTCTAAAATCTTTAAAATCTTAGAATCAATTTTTAGAATATCTACAATCCTTGAGGTATTTAGAATCTTTAGAATTTATAAAAACTCTAGAAACTCTGGAATCTTTCGATTTTATTGAATATTTGAAATATTTAGAATCGTCATAATCAACAGTCTTTAGAATCGTTTGGCTATTTAAAATCTTTCAAATCTCTAGAATAGTTGAATTTGTTAAAATTTTTAAATCCGTATAATATCTGTACTCTTTAATGAGTTTAGTTGTTCTATAATATACAATTTTTTTAGAATTAAAAAAACTTTACAAGAACATTTATTAGGCAGGCAAGTTTAAAACTAGAATCTTTGGAATCTTTAGAATTTTTAGAATCTTAAGAAACTTTATAATCGCTCGAATCCTTAGAATCTTTAGAACGTTTAGAATGTTTATAATCCTTATAATCTGTAGAATCTTAAGAATCTCTAGAATAAAAACAGTAAACAGTAACAATAACCTCGCTTTCCCAAAATTCACGAAAAGTTTTATCTAACGATATATTCGAGTTAGAGTTCTAAAACATTAATGAAATAAATGACAAATAGAATGTTAATTGATGTCATTTAAAACAGAGTACCGACCTATTATGACCGATCAGAGTTTGGTAAGAATTACTGAAGGCGAACCTTTGGAACACCTTTGGTGTCAATCGAGGACGACTCAGTTTGTAAGGTACTAAAGCACTGTAGATTTATAAAATAAAAAATATAAAGTTGCAGCAGGTTCGCTATTCCACCCGCCAATTCTTTAACATTAACAATTAATTCTTCTAAAATTAATTATACAAGATAAACAAAGTAATCAGAAATTAATTGATTTGTCTGCATGCATTTCAAATTAAATCTTGTTAATGTTAAGGAATTGAAAGATGCGATAGTGGCCACCCACCCATCCTACATATTTATTGAAACTCAAGTTAAAGCACAAATTATAAAAAAATCAGCAATTTCTTATGTTAAAAATATAACGATTTAAGATTTCTTGAATTAGTTTCTCATGTAGCACGTGGTGAAACATTTTGTAACAGAAATAACACAATTTACGCTTAGTTTGTTTCACTGTTTATTTATTTATTTCTACAACAATTTAAGCATAATAATTATTATACAATTTCTGAAAAGTTTCTAACTATTCAATAGAATTAAAAAAATCGAAAGATTTAAAAGATTGTACAGATTCTATTAATTCTAAAAACTCTTAAGATTCCAACAATTCTTGAAATTGTATAAAGTGTCTATTATTATTTTGAAAATTCTTAAGATTCTTTAAATTAAAAAGAGTAAAAATTCTAAAGTTTTTGCAAAATCTAAAGAGTCTAAAATATTCTAAATAATATTCATAATCTATAGATCATATCTATTATATTATTCTTAAGGTATTAAATATTCTTAAGAATATAAAGATTTTAAAGATTCTAGTGACCGTCAGGATTCTAAATTTTCTAAATAGTGTAAATAATTAAATAAATTCTAAAATTTTAAAATATAGTTACAAAAGTGTAAGGATTATAAAGATTTTCTAAATAGTGTAAATAATAAAATAAATTTTAAAATTTTAAAATATAGTTGCAAAAGTGTAAGGATTTATAAAGATTTTAATTATTCTAAAACTTCGTTAAAAATATAAAAAGAGACTAAGGATTCTAGCAAAATTTGTACAAATATTAAAGATAGTAGATAATTTAAAAATCCAGATTCCAAAGAAAAAAAAGAACAAGAAATTCAGGATTCTGAAGATTATTATATTTAAAAATTCTAAAAAAAAATGTTTAGAATTGAATGACAATTTTATTTATTTCCTATAGAATTTAAAGCCCAAAGATTCTAAAGTTTCTTATGGTTTTAGCAATCAAAATTCCAATATTCTAATTAACTAAGTATTTCAAAAATTCTTCTAAATTTTCTAAAGGTTCCAACGATTTAAAAATCTAAGATTCAATATTTTTTTAGTGTTATAAAGATTCTAACTATTCTAAAAATTCAACCATTTCTTTAAAAAAATTTAAAAGAATTAAATGAGTCTTAAGAAACATTCTATCAATACTCAATACTCAAAAGAATGTAAAGTTTCTGAAAATACGGTTCAAGTTCAAAAGATTCTAACAATTTTAAAAATTCTCCAATTTGTATAATTGCTTATTATTATTTCAATAAAAATAAGGTTCTATATTTTTTAATGTAAGAATTTCAGAAATTCTATAGAATGTCAAAATTTTCAAGTTTCTAAGGATTCGAGCTATAATAAGGTTATAAAGATTCTAAAAGTTTTAAAATTTTTGAAGATTCTAAATATTCTAAAATTTCTTAACATATATGACCTATTCTAAATATAGTAAATGTTCTAAATATTTTTAAAATGTAAAGATCAAAAGATTCAATATTTCAATTTAAAGAGTCATAAAGATGAGTTATAAATAAGGATTTTGAAAATTCAACTTTTTAAAAAAATAAAGAAATATTCTAAAAACACTAAAAATTCTATGGAATTAAAAATTTCAAAGATACTATGATTATTTATTAGAATGTAAGTATTCCAAAGATTCGAAAGATTATATAGATTTTGATAATTCTAAAGATTTTAAAGAACTCTAAAAATTCTAAACATTCAAAAAGTTTTAAAAGTTCTGTAAATTATAAAAATTAAAAAGATTTAATTCAAAAGATGAATTTGTATAAACTTTAAATATTCGTTAGATACCAGAAATTTTACGAAATCCAAAGGTATTAAAAATTCTAAAAGTTCTAGAAAATTTAAAGATTTTAGAGAAAAACTATACAATTTCAAATAATTCTGATGATTCTTTAGATGATTATATTTGAAAAATTATACAAGTTCAAAGATTTTAATGATTCTAGTAAGTTGAGTAGTGCAATAAATATTATTTGAATTATTTCTTAAATAAAGAATGCATTTATTAAAACACTTTTGCATATCCTAAAGGTTGAAAGATATGTTAGTGGGCGCCCACCCACCATACATATTTATTAAAAATTAAATCGCTAAAATATCCTTGGTTTCCAATAACTTTGATCGTAATAATGCTATTGGCTTGTTGAAATCAAACGACTGACAGTGATTATAGTTTTTTTTAAAATATGCAGGGTGGGTGTCCACTATCCCACCCTCAAATTTTTAAAATATACACAAGTGTTTCTACAGAATGTATATTTCATTATTAAAAGATTTATACTATATTTAATAAATACACTTTTTATTAAATAATTTGAAATAAATTGAAAAAAAAGAAGTTAGTAAGTAGATATTATTAGGTTTTTTTTAGTTGGTAAAGCCCGTTCGCTTGTTGGATCGCGTCGGTAGTTATTAGAGATTTCTTCATGACGCGATTTGGTTTTTGAGAAAAATATAAGGAAAGTACAATGATGGCCACATCACCATTTTTTGATTCATACTAAATAAAGTTTCAATTTTGTTTACACTTTTCGTTAATTTACTTATTAAATAATAGATGTTTAAGGTATGGCCTGCAATACCAAAAAAAAAACAGCGTACAACATAAATTTAATACAAATCAAGCCAGAATAATGTTGTTTTAGAAGAAGTATATTGAAAATTGTATGAACGATATTTCAAAAGCCATTATAGTTCGAATGTTCTTAATATTTATATTGTGAATATAATGAAATATCTTCAAGTAATTAAGGTTGATAATTTGTGTACCGACTTAGCGATCTACTCTGTTGTTTAAAACTAAAGGAGTTTTAATTTGTTGAAAGTGTTAAAAAAATTACAATGAAATATGTTTAATTAATCATAAGATCAACAATTTTATAATGAAATCAACAACTAATTTAAAAAGCAGACTCTTCACCACATTTTCCGATCCGTCTTACCCCGCTGCGATGGATAGTCGTATGAAAATAAAATTATGCGCATTACTTTCGTAATAGACCCTGTATGTCGTAAATCTACAATTTTAATCACTTTTTGAAACAACTATCGTATATTTTTGGCTAATACTTCAACAGATATTTAATGATACAAAAGTAATTTTCGGCTTGTACCAAATAAATTTGAAGAATTCTAATTTACGTGAAAAGTTTTTGAGAGATGGAATGTAAAAGGGGAAATTAATTTATGGTAATTTTATTATAATAAAAATGACAGAACTAAATGATGTAAAATCAACTTTAAGCGAATACCGCTTAAAGATTAGTAATTATTTTTTACTTTTGGTATTAATATTTTATAAAATATTCAATAATAAAGAAGTTATCAATTTTGCATAACTTCCATAAGTAGTAAAAAAATGTTGATTTAATTTAGAGTGGTTTTGTTTTTGTTAAATTTTTTATCTTTAACCTGGACGATTATAAAGACATTGTTTTTTACGAAAGCTGCTCAGTTTATTTTGTTACCTTCAACTTTTTAAAAACATTTTACTAACGAAATAAGCTCGATTCTCGATTTTCCAAAAAAATAGTTTTAATTTTTTGCGGTTTTTGAAATACAGCGCCCGCTTACAGACACACCTACATGTACACGCACAAACATAATTCATAAAGGGTCAGAATAGTTTTAAGGTACATGATACAATTTTGATTTAAAAAAGTATCAATTTTCTCAATATTTTTTTAACTTTTTGCAGGCAACATTTAAAAATCAAGTAAATAACTATTTTTAGAAAATAACAGTTTACTAAATGCTTTTCAGATTTACAGAACTTGTTAATAAAATTTCAATTAAAAACCTATTTTAAGTTTAAAGATACAGTATCCACGTTAAGTTCGTTGTCTTTCTTAGATAAAATTTGAAAGTTAAAAAATTGTCAAATAATTTTAAAGAGATATTCTAATGTAACTAATTAAATAATAATAATAAAATTGTAAACGATTTATTTTTTGATTATCTATCAGCATTAACTTGGAATTTTCTCCACAGTGTTTCGTCATACAAATTTATAAACCAATTATTCTACAATTAAAAAATATACGTATTGTAATTATTAAAAAGAATATAAATAAAGAGAATGGCTGCGAACGTTGCTATATGGTAATCCATATTTACACTAAATTGAAAAATTAATTATTTGTAGTTAAAACATAGTGAATTTTTTCAATTCAGTGTAAGAACATAAATAGTCAAATGTCGTTTCATAAATTATACATAAACTAAAATTAGCTTATCAATTAATTTATATAATAATAATTGGAATACAAATAAATTATGTTATTTTTTTCATTATTATCTTACACGTTTTTGCCAAGAATCGTATATATTAATAATTCATTCATTTTGTAATTAACTTCAAATTTGTTTTACAATTCATTCTTACAAAAACAAACCCTACTTTATAATTTATATCAAACCGTACGAACCTTTCCTCTCTAATCCCTTCCAACTTATGCGCAAATCAAAAGTGAATTAGCGCGTCCATAAAACCAAATAAATACACGCGACTTATGCGCAGTGTTATTTTGATATATTCATAATTAATGTATTCATGCCGAATCTTCAAAGGGAAGGCCGAGCAAAGGGTCAACTCCGGTTCCACCCAGTTCACCTAATCCTCGCATAATCCCAACATCGAAACCGCATGTTAATCGGATTCTGGCATTTATTCAAGTCGGCCAACTTGTTCTGTTTGGGTTTAATTTAAAAAAATAAACGGTCGCATGAACGTACGGGTGAATTTACGGGAAAATAAACAGCAGGGAACATTTCTACGTTTCAATGCAAGAATAAACTGAAATGTAGAAACGACGTGACTTTAAATGTTTAAGGATGAATTGATTCATCATTGTTAATTATAGTGAAAAGTTGTTTTAAATAAATACAAACTCACCCAGAGTTGAAAAATGTTTTCGATTGTTCAGCTGATAAATAATTACCTGCAACAAAATTGAAAATAAATATACAATTACAATTAGAATAATAATGCATTGTGCTTTTTTAAATATAATGAAACTTATAATTTCATTGGGTAAAATGTTTGGAGTAGTTTTAAATAAATAGGTATGTAAACTTATTATTAATTATTATATTTAGTAGTAATGGTAGCAAACTTATCAATTATTTTAGTAACCCCACCAAAATCCTATAACGAGCTCTACACTAATAAAATAATAATGAATTAGTTTCTCACTTAACCCGTGGTGAAAAATGTTGTATTAATCACATTTTATAACATGTGAAATCGTACAATCAAACTGATAAAATAATTTTCTCCATAGATGACGAGTCAGATGGGATGCTTCTAGCACGGTTAAATATGTCTCATTTGTTTGACTAGTTGTGATAAGTGTCAAAATGATTTGATTTATTATATTTCGTAATTCGTTCTTGAGCTATGTGAAGATTTAATTGTTAAATTGTAGTACTCTAAGTTATCAACTGTCACTATCTCTTTAATTTACTTCACTTAACTTTACTTTAACATAAACGTAATCTATTCAATACTTCTTCTGCTACTTTCTTGATGGAACCATATATTCAAAATGGGTGGAGTAAAACACTTGTTTTGTATCATGATTTTATTATTAGTTTCCTGACACGTGTTTCGATCCGTTACGATCATTTTCAAAGTTTAACTTTGATCAAAGTTTAACTTTGAAAATGATCGTAACGGATCGAAACACGTGTCAGGAAACTGATAATGAAATAATGGAACAAAACAAGTATTTTACTCCACCCATTTAGAATAAACATAATCATTTAGGAAGTAAATTTTAATGAATGTTATGAATTAATGCAATCAAACCCTTGCTAATGTTTAAATGATTGGAGGGTGTGATAGTGGCCACCCACCCACCCTACATATATAAAACTCTTTATATTCAAACTCTGTAGTCCGCATTTATTTTACAACAGTCGCAATTCTTTGTATTATCTATTAATTTAAAAACTAAAAATAATGTTTTACGTATAAAAATTTATATTCAATAATAGTTGGATAATTATTGGTACTACTATAACTTCTTTGATTATAGGCTATAAATCATTTCTGTAATTCGGTTATACTATGTTTTGTTTGGTCTTCCTCTTCCCCTCCTGCTTTTTGTCTTGGTTTTCCATATTACTTTAGTTTGTGTTTCTTCTTTCATTCTTATTCAAATTCAAATGCTTTATTAGTGTATTAACATCAATGTTTTACACGTCACGTCATACAATAGATGATTAAAATAAATTAAGAACTAGGGGAGTAACATCGATAATAAACAGAAATAAATTAAGACATAATTGTAAAAATTAGATTATTAGATGTCCATTTCAGCTGTTTTTTATCTATTACTTTGTTAATTTTATATCTCTTCATTTCGTATTCTGTTCATGATTGTTATTCCTTCCACCTTTCTTAATAATCTCATATCACTCGCTTGAATTTTTGTTTTCTGCCTTTGATCTAGTGCCAATGTCTCCATATAGAAGTATAGGTCTGTAAAGTACTTTGTAGATTGTTATTTTTGTTCGTTTAAAAATCATTTTGTTGTCTAATATTGTCTCTTTCAAGTTATAGTACGTTTTTCTTTGCTGTTTGGATTCCATTATTTTTTTTCATCTTCCATATCTCCTTTGTTGTTTATCACTATTTCTAGGTATTTGTATGCTTCAATATGTTCTACGCGTTTTTCTTCTATTCTTATGTTTGTTTCCACCTCTTCTTTTGCTATAATTAATATTTTGTTTTTTTTTATATTAGTTTTCATTCCATTTTTTTATTCCTTATATCATATATGTATTTTTTCCTGTAGAACTCTTTCGGTTTTTGCGTTTTATGCTAAATCAACTCAATTCTCGATTTTTCCATATTGTAGTACCCTATTTCTACTTTCTTTGTTTTTGTCTTTATGTTTTTCATTATGTGGTCCAGGAATATTATAAATAGTTTGTGGCTTAGTGATCATCCTTGTCTTAGTCCTATAGATGTGATGTTTTAAATTCTTTTGATCCTTCTCCTGTTCTGACATAATTATATGTATTCTCATAAATACTTTTAATTCCTCTCATTAAATTCGCCCAGCACCAAAAATAATGGAAATAAAAATAAACACAAACAAGTTGAAAATAATATTCTTCTCACTAGAACAGGAAAAACAACAAACGAAAATCTAGCAGCATCTGAAAAAAGGATGTGGTTTTTTATTGGTGGACTAAAACAACAGTGTACAGAAGAGGATGTGTCTAATCATTTGTGTTTAATTGTTAATCACAAAAATTATGTTTGTGAAAAAATTAAAGCTAAATATGGATCAAATTGCTACAAAATTGATTTAAATAAAAATGATTGCGAACTTGTTCTACAACCTGATCGTTGGCCTGAAGGCATTGTAATTAAACAATTCAATTTTCGTGTTAACCGTAATTCAACCAATGGCAAATATAACGGAAGTAATAACCTAATTAAGAATAATCAATCAGACGCTAAAAAAATGAGGATATTCCCATATTTCATCTGAACATACAAAGTCTAAGAAATAAAGTGCATGAGCTTGATTTAGCACTAAAACAAACTCGAATTAATAAGAACACAGTTGTATGTTTAAGTAAGACTTCGATGTCCAACAATAAATGCCGTGTGTTAACGTTTCCCGATTATAAAATTGCCTCTTTCTTTGCTAGAATCAGTAAAAAAACATGGCGGTGTAATGATCATGTGCGCAGTCGGTATAAAATTTATCATCTCTCAATTTCAATAGATACAAAATTTGAAACTTTAATTAATATATTAATTATTAGAATGGTTTTCGTAAAGAACGCTCAACTATAAACGCAATTAATGAAGTAATAGATTTTATAATTGATGGCTTTGAAAAGAAAAAGATGGCGTTTGATTGTGTGTCGCACTCCATTCTATTCAGTAAGTTATCAAAGTATGGAGTTAATAAATTAAGTTGTACTTTAATTCAGTCATTTTTATCTAAGAGGAAACACCTAACAAGTTTTAAAAACGAAAACTCTTCAATGAAAAATGTAGTGTGTGGTGTTCCACAAGGGTCATCTCTGGGTAATGTATTATTCCTTGTATATATGAATGACATATCTTCATGTGACATCAAAACATGTACTATTCGCTAATGATACGACGGTTCTAAACAAAGATAGATCCATGGATGATCTTATGATGAGAATGGAGCGTGGTCAATCAATTAAGTCTGAATGCGTCAAAAACGAATCATATTATATTTTCACTTAAACATAATAATAAATTAAATAACCCCGACAAAGTAAAATTTCTTAGAGTGTATTTAGATCCTAAATTAACACGGAGGGAACATGTGACCTATATTGTCAATAAACTATCGAAAACAGTTTATATGCTTAGAAACATATCAAAATGTGTATCAATAGAAGTTTCTATAATAATGTACCACTGTTTTTTCGAATTAATAGTTAGATATGCTATTATCTGTTGGGGTCATTCGTCTAATACTGAACAAGTTTTTCGAATGCAGCGAAAAGCAATAAGAGCTATAAGTGGCCTGGGAAATAGGGAAGATATTATAAACAAATTAATCGAACTTAATATCTTTAACCTATTGTAATTATGTAATATGACATGTGTAGAAATGTCTACTTATATACTATTGTATTTGATAATGTATTTATTATTTACACAAATATATATTCTATTCTACTCCTATTCTATTCTATTCTATTCTATTCATTCGATCAAAGGTTTTCTTCAAGTCAATGAAAGCTATCAGCATTTTTTTTTTATATTTTATATTGAGAAAATATGGTCTTGTGTTGAATACCCTCTTCTAAAGCCACTTATCTTTTTCTGTTTTCATTTCCAATCTGTATATTAGAATTGCTTCGAATATTTATTTATTTATTTATTTTATGTTGTCATGTCTAGGTGACTTTCCTTTTTTAAATGTCTTCAACACTGTTTTTATTTCTTCTTCTATATTATCTCTTCTTGTTATTGACCCTTTTATCATTTTTTTCTTCTACTTCTTCTGTTTCTTTGTTTTTCCCCAGCAAGTCTTGAAAGTGTTTATTTCACCTTTGCATTTTTTGTACCATCGTTTATTATTTTTCCAGATTTATCTTTTGTTTTTATCTTTTTTCTTATCATTCTGTAAAATAATTTATGATTTCCTCTGTTCTCTTTCAAAGTTGTTACAAAGTCTTCTCAAGAATTTTTTTGGCCCTGTTTATGCGACCTCTTTGACTTTTTTTCCTCTGCTTTTTGCATTCTTCGTAGTCCTTTTCTCTATTTGTGTTTAAATATTTTTTCCATTTCAATTATTTCTTTTTTATCTCTTCCTTTATTGTCTGATTCCATTTGAGCTATTTCTTATTTCTCCCCCATACCCGTCTTGTTGCTTCTGTAATTATATATTTAAAGTTTCTCTATAATTCTTCAATATTCCTATTTGATGTTGTGTTTACTTTTCCTATTAGGTTTTTAATATTATTTCGAAATATTTCTCTTTCAAGGATCCGTGCAAAGTCCGAGAGGTGGGACCACCGGCACGTATTGAGGTCATGTTTAGTTAGTAACATCTCTTGAATGAACGCACACCAAGTTTTAGCCATATTGGTCTATTTCTTTGTGTTTGGCATTCATGTTTTCGAATTTCGTGTAATGATTAAACATTACTTCGGAAAGGCAAAACGCCTCAGGAGACTAAATAGAAGCTTGGTAAACAATTTTTGGACTGGCCATATTGGCACAAGTGACGCTGAACATTCTGGACGGCCTGTGGAGGTTACGACTCCAGAAATCATTGATCAAATCCATGATATGGTGATGGGATGACAGAACAGTTAAGGTGTGAGAGATTGCTAATGCTGTGGGCATCTCGAATGAATGGGTACATAATATTTTGCATAAATATTTGGACATGATAAAGCTATCCGTAAGATGAGTGCCGCGATTGCTCACGATTGACCAAAAACAGAATCGTGTGAAGTGTTGCAAGGATGGTTTGCAGATTTTGCAGTAGAATCTGGAAGACTTTAAGCGACGTTTCGTCAGTGTGAATGAAACATGGATACATTGCTATACTCATGAGGCCAAAAAACAATCTAAAAAATGAGTTACCAAGGGGAAATCTGCACAAAAAATGGCGAAGACCGTTCCTTCGGCCGAAAAGGTTATGGCGACTGTTTTTTGGGATTCGCAAGGGATAATCCTCATCGAATATCTGGAAAAGTGTAAAACTATTACAGGTAAATATTATTTAACTTTATTGGACCGTTCAAAAACCGAGATGCTAGAAAAAGGCCTTTGATTGGCCCACAAGAAAGTCCTTTTCTATCACGACAACGCACCAGCACACACCCCAGCAGTTGTGGTCGCAAAATTAATAGAAATAGAATTCCAACTTGTTTTACATCCCCCCTATTCTCCCGACTGACTCTCTCTAACTACTATTTGTTCCCCAATTTAAAGAAATAGCTGGCGAAACAAAGTTTTTATTCAAACGAGGAGGTGATTACAGACACTAATGGATATTTTGCAGACATGGACAATTTCTATTATTCGGAAGGAATCAACAAACTAGAACATCGTTGGACGAAGTGTATAAGCCTAACAGGAGACTATGTCGAAAAATAAAAAAGGTTTACCCCACACACGTTAGTAGTTTTTATTTTGGCACGGACTTTTCAAACGCCCCTCGTATTTGTATGTCATTTAGTTTATGCATTCTTAATTTTATTATTCCTCACTTTTCCTTTTATTGTTCTTGGATCTTATTATCTTTTGTGTTTATGTTGGTTACCACCATATAATGATCAGTACCTATTTCCCTTCCTCTTTTGACGCTTACATCTCTTATTTTCTTAACTTCGTTCACCTTTACCAAAAAGTAGTCAATTATTGATTTCTCATTTCTATTTCTTTCTACTCTAGTGAAATTGCATGTGTCTTTATGTTTGAATTTAGTGTTCATAATTTGCAATTCGTTAACAATGCAAAAGTCGATTGGTTTGTTGCCATTATTATTTTTTATTTCCTCTCCATATATTCCCATAATTTCCTCTGCTTTTGTTTGCCACTCTCGCGTTAAGGTCTCCTATTATATATGTATTCTCTATTGATATTTTATATATCATTTGTAATTGTTGCCAAAATTCGTCTTTTGTTTTCTTGTTGTCATCTATCTTCATTAGATACTATTATTATATTTGTTGATAATCTTTATTCTATCAATTTTACTATCATTATTTTTTGATCAATATATTTCCAATCTGTTACTGTTTGTTCTAGCTTCTTATTTATTATACATCCTACTCCTGCTCTTTCATTTTCTACAACTTTACTATATACCAGTATGTGTTCATTTTTGTTCGTATGCTTCCTTTTCCTTTTCTTTTTGTTTCAGTTATTACTAAAATATCTAGATTTCCTTTTTAAAAATCTTCTATTAGTTCTTCTTCTTTCCCTTTCAAACTTCTTATATTCCAACTTCAAATTAACTGCCCGCTTCTTTTCTTTTATTGTGTCAGTTTTACTCCTCCTAAGAACATTATTCTCTATTATTTTTTTGTCCTCTTTCTTTATTGTACCATTACTTCATTGTCTATTATACGTTTTTGATACCCTATTTTTGTTTTCTTCCCTTTGATCTTTTCTTTTCTTGCAATGTTTCTTATCTCTCTTTCAATTTCTCTTTCTTTGAATGTTAGGTCATTTTCTATATACAGGGTGTCCCGTTAATGCGGGGAAATGGCTGGACCATAGATTCCTGAGGTCAAAATATGATGATCTAACACAACTTATCTATATCCAAAAATTTACGGTTAAGCCGGAATTTGTCTTCAAAGTTTCAAAAAAAATTATTTCTTTTGTTTATAACAATTGAACGCTTTATTCGATTTGAATGAAATTAATTGTTAATAACTGCCTTAGTATAATACATCATTTAAGTTATTATGGACATTAGTAATTAACAGGAAATATAGAAAACAGTAGTACCACCATTTAAAAACTAAAATATTTTTTTATTAGTGCATCTAATAAAAACTAAAAAAATACTGCTTAAAAGAGAATTTGATTGTAAAACTTTTTTGTCTCTTAATAAAATTTGATATCTTGTACGGTTTTTGCACTAAATAATAAATAGTTATTTAAGGTACAAGTGTAAAAAGTGACACTTTATTGCACGAACTGGCGTTTAAAAAGACGAGCGAGGAACGAGCGAGTTTTTTTAAAGCCAGGAGTGCAATAAAGAAACTTTTTACACGTGTGCCTTACAAAATTTTATCTTCGATCGTAAAGGATTTCAAAGAATATATTCATATGAGTAATATTTTAATGTCATTTCAATAATTCAATTAATGAAAACATATTTTACCCGCAGTGCACTAATGAAAGCGTTACTTAGCAACCAGTAAACAAGTTGCACAAATGTCGACCGCCATTATTATTTATGGAAAAAATGTTCGCTTTATTGTAATCGCTTCGACTTGCATTAAATGAAATCTTCAGAGTTCTTAAATTTGCCATTTGGTTTGTATTATATATTTTATTTATAGTTTATTAGTTATTTGTATCAATTAATAAAAAATTAAGTTTTTCGTCGAAAATTTGTGCTATAATATAATATGTCAAATTTGACATTTCTGTGCAATAAAAACAGTTTGACATTACCGTGCAATAAAAACGTAAAAAAGCACTAGTGCTTTAAAAAGCCACTTTTACAATGAAAAATGATGCAAAAAGTGTCTACTTTCTGTACGATCGTAGATAAAATTCATTTTTTTATCTTCTTTTTTTTGTAATTAGTAGAGGTTTAAATGATTTAATATGATGAAACTTAATTGTAATTGTAGGTATCCTTATTTTTATTGAAAATTATACTTGTTTTTTCGTGACCATTAATTATTTTGTATATAATTATACACTTTTCAGCTTTAATTTTAGTTTCAATTTTTAGTTCAGGTACCAATTCGTATAGTTGTTCAATAGGAGTTCGTCTATTTAGGTTGTAAATAATCTTAATTATTTTTGTAGTAGATTTAAGTTGAATTTTGTAGTGCCTCCCCATATACTGCATAAATAGTTTATTTTAGAATTAAATAATGTATTATATAGGCTTTTCTGTTATATGGCAGATAGATATTTGCGATAGATTGCTCCAATTGCAGAGTTCGTCTTTCGCATTATATTTTTAATGTGTTTATTCCATTTAAAATCATCTGTTATTGTTAGTCCTAGATAAATTGTTTCCGTTGTTTTTTTCCAATGATGAGTTATTTATTTTTATGTTTATGTTTTTTTTATTTATATTTTTTTGTGTTACTAGCATGTATGTTGTTTTCTTTGTATTTAAGGTAAGTAAATTATTTGTGTACCAATTGTATAAGATTTTCATTTCTATATTTATTAGTTCTTGAAGTTGATTTAGATCTGTAGCACTGTATAGAATAGTGTCGTCAGCATATGTAAAGAATGATCCTTTTAGGTCCAATTCTGTTATATATATATATATATATATATATATATATATATATATATATATATATATATCATTAATATATGTAATGTAGAGTGTTGGTGGTAAAACACCACCTTTGGTAATCCATATTCTTGTCCTATTTTTGTCTGAGGTATTCGGTTTTGTAAATAGGAATTTATTAGTTGATACCCAATTTTTCAAGTTTTTGTAGCAGTAAGTTTTCTGGGATGGTATCAAAAGCCATTTTTAAGTCAATAAATACAAGTACAACATATCTATGTTGATCTAATTCTTCCTGAACTTTGCATACCATATCTAAACAGGCTGATGATGTGCCTGAACCTTTTTGATAGGCATATTGATGGTCTGATATAACATTGTTGTTCACTTTTTAGACGTTAAAGTAAAAAACACTTTATACATTTTCAAAAACACTTTATTGCATTAAACTCGCAACAATTGTTTCGCCACACTGTGGCTTCTTCAGGCGAAGAAATGAAATATTGTTGTTCCTTATATGTAGTTGAAATCTATTTAAAATTACCTTTTCTACTATTTTTGTGAAAATCGATGATACTGCTATAGGGCGATAATTTTCTGGGTCCAACTTGTTGTCTTTCTTGAATATGGGGTAATAATATCTCTTTATTTTCAAGGTGTCATATACATGTACAAAATGAAAAATGCGTCAAAATTTACGATAATAATAACAGCTTCCTCCAAATCTCAGGAAATTGACCAGTAGGGATAATTTTATTTATAAGTTCTTTAAGTAAAGGAATGATATCATTACCTAGAATCATGAGTATACTTTTGGTTATACAATCTCGGCCTGGTGCGGAATAGTTCTTCATGTCTTGTATAATATTTCGGAGTTTTTCTTCTGTTGTGTCATTAAAGCAAGCATTTTCCGAAATTACTTTTTGTATAGTGATTCCTTGTGCCTTTGTTTGCTGTACCTCAGCTAATTTCTTTCCTACTGAAGCAAAGTATTGGTTGAATTCATTTGATATATCAAATTAAATTATTGTTTGATGTTCTAATTTCTGAGATGTTATTGCCTGATTTTCCCTTGCTTTTATTAAAAATTCTATTAATTTCAAACCATGTTTGCTTTTCTTTGCCTTCTGCAAAATTTCATTTATTTTCATAGAGTGTAAGTTTCTTTTGGTATGATTTTTTCGTTTATAGTATGTTTCTTTTAGATATTCATTATGGGGATTATTTTTATATCTCTTGTAGCATTTGTTTCTTTTTTCAATATTAAGTATTATCTCCTTATTGGCCCAATCATTATCTGTTTTCCTCTTATATGTTGTGGTTTTGGTTTCGCTGTCTATAATTTTCCTCAGGGTACTTAATAGATCTTGAAAGATTTGTAATTTTGACTTATCAACTTGTGAAAATTTTAGTTTTATATTATGATAGTTGATTTTATGTTTTTGTATTCTAACATATTTGCTTCTAACATTTGCTTTATATTATTTACTTTCTTTGTATGTTATGATTATAGCGTTATAGCAATATTTAAGCTTAAATTGTCCATTTGATTATATGTCAAGACGTGGTCTAATATTGCAGTACCTCTCGTGGTATCATTTAGGTTATTGATTATGTGGTAACCCTGTTCTTTTATTAAGTTTTTATACCTCTCTATGCATGTATTATCTTGTGTTATATCAATATTTAAGTCACCCATTAAAATATGATTCGATTTATCAATTAGTATTTTTTGTTCTAGGACACTAAATAAAATTGAATTTTCAATATTTAGTGGTCTATAGATTAGTGTCAGATGGCGATTATGTGAAATTAAGTGTAATTTAATTATCTCAATACCTGTGATTGTTAAATTTAATATCATTTCTAATATAAATCGCCAATCCTCCACCTCTAGATTTTCTACAGTTAAATACTGCAATTAAATTATTTAGATGAAAATGTTCAGTTTCATATATATGCAACCAAAATTCGGTTATGGCTTTAACGCCTAAATTCTTATACAAGGATGGTAGAGATTGGATATGATCAAATTTATTTCTCAGATTTCTGATGTTTAAAAGATAATATGTTTGTTCCATGAATGTAAAATGAGTAGTTTGTAATTTTATAAAATCCTCATTACTTTTTATTTGTATTATTTTCGACTTTTCATTGTTCCTGATAAATATTTTTCCATGCTTTACCCATACAAATGTATCCTTTCAGTTTCTGTAATCTCGTTTCATAAAATAATGTATTGGTGTAGTTAGTTAGTTGTTCATTGAAATATATTACTTGATTTTCTCCTTTTAGATTACATTCCAACACTTTGATTGACCCTACATTCTTTCTCATTTTTAAGACTTTATTTCAGATTACATGTGATTTGAATTTTATCACAATTTTTCTCTGCATTTAACAATCACAAATTTCATTGACTATGGAGGCTTCTACTTCGTTATACATTTTAATCACAAATTAAACACAATAATTACTTTGTTTTGTATAACAGTTATTTATTTAAACGGTGACCAAGGTTTCAATACAATACAATACTTTCGGTTTGATAATTATACGTGAATGTATTGAAACTTTGGTCACCGTTTAAATAAATAACTTTTATACAAAACAAAGTAATTATTGTGTTTAATTTGTAATCACAAATTTCGCTAGTATTTGTAATTTATATTGAACTGAATGTTAAATTTATAGGTTAAGTACCATCGCTTTTATTAAAATATTAATTTAACACTTACTATATTGTTATTCACTAAGTATATAGTTTTGCCACATAACTTATACATAATTGAGTCGATATATTAAGTTTTTAGTTATTTATTTTTGGATTATAATTAAGAAAAAACGAATTTACAATTTATAAACTGTCACACGTTCACTTCACCAATTTAAATTACATCTCTTATTTTGTTAACTTGATTCCCCTTTGCCAAAAAGTAGTCAATTATTGATTTTTCATTTCTATTTCTTTCCACTCTAGTGATTTTGTGTATATCTTTATGTTTGAATGTAGTAATTTGCAATCCGTTAACAATGCAAAAGTCGATTGGTTTGTTTCCATTATTATTTTTTATTTCTTCTCCATATATTCCCATGATTTCTTCTATTCCTCTGTTTTTGTTTCCCACTCTCGCGTTAAGGTCTCCTATTGATTTTTTATATATCATTTGTAATTTTTGCCAAAATTCGTCTTTTGTTTTCTTGTTGTCATCTTCATTAGGTCCGTGTACTATTATTATATTTATTGATAATCCTTTTTCTTTCATTTTTACTATCATTATTCTTTCATCGATATATTCATAATCTGTTACTGTTTGTTCTAGCTTCTTATTTATTATACATCCTACTCCTGCTCTTTCATTTTCTTCAACTCCACTATATACCAGTAAGTGTTTATTTTTTGTTCTTTTGCTTCCTTGTCTTTTTCTTTTTGTTTTAGTTATTACTAAATTATCTAGATTTCCTTTTTCAAATTCTTCTATCAGTTCTCTTTCTTTCCCTTTCAAACGTCGTACATTCGAATTTTAAATTAACTTTGTCCGTTTCTTTTCTTTTGTTGTCTCCGTTTTACTCCTCCTAAGAACATTATTCTCTACCCGTTTTTTTTTTGATTTGTCGCCATTTGTCCTCTTTCTTTATTGTACCATTACTTCATTGTCTATTATACGTTTTTGATACCCTATTTTTGTTTTCTTCCCTTTGATCTTTTTTTCTCTTGCAATGTTTCTTATCTCTCTTTCAATTTCTCTTTCTTTGAATGTTATGTCATTTTCTATATATATATTTGAGTGTTTTCAGCTTTTTCTCTGCTTCCATATTTTTTTCTTATTCTCCGCTATTATCATTGCATGTTTTTACCTTCGTTTACAACTGTTGTTTGTTTTATTGTTGTTTTGGTTTCTAGCTTTTCTGCAAATAGCTTTTGGACTGCGTCTTCTATTGGTTATGTTATTCTTCCTTTTTTGATTTTCTGCCCTTTCATTCTTCTATTCTCTCTAATAAAGATTTTCTTTCTGTCCTCCATTGTTCCTCTCTCTTTTCCAAGTCTCGTTTTATTTCTCTTATTTCTGTTGATAATTCGTGTGTATTATTATCCGTTTTATTTATTAGTTCCCTTATCATTTGTTTAAGTACGTCCATTTGTTTTTCGTTGCTTGTTTCTATTTCTTCTACAGCGAATCCTCTGAGATCGTCGTTCTCCTGCTCTATTCTCTTCATTTGTTCTGGAGATCTAATCACTTTATTTCTTCTTTCACAAATATTTAAATCTTTGTCTTTATCTTCGGTGCTTGGTTTTGTATTCATGCTATTAGTGTATGCTTCCCATTTTTTTAAAGATAACTTACAAAATCATTATCAGTTTAGGGAAACTCTTGCACCAATGGATTTCTACAATCAAATTTATTTAAATCAAGTACAAATAGAAAATTCTAATTTCAATTGTTTTTAAGTTTTTCCGCGATAACTTCCAAAATAAATATCAGATTATGAAAATTCTTGCAGCAATGGATTACTACAATCGAATTTATTTGAATCAAGTTAAAATCTAAAATTTGAACTCAATTGTTTTTGTACACAATAACTTGAAATATAATTATTAAATTATGGAAATTCTTGCATTAATGGATTCCTACAATCAAGTAAAAATCTAAAATTCGAACTTGAATTATTTTTCAGTCAACTGTTTGAAGAGAATTTTAAAATTGGTTTAAAAACTTTTTAAATCATTTTTGATAGAAATTCAAATAATTTAAGCTGTCTTTTTTGATTTATTTAACCGAGCGTACTCTTGACCTACGACAATAAAGTATGCGTTAACCTAGCACCTATTTTCCCGCTTAAACTCCAGCGTACTCTTGACCTACCTCAACGTATAATTTGTTCGGGCGGGTCGGGAGTACGAGAGGTCATTACACTGTTTGTTGAGGTAGGTCAAGAGTACGATAGAATCAGTAATAAGCAAGTTTATAAGGTTAATATTGTGTTTATTAGGAGATTAAGATTGAAATAATTAAATTAACAAATATGAATATATTACTAATTGAGACAAATGTATAAAAAGTATCAAATTTTTAAATTTGAGTTTATGTTCCCTTGTTAATGAAATACTTTACTGTTATTGATCGCAATTCTGCTGTTCCCAAATCGAAGTAGATGTATTTTATAGCAGTAGAACACATGTAGGTACAGAGT
The DNA here is from genome assembly GCA_963969525.1 of Ontholestes murinus. Taxonomy (NCBI): domain Eukaryota; kingdom Metazoa; phylum Arthropoda; class Insecta; order Coleoptera; family Staphylinidae; genus Ontholestes; species Ontholestes murinus. The sequence continues at coordinate 59,097,971 of OZ018396.1, forward strand.
AAAGTGAGGCGAAATAAAGCACTGACGATATATAGTGAAACAGTATTAAACGAAGTTGATGCGACACTTTTACGTTTATTGCTCGGGGCTGTTCAAATTTTCGTTTACATTTAACGGCGCCGGATGTGTACACGGCCGCCTAGTAATAAATTCAGGTTTAGAATTGGATCATCAAGTGAGATAATAATGATTCCTAACGCTTGCCTACGCTTGTCCGCCCTAATTTACCCACTGAAAGATTAATGAGTGAGAACAGGACAAACAATAGGAAACCTAAATGCGCCGCCATGAATAATCTTTATTTCGCCGTGAAATTATTCCTATTGTTGTCCGGTGTGTTTTGACGTACTCGTTGTCGCCAATGCGTTTAAAGTGTCTGTATCTTTACATAATTGCTGTTTCATTTTCGCGAAATCCCGAAGTTACATTCGGGATTTTGAACGAGAGTTAAATTTTGTTACAAGATGTGCTTTTGTTGAACATGTACTCGTACGTATCTGGTGCTACGTGACACTTCACTGTGTACTTTAGTTTACCGGGTTTGGTTTAGACTCACTAAGCAAGGATATTTTATATAGTATGAACTGTACGTGCGTCTATTATTTTATGTAAAATATACGTCTTTAGCAGATTATTGTATGGGAATATGTCTAACGGATACAGTTTGAATACGCTAGATGAATGAAAATTATATCAAATATGACACTATAGATAAACTACCCTAAGATTAATTATATTAATCATATTATATATTATGTATTGCATATCTACCATTTATTATGACCATATTTAAATATAGGAAATTTTATTTTTTATCACCCCTTGATTTCCAGTTTTTTTATTAACAAAACTTTCCCCTTGAAGGGCTTACTTCCATTTTTTCTCCACCCTTAGTTCACGAAATCACCGGACTTTCCGCCTCACCAGCACAAAGCCTTCACGAGCAGGCTGTCGATAAATTTCAATAAATTATTAAAATCAGCATAATTAATATTGAGGCAAATACTTTTTCTAAATTCTATTTAATTAGCAATAATCGCATTGATTACGTTGCGTGGCTGGATTCAATTTGCGCTGCCAGTACAAATTAAATCTGCCACGTTAGTTTAACCCGAACCCTCGCAAATATTTAATGAATTAATTAAACAGTCGCAACAATACTTTTCGGAGGAGCGACTTGGATCATGATTTCGGGGCCTAATAGGCCCAATGAGAATGTATCATGGCGTTGTTAAACGTTTCAAATTAACCCACTGTCAGCGCCTTAAATACCGATAAATTTCCGTACCCCCACGGTTAACTCGGACATCAATGCTACCCCGGGTTTTACTGCTCTGAGTCTCTCACGTCCTCAACTTATTTACTATAGAGGTAATGGAATTTAATTAGTAATGGGTCTAGTGTTTTGCGATTCTGTTTAAAGGTTAAATGTTTGAATTCTAATTAACAGTATGGCTGAAGGATATTATTCTAAACAATATTTACATACGTGTTATACATATATTGCTGTAGTAATGAATTAGTTAGTACATTGCGTTTTAGGGGAGGAATAAGAATGTGTGTATAAGGAATAATTGTTTCTCTGATTGTATTAAAAGAGTATATTATAAAATAGAATAATATTTTATACTGGAATTAAGATAAAACTCGTCGACATCAAATCATTTTAATTGCGGAATAATTGAACTTTTTATATTATACAACTCAGCTCTTGTCGATTGAACTTTATAAATTAATATAATGAAGGAAAATAACGAGTACAATGGAAGTAAGAATGCTAGAAAGCAATAAAAAAATTAAAGCACATCCAATTACGCTACAAAGGGACTCTTACTACCTACCAGAAACAAGGATTAGAGTGGAATATCATCGCAGCTACATGAACTCTGCTCAGCTTCATCTATCCAAAAATGTTGTATAATATTTTTGTATATTCATATGTATTTTATTTGAAAGAAAGCTAAAGTATAATAAACAAAATGGTGATGTGGCCATCATAGTACTGTCCCTATATTTTCTAGAAAACCATGAGATTTTCGCAAGAAGAAAAAGAATTGCACTCAAATAGTTTAAATTTTACAACATAAACAAAAAACAATTCATTAACAAGAGAATTCTTTTAAATATGTAATAAATAAAAAATATTTTTCAAAAAAAGCTAATTAAATATTATTTTAAATAATCATTTTTAAACTTTCTAAAAAAAATGAAATCAAAAAAAAACTTAAATTTTACAAAAAAAAACCTATTGACTATTGAAAACCGTAAAAAATCAATTAAAAAAAATAGTTTAAATTATACAAAAAAAGAAAGTACTAATTTTCATATTAAACAATTATAAAAGTTTAAAACTCACTTTAATATAGTTTTTACTTTCAATTGAACAGTTCTTAACGAAAACGAATAAAGAAATAATTCTCAAAATACACATAAGCACTTATATCTAGCCTCAATAAATTATACCCTCCTTTTATCTAGCGTACTCTTGACCTACCCCAATAAACTATGCGTTAACCTAGCGCCTATTTCCTCGCTTAAACTCCAGCGTACTCTTGACCTACCCCAACGTGTAATTTATTTGCGCGAGTTAGGAGTACGATTGGTCATTGCACTGTTTATTGTGGTAGGTCAAGAGTACGCTAGAACATCTCATGATCAAGAATATTTTAAGTTAATTGTCTTCAATTAATATTCAATTAGTTTTTAATAAAGTAAGAAAAGAACAGATAAAATTAATGAAATTTCAAAGCGCTAAAACAATTGAATTTCTAAAAAAAGAAACAATTGCAACTACTAAAATAAAAAAAAATGACAATTGAACGAAAAAAATATTTAAACAAATTATTAAGAAACGCCAAATAAAGATGTTTTAATTGAGTGAAATTCTAAAAAACAATTGGAGTTATTAGACATAAAAAATTATTTATAAAAAAAATATGACTAGGTGATTTAGAAAAAGAAAGCAAACGTTTAAAACAAATTAAACATCACTCCAAAAAAAAAATTGAAATTGTTAGAAATAAAGGAACAATTCAAAGTTAGTATCATAAATTTGATGAACAAAATCAATTTGAAAAAGCTTGAAATTATACCTAAAAATAATCAATTAAAGCCACTGTTTTTAAATTAATGTTTGATTTTACCGTTATTATTGATTGTCAATTGTTATTATTTCTGGCAAATTTAAACTATTTTCACTAATTATCATTGTTTTCGTCCGTCGAGAAAATAGTTTAAATTTGCCAGAAATAATAACAATTGACAATCAATAATAACGGTAAAATCAAACATTAATTTAAAAACAGTTGCATTAAATCAAATTTGTTAATAAGAATTAAATTGACAATAAAGAAACAACAGCAAATGTAACGAAAGGAAACAATTGAAAATTATCAAAAAAACGCTGAAAAAAAGTGATAAAATAATTGAAAGTTTTGAAAATAATTGAAAACGCTAAAAACACTATAACATTGGAATATTACAGAAAAAATTATTTGTGATTAAAACAAATTGTTGGAAATTTGCAAAGAAAAAACAATCGACAAAAGATCAAAGCAGGTGGACATTGATAAAAAATTACGAACGAAAACAATTGAAAGTTATACAAAACAGCTAAAAGCATTACAACAATTTAATGCCATTTCAGATGTTAATTACAATTGTTGAAAAGAAAACAATCGTCAGTTGACGAAACAGAACAAAAGTCAAATTAAAAATAAAGTTAAAATCATTGATTGATTGACAGTTAAAACTGTAACTTAAAAAAACTGTTGAAATCTAAAAAAACAATTCAATTTAAAACCAAAAAAAATAGATTACCGAGATTTTTTTAGACAATAATAAAAATTAGAAATTGCAACAAAAAAAAACAGTTTTAATTTGGTCGATAAAATTGGTTAAATATTAACAAAAAACTTTACAAAAACTATTTATATTGAAATAAGTGCTAAACAATTGAATGTCTCTAAATTAAACAATTCAACGCTTAAATATTGGATGGTTTACTTCGTTGTACATCTTGAATGAGTTGTAATTGAAACACAAATCAATTACAATAAATTGAAAGCTTTGATAAACGAAAACTTTCAAAATCAGCTGAAACTGCTAAAAAAAAACACAAAATAAATATTAAAAGCAATTGGAAAAAAATTGGAATGAAAACAATTCAAAGTTAACAGTTAAAGGCATAAAAACAATTATAAATCAGTTAAGAAAACTGATAATTTAAAAAATGTATAAATCCAAGAAAGTGCTTAAATAATTTATTAAAACACTAGAAATTTTGTCAAACTAAACTGTTGAAAATTTAGAAAAAAGGTAATAAATAATGAGATTTAGTAAAATATAAAAATTTAGAAATTACAAAAAATAATAATTTTGCTGGAAACATTTAAAATTTTATGAAATCATAAAAATAGTAAAAAGGAGTTAATATAAATAGTTTATCCATGCGAAACAAAAAAAAAGTAAGAAAATGAGTTTAAATTTGTTTTAAAATACTTGGAAATTAACATAAAAAAAAGTTGTCAATAAAACAACGATAAGAAAAATATTGGCACTTAAAAAACAATTGCCAGTCCCTAAGAGCAATTGACGATCAATTAAATCGTGATGAATGAAAACAATTGAATATATTTTTAAGTAATTTTAACTATTTCTATAAAATTGATAGAAATAGTTAAAATTACTTAAAAATATATTAGAAACTTGTAAAAACAAATTGGCAATCCCTAAAAACAATTGACGATCGATTAAATATTGACGAACGAAAACAGTTGAAATTTTTAAAATTAGTTAAAATGACTAAAAAAAATATATTAGAAACTTGAAAAAAACAGTTGGCAATTCCTAAAAACAATTGATGATCAATTAAATCCTGACGAATGAAAACTATTGAATATTGATCAAAATAGTTAAAATTACAAAAAAATATATTAGGAACTTGTAAAAAAAAAAACAAGTGACAGTCCCTAAAAACAAAAACAATGTTTAATTAAAGCTCGACAAACGGAAATAATTGAAAATTATTAAAAATAGTTAAATCACCAAAAAAAATATTATTTTTGTAAAAAATATAATAATACAAAATATTAATATATTTTTTACAAAAATAACATTTTTTTTTTTTGGTGATTTAACTATTTTTAATAATTTTCAAAAGAAACAATTTGACAATCCCTAAAAATAATTTACGATCAATTAAAGTTCCACGAACGAAAACAATTGAAAAATGATAAAAAATAGTTAAATATAGTAAAAAATTATATTAGAAATTTGTAGAAAAGAAACAATTGACTCTCAATTAAATCTTGACAAACGAAACCAATTGAAAATTAGAAAGAGTAGTTTAAATTATTGGAGAACTTTTCAAAGGTAAATATTTTCCAGCAAAAAAAAATTGACATTTGTTAAAATTTTAAAAAATAAGACAGTTGCATTAAATTTGTTTAAAAAATTTAATTGAAAATGAAAAAAAATCAGTTGAATATTGGCGAAAACAATAGATAAAAGAAAACAATTTAAAATTATTATTAAAACACGTTTATATTGAAAAAAGGTGCTCAAACAATTGTCTTTATAGAAAACGCGTTTGTCAACGAACGTTTTTCTTTTTCAAAACGCAATAAACAATTTATAAAATCAGTGAAATCAGCTAAATAAATAAACAAATTAAATAAATATATAAAGTAATTGTTTGTATCAATGAGAAAGTTTAACGTGATAAAAACACAAACACATTAATGTTCTGAAATTGTTAAGATAAAACAATTGACAAACGATAAAAGCAGTTGGCCACTATCAAAAAATGACGAACGCAAATAATTGAAAATTATAACAAAAAACAGTTGAATGCCATTTCAGATTACAATTTTTTAATTGTTGAAATAAAAAACAATTGACAAAAAACTAAATCGGTTGACGAATGAAAACAAATTATTAAAAAAAGTAAAATTTAAAAACAAAACAAAATACGTTTTGATGATGTTTTACTGACCGAGGGTGGAGTAGATAACTATGGAGTTTACGAAATATGGCTATTCTAAACAATTTGCTCAATTTTGTATAAATTTCACTCAACTCCTATAGTTTATTAGCAATAGGCAAAAATATCAAAATTTTTAATTTTTTTTTTCTTGCAAGTTAAGGACTTTATAAAAAACATGTTTTGATAAAACTTGTTGAGTTTCTCATTCTCTTAAACTTTTTTTTGAATTGTTTTGTAATATTTTCAAATTTAGAAAAATATCGACAAAAAAACAAAAATCGCCTACTTCCGGTTTATGAATGTTCACTAATAGCTTTTCAATTCCAGTTTTTAACAATAAAACCTTATGTTTAAAGTTTCATCTCAATCGGATCATTAGTTTTTGAGATACAGCGACCACAGGCATTTTCATGTATGAAAACAATACTTCCCTTATATATACTACAATATATAGGGAAAGTAATAAATAAGATAGAAAATTCGTGTTAATGATAGTATCAATGTAAAATAAAATAAAAAAAATGCATCGATCAAATTATAATTTCTATAGTTGATAGTTTTCAAGAACCTACACATCCAATATTAAATTTCACTTTCGTTTAAACATTATTATCTCCTTACAATTGCTATTCACCACCTTTTCACACACTTAATAAATCCTACCTCTATCAAGTTCTTACATACACAATATTAAACTAGAATACAAATGTAGATTTCATCAATAGACTTTGAAACACCTTACTTGATTGCACGCATTCACATCACTCCTTTAATTAACCAAATCCCCAATATAAGGGGAGACGTTAACAAATACAACAAATACATACACTCATTTAAAAATTAAATCATTCACTACGTAGGTCTCGCGTTTAACGAGTTTCCAAAATAGAATGTGATTCGGTAACACCTAATTCCTAAATCTATAAGAGCTTAAACGCTCCTGAAGCGTATGCAAATGCGGCGAATTCAATTTGTATCCGCGGCATAAATTTAACGCCGAATTATTAATCCGACAACATCCATGTTTGAGGTTTTTGGTGTGCGGTGCACGAACATGCAAATTCGAATTTTCATCCTATTTAAATATGGCGTAGGTGTGCTTTTAATCTGAGAGCAAGGTCTCAATTGGGGTGCGCTCGATTCCGCTTCGGCGGCCCCATTTTCAAGTGGTTGTTAAGCTTTGTACATAATTAAGTTTCCTGCATGTTTATCTCGTTCCGAAACAACGATGCGTTTTTATCCTGAAAGCCATGACTTTTCGGTGTGAATAGTAATTGCCTTCGAATCAAGATTACATATTATATGCCGCAGACTTCAACTTCCATAACGCCGTGCTTTACATTTTAAATTATATATTAAACCACTTAAAGTTGAAGGAAATATCCGATTGTTTGTTTTTTTTTAATTAAATCTGTTTTCGTCCACTTGCATTCAGCTTAATCCTTTTGAGTTGTGTTATTTCCGAGTTGCGTTCATTTATGTTTCAAGAGGTGGATTCACATTTGGTGAATAGCTTCCCTTACTCCACCCTTTAGTGTAATGGAAATTTGCTTATTTTTTTTCTTTACTGTTGCATTCCTTTGAATTAATCATTATCTTTAAGTGTTTTTTTAATGTAAATATAAAATATAGGTGTAGTATACTTGAATACTATAAAAGAATAATATTTTCAATTCCTTTCTATTTTAATAATACTAATTTACTTATGTAAAATATTTAATCACTGATGTAATGATATAGTATTATAAATAATTATTGAAAATATAATTTTAAGAATCAATTTAAGAAGTTAAATAAATATAACCAAATCGTTTATAAAATACCCCAAACAATTTAGACGGTAATATAATTTACAGACATGTTTTAATTAAATTCTATAACTAAAATGTAACATTAAGAATAATTTTTATAAATAATATTTAATTAAATTTCGAGGTAATGTCATTACAATAATATAAATAAACACTTACAATTTATTTATTGACAGTATTTTAAAAAATATGGATTTTAAAAATATATACAGAGTTTGTTATGAAAGTAATGCACATAATTTTATTAATGTATTGCAGCGGGGTAAAACGAGTCAGAAAATGTGCTAAATGATTTTGTGTGTTGCATTAAAAGGGCAGGCATCCAATGCAGCACACAAATCATCCCCCAGTCCCAAGATAGCGCAAATAATAATTAAACTTATTAAACCTCATTTTCATCTGACAAATTTCTATTTCACTAACACGTCCATTATTGCTGTCTTTAGGGTTTTTTAGCTTGTCTATATACTTCATCATCTCATAACGTTCCATCTACATAAAAATCAACAGATATTGGACAAGTCACAAAAAAACAATTGTTTCATTAACGAAACATTACAAAAAATAATCATCTATACTATAATACACTTTATTAAATAAATATAATTTTAATTCTTTCTTAAACTCATAATCAAAACTATACTCTTTGTCTTTTTGACGTCCGAAGAATCGTCCATTTTGAATTTCTTCCGCAGGAAGAAACTGTCAACCCTGCCTTTTACCTCCTAGTGCTCGAGCGCAAATGAGCAAGCCTCGCATCAAAACGATGCTCATTGTTTTTGTGACGTCCGAGGAATCGTCCATTTTGAGTTTGTACCGCAGGAAGAAACTGTCAACTCAGCTTGTCACCTGCAGGTACTCAAGAGATTGAAATGTTGGGTCATCAAAAAAAGGTTCAGGCTTCACCATGATAATGTCTTGAGCCACACAGCCTTGCCCGGATCAATAAACCGGTGGTCCCCCAACCCCCTTACAGTCTCTATGTGGCTCAGTACGACTTTTCTTTTGTTTCCCCGACTGAAGATTTGGCTCAGTGCGACTTCTTCTTTTGTTTTCCCGACCGAAGAGATAGTTGAAAGGAAAACATTATGGGTCCGTGGAAAAACATTTAAAAGCTTGTTATAACATTCCTCAAAGATATTTCAGAATGGCTGCTGAGTTCCCGCAAGTAAATTGATCCTGTGGGAGAGTATAGGGAATAATTTTAAGCATTTGTACCGGTATGATCAATAAACATAATACATTATTCCGAGAAAATGCACATTACTTTTATAATTGACCCTGTATATATTTTAGGTTTTTAATCGAAAAATCCTTAAGATATGAACATATTTTCTAGAAACTAAATTTCCGTAATGCATAAAGTACATGAAGAAACTTTACAAGTTACTGTATCAAAAAAAATGGATATGTTAAATCTTATCATCATGATGGTTGTGACCGTTACTAGGTGGTAATCCATATTTAAACACATATTGAAACACTTACTATTGTGGTAAAAACATAGTAAGTGTTTCAATATGTGTTTAATTCTTATACATTCTTTAAAAAAATGGCAAATATTTTATTCTATAACACATAATTATCAATCGTAAATGTTGTTGTAATCCTGATTTCGTTAGAGTCAATATTTCAAATAAGTTTGATAATCCCCTCTTCATAGATGATGTCAGCCGGGTCACTGAGTCAAACATTTCTTTAACATTATCATTTGTTTGCAACCATTTTCCATTCAACTATTCTTCAAGTTTTGCATGATAATTTATTATTAAATAAATCTATGTATCTATACTATGTTGTAGATGGTCGAGACATTTCTATTTTCACTTCTCTAGAACAACTTAACAAAAATAATATTCGAAGCAAAGAGTATAAAGAAATAAAGAGGGAAGAGAAAACGACGGAGGAATAAATAGAAAAGAATAGAAAATATGATTGAATGAAAACCCATAGAACCCAACTCCAACGCTCGAAGGCTCGAAGGGGAAAATGGAAGAGAGAAACTTCTATAGAAATGCTCTAATACCATAGAGATAACACAATCTTTCAGTGAGTAAGCCTTGTTAATGGTAGTGTACTGATAAAACTTATTTAACCTTTCACAATACCAATCAGACTTTATTGTTTCTACTCGAGGCCTCTACTGTCTCAGAATGTCATTTCTAAATTACAAACTGCCTTTTTGAATTGGTTCTCTTGGACTCTAGAGACTATGTTAAAACCACCTTGGCAAGAAAAGACATTAATATGTTAGTTTCCGGTATGTGATAGAACTTACACGTTCTCTTACATGGTCGTCCAGAAGGTCAAACTCGATTGGATGTAGATGAAAGGTGAGTTCGGTGTGCACATCTTAAATGTATTTTTAAGAGTATCTCTTCTATGAAACCATAATTTCGCTTCACCTTTCAGCCAGTTATTTCTTGCTGTGATAACTACTTTCTCTCTGCACTGATGCTGTTGGTTTTCATTTTAAGTTGTATTTAATTTGGAATTATGTTACGCCGGAGACATTCTTGATTAAAATGGATATTAAGAACTGCTACACTAGCTTGTATCATATGTCGAATGCTTTAAGCCATAACTGTGTGATACATCTTAAATCAGGAACTTTATCAAATAAATAAATAAAACTTACTTAATCAGTTAGTACACTCCCATAGTGGTCGGACAGAGAAATTCTTTGGTTTTTGATATATAATTATTCATAAGTAAGATGGATTCGTTCATCATACAAGCTGACAAGTGCACTAGTTTCAAATGTACCTATGGCTAAACAACTTCATAATTATGGATAGATCTGTTGTAATTTTAAATTTAAATTAATCCTCGTAAACCCAGGTGTTAGTAGATGGAGTTGAGCCAACCAATTCCTTCTCAGTGAACCACAAATCAATTACTTTCTTTGGAGATTTAATAACCCGTGATACCTCTACGAATGGTACTAGGAGCATTATCAGCTGGGTTTGTGGTACCCTATAAACTACATCAAGTTTTGTCGGAAGTAAGACCTTCCCAAACCATTGGCACCGCTGGTCCGCTGCTTAATTAGAGCTGGGAAGAACGGTTTTCCAGCCAGATCAGCGTAATGATTCGTTAACAAATCTTCACTCGGCTGATGAGTTATAAAACTTTTTGTTCGAATTTCTTATTGATTTCCGCTCATTTTTGATTAAAGGCTTAACTGGATATCCCATTTAGACAACACCACTGCCAAAGCAGTAAGGGCAATATGGTCCTACCGCAGACTATTTGGCAGAAGTTAATATATTGGCTTTTCATAACGGTGATAAGACCAACATTTACCTATGTTTCCGTGCTCTGGTGGACAAAGATAGCGGAGATCATAACTCAAACAAAGATCAGCAAGGTTCAACTACAAGGGCTATGAGCACGTGCCCTACTGAAGCAATAGAGGCCATGCTAAACCTTGTATCTCTGCACCTTAAGAATAATCCAGACAGATACTTCAAAATATGCCCGTTAGCACCTTAAAATCCTTAACACTGTGTGCGAAAGAGCGATATACATGCCCAATGACCAAATGATCTAACTAACTACGACCTCAATACGTCAACGATTGAAGTGACCATCCATGGCCGCCATGAGGTTGAAGCAAAAGTCAGATAGTTACAATGTTCCTCAATAGTTTGGTTCACTAACGGATCTAAAACTGATAATGGAATCGGCATCACTTGGCTCATCGATATTTCAGGCAAAAATCGAGACCTTGAACACATGCGCGCAAGTATGTTTAGAAAGGGGCTACAACAAAAGGAGGATATGCATATGCGCGGACAGCCAAACTGTATTAAAAGTAATAAAATCACCTACATGCAAGTCTAAATTTGTCTGGAAGTGCAAACTATTTCTAAAGCAGCCAGCTAGGAATAACAGAGTTAAATTTCTCTGGGTTCCAGGTCTAGGGATAAAAGACAATGAAATCATTTACAGCCTCGCTAAGAGGGCTACAAAACATTTGTTGGTCCGTACAGTGGAATAATTAAAGACCGCATTAAGGGATCCAGGACTGGGCAAATACTGTCAGCCTGAAGAGCACAGCTTGAGGCAGGTGAAAAGGTATATCGCTTAGTGGTAATAAAAAAGAAATTAATATAGGCACTGAAAGTTCATTATGGATTAAAGAAATTTATGTTGAATTTCCATTTTAATTTAGACAGGTGTGTTCTACATTTCGTACAACAAAACTACTCTATAGTACCAGTCAACTATACTCCATAATTTTTAAGGGCGATCACGTATCATATCAAATATAGGCATTAGAGAATGTATTACATTTTCTTGTAAAATAATACAGACATTTTAAGTGGAAAGTTAATGGCTTTAGCAAGATGGCGCAATAAGTCTTCGTTCATTTCATTGAATTATTTACGTTGTCTTAACCTGAGGCCATGTATATTTTGAGGAATGTTGTCCCGAAACAAACAATAATCTGAAATCAGTGAAGAAGTTCATCAAAAGTGTTAATGACTATTAATGTTTTAGCCTGATAAATTGGCACACATTAACCCTCAAACTGTCTTAGACAACCTAAAAAGTCTAGACATTGAGGGGAACAAGTAAGTCAGGGATAATTACGAAAGATCTCTTAGGTCGAGGTAATTTTGGAAGGCTTAGACAATACAACCCATCGATCCCATAACATAACACTACTTCCCCTTTGGATACTGTGGGGTGGATAGAAGCAATCATACAACTGTTGGCTGGCTGACAGCGAAACTAAACTGTAAACGATACAGCTGTAATCAAATTGGGATGGAATGATTACGAGATATAATTTTACCATTGCTATGCCAATCAACTACTACCCGACATAATTTTAAGAGCATTTAATGATCGAACACATTTCTAGTCTAAGTCTAAGATATGTAGAATCGACCATAATTGGGGAGATAGCTATAGAAAGCTTGATAGTTCAAATAATTTCCCTTAAGAAATGAAAACGGAAACTTTTGGATTTACCCCTGATATTCAAAATCCATATATTGGTGATGGTGAGTTACAAATTTAGCCACAGGAAGAAATTTGGACTAGCAGAAAATAATTAATAGAAGATCTCTGACAAAAAATAGAGCTTTGATGAATACTAATTTTATGTATATAAACATCTGATAATATTGAGCCAACACTTACTTGGTAGGTTTTTTAAGAAGAAACCTAAATATTAAGGAACATCCTAATTATATATGGTTCTTACTATTCCTTTCTGTCATGTGGTATCAGTATCATTGTTATGTAATAGAAGACCGCAACCAAAAAATCCTGAATACGCAAGTTTATCCACTGTTGAACGGTATCTAGGAAAACCACACTTCGTCCAGGAAATGAGATTGTCTGGCACCAAAAATCACGTGAGTCTATGGTTTAACATTCGTTTTAGTACCTTCCAAAAACAATTCGTAAGTGCGATTTACAATAATTTGATGGATCGCTCAAATCTTTAGCGAGACGAGATTTAATATTTTTAGGACGCACGAAATTAATTCTTTAACTAAATATAATACTTAAATAAGATAATATAGAAGTTTTATAATTTCCGAGTGGTTCATATCTGCGCCTGGAGCTATATTATAAAAAAATTCTAAAGCATAACAAATGGTTTGATTTTTGTGAGTTACGTGAAGGTAAACTTGATTAATTAAAAAGCACTAAAAACCTTTCTTCACAATTTTATTTATATTAAAGTATAAAAACATTGATAATGGTCACTTTGTGCCCGAAATATATATCTGTGAATATAAATAAAGTTGTGAAGAAAGGTTTTTAGTGCTTTTTAATTAATCATAACAAATGGATCGTAGCAATACTATTTTTTGACTCGAGAAAAAATGGAGCTCTGTTTCATCTTTAATTGAAATATGTCATATATCGTTGGTATCATCACTTAAGAAACATGTATACAAGTGTTTATAATTACTAGTGATCATTTGAGAAATTAATCATCTATTTTTAGTACTGACAACAATTATTTCTAGTCGAAATTTTTCGAAAACTTCTTTAACCGTAACAATTCTTTAATTTTGGCGATATATCGTTTTCACTTAAAGTTTGATACATTTTATGCATCATGAAAATTAAAAAGTGTATTTTCTTTCTTTCCGGCACGCTTAATTGCCGATACAAGACATTTGATTTGTCGGATTTCTGCTAACCATGCATCGAAACCGTTACAGTTCCATTACATAAGTTTGCCAGACTTTCGAAATTTTCATTTGCATCAGAGTTTTATTCATGAGAAGGTTCAAGAGTATCTTTATTTTCCTCTTTTTCTTTTTGGTTAAATAACATTATTTTCAAAAATTTCACTTCTACTAATGACTTCCTATCCAAATCCTGTAGCCTTTGGTATTTTCTGAATAACGAACAAAAATTCCTTCTGTTGCTCTTGAGGAAAACTTTCGGTCGTTTCTTTTATTGAATACAAAAACTTTTGTACCAACGCATTGAAAACGTCTTGTATCCAACCCACATCTCAAAAGGGGTTTCCCGTTCGTTTATTTGCATATTTTAAAGGCATAAAATGTTCTTGGTGTTTGAAATCTCCATATGCAAAAATTTCATATGAAGAAGCAGTTTTATAACTTAATCCCTATCTATTTCATGCTGTATATTAAGTATTGAGTTGCTAATATCTCTTATATAAATTCGAATTAGAGTAAATTAACTTATTTATAAGCAATTCTTCTTACTAATGATTTCACCTCATCCTTCAAACGCTTTTTAAACTTAGATAATGACTAGTAGTGTTGAATGTATGGGTTCTTATGGATTAGATGCCTTACAAAATGAAACTAAGCGAAAAATAATAATAAAATTTATGGCCGCTAAAATTCCACATTAAAAGATTTTGATTACACCTCCGTCGCACATGTTGCCTGAGGCGAACGCCTGCACCTCTATCGAGCCCTTTTATTACACACTAGACGTAATGCAACTCTGGCACAGGCTGAAAGTTTAGACATATGATGTCTGACATATTAAATATTTGTATTACTTTCGACAAAGTTTAACTATTACTTAGTTGCTCATGAGATATGAATGAAATATCGTTAATATTATAGTTATCAAAATTTATGGTCTTAAATGTGTGTCTATTTTTAATTAATATAGTAAAATACACATTTTTTAAATTAATTTATGCAATAAATACTTTCTTCGCTGCTTTCTTTGAAAAAACAAAGTTATAATATTAGGTAAGTTAAAACTTGTTTGGCTGCTACATTCAGTTGCTTGACACGTGTTTCAATCAATAATTTCAAAGTATATACAAAGGTAGACTCTAATTATTAATTTTTATAATTCATTGATGGAAACACGAGTCAGGAGAGTGAATGTAGCAATAAGAAACCCTACAAAGGTTCTAATTTAAAATTACCTAATAAATCCTGGCAATTATATAAATATTGATTTAACCAATTTATAATATAGCTTATATGCTTCATTTAATTATTTATTAAAGGCTGTTTTAAAAAATTAATGTTAACTCATGTATATTTCATTTGTATATAGAGTAGGAAAAATAATAATAATAATATTAAAGTTTGAAAATAATATATCTAGGTCACTGCATTTGTAGGATGGCTGTAGACTAGATGAAGTATCCATAAATAAACGAACAACTTCCTCTCGGATATCAAATCAAACGAATGAATAAGTCAAGTTACGGACCGTAACAAATAGAAGTTGTCGTTTACTATTTCATACGGCGCGCGTCTCATAGTGCGTGAATCCGCCCCCTCCAAACCCCCCATAACTTCTTGGAAGACGAAAGTCCATAAAGTGAGCCAGGTAATACAGTTTTGCCGCAAAGGTTTCGCCTCCGAGTGAATACTCATTCAATCGCTAATATGCAAAAGTTTTACGTCGAATAAAATTCAATCCAAGTTTTCTTTGCCGCCCCCACCGTCACAGCATCCTCGAACTTATAATCCGAATTGAAATTATGTTTCCCCCGTCGGAAAACTCGGAGGTGTTTTTAATTTTGATTTGCATATAAAAATGAAATGAAATTACGAGAAGACCGAGGTAAACGAGACCGCCTATTCCCCTAATTAGTTTATTTCTCGCTTAAAGTGTAAACTCAGTTCTTCCTTTGATGTTACATTAATTACACGTTGCTAAAAACGGTACAAATTACAAGACATAAAATAATTTTAATAACAACATTCTGCATTTTAATGCAATTAAGATAACCAGGCTATCAGTATTCTTAGTTAAATATTTTAAAGGCTTCAAAAACAAGAGCAGCAAATATCAAAACACATCATACACTATTTTTAGTTGTTGAGTTACGTGAAGATTATTATAGTGTTATAGTCAATACAATTTTTATTTTTAGTTACTTATAAGAAAGATGATTTCATATTTTTAAATATAAATTAATTGAAAGTAGTTAGTGTTTGGGTGTTCCAAATTGAATACGATTAAACACTCGTGTCGCGATAAAAAGAGAATCTAAAAAATTTATGGAGATGCCAGTTAATTTAGAAACCATCTGTTATTCAATTTATAAAGCATCATTGAGTAACGTGCTCGAAACACGGTGGACGAGAGAAAATGAAACGAGGGTCGGCAAAAGCGGAGTGGCAAGATTTATTTCTGATTGTGAATACGGCCGGATGTTTTCATTTTTCAGACAACGCTCCGGTGCTAATTTATTTTTATTGTTGAAGGAGGGCACGCGCTTTGCAAGTGTTGAAGAGCCGCCAAGATTTCAATTATACTTATAACATGATTTATATGCACCATCAGGTTCACGAGTTTCAAGCATAATGAGACAATGATGGTGATGGGGCATAATGTCTGTAAAATTATACGAAATTAAATGTAATATTTATCCCCAAATAATACTACTTGATATAATTATGTCTTATATAAAAATTGCAATTAAATTTAATTGTCAAGATTACTCACCTATTGTATTCTTACTTAAGTCATTAGTACGTTTAAAAATGTATATACATTTCATTAAATCACTGACCGACGTTGTATTTGCAGAAAAATTCAATTGTAATACGTCGCCATAGGCAAAAAAAACTTGATTAGTTTTTTCATAGATACTGATTAATTTTTTAATGGTACATCCAAGAAAAAGCTGACTAAAACCAAAAATTTTAACATAGGTAGGTTTCTGGTTTTTTAATTATTTTAAACTGAAGAAAATTTTGAAGAAATATATAAGTTAAAAAAGTGGTTGTGTTTTGTATAAAAATAATTTTTCAAAAACCCTTGCGTATGTTTTACTGTTTGGAGGGTGGGATAGGGGCCACCCACCCGCCCTACATATACATTTACATTTAAATTACTGACTAGCTTTAAGTTTGCAGCACAATCAAAAATAATATGTTGGTGAAGAAAACAAAAATTACATTCATCTTGTTTTACCTAAAGTTTAAAATGTATATGTAGGGTGGGTAGGTGGCCTCTAACCCACCCTTCAATTTCTAGACCATAAACGAGTGTTTGTAGTTAAAATCATGAAATTTCACGTTTACTAATAAATTATAAATCAATCTGTTTTTCTTCTATTATAAATTTGTTCTTTTTTTTAATATATAATTAATATTTATGTAAAAATTAGATTAATTAATAATAAACCTATTATAAAAACGATTTTAATTATAATAAAATATTTTTTTCGTCGAAATTAGGCAGGCTTCAGATTTTTTTATTTTTTGTTTTAATATCAAAAAAATAATAATAACCAATTGAAAAAGTGATATGTTTCGTTTAAAAATATTTTTTCAGAAACCCTTACGTATGTTTTACTGATTGGAGGGTGGGATAGGGGCCACCCACCCACCCTACATATGCATTTACATTTAAATTACTGACTAGCGTTAAATTTGCAGCACAATCAAACATAATAGATTGGTGTAGAAAAAATTACATTCATCGTGTTTCACCTAAAGTTTAATATGTATATGTAGGGTGGGTGGGTGGCCTCTAACCCACCCTCCAATTTCTATACCATAAACGAGTGTTTGTAATTAAATTCATGAAATTTCACGTTTAATAATAAATTATAAATCAATCTGTTTTTCTTCTATTATAAATTAGTTTTTATTTAATATATAAATAATATTTATGTAAAAAAATTAATTAATAATAAATCTATTATGAAACTGATTTTAATTACAATAAAATATTTTTTTACGTGGAAATTAGGCGGGCTTCACATTTTTTTTAAAATTTTCCTTTTAATCTGAAAAAATAATAAAAATAAATTGAAAAAGTAGAATGTTTCGTTTAAAAATATTTTTTTCAGGAACCCTTGCGTATGTTTTACTGATTGGAGGGTGGAATAGAGGCCACCCACCCACCCTACACATGCATTTTCTTTTAAATTACTGACGTTAGAATTAATATTCTGTCAATATCAAAATTTTTGTCGATTACAGATTTATGATATATTTTATAAGCGTTGAAATTTCATTGTGTAAAATTTGTTCAAAAAATTTCTTGTATTTTATAGGTGTTGAAATTTCGTTATGGCAATGCAATCGAATATTTTGACAATGTCAGAATTAGTATTTTTTTTTTACTACAATGTCGGTGCGTGGAATCTTCGATGAAACGCATTTTATAGGTGTTGAAATTTCTATACCTAAAATCTGATGAAAATTTTGATAATGATAGAATTAAAACTATCTGTTGATTGAAATTTCGGTGCATGGAATCTTCGATATAACGCATTTTATAGGTATGGAAATTTCGGTGCGAATATATCATCAAAAACATTGAGGATGATAAAATTATTGTTATTTATTAATTGAATTTTCAGTACGTGAAATCTTTGATATAACGTATTTTTTATGCGTAGAATGTGATTAAAATTTTCAAAGATTATAGAATTACCATAGCTTTTTGATTGACATTTCTTTACGTAGTGTTTTCTGTGAAACGATTTTTATAGATGTTGAAATTTCGGTGCATTAAATGTAGAACGGTCGAATTAATATCATTTATTCATTGAAATTTTGGGTGTATGGAATCTTTAACTGAAAGCATTTTTGTTTGGTAGAAAGTAATCAGAAATTTTAACGATGCTGATTGAAATTTCGTTGCATGGAATTTTACATGTAGCGTATTTTATAGGTGCTGATAAGATTCAGGTAAAAAAAACTTCTTCAAAGATATTACAAATCATTTATATATTGAGTTCGATTGCGCATGAATCAAAATGCTAATCTTAAAATACAGATATAATCTTGTAGGTCTTGAAATTCCAGGCTGTGAAATGTTATCAAAATATTTTAATGATAATACAATTAATGTTACATGATGTAAAACATTTTCGACGTGGAGTGTACTTAAAAATTTTGCTTTTCCTTATACTGCTACTATTTGGTATTAGAACTTCAAAAATAATTCATTCAATTTTCGTAGATTTTATAGATTATCTATGCATCTGATGTATCTATAAAATCTACAATAAATTCAATAAATTATTTTACCAACCAAACCTTTTTTTCCTTTGTTTTTTTTGCGTAGGCGTTAACAATTCAGCCACTAACGATGAAACAAACTTTTGATTTAATTAATTGATTGATATATTGTAAATCTAACCTACCCTAATATAAACTTATATTTCAAAATTAGTTTTCTCCGTGGTGTGCAATACAACTTTCGAAATGAACAGCATTAGGTTAGTTTAAGTTAGATTGCGATATGCTGGGTTAGGTTAGGTTTGTATTAGTACCCTAATATGCTAGATTAGCATATACCCTAATTGCTGGGTTAGGTTAGGTTTGGATTGATACCCTAATTCAAACCTAACCTAACCCAGCAAATTAGAGTATCAATACAAACCTAACCTAACCCAGCATATTGCAACCTAAACTATTGCACACCACGGAGAAAACTAATTTTAGATTAATACCCTAATTCAAACCTAACCTAATCCAGCATATCGCAACCTAACCTAAACTAACCTAATGCTGTTTATTTCGAAAGTTGTATTGCACACCATCATCCTGGTCTATTAAGATAGAAGTTATTACCTAAATCATTTAGGATTCCCGATCTAACCTAAACTCAATGTAATCTGACCTAAAATAACTTGACCTAACCTAAACGAACCTACTGCAGTTAGTTTTTGATTTCTACCTACAAGAACTACTAGTTTGGACTTCCGATCTAACCTGAACATAATGTAATCTAACCTGTCGTTTAGTTTGCAGCAATATCAAACATAATACATTGGTGTAGCGAAAATTACATTCACAGTGGTATACCTAAAGTTCACTATGTATATGTAGGGTGGGTAGGTGGCCTCTAACCCACCCTCCAATTTCTACACCATAAACGAGTGTTTGTAGTTAAAATCATGAAATTTCACGTTTACTAATAAATTATAAATCAATCTGTTTTTCTTCTATTATAAATTTGTTCTTTTTTTAATATATAATTAATATTTATGTAAAAATTAGTTTAATTAATAATAAACCTATTATAAAAACGATTTTAATTATAATAAAATATTTTTTTCGTCGAAATTAGGCAGGCTTCAGATTTTTTTTATTTTTTGTTTTGTTATCAAAAAAATAATAATAACCAATTGAAAAAGTGATATGCTTCGTTTAAAAATATTTTTTCAGAAACCCTTGCGTATGTTTTACGGATTAAAGAGTGGGATAGAGGCCACCCACCCACCCTACATATACATTTTTATTTAAATTACTGACTTGCGTTAAGTTTGCAGCACAATCAAACATAATATGTTGGTGTAGAAAAAATTACATTCATCGTGTTTTACCTAAAGTTTAAAATGTATATGTAGGGTGGGTGGGTGGCCTCTAACCCACCTCCAATTTCTATACCATAAACGAGTGTTTGTAATTAAAATCATGAAATTTCACGTGTAATAATAAATTATAAATCAATCCGTTTTTCGTCTATTATAAATTAGTTATTTTTAAATATATGAATAATATTTATGTAAAAAAAAGATTAACTAATAATAAATCTATCAAGAAACAGATTTTAATTATAATAAAATATTTTTTTATTTATTTTTTTTTTTTAAAGTAGTATGTTTAGTTTAAAAATATTTTTTCAGAAACCCTTGCGTATGTTTTACTGATTGGAGGGTGGGATAGAGGCCACCCACCCACCCTACATATATATTTACATTTAAATTACTGACTAGCGTTAAGTTTGCAGTACAATCAAATATAATATGTTGGTGTAGAAAAAATTACATTCATCGTATTTTACCTAAAGTTTAAAATGTATATGTAGGGTGGGTGGGTGGCCTCTAACCCACCCTCCAATTTCTATACCATAAACGAGTGTTTGTAATTGAAATCATGAAATTTCACGTTTAATCATAAATTATAAATCAATCTGTTTTTCTTCTATTATAAATTAGTTTTTTTAATATATAAATAATATTTATGTAAAAAAAAGATTAATTAATAATAAATCTATTATGAAACTGATTTTAACTATAATAAAATATTTTTTTACGTCGAAATTAAACAGGCTTCTAATTGTTTTATAATTTTTCATTTTAATCTGAACAAAATAATAAAAATCAATTGAAAAAGTGGTATGTTTCGTTTAAAAATATTTTTTCAAAAACCCTTGCGTATGTTTTACTGATTAAAGGGTGGGATAGAGGCCACCCACCCACCCTACATATACATTTTGATTTAAATTACTGACTTGCGTTAAGTTTGCAGCAAAATCAAACATAATAGCTTGGTGTAGGAAAAATTATATTCACAGTTGTTTACCTAAAGTTTAATATATATATGTAGGGTGGGTGGGTGGCCTCTAACCCACCCTCCAATTTCTAAACCATAAACGAATGTTTGTAATTAAAATCATGAAATTTCACGTTTAATAATAAATTATAAATCAATCTGTTTTTCTTCTATTATAAATTAGTTTTTTTTTTTAATATATAAGTAATATTCATGTAAAAAAAAGATTAATTAATAATAAATCTATTATGAAACTGATTTTAATTATAACGTTGAAATTAGACAGGTTCCAGATTTTTTTAAATTTCTCCTTTTAATCTGAAGAAAATAATAAAAATCAATTGTAAAAGTGGTATGTTTCGTTTAAAAATATTTTTCTTCATCGATATACAGAATATTTCTATGGAAGTTTGGTTGTATTTGGATTATACCCAATAACCAATTGCAATAAAATGGTGATGTGGCCATCATAGTACTTTTCCTATTTTTTTTTTCGAAAACGATGATGTTTCTGCAAAAATCCTCAATTTTGAATTCTTTCCAATTATTTGTTATATAAATTTCATTTAACTCCTATAGTTTATTAGCAATAACCAAACAAGTAAAGAACTTTATTGAAAATATATTTTAATGCATGGTGGATGGGTAGCTCATAACCCACCCTCCAATCAGTAACACATAAGCGAGGGATTTAATTAAAAGTTATAAAATCTAAATAAATTTAACATTATTACAAAATTTAATAGATTTATTTAAACAAATTTTTCAAATAATGTTTGATGATGTTTTACTGATTGAAGGGTAGGACTCCACTCTACATATACATATTAACTTTAATTACTGAGGCGACCAGTTGGCCGTTTGCAATAACTTTAATTACAATTTTTCAGCAAAAAATTTTGGAAAGTTTTAAGATTTATAAATATTCAATTAGAAAACCCTAGAACTTTTGAAAAAACTAATCATAATTTGAAACGGAAATTGGAGAGTGTAAAGAATTTACTGGAAAATTCGAGACATCTGAAATTGCAGAAAAAGTTTTCAACTTTTGACGTATATTTCGAAAATCTGAAAAATCACTCTTGAAAGTTTTTGAATTTTAAAAAGAAAACTCTGTAACTTTCAAAATAAAATCTAGAGATTCGAATTTTATAATGATAAAAATTAAAGAAGTTACCGGAAAGTTCTAAAAAGTAAAGTTTATAATATAAAGAGTAGAAGTAAAAAATTTGAAAATTTCTAGGAATCTGCAGAAAAATTTCTGAACAATCTGAAATACTTGAAGAAAATCCTAGGAAATTAAAAGACATATACCTAGATTTCTAACAAGTTTTTGATTCTGTAAAAGAAACTGTTAAAATAATTTAAAACTCTTGATCAAATTTTGCATTATTAGTTAAAAAAAAAAGTTCAAAAATTTTCCTACGAATTTCTGGAAAAATCTGGAAAAGGAAAATATTTTCTTATATAATCTTTATGAAATGATTCTAAAGAGAAATTTCTGGAAAATTTAGGAATGATCGAAGAAATGTTTAAATTTGCAAGGAAATTCCTGAAAAATGGAAAAAAATAGTTGTAAAATCCTGGAATTTTAGAAACCAGAGAAATAAATTGCCGAAACAGTTTACAATGCTTATTTACAAATAAATATTTACACATTTAGAGTTTTAAAGTATAACATACATCCTAGTAAGTGTAACTTCAGAATTTCAATATGAAATGGACATGTGTTTTATAAGCCTTACGTAAATTTGGGAACAATGAAACAAAATGAAA
Organism: Ontholestes murinus; assembly: GCA_963969525.1. Taxonomy (NCBI): domain Eukaryota; kingdom Metazoa; phylum Arthropoda; class Insecta; order Coleoptera; family Staphylinidae; genus Ontholestes; species Ontholestes murinus. The sequence continues at coordinate 59,121,274 of OZ018396.1, forward strand.
GGTTCTAGGAATCTAAAAAGATACTGCTATAAATTTTCTTTAAGAAATTCAGAAAGGAGAGCTTTCTGAGACTGCAAGAAATGTTGCTGGAATATTATTAAAATCTGACAAATTTAGAAAGACGGAAATATTTATAAACCTTAGAGTCTATAAATATATAAATCCTAATCTAAAAATAATCTTGTAATTTCGGGAATCTATAAAAAAATTAATTGAAAATTCTGAACGCATAGAAAATTCTAGAAATTTGGTGACTATTAAAATTTTGAAAATAAATTGCTGAAAAACCTTCTAAAACAAAGTTGGAAATTTGGTAGAAAATTTTTTGGTAATTCTAGTAATCTAAATAAAATTATATTCAAATATTTTGGCTCCTCGCAGAAAATTATAGAAATTTGGAAGGGAAATTTCCAAAGAAAATTCTAGAACTCAAAAATTTTTGAAATATGGAAAATGAATTCATGAAAAATTTACAATTACCTCGAAACAAATTTAAAAAAATATTGAAAAGCATTTTTGAATTTAAAATAATTAATAAAAAAATTTTGGAACTCCTCAAAACAAAAAATTAAATTTGTAGCAAAAATTGGAGATTGTAAGAGAAATTACTGGACAATTTTAGACATCTGAAAAGTTTTCAATTTTTACCATAAATTCTGGAAATCCGAAAAATAAAATCTTAAAACTTAAGGATGTTACAGAGAAAATTCTGGAATTTTCAAGAAAATTTTACAAATTTAGATTTTATAATGATAAAAAATTAAAGAAGTGTGTAGAAAGTTCTAAAAATCTAAATTTAAATTCTGAAAATCTAGAAGAAAAGAAATTGGAAATTTTTAGGGATCTGAAGAAAAATTGCTGAACAATTTGAAATACTTAAAGAACATTCTAAAAATTTGGAAAAGATATTCCTTCCTAGATTTCTAGCAAGTTTTTGGAAGTCCAGAGAAGAAATTGTCAGAAAAGTCGAAAAGCAAATTTATAAATTTGCAAGGGAACTTGATAAAAACTTTTAAATATTTTTTAGAAACTTTACAAAAAAATTCCTGAAGACTGGAATAAAAGACGCTGTAAAATTCTATAAATGTGGAAAACTTTAAAAACTTGCAAAATAAATTACCAAAATTGTTTATAAAGCCTAAAGCAAATTTGATTGAAACATTCTGCTGGAAATTTTTCTTCGAGAATTACAGATAATTGTAAAGAAAGCTTGTGGAGACTGAAAGAAATGTTGCTGGAAAAGTCCACAGACATATTTACATACCTTAGAGTCTGTAAATCTATAAATCTAAATCTAAAAAAATAGCGATTCTAGAAATCTATAAAGAAATAATTTGGAAATTCTGGTATAGAAAATTCTAGAAATTTTCTGAAAAATTTTTAATATTTGTGAAATAAATTGCTGATAGAAAAATCTGCAAATTTGTTAGAAGAATTCTTGGTAATTCTAGGAATACAAAAACAAATTATTAGAAAATTTTGGAACCCTTGAAGAAAAGTCTAGAAATTTGGACATGAAAAAAAATTCGAAAACTATCGAAATGTTGAAAATATATTGCTGGAAAAATTGGTGAATTTTAAAACCTTTTTTTTTTAATTAGATTTTAATAAAGTCATAAACTAGAGTTTGTGGATTAAATAAAAATGTATATGTAGAGTGGGTGGGTGGCCACTATCCCACCCTCCTATTTGTAATACCTGTACGAGGATTTTACTAAATATTTCTTATATCAAATACGCTGATGTATAATTATTCAGCTGGAAAGTTTAATCTGATTTAATTTATTTTCAATATAATTATTGTATATGATTTAAAGATTGGAGGGTGGATCAGTGGCCACCTACACATAATACATATTCTTGTTAACTTAAACTACAATGTTTGTTAATAAGTATAGATTTTAAACACAATTTTAGTTAGTTTTTTTAGGAACTTTATCAAATGATAAATAAACTTACTTTGTTAATATCACACACAAAATTTACGTACAGTTCCTGATTCACTATGTATCACAAAGTTATGGCTTCAAGCATCCAACATATTAGTTGTTTTAATAAATTTAAAAAAAGATAAATGGGTGTCCACTATCACACCCTTTAATCATCAAAATATTAACGAAATGTTACGCTATAAATAATAAAAACAAACACAAGAAGTTTAACAATTATTCATTCATCATATTAACATAGCTGATGTATTCTTTAATTTGTTCATTAGATTCCCAACTTGATAAAAAAAAATTATCCAAATTGTTGTGTATGTTTTAGAAATTGAAATGTGGGATAGAGGCCACCCACCCACCCTACATATATACGAATACTTAACCTAAAACAGTGTTTAAAGTTTTGAAATTTTAAGCAAACTAGTGTGTTAGTTGTTGTTAATAAAATAAGCAAATATGTTTGTAACTTATATCAACATATATATGCAAGGTGGTGGGTGACCTTTACTCTAAGCTCCAAGTTAGTATATTCCTTCAAGTAATACATAATATTCAAGCATGGTGAAATCGTTTTTTTCCAATAGATTATAAAATGTGTAGGCAATTTTTAACTGATTTTTTTTAAAAGTTTTATTGATTGAAGAGCGAGTAAGAGATCACTAATCCACTTTACATTTACATATTAACCCAACTATTATCTTATCCTCCAGTGAGTAAAAAATAAATAACAGATTTACTCAAATTGATATTTTTAAATACTGATACATAATTATTTCTATGAAAAAAAATACTTCATTAAATCAAATTTAATATAATCGTTGTTAACGTTTCATGGATTGGATGCTAAATTAGTAGAAACCTACTCACACTACATAATCATGTAAACTTAAACTAAAACCTGTTTAAATTATTGGTTTTTGAGTTACGTGAAGAGAAATTTCAATTAATAAAACACGTTAGAATTCACTTTCTTTACAATTTATTTTGTATTCACTAGATGTACATTTCAAGCACTAAGTGCTAACTAACAAATTCCAAAAAATTGGAATTTGTTAGTTAGCTATTGATAATTAGCACTTAGTGCTCGAAATTTACATCTAGTGAATACAAAATAAATTGTGAAGAAAGTGAATTCTAACGTGTTTTATTAATTAAAACCTGTTTAGTTTTTTTTTTAAATTTTAAACACAATTTTAATTGCTTATTTTAAAAATCAAAAAGTGGATGGTCACTATCTCACACTCCAATTATATACACAAACGTCTTTATTGCAGACAAATTTAGTAAAGTAAAGCAACATTATAATTGAAAAAAGAAAATTTCTGCTAAATGGCTATCGACCTTATTATTATTTTAAAGCAAATTTTATATAATATCAAAATTGATTTTTACATTAATAAAAAAAGTTGCCCTAGGTAATTATTAATCTAGTACATTAGTTATGAATCCTCGATAATTGCAACTGACAGTTCACACGATAGCCAAATATAACTTCGAATTGAATATTATAACATTTATAATCTATTGATTTTTAATTCTAATTATTAAATACAGGTTAAACTATATCATTTATATACGGACAGTAATACCATGGAAATATTAAAAGCAGTGAGTTATTTATTAAATTATTAATAATTTTTTAAGAAACTTTATAATAATTTACTCGCATACTAATGAAATTCTTTTTTTACATAGTAACAGTAGCCACAATAATTTTCACAGATATAAGACTGCAAAAAAATGAAACTTCAACTATCTAGATAGTCTATATTCCCTAAAAAAATGAAGACATATAACTTGAAAGTGAGAAATTCTTACTTTAGATAAAACAGCACACTTGAAGTCTTAAGGATTTAACTAATTTGCAAAAGTGGGTATTCCAATGTAAATTAACTCGCTTCGCCAGCTTTTATACCGAAATTGGACTATTACGATACACTGCAAATTAGCTCCTGCTAGTCTGCGAATTTACGTGAACCGTACGAATGTGGCCTAGGACGAGGATGCATCTTTTGTTATCACGTGTGATCATTAGCAAACTCGATGTAAAAAAAAACTTTTTCCCCGTGTTTCTTTGTTCCAGTTTTTCACTTGCCTCTCAATTCATTATTATGCGCATATTACAGCCTGAAAATAATAATTTGGTTTTGTTCGACATACCTTCAAATGTATAAAAATATAAGTAATTAATGAATAAAATAATAACATATTAAAATATTAATCAAAACAATTAAGATAGCAGTCTATAATTCCACAAATATCCATTAGTGCATGCCTGAATAAATATCTAAATGAAAGGAAATGTGAAATTAAGTTGGATACCACTCACCATTAGGATAGAATTTATTGCGGTTTAGAGTGACGGGGATTTAAAGTAACAAGCACATTTACACATACATACATACACACACACAAACACGTACACACACACATTTCCATACTAGTTCGCACGACTGAAGGACCAAGCTGGATCGATGGCTAGTTGTGCTTTCAATTCAAATGGATGGATCAACTACTACGCAAATATTAGCATTTCATATATTTCACCATACAGATGGTGTAATCGAAGAAATAATATAAACAATTTTAGAATGCGTAAATAAGCCCGTCATATATGTACATGGATATAATTTACATGTGCGCCCCTTTATTGGGATACTAGAATATCTCTTATGTACACATTCCACTACTTAATGTTTATACGAAAAACAAAATTGAATAGTATTGTAATAATTTTTAATAATAATAATATTGATGACATGACAAAATTTTCTTATATTTGTGCATATTTATGAATTATCCTATATACCTGCACGTATAATGTATGGATTAATAAAGTATTATTATTATAGCCATATGAAAATTACAATAGGGAATATAAAAATAATCACAAATTCGAGCCAAGCAATTTATGTTAAAAACAAAGCAAAAATCAATTTGTATAAAAAAATTTATAGCCAGAACATAAAACGGTCATTGCTATGATAATTTCTACAAACACTAATGCCAACTTTTTGAATCGACCGTTATATAGAAACGATAATCAATATTTTTTTATTAGCTGAGAAACATGCCAAGTGAGTTATTTCAAGCACGTTTTAATATTTCAACAGCCAAAACATTAATAGGTGTAATAAATATTTTAAAAAACCGTTCGTTCATCGTCAAAAACAGACGTAAAATAATTTATGTAATATTTTAAAAATTAACTGTACCCTTCCATGTGTAAGCATAATGAATCTACAAAAATTTGTAAATACTCATTTTAATTGTTTATTGTTTATTATTTTTTTCCAATTTACTTGGGGTAATTTTATGTATATCAATGTGACTAAAATAAATAATACAGTTGAATGTCTTCGGCAAAAGGTCGTGAATTCTAACAATTTTCCAAATAATGGCATTCCCTTGCATATTTAACCAGCAACATCTCTAAGTAAATCAGCTGAATTTAGAACATGTTATGACGGTTGTTGTAAAATCAGTGAACTTCATCTCTCATCAGAGAATTTTCAAAGAATTATTATTAATTTAAAGGAAATTGAGCGTGAATATAATAACGTGTTGTATCATAGTGAAATCCAGTGGTTGAGTAGGGCCAACATTCTCAAACGCTTTTTTGCTTTGAGACACCAGATTGAAGCTTTCATGACTGAAAAATCAAACCCAGTTTAGCGACCCATTGTGGCTTTGCGAGTTAGCAATTTTATGCGATTTTATGCAATATTTGAATGATCTTAATATCAAGCTTCAAGGGAAAAATAAACTCATCTGCCATATATACTCAAACGTAAATGCATTTCAAGCCAAATTAAAACTATTCATACAACAAACTAAACGAGAAATATTAGTGCATTTTCCAACGAGTTCTGAACTGAATAAGGAAAAAATGAATGTTTGCTTCCCAAAGAGAAGAAATAATTATATGTATATGTAGGGTGGGTGGTTGGCCTCTATCCCACCCTCCAGTCAGTAAAACATCATCAAAAATTATTTGAAATATTGTGTGAATACATCAATTAAAAAATGGAATTATTTTGTGTTTGTTTACATGTTACAACTTCTTATTAAAACCGTCGCTTATGTTTTACTGATTGGTGGGTGGGAGAGAGGCCGCCCACTCACCCTACATATACATGATAACTTTAAATGCTAATCGTTGATGATTTTCGTGTTAAAAACAAACAAACCCTTTATGTAATTAAAAATAAAACAAAATCAAAAAATTTAAGTTTAAATATTAATGAGTTACTATAGCTAATCTTATTTAATTTATATTTAGAGTCTATCCACCCATCATACATCAAATATTTACTAATTTACTCACTCAAAAAAAGTTACCTTTTTAATTCCTTTTTTATTCAAACAGTTTTGTAATTAATTTCATTAGATACAGCTAGACAATAAGTAATTAAAGTTTATATGTATATGTAGGGTGGGTAGGTGGCTTCTATCCCACCCCCTAATCAGTAAAACATCATTAAAAATTTGAACTATTTCTATGAATACATCACTTAAAAAATGCAATTAATTTTTTGTGTTTGTTTACATTTTACAACTTCTTACTAAAACTAATAATAACTAAATAATAAAACAAAGCATCACTTGTCAAATCAACTCAATCGAAAACGAAGCCATTGAAAGTGAAAATGTGTTGACAAACACTATCAACGAACTACGTAATGATCTCGAAAAGTTAACCCACGAACTTAGAAGAATTAACAGAATCGACATGGATCTTCAGGACGAAATAAAAAATCACAATGAACAGGAGTTGCAATCCACACCTACAAACACTTCTTCCATCTCGCCTCCTCGGCTTTCTACTCCCTCACCTGTATCAATGACTATAAACTGCGATATCTGTATTACACTACACTAAAATATAAAATAGAAAACCAAAATCTTGAAATGAATGTAATGATTGAACAAAACCACAACCTAAGAGTAAAACTGGACAAAATGACACAAAATTTAAACGACTTCATAAAAGAGGCGATACCCAAACCGGATATCTTTAACAATAACTCAAGAATGCTTATTCTAAGTGATAATCACGGAAAAAATATTTTGGATACCTCGCTGGAAAGGTCGTCAATTAATTCACCAATCAACCGGAAATATTGTCTCTTTACAAACAAAATGCTCCCATATGCAGTTTAATCGAATATATTAGTGATCTAACCAGAGATTTTACGCGTAATGAGCATGTGCTTATCATCGGTTGATGCAATTAAAGGGAGACAAGTAGATATTAAACAAATAAAACAACTTTTGGAAATTGTATAAAAAAACAATAAATATTTCAGTCAAAAACCCCTCTGGAGAAAAAGACAAATATTAAATAAACTCATTTGTTCTATTAATAATCAAATTGCTAAATGCGCCAACGATCTCAACTCATACATAAAAAACAGAGCACTACCAGAAAACACATTACACATAAACAGTAGAAACAAATATGCAATATACTGAATCCCAATATCTATCCAATAATACTAGAAAAAATTCTTCAGATAATTAAATATTTCGAAGAGTCTATGTTCCTAAGTAACAAACAGTTCGGTTTCTGGAAAGGACGCCCCACAACAGATGCAGTATTATCGCTTACAGAATTAATTGCAGCCCTCTTTTGAAGAGGGCTCAGTATCAAAATCTAGTTTTCTTGACCTGCCAAAAGCGTTTGACTGCATTTCCCATGAAATTCTTTTAAGAAAGCTATATTTCTATAACTTACACCCTGACAGCTGCGGTCTACTAATGTCATACCTCTCTGGGAAAACTCAACGAGTACTGACAAATGAGAGTATTTCCGATTTATTGACCCTAAAATACGGTCTCCCTCAGGGCTCTATTCTGGGCACTCTATTGTTTCTAATCTATATAAACGATCTACCGCTCTCGATTCCAAATAAGGACGTTATTTTATATGCTGACGATACCATCTTAACTAGCCAATCGAAGAACCTGGCTGAAGTGGAAACATTACATACCTTCACTTAAATTGGCCTCTAGCTGTTTCGTTAGCAACCGATTAAAGTTAAACTCCTGCAAAACTGCTTCCCTTATATTTTCTCTTGAGAATAGAGCAAGCCAAAGAGAATCCACGTCATTTTTAGGAATCCACATCATTTTTAGGAATCCTAACATGGGCAAATCACAACGAGGCTCTTTCCAGTAAATTGTGCTCAAATATCTTCCTAATTCGAAGCATCAAAGTTAGTCTCAAGAGAGGTGCTAAGAACAGCTTATTTTTCGCTATGCCAGAGCAACATTTCATACGGTTTAATGGTATGAGAACACTCTGCAATGAGTCATCGTATTTTTGGACTTCAGCTAAAGTCATTAGAATAATGTCTGGTTTAAAAAAAAACATATAGGTCATTATCAAAGTGTCTATAACAAACACAACCATTTCACTACAAAGGAGTCTACTATTTATCCGAAATCAGATATTGACCAAATCGAAAACGTGGGTTAGATTCCACGCCATTAGGTTTTTCTAACGTGCTTCCTCCTCATATCTAAAACTCTCACACAAATACGAAATTTTTAAAAGTGATGAAAAACACTCTGATTAAACAAGCGTTTTACACCTGGGAAGAGTACTTCCAACACAACTTTAAAGTGTATTTTTTGTGACTTAATCACACATATGTATGTTTGTGATTTTTAAAAGAAAAAATTATATATATTACACCAAAATAAACTATCTGCATTACGTAGTGTACGTACATATATGCCATATGAAATGTTTTAGATACTCCAATGAGTAAAGAAAAAAACATAATGCAATTGACACTCCAATAGTTCTATGTGGAGATTTTAATATAAATTCCATGGTAAGCTCTGTAAATTCAATTGGATTATTTAATATTGTAGAAACATTCAACTTAAAATAAATGAATGTCCATCCTACAAGAATTACAAATACAACTTCTACTTGTATTTACCACGTGTACTCAACTATTTCATCTAATGTACTATGCACAGCTGCCAATAATTAAATATCAGATCACGAAACAATATTATGCAGTCTAAATTTCAAATACTCGTTCTTCTAATTATAAGATTAAAACATGGTATAATGATGAAAATATGTGTAAATGAATCAATAAATCAAATATTGGATTGATAAGGCTGTTACTTGGCTAAACTCCATTATGAACTTATAATGAAAAAATACAACCGTTTTAAGTTTAGCTTTATTTTGTAGATACTGCTACAATTGTTTCAATTATTCATCTGCCTTATGAAGCTACTATTTGGTGAAATAATTGTAGCAGTATGTACAAAATTAAGCTAAACTCAAAATGATTGTGTTTTTTCATTATAAATTAATAAATTAAATGAAAAAGATTAACGCAAAATTTGATGTTTTTCACAACACTTTCATGTATCATTTCAACATTTGTTTCTCCAAATATAAATGCCATACGAATGCTAATAAAAAAAACATGTGTAAACTCTGAAGTTAAAAAATCTAGCAACGAATTGTACAGCTTCTATCAAATGAAAAAACAATTTCCTCAGCTTTAAACCGAATATCTTAAACAAAAATAACCAATTGGCGCTTAATACTATAAAGACATATTATCAGAACAAAATATTTCCATCAGACAACATACATAAAAATAGATGAAAAGTAGTAAATGAACTTTCAGGAGCAAACAGATTTAATACTGATAATATAGAACTTGATTATAATGCAAATTTAATTATAAATCCATACTATCTAAAGTTTTCAACAATTTCTCTATTGAAGAACCTCTAAATATACAGTCACATTTATCATTAAATAACCCAACTTATACATCCCTAAAAACAGTTTCTCAAAGCATATATTTGAAACCATTTACTGAAATGGAAGAATATCATAAATATTAAAATATAAATAGAAAAATAACCGATCTCCTGGATTTGATGACATGCCTGATTATGTAATTCAGGAGTCTGCGCATCAATTACTAAAGCCATTAAAACACTTAATAAACTTTTCTTTAAAAACTTGAACATTTCCTGATAATTAAAATTAAATATTGTAATCCCAATTTATAATGAGAACGATCAGTCCAACATTTTGAATTATAGGCCAGTCTCCCTAGTTTCAGTTTTTCATAAAATTTTTGAACTCATGTTAGAACGAATGCCTATATTTATTAAAAAGCATCAAATTCTAAGCTAATAGCTAGCATGTATTTTTAAAGGGTAAATCTGCAATTTCAGCTATTCACTATATTATTTACAATAAAATAGTAAATACTTGTATGCAGTTGAACAATTGGATTATTATTAGATCTTACAAAACTGACTGACTGACTGCGTTGATATTGATATTTTACTTGAAAAATTAAACCTATATGGTTTTAGACTCGTAACTCAAGTTGTACGGGTTTCATAAAAGGGTAAAACTATATTCTCAAAAACCGCTAATGTACATGTTGGTGTCCCCCAAGGATCCATTTTGGAGCCAGTTTTATTAATTATATATATATATTAATGATATTGTAAATATAACACCTATCGAATTATTTATTTACTCAGATGACACGTCAATAAGTCCAATGAAGTTATGCTAAGATTACATAATTGGTTTTCAAACAACAAATTATTACAAAACAAGCCAATGTGAATTCACTCATAAATCTTGCAGTGAATAATACAAAAATTAGTCCAACAATTACCGTAAAATTTTTAGGTTTACAAATTGATAGTTGCTATGATTAGAAAGATCAGTGCATTAAAATTGTATAGAATTTGAAAAAAAAAAAAAAGATATCAGATGAAATGTCTAGTAAACATTTTTAGTATACAACAACTAATACAAGTATATTATTCGAATGCTCACTCACGTCTGGTATACGGTATATGTTTTTAGAGAATTTCAGCCCATTTACATTCTATATTTACTATCCAGAAATTTGTCATCAGATCAATTTTACTTTTGATTTTGATATTATATGTATACATTTAAGTTAATACTCTTGTTTGTAAAGTATTATTTTCTTTTGGCTTTGTTCATTATTGAAGCATTCGATACTGTAATACTATATGTAATGTTGTAATACGGTTTATGGAATAAAAATTATTGTTACTTTTATTATTATTAAATTACGATTATATCTAAAGCAGATATTCCTATTGTAATCAACTAATTTATTAACTACTATAAATTAATAATCATAATAAGCTTATCACTTTAAAAATTAATATTCAGGATAGAATTAATTTGCAACGTGTAATTTATACTATATCAAGTTGGAAAACTTAAAATAATGTATGATCGCCTTGGATCCGTACACTTTGGCGGAGTCAGCAAGTGCTGGGACATTGCTGCGGAGATGCCAAACGAACGCCAGATTAATGGCTGCAGCTGACTTAGGCAGGAACTATATATACCTGCACTCCTGTTGAAGTATGAATGTGTGTTGGACTGTTTTAGAAATACACTTAAATTTTATGCCAATCCATTCATCACGTTATATATTGTGATAATTCATTATAGAAACTCATTACTCAAAACTTTAAGTTGGTAATTAATTAAACACTGATTAATAACGAATTTTCAGTAAATTAATAACGACATATTATTTCGAATCGTTATTTTATGCCGCGTGTCCTAGTGCGTATTCATCAGTTTCTGTTCGATGATGATTAATCACTTCTACGAATGATTAAAATTAAAATAATTGCTAATCATAATTTAATATTGAGAAAATTAATTTATTTCATTTAAAATTGCTAAATAATAGACTGTTTATACGTAATATGAATCCTTCTAGTTCTTTTTAATTATTTAGTATTAAAAAATAAAACTCAAGTATGGTAGAATGTTTCTAAAATATATTATTATAACCTACAAAATGGATAAATTAATCATAAATAATGTACGATGAATTAAATTCTCAATTAACATGTGTTGAAACATTTTTATATTAATTAGAAAATAATTAAACTCTAATTAATAATAAAGATTCAATATCTATAAAATAATTATATATATATATATAAACATCTTTATTGACAAATATGTACATTGAAATAATAAATAATAAATAATAGATGAGATGTTAGTATGTTAGTCTGTCAAAATAATTATATTAATTTTAAAACATCCTTTTCAAAAAATTGTACAAATAATATCTGTTCTTATTTATAAATGATAAACAAAAACGATAAGCATGTCTTTTGAGTGTCAACATAAAGGTGTGATTCACAGCATGTGTCCCATTTTATAAGAATAAAGTTCACTAGTAATACATCTACAATTTTAACTCGGTTTCATAAGATTTCTAAATAAAAATGTCATATTTATAGTGTAAAACCATTTGCTCTGTTATATAACGAGAGTATAAATGCGTGAACGATTGGATTTTAAGTAATGGATGGTAGTGAAGATACCATGAAGAAGCTATTAGATTTAATTAATTTGTATGATTCGTCTTATGCTGGTAAATAAAGAAGAAAAACAGTTATACACAAAATATGTGCAATATACGCTGATACATTTATTTTATAAGGGGATAAATTTATGGTAACAAATATTGCAAAGGAGAATATTAGGTTAAAAAATGTTTCACATCAACAAAAACATCGAAGACGTTCGATTTCCTTTAGCCAACGTTAAGGAAATTTTAGATTTATTGTCAGGAGACGTTGGCTAAAGGAAAACTAACGTCTTCGATGTTTTTGTTCAATTATATGTTATTAATTATTATTCTCCACTTACCAAGGGTGAAGACCGATTTGATCCTTTTTTTTTAATTATACCAACATCGAGCATTTTGTTAATTTGCTTGTCAATTTCGATTTGCTAAGATTGTCTAAGTGATTTTACATAAACTGAAAGTTAATCTTTTTTTAAACCTATTTCTCCTTTGCAATATTTGTTACTATCAATTTATCCTCATTATTTAGACCTATTACAGGGTTACTATCGAGTTGAATTAGATCAAAATAGTAGGAAATGTACAGCATTCACTACAATGAAAGGTCAATTTAATTTCAAATGACAAGGTTACCAATGGTTAAAAGGTTAACTTTAGAATTGACGACGTTCCTTACTTTCTTGTACATTTTAAACACTCCCATAAACATCACAGACAATACCAGGAAGATATAACATCCCACACAGACAAAGGAAATACAACTGATCATGTTAGCACACATCCGGCAGATACTCTATTCGCCAGCGCTCCGCACGGTGCAAATGAGTACTACTTCCCTATTATCCCTCGTATATTAAATGCTCTTTATAAAATACATCCTTCGTGAACATTCCATCTCAGTTCCTGGTCAATATGTAATCCAAGAAACTTAACAGAACTAATAGCTAATTGCTCTTCATGTTCCCTTAATGCAAATAATAATTTAACTGTTTTACTTCAATTTATTCAAATTTTTAGTAAGGTAAAATTAGATTAGAGAGTATTAAATAGAGAGGTTTACAAATTCAGATATTGCGTCAGGATTCATCCACGTGTTGGTGCGGAAGTAATACAACCACGTGGACAGTACCAGAGATGAACGATCCGGTGCGCAAATCAACATTGTATTAACGGCCAACAAACGAACATTAACAATTCCGAACTTCCCTCATAAAGCAGTAAAACGTGAATAATTCAGTAACCAAATTAACATTTGGTTTGTTCGTCTGTAATTAATTTACATTGTACTTTTTTATAATAAAATACCCTGTTATAATATTACTAATGAGTTGTAGTATATAATTCAATTACTAAAATTACCCAAAAAAATTCTTAAATAAATAATTAGTACTACCCACTAGACAATCTTGATTTATCAGAACTATATTATATTCATTAGGTTTAATTGACGTTCTAATTAACATAAAAGATTTCAACATGAGTTAAGTGAGAATTTAATTCATCATATATCATATTTACTTACGATTTAAAACCCTTACATTCTTTCCACCCAAGTGATTGATTATTTATTTATATTATTGGTTTTTAAGTTTCGAGAAGAGAAATTACAATTCATAAAATACGTTAGAATTCACTTTCTTCGCAATTTATTTTGTATTTAATTGATTATTCAGTTTATCTTTTCATGTCGCCCAAAAATTTGCATTATTTCAATTGTGTGCGCGCACATAATATTACTTATATTTGCGCGATCCACATCCTTCAAGCATCAATAAACCAAATGCAATTCCACCTCTAATTCATTATGCATGCATGACTTGCACCTAGAATCTAATATCCCCGGGCATAAATATCGCATTATTCAAATAAAAATCATACATTCACATGAGCGTATATATTCTATTTTTAGTAAAGAAAAAAATAATAGAAAATGTGTTCACTGCAGAGGGGAAAAGCTGTCGCAGTCGCATTTAACGCTGCAGGAAAAAAATCTGAAAAACCTAATAATTGAATATAATTCCTTGCACAGTTGAAACTGCATGGCCGCGGGATATTGGCTGAAAATTTGAAAACTAGAAGCAATTCCGTGTAAACTCGCTTCCTATTTATATTTTTCATTTGTGGCGCCCAACAGTTATTAACTGCAAGTCCCGCCTGCATTCAGTGCGCGCATGGAATGAGCTATATGAACGAGAGACTATTTGCTGAAAGTGGAGGAAGTTCTTTGTACGGTTGTAATTATTTGCATAATTATACGTCTATGTTGAGATGCTTGTTAAAAAATGTTTTTTTTTTACGTCTAGATTGCTATTATTTCCCCACCAGCTATTTATTTATCGCTATTAACACGCGTTTAAAACATCTGCAATATTTTTTAAACTTTGTTTTGTTGTATTTGGAGTTTATTTGCGATATATATTTGTTTTCTTGATGTATTTGTAATGTAGATCTTTATTTTTGTTAGGGCTGCTATCGTTTTAGCGTTCTTTTTATATAGTTGATTTATGTTTTCGTTCCATTTGAGCCTATCTTGTATTGTTAATCCCAAGTAATTAACTTTCTTTATTTGTTTTATAGTGTTGATTGTTAGTTTGGTTAATTGCCTTTTATCGTTAAAAATGATGACTCTGTTTTCTTTTCATTTATTGTTAGTAGCTTATTGTAATGCAAGGTTTCTAATTTTTATGTCTATATTAATATTTGTCTCTACTTCTTTCTGTATATTTCCTGTGTATACTACGCAGGTGTCATCCGCGCATAAGTAAGGTTTTCCTTTTAGTTCTAGTTCCATTATATCATTCGTATATATGAGATATAGTATAGGTGGTAGGTTTCCTCCTTGGGGTATTCCATATTCTGCTTCTTCTAGTTGACTTTCTGCACAGTTTACCTTCGTTGTTTGTGTTCTGTTTGTTAAATATTCTTTTATTAGATTTTGTTCTTTACGTCTTATTCCTATCGCCTTCAATTGTTCGAGTAGTTTTGGTTTTGAGATGGTGTCGAATGCCTTCTTCATGTCTATGCATAATGCAGTACCTGATTTTTTTTTTCATCTAGTAGTAGTTTTGGTTTTGAGATGGGTCAAATGCATTCTTTATGTCTATGTATAATGCTGTAACTATTTTTTTTTTCATCTGATTCTGGTTCTGTCTTGGTTTATGTGGTGTACGAGATTATTTTTTACTGATATTGTTCCTCAGTTTTGTTGAAAGGCATATTGTTTTTTATATATAATTTCGTTGTCACTCATTTGAGTTTGTATTACTTATACGAGGATTTTGTTTAGTGTTAAGACTCCGTAGTTTTCTGAGTTAAACTTCTTTCCTTCATCACCTCCATTTAGCAATATTATACCTGAAGAAGGACACTATAGACTCGTGAATTCTTGTAAAAATTCATCCCTATGCCACGACAATATAGATCGTTAGAATTAACAACTGATATAATTCATTTAGCGTTCATCCTTCATTACATCTGATTAACGATATTGTAACTGAAAAAGGGTACTACATGTTTAAAAATGTCCGTCGGTTCTGAACAGTGATTTTTTCTAAATATCTAATGTACCAGTCATTTACTGTTTGAAAATTTGTCTGGTCAAGTTTGGGTCTTGTGTAATTGAGACTGATTCATTCTTCAAGAAGTACCCCAGGCTACGACAATATCCATTGTTCGATCCTCAAAAAGTTTCCCAAAAATATCCACTAATTTATCTTGAAATAACATAGCCAATAATTGAAGGAAAGGTATAACAGTTATAGGTATTCTTTATTGTCGTTGCTTCTCCTGCTTTGCTTACAAAAATTTACAAAATACAAAAAAATATTATATTATTACCTTCCTCCTGTAAACTTTTCGAATCGAATTGGAAAATCGGGTGATCACTAGTTTTTGGTTTCTTCAACATTTCAAAAGCACATATTTGTTTTTTGAATTATAATTGTTTTATATATTCTTGTAAAATTGTGATTTACCGTTAATAAAGATATTTTTATTATTATTATTTCAGAAGTATATCCTGCAGATTTCATCAAAATTTATCAGGTGGTTTTTAAATAATTAAAAGAAAAATACATCAAAGTGATTTTTATCAAAAATATCAACACGTTTAAGTGGAAATTCTCGAAAAACTAGTGATGATTAATTTTTGGTTTCTTAAACATTCCAAAGCTACCTGTTTCAGAAATATATCCTGCAAATTCCATCGAAATTCATAGGGTGGTTATCAAAAAAATCGAATAAACAGATATCTAAGTGATTTTTATAAGAAAATAAACAACATTCCAGTATAAATTTTGGAAAAAAACGGTAATTTTTTGGTTTCCTAAATATTTTTAAGCCATTTCAGTAATATATCCTGAAAATATCATTAAAATTCATCGGTGAAAATCAAAATATTCAGAATCACTTCAGAGTGTTTTTTATTAAAAAACAAACAACACATTTTAGTGAAATCGGTAATTGTAGAGGCCTCTACTTTGTGATACATTATTATAAATGATTGTAAATACCTTTTTCATATATCACACACTATTTATCTTTATTCGTCACTATAGTTTCGATTTTCTGTCATTTTCAAACTTTTTTTTTTTTAAATGACAGAAAATCTGTCGAAACTAGAATAAAGATAAAAACTGTGTGATATAAAAAGAGGTATTTACAATCATTTAAATTTTAGTGAAAATTTTAGAAGAACTAAGGACCATACATTTTTTCTTGCTTCAATATTTCAAAGCCACATACTTCAGGAATAGATTCTGCAAATTCCATCTAAATTTATCCAGTGGATTTGAAAAAATTCAAAGAAAACCTACAGATTAATTTTTATAGAGAAAACAATACATTTTAGCAGAAATCCTTGAAAAACTAGTGATCATGAATTGTTAATTTTTATACCTTTAAGTCACATATTTCAGGAATGTATCCGGCCAATTTCATCACAATTTTTTCAAAAAGATTTTCAAAAATTTTATAAGAAAACACTTCATGGTGATTTCGATAAAAAAATATAAAACTTTAATACATATTTTTGAAAAAACAATTGATCATTAATTTTTGGATTCTTCAATATTTCAAAACCACAAATTCAGGACTATATCCAGCAAGTACCATCATAATTCTGTGGGTATTTTTCAAAAAAATTACAGAAAAATACTTCAAAATGATATTTATAAAAAACAACAAATTGGATTAGAAATTCTTGGAAAACTACTAATCATTAATTTTTAGTTTCTTCAATATTTCCAAGCCACACTTTCCAGGAATATATCCTGCAACTTCCATCAAAATTCATAGAGTGATTTTCAAAAAATTCAAAGAATAAAACTTTAAAATGTTAAAAAAATAACAAACAATTTTATTAAGAATTTTAAAAAATGAACATATTTGGTTTCTTCAATACCTCAAAGCCTCGAATTTCAGGAATATATTCTTCTAATTTGATCTCCCATCTGGTGGTTTTCAATATATTCTAAGAACAACACTTCAATGTGATTTTTATAAAAAAATATACAATATTTTGGAGGAAACTCTTGAAAAACTAGTGATCCCCAGTTTTTGCTTTCTTCAATATTTCAAAACCACACATTTTGGAAACATCCCTTTCAAATTCTATCAAATTTAAGCAAGCGGATTTAAAAAAAATCGAAGAAAACAGATATCTAAGTATTTTTTAAAGGAAAATAAACAACACATTTCAGCGATTGGGTAAATGTGTAATTAATTTCACTTGGTTTTATTTGTTTCACAATTTTATTTATTTTACTTCCCTAACTAGTTTCGATCACACGATCATTCTCAAAGGGTTTTACAAGGATTACTTGTAAAACCCTTTGAGAATGATCGTGTGATCGAAACTAGTTAGGGAAGTAAAATAAATAAAATTGTGAAACAAATAAAACCAAGTGAAATTAATTACACATTTACCCAATCGCTACAATATGTTTCACCAAGTGATAGATGAATCAAAATTTCGTAGTTCAACACATTTCAGTATAAATTCTGGCAAAATAACGGTAATTTTTTGGTTTTCTAAATATTTTAAAGCCATTTCAGTAATATATCCTGAAAATATCATTAAAATTCATGGGTTATTTTCAAAATATTCAGAATCACTTGATTTTTATTTAAAAAAAAACAACAAAGTTTAGTGAAAATGTTAGAAGAACTAAGGACTATATTTTTTTTTCTTGTTTCAATATTTCAAAGCCACATACTTCAGGAATAGATTCTGCAAATTCCATCTAAATTCATACAGTGGACTTGAAAAAATTTAAAAAAAAGAGTAATTTTTATAGAGAAAACAATAAATTTTATATTTGATTGTAGAGGCTTTCACTTTGTGATACATATTTTATAACTTTAAATAAAATAAAATAAACTTTGTTTATATCACACACAAAGTGTGTTTTTATTTAAAGCAATAAATTTTAGTCAAAATTCTTGAAAATCTAGTGATCATGATTTTTTTATTTTTATACCTGTAAGTCTCATATATCCGGAATGAATCCTGCTAATTTTATCACAATTTATTGTAAGATTTTCAAAAATTTTATTAGAAAACACTTCATAGTGATTTCGATAAAAAAAAACATAAAACTTTAATACATATTTTTGAAAAAACAATTGATCATTAATTTTTGGATTCTTCAATATTTCAAAACCACAAATCTCTGGACTATATCCAGCAAGTGCTGTCATAATTCTGTGGGTGTTTTCGAAAAAATTTAAAGCAAAATACTTCAAAGTGTTATTTATAAGAACACAACAAATTGTATTAGAAATTCTTGAAAAACTACTATTCATTAATTTTTAGTTTCTTCAATATTTCACACTTTCCAGGAATAAATCCTGCAACCTCCATCAAAATTCATAAAGTGATTTTCAAAAAATTCAATGAAAAAACTTTAAAATATTGAAAATATAACAGACAATTTTATTGAGAATTAAAAAAAATAATGAACATTTTTGGTTTCTTCAATACTTCAAAGCCTCGCATTTCAGGAATATATCCTTCTAATTCCATCCAAACTCATCTGGTGGTTTTCAAAATATTTTAAGATCAACACTTCAATGTGATTTTTATTAAAAAAAAAATACAATACATTTTGGAGAAAATTCTTGAAAAACTAGTGATCCCCAGTTTTTGCTTTCTTCAATATTTCATAACCACACATTTTGGAAATATGCCTTGCAAATTCCATCAAAATTAATCAAGTGGATTTTAAAAAAACGAAACAAAATAATTTAAAGGCATTTAAAAAACAATAAATTATAGTGGAAATTCTTGAAGAAATAGTGATTTATAATATTAGCATTATACTTAATATTTTATAAGAAATAATTTTAATTTGTTTTGATATTTGTATATTATTTTGTAACCCTATTAATGGACTTTAAATAAATAATTTTTTCAATGTTTCAACGCCACATATTTCAAGAATATATTTTGCAAATTTCATCAAATTTCACAAGGGGGTTTTCAAAAAATTTACAGTAAAACAAAAGGTGATTTTTATATAAAAAAATTAATTTTTATCTTTGATATTTAGGGACAATTATTTCAAAAATATATTCTGCAAATTTCATCAAAATCCATAGACTGATTAAAAAAAAAAATAAAAGAATATACTTCAAAAATTTGAAGTTTTTCTCAATGTTGATTCATTAATTTGTTTCTAATGTACATTCTGTAAATCCTGTTTATAAAATTATTATTATTATTATTAAACTAATTAGTAGAAATTCTAAAAAAAACTAGTAAATATTGTAATAAATTTTAGATGAAATTCTTGTAAAACAAACGATTGATTTCTTCAATATTTCAAAGCCACGCATTTTAAGAATATATATTACCATTTTTATTAAAATTCATTGAGTGGTTTTTTGAGCAATTCAAAGGTAAACACTTTAAAGTAAGTTGTAGATAAAAAAAACAACGAAATTTAAAGGATTTTCAAAAAAACACTAGACAGCATTAATTTTTGGTTTATTCAATGTTTCATGTGTCGATTTGAAACATTGAATAAACCAAAAATTAATGATATCTAGTGTTTTTTAGAAAATCCTTTCATTAAAATTCTATTAAAATTCATCGAGTGTAGTTCAATATTATCGAAGAAAAACATTTAAGCTGATTTAAAAAAAATTGAAGAAATACATTTTTTATATTAAAAAAGAAATAACAAATTCTTAGAAAACTAATGGTAATTAATTTTTGGTTTCTTAAATATTTCAAAAACACTAATCTCAAAAATATATCCTGCAACTGCATTCAAAATTTAATTAAAGAAAAACACTTCAAGGGGTTTTATAAAAAAAAACAATAAAAAAAATTGTAGAAAAGTAGTAGTGATTAATTTATAATTTCTTTAATATGCCAAAGCCACGCATTTGAGGAATACATCCTGCAAATTCCATCGAAATTCATCCATTGGTTTTTAAAAAACAAACATTTTTTAGTGGAAATTCTTGTAAACTAGTGAAGATTAATTTTTGGTTTCTTCCATATTTTAAAGAAACTTCAGGAATGTAGTTACTTAAGTACGTGAAGGTTAATATCACTTAATTATATATAATTAATAACTTCAGGAATATATCCTGTAAATTTTAACAAAATGATTCCGATGGTTTTCAAAATATTTAAAGAAAAACACTTTAAAGTTAAATTTAAAACATATCAACATATTTTAGTGATGATTCTTAAAAACAATTTTATTGTTTATTTGTTGTATTTTTCATCACCATATATTACATAAATATATCCTGAATTTGCATAATTCTTATGATGGATTTTAAAAAAACTCATTTTTATTTTTAAAAAAAGACAGTTTAATGGAAATTCTTAAAAACTAGAGATAACAAACTTTTGGTTTCTTCAATAGTTCAAAGCCTCACATTTCAGGAACATATCCTACTAATTTCATCTAAATTTATCGAGAGGTTTTAAATAATTTTAACGAAAAACCCTAAAGAGCAATTTTTATATAAAAAAAAACAACAATTTTAGTAGAAATTCTTGAAAAACTAGTAATCATTAGTTAATGATTGGTTTTATATCTCAAATCCACAAATTTCAGGAATATATCCTGCAAATTCCATCATAATTCATTTTAAAGTTTTCAAAAATTTTAAAGGAAAACACTTGAAAGTGATTTCTATAAAAAAATAATAGTAAAACTAGTGAGAATTAATTTATGGCTTCTTCAATATTTTAAAGCCCCACATTTCAGGAATATATTTTGCAAAGTTTATCAAAATTCATAGGGTGGTTTTTAATAATATTTAAGGAAAACACTTCAATCTTATTTTTTAATTCCGTTTTTATTCAAAGAGTTTTGTAATTAATGTTATTATAAACCGCGATACGATAAGGAATTAAAGTTTATATGTATATATAGGGTGAGTGGGTGACCTCTATTCCACCCTTCAATTAAGTCAATATGATTTCAAAGAACAACGAAGAATTAAATTCTCACTTAATTCGTGGTGAAACATTTTTATGTTTAGTTTAGTTTAGTTTATTATTATTAACGGGTACCCCCTTTTTACAACAATTACAATTTCTACATAAAAAATACTTAAATATAATATATAATACTTAAAATAATAATATTATATAAATGAATCCATTCTACATAAAAAAATAAATTCTTAAATGTATATTACTTAAAGTTAAGATATAATTATAATTCGGCGCAACAATAAAAGTTTGTAATAATGAATTACAATATTAGTTTGACATGGCACTTTACACAGCTAGGAAAATCCAACCGACAACAAGCCCTACAAAAAAATTGTTAATTGGAAGATTAATTAATTAAAAACACTTGGTTTTGTTTCACTATGTTCAAAGAACAAATTTGTGTCAATTTTGCGTGATAACCTCTGCCACTTTGAAGTGTAAATTATTGGTTACTAGCTATAATATCGATTAATTACTTAAACTATGTGACACGATACTCGAGAGACTTGCGACTTGGAATTTAGCTAATAGAGCACACGATATTTGATTAACATTAGTTTGTTACTTCAATTAGTTCTGCTTTCCTTTAAGAGGCAAATAAGTGTAATAAGGTATTCGAGCGATTTCGTCCTCGCATAATAAACCCAGGTGTTTGCTATGCTTTATTATCAACTAAATTTTCGCCGCCATTAAATAATTCTCGGCTTAGTTTATGCGCCCTAAATTTCCACCGGCACCGCAAAGAATACCGGCTCTCTAACTCAAAAGGCTTACACTCCCAAAGCCATCAAGGGGTGCATAGATTCAGAACGATGGGAGGATTGAGGATTGGCATTATCTTATGCCTGTTTCAATTTATTAGCATAGAAACTTGAAACGTTTTAATATGATTTCAAGTTCCTCGAAGAAATTACTGAATTCAGAGTGATAGTTTTATTGGACACGCTAACGTGATTTTAACGCAATTGCAGTAAAAATGAAATGAAATTCGTATCGACTTAATTGAAATTCGAATTCAATTAATTCGTGTACTAATGGACGGGAACGCGATGTTTTATTTAGTCGCCATATTTGAATTTGCGAATGCGTGCCATGAATATTTACGTCGGTTTATCTTTTTTAATAAATAAGTTTCGTAATCGCCCTGAGCTCGAAGCGTCAGAACGAAAACCGGGCTTAGGGCAACGTAAAACCTTAATTAGAATTATTAAGTTGCACAAAGAACGCACACGGGGACTTGGTGAATTTTATCACGTCGGTCGTTATGGGGTGTATATCGTGGAATAGAGGGCCATTAATTATTAAATATGTGAATTATCGCGGGCCACATATTGTCTCTAATTGCCGAGGTAGAGAGGAGTGGAGTGCGAATACTGACAGATAAAGTTTATCTAATTACCTTGTTTGAAATATGTTCCCGAATAAAATCGGTTACGCTGCTACTCCCATAAAAATACCTGCAATTTAAACAAGATAAAGAGTAAAGAAACGCCAATTATTAAAAAAAATGTTTATGTTATCACAACGTAGTAATTTTCTAAGGGATCAGTTGATCAGATTAACAGTTTACCCTATTTAATCTGATCCGGTTTTATTGTAGCGAGTCATTACTGGAAGCTACTGAAATGGGGTGGTTTTAATCTGTAAGGAGAAACTATCAAGCGCTAGTTGTCATACAAAATTAATGAAATTTTGTTTAACGCTGCTTAATAATTCATTAATACATGAGCATGTATTATTCAACTTTACTGTTTATCCATGGCCCTTTCAATCATTTGGACAAGTTACGCTTGCATGCACTAAAGCTATTAACTTCCGTACAGAGCCGGCCCAGAAAAATTGATGCACCACATACAACATACAAAACTGCAACACATTTTCACATCAGTCGAGTTGTATAAATAATGTAGATCACTTATCAAATGGGAGAATTATGTTACCAACATACGGCCTCTAATTGCTGGGCGAAAGAGAAGTAGGCCGTAAATTCTGCTAGATAGAGTTTCATCTAATTATCCCATGTGAAGATGGGATGCACGATATTTTTTCCCCTTTTAAGATGAATTCGTGCGCGACAAAACACTTGCGTGTAAAATAAATGCTCCCCTCGCCGAGCTCTCACGCGAAGATTATATACGCGCGACATTATTAAATTTATGACGAATATTAAAATTGCTTTCGGTTGACGTACCAAGAATAGGAAACAAGAAGCGCAAAAGAGCAAAAATTTTTTCCTTGTATACTTCCTCCATGTATTAATCGGAATCCGCGTGTTTCTGTGATTTTTACGATTCGCACTTAGCCGTACACAATGCCGCAGAGTATATTCCCAACGCAATTATTTTTGATGAGATTTTTTAATACAAATTACCAGGACACGAAACGCGACGCCCGCTCTAATGAAACGCAATTTTACACCTTTTCTTGTTATTTTTTCAGGCCGGCTTATTAGGGGTTAACATATTACTCCCCCGTCGCCATTCCTATGTACCCATGAATAATTGAATTCCGCGAGACAAATGGAATTCGACATAATTAATGCGCAACACTTGAAAATTTATTGGAATTCCCGCTGACGGCATGCTGCGCCCGAATTATTACATCAAGTGATTCTTGTACAACAAATTTAACTTAATTAATGTTTGGAACATCTGTCAGTATGCATTTCTGTTCGGCGTTGGTAAAGATTTTTACGTTATTACACCATAAAGCCGAATTTATTATTCATTTATTTCCTAAATTTAATAAAACAGAACGTTTACCCCCAATTTATTAATATTCAACTGTATAATTTCATCATGAAACTCTTAAAACTTTGTTATTTCACTTTCGATTAAACCAAATATTATTTGCAATCTATTTTAAATTTGTTTAAAAACCTTAATAACATTTTCTAATGTCTTTGATTAAAACATCTTTCTTCAATATTTTATTTTTATCCAGATGCACATTTCGG
This sequence comes from Ontholestes murinus, assembly GCA_963969525.1. Classification (NCBI taxonomy): domain Eukaryota; kingdom Metazoa; phylum Arthropoda; class Insecta; order Coleoptera; family Staphylinidae; genus Ontholestes; species Ontholestes murinus. The sequence continues at coordinate 59,146,024 of OZ018396.1, forward strand.
ACCCAAAGTGCCCATTATCAATGGTTTGATAAAATTAATTTTTTAATGTTTTCAGACGTATGTGCAGTATCCTTAATCTGAATTTTGCTAGAGGTCTCTAGGCATCATTCTGTTCACATAGAAGAGTTCATACCTCTGGGAGAGTAGAGTCGAGCAAACGAACAAAAATAATTGTGGTGAGTTACTGAGCCGTAACGTTACGTTGTGCAAAATGTGCAAAACTGAAACTGCAGCGTTTTATATGGATTAAAACTAATAAACCCGTGCACAGGTGTGTGTTTATTTCTCAGTGAACTTTTATGCATACAATGAAACGATATTCTTTTGGTATAAATATTATTGTGTCTGCCATTATTTATTAATGCAATGATGAAGCTTTGAAATTTAACGATAATATTATTGGTTCTATTAGTTAAGCATATAAAGGCTTAAAACTATTCTTATAATCATTCCTAAATAGGATAATTAAGAATAGCTTGGTAACTTCAATGATATAGTTTATGAATGCATCAAATAATTTTAAATGACTGCAAAATTTTATATTTTTATTAAATTATAAGAAAATATGATTTCAAAAGATTTAAAGGATTTGGGATGGTTAAATATGAGAAATATAAATAAAGTATAACCGTATTGCTTTTATTAAAAGCTTTTAAAAAGTCGAATACCTAATTTATAGTTCTACAGAATATATTAATTCTACCTTCCCAAAACAATCAATTAAACACCAAAAGTTTTTACCATACTCCAATAAATTATAATTACGATGCACAATTTGATAATAACAATTGCTTATGTTAGTTCAAACTCAAAAATATTTGATTAATGGTTGAAGCGTTAACTTCGTGATACATCTTTGAAAACTAAACAAAAACGTTTACTTTGTTGATATCACACTTTATTTATGAAGTGTGATATCAATATATTGAATAGAGTGACTCAATGAATTTTATTCGACTTTTAACGATGAAGCACAATCAAAATCCACTATATATCATCAATATACGGAACTCAATCGTGGCCGTTGTTCTCATAGTGATGAGTTTCTTGAAGGTCCTTCAAAATCGGTTGCCGTACGTAATCTTATATCGTAAAATCGTGATGTGACTTTTGGTGAGATTGAAGCATCTTAGAACATTAGTGCAACCAGCTTACATTAAATATTGCATTACCATTTGGCTGTAAAAAATAATTTCGCGTTGTATCCCACATAATTTAACAATCTCTCAAAAAATGGGCTTGGGTCGATTGGTCCAAAAAAAACTCATGAAATACGGCTGCGGTGCTACAAAAAGCACGTCAATCATAACCTAACAGGTAAGAAATAATAAACATATGCGTATGAGCCCGAAAGTAAACAGCAGTAGGTTGTATGAGTCTTTCAAGTTGAAAAAAATTTCGTGCAAGAAGCACACTGAAGACGCATAATTCATATTTATTTTTATCTCCGCAATTGAAATATATTGTTGTTTATTAACATTTTTCGACGCCTAAAGGATGATTTATGCATTTAAAATGTACGTTTTGGAGATAACTAATTCGAAAATAAGTTCAAGGGCATGCAAAAGTGTATTGATCATAATGGAGAATATTTTGAAATACAATAAACCCATGTATCATGTTTATTTTTTTTACTTTTCTATTCTCAAAATTAAAAGGCAAATCTCGTGATATAAAAAATAGGACAGTATAACCGCAATCAAAAACAGTGATTACGATTTGAATGAATGCAGTCGTATTTGTAGAGTTCCTACAGGAGTAATCAAGAAACATACCGATGAAAAGAACTCCGTTTCTAATATTTAATTGCAAAGCATTGGGTACAGATATGGAAAAAATATTTCTAAGCACATCCTTCATCCCAAATTATGCTTTTTTTAGTCAGAAAACAGGATATTGATGTTGCAAATATTTATGACTTACAGCATTGTTTCATTAGTGATAAATGTATTGTTGGTACAAAATAGTTTTACGCATTTTTGAGAGGAGATCATCATCTTCAAAAATAAGAAGGAATCTCAATGAAGAGTGCGAGAGGCTTTAATAGAAATAATGTCATAATTTATTCGAACCCTTTCAATGTATTACAATGAGTATATATTTACAACACAGTTGGGAGGGTTTCACATTTATTGTTGAACACTGCAACATGTTTTGCTACACAGTGGCTTCATCAGGCAGATGAATACTTTCAATTTGTTATGGAGTTTCATCATGTATCCGCCTCGTCATTTCAATAACTTGACGAATCTAGGTTTACAACTGTGCAAAGAAATTGCTAAACATATGGTCAAAACAACCATGATATATATTTTCTGCCAATAGTAATTGGTAAAAAACTTGATCCTAAGCTTAAAATTGGAGCAACTCCCACTAGTATATTTTCGGTTTCATAAACCGATTAGTGTTTAATCGTGCATACCAAAAAGGTAGTGAATATATAAAATATTTCTGTAATCATTTAAAATGTAATGAGCAGTCTGGCTTTTGCGCTTCTCATTCAACAGCATTGAACCTTATTGTATTTGTTAACTACATTCTGGGTTCATTTGAATCTGTTTTTCTGTACATGCAGTCTTCGCGGATTTCGCAAATCGACGTCATCAAGTTATTTGTAATGTCATAGCATCCTGCCCATTTCTAGTGTCCTCAGAAGATTTGCAGTGATCCCATTTTGGACCCATACTTTTCAATCTCTTCATTAATGATATTGGAAAACGTGTTAAAACGAAATATTTATTATTTGCAGATGACCTCAAGATTTATACAAAAGTTGCTTCTCCATAAGATATAATAGTACATCAGGAGAATCTGAATGTTCTTTCAGAATGGTACCACTATAATTCTTTGGTATTAAATATCTTTAAATGTTAAACATTAATATTTTCACGATAACGCCTTACTGGATAGGAACAATTGGAAATGGTTACGAGAATCAAAGATTTGGGAGAGTTAATGGATCAACAACTATAATTTTCTCATCACATCGATGCCATCATTGCCTAGAGATTCGTGATGCTCGGATTCAATAAATATTGCCTAATTTAAAAACTGTGTAATTCTTCTATATTCTTCTTATGTTAGATCCTTACTGGGTTATGTAAAATATATTGATAGATTAGAATTGGTTCAAGGAGAAGTTTGTTAAATATTTATGTTTTTCAAACAATATGTTGTTCTCAACTAATAATTACAGTGATCTCTTGTCATCTTTAAATGTGCAAATTTGCAGGCTTGTGATTTACAAACTCACAAACTCAGGAAACGTTCCTTTTCTGCATAAGGAGGACAAAATATATCAAACACATATTCAGAAAAATGACAAAGAGCGTGCCTTCAAAATTTAAGGCATGTATTTAAAAATTACCAATTTACACCTGAGGTTTTTTAACATGGAACTACTAGCAGTTGCTAGTTTTCCCGAGATAGAATATATGTTTAATATTAGTTTTAATGCATCTTCACTTTTTCTAAATCAATGTGACAGTACTGAAATTATATCAATTTTGGTTTAGAAAATATATTTGAAAAACATGTAGCAACATCACATCACTTAAGAAGAGATAGAAGCTATAACTATCCAATTCACAGGTTAAACAAATTTGAAAAGTGCTTATTATTTATGCTTAAAAATAATACACAGTATTTTTTCCTAATTGGAATAAAGTAATAAGCAGAAATAAAATTGTACATTAATTATTCCAAAAGAGGCGCTAATTTCTTAGGTTTGACTTCCATGAAGAGAATGTTTTACTACGTGGTAATCCATACTTACAGTGAATTGAAAAATTCACTATTTTTTAACCACAAATAATTATTTTTCGTTAAAACATAGTGAATTTCTCACTTCAGTGTTTGTCTCTCATCAAGGTATAATGAGGAAATTACTATGAGTGTGTACAATAATCTTAAATAAAGGCCAAATTGAGTTCAAATAGTAAAAAATAAAGTTATTTCTATTAGCTGAAGAGTAACACTAGTTTAGTTCCACATTGTTTTTATTTTCAGTTGCCTGATATGTGTTTCGTTTTGATAATGGGCTGCGAAGACCGAAACACGTGTCAGGCAACTGAAAATAAAAACATTAAAGTGTTACTCTTCACCTAATATTAATATCTGTTTCCATTAAGAGTGTAGCGCGACAAGCATCAACCTTAAAGTTATTTTTGTTTTTCGCTTCATTTATCGTAACATTTATGAATAATTTTACCAATAGTAATTGCAATATGTGCGATGTCGTTTCGCTGAAAATATAAATTGACGTGATGTATCGATATGTTTTCGCAGCACTGTGATTACACGTCAACGGATTTCATTAAACATTTTCATTTTCTACGTGATGTATTCGTCATCGGATTGCCTTCTAAACTTTAATATAAGATTAATTAATAATTGGTTATAAATTTGTAAATCAAATAAAAGAAATGGCAATCTTAAGACCATAATACTTCCCACATTTTTTTCAGTAATGGTAATTATTGTTTAAATAAAAGATAATCACTACTAAAAATATAGAAAATATTTTTTCAACCTTAATAAACCGTACATTTAAACTAGCGTACTCATAACGTAGGTTAATGCTTAGATTATTAAGGTAGGTCGGGAGTTTAATGGGTCATTGTATTAATTATTGTCGTAGGTCAATAGTACGCTACAAAAAATAATGATTTAAATTTATAAAGCTACATAAAAATATTATTTGAATGATTTAATATAGCCTTATAAATTTAGATCATTAGACTTAAGTAAAGGTTATATCTATTATACGAAAAAAGCAGTTAATTTCGATAAAATCCAATATCTTAAATTACAAGCATTAAAAAATCAATCAAAAAAGAATTAAAGTGTATTAAAACTGAATAATTGCTAAAAGAACTTAAATAATTGAATCTCGTAGAAATATATTTATTGAGTTACGTGAAGATTGTTATTTTAATAATTGTATTGAAAACACAAATTTCTGAAGAAAGTGTTTTCAATACAATTTTTACAATTGAATCTCGCTTCAGAACATATTTGAAACAGTGCTAAAACAAGTGAGATTATTCAATAAATTATCACGTGTGCATTTTTATCGCAAACGTTTTGATTGTTTTCATTTTAAATAAAATAAACAAAATAAGGAGATAACGTTTTTTCTGTTGGAATCTTTGAGTACGTGAAAAGTAATTATTATTACTATTGTTTGAAATCTACATATAGTATTTAAATAAAAGAGTGAAATAAAGGCTATCTTAAATTTTTAATAAGGAGAAAACTGCAAGTCCATTTTAAATTATTATTTATTGTATATTTTGCACAGGGTCCATTTACTCTAAACGAATTATAATTCATACAAATTTATATTGATATGAGTTATAAAAAAAACAAATATATCGCTTTTAAAAATGCATTAATTAAGAAAATAGTTCGAACCTTTTATCTAATATTTAGACTAAGCATTAAAGGATAATATTTTGATTCATTTTTTTGACTTAGGCTTTCGTCATTCCGTCACGACTTATTATTTTCATTCTAATTTCGCATTTTTATTCAGTAATTAAGTTCGGTATTTAAAAGCATTTTCCATTCACACGCCACGACATATTTTTCTCCGATATTCCTGGAAACTAAATATTGGTCTTCAATTAATTAAAACCAATTATATATATATATCAAAAAAGCTGCTGAACTAAAGCTACCATTACAAGTCTTTCTTAATATAACAATCGGTTACTTTACAAGGCTTTCTTAATATAAAAATCGTTTACAATTAAAAAAGCAATTTATTAAAACTATCCAGAATTCGATCGCCTTAAACGAAGATTATTAAAATTTTTTACTACTGCAATTAAGTAAGTAATACTTATTTTAATTATTCCAACTGCGACAAGGTTTATTCTTGTGCTGCTTTGTTCGTCAGTTTTACGATCTCTCAGAATTTATTTCGATGCAGTAGTATGCAATTTCGGTTGTTGAAGCTTCGGAATTAAAATTTACATAAGCTTCCTTGGTTTATGAACTTCGTTAATGAGACGTATAATAATTCAGTAAACATTTATTCCATACCTGAGGTTGTCTTCCGTGCGATTTCGAAGTTTTAAAGTTCTCTTGCTATTTATGAGCAAATACAAAAGCTAACCTCGACAGATCTTAAATAATAATTACTAGTAGTTAAAAATGTATCCTTTGTACTATGTGTACATTTCAACCACAAAACAGAAAATACTCTACTCTTCAAGTACTTAAATATTAAAGCTTATTTGTAAATGAGACACAATAACTTTATTTTACCACTATATTGTAGTGTTAAAACAAAGTTATTATGTCTCATTTACAAATCATGAAAGATGCACCACGAAGTAAACGCCTCTATCATCAAATAGAAAGAACTTAAATAAGTTATGTTAATATTAACTAATAATATATTTAAATGGATAAAATAACTAAAAACTATGTTTTTAATAAAATATTTAAAGTCATTAAGTTGTAGAAAATTAACTAATAATTAGAAAAACACGAAAACATCTACAACAATGAATCTTATTAAAATTACAAATCAAATCACTTATTGAAACAACTACTTCTATGTCTAATACTTGACAGATATTGAATTATACATAAGTAATTTGCGTGTAATAGCAAGGCTATAAAAGCAACACTCGTTTGAATGTATTTATTTCTGTCAAATAAACTAATAATAATAAAACCTACGTTAAACAGTTTATGAGTGAGTTCGGTTGGTTATTGAAGCTCGTGTAACCGGAAATATTACAAGACCTCTTATAAAAGAGAAAACTCTTGTTTCTGCGTCCCTTGATTTCTAGTTACAAGGGTTACAAGTTATCACTAATCGTTTTATAGGTATAATTACAAGGGAGTTATTCCCACTACACAGTGGTTCAGAATTCAGAGAAGTTATTCGAAAATAAATAAGTAACATATGCTTTTTAGCAAATAAACCTTTCTTTCAACGCTTAAAGAGGAAGGAAAAGTTATTTTTGATAACATTTAAACGAGCAAAGAGAAATAGAGAGAAACAAATTGGATAAGAAATGTTTATTCTGTGTAGATGGAAAATAAACAAACAGTGGATTACGATGGGAGATTAAGATGAGAAGGATGAAATAATAACTTGTGGTGTATTAAATATTATTATATTTAGGTTTTCTACGTTGTATTGATTCAACTGTTTCTAATCAGGACTTAAAAATGTGAAAAATATTGGCTGATACTGTTTTAATATTAATTATTTAATTCTATATGTATAAGGTATTTTATAAATATATCAATTTTGAAATATTTCACATTTACTCGACGAAGCTCTATATTTTTTATTTATTAATATCTTTGTACTCTTTTCTTACAAAATAATACAAAATTTATAATATAAAATATGTTAATATACTTAAAATAAAATTTGTTAGAATTACAGACAAGTTTTCAAGTAAGTGACAAATTAATATAACTAATTAAGTTTTAGCTAATTTTATTATTCGATTCATATTATTAATAAACTTTTTTTTACCTTAGTTATTAAAGATAAAATTCGGAATATTTCTATAATCTATATCTGGCTAGATTTTTAGGATTTATGACGATAACTAAGGGCCAATCGCACAAATGCAATATTTTTAAAGTATTGTGTGCTTAGAATAAATATTATACTAAATTTTGTATCCTTCTTTACATGAATAGATAATACATTTTGTAAGTCGGATATAAGTAGGGTATTAGTTAATATAATTTTAATTTTATGTACAGTAAGTAGAGTATGCATTAAGGCATTAATAAAATATATTTTTTAACCTGGAATAAATGCAGTTTACGGTCTTACTTTAACAAAAAATTCAATAACACATTTATAAGCGAATAAGTTGGTAAAAAGCGAAAATCTTATGACAGTCCCTATAAAAGTTAGATGGCGATAAAATACTTTATAGACTACTTAACACGTCTTCTTATAAGTTTTATCCGACGACGAATATTATACAAAAAATGGCGTTATAAATTAATTATTTATTATTATTATTTACAATTCGTTAAGTAATAATAAATAACTAAAAATACTTCCTGTGTTTTTATTTTATTACAATCATTTAATTAATTAAACAATAATTATTAGAAAGTTAATTTTGTTTCTATATATAATTGTGCGAAATATTAATAAAATAAACGAAATAGAAGAAATAGAGAATTATTTTATTAATAATTATTGCTACATTATGAAAAAAATCAATTAAATACTTGACTCTATAATACAAATAAAACATGTTTTATTCACTTCGTGATAATGTTGATTTATTATTAAAACACAGTGATTAACAGAGTAAGAGAATCAAAATTCTCTTTTTTTTTCACATCAGTTCTTGTTTAATGTTTGGGTTTTAATTGTGGATGACTGGCTAATTGCACCAGTATTTCTACTGGAGAGGAATATCGCAACTGTTTAGAACAAATGTTACCCCATTTTTTAGAGGGCTTATTATTGACAAAATAATTTGAAATGGTTTTTCTTATTAATAAATATTTGAAATATTAAGGTAGAAATTTTGAGGGATTTCAAAAGTGTACTAACTTTTAATCCCTATCAAAATTTCGACTTGAAGCTATTTTTACTACTGTTATTGAAACAAATTTTACGTACTAATATAATTAACTCTAAACAATCAATAAAGTATCATTAATATTAATAGAAATATTTATAACAAAAGTTGTCTTTAATAAATGATTTTTATTCGTGATAAATCTTGAATTTTCACCAAAATTAAATTGTTATAATTATAAATTCAAAGAAACTTTAATTGTCAAAACAGAGTTAGCACTAAGGAATATTAATGATTGTGAGTTAAGAAGAAGCAAAATAGGCAAAATTATTAAAGAAGCAAAATTTGAAAACACTTCAAACTCTTCTACATTAGAATACATAAAAAAAAACAAAATAAATTCAAATTACCTAACCATAACAGAAGCTGACAAAGGCAACTCATTAATCATATTAAAAACAGAAGACTACAGACAAAAATTAAACAGTTTATCGATACATCAGAAATTTCAATTACTTAAAGAGCTAAAAACAGAAATCACTAAGACTTATTCGATTCTCTCAGGAAAAAAAAACTCAAAAATTTTACTTATGAACCTATTTTGCACTAGATTAAATTGGTTTAATTAAAATCCGACAAACTCGTCAGACGAATCAGATCAATTACTACATATATAAGTTATAAGCTTATAAGATTTCTCTCAAACTAAACTCATTATTTAAAGAAATTACAAATCACTCTTCCGATCCTCACTCAATTAAAAATTCTTTAGACCTTACCCATAAATTATTTCAATTTAAACTAGAAAATAATATAAGAAGGCTTTTGCTCGACATAACAAATATGTTTTCACAATTCCTCAAAACGAATGTATTTAATTAGTAAAGATTATATTTGATAAAAGTTGGGGTAACATCACTTTCATCTAATATAATCTTTACTAATTAAATACATTTGTTTTGAGGAATTTTTCTAACCAAATTTTTAAATCTCCTATAAATTTACCTTGCATTTGTTTCTCATGAATCACTTTGTTTGTACATTAGATCTAGATCTGGATTTATTCTTTATAACTTTGTTTTTCTTGATAATGACCCAGTGACGAAATTAGTCGGATATTAAAATAAAAAAATAAAGTGAAATCAACTACTTATTATTTCTACAAATTGTTTTAAAGCACACCTTTTTTACATTCGATGATAAATATTATGAACTATTATGATAGAAGGCTTAGCAATGGGCCCTCATCTTAACCCATTGCTAGCAGAAATCATGAAAACAAATTGTTTTACAGCACATCCTTTTTGTGATTCAATGATAAATATTATGATCAGAAAGAAGGCTCAGCAATGGACTCTCCTTTTAATCCATTGCTAGCAGAAATATTCATGGCAAACCCAAAAAATATCTTTCTAAATTGCATAATGGGCAAAATTACATACGTTTTTGGTATAGATATGTGGACGACATTTTAGCCGACTTCACCGAGACGAACAGATAGTTAAATATGTTCTTAAATTGTACTAATTCCATTTATTCTAACATACTATTCACTTTGTTAAATTTGATTCTCGTTTATCACGTGGTGAAATATTTTTAATATTACGGATTGTTTATAGAAAGACACTTGGTTGGTTTCACAATTTTTTACGATTTATTCCTAGATAATAATGTAAAAATCGAAATCGTAAAAACCAAGTGCCTTTCTATAATCAACCCTTAATACTATTCACATTAGAACACAAGAAAAATATTAAGTACCTTGATATTTCAATCACAAATATAGACAATCAGTTTCATTTTGAAATATATAGGAAACCAACGTTCACTGATTTACTTATACCGTCTAATTCAAAACACCCCCTCAAACATATATTAGTATATAACGACCTAGGCAAACAGGTTCTGAGCTGCCTTAGAAGATAAGTATATTAAAACACTTTATTTACAGTTTCTTCACTGTTCATTTTCCAGTTTTATTTACCAGCTAAATACATATCTAAAAATTTTGCTTTTGCATGAGATATTGGTACTTTTAATGAGAATATTAAATTTATGTTTTTTTTCATTAATTGTGAGTTTGTTGGTAGAAAACCATTTCGTGGCATCTTTTCCATTTATCTGTTCTAATGCGGTGGCTAAAACCTACGCTTTATTTAATAGCGTTGTATCGTCTGCATATAAGACAAATTTGTATTAGTTACTGGAAGACCATTGATATTTATCAAAAATATAAATGGATCCTTGCGGTATACCACGCTTAATTTCCTTTTTATCAGAGTTTAAATTATTTACATTAACAATTTGTTGTCTTTTGTCAGATACAAGTTTATTAATCGACAACTGCTAGGATGTAAATTATTAGGATATAATTTTTGGTGGAGAATGCCACATTCTTTTTTACAGTATATACTACTGACAATTTCAATGTTAGGCCAACCGATAGTGGCAGATTTGTCAAAGCTGTAATAGATACTCCGTGTTCTTTAAAGTGTAATAATCAAACTATATTCGAATTTATTGATATCTTAAAATCTTCCAGCTCTAATAGACCTAATAATATACCGTGCTATTAAACTTAATAAAGTGCACCTAATAAAAGGATTAATTAAGCACTTGGTTATGTTTCACTATTTTTTAAAATAGTGAAACATAACCAAGTGCTTAATTAATCCTTTTATTAACATAAAAATGTTTCACCACGGGTTAAGTGAGAAATTAATTAATCGTAAAGTGCACCTATACTTTAGTTCAGCCTCTATTTATTTTATTCAATAGATCGATCGCCAAACGGTCATTTCCAGATTGTTAGAAAACTAGTTATTTAATCCCTACTTTTAAAAATGTGAGAGACATGATGTTTCTAAATATCGAAGGATTTGTATACAATCTATTATTACTTAACTGTTCGAAAGCATTATTTCCAAGCAGCTCTATTGGTAAAGTTCAAAATTGATAATAATAATAATTTGTTTATTCAAATATTACACAACATTTACCAGTTAGAGCATAGTATAAGAGGTAAAAACTCTGAAATGGTCAAAAGAAATAAGAGCATATTTAAGTAATAAACAATACAAGTATTCTTAAAAATAAATTAGTATACACTTAAACTATAGTTAGTTCTTATTTTAAAAAATCAATAAATTCAGCAACAGAATAAGGTTGAATACTTAAAATTTAATTAAACGCTTCTGATTTGAACTTTTTAAAATTAGTTAAGTTAGTTTTTAATGCAGGGGTAAAATACTGAAAAACCTAATGCACGCGTAAAATGCTGATTTTTCTGTTAACGTGAGTTTGTGAAGTGGATATATTAAATTATGTTTGTGCCTGGAAACATCTCTTCCGCATTCTTTAAACATATGTTTGTTTCTTTGGCAAAATTTAAGACACTCGAAAATATACAATCCTGGTACAGTTAGCAGCCACTGTTCTTTGAAATAACCTTGACAAGAATGTTGATGCTTAATTGAAAACATTATTTTCATGGCATGTTTTTAGATTATAAATACTTGATTTAACTCAGTTGGGGCACCCTAATGAATTATACCAAATCTTAAATGTGATACAAAAAAGTAAATAATTGTTGAGGCCTCTACTTTGTGATACATTCTTATTAATAAATGATTTTAAATACCTATAGTATAGTTTGAAAATGACAGAATATCTGTCGAAACTATAGTCACATTAAAAATAAAAGTGTGTGATATATAAAAAGGTATTTAAAATCATTTATTGATACAAAAAGGCTTAATATACATCTACAACGATACAAGTTCAGTTATTTTAGTAACATTTTGGCGCTTAAATTTTTACACAGATTTTCAATATGAACCTTCCAATTAATATTCACATCTGTATAGACCCCTAAAAATCTTAGGCTTTTTTCAAATACAATTTTATTTTAAACCAATACATTTCCGGATTAACGTCTGCTGACCGGTTATTTGCTTTATACAGTATATAGTGGAGTTTTTTCGTTATTAAGAATCAATTGATTCCCCAATTTTGAATTTCCATTATTGAACTGTCCAATTGAGCTTCCAATTTATTTAAATTTTCTGATGAAATTATTAAATTTGTGTCGTCTGAAAAAGATGTTATGTAATGTTTATTGATATTCTCTAACATGAATATATCATTCAATTAAATTACAAACAATATCGGGCCAAGAACACACCCTTGTGCCACCCCTCTTTTAAAAGTCAAACTATTTGATCTTGCAAATTGATTATTGGTTTTTAGTTCAACAATTTGCTGCCTGTCCACCAAATACGATTCGAACCGTTTATTAGCCACGCCTCGTATCTCATATTGATTTAAATTGTCGAGTAATATTTGATGATTAATCGAGTCAAGGCATAAGTGAAGTCTAGAAAAACCCCACATGTAAATATTTCGTTCTCTAGGCCCTTAATTATGTGTTTTATATACTCCCAAAGTGCTAAATCAATGTCTTTATTCGGTAGGTAACCGTATTGTCTACTGTCAAGTATTTTGTTTTTAGCAAGAAAATTTAACAACCTATCCGAAATAACTGATTCTAACAACTTATACAACGTTGTTAATATAGTATTTGGCCTATAATTTTCTATGTTTTGTTTATTTCCTTTTTTTATGCTCCAGAACAATATGGATTAAAATCCTGTAAATCCACCACACCTATTTTACTGTAGTACTCTTCATAACTGTCGTAACGCTGTGTATACCAACTTTTATAAAGCGTTAGATTGCTTGTCGCATAAATTACTACTCGAGAAACTTTGTTAGAACTATTAGGATTTAATAATCAGGTTGTTGTGTGGCTCCGGAGTTTTCTTGAGAACAGGTTTCTGATTGTTAAAATCGACATGTTTGCGTATGACTTCAGTAGTTCCTCGAGAGTCTCACATGGGACCTGTTCTTTTCAATTTGATTATTAATGATAAAATAATGTATAAAACCGCGATGGCGTCTGAAGCAAATAATGAAGTTGGTTTCCAAGGGGAAGAGTGTACGCAAAGTGAATAATCCGTGTTATTTCGATAATTGTGGCAATCCAGCAATCCAAAATGCTTAAAAAACCATCTAATCCAGTTAAAAATATTAATAAAGAATACAAACATAGAAGTTAGTAGGATATTCTACTACAGTAACATATTCAATTCTACGCTATTGCATAATTCATATTACAAAAACATACTCTAAGAATTATGAAACAAAACTTAGGTATAATGAATCCTGAAGGGGAAAATTTAAGAATGAAAAATTATTGACAGTAGCTGCAATTTATATATACGAATGTGTAACATTTATAAAGAAACATTACAAATATTTTTCTGATAATACAATGAATAACAACTATAATACTACAAAAAATGGTAATAATACATATATTTCACGTATATGCACAAAAAAAAGAAGCACATTATTCTTGCATCAAAATTAGGAATATCTTACCAGGTAGAATAAAAGATTGTAAAGCTTAGTTCATTGAGGAAGAAATTATTTAATTATCTATGTTATATTCAACCATGCACTATAGATCAATTTGATCTTGTTATTTGGTAACATTTTTTGTAGTTCTTGACGCTATTTTAGGTTTTTGTTATATTTTACTTGCATATGTAGTTTTATTTTAATATATTATGTTTTATGTATAATATGGCAAACCATAACAATAAAGACAATTTATTATTATTATTATTATTATTACAATTTAAGCAAAATTGCAATTTTTATTTTACACAGATGATAGGTAATCTAAATAAATTTGAATATTGGTGTAACCCAAATAAATTGCAGCTAAATATTAGTAATTGTGAAGTTATAAGTTTCTATCATAGTCATAGTAAATATGTTGTTAATTATACAATTTAGAAAGTATTGGATAATGTCAAAGAATTGCACGATTTAGGTATTACTAATAATTGTAAATTGCATTCACTATTCACATTCAAAACATTGTTTACAGGGCGGTAAAAATGTTAAGATTTGTCATTTGAGTTGGAAAAGATTTCTTCATATATACTCTAAAACCTCTAAGGTTAATTAAAGAAGTATGATATTGTTAACACTTCTTTAATTAACTATTAAAATTTGCGATTGATTAGTTGCTGTCTCGTAGCAGTTATCAAGACCTCTATTTCTGTTTAAATTAGTAACTATATCGACAGTGCTGAATTATTGCTTATGCTAAATATTTGGTATCAATCAAATGGTATGGCTACCAGAAATAATACTATTTAGATTTTAATTTTTTTCTTCAGAATGGAAGAACGTCTCGAAGAAATGAACTCCGTCCGGATCTCTTCAATTAAAATTTTAGTAATATTATTCTTAGTAGTATGTATTTTTGATTAATTTACGAAGAGAAACAAAGTAATAAATAAATAAAATAACTACTCATCGCACAAATTTCGGATCATATAATACTATATCTAAGATGATGAGAATTGCTAATATATTTCAACAAAACTTTCATTTATTCTCTAAATTTAAATATGTTATTTTTAAATAAAGCATTAAATTAAACTAAAATGAAAACATGCAAGATAGGAATTAGGAATAATACACTTGTTTTGTCTCACATATTTACTATCAATTTCCTGACACGTGTTTCGGCGATTGCTCATTCTCAAAGGAATATAAAAATTAATCATTAGCAATCGCCGAAACACGTGTCAGGAAACTGATAGTAAATATATGAAACAAAACAAGTGCCTTATTCCTAATTCCTATTCAGTGAGTTATATGTTTGACCAAGAGTGTAGCAAAGCAAGTATCAATCATGAAAACATGCAATTGTTAGGTAGAGAAAGCAGATACTTCCAAAATCATATCACTCTGTTCTAATCTTTTCGTTTATTTCCATTCTACCACATTATTACAGATAGGTTTCTAAGACAAAACGAGATGAGCGTTTGTTTTAACCATTTTACCTTTAAACCACTTTTACCAAGAACCAGACAATACAGACAAGGATTTACAATTGGATGACCTACCAATGACGTGGAAACAAAGACAGTGTGAGTTAGAAGGGTTCCAACTAAAATCATAAAATGAGATCGCACACCTAGCAAGCTTTCTTTAAAGGCAAATCCACACAGCCATTCCTTAAAGCTATGACCCTTTCAAATATTTAGAATTTATTTAGATCAATATAAACAGGTGGGATTAAAAAAAATATTATTTCTTGAAAAATTTTCACACATCTCTTGGCGAAACTTTATTATACAATCAATAAAAAAATATAAATATCACTATACTGACCTATGTAACCGTTACTATGTAACAATTCACGATAAACACTTTTTTGTGAGAATATATGTAGATTTGTTTTCTGTAATGTGTATTTTATATACCAGAAGTACTCAGGCATATTTTTTTTCTTTTGTTTAATTCTCACTGAAATCAACCTTATGTTTTACATGTAAATAAAAGTTTATAAAATTAATCGTTTCACATTTCAATACATAAAATAACATCCTAATTTAGAATTTGCTAACTGTGCCTGTTATTTGGGTTATGTAACTTTTAACCACACCGAAAGGTAGAAGGGCAAATGATTAAATAATAAAATAAAACTTTTAAATTAATTTTAACCGTATAATATAAGAACTTAAGATAATCACGCCGTTTAAAGGTTAATAAAGATTTTTAATATATTCATATTGCTTAAACATTCATATATATTCAAATATTACAATTTTATTATATACCCACCTTTTTCAAGCATTTTATAATTAAACATCTCCGTACAATCTGTTTTTCAATACTTGTTTGCATAAGCGCTTTTTTTCACTTTCAGTTCTTTCGTCTTTCATTTGCAAATCGTTAGCATAACTTAACAAACATCGCAAATAATTATTATGCTTATAAATGAAAAGGAAAATAAACGCAGAAAAATATTTATTTGACCCAATTATTTAGAATAATAATAACGATTAATCAAATGTATACTATTATATGATATAAAAAAATATGTATCTTTAAATAACAAATTAGAATATTTTCTAATTTAAGGTCTGAATATTTATATAACAAAATATATTAAGTTCAAATTACAAATTGATTTATAGGTGCAGTTTTATAAAAATTTAAGTAATAAATAAGCTTGTCAATTTGGATTTTAATGTGTATTTTTATTGTAAAATTAATTGTCATGCTTAATTTGTAATTAATATTCTATATACTTAACTTATTGTTTCCTTATAAATGATCTACCGTTAACAAAGAATAAATAAATAAATAAATTAGAATGCATTATTTTGAGCATTTCTGGACCGCAAATTTATATATTAACACTTTTATTTAGTCTTCCTTTATATCCACCACTAATATATGTCGTTTCTACGTGCGTATTTACCTTAGTATATATAATTTGTTTATAAAGTGATTGTTTATACTGAGTAATAACAAACATGTTCTACTCTAGAAATAATTATTTATTTTTGCGCTTGAAATATCAACTAGAATTATTATCATATCACTGTATCCGTCTTATAAAAAGATTAAAAAATGTTAATTCAAAATATAAGCTATTTATTTTAGAAATATAATTAACTCTACAATAAAACACAAGTTTATCTACAACCAACGTAATTTAAATTTCCTATAGAAATATGAATATATTAATAAATTGTATATTTGTGTATTTTAATGTTTCAATAACAAATATTTATATTAAAGTAAATTATATTATTATTTAGAGAATATGATGACTAAACTATAAAAAGTAGTAGAAAAAAGTTAAACGTTTTTCTGTTATTCATTAAAAATGTACTACGAAGTGAACGCCTTCAAAATTCAAGATATAAACTATTCAAATTAAAAATACAATTAATTAAATTCTGTTAACCCGTGGTTATAAATAATTAAAATAGTAAAACAAAAAGAAGTGTTTAATTAACCTTCTAATTGACATAAAAAAATACGACAACATTTCGTAACTCTACAACAATGAGTCTTGCTAGGACTACAAAACATTTTACTTATTGAAACAACCACTTCTTTGGCTAATACCTCGACAATTAAAATTTGGTTTCCAATTTAAAACTAGACTTAACCATAGTAGAATATAGTACACATGTTATTAGCAAATTAAATTATACTAAAATATTTTAATTTCGTCAACGTGTTCTATTTTACAACATATTTTTAATATAAGTATGTTCGTCCAAATTATACAAAAATTTTATGTTAAAATACCCGTGGGGGTATAACCACCGAAATGACTGGACGCAAGAATTAACCCTTTACAATCACTCACAAACGTGTATGTAAATGTTTCGTGGCGAATTTACATACCATAACTGGAATTCCTCAAAATAACAAAAAAAAAAGGGGGCGAGATTAATAACTATGCAAATGCGTTTGCAATAATTTAAAAACGTTTAACCACACGGTAAAATAAAGTCCGCGGAATCTAAATTTATAACGGCAATTTCTAGTTTTATGGACCGTTACGTTTGATATTGCGGGGGAAATCGTGAAAATGTTCAGGCCGGAAAATATGTGTACAGATTGTAAATAAATGTACCAACCTTTCGGGGAATCAACAGGGGCCGGAGCACATGTACCGAAATTTCTAACCGTCGAATTCTTTCTTTTCAACAACGCGGTTTATCGATGAACTAATCCGGAAAAGACGCGGCTCGGTTTTGCAATTATTATTCGGCTGTAATTTTTTATTCTGTTATTATTGAAATACGTGTATCACGCGGGCTCGGTTCCGAAGAGGTCGTTTCTGAGAGCGACGGATGCTAAAGAGCGTCGGTCCAGGACTGCCTGGGATTTCAGGCACCGCGACGCTTTGCACGTTGCTTCTGGTTGTGCGCCTGCTCCGCTTCGACAGAAGTCAGTTTTACATGAAATGTTTTTTTCGTCGAAAGCCGGCCTTTTTCTCTCGACTTCGGACGATAGGCAAATATGATTGCAGGTGGTCATCCGTATTTACATAAAATAATAGTTATTAATTTTAATTCTCCAATTCGCCTTTTCTACTACTTCTTTATGTAAATTTGTAATTTTAAATTTGCATTTCCGCACGGTGGTAATAATACGTGTGCAATTAAGTTTTATGCAGTTTTTAAATGTAATTTAACAGGTGTACGATGAGGCCTTGTCACTGGATACGTTTTTGACTTTTCGACGTCTTCATTTCAGTATTGAGTTATGAATATTCATCGCATCGTATCTGTCAAAGGTATTAATTACAAAGTAAATTTATTTATTTTAAAGTAGAAACAGGAGATATACTAAACTATCTGGAATATTCTACACTCATACACAAGAAACACCCAAATAAATATAAAACGAATATACTATCATATGTATAATTATATAGGTATTTCATTACAACCTATTGATATAAATATTTCATATTAAGGGTTGTTAATATTAAGAATGTTTCACCACGTGATAAACGAGAACCAAATTCAACAAATAAATATTTCATATTATAGCAAACCCAAGTTTAGACTATAACTAAAGTTATTTAAGATTTTAGGTTTTATTCATTTAAAAGTTTAAATTAAATATTGATTTACAGGTGCAGTATTATGAAAATACTTTTATTACTTTTATTTTCATAATTTGATTTAGACCTTATCGATTACCAAATTTTATACAAAATTTAAAAAATCAAATATATTGTAGGTGATTAATTATGCAAAGATTTAATTAATGTAAAGAAGCATTGTTATAGTTTATTTCCAAATCTTACTAATTGTAAAATTCATAATATCTTTAACTTATTTCCTGCTTCTTCCATAGATATTGTAATACAAAAGATATTTTTCTAATGAATCCAATTTATCCATTATGATTATTTCTGTTTGTAAAATTGCTATAAATAGTGTGAAATTTCCATATTTGGTGTAACTTTACATCAAATTTCAGCTTTTTGTAATGTAAAATTATGAAAAATCATTATGATTTATTAATTGTTCTTTCTACCTCCTTTCTACAAAGATGCCGCTAGAAAAATGTCTTCCCAGCATGTTGCAAACTAAATGTCCATGCTAAGATACCAAAAACAAACACAATTCTTATCAAAACAAGCTCAAAACTGTTGCAACAGCTCATAAACTTCAAGAAAACCGACCTGAATCAAATCCGTCGAAACTTAATCACATTTTAGAAGATTAGCAAAATCACTTGGTTTTGTTGCACTGTTTTAGAAAATGTGTTTTAATTAATCTTCTAATTAACATACAAATCTTTCACCAGGGGTTAAGTGAGAATTTAATTCATCGTTTAATCACACATACTCTGACATCCTTTTCTAAGGGGCA
Source organism: Ontholestes murinus (assembly GCA_963969525.1). NCBI lineage: Eukaryota > Metazoa > Arthropoda > Insecta > Coleoptera > Staphylinidae > Ontholestes > Ontholestes murinus. The sequence continues at coordinate 59,165,828 of OZ018396.1, forward strand.
GAATCGATACCCTTCCGGAATTCAACGCTGAATCTACGAAAAATTTAAACTTCAAAAAAACAAATTTCATCATCTACCAGAAAATTTTAGTAATCTATTAAAGACAACAAAACCAAAGACCGTCTATAATTTATTCAATTGCAAACTCGATACTGCATTCCCAAGCATTTTGGAACAAGAACCTAATTTTGTATTGTCTCCAACAACAATTTCGAACAAGGCAATATTACGTAGAAACAGCAATCAGTAACTTAAACCAAAATAACGCTGTATTTCAGAGAAGCTAAACATAATCATTCCATGCATTTAAATCACTGCGTCTAAATGAATAAATTTTAAACCTACGTGCAAATAAAGGAAATGCGGCCGTCCTTCTAAACAAAACCGATTACCGAACAAAAATACTTTCCATCTTAGATGACACCACTTATGTCCTAATTGCCACAGATTCGGTCACCTACCTGGAAAAGACTACAAAGACCTAAATTAATGCCTTTATGCTGGACTCAAAGACAAAGAGAACGATTATCCTACGAGAAAAATCATCCAAATGTCTCAAACGTAAAAAAAAAACAAACAACATTTTCTGGAGCTCATAAAACCTCACAAATTAAAAGAAAACGACTTTCTCGTAAGTTTCAGGGTAGTTTTGTTGTTTACACAAAAGTGCCAATAAACGAGGCCATCCTCGAAACAAAAAAATCCTTGTCTGATTATAAACTAAACCTAATCATGTACTGTACATCAAACATCTCTTTTATGAATGATAATAGAAGATATCAGCAGAATTGACCGATCCTTTAAGCAAAATCTTTCACCCTTGTGACTTTCATGGATTTAGAAGGGGCATTTGATAAAACCTTCTTACCAAAGATAACAGTTGCACTTCTACGTAGGGGAGATCCGATGGCCTTAAACCAGTGGATATCTAACACGCCGCAATAAGTTTCTCGCATCGAAAGAAGTCAAATATTTTGGCATTCTAGATTAGATGCCCATCTGATGAAGAGATCCAAGAAAGCATGCAATGCAGGCGAGCTGTTGGGAAAACTAGAGGACTATAGATCTATATGGCCATCGTGCGGACACTGTTACACTGTTGGCATAAACATCAGTGGCCTGATCGACTATAGAAGCCCTGCTGAACCTGCCACCCTCAAACATTTATAAATTAGTATGTTGCATTAAGCAAAACATTCACAATTTTACAATTCATAGTGAAAATCATAAATACCAGACTAGGCAGTGCAATCTATTACAAACTAACAACCATACCACAACACTGTTTGTTCAATAAATCCTTCTAATTTGGAAGGAAGATAATTTAAAACTTATTACCAGAAGACATAAAGCTACTGGAAATGTCTTAAGAAATATGTTAAAGATAAACTTATGTCTAGAGCTGAATATTCAATTGATGGCTTCACGTTTTGGCATTCTATTAACGGTAACAATGTGTATCTATATGTGTATATTTTTTGTATAATAATGTAATACAGTTAATATATGTTTGAAGTTCACATCTTACTTGTACTATGAATTTGTGTCATTAGGGAAATTTAAACTGTTGTTCTGCTCCATATATTTATAGAGAAGTAAGTGTTTTGTCATAGATTAATTTACATTAAGTTTAAAAATGATCAGTTTATAATCGAAACTCGAGTCACTTAAAAATAAAGTGTGATATCAACAAAATAAACGTTTTTGTTTCATTTTCCAAAATGTATCATGAAGTAAACGCCTCAACCATCAATCAATTAACAGGTATATTTAAAAACGAAAAACGAAAAACGAAGCTTACGTGAATAAAGTTAATATAACAGAGAACAAACTGCGGCTTTAAGGCTACGAGCAATGGTGAAAATCTTAAAGAATTTCAGAGAAAGAAATCCAGAGATTATGATGCCGGTGGACAACATCCCTCGAAAATTTATATTCACTAGAAAGCTTCAAAGAGACCTGAGATACGAAAACTCAGGAGTAGGAAGCAAATACAAAGACATTCATATATACACTGATGGATAGTTGACGAAAAGAGGTGCAGGTGCAGGTGTATGAATGTATTGCAAAAACCTGTCCCTGAAAAAACGTTCTACACTAAGTAAGACAATGAACAAAGCAACAAAGGTGGAATTTGTGGGTATACTATACGCAGCAAAGGTAATCTCTGACAAGAAGATCAAGAGAAAAAATATTTACATCATAACGGATAGCACAGCAGCAATTTCGTTCATTGCTAGCTGTAAAATTACATCAGCATTAACGCTGGAATGTTGCGAAGCCTTGTGACTATAAGGCATATAATATATACCCTATGCTAAGTGAAAGGGTACAAAAACAGCAGAGGTAACAGTATAGTAGATGGTTTGGCGAGGAAGGCAACCGGAAGAACCCTTACAAGATTTGATTACTCTACTCATCAGACATCCTAAGAGTCCCTCTTGCTACAATTCTGGCGTTTGCCAAGGAATGAAAACTCAGATGGGAGGACGTACAAAGGACTCACTGGGGGCTACATGCATCGGACCTCTCTACCTTCCCATCGGACAAATCCAAATCCAAAAATCGAATCGAACATACCGCCAAATAGAAGGAGTACTAATAGGGTCATCACTATCACCTGTTCTCGCCAACATATGTATGGAAGACTTCCAAACCCAGACAGTTAAACCATCTTTATGGCTACGTTACGTGGCCAATACATTCGTAATTTGTCCACACGACAATGAACGATGTAACGAATTCCTGGAGCACCTCAACAGCATTCATCCCAAAATCAAATTCACGATGGAAATAGGAGATAAGAAAAAAATCTCATTCTTCGATATCCTCCTTATCAAGAAATCAGATAGATCGTTCGAACTCGCCGTATTTTGAAAACTAATCCACACAAACAGATACCTCTATGCAGAGTCAAACCACCCAGTCCAGAAAAGATCAGTAGTAAAATTTTACGATCAGAGCTTTTAGCAGACACATTCCATAAACGTGAATAATTCAATCGATACTTGTTTTGCTACATTATTGATGGAACCAAATTTTCATATTGGGAGAAGTAACCGAAACACGTGTCAGTTACCTGATAATAAACAAATGGAAAATAACAAGTGTATTACTTCTCCCAATGTGAATAATTCAAGTCAAATATGCACTAATACAGACCGGTTTCACACCTGATTATAATTTCAAAAAGGCGATTAAATCAAAACCATGGACAAAATCCGATGAACCACCGACAGGAAAAGCGTCATAGGTATAAAAGGTATAAGGGACAAAATTAGTGGGATACTCATAACGTTGCAACAGCCTTCACGACAACAAGAAAAATACGAAACCTAACAGAGAGTCACAAGGATAAAATTCCATTGGAATAGTTACCTTTGGAATTTCCTTGAATGTCTTCCAAAACACGTTTTTACCTCTTTTAGAGACCTTTCAGAAAATTGTCATTATTTAAACGACAATTATGTCTAAATAGCTATAACTGTTACTAGCATTTTTTTCGATTTGTTACATTAAAGATAAAAGATTTTATATTGAAAACCAGAATACATGAAATATTAAACTAAATTCAATAGCTAAAAATCAAAATTATAAAATGTTAGTCTAAACGCAATGGTTTATGTTTAAACGTTGATTGAACGCTAATATGCCAGAGCTACTTTTAGTTGAAAATTATTTATTTGCTGTAACAGATAGAGAAAATATAAAATATTAAAGTATAAATACAAATATCATATTAGTATGATATGATTAAATGATTTTGGTGTTAAAAATTTAATTCCCTGAGATTTTTTGTAAGCAAACAGAAACCAAAAATGAATAATATTTAATAGCAAAATTAGTAGACCCTGAAGTTACCAATATTCAATGTGATTTTCGAAAATGTTTTAGTATAGCTTAGATTAATTTATTGACTTTACAAGTAATAACACACATTTACAATAACTTTAAAATTTAGATCGCAGGGGTTGAAGGCGGAATTCACAAAGCAGTGTTCTTCCACTCAAACCATTATTTCCTATAACCGATAATGATTTAAGCATTACTTAAAAATATACTAAAAATTTTATACTGTAATGTATCAACTTGAATTAATTAACCTTTTTTATTACTGTAATTCGTAAACGCATGATAAAATTGATTTAAAAATACGACAAAACGTGAAAACATTCAGTTTATTAGTTGCTTGCTATTCATAAAAAAATTTCAGGATAATAGGTATTATACTAAACCAATACAAAACTTTCACCTTATGTAATAAGAAGTCAACTTAATTTTAATTTAGATTTAATCGATGGCTGGTTTAGTTGGTGTATTCATAAGTAAGAAAAAGTAAAAGGAAGTGTTAAGGTAGGTTTAGGCCCAAGACCAGTAGAACTCCTTACCATCCCGTCTTTTGTTTATTCCCTCAGAAATGCTTGTAAAGTTTTTGTTATATGTTAGATTAAATATGTCTCTACCGTTTATAGTACCAGTTTTGTTTTAACTGAATTTACGATAAATAAAATTCTCACTTAACCCGTGGTGAAATATTATTATATTAATTAGAGGTTAATTAAACACTTTGTATTATCCGATTTTGAAATACGACACTTGTTTGGTTTCATATTGATATATTCAGTTTCCTGATAGGTGTTTCGGTCAATGGCGACCATTCTCAAAGGAATTACAAAATTAACTTATTAACCAGACGTCATTGACAGAAACACGTGTCAGGAAACTGAATATACCAATTTGTAACCAAACAAGTGTCTTATTTCAAAATCAGATGATATTTTATTTTCGTTTCATTAACAGTGCAGTGAGCAAAGTATTTACCGTATTAAACTCTTGGTGTTGTCTCACAATTTTTATATATTTCTTCCACTAGCTTCTGACCAACAGTGAATATATTTAAATTGTGAAACAACACCAATAGTTTAATTAACTTCTAATTAACTGAATCTAGCCTATGAATGAAACTATGTCTGGTAATCAGTTATTTACTATATAATGAGCAGAGTATTCAAAATGTTCTTGTGAGACTATTTCATAGCCTATGATTCAGATAGTTCTTTGATTCGAACAGTTTGTTTCTATAATTGTAACGACAAAACGAATGTAAATTTGACTTTTCAATGCACGTTTGCGTCGTTGCCACTTTGTTTTCCATAATGGTATAGTAATTATTTTATGGAAAATTAAAAGTACGTTCTTTTATTAAGATATTTTGTAATTTTCAGGTTGATTCATTGGTTGTTTCAGTTTTTACAATTTTTTAAAACCGCCGAATGCAATTTTCATTCCACAATTCATGTTTACGCCGTGGCCATTGTGTTTTCCGCAATGGCAGAGCAATTGTTTTATGCGTATTTAAAACTACGTTTCTTCTTAAACGTTGAGAGATTTATTTGAGATTTATTCCTTAATTGATTAATTTTTTACAATTTTTAAAACCAAAGAATGTAATTTTAATTATTTTACTGCATGTTTGCTTTGTTGCCATTTTGTTTTCCGTAATGGTAGAGCAATTGTTTTATGAAAAATTAAAACTAGGTTCCTCTATTAATATAAATTGCGAATTTCAGGTTGATACCTTAGTTGATTCAGTTTTTACAATTTTTTAAACCACCGAATGCGATTTTCATTCCTCGATTCATGTTTACGCCGTTGTCATTTTATTTTCCGCAATGATATAGCAATTGTTTTGTGGGTATTAATAAAAACGTTTATTCTTAAATATATTTTATGATTTTAAGGTTTATTCCTTGATTGATTAATTTTTTACAATTTTTAAAACCAAAGAATGTAATTTTAATTTTTCAATGCATGTTTGCGTCGTTGCCATTTTGTTTTCAGTGATGGTAGAGCAATTGTTTTGTGGAAAATTAAAAATACGTTCCTTTATAAATGTATTTTGTAATTTTTAGGTTGATTCCTTTGTTGATTCAGTTTTTACATTTTTTTAAACCACCGAAAGCAATTTTCATTCCCCAATTTATGTTTACGCCGTTGGTATTTTGTTTTCCGCAATGATATAGCAATTGTTTTATGGGTATTTATAAATACGTTCCGTTTTAAACGTATTTTATGATTTTAAGGTTTATTCCTTGATTGATTAATTCTTTACAATTTTTTAAACCAAAGAATGTAATTTTGACTTTTCAATGCATGTTTACGTCGTGATGGTAGAGGAATTGTTTTATGAAAAATTAAAACTACGTTCCTTTATTAATATAAATTGTGAATTTCAGGTTGATTCCTTAGTTGATTCAGTTTTTACAATTTTTTAAACCACCGAAAGCAATTTGTATTTCCCAATTTATGTTTACGCCGTTGGTATTTTGTTTTCCGCAATGATATAGCAATTGTTTTAAGGGTATTTAAAAATACATTCCTTTCTACACATATTTTATGATTTTGAGGTTTATTCCTTGATTGATTAATTTTTTACAATTTTTAAATCCAAAGAATATAATTTTGACTTTTCAATGCATGTTTACGTCGTTGCCATTTTGTTTTCAGTGATGATAAAGCAATTATTTTATGGAAAATTAAAAATACGTTCCTTTATAAACGTATTTGGTAATTTTTAGGTTGATTCCTTTGTTGATTCAGTTTTTACAATTTTTTAAACCACCGAAAGCAATTTTTATTCCCCAATTTATGTTTACACCGTTGGTAATTTGTTTTCCGCAATGATATAGCAATTGTTTTATGGGTATTTAAAAATACGTTCCTTTTTAAACGTATTTTATGATTTTGAGGTTTATTTCTTAATTGATTAATTTTTTACAATTTTTAAAAACCAAAGAATGTAATTTTGACTTTCAATGCATGTTTACGTCGTTGCCATTTTTTTTCAGTGATGGTAGAGCAATTGTTTTATGGAAAATTAAAAATACGTTCCTTTATAAATGTATTTTGTAATTTTTAGGTTGATCCTTTGTTGATTCAGTTTTTACAATTTTTTAAACCACCGAAAGCAATTTTTATTCCCCAATTTATGTTTACGCCGTTGGTATTTTGTTTTCCGCAATGATATAGCAATTGTTTTATGGGTATTTATAAATACGTTCATTCTTAAACGTATTTTATGATTTTGAGGTTTTTTCATTGGTTGATTAATTTTTTACAATTTTTAAAAACCAAAGAATGTAATTTTGACTTTTCAATGCATGTTTACGTCGTTGCCATTTTGTTTTCAGCGATGGTAGAGCAATTGTTTTATAAAGAATTAAAAATACGTTCCTTTATAAACGTATTTGGTAATTTTTAGGTTGATTCCTTTGTTGATTCAGTTTTTACAATTTTTTAAATCACCGAAAGCAATTTTTATTCCCCAATTTATGTTTACGCCGTTGGTATTTTGTTTTCCGCAATCATATAGCAATTGTTTTATGGGTATTTATAAATACGTTTATTCTTAAACGTATTTTATGATTTTGAGGTTTATTCCTTGATTGATTAATTTTTTACAATTTTTTAAAAACCAAAGAATGTAATTTTAATTTTTCAATGCATGTTTACGTCGTTGCCATTTTGTTTTCAGTGATGGTAGAGCAATTGTTTTATGGAAAATTAAAAATACGTTCCTTTGTAAACGTATTTTGTAATTTTTAAGTTGATTCCTTTGTTAATTCAGCTTTTACAATTTTTTAAACCACACAAGCAATTTTCATTCCCCAATTCACGTTTACGCTGTTGCCATTTTATTTTCCGCAATGATATAGCAATTCTTTTATGAGTATTTATAAAATACGTTTATTCTTAAACGTATTTTATAATTTTGAGGTTTTTTCATTGATTGATTAATTTTTTACAATTTTTAAAAACCAAAGAATGTAATTGTTTTATGGAAAATTAAAAATACGTTCCTATATAAATGTATTTTGTAATTTTTAGGTTGATCCTTTGTTGATTCAGTTTTTACAATTTTTTAAACCACCGAAAGCAATTTTTATTCCACAATTTATGTTTACGCCGTTGGTATTTTGTTTTCCGCAATGATATAGCAATTGTTTTATGGGTATTTGAAAATACGTTCCTTTTTAAACGTATTTTATGATTTTAAGGTTTATTCCTTAATTGATTAATTTTTTACAATTTTTAAATCCAAAGAATGTAATTTTGACGTTTCAATGCATGTTTGCGTCGTTGCCATTTTGTTTTCAGTGATGGTAGAGCAATTGTTTTATGGAAAATTAAAAATACGTTCCTTTATAAATGTATTTTTTCATTTTTAGGTTGAATTATTGGTTGATTCGATTTTTACAATTTTTTAAACCACCGAAAGCAATTTTCGTTCCCCAATTTATGTTTACGCCGTTGCCATATTATTTTCCGCAATTATATAGCAATTGTTTTATAAGTACTTAAAAATACGTTCCTTTTCAAACGTATTTTACGATTTTGAGGTTGATTCCTTGCTTGATTCAGTTTTTACAATGATTTAAATCACGGAATGCAATTTTCAATATTTCAAATCCTCCACTTATTTCCAAAATGAAACTTTGCCTTCAAAATTGATAACTACAAAAAAAACTGTTTGTTTTTGTAGATATAGTAATAGAAGGCCAATTTTGTGTCATGGTTATTGTGAGCAATTATTCATGCCCGGCTCGATAATATCGTCACAGTTATTATGTCTCCGTGAAATTTAGACCCCTTTTTATACTATTATTGTATGATTAATTTCGCAAAATATGTTTATTAAGAATGAATGCTTTCGCATTGAACTAACCGTAGATTACTAAATAGCAATATTATAAAAGAGAGACTGTTTGGAGGCCCATTCGTAGACCTTAAAATATGAACTTTCCTTTCACTCGGAATCTTAAGTCGCTTAAAATACATTAAACGTAACGAAGTTATTAAACAAAGGCACGCATCATTGTATTGTCATGATAATGCCATAATAAGTTACGGCTTAGCATCCCTAATTGTAAGGGTTTTCAATTTATAATTTTACTCCGGAATTATGCCTACCCTAATTTCAACAGAATAATAACGGAGTTTTTTTATTTGCTTTAAAGTAAGTCACTCAATAAGTATTTAATTGTAGCCACACAAGTTTATACTGTGTTATCATGTGAAGGGTATTAGATAATAAAAACAGTGTTATTTTATCAATACAACAATTTTCATTCGGATTTAATTAAAAACAACTATTTCCTGTTTTCAACATGCCAGGTTCAATTGTGCACATTTTAGTTATATTCAAAATGTACACATACGCGATACAGAGTTCGATATTGTCGCTAATATAAAACACATGTGGTTGGTAAATGGTATTACGTACAAAAGAATACTGTGATATTGAAATCATTGGAATAATGAAATTCCATACTGGTAGTTACATTAATAGCTTGTAGACACTAAGGCTTGCCACTATTAATATTAAATTTATTATTTGTGCATATAATATTTAACCAAAATTTATATAATAAAATGCATTAAAGTTTTTTACGTCGTTGTAGAAAATTAACTAATAATTATTATATTCATTTTTCATTTCAACTTTAAAATAGGAATGAATACGGTTTATATTTAATATACTTATAAATATAAACTACAATAAATAAACAGAATGGTAATTATTAAATGTATTTATTTTGCATATATGTACGATTAATTGAGTATGTCGTGATAATTATATGATATAAATGCCATAAAACGGTTTATCATGTTGAATAAAATAACACTTTTACATCAAGTATTGTAAATACGTAAATTTTAATATTCATTAAACGGTTATATAAATACAAATATATAAAATATATATTGCAAACGTTAATTCAGTATCATCAACCCAATTATAATTTATTTTATGCTAATACCGCGATTACATCATTTTCAATGATATTTGTATTTACTGAAAACCTCACGCACGCCCTGTTTTCCAGCACGGTATTCAAAACTGGAGATTTGTTGCCGCATTTCGCATAATCCCCACATCTAATCCGGGTTACAGCCATTGAAAAATAGCCGCGAACCTTTCCCCGTTGACACGTACACACAAAATCTTTAAAAGTCCATCATTTAATAATTACAATTTCCAACATAATTTAATTTCTAATTAGTAACGCAACGTTCCATTTACCCGGCTCTATTGATGGGCCTTCAGGAGCGTCGCTTTCGGTTCCGTACAAGCAATTAATAAAAATCTATAGGGCAATAAATAATACAAAGCCTCTCTCGTTTGTGCCTAGGGAGGGAAAATAAGAAGAATGTGTGAGAAATTAGATAACTAAAGACTCCCATACGGAGTACATAAATAACCGTGCATCAGATTCCCAGTTGTCGATTGGGATTATAGAAAAAATATATGGGACTCGTGCAGAATAAGATATAAATAGTGGATAGGGTAGACAAGGGCAATAAATTACGCTATTAAGCGTATTGCAGGAGCCGTAATGTAATATTTATAGTAATTTCCAGGATGAAATTGCTGTTTTTGTTTGCGCTATTCTACTGCAAACGCATCGCAAAATTACTGGCCCTAATCACACGAAAATTTCGCAGTGCAATTTATTTTTTTGTTTCGTACATGGGATAGATATTCTATGCATGTTTAATGAGAACTTTTATTTCTTAACTTAAACATAATTAATTTTATTCGTAAAAGAAGTATTATAAAATTTATGAGTCAACATTCAAGTACGTTTACTAGAAATTTACAGAAGTTAAAGATAATTTTCAATTGAAAACTATTGAAAAATAATTTTTAGAAATACTCTTCGTCTTTTTCTTCTTCAAATGGTGTATGTTCTGTTATCCGTCCTTATAACCGTTTTCAGCCTTGATTTTTTAAAGATGTTTCCAATATCGCCCAGTTTGATCAAATCTGATGAGGTTTCGTGGCTTCTTCTTATTTCCTTTTTAACGCCATTTGTTTTTTAACATTGGCCATGTCAATACGTTTGAAGTCTTCATCTGTTAGCAGGCGTTCGATAGATACTGTTTGTACTTGTTCTTTTTTCTTCATATGCCTTTTCTTCTTTACCTTAAAGGGAACAGTTTTCTTTTTCTTTTTGATTGTCTTATCTTCACCATCAACCTATGCACTACCTTCTGCTACAATTTCTTCATCATCATCTAATGTTTCATCACCATCATCTAATGTGTCATCATTATCATCTACTGTTTCATCACCAACAGCTAATATGTCATCATTATCATCTATTGCTTCATCACTATCAATCCCATTCCCATCACTTTCTTCATCTACATTATCATTACTACCAGCAGCAATATCCTCATCTGATGAAAGGTTTCACGGCTTCTTCTAATTTCCTTTTAACGCCTGTCGGTTTGTATTTGTTTTTTAACATTGGCCATGTCAATACGTTTGAAGTCTTCATCTGTTAACAGTCGTTCGATAAATAATTTTGTGCTTGTTTTTCTCCATAAGCCTTTTTTTCTTAACTTTCAAGGGAAACAGTTTTCTTTTTCTTTTTGATTGTCTTATCTTCACCATCAACCTATGCACTTCCTTCTGCTTCAATTTCTTTATCTTAGCCATTAACCTCTTCTTCATCATCATCTAATGTTTCATCACCATCATCTAATGTGTCATCATTATCATCTACTGTTTCATCACCAACATCTAATATATCATCATTATCATCTATTGCTTTATCACCATCAATTCCATTCCCATCAATTTCTTCATCTACATTATCATCACTACCAGCAGCAATCTCCTCATCTGATGAAAGGTTTCGCGGCTTCTTCCAATTTTCTTTTAACGCCTGTCGGTTTGTATTTATTTTTTAACATTGGCCATGTCAATACGTTTGAAGTCTTCATCTGTTAGCACGCGTTTGATAGATACTTTTTGTGCTTGTTCTTTTCTCTCCACATGCCTTTTTTTCTTTACCTTTAAGGGGAACAGCTTTCTTTTCATTTTTGATTATCTTATCTTCACCATCAACCTATGCACTTCCCTCTGCTTAAATTTCTTTATTTTCGCCATGAACCTCTTCTTCATCATCATCTAATATTTTATCACTATCATCTAATATACAGGGTGCCTGACGAAAAACCTTTGGTGCTGTATCTCGCTTATTTTTTATCCGATTTTAATAAATAAAACATCAAATTAAACCATTTTTAAAAGACTTTAATAGGATCTGAACTGTTATTTTTTCTCGCACCCAGTTTTTGACAAAATACGATCAATATTTTTTTTTTAATTGCACTGTATATATATTTTTATTGATTCGCAAGGAGATTTTTTTTCTGAATATAAAATTGTAGACAAATTTATCCATACATCAAACTTAAGTCGAGAAATTGAGGATTAAAAAAAATAATAAAAAGTCAAGTATCCATTGTAAACAATATACAGACCCTATTTTAAATGTCAAAAGTGACACTGACAGCCATTGATACAATACTGCAACGATTTTTAATTATTTCATAATTAAAATGTTGCAATATTTCAAACACTGTACTAGAATTTTGTGCTTCTACAGAAATCGTTTTTCAGTTTTTGAAATCTTGCAACATTTTTATTATGAAATTATTAAAAATCATTGCAGTATTATACCAATGACTGACACTGTCACTTTTGACATTTGGAATAGGCTCTGTATATTGTTTACTATGGGTATTTGATTTTTAATTTTTTTTTAATCCTCAATTTCTCGACTTTGGTTTGATGAATGGATAAAATCGTTTACAAATTTAGATTCAGAAAAAAATCTCCTTGTGGATCAGTACAAAATATATATACAGTGCAATTTGAAAAAAAAAGTTGATCGTCTTTTGTCAAAAACTGGATGCAAGAAAAAATATCAGTTCAGTTCATATTAAAGTCTTTTAAAAATCATTTAACTTGATGTTTTATTTATTCAAATCGGATCAAAAATAAGCGAGATACAGCACCAAAGGTTTTTCGTCAGTCACCCTGTATCATCATTATCACCTACTGTTTCATCATCATCATCTAATATGTCATCATTATCATCTATTGCCATTTCATCACCATCCTCCTTCCTATCACTTTCTTCATCTACTTTATCATCACTACCAGCAGCAATCTCCTCATCTGATGAAAGGTTTCGCGGCTTCTTCCAATTTTCTTTTAACGCCTGTCGGTTTGTATTTATTTTTTAACATTGGCCATGTCAATACGTTTGAAGTCTTCATCTGTTAGCACGCGTTTGATAGATACTTTTTGTGCTTGTTCTTTTCTCTCCACATGCCTTTATTTCTTTACCTTTAAGGGGAACAGTTTTCTTTTCATTTTTGATTGTCTTATCTTCACCATCAACCTATGCACTTCCCTCTGCTTCAATTTCTTTATCTTCGCCATCAACCTCTTCTTCATCATCATCTAATGTTTCATCACCATCATCTAATGTGTCATCATTATCATCTACTGTTTCATCATCACCATCATCTAATATGTCATCATTACCATCTATTGCTTCATCACCATCAATCCCATTCCCATCACTTTCTTCATCTACATCATTATCAATACCCGCAGCGATCTCATCATCTGATGAATGAATTTGGAATGTCAATCCACTCATCATAGTCTGATCCACTTTTAGAATCAATCTCAATATCACTATGATTTATTTGACATTTTACTTGAATTTTATTTTCATTGAATTCCTCTATTTATTTGCAAGATTTTTCTTCAAAGGTTTTAAAACTTTTCAGCAATTTATTTCAAATTTTTAAAAATCTCTAATTTTAATATTGAAAAATGAAATGACATTTTTTTCTCATATAAAAGAAATATATTTTTTGTTTTCAGAAATGTATCTTCTAATTTGCGAAAATTTTCTTCTATTGTTCTAATATTTTCCAGCAACAAGTCGAGTTTTTGCTCTCTTCTGGAAATTTTTCAAAGAAATTCTTTTTCAGGTTAAGAGGTTATTTTTCAGTAGCTCAGTTTCTTTAAAACATTCTACCATTTTTGTTAGTTTTATAATTTTCCATTATTTTTTCAAAAGTTATTCACAATTAATCAAATTTTCAGGTATATCTTTCTATTTATTTACTAATTATAATATTGTCTAGTAATTCTTCTAATTTTTACGAATTTTACAGTAATTTTTTTTCCAATTTTTGAGTTTTTTCCTTAACTTCCGAGAATTTGCTTAAAAAATTTTAAAACTCTTCAGCAATTTAGCTTTCAGATATGTTCAGTTATGTATTAATTGGAGACTCTTAGAATTTCCCAGAAATTCTTTAAAAAAAATTATTTAGGGAATTTAGCAAAACGTTTTCTTTTTTAAATACGATAACATTTCGTGAATCTACAACAATGAGTCTTACTAAGACTACAAACACGCAAATTAATTTTGTATCATTCAATGTCTGTCGAGCTATTAGTCAGAGAAGTAGTTAACTCTTTTTGGTATTTTTTCTTGAAATTTACAAATATTTTCTCCTAGAAGTTTTAATAATTTGCAGTGATTTTTAAGTTTTTTTTTCTGACTAAATAAAGTTCTCTTTAAGGTTTCTATAATTTTTCAAAAATGTTGTTTTCAGATTTATAAAATCCATCAATTATTTTCAAATTTTCCAATTTTTCTTGCTTTATATTAAAAAAAGACTTTCAAATACTTTTTTCTTTCTGTATCTTATTTTCAATTTGAGCAAATATCTGTTTGAGATTATTAGTACTTCGCTTTTATTAAATATTGCAATATATTTTAAAGATTCTTTAATGAAAATCTCTTCCAAGTTTTTAATTTCTAAATTTTTCTGCAATTAATAGTTTTTCCACCAATTTAAAAGTATTTCGAATTTTCCAGAATTTCCTCGAAAAATTTCTACCATTTCTTGCCTTATACAAGCCTAATTTTCAGCATTTTTACGTCCAAAAATTTGTGAAAATTTTGTTCAATAGTCAATTTATTTATTTGGAATTTTTAAATTTTGTAATAAGTTTCCCTTTTAGGCACCAATTTTTTTACAGTTGCTAGATTTTTTACAACTTTGCTTTCTCAATTTTAAAATTATCTACCTTTGATTTTTTTTTTAAATCTCAAAAATTTCCTTAATTCATCGCATTTCATTAGCTTTTTTATTCTTGGAGAATAATTCTTCTTTCAATTTATTTATTTGGAATTTTTAAATTTTGTAATAAGTTTCCCTTTCAAACAGCGATTTTTTTAGTTGCCTGATTTTTTTACAACTTTGCTTTCATAATTTTAAAATTTTCTAGTTGAAGAGTTTTGATTTTGCAAAAAAAATCTCAGAGCTTCTTTTATTCTTAGAGAATTTTTCTTCTAATTTGCTAATAAAATTTATTTTAATTTCTAATAATTTCTTGGAAAAATTTTCAATAAAATTCTCTTCCAAGTTGCAAAATTTTGGCAATTCAGATTTAGATATTTAAAATCTTGGAACAATTCAACAGCTTTAGAATTTTTCGTAAAATTTTTAATAATTTAATTATTATTATTACTTGCTTTGTTTTAGCACATTCATATTTTCATGAGTTCCAATGCCTTCTAGTCACTTTATTTTCATTTTCCCCATGTTTTATACTTTTAGAGAATTTTTAATAAATTACTCTTTTAGGCTGAAACTTTTTCCTTCTTTCTATTATCTTGATTAGAAATTAAAAACCCTTGGTTTGTTTCACAGAAAATTTATTAAGAATAAAGAAAACACTTTTACTTTTTTTATAACACTTTAAACTTAGTTTGATAATGATTTAAAGTGGTATAATAAAGAAAAGTGTTTTCTTTATTCTTAATATTGAAATGTACCACGAAGTGAACGCCGTTAAGATTCAAGAAAATTTATTATTTTTATTTATTTATTGTCGAAACTAGTCGGAGAAGAAATAATAAATTTTCTGTGAAACAAACCAAGTGTTTTTAATTTCTAATCAAGATATTTCAAAAAATATTTCACCACAGCTTAGGTGAGCAATTAATTAAATATATACTTCTTTCTATTTTTTAATAAATAAATCAGAAACCAAATTATTTACCTAAAACTAATTTAAAGATTTAGAACATTAGATTAAGAATATCTCACATTTTTCCAGAAATGTCTCAAACATTTTCCTTTATTTCTTATTTTATATAAGAAAAATTGTATTAGTAATCTTTCCTCTTTACGAATATGACTTCCTACTTGCATTTATTTCGACTGTTGTAGTATTTTCCAACAATCTAGCAATTCGTCAATTGTTTTTTTTTTTTAATATTTAATAATTTAAATTTATTTATAGAGTAGTATAAAAATATTTTAGCATTTTTAACATTTTTTCTTTAAATAATTTTTATTTCTCTGCGTCCGCTAACTTTTATCGCTTGTATTGTTAATTTTAATTCGTGTTATACAAACAAAGGTATTAGTGTGTTTCATTTCAATTTTAATTCAAGTAATTCCAATTTTTTTCCGTTAAAACTTTTATTTTGACTAATTTTGTGTTAGTTTGGAATAAAATATCTATTGTTGCTTTAAACTATAATAAATCTAATAATAATTTAATGTAGCTTTATAAACATAGAATACTTGTGATAATTATTTATTCTAGCGTACTCTTGACCTACCACAATAGTCAGTATAATGACCTATCGTACTCCTGACCTATCCTAATAAACTACGCATTAACCGCGGTCAGGAGTACGTTAGTTTACGCGTACATATTATTAAAGTTCAAAGAGTTTAAGTTTAATTTATTTCTTCATTATAAATCATAAATATTATAAATATGTAAATATAATGAAGAATTAAACTTAAAATTTATTTGCTATAAATATCAGTTGTATTTTTCTTTATCGCACTATTCATTAATTTCTGTTGGGATTTTATTTAAATCGTAAGTGCTGTATACTCCTGGGTAACTTTTAAATCACATAAGTTTCGAGCAGTCGGAGGTTGACATAGTTTAAAGTCCGCGTAAGTCGAGTGTTGATGAGAAGATTACGAGGGAAATCTTTTTTCTAGGGATTTCGTCCCAATTATTAAACTCGGTCGCGAAATGCATTAAACATAAATTACGTGACATTTCTTTCTTGAGTAGAATTGAGATTATATTTGTTGTCTTTTTCATTTCTTAAAAATACTAATAGAAATGAAGATTCATCAAAGTAAAGTGAAAACTAATTTAATCGTCTTATTATTTTATAATACTCTTTAATGTGTATTAACATAAATATTGATTATTCTGGTATTATTGATTATAAGATCAGTCTAATTAAGTTAAACAAAAACAATTGTAGTAACAGTTAAATAACAATTTGTAAATCAATCACTTATAGAATAATTATTAATTAGATATAACTTAAACTGATACGATTCAATTAGTGTTTTCTTTTCACTCTTATGTTTATTGTAATTAATATATAATATAGTAAGAACTATTGTTAATTAATTACTATCAGCTTTTTAATTGCAATTTAATACAATTATGCTTTTTGAAAGTTCATATTAGCTTTATCCAAAAATAATTAGAAAAAACACGAAAATATTTCGTAAAATCTACAACAACAAATCTGTTGTAGATTTTACGAAATATTTTCGTGTTTTTTCTAATTACTAGTTAATTTTATACAACGTAAAGGACTTATACATTTTTATTATTTATCCAAAAAGTTTTCGCTTTATTATAAAGCGAAGGTTATTCTCACTATCTCTGGATATTATCAAACATACTTTATATTCTGCGACACCAGATCTTAATAATAACGGGGATAAAATGTGTCCTTTGATATAATGAAAAATAAAAAAATCGATACACACTTCCTCCGTTCCGGACGCATTAGATCACCTTTTTATTCGCATCCCCTATTGTAGTCTTTGCTGTTTTGTACCCTCCTTGTATCAATACTTTCAAATTTAGCCCATCTTATGCTTATACTTTCCCACATAAGTTTCCGTTGTATTACCTTTTTCTCCGTATATTTGATTTCTTTTGCCATTCATTCGCCCATAATCTGTAAAGCCTCGTTTAATATACTATATATCATATTTATATAATAAATTATCTTGCAGAAAATCTCTTCAAAAAAGAATATACAATTATGGATTTAAACAAAAATTATATTATCCTGTTATGATTTATAATATAATAACAAGATAATTTAATAAAATACTGATACAGTAACAGCCTCATCAATCCAGTAATCATAGATATATGCTTATTAGTCCTAAGGTAAACAGAAGTCGTCTGTATCGGCCTTTCTAGAGAAACCAAATCTAACAAAACTTATTTTATTATAGTACTCTATCCACGAAATATAAAAGGCAATCCTGGTATGAACCTCGAATACAAATAAACTCTTTCAATCTCCTGATTTGGAATATAAAAATGAATTATAACATTAGGACTCTGATAATTAACTTCAGTATTAACAATTTATGTTCCAAATTCTGGCTTATTAATTTCTTTAAAAGTGTAAACACCCTGTATGTTTATAAATACAATAGAAATGCCAGTTGCAATTGAAGAAATCATTTGTAAATTAATTGAATAATTTATTTCATTCGTTCTCATACGTTATTAAGTGTGCCCTCAGCTTATGGCATTAATATCACGTGCATGAATTTTGGATGACCCTTTGTTCTCAGATTCTGTTTACTCTAATGCGAGCTCCCGTTTATACATTTATTCCATTGCTACTTTTCATTATGCCGCCATTGTGCAGAATATTAGAGCAAATATTACCATTATATTATCAACATAAATTAAGCCCATCGTTCAGAACCTTCATTGTTATTGCAGACACTACGCGGTTTGCGAAACATTCTCCGACGTTAATACTCTCCAAGTGGTACATTTAAACACAATTTTATCGTCCAATCAATTATCCAAATTAATGATGCTGGACTACGTGAACCCTATCGTATTATTATTATTATTAGTTTCGTTCCTCAAATTATGCAATTTGTCATGCTTTTGGTTTCAAGCTTTAATTGGTTTAGTTTGCATTTAATTTTACAGTCGCCGTTCTGCACGCACCGCGTATTTAACAGTAACGGCACACCGGAATTTGCGATAGTAATTTTGCACCGTAGTGTCTACTGATTTGACAAAATTGCGCTAATTTCTAGTGCACAAATGTAATCTGCAGAACCATTTCGCAACAAATGAAAATTGAAATTATTTAGTAATAATTTAAGCACTATAATTATGTCGTAGTTGTATATTGTGGTATGAAAATTGCATCAAACCATGGCAGTCAGAAATTATCTCTATAATAAAATGTAAAACGTGTATATATTTCCCCTATCCCACCCTCCAATCATTAAAATATAAGCGAGGGTTTTAATTAAAAGTTGCAAAATATAAATAAACACAAATATTTGCAATTTTTAGAGATTTATTCATACAAATTTTTCAAATAAATTTTGATGATGTTTTACTGTTTGGAAGGTGGGATAAAGGCTACCCACCCACCCTACATATACATATAAAAATTTGTATGAAATCAAATGCGACGGTTGCTCTGCTAGAGAAGGAATATATAAGTTTGCGTAATATATAACGAAATTCACGAAAGAAGCAGAAGGTCTAAAAATATCGTTTTGTATAATGTACCCGAGGAAGATAATATATCAGGCAATAATATCTTGATATTTTTAAACTAATAAATACAACTGCTAGTGCTCCTAAGCAAACATACAGGCTCGGCAAAATTACTAATAATAAATGCCGACCAATTAAAGCAGTTCTTAACAGATGTTAAAATCCTACTACGTGTATCTGCCTGCTTGAAATCAAATAATACATTTAAGAATGTAATTTTGAAAAAGGATAGAACTCCAATGGAAATTGAAAATGAAAATTGGATCAGAAAAGAATTTATAAAAAGAAAGGAATCAGGAGAAAACATCAAACTAAAATTGGTGCGTGGTAATCTGTCTATCGTAACGGAAAACTAAATGTGTCCCAGCGGTATACAAATGAAATAAATGTTTATTACCAAAATGTGCGTGGTTTATTAACAAAATCAAATTTATTTTATAATAATATCTTAGGGTCTGATTGTGACGTTTTCTTAATTAGTGAAACGTGGCTTCGCGAAGAAGTATTGAATTCAGAACTATTTCCAAATACATTTTCTGTTTTTAGATGTGATAGAATAGGTAAACGAGGTGGGGGTGTAATGATAGCAGTACGCAATAGTATTACATATTCAGTTGAAAATATCGCTATTAACACAAACCTTGAAATAGTATGTGTGAGGATTGTTATTAATCATGAAAGTATTTGTTTTGTATGTTTATATATTTCACCGTCTGAATATGTTAACACTTATATTCTTTTATTCAATGAACTCGACAGTATTCTTGCCCAGTATAAAACGGTCATAATTTGCGGTGATTTCAATATTCCTCAAAATGTAACCTTACTTAACACACGTACTAATGATCCAAAATTTTCACATCTTAAACACTTAATTCTCCTGAATGATTTAATACAACACAATAATAAGATAAATTATAACAACAGGTTTATTTATTTATTTATTATGCTTTAGCTTTCTTCCTAACAAAATACACATGGATATATTAAAAAAATGATACAAAACATACAAAAATTTTAAATAGAAGAAGCTGGGCGGAGTTCATGCGGTCCGATGATCTTCCACTCTAACCCATATTCCTGACAGGCAGTGAGAGTCCAAGAATTCTCCGAGTCCTCTTTACCATTAATATTTGCCTTATTTTAGGCGTATTTTTCATCTTTTACAGATGGAGATTTTACTTTGTCAAAAATGACATATATTCTTATACTAACAACTAAGAATATTAAATATAAACTCACCGATGATCTTCCAATTGTTAATGTCAATAAGTACCACCCTCCACTCTCAATCTCTGTATCAACCACTAATGATGTTCAAGTAAATATTGGTACTAATGTTCAAGGAAAGCAATATAATTTTAAGAAAGCTAACTTCCCATTAATGTACGAGAAAATTTCTAAATATGACTGGACTTATATTACTTCTGGAAAATAACGCTGATGTATCATGTTACAAGCTCTATGAAGCACTTGACCCAATCTTTAAAGAAACAGTGCCACTAAGGGTGAATGTAGCAAACTCTCGTAAATATCCATATTGGTTCAGCCCTGATACAATTCGTTCAATAAGAATAAAAGATCATTTTCGTAAATTACATAAAATTCACAAACTGGAATAGTATAAGACCAGAGTAGTCAGATTACGTAAAGAAATACGGTGCAATATAATGCGCGATCACGAATTATTTATTAAAGGTGCTGAGCAATCAATTAACTCTAATCCTAAACAACTGTGAAACTATGTGGCATCCAAAAAATCACAATCTCGTATACCTGGTTCTGTTCGATATAAAAATAAGACCATCGAAAAGCCCCTGGACATAGTCAACAGTTTTTGCGGAACATTTCTCTTCTGTTTACGCCAAAAATAAACCCTACTTCTACAATTCATCTGGAACATCGGAGCTTAACAGCGTACTAAACATTAGCGAAATTAGCACTAATGACATTTTAATAGCTGCAAAAAAACTAAGTAACAATTTTACAGCAGGGAGCGATAACATTCCGTCCTTTGTAATACGTGATTGCATCCAAGTTCTAGCTACACCTGTTAAGCATATATTTAATATAATACTAAAAACGACTGAATTTCCCAATCAGTGGAAAATTACAAAGGTAACACCGGTTCTGAAAACGGAAAATAAATATGCTGTTGAAGATTACCGCCCAATCTCCGTCATAAATAACTTTGCCAAAATATTCGAGACAATCGTCTCGTCAGCCTACTTCTACACAAATTAGAACGATGGGATTTTAGTGTCAGTATGATCACCTTATTAAAGTCATATCTATCAAATAGAGAAAAACCATGTTGAATATCTGAGTCACAAGTCCACATTTTTCTATCCATCCAGCGGTGTACCTCAGGGTTCCAGCCTAGCTCCACTCCTATTTCTATTATACATCAACGATATAGCTAATAATATCCAATCTCAAATTCTTATTTATGCAGACGATGTAAAAAATTTTAAAGAAATTAATTCCGAGAGCGACTGTTTAGAGGTACAATCTGATTTAGAGCGCATTCAAGAATGAAGTAAGGTAAATAAGTTGCAGCTTAATGTACAAAAATGTAAATGTATGACCTTCTCCAGAACAGTAAATCAAACAAGGTTTAATTACCTAATAGGCGATAGTGTATTGGAGCGAGTCATTGAAGTCAAAGATCTTGGAGTACTTTTCGACAAAAACTTGTCATTTATTCCACATTATACAGAAGTTCTCAATGCCTCTATGAAATTGTTGGGTTTCATTCGAAGGATTTCGGAGCCATTTAAACATATATCCACTATCATGAATTTATATACATCATACGTAAGATCAAAATTAGAATATTGTGCTGTGGTTTGGTCTCCTTTCTATGCTATCCATATTAAACAATTAGAGAGAGTTCAAAAGGTATTTGTGAAATATCTCTATTTTAAAGTCCATTCATCATAGCCAGATTAGTCAGTCACATATAACGACATGTTATTAATTTTAACTTGGAATCATTAGCTACAAGGAGAAATATATTATCGTTAAACACTCTATACCAAATATTACATAATAGAATAAATGATCCTAACCTACTTAACCTAATTAATATACATAAACCTCGATATTGTAGTCGAAATACCATGACTTTCTTTGTAATCGCAGTCAAACAAATTTATATTATAACTCCCCGATAAATACTATGATGCGAACGTTCAACTGTACCACCCTAAATTCGCTTGATATTTTCAATTGTACCTATCGATACTTTAAAGAATACTGTCACAGAACTTTCACTTTTAGTTAACTAATAAGCGGATATGTTTATGTTTCATGTGTATATTTTTATTTTGTATAAGAAAGTCTTGTTTATTTATAATTTTTCCCTGTAATAAGATAATTGAATATCTGTTGGGAAATAAATTATTATTATTATTATAACTTGTTTTACTGATTTGAGGGTGGGATAGAGGCCATTTTCTCACCCAAAAACTTTACTTTGTGAACTTCTTTTTTATTCAAAAAGATTTGTAATTATTTTTACTCCAAACCGCGAGCCGATCAGTAAATGAAATTTATATGTATATGTAGGGTGGGTGGGTGGCCTCTATCCCACCCTCCACTCAGTAAAACATTAGCGAGGGTTTTAATTAAAAGTTGTAAAATATAAATAAACCCAAATAATTGCAATTTTTAAAGATTTTATCATACAAATTTTCAAATAAATTGTGATGATGTTTTACTAGTTGGAGGGTAGGATAGAGGCCCCCCACCCACCCTACATATACATATTAATTTCAATTACTGATCGGCTCGCGGTTTGGAGTAAAATTAATTACAAAACTTTTTGAATAAAAAAGAAATGCAAAAGGTAAAATTTTTGAGTTAGGAAATTAATAAATTTTTTATACATGATGGGTGGGCAGACTTAGAATTATAGATACGATTAGCTATGGAAAGTTATTTATATTTAAACATAAATTTTGATTTTGTTTTATTTTTTATTTAAAGGGTTTGATTGTTTTTAGCAGCAAAATCATCAACGATTAGCAATTATAGTTATTATGTATATGTAGGGTGGGTGGGTGGCCTCTATCCTACCCTGCGATCACTAAAACATACGCGAGGGTTTTAATTAAAAGTTGTAAAATTTAAATAAACACAAATAATTGCAATTTTTGAAGATTTATTCATACAAATTTTCAAATAAATTTTGATGATGTTTTACTGATTGGAGGGTGGGATAGAGGCCACCCACCCACCCAACATATACATATAACTTTAAATTACTGATCGCCTTGCGGTTTGGAGTAAAATTAATTACAAAACTTTTTGAATAATAAAGAAATTCAAAAGGTAAAGTTTCTGAGTGAGTAAATTAATAAAACTTTTATGCATGATGGGTGGGCAGACTTAAAATCTAAATTAGATAAGATTAGCCATAAAATGCCATTTATATTTAATCTTAAATTTTAATTTTGTTTTATTTATTATTACTTAAATGGTTTTATTGTTATTAGCAGCAAAATCATCAACGATTAGCAATTATAGTTATTATGTATATGTAGGGTGGGTGGGTGGCCTCTATCCTACCCTGCAATCACTAAAACATAGGCAAGGGTTTTAATTAAAAGTTATAAAATTTAAATAAACACAAATAATTGCAATTTTTGAAGATTTATTCATACAAATTTTCAAATAAATTTTGATGATGTTTTACTGATTGGAGGGTGGGATAGAGGCCACCCACCCACCCTACATATACACATAAATTTCAATTACTGATCGGTTTGTGGTTTGGAGTAAAATTAATTACAAAACTTTTTGAATAAAAAAGAAATTCAAAAGTTTCTGAGTGTGGAAATTTATAAAATTTTTATGCATGATGGGTGAGTAGACTTAGAACCTAAATTAGATCAGATTAGCTATAGAAGGTTATTTTTATTAAAACCTAAATTTTGATTTTGTCTTATTTTTAATTATTTAAAGGGTTTGATTGTTTTTAGCAGCAAAATCATCAACGATTAGCAATTAAAGTTATCATGTATATCTAGGGTGGGTGGGTGCCCTCTATCCCACCCTCCAAACAGTAAAACATAAGCGAGGGTTTTAATTAAAAGTTATACAATATAAACAAACGCAAAATAATTGCATATTTTAATTTATGTATTTATACAAATATTTCAAATAATTTTTGATGATGTTTTATTGATTGAAGGGTGGGATAGAGGCCAAACACTCACCCACCCTACATATACATAAAAATTTCAATTACTAATCGGCTCGCAGTTTGGAGTAAAATTAATTACAAAACTTTTTGATTAAAAAAGAAATGCAAAAGGTAAAATTTTTGAGTTAGGAAATTAATAAATTTTTTATGCATGATGGGTGGGCAGACTTAGAATTATAGATACGATTAGCTATGGAAAGTTATTTATATTTAAACATAAATTTTGATTTTGTTTTATTTTTTACTTAAAGGGTTTGATTGTTTTTAGCAGCAAAATCATCAACGATTAGCAATTATAGTTATTATGTATATGTAGGGTGGGTGGGTGGCCTCTATCCTACCCTGCGATCACTAAAACATAAGCAAGGGTTTTAATTAAAAGTTGTAAAATATAAATAAACACAAATAATTGCAATTTTTAGAGATTTATTCATAAAAATTTTCAAATAAATTGTGATGATGTTTTACTGATTGGAAGGTGGGATAGAGGCCACCCACCCACCCTACATATACACATAAATTTTAATTACTGATCGGCTCGTGGTTTGGAGTAAAATTAATTACATAATTTTTGAATAAAAAAGAAATTCAAAAGGTAAAATTCTTGAACGAGGAAATTAATAAAATTTTTAGAGATGATGGGTGGGCAGACTTTAAATCTTAATTAAATCAGATTAGCTATAGAAAGTTATTTATATTTAAACTTAAATTTTGATTTTGTATTATTTATTATTACTTAAAGGGTTTGATTGTTTTTAGCAGCAAAATCATTAACGATTATCAATTATAGTAATCATGTATATGTAGGGCGGGTGGGTGGCCTCTATCCCACCCTCCAATCACTAAAATATAAGCGAGGGTTTTAATTAAAATTTGCGATATATAAATAAACACAAATATTTGCAATTGTTAGAGGTTATTCATACAAATTATTCAAATAAATTTTGATGATGTTTTACTGATTGGAGGGTGAGGTAGAGGCGACCCACCCACCCTATATATACATATAAATTTCAATTACTGATCGACTTGCGGTTTGGAGTAAAATTAAGTACAAAACTCTTTGAATAAAATAGAAATTCAAAAGGTAAAGTTTTTGAGTGAGGAAATTAATAAAATTTTTAGCTATAGAAAGTCATTTTTATTTAAACTAAAATATTTATTCTATTTTATTTTTATTTCATAAAGGGTTTGATTGTTTTTAGAAGCAAAATCATAAACAATTAGCAATTAAAGTTATCATGTATATGTAGGGTGGGTGGGTGGCCTCTATCCCACCCTTCAATCAGTAAATTATAAGCGGAGGTTTTAATTATAAGTTCTAAAAGATAAATAAACCCAAATAATTGCAATGTTTATAGATTTACTCATTAAAATTTTTCAAATAAATTTTGATGATGGTTTACTAATTGGAGGGTGGGACAGAGGCCACCCACCCACCCTACATATACATATACCTTTCAATTACTGATCGGCTGGTGGTTTGGAGTAAAATCAATTACAAAACTTTTTGAATAAAAAAGAAATTCAAAAGGTAAAGGGTGGGCAAACTTGGGAACTAAATTAGATAAGATTAGCTATAGAAGGTCATTTATATTAAAACTTAAATTTTGATTATGTTTTATTTTTTATTACATAAAGGGTTTGATTGTTTCTAGCAGCAAAATCATCAAAGATTAGCAATTAAAGTTGTCATGTATATACAGGGTGAGTTTTTTTCGATGTTCTCTATGGGATCTCGGAAACTATAAGAGATAGAGAAACGGTTAAATGGAGAAAGAAGTGTAGATTTACGAGACAAATAAAATTCCACTTTCAAAGTTTTCAAAAAAGTCAAGGGTAACTAGATATTTTGAAAAAAGTAAAAAGTGTAAATTTTTTCAAATTAATATATCTCGGTTATTATAACAGATAGGAAAAAACTGTAAAGGACAAAGTTTTAGATAATTTTATGCAGATTAATAAAAAATAATCAGAAAAATTTTATCGCTACTATTTTCCGAGATATGACGCAAACTTACATTGTTTTAAATGGAAACCATAGTTGGCTGTGACTTCATTCAAAAGGTAATTTTTTTCTCTTTAATCTAATATGGCATACGACATAGTTATTTCTAAAAATGAGTGAGTTATAGTCATTTTAAATTTTATTATAAATAAAAAATGGATAGCCATGAAAAAGATGAAAGTAAAACAATTGCAGTTGTTTATAATATTGTATAATATTGTAATTATTAGTTTTACAGAGATAAATCAAAATGAAACAACTGCATAAAGTAATTCTGTAATTATCAATATATCAATGGGAGAGAAATATTAATATTAAAAATATATGGTCAAAGAGTTCACTATTAATACTATTTTGACATTAATTATATCTTTTTTAAATTGAATTTATCGCTTTTTGACTATTCTCATGTAAATTGAATTAAATGTTTCAATAACAACTAGTTTATGATCCTCCACAGATTGATATGATTTTTCATATACTTTGTTTTTTACATAACCCCACAGAAAAAATTCTAAAACGCGCAGATCTGGAGATCTAGGTGGCCCTGGCATTGGTTTATTTCTTCCCACTTATGAGTTAGGAAAAGCATCATTTAAATAATTTGTAAAGCCAACATTTTATTAGGTAGAGCACCGTTATATTGGAACCATTTTAATCTTGCTTGTAATGAATTTGAAATTTAAACAATCGAGCGTATCTTCAAATGTTTTCTGAAGAAAATGAAAGTAATCAGTTTCACTTAGTGTGCTTTCAAAAATATATGGACCCAGAATTATTAATCCAAACACACCATGGATTAAACCCAAATTTAATTTGTAGTTTTTCTGTGAAACTTCTCGTGGATTCTCTTAAGTTCATCTATGTTCATTGTGGCGATTAAAAATACCACAATTAGAGAATCGCGATTCATCTGTTCATAATATTTTTGTAAGAAACGTATTATCCTCTTGACAAATGGGTTTATACCACATACAGAAGGCCATTTGATAATTACAAAATTTTATTCTTATGCTGGTTTTTCATTTTTATTTAACTTTGTAGAACTAATAATTACAATATTGCTATTATTATAAACAACTGCAATTGTTTTACTTTCATCTTTTTCATGGCTACCCATTTTTTATTTATAATAAAATTTAAAATGACTATAACTCACTTATTTCTAAAAATAACTATGTCGTATGTCATATTGGATTAAAGAGAAAAAAATTACCTTTTGAATGAGGCCATAGCGAACTATGGTTTCCATTTAAAAAAATGTAAGTTTGCATCATATCTCGGAAAATAATGTCGATAAAAATTTTCTGATTATTTTTTATTAATCTACATAAAATTATCTAAAACTTTGTCCTTTACAGGTTTTTTCTATCTGTTATAATAACCGAGATATATTGATTTGAAAAAATTGACAATTTTTACTTTTTTTCAAAATATCTAGTTACCCTTGACTTTTTTGAAAACTTTGAAATTGGAATTTTATTTGTCTCGTTAATCTACACTTCTTTCTCCATTTAACCGTTTCTCTATCTCTTATAGTTTCCGAGATCCCCATAGAGAACATCGAAAAAAACTCACCCTGTATATATAGAGTGTTTGATTTATTATTATCACTAATGCATGATTATAAAATAAAAATAGGTAAAAACTCGAATTATGTAGTTGTAGTAAATCGATTGTACAAACTACTATAATATTCTTTACTTTAAAACTTAGAGGCAACCCCGATTTTCCGAAAATGTAAAACTCTTCACTTCAGTGGACGCACGCGAATGGCATCACAGTTGCCATGGCAATAGGGCCCCGCATGCAAATGTCTAAATCTACTCATATCGGCACTTCACTTACGCTGCTTTGCGTATAAGGGGTTGTAATAATTTATGTTTCAAATCCAATGTTTCATATGAATTGATATTTATTTAATATTTACTGTGTTGAATAATTTTAAAAAAATAATATTATAGAGAACAATTTACACACTTTATCTCTAAATTAAGTCTCAGATAATTCAGATAAAAAGTGAAGAAAGGAATGTAACTGTGATTTAATTAAGTCATATCAGATAATCGACCTTATTTTATTTAATTCATTTTAATTCCAGTTAGGAATTAATATTTAATGAGATTATAAGTAGTGTTTTAATTGGAATGTGTATACAAGGAAATGTTTATTAAAAGATTCCTTAATTGTGAATTCCGAGCGTTAAAGGAAATTATTAATTATCTTAGATTTTAATGAAAATACCACGTGGAGCGATTTAAATATTTTTCGTATACATTCCGAATTTGGCGAATTAGTGGCTGCGAAGTGGGAACGCCGAATACGTGATTGGAATGCGGCATTAAGCAGACGAGAGGAGATTAAAGTGATTTTTGCAATTAGTTACGTTCGCTGACAATCATTTTCAATTGCACCGCGCAACTCTTAGCTCGAAGACAAATTACCGACCAGATGTAATGGCACGAGATGCACGTGATGTATCGCAAATTTCATTTAATATCCTATTTATCGCGTGACTTGCTCCAATAATGTCGTAAACTGCGTTTAACATTTTGCCTGCTTACAATGTCTGCAGTGGATTAAATTTCCTAGGGGTTGGAACGTGTCACAGGTAATGCCGAAAAAAGTTTGTAGACTCCGGGTTTCCCTTTAAATGAAGCGTAGGACACCGGGAAATAGCGTGGCCTGTGAAAACAAATTATCATCCGGTGATACAGCCAACCCTTGCAATAAATTATTACAATTCCACGCCCTACGTCCGGGCGAAATTGAGAGGTTCGTATTGAAATTTATTTTGGACCAAACTATTATATATCTGGTTGATCGGTGACTTAATTTGTCTGGTTTTAATGATTTTTTTTTTATCAAATAAGTAGATTTGTGGTTTTTGATTATCATTCTATCAATAAAATTACTTTATAAGGTACAAATAGGTAAGTTGTTTAGATAGATATATCTTTTTAGATTAGCGATTTCGAAATAATATTGTATTATATTGTGGGTGATTAGATATAAAATTGTACATCCTAGTATATAAAATTGTATTTTATTGTGTTTTATTCAATGTATATATGTTTAAATATGCAGTTTTCAATTCTACAGAAAAGGTTGACTTGTGCAATCCATTTTTAAGCAGACTCAGGATGCTCACCTCTTTGTTATTCTTGATTGTTAATATTCATTTCTCTTAATATCTCGAATAGGCTTATTGCTGATGCATAATCCTCAGAACTTTGTGATTGATTTATAAATTATTTCTAAATAGTTTCCTGTTACTAGCATCTTAACGAAATTAATAATACGATAAAGTGCATATTTTACGGAAGAAGTAAGCATGAATGGGAGCATTGGTTGAACGAGTGTATGGATAAGTAGCAAATATAAAAGGCTTGTTAAATGCGACGAATGTATGTCAAAGTGGAAAAGGAATTGAGATATGCTGGGTAATAATGACTGTGCCTGGAAGGGTTACTCTGTAGTGGAGGTGATAGGGTGAGCTTTAATCAGGATAATGACTAGAATGTAAGAATAGAATTGTATTATTTTTTTTTTATTTGATATTATTATTTTTTGATAAGTTTATAATATTTAATAGTTTAATCAAATTTTATGCGAATACACACTTTAAAAGGAAGCTTTAAGAAGCTATATTATAACTGAATGCTATTATCATGTTTAGTCTCAATATTAGGTTAAATGAATAAAAAATAATGTGTAGATAAAAACCGCAATGGCTGAAAATGATTCGATTTAAAGCTCTGCAGCGATTTCAGAGATATAAAACCTAATCTTTTTTTAAATGAAAGTGCAATAAAGTGATTTTCTCCATTTGCGATTTCTTTTTTGAATAAATTTAACACTAATCAATATTATGGTAAATTATAATGAACTACTAATTATTTAAGAAATCAGCAACGTCTATAAAAAGAAATGAAAGTTTATCATCTGAAGACGAAAGAAAAAAATCTAAGTTGTTTGTAAATGTAGATAAAAGGAAAGGAATTGAAACCAAATACTAAACTAAACTACTAAATATTTGTGATATCTGTCTATACACAAGAAAAATTAAATTAAATGTTTTATACACATTTTCATATTTATATACATAAAGTTTTTCAATGAAGGAAATTGTGTTGCATAACTATACATTAAATATTGTATAATTATATATAAAGTTTTATGTATAACTCTCAATATTCTTAATTAAAAAAGTACGTGTTTGTAAAAACGAAGTATTGTATTAAATCCAAATATAAAATATAAAAAAAAAACCTCAACTCGGCGACTCCGAACGTAATTTCACCATAAATGGTGTCTCGTCGCAGAGAACCGCCACATATAATTTATATATTACACCGGTAATATTTTCTCCTCCGAGTTTCTCAAGTGCCACTAAACAAAATTATTTTCACAAGCGCAATTTTAAGTGTAAGTGTACTTATAATTAGTACATGTTGGAAGCTTCCTATTTTACGAGCATTTTTAGGACCGAAACTTTCAAAAGGATTGTAACTAAGACCATTATAAAACTACAACTAACAAGGTGTACACTCCCGTAGTTACTAAAGCTCGATTTTTTTCATGCTTTAAAATCCTAATCAAATATTGATGAGACGAGGCGCGGGTACTCTAAATAGATTAAGAAGAAATTGATGTAATAAAATAGACTCATATCTGTTATGTATACTGGGTATATTTATAATAAGTGATTGTAAATTATTTCCAAAAGAAAAATCACCTAATATAAAATCATAGCAAACTATTTATAATTTTTAACTCATAGTGAGTTAAAACAAAAAGTTGCAAATCATAAATAGTTTGCTATGATTATTATATTAAGTGATAATAGATTTCTATAGCAACCTGTTTATAGCAGTTATTAAAAACCATACTTTCTTAATTAATGTTATTTGAGGCTTAGTATTACCTATTATATCTATTTTTTTAATATATCGTTTTATAATAATATTCTTTTTTATTGTTTATTTTATTTAGATATTTCTGTCTCTACATTTTAATGGATTATTATTATTATCCATAGTAGCAAATATATACCTTTCTAAATAACAATCTGTTCCAGTACATAAAAAGGGAATTTTTCCTCTAATATAACGAACGTTGTATATGCTGTAATTTATATGATCTCAATCGTAAACTTTGTGAAAAAAAAAACGGTTCATATAGGAATTTATTTCAGATGACTGAACGGAAAAATATTCGTTTATGTATTTGCATTACTGATCGCGTGTTTGATGTTTCTCTTTCTGAAAGCTATTGACATGGCAATTAAAATACAACATGTACGGAAAATTTATACAACCTATTTTACGTAAATAAAATATTTCAGCATTTTAAAATAACAATGTTAGTAGTGCAGAATAATGATAGCAACAGCTTTTAAGCTTTATACTTTATAGATACAATTAATGTAATAATAACTTTTGATGCAAATTTCAATTTTGTACATGTACATGACACTTTGAAATAAAGATTTGTAAATGAGACACAATAACTTATTTTTACCACTATATTTTAAACAATTACAGTGGCTTTTAGTTTGATAATGAATAGCTTATATTCGAAACTGTAGTCACTGTAATTGTTTAAAATATAGTGGTAAAACAAAGTTATCGTGTCTCATTTACAAATCATTCAAGATGTACCACGAAGTAAACGCCTCTACCATCAAATATTGAAATAAAGAGATTATTATTATCAATATTATTAATCATAACCATCTTTTTAAATATAATAATCATACCCCATTAAATATCGTAAAATAAGAGCATCTTATTTATAATGCACGCTCTTAATTAAAGTACCATACATATATTCATGGATTTAATGATGCGTTAACTTTTATTTCACGTGAGCTCCACCAGAAGCCCTATTATATTCATGAAAATCCCCTCAGTTAGTCCCTACCTTACGTGCCCACAAGACCCAAACCTCCGCCGCTCTACCGCCCGGAAGTTGCCCTTTCGGGACGGGCATTTAAGGAAATAAATTTGAATTTGTTAAAAAACGCGGAATAATTTTTTTTCTTCGCATATGGAAAGCGAAACCCGCAATAGAAACGACATTACGGGATGTATATACAAGGAATATGTTCTTTTATTTTGGGTAAGTATGAGACAAAATATAATTTTTATATTTATTTATGTTTTTAGATACAAACAAGATATTAAAATATGGATATTTGATAAAATTGAATAATTGTTTTATCAGAAATTGGCTACAAACAGCAATCAAATAATATTGTAAATAAAGTTAACTAGGTAAAATATTTATAGTATTTTAGTAATATTTCATTTAACAACAATCATTTAAACGACATTATATGTAAATATATTAAGTAAGTTTTCAATTGAAAATAATCTTCTTTCTCATATTAATTTATTTAACTTATATCAAACTCTCAAATTACATTTTATAAAATGTCTATTGGAACAGAAATATTTTTATCCCGGCGCCTCCACCATTTATTTGGAATAAGCATTTACCTTTGATTATAATATATTACATTACAATTAGAATTTATAATAATACAAAATATATTTTATAGTAAATAAGAATATGATTTTTTTATTTTATAGCTATTAGTTACAGTAAACTAGTTATTTCAGTCCAAAGAAAAAAATTAAAATAGACACAATTTTTAATAATAATTATTATATAAGAAATCATGTTTGTGCACGAAACTATACAATTTCCTAGGTATAAAATTCAATCTGAGAGATTCATACGAGGAAAGTAAAGAACGAAATAAGTAATGTACCAGTCAGCACATGTAATTTATAGTTAATAAAGTTTTCGCCCGGAGAAGCTTCAAAATAACCCACGGCAATAGCATGAGACTTCCATAACCCCTGACATTTTATCGTCAACAAGTCACAATGATTGCTCGCCAACATATCATGTAGGATCAACCCTAGTAATCCTCAGTAAACAACTAGATTACCCTGCAATTAAAAAAGTAACAATCAGTTTAATTTTAAATAAATTACAACGTGTGGAGTAACTAAGTGGTTTATCGTAAATTGATTATACTCAATCAATGCGATAAACCTGTCAACTGATGAGGAAATACCTGTCTTTAATTTAATGATCATAATCACACAGGACTGATATGATTACGCCGTCACGAGATGTAATCAATACTGTTATTGATGTGGCAGATAATTGTATCATATGTGTACTGCAGGCGCTAATTATAATTATCAGCGATTGATTACAAAACGCAAAAAAATACTATCACGGTAATTGCGTTTGAATATGTGCACCGAACCGAAAATTATAATTGCATTTGCAAAAGTGATGAGGGTAACTATATACCATCACTGAGTATCATGTGACTGTTTTATTAATTAAATATTGTTTAGTGCTTTGCACAAAAGATACTGTAGAGCAACTCAATTGCCTACGTTGCAGAAAACAAATTACGGAACACACGAAAACAAGAATATACAAAACCATTATGGAAATCATATTAAATTACGGCGGGGGGCATAAGGGTGGGTAATAAATAAACAAGAGCAGGGAAAACTAAGAGTAATGGAGATTGAATACTGGCGTCGATGTTGCGGGCTAACAAGAATGGACAGAGTGCGGAATGTCGAAATGGTAAATGAATGGGTGTCTACTTAAATATATGGAACGAATTTGTAATTGTTAAAATTTTATTACTTAATCATTTACATTTTAATAATGTGCAGAAAGCTCAAAACAATTAGTTCTAATTATTATTTTTATTAAATAATCACCTATTTTATATAACTGTGATTGTTGTGATTAATACTAAATCAATTATAAAAATATGCTTTTAGTTATATTATTTATTTATTATGTTACATTTAGAATGAATTTTCATAAAAATTATAATAAACGTTTTTAACATATTGACTCATATATATGATTTTATATATATTTTTTTAATATTCATTAATTTATGATTAAGTTTTTTAATATCGATGTTTATTTCAAGAACACAGAATTAATATTATTTTTTTTTTGTTGACATTTAAAGGAAAGATTATTTGGCTTTTAAAAATTTGTTATTAATATAATTAATTTATGCTTTAAAAGTGTCAAACTAACAAGGTATAAACTCATATTAAATAATTATATTTCAAAGGGCATTCACTCTACTAAGAGCGACATATTCAAGCTGTGCCTTTGTTTCCCTTTTCTTGACAGGAGTCGGCCGACAGCAACGTATGTTTATTATTTATTACCTCTAACGTAGAATACTAATTATAGCATATTCAATGGTAGAGTTATTTCCTTCCTGGTACTAATTATAACATTATACTTAAGGTATAACAAAAATAAAATTTCTTTTACGACTTACCAAAAACATTAAAAATCAAGTATATTTTACAGAGCTCGGTCTTGAGACTTTGATATGTGCAGATCTGAAATTAATACACAAGTCGCATCACTTGTAGAACTAGTAATTTTTAAATTAAGAGAATTACTATAATTACGCCCAAATTCAACGTAGGAAATAATTTGCTCGGATAGAAACTAAGCCTGTTCACGCTATGACTATGCTTGCCAGACAGTTAGTCGCCTCCAAGTGATCCAAAAGAAGTAAAGATTCCTCCTTATTGAAGGCCCCTAAAAAAATTTAATCAAATCCATAACGCTCAAGATTCAACCTCTAACTTTTACATGGACATAACCCGGCGCATCCACCATTAGTTATTTAAATAAAACTACTGATACTACTTTATATTTTCACCAGTTATTCAACCAAATATTCAACATGTATTACGAAGTGAACCCTTCAACCATTAATCCATTATTTATTTATTGATTTACTTATTTGATGTCTAAAATAAACATATAAATAATAAATTACAAACATTTAAAAATACACATATGTTACGAACATTTAAACATTACCCTAAGACGTGCTTTTAAAATCCATACATAGAATCTAATAACCCTATATTTTATATTACTATTTTTAATTTGTCACTTTATGAAAGTACATGTATGTTAAATAGAATAGACTTTTAAGTCATCTTCGAAAGACTGTAGAAATAAATTACTGTATAGAACGAGATTTGTTGCTACAGTACGTCCACTGATAAATAATAATATTGAGGAATAATAGCAATATTGAGAGCATTAGATAAGTCTTTAACAATAGGTCACTCAAACATTTTTGATGCACATACGAGGGCCATCCAGAAAGTAGTACCCGTTTGCGAATATAAAAAATCTACATACTTTAAACTACTTCTCTACATAGTAGTAAATTTAAGCATTTGTATCGTGTCAAGTTTTTGAATCCCAGCTTTTTGTATTTCTTTCCTGCCAAAAGTCCTTGAGTTTTATAAACATATGGTAGTTAGAAGGAGCTAAGTCTTGACTATAGGGTGGATGGTTGGAAGTTCGTCCGTAACAGCCCTAACTTCACAACTGGTGGCGTTCTTTATGTTACTCATATAAATAGCACAGTCAATACCAGTGAGACGTAACCTTGCAGACAGACTGCTGAAATACAACTCAACATGTTAGCACACATCCGGTAGGTACTCTATTCACAAGCGCGCCGCACGATGCAAACACTCCTACTATCTCTTGTAGAATTAGAAAAAAGTTGTCAAAAACCACGACAAAAGATACTTGAAATTTTTAAAAATCTCGAAGAAGTTTTTCATATAAATTTAGAGCAGAAATTTCTGGTCAATTCCGATAAGAAAAAAACTAGAAATGGTGAAAGATTTTCCAATGAAATTGTAGCAAAAGAGAGAAAAAGAGACATTTTTTGAAAATTCTGACACAATTGGATAAGAGATATTGGAGATTTATAGAAATTTTGAGGAAAATATTCCAAAATAATAAAACAATCTTGGAGTTAAATAATACAGAAAATGTGAAAATTTGTAAGTGTTAAAATACTCTAGGAATCCAAAGGAAAAAATTGACATTAAAAAAATCTGTCCAATTGTTTTCTAGAAATCTTTAGAAAAAGTTTCTAGGGAAATTCAGAGAGAATAAACATAATTAAAATGTCAATTAAATATTGATTTACCAAGAGTGGTTGTTTTAATTGTTAGTTGCTAGCTTTTACCATACAATAATTTAAAACTGCAGTACAGAAACGCTTAAAGAAGTCAAACCTAATTATTACTTTTATTTTCATAATTAAAATGCTTTTACCAGAAAAAATAAACTCTTGAAGGAGAATTTCGATAAACTTCTATGTTGGTCGCTCTGGAAAGGAATTATAAATTTCATTGTAGCTTAAATATTAAGACAGTAAATGAAGTTTTTGACATAAAAAACAAAGTTGAAGGAATATGAACTGATATTGTAGCGGATCAGAAAAAATTAGAAATCGCCAAGAATAATAAGAGAAATTCTTAGAAAATCAAGACATCGTAAAAAAAATCGTAAAATCATAGTTTACAATATATATTATACTTTACCAAAATATTTTTTTACATATCTCGAGGATAAGATTATTCTATACATTTAGAACAGATATTCCTTCAAAATTCTGATAAGAAAAAGCTAGAAAGGGTAGAAGAGAAATTGTCACGAGAGAGGAAAATAGTTTTTAGAAAATTCTGACAAAATAAGGCAAGAGATATTGGAGATTTATAGAAATCTTGAGAAAGAGTTTCCAAAAAATCAATTATAGGCGCGGAAAAGAACAAAAATCGTAGAAAGGCAGTAAGTAAGTAAGTAAGTAAGGCAGAAAGACTCTGTCAAATTAATGCACTCTTTCATTATCTTTTATTAAAATGGTAAGATATAAATATTTGACAATAAAAATGTATATTATTAATAATATTTTGAAATTGCTTAAATACTTTAGGAATTAAAAAGAAAAATTTATCAAGATTTTTTTAAACATTTAAAAAACTATTTTTTTCTAGAAATTAGAAAAGGTTTTTAGGAAAACTCCAAGATAATAAATATAATTGAAATTCTATAAATTTAGAAATTATTAGTAAATTAGAAGAACCTTAAATTTAACAAAATCTAAAAATTTGTATCAGATATTTTTTGAAAAATTGTGATACAATTGTTGAAAGAAAATTAAAAGAGAAATTGTCGCAAGCGAGAATAAAAAAAGTTTTTAGAAACGTATACGGAGAAAGGTAGTAGTAGTAAAACATAGCAACAATAGATATTCATAACATCTTTGAACAAACATTAAAAGGCTTGTGTTCACGTTTAGACAATCTTCGACTCTTGTCTAATTAAGTTTCGTTGAGACTGTTGTCACTAAAGCTCTGTTTAATGAGTTTCATAATTTAATTTGTCAAATATGGCTTTTATATCTCCAAAGTGGGAACTTTATAATTCATTGCGTTATGTCAAATAGATTGACATTAACTATTGCATAAAATTTAAATTATTAGGCGAAAAAAAAAATTTATTTATAAATGAAGAGAATAGATCAAATAAAAACTGTAGCAATTTAAAAATTTCTGGAGCATTCTAGGAATTTATAAGGATAAAATTAAGCTAATGCAAGACATGGTAAAAAAGTTGTCATAAAATAGAAGAATTACACAAAAACAAATACAAACAATTACACAAAAACCTAATAAAATGGATCTAAACCCTGAATATAAAAGAAGAATTGTTGAATCTCCGCCAAAAAAATTATTATACAATGCCAAAATATTTTTTTATAAATCGTTTTATTCTATAAAAACAGAAATGGTAGAATTGTCACGAGGGAGGAAAATAGTTTTTAAAAAGATCTAAAAAATGAGGATGTTGTAAATTCATAGGAATCTTGAAGCTAAAAAACTATGACATTATAGCGAAAAAATTGTAAACATTTTAAAATTGCTAAAAAATGTATTAAGAATTTTTTAAAGATTTAAAAAAAACTCTTCTGGTTTTCTGTAGAAAAGAGCAATCAGAAAAAGTTGGTAGGAAAAATCCAAGAGAATAAATACAATTGAAATTGTATAAATTTATAAATTATTAGTATATTGCAATAATCTAAAATAAAAAATTGTTAAGCATATTTTTCTACAAAAATTTAAGAGGTATTTATAAAAATTGTGATATTATGAAAAACGGGTAAATTTACCCTTTTTTAAAATGAACTACCACATAGTAACGGTTACGGAAGAGTGAATAATATTGAAATTATTAGAAAAAAAGAACAGAGAGAATGAATATAATTTTAATTTGATTCAATTAATTTGAGCAATTCAAAAACTTCTGGAGAATTTTAGGAATTTAAAAGGAAAAAAAATAGTTAAAGCAAAACATGGTAAAAAGTTGTCACGAAATAAAAGAATAATGGTTCGATCTCCGCTAAAGAAAACTGGAAATTTATAAAAGAAATTTCTGAAACATTTATTTATTTATTTATATCTTGATTTATTTAATTATTTATTTACATGTTTGGTCTTTGTTCTTAAAAAAAAATATAAAATGAAATTACAAAAACATTACATTACACGTTAAATTTTGTAGGAAAGAAGCGTATAAAAGTGAATTATAGAAATTGTAGAACGTTCTCGAAAAATGTGATATAATAGAAAAGTTTTCAGGAAGCTCCGACAAAATAAGGTACGTTAGAAATTTATTGAAATTTTGGGAAGAAAATTGGAAATACATAAATTTAAAAATTGCTGGAAAAAAATAGGAATTTAAAAGTAAATTATTCCAAATTTTTTGTAGAAACTTGAAAATAATAATAGTAATTAACAGTAATTTCTGCATCATAAATGAATAAATATTTTCAGAAAACTTCTACAAAATAAGCTAATATTTCTAAAAAATCAAGAGGAAAATTGTAAGCCAAGGGATAAAATTGAAATTCTAGATATATATATAAATTTCTGGAAAATTTGTATTCTAGAAACGATAGTTTATTATCACTGAATTGAAAATTTTACTATGTTTTAGTGATTTTTTCAATTCAGTGTAAGTATGGATTACACAGTAGTAACGGTCGCAACCATTCTCTTTATTATAGTTGATTCTCAATTTTTCTTAAAAAATTCTGAAACTTTCCGATAAGATAAAGTAAGAATTGTTATTAAAACTTCTCGAAAAATAAAAAGGAAATTACTGCAAGAGAGAAGAAGAGTGCTGGAAATATTTAGAAATCTCAAGTTTATATCGAGAAAATAGGTAAATTTTGCTAAAACTAAACTTTAATAGATATTATTTGGAATCAGGTATATTAATTCACATTTCAAACAACAAATGCGGTTGACGATAACTTCGTCTCTTATTTAAATTAATAAGCAGTGGAAACCTTTCTTCACAATTCTATTTGAATTCAAAGATATATATTTCGGACGCAAAATGACCATTATCAATGTTTTAATACTTTGTGTCCGAAAAATATATCTGTGAATTTAAATAAAATTGTGAAGAAAGGTTTTTAGTGCTTATTAATTTAAAATCAAATTTATCTTCACGTAACTCACAAAATCAAACTCGTCTTTTACCTTTGTTCACACTTGTACATCTTTTCTTCCAACTTGCTTCTTCTTCTTGCTCGTTCCTCTTTCCACCTGTAACATACCCCACGTGCCTTTTTCTTGGGTAAGGTAATAATCATACAAAGATCAAAAATTCTACAAAATTGTTAAACGCAAGGAAGTATGCAAAAAAATATATCTTTCTAACGACCATTGGACGGAAGAGTTAATGTCTACAATGACAAAAGATATGTTTAGTTGGCTAATTTGTCATGCTTCAGTTAAACTTCCTAAACGTAGACATTTAGAAAGACATCATGTAGGTTATATATAGGTTATAGGTTAACATAGGGTAGGTGAAGTGTGTTAGCCTCTCTTGAACTGCGACCTAAAAGATCTATTGTACTACCCTTAACCAATCACTTTCCAATCAGTCCCACGTCCTCCATGAACCTGGTAACTTTCTTGGGGGTGAGATTGCTCACTATTTCGAGCGATAATCGGTCCCTACCGAAGTGTAAAAGACGCTTATGAGCAATCGCGACACAAGTGCATAGTATGTGGTCGGTTGTTTCATCTGTAGAATTACATAAGCCGCAGTTTCTACTTTCCTCTTTTCCCATTTTCCACAAATGGTATCGGACAGGGCACTGTGCCCGTCATGTTTATAGTGAAAGTTCTTAGCTCGTTCCTTCTGAGTTCAAGGACATTGTAGCTGTGATCGAGTTTCATGAGTCGTTTTGATTGACGTAGATCTGGTACATTGTTCCAATGCTTGCGTCTTCTCTCCTCTTCCCATTTTTGCACCACCAGACATCATATAGCCATGCATTGAAAACTTGAAAAAAAATTTCCACCAGAGCAAGCGATGCTCACCAAACCAGTTCATCTCAATCAAAAGCTGCAACTATCATATCATTTAAAATCAGTCAAATACTAGCGAAAGATAAAAAACTATTTGAAGATAGGAGAGTGGTAAAAGAAATATTTCTCGAAGCTGGAGAATCGTTGTTTGCAATTGTAAAAATAAAGCAAACATAGTGTCTACTATAAAAGAACACCAATTCTCTCGTTCAACTGTTACTAGGAGAATTGATATTATAGACAATGACAATGAACAAAAATTAAAAAATGATTTCTTGGATTGAAGTATCTACAATTATTAAAATTTGATGAGTCCACTGATATGATACATACTGTTAAATCATGTGTTTTTGTTCGTATTATATTTTCTTATAAAGTTAATACTTGATGCGCTGCACTCTTGATGGAAACATATATTAATATTGGGTAAATAGTAACTCTTGTTTTGTTCCATATTGTTTTATGGAACAAAACAAGAGTTACTATTTACCCAATATATATTTTCTGATATCACATATAAAGAAGAAACTGTTAAAGAAATTAACGATTTATTTATAAATTCTATAAAAAAAACTACGAGCTGTAATTATACAAAATCATATCCATTACAACAGATGGAGCACCATGCATTATTAGAAGAATTATTATTGCATTTTATCGATCCTTCCATCTTTATTCTCATTTCAGCAAGTCCTACGTTCCAAAATATTAAATATGCAAAAATATAAACCCAGATTTGATTTATGAGAGTGCAATTTAAAAAAATCTGTGTATGTTTGAAGATCGCCTTTTCTTTTGTAGATATTGAACAAAATCTGCTTCTGAAATATCTAACACATTTAATTTAGATTAAATATGTATCGAAAATAAGGTCTTGAAAGTTTTGCCAAAGCAACAAATAACAAATTTTGGCCTTGTATATTTAAAATAAAATATCCAAGTTTGTATAGCATAATTTAGATCAACGTATTTGAGAGATTCTGCGCTTACCAAAATGAATTGTTGTGATTTTGCAATTAATAAATATAACCACTCATAAACTTTATATTTTTACACAATCGATCACCTGCTGGCAAATATCAGTACATCGTAAGTTCTC
The DNA here is from genome assembly GCA_963969525.1 of Ontholestes murinus. Classification (NCBI taxonomy): domain Eukaryota; kingdom Metazoa; phylum Arthropoda; class Insecta; order Coleoptera; family Staphylinidae; genus Ontholestes; species Ontholestes murinus. Next base: position 59,207,927 of record OZ018396.1, read on the forward strand.
ATTGAAGAATTCATCCATGGTATACGGCTCTAATGTACAAAATAAATCGTGAACTTCACTTTTCAGGTAATAAAATGATATGGAGTTTGATAATGAGCGATGAGGCTCATTTTTATCTCAGTGGTGTTGAGAATCGTCAAAACTTCCAATACTGTACAATGAATTGGAAAATTCACTATGTTTTAATTACAGATTTATTTGTGGTTAAAACATAGTGAATTTTTCAATTCAGTGTAAGTATGGATTACCACGTAGTAACGGTCGAAACCATTCTCTTTATTCCAGTACTGTGCCTGAAAATCCCCAACTCTACATGAATTATCACGACGCAGCCCCAATCTTACGGTGTGATGTGGCATCGGGAAATTTGGTGTCATAAAGCCCTAAATTTTGAGGAAAACACTGTGACCATGATAGATGATCGAACTTCTTGAGAACTGAACTAAGAGGAGGACGAATCAACCTCCGAAATGTTTGGTTCCAACAGGATGGAGCTACGGCTCATACTAGCCGAATGTCGATGGCTGATGTTATCTACAGATTTGGTGATTTGCATTCTGCACTAATCGCCTCGTGTGTTTTTTTTTTTGTTTTAGTCTATTCGTACAATTCTATAATTGATTTCTTTTTAAACGTCAAGACAATCTATAAATATAGTTAAAATTCATATGTAGGGTGAGTGGGTGGCTCCTAACCCACCCTGCAATCCGTAAAATATACGCGAGAAATCTTCTAAAAAATTCTCGCGCGTGTTAATCGCAAAACAAGTAATTTCTTAAATTTTGTTACAATTTAATCTTAATTAAATTGCTTAGGTGTGTTTTACTGATTGGAAGGTGGGTTCGAGGCCACCCACCCACCACACATATATAATAGGACTATAATTACTAATCGCCTCGTGTGTTTTTTGTTTTAGTCCATTCGAACAATTCTATAATTGATTTCTTTTTAAACGTCAAGACAATCTATAAATATAGTTAAAATTCATATGTAGGGTGAGTGGGTGGCTCCTAACCCACCCTGCAATCCCTAAAATATACGCAAGAATTCTTCTAAAAAATTCTTGCGCATGTTAATCGCAAAACAAGTAATTTCTTAAATTTTGTTACAATTTAATCTTAATTAAATTGATTAGATGTGTTTTACTAATTGGAAGGTGGGTTCGAGGCCACCCACCCACCCTACATATACAATAGAACTATAATTACTAATCGCCTCGTGTGTTTTTTGTTTTAGTCCATGGGAACAATTCTATAATTGATTTCTTTTCAAACGTCAAAACAATCTATAAATACAATTAAAATTTATATGTAGGGTGGGTGGGTGGCTCTTAACCTACCCTGCAATCCGTAAAATATACGCGAGAAATCTTCTAAAAAATTCTCGCGCGTGTTAATCGCAAAACAAGTAATTTCTTAGATTTTGTTACAATAAAATCTTAATTAAATTGATTAAGTATGTTTTACTGATTGGAAGGTGGGTTCGAGGCCACCCACCCACCCTACATATACAATAGAACTATAATTACTAATCGCCTCGTGTGATTTTTGTTTTAGTCCATGCGAACAATTCTATAATTGCTATCTTTTCAAACGTCAAGACAATCTTTGAATAAAGATAAAATTTGTAAGTAGGGTGGGTGGGTGTTTCCTAACCTACCCTGCAATCCCTAAAATATACGCGAGAAATCTTCTAAAAAATTCTTGCGCGTGTTAATCGCAAAATAAGTAATTTCTTAAATTTTGTTACAATAAAATCTTAATTAAATTGATTAGGTATGTTTTTCTGATTGGAAGGTGGGTTCGAGGCCACCCACCCATCCAACATATACAATAAGACTATAATTACTAATCGCCTCGTGTGTTTTTTGTTTTAGTCCATGCGAACAATTATATAATTGATTTCTTTTTAAACGTCATGACAATCTATAAAGTTAAAATTTAAATGTAGGATGGGTGGGTGTCCTGTAACCTACCCTGCAATCTCTAAAATATACGCGAAAATTCTTCTAAAAAATTCTTACGCGTGTTAATCGCAAAACAAGTAATTTCTTAAATTTTGTTACAATAAAATCTTAATTAAATCAATTGGGTATGTTTTACTGATTGGAAGGTGGGTTCGAGGTCACCCACCCACCCTACATATACAATAGAATTATAATTACTAAAATCGGAGTTTGGTTAAGGTTTTTAGAGCGGATCTTTTGACAATTTGGAAGTGATCAGTTGGTTGGATTTAAAAGTATTGATATTCTTTATTTTTTGTAAGTTAATGATCACAAAGTCCGAACCCCGGTTTTGATTTAGTGTTTTATTAATTATGTAGTGGATTTCAATGATAGTTTGGAATCAAATAGAATAAATGTTTAATTGTGGAGGCGTTTACTTTGTGGTACATCTTGAATATACTGGAGAAAGAAAACAAAGTGATCCTGTTTTCTTTCTCAAATAGAATACCTAGGTGTAAATGGGATAAATATAATTTAATTACATAATACCGCGAGACGTAAGATGAAAATATACATAGCAAAAAGGAAAATCAGGCCAAACATTATAGTAAAATATAAAAAAAAACAAATTAAAAAGAGCATAAAAATAATATCTTTTTTTTGTATTTGTACAAAGTATGAAAAATAATAAAAATATCGTAAAACGGTGTTAATGTAAAATCAATACGGGTAAATGATAATAAAATGCTTACTAAATATGTAAATATGTGACCATGCATGAAAGATTTAAAAAAATGAATTAAAATAAGCAATTAGAATAAATTATTTATATGGGTAATACAATTTTCATATATAAATTAATTTCAACTTTAATAACGACCCATAAGGATCGAAACACGTGCAAATTTTCAGATTCAATATATATGAAACACAACAACTGTATTACTTCTCCTAATTGAAAAATTTTGTTCCATCTAGAGATGGATTGAATAAATTTTAATTGGATACTATTATTAAAATTATTTTCGACTAATCTTATCTCACCAATCTTGAGGTAAAGTAAGCAACTAAACACTTCACTCTATATTATTTTCTAGTTAGAACAGTTTAGTTTTTCTAATTCAAAATAGTAAAATTGTTTGACTTCAATGCCATGTACTTTATTAATAAGCTGAATTAAACACAAATTTTAAATTATTCACATGTAACTTCAGTTAAATAAATTACTCACTAATTCGAAAAGATAGCTATTTAAAAAGAATTGAAAGATATAATAAAAGTATGATCCTAACTACCTAAATATGTAATAATGAATTACGAATATGCTATTCAGTTAAATTAATAACTTTCTAATTTGATAATTTAACTGAAAACGTACTTATTTTAAAAGTAAAAATAAAAGATATAACAAACGTATGGTCCCCAGTACCTAAATATATAATAATGAATCACGAATCTGTCCTATTATTGATTTCAAGCATGTTTAGTTGCCTATATTAAACATAATTTATAAGCTTCCAGTGTATATACAAAAGAAGTAAAACACACAATTTCCTTTCTGAAACGTTAATTCATTATTGAACATTAATGAACATTGAAATCCAAAATATATTCATTATATTGACTAGATTATAAAAAGGCATTATCTACTTTATAAATAAAATTTATGATAATAAAAATATTCTTGTAAAATTAATTAAACTTTAAGTTTTCAAGTGCCACAACCTGAATATTAATATCTTAATTTATTGTGCGACAGGTATATAGGTCAAGTAATTAAAGTTACTAAATTTATTTCAAAATTACAAACATACTCTAGTGTCTAATTAATATTTTACACTGTTAAATACATTGTTTACAAGAAATAATAATTTAAATTATTATTATAATTTACATTGTTATCAATATAAATTCATATACATCAATAATGTTTATTTATAAACAGTAACAACGTAAGTTTTACAATATATAGGATAGATGACGCTACTACTCTAAGATCTTTTCCCTTAACAAAACCTTGTTATAAGTACGTTAACAGAGAAGCGCAAAATTAATCAGATTATATGTGTTTAAAGTTCAAACTCATTATAACTTTCTACGTGTAATTTTTTTACTTAAATAATTCATTTAACGTTATATTAAAATCGCGAACAATTTTAAAGCTTACATGAGAGATTTTATTTGCTGTTTTTCCCTAGGTACCTAACACAATAAAAGTATTAAATTGAATAAACATATTTGATTGTAGAGGCTTGAGGCTTTCACATTGTGATACATATTTTATTTAAAGTTATAGAATAAATAACTTTTTTTATATTATATATTGGGTACAACTAATTAAATTTTGTATTGAATGGATCGAATTAGACAATGGCTCCGAAGTGAATGGAATCGTCACAGTTATGGGCCTAGGCAGTATTCGTTCCCCAATGTATCATTCTCCATTAAGACAAGTAAATGTTTAACAAAGGCATTTCTGTGATATTGTAGGCCAGTCGAGTAATTGAAACTTGCCGAGCCGTAAATGGCTGTTTATATAAGTGCCAACTTTGGGTATAACGATCATTTCCTTAGTAAAATACATGATCGCCGTGGCCGTTAACAATGCTCAGCAGGAATTGATAAATCGGAGGATGTGTCAAAATTGTAGGCCCGCAAGGGGTTTATTTATCGGCACGGTCATCCCTAACCCACCGGATTTGAAATATCGACGCCCGGAGTTTCGTAATTCACCGAAATTCATTTACTACGATCGTGATAGATTTTACTTGTGATGTGAATTGCTTCAAATATTTTTTAGTTATAGTAAGTGTAAAAATGGCCACAGTACATTCCTTATATTTTTCTATTCTAAAGCTATTCTTAATAATTTGCCCAATTTTGGAATCTTTACTTGTAAAAATGTCATGTAACTATTATAATTTATTAGCAGTAAGCAAAAAATATTAAAATTTTTAATTTTTAATTTTTTTACCGCAAGTTAAGAACTTTATGAAAAATATGTTTTAATAAAACGTGTTCAGCTTCTCATTTCCTTTAATTTTTGTTTCAAAAGTTATGGAATAATTTTCAAATTTTAAACAAAAGTTAAAGGGAATAAGAAACTGAACGATTTTTATTAAAACATATTTTTCATAAAGTTCTTAACTTATTAATTAAAAATTAATAATATTGATATTATTTGCCTATTGCTAATAAACTATAGGAGTTAAATGAGATTTATATAACAAATAATTGGAAAGAATTCGAAATTGAGCAAATTATTAAGAATAGCCTTTTTATACATTTTGGAAACTATTATGGTGGCCACATCATTTTTTTAATTAATTGTAATTATTTAGAAACAATTCCTTTAATATTCAATATAAATACTTGATGTTGCCCATTAGGTAATTTAAAATGATTATTTATTGATACACCAAAATATTAAATTTGATTATGAATAATGCCATTATCAATTTGACCAGATTGAAAATTTGAAGTGTAATAAGATTAGAAGCGCCGCCATTTGCGAGTGCTATTAATATTAAATGGAGCAGTGGTAAGAGCAATTTTATCAAATACTCGACTAATTGGAATCGATTAGCTCGCGTAAGCTGCGGTGTGACTGACAACTGACTGGACTGACTGGTGATGGTCAGTGGACGCCGATTTCGACATAATTAACCACCTTCATCACGGACCACAAGTGATACCTCGATTAAGTGCGCTCCCTTGCTTGAAATCGATATGCACTTCTCGATGACAATAGAAATAAATGAATAAATACGCACAATATTTGATAAATTTACAACGGTTGTATAAGATATTTACAGAGTCAATTTGCACGGAATGTAACAAAACCTTACATTCGAAACAGGACAGAATTCTTGAAACCGCATGTACCGAATAGCAATATGCTAGAACCGGAGGGTCTAGCAAATCTATTGAATATTCATTTCCGTGAAAGGTTCACCCCATCTGCCCCGAACGAAGGATCTGTCTGTAAAAAAAAAAGAGAAAATGTACCTTGTTTCCTTTTATATTTAAAAGCTGTTTACGTAATATTTATTCATTGAATACTATTTATTTACTTCATTGCACAAAATAACAATACAATTAATTAAATCTTCATCTAATCATAAGAATTATTATTTCTTATATGATTATTTTATTTAATTTTTTACAACGAATAATTATGAATTAACATATTTTCTTGCATTATAAAAACATTATACAGTCATAGTGTAACCCATTGATATGTAAATGTCTTTGTTACACCGTGACATGCTGTACACATCATCCTTGATGCATTTCAGCGATACAATCAACCATCCATTACCAAACTTCTTGTACCGCCGATGTCCATTAGAAATGCATTAAGTGCACGAAAGCCGCACAATTCCTCGCATATAAAATACAAGACAAGTACATTTACACTGGCTAACATTGTAATTAAACTTTATTTGACGACGCACTCCATCCACAAGATAATTAACTGCGGCAACGCATTAACCTTATCACAAGCAATTCGTTTTTATAATGAAGTTGGCTGTGATAACTACGCGACATATAGTGTTATGAAACTGGTGTACACATGCAAATTTATCTAAATTAAATTAGCGGATGGGCGAGCAATACTGCGAATGGTGCTTCTTGGAGGAAATTTTGAAATGGGCCGAGAATGGGCCGTTTGGGACCGTTGTGATCTGAGAGGGCTAAGGTCACAGGCACGTAATTTTGAGAGCCGGCTGCCTATTACAATAACAACTCGCCATCTTCTGTATGTACATATATTTAATTGCTGCGGAGATTGCACCGCAGCTAGTATTAATAAAGGCAACTAGAGTTGATTGTACTCTGGGCAGCATTAATATTTTAATGTTTGGTCTTTCTGTTAATTCAACTTGTCACGTGACTAATACGTATGACATAATTGCGTAATATTAAAAGCACAATAGTATCTTTTTAAGTATTACTTGTCTATACAATTAAATATTATGAAAAGTAATAAGTTTAAAGAAATTCAAAAACTAAAAACTTTTACCAAATATTTTTCAGCACAAACTGACACAAAATGAAATTTTTGAATTTATTTTTTTGATGTTAAGATTTGTGTTGCACATGAATTAAAAATTGCATACAAAATGTATTGTAAAATTTTAACATATAAGCAGTTTTTCTTTCTTTTTACATTCTGAACCGTTTCTTTTTACAAATCTTAAATATTTTTCAACAATTTATATTTCTAATGCAAATCTAACTTATAATTTAAACACATATGTATTTAATAATGTACGTCAGGAAACTTAAAGTAATTAAACAAACAAAAAAAAAAAACTAATCCATTGTACCCGAGACTAAGATTAATGCACACACCATAAAAACTCAACATCGACGACTAAATTCTAATTTGCTAATGTTCCACACATGTTCACCGCACAGCATTAATTAGACTAATTATCGTGCACATTAATTAATACCGAGTGTGTAATTGAGGATACCAATTGATTCCCGAAATATGTACTCCGGAGGTGCTTTAAAGATTAACCACGGAGCTTACATTTTTTTACGGTTATTGTAATGTGCTCAGGAAAGGTTTTAAAATTTAATCAACACTTTGGAGGGCGGAATGAATAACGCTAGTAATTAACGTTTTGGCGAAAAAAAAAACGGTAATTGCAGCATAAAAAAATATATATTAAGGGGAAATGTTGCGCTTAATTAAATATAGGTTAATATGGAGTAACATAAAAATGATATGTATAGCGTAATTTATTTGAATTGGCCGTAAAAGAAACAAGTAAAAATGAAACGTTACACAATACAACGATGTGTTTTCATTATTGAATAATATTTAAAAAGTAATCAAAGTTCGGAGATACAATTAGAGAATAGTTACATAATAATCTTGTAACTATGAAGAGATTAATAAAAAATTTAAGGAGACTGGATCCTAATTATTTCCAGCATCAACCGAAATTGCTTCGATTAATAACAATTGCTGATCTTCTTTAACTTTGTTTTAGTCGTTCAAGATGTACCACTAAGTAAACGCATCTACGATCAAAGATCTTTTTTAAGTACTGGAAAGGACTCAAGATACCGAATAAGTAGTAACCTTCAAAATATTTCATCTGTATATTAGCTCTATGCGCGTAGAAGATCATAGATTTCTTTTGGCCAATTAGAATCAGTAAATTTGTGATGATAAATTTTAATCTGACACTACGTCATTAAAGGCTTCACGACAATTGCTAACTTTAAATATCTACTTGTAAGGATTTAAATTACCAAAGACGTCGATAGTCACAAATTGTTGGTCATTCATTTTCGGAGAGTGTTGAAATATAATAATAAGCAATGCTCTTTCAGACAAAAATGAAGTTTTTTAGAATATTGTTATGGGTGTACTTTTTAATACTGCTTTAATATAAACAAACCATTTAACAATTTGGTTATTACGTATATATTTATGATAAATTTATCTCTTTGAGTAAACATATATTTCTTCTTCATACAAGTAATTTCTAGTCATTTCATAAAGAGATTAGTAATCCATACTTACTTTATTATTAGAGTTATTACATACATACATACATATATTTAACACTTTTTTTATCCTCACGAGGTGGTGTCGCTTAGCGTCCCTGCACTGCGGTCTGCGTGGTCCTTTTGTACGCCTCTGGCTGTTTTACTCCTTTTGAACTCCTGTATCTTCTAAAAAGTCCAGGAGTTATTCCTTAGCTGTTCTACAGGAAGCATGGGCTTCCCGAGTTTCGCCTTGCGTTCTTGTTTGTATGCTTCGCAAGTGCACAGTAGGTGTTGGGGAGTTTCCTCTTCTTCCAGACACCCACGGCATAAGGGGCTTTTCTCAATACCCATCCTATGTTTGTGCTTGTTCAGGTCACAGTGACTAGTCCTGTGATTTTTCTTAGTTTCAATATGCTCAGTCTAAACAGCTTCAGCATACTGTCAGGTACCGGACCATCTAGGAAGAGTCTCGTATGCCTCATTCTATTTTGGTTTTACCATGCCTTTTTGCGCTCCTCTGCTAACTTGCGTCGGATTATTTCATTTCCGGTTTCATGCAGGTTCAGGTCCTATGAATTCACCTGCTGCTCCTTTTTTTTGGTCCTTGGGTATCCATACTAGCTGTGTTTCTCTTGATGTCGCCAGTGCGTCCAGTCTGTTTATGCAAGTCATGACCAGCCTGGACTGCACTATTGGTAAGGCTAGCGCTTTTATGGGTGCCTGGCTATCTGTCATAATGGTAAATGGTTCTTTGTTAAGTCCCGACTCCATTACGTGACGAGCACACCAGTCAATGGCGGCTTTTTCGGCCTGGAAGATAGAGGCATGCTTCCCCAGAGCAATCGCGAATTGTTTGCTCCGGTTGCAGCCTCCATAGATACCAGCCCCGGTTCCTTTAGTATTTTTGGCCCCGTCTGTGTACCAGATGGTTCCTTTACTCGTTCCCGGTTATGTTCCATTTGTCTATTCACTCCGCTGTGGTATGATCGTTTTAAATCTACGGGATGGGTGTACGATTTTGGTGAAATCGGACCTCATTTTTAGTGTCTCTTCTTCTTGTAGTACTTTAAATGTTGTTGGACTTGATGGCTCCATATTTAAAGTGTGTCCATTTATGTGCATCCTATAGGCTGCCTGTCTAGCTTCCATCAATACAAATAGATGTAGTACGTGGTAGCGATAATAAGTGTTCCATGGCTACCGTGGGCGTTGTCTTCATTGCCCTAGTGATCAGCAAACACGCCTGTCTTTGCATTCTTTCGAGTTTTACTGCAGCACTTTTGGTTTGGGTCTTTTCTCCCCAAACGAGCGCCGCGTATGTCACTATAGGTCTTATGATCACAGTGTATAGTCATTTGGTCACACTGGGTCTCAGTCCCCATGTACGTCCTACCATTTTTCGGGTCGCAAAAAGTCCTCTCATGGCCTTTTTGCTGATGCTCTCTCTAGGTGGAAATTGAAGTTCAATCTGGTATCAAGTATGACCCCTAAATATTTTACTTCATTTTTGATTGGAACTTCCATTTCATACATACGTAGTGATTTTATGTCATTGGTTTTTCGTCTTCTAGTAAAAGGGACGATCGCCGTTTTGGCCGGGTTTACAGTTAACCCTTCATTCCTGCACCATCTTTCTACGGTATTTAGTGCCTTCTGCATCAAGTTTGATACAGTGATCCCAAACTTCCCGCTTACTAGAATGGTCAGATCATCTGCATGCCCTAATGCATATATGCCCTGGCTTTCGAGTAGCAGCAGAAGGTCGTCCATGACGAGGCACTAAAGGTGCGGTGAGAAAACACCTCCCTGCGGGCACCCGCCAGCGACTAACGCTTCTGCTGTTTTTCCATATAGGGTAGTTGTCACAGTCCGACTTCTGAGCATCTTGTTTACCCATTGTCGGACTTGCGGGTTAATTCCTCTTTTCTCCATTGCTGTTGCTATGGAGTTGAAGGTTGTGTTGTCAAAGGCCCCTGCAATATCCAGAAAGGCCCCTAACGCAACGTCTTTGCATTGTAGGGTCCTTTCGCATCTGCTCACTAGCTGGTGGATTGCTAGCTCGCATGACTTTCCCGCTTGGTAGGCATATTGTTGACGGTGTAGTGATGAGTCTTTTAAAACTCCTTCCCGTATGTGCCTGTCTACTAGTTTTTCTAGTAGTTTTAAAATAAATGATGACAAGCTGATCGGTCTGTAAGATTTAGCCTGGGCATATGATTTCACGAATACCACCTTTACAATCCTTGCTCTGAGGATATCACATAGTGGTTTCCTCGGCGCTGCTATCCCCTTTTGTAGCATGACAGAATATATCCAGTCAGGACTTGGTGATTTGAATGGTTTGAACGTGTTAATTCCCCACTCAACGTCACCTGGTCTGATTATCATTTTCGCTGTTCCCAGTCCCGTTTTGGAGTCCCTGCGTTGGGCTCGCTTGGGTCCTCGGAAACAGGATTGTCAAGTATTGCAAAATCCGGGAAGCGCGTCTGCAGTAATACCAGCAGGGTCTCTTCTACCGAGTCTGTGTACTTTCCATTTTTGGTCTGCAGTGAGCCGATGTTCCCAGCATGATCTTTGCTGAGCGTCTTGAGTAGACGGGAGCTTGTGGGTTCATTTTCTATGTCCCCACAGAATTTTTGCCAAGATTCCCTGTTGGCTTTTTTAATGGCATTGTTATATGCCGTGAGGGCCGTTTTGTACTGCGCCCATTCACCGTTTCTCTTGGCTGTATTAAACAGTCTTCTGGTGCGTGCCTTAGCCCTATCAAGATTCTTGTTCCACCAGGTGACCCTGGTTGAGGTAGGTTTGGTAGTTCTTGGGCAGCTTGCTTCAAACGCAGTATTGATAGAGTCTGTGATGCTTTGCACCATGAGCTCTAACTCATGCGTTGTTCTCGCTAATGTTGGACAGTCCCCGATTCGGCTGGCTAGTACCTCTTTGTTTAGGTCGCAGCCAGTTCTCCTTGGGTTTCTGTTTTGGATTTCCGATGCTTCTTCTGATTCGATATCGAATCGTATATATCGATGATCTGAGAGTGATGGTTCATCAGATACATGCCAGTGTTTTACCATTTCACTTGCCTTGCGAGAGGCAAGTGTTATGTCAATTACTTCGCTTCACACCGCGTTTACAAACGTGGGTACTTTCCAATATTCCTTCCATTGCTACCTCTTGCTACCTCTGAGGTCTACCGACGGTTTTTGCCGCCAGCGCCCTGAGGGTGATGGTTGAAACTCCGAAGCAACTTCTTCCCTTCGCTCACCTTCCCCCAAGAGACTTTATCCATCAGTATGATGTACTGAGTTCCCTTGGGGTCCGGTTTTTGGTTAACTACTCTCCAGGTATCGGTGCTTACTTTGTTCTGCGCCGATATTCTTTTGAGGAAGGTGGTTGCCTCTATTGGTGGTCCTGGAGCCCACGTCAGTACTCTCCTGGGTTCCGGTAGGTCCTTCAAGTCAATGATCTGAAGTTCCTTTTCGTTTCCCAGGAGATTCTTCTCCTTGGCTATGCTCTCGAGCCATGCCGACTCCATTGCTGGTGCCGACCGATTTTCTGAGTTTAATAAGCAAGTGAAGTAAGAAATAAACTGTGTGTTATTTTCAAAATCCATACCTACATTAAATTGAAAGTTGAAGTTAAAACATAGTGAATTTTTCAATTCATTGTAATCATTTTATCTTATATCATAGCCTTCCTTACAACATTTAAAGTTCACATATTAAAACTTCTAATAAATCTTTAACTTTAACGATCCGTTTTGCATAATATAAACGGTAAATGTTGAGTATGTGAAATTGAGTTACTTATTCTGCGAGCGATTTTAGGACAGGCGGAAAAGTTATCCCATCCTGTAACTTTTTTATGGGACCAATTTCCACAAGTGGCCCGAAATGCCTCTGAATATTAAAAGCAATTAAAACATTCGCCGTTCACATACTGCGAAAAGGTGGTACACAACACCACCCATAAATCGGAATATTTAACGTCGGCAGTCTGAATTAATAAACGAAGAGTAATTAAAACGGATAAGGTTACGATTAAGATGCTCTAATTAATATTAATGCTGAACTCAGAAGTCCCGTTAACCTGATAATATTCATCTCGAGGAGTATTTAATATTTATTACAATTTGGAGGGTTGATAATTATAATTAAGTACATTTACTAGTAATAGAATATGTTAGTGTGCGTTATGAAGGACTGGAGGCAATTGCTTTGTTATTCGAAATCAATGGTATGTATTTCACGAGCAAAGGTTGCCATTCAAGGAACTTATTAATTCTCTAAAGAAACTCCCCCCCTTTCATAAATCAAGTTTTGGTATAAGAGCGATTAAATACTGGAACGAATAAATATATTAATCAATTCGGTATTCAAAATTATACTGAATTGAATGATTCACAATTTCAATCAAGGGAAATAAAATATTTAACGATTCATTAATTTTCAATCAAACACTTTAGGCTCTTCCAATTCAAATTTTTTAACACGTTTTAACTTTTATAAGTAAGTTTTAAATAACGTATCAAACATTAATTAAAAAACTCTAATCATGTTGAATAGAATTTATAAATAAAAAGTTATAAAAGTAGTAATAAAACAAAAAATCTTTTTTATTAAATTTTAATGGTAAAACTCAATAATAAAATTATATATTAAACAATAATAATTTTGCACATTAAAAATACAGAGACTTATCTGAACGTAAATTGGAGCACTTATGTGTGGGGGGCAATTACAGTTTTATCTAAATACCTTAAAAGCATTTCGCTGCTGCGAGTAAACATTGCAGTCTTTAAGATAATGGCGTTGGCACTGTTAAAACTTTCCCGTTTAGCTGCGGTTTCAAAGAAAACATATTTGCACAAGATTAAAACACGTAAATTAGGAAAACACCGAAGTGTTATTGTGGCGTCATTTGTTGTCGCTTTAAAAGGGAGCAATAAATTTATTTTTTTTAAATTAATTTCTAGCAGATGCGAATTATGTTATACAGATACTACTAATCTTTGAATTAAAAAATTTTTAAATAAATATATTGAATAATTCAATCTAGAGTTTATCTATTTCGATCATTATTGAACTGTCGTAAATCCAAAGGAGGTGGTGTCATGACATCTATAAATTCTATCGAACAAACCTTTGTTAGAGCAATTACTGTTAATAGTAACATCTACAAGCTTTATACTGTATATTTTGACGTATTAATTATTAAGGAAAATATTATTAATATTTATTACTTTTTAAAGCTTAATTACATTAATACAATCTAGGTATGTCTAAATAGATTATAAATAAATTATTTGTATGGATTTGTTTACTTTTTATGTATTTCGAATTAGATTTATAAACCAAGTCTGATAAAGTACTAATAAATAAAATAAATAAAATATGATGAAGTAAAACTATAATGGATTTAATTAAATTTTGCATTGTAAAATGTATTATATTTTATAATAGACACGTTAAAACTTTGCATAACCGGCAATAGTTTCGGGAACACAACTTTCCATTATCAAGATTGTGTAGCCGGAACTTGTACACGACCTCCATCATGTAGGGTTTGACCTGTTGGATGATTGCAACGTTAAAATTAACAAAGGCACTAAATTAATAGTGTTAAATTTACGGTACATGTATTAATAAATCATTTAACACTTCGGTATGAACATATTTTTTAAACAATACAAAAATAGTTTTATTTTATTTAGGTAATTGACACTTTCTTAACTACACCCTTGGTGGAATTATATATATGTGAATTTGATGAAGAAAATTTCACTGTGTGTTGAAACATTGTCATAGAAATAAAAACATTTTTGAAACCATATTCTATATCAGTATAACCAATAATGAAGAAAACAAAACAAATTATTTACAGTAAATAAAACCTTAAATCATTTATCATAAATTACATTCTTGACATCTGCTGCAGACTATCCTTATTGCCTTCTGCAATACTGCAACATTACGAATTTCATCCTCTATGTTTTAACTCATCCTGAAATCTTTCTAAAGTCATGTATACTGTATTTTCTTGACCCACAAAAAATCACAAATAGAATCTTGAGATCATACGGTTACAAAACAATTTTCATACAGCTTCCATTATTTGCCTTGCAGTGTTTGTGTGATGTTGCTCCATCCTGTTGAAACCAGATTTCCCGAAAATTAGGAAAACGGTTGAATTCAATTAAACCATCCACCCACCCTACAATTTTTTTTTATCAATTACAATGGTGATTTTGTTTTGAAAAACATTGCATTAAATTTTATTATAATATTAGAAACAAAACATCTGTATCTAGTGTATGTGCAAAAATATATGTAGGGTTGAAGGGTGGATGCTATCACACCCTCCAACCAAACAATATTAGCGAGAATTTAATTTAAAATTTAATTATCTCATCGAAATGAGAATGTTTAAAATCAATAATGTATAAAATAAGTTATAACTTATTAAAACTTCGAGTAATTCTCAATTCAATTTATGAATTATTTAAATAAAACCTAGAAGATGTTGTACTGATTGGAGGGTGTGATAGTGGCCACCCACCCACCCTACATGTAATTTTGTACACAAACTACAAACAGTCGTTTAGTTTCCGTAAAACACAATCAAAATTTTATTAAAGACGAATAAAATTAAAACCACCGTTGTAGTCGATGTAAATTGTAAATATGTAGGGTGAGTGGGTGTCCTCTATTATACTCTCCAATCACCACAACATCTCATCCCTTTATCTCAATAATCAATTAGTTAAATCAAGAATGAACAATAATTTATAATGAAGAAAGATCACTTTGTTTTACCACTTTTTATTAAGTGGTAAAACAAAGTGATCCTGTTTTCTTTCTTCAGTATATTCAAGATGTACTACAAAGTAAACGCCTCCACAATTAAACAATAATTTATAATTTAAATAATTCATTTTATAAATATTTATAAATTTAAACCTTTTGTTCACGTTAAAATAATTGGATTTTAGATGAAACCATCGTTAATATTATTTGGTTTAGTGGACACCCACCCACTTTTATTGCCAAAATTTTATGAAATTTTCCTTAAAATTTATTCACCATTATAATTAATAAAGCAAATAAATATGTAGAGTGGGTGGATGGCCTCTAACACACCCTTTAATCAATACAACATTTTCCTGGAAAATAAATTAAGAATGATTTACAGTCTAAAGTTAATAATTTCATTTTATAAATTATTAATTTTAAACGCTATTATTTAAGGTAAAATAATTGGATTGGAAAATCAGACCCTCGCTAATGTGTTTTGATTAGAGGGTAGGATAGAGGCCACCCACCCACCCTACGTATGTTTTGTACATAAATTACAATAAGTTGTTTCGTTACTAGAAATTCAAATCAAATTTAGTGAACCATTCAATAAAATAAAATCACTAAATTACTTGATGAAAACAAATATTATATAATGTGAGCGGGTATCCATTATTACTATAATAGCCTCTAAGCTACCTAAATAATTAATTATATAAGTTAAAAATTTAAAGTATAAAACGATAACATATAATTCTATAAATTATTATTTTTAAACTTCTCGTTTAGGATAAAATAATTGGATTATAATTCAAAATCTAGATGATGCTGTTTGGATTCAATAGTTTTATACTTACTCACCCACCCTACATTTTTATAAGTTACATCAACTATAATGGAGGTTTTAATTTGATTTGTCTTGTATACAATTTAGTTTGTATTTTTCGGAAACTAAACGACTGTTTGGTAGTTTGTTTGCCAAAATATGTATAGGGTGGGCGGGTGGCCTATATCCTACCCTCCAATCAAAACACATTAGCGAGGATTTGATTTTTCAATTCAATTATTTTACCCTAAACAATAGCATTTAAAATTAATAGTTTATAAAATGATTTATTAAATTTATACTAGTTTATAAAATGATGTATTAAATTTAGATTGTATGCCATTCCTAATTAACATCCTCTAATCAGTACAACATATTATAGCCTTAATTTAAATAATCCATAAATTAAATTGAGAATTACTAGTTTTAAAAAGATATAATTTATTTTATACATTATTGATTTTAAACATTCTCATTTCGATGAGATAATTAAATTTTAAATCAAATTCTCGCGGATGTTGTTTTGATTAGAGTGTGTGATAGTGGCCACCCACCCACCCTACATATAACTTTGTACACAAACCACAAACAGTCGTTTAGTTTCCGGAAATTACAAACAAAATTTAATGAAATGTTTTTTAAAACAAAATCACCATTGTAGATGATGGAAAAATATATATGTAGGGTGGGTGGGTGGCTACTATTACACCCTCCAACTAAAACAACATTAACCAGTATTTAGTTAATTATACAATAATTGTTTAAAACGAGAGTTTGCAAATTTTAATTGATTTATAAAATAAAATATAAATTTTAAAACTGTGAATCATTTCGAAATTAATTAAATAATTATTCAGGTAAAGGTTAGAGTATGTTGTAGTGACTGTGAGGTGAGATAGTGGCCACTCACTCATCCTGCATAAATATTATTTTATCAAATATAATGGTGAATTTATTTTTAGCGAATATTTCATAAAATTTGGTGTGATTTTTTGATTACAAAACAAGTGTTTATGGTTTCTGTATAATAATATATGTAGAATGGGTGGGTGGCCACTGTCACACTCTCCAACCAAATAATATTAAAGAGGGTTTCATTTAAAATACAAAAATACAATAATTTCACTTTAAAGAAAACTAATCAATAATTTCTAATTTGTAATAAAATAGGGAATCATAATGAAACATATTTACACGTTATTTTAATATTACTATTTTTACGGACACTATGCTGGCGTAACGAATAACAAATAACTGCAATGTTTATCTTATTAAATATTCAAAAACATCTCCTTGTTGAGCCAAACAATATCCCAGATGATCATAAAATTCCTGTTAACATTATAGCTTCAAAATGTCAAACTGACATGCATATTGCAGCAAAAACCATAGCAACCAATAATAATAATCGAGATATAATACAAATTACATTACTCATATTCAAAATTTCAGGGGACAACGTGTATATGTTTTGTACACACACTACAAACAAGCGTTTTGTTTTTTAAAATTCAGACTAATATTATGTATGTTTACTAATATAAAATTACTAAGATAGTAGATAAAAAAAATAAATTTGTAGGGTGTGTGGGTGTCCACTATTTCACCTTATAATTATCATAAGATCTTCAAATTTTTACTTGAATAATTTATTAACTGAAACCTTGATTTTCAATTTGTTAATCGAATTCTTAATCTTATACACTATTTATTTTCTTTCATCTGTGTTAAAATAATTAAATTTTATATGAAACCCTCGCTAAAATAATTTGGTTAGAGGGTAAGATAGTGGCACCCACCCACCCTACATATGTTTTTGTATACAAGCTATAGAAAGTCTATTTGTTTCAGAAATATACAAACAGAATTGTCTGAAATTTTAATGGAATTAAAATCACGAATACTGTTGATGTAAATTATAAATATTTAGAGTGGGTGGGTGACTACTATTACACCCTACTATCACCACAATATTTCCAGGATTTATTTATATAATTAGTTAATAAAATATCAATAAATATAAAAGTAAATATTTCATTTTATAAATATTTAAATTTAAAGTTTTCTTTTATGAAACCCTCGTTAATATTGTTTGATTGGAGGGTGTGATAGTTGATATTCGCTCACCCTGCATATATTATTCGTACATAAGCTGCAAACACTTGATTTGCATTTAAAAATTTGTATTTAAAATAAATTTTATAATAAAGCTGTACTGAAGAGATCGAGAGATCGAAACACGTGTCTGCAGTAGATTATAAACTTGAATGTTAGATTATTTAATTGCCTTTGTTAATTAATTTTAATGAAATTAGCGTAAATTCATTTCTTGTTCATAATTTCTCACTCACAAACAGTTTAAAATATATTTAATCATTTATTAGTTTATTTAACAGAAATAAATACATTTATTCATTTTATAGCAAATAGAAAAATAGTGAATTTTCTACAACGTAAAGGACTTATATATTTTATCATTTTATAGCTGTGCTATTTGTAACACGCCGAAAATTACTTTTGTATAATTCACGATCTGTCGAGGTATTAGTTAAAAAAGTAGTTGTTTCCATAAGTGATTTTTTTTGTAGTCTTAGATTTACGAAATGTTTTCGTGTCTTAAAATGATTAATAATGATAGAAATGATCATCATACTAAGAAGTTTTTGTTTAATTGTCATTCTTACATTTAGTTTCAATTTTTTACTACTTGACAATGCTTAATATTCAATAGGCTTTGATAGTTCTTTATTTTTAAATAATATTCGTAATATCAGAGTCTATTACACTGATTTCTGGAAAAACAAAATTGTGTCTGTGTGCGCTGTATCTCAAAAACGAAAGATCTTATTGAGATGAAACTTTAAACTTAAGGTTTTATCGTTAAAAACTGGATCTGGAAAGCTTTTGGTGAACAATCATAGACCGATATTTTTCTAAATATGAATCATTTTAAAAAACGGTTCAAACAAAAGTTAAAAGAGAGTGAAAAACTAAACAAGTTTTATTTAAACATAGTTTTCATAAAATTCTTAACTTTTGAGAAAAAAAAATTGAAAGTTTTGATTTTTTTTTGCCAATTGCTAATAAACTATTGGAGTTAGATTAAATTTATATAACAAATAATTGTAGAGAATTCAAAAGTTAATAAATTATTAAGAATGACATTTTTGTGTAAACCTAATGGTTTTCGAGAAAAATTTAGGAAAAGTATTAGGGCCACATCACCATTTTTGTTAATATTTTACTGATTAGAGGATGAGATAGAGGCCACCCGCCCACCCTGCATATGCATATAAACTTTAATTCCTCATCGTCTCGCTGTATCTAATGAAATTAATTACAAAACTTTTTGAATAAAAAAGAAATTAAAAAGGGAACATTTTTGAGTGAGAAAATTAGTAATAATTTGAAGCATGATAGGTGGGCAGACATTAAATCTAAATTAGATAAGATTAGCTATTGAAAGTCATTTATATACAGGGTGAGTTTTTTTCGATGTTCTCTATGGGGATCTCGGAAACGATAAGAGATAGAGAAACGGTTAAATGGGGAAAGAAGTGTAGATTTACGAGACGAATAAAATTCCACTTTCAAAGTTTTCAAAAAAGTCAAGGGTAACTAGATATTTTGAAAAAAGTAAAAAGTGTCAATTTTTTCAAATCATTATATCTCGGTTATTATAACAGATAGAAAAAAACGGTAAAGGACGAAGTTTTAGATAATTTTATTCAGATTAATAAAAAATAATCAGAAAATTTTTATCGCCATTATTTTCCGAGATATGACGCAAACTTACATTTTTTTAAATGGAAACCATAGTTGGCTGTGACCTCATTCAAAAGGTAATTTTTTTCTCTTCAATCCAATATGGCATACGACATACTTATTTCTAAAAATGAGTGAGTTATAGTCATTTTAAATTTTATTATAAATAAAAAATGGGTAGCCATGAAAAAGGTGAAAGTAAAACAATTGCAGTTGTTTATAATATTAGCAATATTGTAATTATTAGTTTTACAGAGATAAACCAAAATAAAACAACTGCATAAAGTAATTCTGTAATTACCAATATATCAATGGGAGAGAAATTTTAATATCAAAAAAATATGGTCAAAGAGTCCACTATTAATACTATTATGACATAAATTATATCTTTTTAAAATTGAATTTATGGCTTTTTGACTATTCTCATGTAAATTTAATTAAATGTTTCAATAACAACTAGTTTATGATCCTCCATAGATTGATATGATTTTTCATATACTTTGTTTTTTACATAACCCCACAGAAAAAATTCTAAAACGCGCAGATCGGGAGATCTAGGTGGCCCTGGGATTGGTTTATTTCTTCCCACTTATGAGTTAGGAAAAGCATCATTTAAATAATTTGTAAAGCCAACATGTTATGAGGTGGAGCACCGTCATATTGAAACCATTTTAATCTTGCTTGTAATGATAAATTTAAACAATCGAGCGTGTCTTCAAATGTTTTCTGAAGAAAATGAAAGTAATCAGTTTCACTTAGTGAGCTTTCAAAAATATATGGACCGAGAATTATTAATCCAAACACACTATGGATTAAACCCAAATTTAATTTGTAGTTTTCTCTGTGAAACTTCTCGTGGATTCTCTTAAGTTCATCAATGTTCATTGTGGCGATTAAAAATACCACAATTAGTGAATCGCGATTCATCTGTTCATAATATTTTTGTAAGAAACGTATTATCCTCTTGACAAATGGGTTTATACCACATACAGAAGGCCATTTGATTATTACAAAATTATTATTCTTATGCTGGTTTTTCATTTTTATTTAACTTTGTAGAACTCATAATTATAATATTGCTACTATTATAAACAACTGCAATTGTTTTACTTTCATCTTTTTCATGGCTACCCATTTTTTATTTATAATAAAATTTAAAATGACTATAACTCACTTATTTTAAGAAATAACTATGTATGTCATATTGGATTAAAGAGAAAAAAATTACCTTTTGAATGATGTCACAGCCAACTATGGTTTCCATTTAAAAAAATGTAAGTTTGCGTCATATCTCCGAAAATAATGGCGATAAAAAATTTCTGATTATTTTTTATTAATCTGCATAAAATTATCTAAAACTTTGCCCTTTACCGTTTTTTTGTATCTATTATAATAACCGAGATATATTGATTTGAAAAAATTGACACTTTTTACTTTTTTCAAAATATCTAGTTACCCTTGACTTTTTTGAAAACTTTGAAAGTGGAATTTTATTCGTCTCGTAAATCTACACTTCTTTCCCCATTTAACCGTTTCTCTATCTCTTATAGTTTCCGAGATCCCCATAGAGAACATCGAAAAAAACTCACCCTGTATAAACTTAAATTTTGATTTCGTTTTATTTTTTATTACATAAAGGGTTTGATTGTTATTAGCAGCGAAATCATCAACGATTAGAAATTAAAGTTGTCATGTACATGTAGGGTGGGTGGGTGGCCTCTATCCACCCAGTAAAGCATAAGCGAGGGTTTTAATTAAAAGTTTTAAATTATACAAAACACAAAATAATTGCAATTTTTAGAGATTTATTCATATAAATTTTTCGATAATTTTTGATGATGTTTAACTGATTGGTGGGTGGGATAGAGGCCACCCACCCTACATATACATATTAACTTTAATTACTGATCGCCTCGCAGTTTGCAATAACTTTAATTACAAAATTTGAATAAAAGAAAATTGACAAAGTAAAATTTTTGAGTGTGTAAAGGGGCCCCTACACGGTCAATAATACTGACAGTAAAAATACTGACAGTATTTGCTTCATTCTCCATCAGTATTTTCAACCTTACACGGTCATTCCAAATCGTCAATATTTTCTTCAGTATTGTCCTAGCAGTCAACATGAGCACTTCTCGACAAAAAGCGTGTTTGGCCATAATTTTGGCTTGTGCTGCTAATAAGCGTGTGAAACGCAAGAGATGGGTCAAAGACTGGCTAAAAAACGTGAACAATTCTCTCACATGGTTGTTCTTAAGGAAATTCTAAAGACAGATGCAGATGATTACAAAAACTATTTTCGAATGAGCGATAATTTATATAATAAATTATTGCCAATGGTAAAACCGTTTTTGCAAAGGCAAACAAATATGAGACAATCTATATCAGCTGAAGAAAGATTAACTGTCACATTACGATATCTAGCTACCGGCAGACATTTTGAAGACCTAAAATTTTCAGTGATCATGTCACCAACTGCTATAAGCCAGGCTGTTATTGAAACTTGCGCAGCACTTATATTTGTACTGCAAAATTATATGAAGGTAAGTAATCGTAACTAAAAGTAAATATTTTGTACGTGGTAGACAGTGCATTCCATAATAACGATTTAAATCGTAGGTAATTAGTATAATTCGTTTCCATATGATCTACCTCCATTTTTGAATTTTAGGATTGAAAATTTCAGAATGATTAATAATAAACCTTGTCAGAAACAAAAATTTGTATTTGTTGAAGTAAGAAAAGAGGACGATTTTTTCTTAATAATTAAAAAAAACACAAGTATTAATATAATAAGTATACAATAAAATAGTATTATATTATATATATTATATATATATATATATTATATTTTTTAAAAATATTTTAGTTTCATTTATTAATTTTAATTTAAATCTAAATCTTTTGTACATTGTGCATAGTAATTATTTAATGACGCGTTGTTATTGTTTTGCGATGCTGAAGAAACCATTGCTTCCGATATTGCTTCACCTGTAGAGTTTTGGATTTCCAAATAAGGGTTTGGAAACGGGGGTGGTGGGGAATTTACCCAACTATTATTGGTTCCAGAACTGGTAGAAAAATTAGAATAGTATGGACTTGCCGTTGCGCGTTGGTAATCTTCATTAATTTTCACTGAATGACGATGTAAAGTTCCTTGGGAAGCTTCAAAAAGAATGTCATTTACAGCTTTTTCGGCAAAAGCTCTTTGCTGCGGTTCTAATGTTTCTAATTTATTACCCCACGCCATGAGAATTGCGGGCAGAGGCTTTTCTGGTTTGTTGGTTGACTCTAAAATGGAACATGCCTTTTGTAAAAGCTCATTTTGTACAGACAAAGAGCCTGAGCGGCGAGCAACTTTTTTCTTTGGGGGTTGCAGGTTACAATTAATTGAAGACCTTGAAGAGGTTGCACGTTCTTGGGACAATGACGATGATTTTTCTTGTTCCTTTTCTGCACCGCTTTCTTCCACAACCGTATCATCAGAAACCTGAAGAAATACATATACTTTTAGGTAAATTCGCATAATAAAAATATATTTTTTTCATTTTCAGTTTCCTACAACCGCGGAAGAGTGGACTAATATCGCTGCTGGTTTTGAAAGACGCCATAACTTTTACAACACATTGGGTGCAATTGACGGAAAGCACATTGCTATCAACAAACCAGATCACTCGGGTTCAATGTATTACAATTACAAAGGATTTTACAGTATTGTGTTGTTAGCTCTAGTAAACGCTAATAAGGAGTTCATTATGATAGATGTTGGCATCAACGGAAAAATATGAGACGGGGGTTCTTTTTTTTATTCTAAATTTGGTGAATTAATGGAACAAGAAGGTCTTAATTTACCCGAAGCAACTACTTTGCCCAATACGGATGAATTGTATCCATACATTTTTGTGGGAGACGATGCATTTGCATTGCATGTTCATCTAATGAAACCATACTCCCAAAAAGGGTTGACTCCAGCCAAACAAGTTTTTAATAATAAGTTATCAGCATCTCGTGCCACTGTAGAAAACGCATTTGGGATTTTGGCTACTAGATTTGGTGTAATAATAAAAATTATATAGTAATAGTAATAGTAATTTATTCGTGCTAGCACAATAAGTTTACACACGTCAATACATATATTAGGAAGTACATAGGAGATAATATATAAATTTGATAACAACATATGGAACATAAGTGGACAATCAGTATACAGAGCATTAATTACAATTGATATGAATAAAATTATAATTGTATTAGCGGAAAGAGTTGGTTTAATATAAGTAATCATTGGAATTAGTATATAAATAAAATTTGTAACATTTGAGTGATTAGAAATAATAAATAAATAAAACTTAGAAATAGTATATAAATAAAATGAATTAAAATCAGTGAATAGTTAAAACTTAAAACTAGTGTATAAATAAAATCATTGTATAAATAAAACTTAAAACTAATATTTTAATAAAAACGGTGTATAAATAAAACTTAAAACTAATATCTTAATAAAATCAGTGTAGAATAAAATTTAAAATTAGTGTAAAAATAAAACCTATAAATAAAACTTATAAACTAATGTGCGAGAAAAAAAAATCAGTAAAATATATAATTAAAGATATTGTATAAATAAAATTTTGAGGTTTTTAAAATAAAATAAAATGTGTGCATTTCAAAGGTCTAAAAATCTATTTGAGATGCACTCATTAATAGTGTAAAAGACTTTATCTGTTAAGTATGTTTTGAGTATTTTTTTAAACTTTCCATGGGGGAGCGATTTCACTGCCTGTGGTAGTAAGTTATACAGTTTAGGCCCATAAAAATTTAAGCTGTTCTGGCACCTAGACCATCTCAATCTTTTAGGATATATTTGCTCACAGCTTCTGGTGTTATATTCGTGTATTTGGTCATGAGTTACATAAGTTTCAATATTTTTGTGGACATGCAATAAACATTTAAATACGAAAAGACCCGGCAAAGTAAGTACTTTGAGGCTACGAAAGAATTCCTTACACTCATCTCTAAATCATATTCCCGCAATGACACGGACAGCTCGACGTTGCAGACTAAATATTCTAGAAACAACACTCGAGTGTCCCCAGGCCAGTATGCAGTACCATGTCAGTACTTCTTTATTTATGTCCATTCTTTGTTGTAGCGCTCTTACAAAACTATCAGATTTGGTGACTGATGTTGTGTCATCTGCATACATGATTATAGACCCGGTATTTATATACGACGGTAGGTCGTTTACATAAATTAAAAATAACAAAGGCCCCAAAATTGAGCCTTGAGGCACACCACAAGTAATCTCGGCAAATTCCGATGAGTGATTCTTAAATGCTACGCGCTGAGTTCTATTTTTGAGATATGAACTTACTAGCCGACAACTTTCTGGTCCAAAGTTATAAAAATACAACTTTCGTAACAAGACGTCATGAGGAACGCAGTCAAAGGCCTTGCTGAGGTCAAAGAATGAGGTTGCGGAGTACTGGCCAGCTTCAAAGCCAGCCATGATTTCCTCAACAAAAGCCATAACCGCGCTCTCCGTTGAGCGGCCAGCACGAAAACCATATTGATTGTCGGTTAGTAGTTCATTTTCATCAAGAAAAGATACAATTTGATTAAAAAGCAATCTCTCAAATATTTTGGAAATGATAGGCAGTAGAGAAATCGGACGATAGTTGTTTATATCTGAAACAGATCCTTTTTTATGTATCGGTATGTATATACGTGATAAGCGGAAATGATTTAAATCAAGCTTTAATAAGATTAACAATAGAAGGTTATTTATATTTCAACTTTAATTTGGATTATGCTTAATTTTTTATTACATACAAGGTTTTATTGGTTTTTTGCAGCAAAATCATCAACGATTAGTATTTAAAGTTATCATGTATATGTAGGGTGGGTGGGTGGCCTCTATCCCACCTTCCAATCAGTAAATCATAAGCGAGGGTTTTAATTAAAAGTTTTAAATTATAAATAAACACAAAATACAATTTTTAGAGATTAATTCAAACAAAATTTCCAAATAATTTTTGATGATGTTTTACTGATTGAAGGGTTGAATAGAGGCCACCCACCCATCTTACATTTTTCATTAGTTCGGAGCCGACTACAATATTCTTCAATTATATGGTATCCATATTATGTGACAATAGAGCGTGTCCAGATCAAACTGTTGATTATACACAACTATTAGAAATGCATAACTCTACATCACTATCTGTGCGAAGAGACAAAGCCAGTGGATCGTTCATGATGAAATTAATAAGCAACGTAATAGACTCACCCCAGTTACTTTCCATGGTTCAATTTAATATTCCACGCCTCACAGCGTTACAACATGTAACTTTCTTTACGCCTATTGGTAGCACAAATATTTTGTTAAGAGTCCCAATCATGCATATGATTTAATGCGAACATTAATAACAGCCGTACTAATAGTCGCGAATTAATTCTCGAACTGAAAAATCCTGAATTATTTGTCGTATTTATTAGTCGGGTATTTACGGGTAGTTTCGGCGACTTTTTAGTGACATTTAATTATTACTGGTTTTACGTTGGCACTATACGGGAACTTTTTAGTGACATTTAATTATTACTGGTTTTACGTTGGCACTATACGGGAACTTTTTAGTGACATTTAATTATTACTGGTTTTACGTTGGCAGAATCGTCATGTTCTGTCAGTTTAAGAGCGCCATTTATTAAATTACGAATATAGTAAGTACAATTAATACTTATTTTTAATGGAAATGGTACATAATAATGGTAATTCATTTTACAGAAATGGATAAAGGTAAAATTATAATAACAATATATTAACTATAATGAATTATAAAAATATCTGTTGACAAGTAAGAAATTGACAGTTCGCGAATAATCTCGAAATAATCTTGCGTCGCGCAGGATTATTGAATTGACGTTTATCTTTAAAAATAATCTGAGGTAAAGGAATAATCCTTATACTCGAATTAATTCGCGACTATTAGTACGGCTGTAAATCATGTAGTTTTTAAGTTTTAAAAATTGAATTTATTAATGTTCTTAATGAGGTCCTCTTGTGGTTTATATGTTGGACAATAAAGAAATATTATTATTATTATTATAAATATAATCAATCATTTATATAGCTTTATCAGCAACAATAATTACATTTTTTTAAACAAGTAAGCATTATCTAAAATATAGTATTATAACATTGAATTCTTTGTAAAATGGGAAATACCGAACTAAGGGGAATTACTTTATACAAATACTTATCGTAGAGCTCTTGGAAAATCCGATGTAATGTGTATAAAAGAAACGAAAATTCAACTGTTACTCACATATTTACAAAGCCACTCTAACTAGACAGAAAAGGTTTGTATAGTTTTAATATACTTTCTTATTATGAATTAATAATATTATTATTATTTATAGTTAATATTTGATTTTAAATTACATTGTGAAATTGAAACATTGATGGTTAAATTAAGATTACGTAATATTTTTCTTGTGCTTAATTAATTATCACTAATCACATAAGGTTTTAAAACCCAATTAGTTCCATGTGAAATTTATATCTGAATGACTAATTAAATGATTTAATAACTACGTTTATTGTTTTTTTTTTGCAGATGATCCGTGGAATTGTGCTGTTTTGTATTATTGGAATGATCATTGCGTTGCCATATGGCGAGAAACGGAAAAATGAAAGCTACGACATCCGATTGAAAAGGCAAGTGGGTCCGAATCGGCCATTCATTCGGGAGAGCAAAACTGCTTATGAATTGCATCACGCTAACGGTTTATCGGAATTGCATGGACTTTTCATGAAAGACAAACACGGTAAACCCAGGGGCAACTACAACGTAACTGGTGTATTTAGATTTTAAATTTTCTACATGATAATGGTTAATTTATTTTATTTATTCAATAAAAACTCTATTCGATTGTAAAAAATTGTTATTGGTAAATATTTAAATTACATTTAAATTTCCAATTACCCATCCAATTGCTAACCTGAAAATGAAAAATCATTAATGACTAATTCCTTATATAATGATATAACAAAAAAAAATTATTAAATTAGTACTGAATATAACATGTAATCTTGAAACTTTCTTGAGTAATTAGAGTGTCGCATTATAAATAACATTTTTTTATATTGTACGTATATTATAATCATAAAATAACAAATTATGAATCAACGCGGGGAACTTTCCATTACAGAAGATTGAAACGGTTATCGCATGACCTCTGACACTATAATCATAACAATTATTTTTTTAATTAACCATTCATAAGCCAGCATTTTTAAACAAGGGCAGGCTTATTTAATTTTTTTTTTAAATTAAAAATCAATGCAACGTTTCGCACTAATTAACTAGACAAAAAAAGCTATTCTTTGTACTCATCGAAACGAAAACGTTGATTATCGGATAAAATACTTTATGCAAAATTGATTAAAAGATTAAAACTAAACTAATTAATGTACATTCATATAATTGTATTTAAATGAATATTTAGTTTAATTAATGCAATTATTAAATCAACAAAGTAAATTACAGTGATTGTTTAAATAAATCGCGATATAATAATATCAATGGAGAAATTAAAATTAGTAGAAGCCTCCATCGTCAATGAATATCAATTCAGTGTAAGTATGGATTACCACGTAGTAACGGTCGCAACTATTCTTTGTAGTAGATAAATTATATTTAAAATTGCTTATCGATGAAAAGTTAGTTTAGTCTTTTCTTTTACGAGAACTTTTTATTACTCCTTTTGGTGTATCTGGTATGTTTAAGTTAATGAACCTCAATAAAACGTACTTACATTCTGTGGTAAATTAATTAAACTAAGTTTGAAAAAATGAGTATAAAGGATAGAGATAGCATGGTCGTTGGCGTATGTACAAAACACTAGTTAGCGCGTTTAAACAGCGTTAAGGAGATTTTCAGAGAAATTCTCTATCGTTACATTAATTAGTTTAGGCTTAGCGTCTAAAGAACCCTTGTAAACTTTGAAATTTACTGAAATGTGCCCACAGCAACTAGTTTCAACTAGGAAGGAATCTTTGCAGTTGTGATCTTCCTCGTACGAACAAAATTTACTACGTTCATTGAAATTGAAAGTTTATGATGAACAGAGTGCATTGCGACATGATGATTATTTAATGTTTAGTACTAGTTTAGTTATTATCAACTAACCGAATTGTAACATTTTTGTATATTTAATTTTGTGAAATACGTTTTATTTCTGAAATTCTTAATAATAGCTTATTAAATTACAAATGCAATTTTCTTTAAGGTATGGGGAGTTTAATTATTGTACAATTTAATAAGATTCGATAATATATACTGGTTGGGAGAAAGGCCAGGGGCGGATAAACCCCCGCTGGGTGCATCGATCCGTTTTAAATGTTGTTCTTTGTTGGGAACAAATTATAATTTTTACCTCGGGCATTCTTCATTAAATTTATCCCATTTTGCCAACAAATCGGTTTTTATTGTAAAAGTTATATAAACGATATATTGGAATAATTATCAAGTTGTTAATAATGTGAATTATTGTGAATGTGATCTCAATTAATGTTTAAAGTGTTTGCTCGTCTCTTCTCAACTTTTTAATTAAGTTAGGAGTAAATAATTATAATTAGAATCCAATTATTTGATCGGGAAATGCCTAATTTTATGTTTTAATTATAAAATATGCATATTTCTTTGATATTCATCGTTACTATCACAACACATCTGCATCCAGGGCCCATATAAAATACATAGCATGTGTAATAGTGTGTAATAATGCTGTAGATTAGATGCATCAACAATGGTAGTCTTAGATTGTGTGCATCAAATATGCATCGTGTATTACGGCTTTCCGGAACTAACCCCCCAGTTTTGATCTCCCGGGAAAGTGATTTAATACGGAGTTTTCCTCCACCTTATAAACCACATCCTAAATTACAAATACGCGATCGATATGGCCGAGATTGCTATCATCCGGATAGTAATTTTAGCCATATATATATTTAGCTAATTACTTGTTGTTAAAAAATTGCGAAACTTCGCCAATTTGTTACTAATCTGAATCAGATTAAAGTTTAATTATACAGATATAATTTAATATTAAAATTGCTAGATCAATTTAAAACTGAAAAAGGCCGTAATAATACAGGGTGTATCATTACAGTGGTTACAAATGTTTAGGATAGGTAGAGTATATCTATATTTAAATTACAGGATTTAAAAGAAAATACACACAATAGTGTAATTTAATGAATACACTCTTATATTTCTACAATATCTTAAGATTATTATATTGTATTAATACTTTTTTGTATACCTGCATATTTTAATCCCTTACAAAAAGCTTCAGATGAAATAAAATAAAGTATGATGATAATGATGCAGTGTCAATAACTACTAACACCCCTTCATTCGATTCGATCCGGAAATTTAAACGATACTCTTAA
This sequence comes from Ontholestes murinus, assembly GCA_963969525.1. Classification (NCBI taxonomy): domain Eukaryota; kingdom Metazoa; phylum Arthropoda; class Insecta; order Coleoptera; family Staphylinidae; genus Ontholestes; species Ontholestes murinus. The sequence continues at coordinate 59,238,226 of OZ018396.1, forward strand.
AAATCAAAGAAGGCATTAATCGTACAACCGGACATGATAAAAACGTATAACCCTGATGTAAGAGGGGTTAATCCGCTGGATCGAAACATTAAGCTTTATGGTATATCGATTCAGGAAGAGCATGATACTTTCAAATTATATCATCCAGAATAACTGTTTATCAAATTATAATTTCTCATTATCGAGTATTAAAAAAACTAATGAAAATGATGGTAGCGACCGTTACTATGTGGTAGTTCATTTTAAAAGGTTAAATGAAAATAATTTTTAAGTTTTTATACCCCTATTTATTGTATAATATACACAAACAAAGTTTACAATATATTATCAATTTTGACACAACTATAGTTTCGACCTTTGCAGGTCATTATCAAGTGTTGAATGAAGAAGAATACAGGGTGTTAACAATTTATAGGGGAGGTATGAATTTTTAATGAACCTAATTAGGACTGAGATTTATTACAATGGATTAACTAAATATGCCGATCGGATTAAGGTGCGGTGTTTTCAGAAGAGGTACATGTCATTATAAGAGCTTAAATAATGGCGAAGAAATTAAATCCGTCTGCTCATTAAGCAGATTAGAATTAATGTTCTTGCTTTGGCGGTATATCTCTAATGACTCCAAAAGATTAAGCCTTTGGCCTTTATTGCAAAAATGTAAAAGTTTTAAATTATCCATATGTGGAAATGAATGATTACACTCTAAGAAATGATTTGAAAAAGAACTTGTTGTATGTCTAAGTCTGAATGCTCTATAATGTTCATTGTATCTCTTTTCAAAACTCCTACCTGTCTGTCCTACATATGTGCTGTTACATTCGGAACATGAAATTTGGTATACTCCCGATTTTTTAATAGATTGAATTTTGTCTTTCGCGTTAAAAAGTATATTTGAAAGTTTGCTCGCTGGTCTAAATGCAATTTGATGATTTTGTTTTTTGAAAATATTTGATATTTTATTTGTTACGCGCCCAAAATAAGTGAATGTTGTAAATTTTGTGTTCGTTCGGTCTAAAATATTAGGATAAATATGAGCCCTTGTTGGTTTGTACAGTTTTTTGTGAATTAAATTTTGTATAAGATTAACTGGGAAACCATTCTCCGTGGCTATTGATATAATTTTGTCTAGTTCTGTGGTTCTACTTGAATCAGATAAAGGAATTGTGAATGCTCTATGTATCATGGAGTGAAATGCTGCTAACTTATGGGATAGAGGATGATTTGAATTATAAGGAATTGTAGAGTTGACATTAGTGGGCACATATTTCATTTTGGTTTAGATACGTAGATGATGTTATCGCATGCTTTAGTGGTACATCACGACAGTTAGATCAATTTTTAAATTTAATCAATAGTGTTCACCCTAAAATAAAATTCACAGTAGAGAGAGAAAACGACAATAAAATCAATTTTTTGGACCTTACATTAATTCATCAGAATAATACAATTAAATTTGAAATATTTAGAAAACCCACTAATGTCAACTCTACAATTCCTTATAATTCAAATCATCCTCTATCCCATAAGTTAGCAGCATTTCACTCCATGATACATAGAGCATTCACAATTCCTTTATCTGATTCAAGTAGAACCACAGAACTAGACAAAATTATATCAATAGCCACGGAGAATGGTTTCCCAGTTAATCTTATACAAAATTTAATTCACAAAAAACTGTACAAATCAACAAGGGCTCATATTTATCCTAATATTTTAGACCGAACGAACACAAAATTTACAACATTCACTTATTTTGGGCGCGTAACAAATAAAATATCAAATATTTTCAAAAAACAAAATCATCAAATTGCATTTAGACCAGCGAGCAAACTTTCAAATATACTTTTTAACGCGAAAGACAAAATTCAATCTATTAAAAAATCGGGAGTATACCAAATTTCATGTTCCGAATGTAACAGCACATATGTAGGACAGACAGGTAGGAGTTTTGAAAAGAGATACAATGAACATTATAGAGCATTCAGACTTAGACATACAACAAGTTCGTTTTCAAATCATTTCTTAGAGTGTAATCATTCATTTCCACATATGGATAATTTAAAACTTTTACATTTTTGCAATAAAGGCCAAAGGCTTAATCTTTTGGAGTCATTAGAGATATACCGCCAAAGCAAGAACATTAATTCTAATCTGCTTAATGAGCAGACGGATTTAATTTCTTCGCCATTATTTAAGCTCTTATAATGACGTGTACCTCTTCTGAAAACACCGCACCTTAATCCGATCGGCATATTTAGTTAATCCATTGTAATAAATCTCAGTCCTAATTAGGTTCATTAAAAATTCATACCTCCCCTATAAATTGTTAACACCCTGTATTCTTCTTCATTCAACACTTGATAATGACCTGCAAAGGTCGAAACTATAGTTGTGTCAAAATTGATAATATATTGTAAACTTTGTTTGTGTATATTATACAATAAATAGTGGTATAAAAACTTAAAAATTATTTTCATTTAACCTTTTAAAAAAACTAAACTAAAAAATTAAATTTCTCTTATTAAATACCATTATATGTATCCCTAATTTAAACATCATTTACAGAAGTATGTGCTCTCGATTGTTATGTTGAACTTTTATTAAAATTATAAGAGTTCATTCCAGAAATAACGAGAAATATTTCATGAATGATTTTCTCATTTACCTCGGGGTGAAACATTATGGAATATTGAGCAATAAACAGATTTTTATTTATGCAGCTCATTAAATTAATTGTAATTTATATATTAGAAACAACAAGTATACCGAATTGCGATTAACGAACTTCTGTAGAAAAGAGGATATTTTTTACTTTCCCTATATAGTATATATAGGGAAAGTATTGTTTTCGTGCATGAAAATGTCTGTGGGCGCTGTATCTCAAAAACGAATGATGCAATTGAGATGAAACTTTAAACTTAAGGTTTTATTGTTAAAAACTGGAACTGAAAAGCTTTTGGTAAACGTTCATTAACCGGAAGTGGATGTTTATTCGAGGCGTTTTTTTGATTCTTCTCGATATTTTTCCAAATTTGAAAAATATTATTTTTCAAACAAAGGTTAAGGGAAATGAGAAACTGAAGAAGTTTTATTAAAACATTGTTTTCGTAAAATTTTTAATTTGTGAGAAAAAAAAAATTCTTGAAGAAGATTCTTGAAATTTCAGAAATTTCTCCTCCATACTTTTAGTTTTAAATGCAACTTCCTTTGCAAAGAATTTTCAAGTTCAGCAAAGATTTTATTCAAGAGTTTCAAAATTTTTCAGAATGTCATTATATTTATTTATAGAAGTTTCTTCGTGGTTTTCATAGAATATTTTGTTCAACTTTTTCTATAATTTTCTCAGATGATCCATACATTTAGGTTTTTTTACATTGAGGTTTCTAGAATTTTTCACAAGATTTCATTTTTCATTTAATAAATAAATAGATATTTCCAAAATTTTTAGCAAAGATTTTATTCGAGAGTTCTAGATTTTTCAGAAAGTTCTTTCAAGATTTTGTTTAACTTTACAATTTATTAGGAAATTTTTTTCTAAATTTCTAGAACTTATTTAGAGGCTTTTAGAAGTTTCAGGAATTTCTACTCCATATTTTCAGTTTTTTGCATCTTCCTTTTCAAAGAATTTTAATCGAGGATTCTAGAATTTTTCACAAGTTTTCCTTGTAGATTTCTAGAACTTTTTTGGAGGATTCTAAAAGTTTACAGTAATTTCTTCTTAGCAAAGGTCTTATTCGGGAGTTTTTTAGAAAGTTCGTTTCAATATTTATTGAATTTTCTTCGAGGCTGTTTCTAGTAATTTCTCTTACAGAATTTAATATTGCAAAGATTTCCTTCTGGGCTAAAAAATCATTTCCAGAACTTTAGACTTTTTTCGAGAGTTCAGAAATTTATTCAGATTCGGAGGCTATAGATTTTTCTAGAAAATCTGTTCCTAGAAATCTAGACTCTTTTCAGTTTTTTTTCAAGCTCTCTTTTAAATTGCGAAGTTTTTAGAATTAAAAGAATTCTAGAAATGTATATTTTTTGTAGAATTCAAAAAATTTCCAATAAATTGCGAAGATTTAAATGAAAGTTTTTTTTAGAAAATTATTTAAAAAAAATCTAGCCTTTTTTTCGATAGTTCAGAAAATTTCTAGTAATTTCTTTTCCAAAGATTTCTTCAACTTGTGTTGTAAATCGCAAAGATTTTCTTTGAGGCTCTAGAATTTTCTTCTAGAAATCTATATTATTTTCTCGAGGGTTCAGGAAATTTCTTGCAATTTATTGTCTAGAGTTCAAGAGTTTTTTTGAAGTCGTCTTTTAAATTGCAAAGATTTTCTATGAGGCATTAGGATTTTCTAGAAATTTTTTCTAAAAGTTTAAGAGTTTAGAAAATGGCCAATAACATCTTCCCAAGATTCCAAAGTTATCCTCTTATCTTCTGAATTACAAAGATTTCTTTGGAGGCTCGAGAACTTTTTAGAAAATTTGTTTGTAGAAATCTAGACTTTTCTTAAGGAAGTTCAGGAAACTTTCAGTAATTTTTCTTTTTTTGAGGCCCTAGATTTACAAGAAATACATATTCGTTATTATTTCTTATTAAGAGAATTTGCACGATTTTTAAAAAAGCGTCTAGAAAAATACAAGTAAAAATCTTGCAATTTGGAAAAGAAATTTAAAGAAAACTTTGATTGTAAGACTCCTGAAAAATATTTTAGAAATTTAAGGAAAGGCTTACAAATTCTAGTCATAAACAACTTCTTAAATGCTTTTAGTAAAGTAGATAGGAAAATCTTGCAATTTGGAGAAGAAATTCCTAGAAAACTTTGGTTGTAAGACTTCCGAAAAATATTTTAGAAATTTAGAAGGGGAGTTCTAGAAAGGCTTACAAATTCTAGTCATCAAAAAACTTCCTAAAAGCTTTTAGTAAATGGGATGGGAAAATTTTGCAAATCTTAAAATTCTTGAAGATAATTTTTTTAAATAATAAAATTAATTTAAAAAAAATTCTACATCCCTAGAAAATTTTCCAGAAATGTAAAAGAGCAATTTTTGGAATTGTAGATAATAATAATGCTGAAAATTTCCACAAACCAGAGAAAATTTCCCAAAATTTAGAAGAAAAATCCCCAAAAGATAAAGAAAAGCCATTGAGATTCTAATAAGTTGGAAAAAAACTATAGTTTATTATTTATTCTCATGCTAATAAGAAATTGATGACAATGTTTGTAATTTTAAAGAGAAATTTCTAGAAAATTTTGATTGTAACGAAGGGTTAAGTTAGTGTCTGTAGAACAAATTCCATTAATGTTTAAAAGTCCTCAAAAATATTCTAGAAATTTAGGAGAGAAATTCTAGAAAGAAATTTTTGTCACTTCCTGAAAACTAAAAAAATATATGGAAAAATTTTGCAATTTGCAGAAAGCATCCCTAGAAAACTTTGATAAAATTGTGATCAAAGTGACACACCGGTATTATAAATTCTTTATAAAATTCTAAAATCCTCGAAGATAATTTTTTAAATTATAAAATTAATTCCTTAAAAATTCTGCAACCCTCGAAAATTTTCTAGGAATTTGGAAGTGAAATCTTTAGAAAATAAAGAATAGCTATTGAGATTTAAAAAAATGAACTATTGTTAATTATTGATGACAATGTTTGCAATTTAAAAGAAATATTTCTAAAAACACTGATTGTAAAGAAGGACAAAGTTAATATATCTGTAGAATAAATTCAATAAATGTTTAGCAATCCTCAAAAGTATTCTAGGAATTCAGAGAATAAATTCTATAAAGGCAGGAAAATTAGGATCAACAAATAATCTCTAGTAAAATAGATGAAAACTTTGGAGAAGAAATTCCTAAAAAAAATTAAAATGGCACATCTGTAGCATAAATTCTTAATACATTCTAAAATCCTTGAAGGTAAACTTTGGAACTTAGAAAATTAGTTCCTAAAAAGTTCTACAATCTTCGAAATTTGTTTAGGAATTTCAAAAGCAATTTTTGGAAATTTAGAAAATAATAAAACTGGAAAATTTCAATCATAGATGTTCTAGAATGCTGAAAAATTTAGGAAAGAATTTCTAGGAAGGCTTGGAAATTCTAGTTTTCAATAAATAAAAACCTAGTAAAATAGATGAAAAAATCTTGCAATTTGGAGAAGAAAACCCTACAATCCGAAATTAGGAAAAACCATTGTTGATTATAAAATTAATACTAATGTTTGCAATTTGGAAGAGAAATTCCTACAGAATTTTGATGAACGATAAACTCAGTACATCTGTAGAAAAGTGTATTGAAATTTTTTCAGTTGCTGTATTTTATTAATTTTTTTTTAAATTTATTTTTCACAAGTTTTTTTTAGAAATTTTCAGGAATTTATATTCTAATCGTCGAGATACTTTTTGGTGGTTCTAGAATAAATTTTTAATATATTTTTGAGGATTTACTATATAGAATTTGAATAATATTACATAACTTTACTAACAAAAGTTAAAGGGAATGAAAAACTAAACAAGTTTTATTGAAATATATAAAAATAAAAAATAATAATTTTGAAATTTTTTGCTTATTACATACTAATAAACTATAGGAGTTACGTGAGATTTATATAACAAGTATTGTAAATAATCCAAAATTTAGCAAATTATTAAGAATAACCATTTCGAGTAAACTTTATAGTTTTCGTGAAAAATATAGGGAAAGTACTATGATGGCCACATCATTTTTTGAGATACGATAACACTAAAGTCACCTAGTGATCAAAAGAAATTCCTTTAAATGCGCACGTGTTTCAGCCAGGTTTCTTCTATGTTCTTTAAACAGGAAAGTCCAGTAATAATTTCGATGTAGGTTAGTGTTCGACTGCAAATTTTCTTAATCATAATGATGGTTGCAACCGTTACTATGTGGTCAAAAGTTGAAACTTAAATGTCTTGCCCTTGCTAAAACTACGCTCTTTGCTATAAATGTGAGCTTTAAAATTCAATTTCTGGTCTATTATGATTCCAATGTACGATTAATTAACGTCTCACTTAACCCGTGGCGAAAGATTTTTATGTTAATAAAAGGATTAATTTTTTTTTAGTGAAACATAACCAAGTGCTTAATTAATCCTTTCATTAATTCCAATGTATTTTCAATTTGGTCAAGGATGAATCATGTTACTAAGATGGATGGGGAAAATTTGGGGGAATAGGATTAATAATTGGGTTTTAAATGAATTTTGAGAGATTCGTCAACTTTTAAATCATTTTACTTAGCCTTTCTGAATGAATATTAGTGTTTTAACGTTTCGTAATATTTATTATGTAAACTTAAAATTATAATTAATCCATGAAATAAAAGAGCAACTCAAACAGTTGCACATACAAGCTTCTTAGTGTTCAATGTTGGTACATTTGGTTACATGACATATATCAAGTTGTTAGGCTAATGCTTCTCAAACTTTATTTGGTCACATGATGTATATCAAGTCGTAAGGCTAATTCTTCTCAAACTTTATCTAGTGTTTGTGGTTTAAGTGCCTTAATTTTGTGCCTTAGATTTCCGTTTCAGTAAAACTTTCCAAACAGTTGTCACCGGAATTGCTCACATTTCAACTTAATCTACAGATTTTGTTTTTTCAAACTGCAGAATCCAAAAACTTTGTTTCCTAGCCGCCATTTTTGCTACTAGCGCCCTCTAGTGCATGTGCGTATCAACAAACAGAACTGTTTGAGTTACTCTTTCACTTGGTGTATTAATTTTGATTTTAAATTTTACGTAATAAGTATTACAAAGAGATTTTCATTTAAAATGCCCAACTAGGAGTTGTTGTTGAAGTGAGCTATTAATGCGGTATCAAATGTAAACTATAGGATATATTTTTAAGGATTGAAGAGATTTGGGTTGGGATTATATAGATCAAAGCACCAGATATTATAAAATAAGGGATAGCCTTGAAGAAGATCATGGATGAGATTAAATGCGGATAGAGAGATAGTTCTTTATTTTAATTAAAGGAATCGATTAATGAGGAATTGATAGATTTAGTTAATTGAGTAGTTAGGAATTAGATACGCTAATTATTTAAATACCTTCTAAATTTCTAAAAATAGTATAGTAGAGTGTTTATTTCAAATCCTGAGAATTAGAGATTAATATGGTAATTGGTAGTATGTTGAGCATTTGAATTTAAAGCCAAATTGGTATTCAGAAATGGAGCTAAGAATTTGGTAAAGTTTTACTTTTAGGAATCTATCGTAAAAGTAAAACATTTTGCTCAAGACTAAAAGGAGTTTTCATCAAAGTATTCAAAAAAAAAAAAACACTATTACCCATTTGTAAGACTATAAGCCCCAAAATACAATTATGAAATTAAGAACAGTTTGCAAGAAAATAAAATTTTCTTTTTGAAAAATACACAAATCGTTTTCGAAAAAAAAAAAACTTTTAGGCCTTCAACTTACGAGAGTAACTAATAAAATTATTGACGTGGATAAATATTATAACTTCTGTTTTCTCTTGATTATTAAATCCAACTAAAACAGTCCTTCTAAAATGGGTTGAAAACATTAATTATAAAAACATTAGCTTGTTTTTCCTTTCGAAAATTGGTAGCTTCATATTTGTTGTTTTTGTACAGATGATCTTTAAATTGATAATAATGTACAATATACAGGTACAACAAAAAACATTTTAGTTACTTTTCTTAACTCTTCGAATCGTTTATGAAATTATCTATCCGTGTAACATTTTTTGTCCTTAAGTTTTATACATATTTAGTTATTACTTTCCCTATATAGTATATATAGGGAAAGTATTGTTTTCGTGCGTGAAAATATCTGTGGTGTATCTCAAAAACGAATGATCCGATTGAGATGAAACTTTAAACTTAAGGTTTTGTCATTAAAAACTCGAACTGAAAAGCTTTTGGTAAACATTCAAAAACCGGAAATGGATGTTTACTCGAGGCCGTGTTTTGTTTTTTTTCCGATATTTTTTTAAAAATGAAATTAATTACAAAACCTTTCAAACGAAAGTTAAAGGGAATGAAAAACTAAACAAGTTTTATTGAAATATATTTTTCATAAAATTCTTAACTTTCGAGAAAAACTTTTTTTGTAAATTGCTAATAAACTATTGGAGTCACATAAAATTTACATAACAAATAATTGTAGAGAATCCAAAACAGAACAAATTAGTAAAAATTTCTTTTTCCCGTTAACCTCATAGTTTTCGAGTAAAATATAGGTAAATTACAATGATGGCCACATCACCATTTGTGGAAAGTATTGTTTTCGTGAATGAGAATGTCTGTGGACTGTTTATGTTTTATCATTGACAACTGGAACTGAAAAGCTTTTGATGAACATTCATAAACCGGAAGTGCGTTCTTTTATGTTTTTTCTCAATATTTAAAATCTAAATTTAAAAATAGTACATAACTTTTTAAACAAAAGTTAAAGGGAATGAGAAACTGAACAAGTTTTATAAGACATGTTTTTCGTAAAGTTCTTAATTTGTGAGAAAAATATTTAACTTTAGAATATTTCAGAAATTTTTCTTTAAAGATTCTTGAAATTTCAGTAATTTGTCTTTCATACTTTTAGTTTTTATTGTAACTTCCTTTCCAAAGAATTTTCATCGAGAATTCTAGAAATTTTTACAGGTTTAGCAAAGATTTTTTTTAAGAGTTTCAAAAAGTCATTATTTATATTTATTTATAAAAATATTTTCGTGGTTTCTATACAAGATTTTGTTCAACTTTTTCTATTAGAAAATTTTCTTCTAAATTTCTATAATTTTCTCAGATGATCCATACTTTTACTTTTTCTTTTACATTGAGGTTTCTCACAAGATTTCATTTTAGGTTTATAAAACTATTAATGAAGATTCTAAAAGTGTACAGTAATTTCTCTTTCTTATCTAATAAATAAATAGAATTTTTAGCAAAGATTAGTATTACAGTTTATTAGGAAATTTTCTTCTAATTTTCTAGAACTTACTTAGACGTATTCAATTAGCTGTAGAATTTGATTTTATTGTATTGTGTTTATTTTTATGATTCTGTCATATACTACATCTATATTTGAATAAAGTTTATTTATTATTTATTATTATATATAAGTTTTCCTTGTAGATTTCTAGAACTTATTTGGAAGATTCTGGAAGTTAAGAGTAATTTCTTATTCATATTTCCAGAATTTTTAGCAAAGGTCTTATTCGGGAGTTCTAGATGTTTTATAAAGTTCGTTTTAAAATTTTTAGAATTTACTTTTTGCTGTTTTCAGTAATTTCTCTTCTGGATTTTAATATTGTCTTATAAATTGCAAAGATTTTCTTCAGGGCTTAAAAATTTTAAAAAAATCTTTTCCAGAATTCCACACTTTTTTTTGAGAGTTCAGAAATAATAACTTATATTCAGATTTGGAGGCTTTAGATTTTTCTAGAAAATCTGCTCCTAGAAATTTCCAACAATTTCTTTTGTAGAGTTCTAGAAATTTCTCCAAGGAGTCTACTATTTTATTTTTCTTAAATGTTATTATTTGTTGTATATTTAGGTTGTAGCATTTCATTAATGATTTTAGAATTTGCTATAAATATCTATTCAAAAAGTTTAGTATCTTTCGTTAATTATTTAGAGGTATTTCCTTATTTTGTTGTTTTTTTTTTTTCTCAAAAAGGTCTGTAAATTCTAGTATTTTTGAGCAATTAGTTTTGGATATAGCAAAGCAATTTTTCGATAGTTGTTTTTTATATTTCTGGAAATTTACAAAATTTCTTGTATCGTTACATCGAAATTTTAGGAATTTCTTATCTAAATTGCACAAAAAATACAAGATTTTTAGTCTATCAATTTTTATTTGATGTTAGAAATCATTTCGGAAAAGATTTTTTTTAAACCGGCCTTGCTATGAAAAGTTATTTTAAAAATATTGAAAAACAATTGAAAATCGAATGTCTAATTTTTCAGCATATTTACTTCTCTTCGTTGCTGGTAATTTATTAGTGAAAGAATTTTCGTAATTTCATTATTATTTAAAGAATTATAGCTAAAATAGCAAAAATAATAATAACGGATTTTTGATTTTTATTGTATCAATTTGAATTTGTAAAATTTAGGAAATTTCTAGTAAATTGCGAAGATTTAAATGAAGACTTTTTTAGAAATCAGGAAATTTCTAGTAATTTCTTCTCCACATTTCAAGATTTTTTCAACTGGTCTTTTAAATCGCAAAGATTTTCTTTGAGGCTTTAGAATTTTTAGAATTTACTTCTAGAAAATTAGGAGAATGTTCCATTTCTTTATGTTCAGATAATTTCTTTATTTTCAGATATCTGAAATTTACTTCTAGAAATCTAGATTATTTTCTCGAGGGTTCAGGAAATTTCTAGCAATTTATTCTCCAGAGTTCAAGATTTTTTTTTGGAGTCGTCTTTTAAATTGATTTTCCTTGGGGCATTCTAGATTTTTTTTTTTCTAAAAGTTTAGAGTTTAGAAAATGGCCAATAACTTCTTCCCAAAATTAAATTTTTTTTCAACTTTTCTTATAAATTGCGAAGATTTTCTTTCCTTTTTTTTTCGAGAATTCTGGTGAATTTCAGTAATTACTTCTCTAGAATTCAACATTTTGTTTCAACTATAAAATTATTTAGAAAGTTCTAAATTGCGGAATTTTTCTTGGAGGGTCTAGAATTTTCTTATTTTAGAGAAAGTTTAAGGAATTATCCGTAATTTCTCTTCCTGATTTTAATTTATTTTTTAACTGGTCTTCTAAATTTCTAGGAGGCTATAGAATTTTTTAGAAAATTTTCATTTAGATGTCTAGACTTTTTTCCAAGGGTTCAAGAAATTTCCAGAAATTTCTCCTCCAGTTGGCAGAAAGACCATGGGTCGATAGCCGTAATAAAAATAAATTACGATTGTATTGTACAAAACAAATGTATTCAATAATAAATAAAGATGTTTGTGTGTGTCTCCTCCAGATTTCAAGGTTATCTTCTTATCTTATAAATTGGAAAGATTTTCTTGGAGGCTCTAGAAATTTGTTTGTAGGTTTTTTTTTGAGGCTCTAGATTTTTTAGAATTTCTTTTTCTAAAATCTAGACTTACTGTTTCAAGAATTCAAGAAATTTCCACTAATTTCTTCTCTAGGTTTCAAGATTTTTTATTTAACCTGCTTTCTAAATTGTAAAGATTTTATTGGAAGCACTAAAATTTTAATAATTTGTATGGATTACCACGTAGTAACGGTCGCAACCATTTTCTTTATCAAAAATTTTACTTCTGACATTTTTTTTTAATTCAAATTTTGTAATTAAAGTTATTGCAAACCGCGAGTCGATCAGTAATTAAAGTTAATATGTATATGCAGGGTGGGTGGGTGGCCTCTAACCCACCCTCCAATCAGTAAAACATGAGCGAAGGTTTTAATTAAAAGTAAAACGTAAATAAACTTAACATTATTGCAAAGTTTAATAGATTTATTCAAAAAAAAAATTGAAATTTAAGGAATTTTGAAAAATAAGATATTACTTTTCAAACAAAAGTTAAAGAGAATGAAAAACTGAAAAAGTAACATTGAAACATTTTTTTGTAAAGTTCTTAATTTAAATTTTTTTACAATGTTTTGCTTATTGCTAATAAACTATATAAGTTAAATGAAATTTATATAACAAGTAATTGTGAAGAATTCAAAATTGAGCAAATTATTAAGAATAACGTCATGGTTTTCGAGAAAAATATAGAGAAAGTATTATGATGGCCACATCACCATTAGTTACTTTGGAATAGATATAGATTTCTACTAATATTTAAATCTTTAATTAATACTAATACTAACATAGTTGTAATCATTTTAGATTAGTCATCAAATATTTTTCCGTTTTATAAGTTTTTTGTTTTCTTTCCATAAGCCACCTTACATATCATGTCCCCTATTGCCTATACAGCTGCTTCTTGTATTACATTTTTTATGCATCCTTATTCAAGCTACTCCCCTTTATATATCTCGCATGTAGTTTATTTTATGTGTTATGATTTGAACAAGTCGTTTCTGTAATAAATGTACCCCGTATCATTTTCCTTCGTCGTTCTGTTTACTTACCGAATTAAATTATTCGTTATGTAATTTACAAATAAAAACCACTTAACTTTCACATAATATTGTACATATATATGTACAAAAGTTGAATTACAGGTAGTAGCAGTTTAATTAATACTCCTGAATAATTTCCAATCTGTCGGGTCTGTCACGTCCCTAGCTATTCGAATTTCTCGGTGATTAGGGTAGATAAGACCTTTTGAATGATACCCTGACCAATCGCTACATTTCAACTAGAATAATAATTCGAAATAAATAACCCCAATTGTTTCGGAATGTGTAGACCTTTTTATCATTAGATCTTTAATGATAATATGAATGATTCATTTATTCATCCTTAAGAATGTTATACCGACCGTGCAAATAAACAGTAGTTTACACAATTTTAATCTTGGTATCCTTTAGAGACCCGTTTACTGCACACTTAATACTTTCTGTAACTCCATATCCTGAATTTATGTTATTGGCTTCGGAGCTCTGCAGCGGAATTGAAAATTATATTCCACCATCACAATGAATTGCCAAGATAAAAGTTGTTAATAGCAACTTAAAAGAAGATTTACTTCTTTTTTCCATTCGAACGCCCCGTTTTTATCGGAGCGTTTTAATCACGATTGCATTATTTAATCCGAGAGTGGGCAAGTTTCAGATACATTTCTCTGTCGAGTTTATGAAGTACCGAATAAAAGTTTCCTGAAATCTATCCGGGGAAGTACAAACGATGTGGCTGACACCCACGCGGATACCGGGCGGTTAAATAAATAATCCGGCTCGTCTTTCATTCTGTGCGAGTTCGAATATTCAATAATTGAGCATATTTAAAAATGAATGCTGCACATTTCGTTCCGCCCGCACCGACGTTCGCTTGATTTACCGGCTCTAAACACAAATAAATGAGGAAATACCTGCATCGCAAAAAAAAATTACAAAATACACCCCCCCCCGGAGGCACTTCCGAACTAATCAAGCGCCATCATTGTAAACTTTGCTCTGTATAAATTTGTATGGATGCCAGTTAAATCAATCCAGATGGGTATTCTGTAAACTGAGATGTGAGTATAATAACTCAATGATATATTCAAATATAAAGTTGTTTTCATAATAAAATATACGTACCTAGTTATAGTTTTGGAAATCTGACAGGGAGCATTAAATATACAAACATATCCTTATCATTAAACGAATTACCAGACAGTTTAGACACGTTTGTGATTTGCACTATTGGATGTTGTTGGAGTATAAATTATTTAAGCGGATTATTTGGTTCGTTCGTGTATACGAAATTAATTAAATTGCAACCCTCGTTTTAATGAACGACGTCGAGTATTATCAAAATAATATGCGATATCCTTTTATACGTTGCACTACGCGAGATTCATAACGAGCGTTCAACAAAAATCAACGACGAAGTTGGCGTTGGATTTCGAAAGTTAGGACTAAATTTACACGTGTTTAAAATAATACTCAGTTGACATTGATTTCAGTAATCTTAGTGCATCATTCAAGAAATCCAACCACAATTACATTTTCGATTTTTGTTAACAGCTTGTTTCAATAAAACATAATTGATATTCATTTGATGCATTAACTTCTAATAAGTTAAATTAAAATTAAATTGTGCCTTAAAAGTCAACAACAGTCAATTGTATTTGTAAGTTATGTAAAGTTTACTATTTATTAATTATATTGTTTTGATTAATATTAACAGAAACATGATATTATGAAAGTTAATAACAGTATAACCTAGTTTATAGTGGTTACAAATACTACGACTGTACAGTAATATTAAATTTGTTTTAAAAATTTTATAAGCCACTTGCTGGAAGAACTCAAACCAATTTTCAAGTTCTATACATATTTACTCAACTTTGTTTGTTACCCACGCACAATTTATGAAACAGCCCCTTGATATTGGGCGAACGGAGTGAAAAGCCACAACCCCTGGCTATAAACTGGCCAGTTATAGTGCAACGGCTGTTTGGGGAAAGGCGAAGTTAAAAATTTCCAAGAAACCAATAAATAATATATTAGTATCCGCTCGTACATATGGACGTTTCCAGCTACTTCGACGTCTTCATTATTCAGTGCGAGTCGTTGGGTTTGAAACATTCCTTGCATTAGCCTGCATCCGCTGATGTAGATCTGCGAGGAAATATTTAACGGAGGCGTTTGTAAAGAATGACAGAGCGGAGGACGCTTACTTAGGTACATCATCGCCGAAGCAAATTTATGGCGGGCCTAAAAGAATGTAAATTCCTAATTTCAAAGGGATATCAGTAGCATAACGAATAAGAAGCGGCCGAATTAACATAACGTAACTCGGCTTCAATAATATTGATAAAAAAAGAGCATTTTATTTGTAATGCGAATGTTTCTACTATGCCCTGTTCCAATTTGCAATTTAAATTCTGTTATGATATGCAAAACTTAGTATGTTTGATGTAAACTTGAAATTTAGACGTGTTTACTTAGTCCACGCCCCATTGCGGCTTCAAGCGTGTTTTAAAATTTATTCTGCAAAATAATACGGCGAGCGCATAAAAATGAAATAGATTATGAAAGGCTCAGGTAAGGGCGGTCGTATCTGGCTTAACTCGGCCTCTCGAGGGCCATCTGTCGGCCGGCACGCTCATTAAATCCCCAGTCGTTAGCCCTAACGATAGGTCTGACTCTTTTACGAATCCATGCAATCCATAACATACCGAAGTTGATAAATCTTTAAATCCGCAAATAACATACTTTCAACTTAGCCGAAAGTCCCATTGGCAGGCCCTAATATCTTACCTTTATTTATTTAGCAAAGATAAACACATTCGCACGGGAAACACATTTTCTGTCTCTAAATACACACTGAGTCGACTATTTGTTTTTAAACGTATTAAGACTCATACATTATAAAATAAAACGTGCTTTTATCAATTGACTTATAAATTAATGTTATATACAAACTATATTTTATAGCTAACATTTACCATAACAGCAAATAAATAATAAAGAAACTTAAATATTTTAAAGGACTAAAAGTTAATACGTCCCAAGCTACACGTATGTTCAATATAATTAGATTTAAATCATCTGACATTTCACACCTAAAAAATATTTATAAAGGCGATTAGTCAAACAAAAGCCAACATAAAACACAAGAGCATTAACACCACAACACGCTAGTCATAATTTTCCATCTTACAGCGGATGAACCATCGTAGATAATGCAGCAGTCCAAACTAGATCAATATCTGCCAACTGTATATGAAATGTGGGACGACTTAATTAAAACTTTTCGCCTTTTTAACCCAGTGTGAACATGTTGTGGGAAAATATTATCAATGATTGTCACAGATGTTAATGAAACTAGTTCACGTTCGATAAATCTTTTATATTAAAACGCAAATTTGAAATCAAACAGTAAACTTGAAATGGTAATAAATGATGTCAAACGATTCCTCTATTCCTTTGGTTTTTCAAATCCATATAATCTGATTATAAATATATATCTAATTATAATTAAATTTAATAATTATATTTTAATCATAAACTATATTAAAGTCCTTTATGTTGTGGAAAATTAATTAAGATATTTTCATATTTTTCTAATTGTTACAATTTTAATTGTTTAGTAGATCTCGTTTTAACAGAAACAACTTGATACAAGTTATAATTGTTTTAGAACCGAATTAATATTTTCCGATTAATTAGTGCAATTCGCTGTGGAAGAATTTGCGGTGGAGGGACACTTATTCAGAGGTATGTTTGGGTCATTCCAGTTAACAATTGTCCCCTGAGTCTATAGAAACAGCTACAATGTACACATGCAGGGGAATAAAGGAAAGTTGTCCGTAATTAGTGGTCAAGTTCGCAGTAATTACTAATTGGCCTAATTAATTAATGCTCTAGGTTAGTACTGTAAAAGTCTCATTGTTTCCGTACGAATGAATTGTTGCCATATACTATTAAAGAAACACTTTGACAGAAATTAATATTATGTTCTTTTTAGATGTAATTTAGACAAATAAATTGCTTAAATTACTTTTTTTAAGAATAAAGAAAACACTTTTACTTTTTTATACCACGGTAATCATTATCAAATTATTATCAGTTTGATAATGATTACCGTGTAGTCGAAACTAGTCACTGAAAATAAAACTTAAAGTGGTATAAAAAAGTAAAAGTGTTTTCTTTATTCTTAATATCGAAATGTACCACCAAGTGAACGCCGTTAAGATCCAAGAATTACTTTTTTTAAATTGAAGTTATTTTAAATTTGAGATTGTTACTTGATTAAACCAATAATTTGTATTTATTTGGAATAAAACAATATTTAAGTACTTTGTGATTAACCGGAAGTGGATTTTTTTTGTATTTTTCTCGATATTTTTCCAAATTTGAAAAATATTACATAACTTTTCGAACAAAGGTTAAAGGAAATGAGAAACTGAAGAAGTTTTATTAAGACATGTTTTTCGTGAAATTTTTGATTTGTGAGAAAAAAATTTAACTTTAGAATTTTTCAGAAAAATTTTTAAATTTTTCTTTAAAGATTCTTGAAATTTCAGAAATTTCTCCTCCACACTTTTAGTTTTAAATGTAACTTCCTTTCCAAAGAATTTTCAAGTTTAACAAAGATTTTATTCAAGAATGTCATTATTTATATTTATTTATAGACATTTCTTCGTGGTTTTTGTAGAATATTTTGTTCAACTTTTTCTATAATTTTCTCAGATAATCTATACTTTTAGTTTTTTTTCATTTTAGATTTATAAAACTTTTTTTATGGATTCTAGAAGTGTACAGTAATTTCTTTTTCTCCTCGAATAAATAAATAGATATTTCCAAAATTTTCTAGATTTTTCAGAAAGTTCTTTCAAGATTTTGTTTAACTTTACAATTTATTAGGAATTTTTTTCTAAATTACCAGATCTTCTGGAGGTTTCAGGAATTTCTTCTCCATATTTTCAGTTTTGTTTTTGCATCTTCCTTTCTAAAGAATTTTGATCGAGGATTATAGAATTTTGCACAAGTTTTCCTTGTAGATTTCTAGAACTTTTTTGTAGGATTCTAAAAGTTTACAGTAATTTCTTCTTCATGTTTCCAGAATTTTTAGCAAAGGTGTTAATCGGGAGTTTTTTAGAAAGTTCGTTTCAATATTTATAGAATTTTCTTTGAGGCTGTTTCCAGTAATTTCTCTTCCAGTTTTTAATATTGAAAAGATTTCCTTCAGGGCTAAAAGAATCATCAAAATCAACTTCAGAAATTTTCAGTAACTTTTATTCAAGTTGGTTGATAGATAAGGCGTTGAGATGTTGAAAATCCATATTCATTTGTATATTAAAGTTGTAAATAACTAAGATTTTCAAAAATGTGTGTTTATTTTCACTACAATTGTTTCGCAAATTTATTGCTTCTTCGGGTGAATGAAAGTTTACAATTATTGTAAACTTTTATTCAGATTTGGAGGCTTTAGATTTTTCTAGAAAATCTATTCCTAGAAATCTATACTCTTTTCAGTCATTTCTCCAGATATCAAGGTTGTTTTTTTTCAAGCTGTCTTTTAAATTGCGAAGTTTTTAGAATTAATTTTTTTTTTCTAGAAATGTATATTTTTGTAGAATTCAAAAAATTTCCAGTAAACTGCAAAGATTTAAATGAAGGCTTTTTTTAGAAAATTTGTTTTTAAAAATCTAGACTTTTTTTCGAAAGTTCAGGAAATTTCTAGTAATTTTTTCTCAACATTTCAAGATTTTTTCAACTTGTCTTCTAAATCGCAAATATTTTCTTTGAGGCTCTAGAGTTTTTAGAATTTTCTTCTAGAAATCTAGATTATTTTCTCGAGGGTTCAGGAAATTCTCTAGAGTTCAAGAGTTTTTTTGAAGTCGTCTTTTAAATTGCAAAGATTTTCTAGAATTTTTTTTCTAAATGTTTAAGAGTTTAGAAAATGGCCAATAACTTGCGAAGATTTTTTTCAGGCTCTAAATGTTTTTTTAATTCGTCTTCTTTTCGAGAATTCAGGTAAATTTGAGCAATTGCTTCCCTAAAATTCAACATTTTGTTTCAGCTAGAGGCTATAAACTTATTTAGAAAGTTCTAAATTGCGGAATTTTTCATGGAGGGTCTAGATTTTCTTTAGAAATTTTTCGCCTAGAAATCTTTTCTTATTTTCGAAAAAGTTTAAAAGAATTTTCAGTAATTTCTCTTTCCGATTTCAAGATATTTTTTCAACTGGTCTTCTAAATTTCTAAGAGAAATTCATTTAGAAATCTAGACTTTTTTTCCAAGAGTACAGGAAATTTCCAGAAATTTCTCCTCCAGATTTCAAGGTTATCTTCTTATCTTCTAAATTACAAAGATTTTTTTTGGAGGAACTAAAACTTTTTAGAAAATTTATTTGTAGAATTCTAGACTTTTTTTCAGGAAATTTTCAGTAATTTGTCTTTTTTTGAGGCCCTAGATTTTTAGGAACTTTTTTTCTAAAAGCTAGACTCACTTTTTCAAAAATTCAAGAAATTTCCACTAATTTCTTCTCTAGGTTTCAAGATTTTTTAATTCAACCCGCTTTCTAAATTGTGAAGATTTTATTGGAAGCTCTAAAGTTTGTTAAAAAATATAGGCTTTTTCAATTAATAAATTTCTAAGAAAAATTCAATATGTTTTAACCACAAACTATTGTAAGTAAGTATAGATTACCACGTAGTAACGGTCGCAACCATTCTCTTTATCAAAAAATTTTACATTGTCAATTTTCTTTTATTCAAATTTTGTAATTAAAGTTATTCCAAACCGCGAGGCGATCAGTAATTAAAGTTAATATGTATATGCAGGGTGGGTGGGTGGCCTCTAACCCACCCTCCAATCAGTAAAACATAAGCGAGGGTTTTAATTGAAAGTTGTAAAACGTAAATAAACATAATATTATTGCAAAATTTAATAGATTTATTCAAACAAATTTTGAAGCTTAAGAAATTTTGAAAAATAAGACATAATTTTTCAAACAAAAGTTAAAGAGAATGAAAAACTGAAAAATTGAGACAATTTTTTTGTTCTTAATTTAAAAATTTTGAATTTTTTTGCTTATTGGTAATTAACTATAGGAACTAAATGAAATATATATATAACCAGTAAATATAAAGAA
The DNA here is from genome assembly GCA_963969525.1 of Ontholestes murinus. Classification (NCBI taxonomy): domain Eukaryota; kingdom Metazoa; phylum Arthropoda; class Insecta; order Coleoptera; family Staphylinidae; genus Ontholestes; species Ontholestes murinus. Next base: position 59,258,427 of record OZ018396.1, read on the forward strand.
TTCAAAATTGATCAAATAATTAGGAATAACCTCAAAATATAGGGAATGTATTATAATGGCCACATCACCATTTTTAATAATGGTGTTAAGCCGAAATCTGTTTAAAATAAAGTATTATATAAGTAAAATAAAAAATCTTTTATTATATTTTTCATAATAAGAAAATACTTGCACTGAATTGAAAAATTCACTATATTACAAATATTAATACATTTTTTAATTCAGTGTATGGATTACCATCGCATCAAAAAAAAATACTTTTTGTTATGTATTTAATATTTTAAATCAATATTATTCATTAAATCCAATGGAGAGACAAGAATGTGATAGCATTCCATTAAATAAGTGTTTACTTTCCCCGCCGATAGAATAGAGCCTATAAGATAAAATGGATATTGTGGACTATTAGTGGTTGCTATAGGGCTATTTTGTGGATAACTGTCTTCTAATAGCCGTAAAATTGGATATCAACAGCAGCTAAAATGAACCTTAAATTTTTATAAGACATAAAGAGTACATTCCGGATCTAGTCAATACTATTTTAATGCCCTTATACAGAGATGGGAATCTTCGTAAGACCTTTATACACGTGGTATACATAATGATGTGGATTAGAAGTATCCGTACTTCTATTATATTATATAAGTAAGTAACTTAAAAATTGAATGTAACATTTAAAATTTGACGAATTAAACACTAATAACCTTTCAAAACTTTATAAAAGTGTGTAATTTGCTGTAAGAATGAAAAAAAAATTGGAAAAACATAAATGGGCCTCGAGTAAACACTCACTTCCGGTGCAGGTATTTTTACTTTCTCTATATACGTAGTATATACAGGTTGTCCCACCGAAACCGCACATCAAAAGTTTATGGACTTCTAGTGAATGTATTTTTATGAAATTTTCATGACTTTTGTAATCAAGCGTGCTCTATTTAATTAAAATATTTTCAAGATTATACTACTTTAACACCAACTTCCTTATTTCAAATGGAATACTATATATTAGTTTAAATTTGACCAAATGTGGTATGAAATTTTGAACACCCTGTATATTATTTTTTCAAAAATAACTTATCATTGGATACCGTCCGGTATTGACTGTATGTAGCCAAAATTACAATCCTTCAATTTTATTTTAGTCGGAGATATGTATTTTTAAAGTGAACTCTGAAAAAGCACAAAATTTTTAAAAATGTCAATTTTCTCGTAAACGCTTAAATTTGGACGTTATGTTACTTAATAATTCTTTTCACAGAATTTTATGTAGAATCTAAATACATATTAAAAAATATAGTATTCAATTTGAAATAAGGGAGAATTTTTACTATTTTCTAACATTTTGCCAAAGTTTTTAGAATTACTATTGAAATTTTCTTAATAATATTCTTCAATACATTTAAAATTTTCCAAAATTCTAGAATCTTTTATTAGTTTCTCTTCCAACTTATAGAACCTTTTTGAAATTTACAAATTATTAGGATTTTTACTATTTTCTAAGATTTTACCAAAACATTTTCTTCGAAATTTCTATAGAAATTTCCTTAACACTGTTCTCCATACCTTTTAATATTTGCCAGCAACTTTTCTTTCATTTTTACGAACGTGGTTTCAAACTTCCAGATTGTGAGAATTTTCTGTAATTTCCAGGTTTTCAGAATTTTTATTTTTATTAATTTCAAAGATTATACCAAAATTTTATTTCTCAAGTTTTACTAAAAACTTATTCTTCGAGATTTTTATAATTTCTATTGAAATTCTTTAAACATTTCCTCAAGACTTTAAAATTTTTCTAGTACCTGTTTTTTTATTTTCCGGAAGTGGTTTCAAAAAGTCCAGAACTTTCTAGCAGTTTCTCTGGTTCCCAATTTTCGGGTATATTGTGTATACATCGGATTTTTAGAATTTTCTAAAATTTTTATTTTCTACGAAATATCTGGAAACACTTCTAAAAATTTCCAGCCGCTTTGTCTCGCTTCTACAATGTTGGAGCAGTTCCTCTTCCATGTTTCTTGAATATTCTACAATTTAAGATATATCTCTTTCATATTTTTAGAATTTTGCATTATTTTATTAAATGATTTCTTCCAATTTTTTTAAAATTATGTAGGCTTTTCCTAAACACCATTTCTCAAAACTTCTAAAATTTTCCAGCATCTTATGTCTCATTTTCACAGACAAAATTTTCTAGCACTTTTTTGTTCAAATTTTTAAGAAATTTTTATAATATTGGGATTCTCAGAATTTTACATCTTTTAGTAGTTTCCCTTCCAACTGTTGAGAATTTTATCGCAATTTACATTACAATATACATTTAGTGTAATAATATTTGTAATTATATCTTTATTGTAAAAGGGGTTTCCCGTTATTAAATAAATAAATAAATAAACAAATAAATTTCCAGATTTTTAGAATTTTTACAATTATTGAAGATTATACCAAATTTTTTTCTTCTAAATTTTTGTTTTATTTTACTGAAGTGGCTTCAAAAAATCTAGAATTTTCGGGAATATTCGGCAATTCGATTCTTCTGCTCCTATGTATAAAATAATGTTATTTATTTACTTTTGTTTATTACTATTTATTTTTAATTGTTGTTTAGTTGTTAAGTAGTTTAGATGAGTTTGTTATTTTATTTTTATTTATTTATTTCTCTCAATGTTGATTTATAATCCCGTCAATAAAGTTATTGTTATTAATTACCAGATTTTTACAATTTTTACTAATTTCTAAGATTGTGCCAAACATTTTTCTACAAAACTTTTGGAATTTGTATAGAAATTTTGTAAAAACTATCCATCAAAACTTTTCGACTATTCCAGCACCTTTAGTTATACTTTTACGAGCGAAGCTTAAAGAATTCTAGAATATCTTGGTAGTTTCTCTTCAAATTTTTGGAAATTTTCTTGAAATTATGAGATTTTACGAATTTTACTTTTTTTTAATAATTCCAAAATTTATTCTTCGTAATTGTTAAGTCTTCTATAGACATTTTTTAAACACACAATCCTCGAGTCTTTTAAAAATTTCCAGCACCTTTTGTTTTATTTTTTGGAAGTGGAATTTTATGGAATAAACAAAACCAGCAGACTTAAAAAAGTGAAGAATTTTCTAGCCAATTTTCTGAAATATTCTGCATTACCGTATTTTTAGAACTTTTACTTTTTTCTAAAATTTTAAGAACATTTTTTCTTCGAATATTTTGCAATCTCTATACACTATTCCTTAAGACATTTAAAATGTTCACTTCTTTTTGTTTTTTTTTTTAATGGGCGATGTTTCAAAAATTTTAAATCTTTTTGTGGTTTCTCTAACAAAAAATTAACGATTGGGTAAATGTGTAATTAATTAATTTCACTTGGTTTGTTAAAAAAATTAACAAAAATCATTTGAAGAATTTGTTTGAACAAAACTATTAAATTTTGCAATAATATTATATGTATTTACCTTTTACTACTTTTATTTAAAACCCTTGCTTATGTTTTACTGATTGGAGGGTGGGTTAGAGATCAATCCACCCACCCTATATATAAATAATAGCCTTAAATACTAATTATTGATGATTTTGCTCCTTACAAAACAAACCTGTATGTAATAAAAATATTGAGCATAATCCAAATTTAAGTTTACAATTAAATTCAAAAACAATTAACGTTGTTAATTTGCTTTCTACCACTTTATACAAAGATTACTTCATTATGATTAACATTTCAGTTGAATATATTCAGTCAATTTTAAATGTAGCACCTAAAAAAGTTCAAATCATTTATATTATTTCTATGTTTCCTTTAATTAAAATTTAGAATATTACGAGAACTTTGTGTACTTTTATTTTTATAACCGGTGATGATAAATAATTCACATTTCCAACGATTCTTATCATGTTTTTGATTATGATTCACGACCTTGGCATTACTTTATTAATTTGTTCGTACGTGATGATAACGCAACAATCCATATTTTCATCAATCATTTTATGCGCCTAATTAATCAAAGTTAATTATTTCATACGAACGGTAAATAAATATTAAACATAATTGGTCTTGACTTTTTGATTAGTATAACAACTATATTATAAACAAAATCACGGTGAAGGTTAAAAGTGTATATTTATATATAAATATAAATATAATAATTATATGATAATTAAACACACACACATAAACATATATAGATAACATCTTTTATTTTATTATTTTTTTAATGTTTAGTAAAAAAAAATTAAATATGTATTGATGCAAAATAAAAAATAAAAGTACTGCAGTGTTTTTATCTTATAGATTTTTCCTCGCCCCGAATAATAAATAGTTTATACGAGAAATGGGCGCGATGCCTAAAAAAAAAGTAATAAACCATAAAACACCACGCACATATCGTAGGATTAAATTATATCGGGAAAGCAAAATTTTATGGAAGACCTAAAAATAAACAACATTTCACTATGAATCCGCAGGGTTGGAAAAAAACTTAAGATAATAAACATAATTAAATAATTTCTAACACAATAAAATATTTGTTGGATATTATTTTACGTGTTTATATAAATAGAACATTAGCAATCGTTTTGAAAATTTTCTATTACGTAGTTTTGTCGTATACAAACTAAAGTAAACTTCTTCCGCGTGAATATCATGGATGAAATGAATTGGATTGTTAATTACAAGGTTAATTAAACACTCGGTTTTATTTCATTATGTTAAGTGAGAATTTGATCGTATTTACCATTTCGCAGTCAGATTTTATTAATTAATCATGCATAAAACTATATGTGATATCGTAGAAAACATGGCTTAACATATGATACAGTAATATGCATTTTAGGATGTAAATTCATTTTTACTCATTTTCGCAGTAGTGCGTCCTTCAAGACCATTTTGAGTAATAAAGCACCTGGAAAGTTTGCACGTATACATATTAAACTTGTCGCAATAATTAAAATATACGTCTGAGATTAAGTAATTTATTTCCTCTTTCATAATCTTTGTTTTAATGCTTGGATTCACTCCGAAATACTACTACACTCTCGTGATATAGTTTCTAGTCATGTGTAATAATTTTATTTAATTAATTATTAACAACTTTATGAATAATTACATAATTACAAATTTATATAAACAAATAAATTAAGTAAATATTATAACTTAAAAATAAAATTAAAAGAAATCAGTAAGTTTTATATTTGCATATAAATAATATTTACTTGAATGAAAGCCCATGAAGAAGAAGAAAAGAAGCAATATAATAATTGTTATGTTATATTATTATTGTTGTAATATTATCTTCAATAAAGATATTTATCTCTTTATTATTTACTTAATTCAATATCAGTATTTATGAGAATGAGAAGTTAGTTTTTTTTTTATTTCAAAAGTATTTATTTATTTTAACGTTAAGACCATAAAAATTTACCTTTTAAAGTTTTATATATTAATATTTGTTACACATATAAACATATTTTTATTTAAATATTCACTTTCTAATCTTTATATCTCCAAATAATTAATGATATTTTTATAAATTCATTTATTCATTTGGTTCCATTTACTAGGGTATTTAAGCGTATTTTATATTTATAATGACATTTTGTGTTAATGTCATACATTATTATTATTAATATATCCGTTAATATTACTTAGACCTAAAGGTAAATGGCACTTTATTTAATAATAAATATATTTGTTATTTTATGATTTCGTTTTTGGTGGATGCGCCGGGATTACACTTTTATAAATCTATGGCAAAACCTATGACGATAATTTTGTTTTAGTTTGAACTATCTTGTCTATTAATACTTGAATTTAATTCCTTATTCAATAACCTTTTTGTGATATATTATAATTAAATGAAAATACTTTAATAATATTGTTATAATAAAAGAAAATAAATGATGTTTTTTTTACGTGGAACTTTAATAAACATTTGGTTTTTATTAGAAACTCTTTCGAACTGGAAAATAAATTAATTTAAGATATAGACATTGTATTTAATCACTAATATTGAATAATGATTCGGTTGAAATTTCGCAGGGGAAGCTTTTTAATTGTATCATGCAAAGTTCATGCGAAAACTAGTTTGGCTCCGAAATTTCCTTTTATAATTAATAAAATAGAAAGCGGCGGGGATCGCAAACCATTGTTAAGGGTAAACACGAATTAGAAATTTATGGGCCGGCCTCTAAGTGGACATACTCGGTACATAATTAGGTTACCATGAATACTAATGGGCCAGCATAGAACATTTTAATAAATAAGGACGCGTATGTGATTTTAAGAAAAAAAAACTGTGATTATTTTATGTTTTTAAGGAATAGATCTAATCTTTACTCCACTTTAAGGGAGCTTTATAAATTGACTTTTGAATGTATTTAAATTAAGTTTGAGGTGGAACTTATATTTTTAATTAAAACCCTCGCTTATGATTTACTGTTTGGAGGGTTGAATAGAGGCCACCCACCCACCCTACATATACATGATAACTTTATACCAATAGTTGATGATTTTGCTACAAAAAAAAAACAATAAACTTTGTATGTAATAAAAAATAAAGCCTAATCTAAATTTAAGTTTAAATATAAATGACCTTCTATAGCTAATCTTACTTAATTTACATTTAAAGTCTGCTCATCGTGCATAAAAATTTTATTAATTTACTCACTCGAAAATTTTACCTTTTGAATTTCTTTTTTATTCAAAAAGTTTTGTAATTAATTTTACTCGAAACCTCGAGACGATCAGTAATTAAAATTTATATGTATATGTAGGGTGGGTGGGTGGCCTCTATCCCACCCTCCAATCAGTAAATCATCATCAAAAATGATTTGAAAATTTTGTATAAATAAATCTCTGAAAATTGCAGTTATTTTGTGTTTATTTATATTTTACAATTTTAATTAAAACCCTCGCTTATATTTTACTGAATGGAGGGTGGGATAGAGGCCACCCGCCCACCCTACATATACATGATAATTTTAAATACTAATTATTGACGATTTTGCTGCTTACAAAACAATAAAACCTTGTATATGATAAAGACAAAGCATAATGTAAATTTAAGTTTAAATATAAATGACTTTCAATAACTAATCTTATTTAATTTAGATTTAAAGTCTGTCCACCCATCATGCATCAAATTTGTACTAATTTACTCACTCAAAAATTTTACTTTCTTAATTTCTTTTTTATTCAAAAAGTTTTGTAATTATATTTACTCGAAACCTCGAGACGATCAGTAATTAAAATTTATATGTATATGTAGGGTGGGTGGGTGGCCTCTATCCTACCCTCCAATCAGTAAAACATCATCAAAAATGATTTGAAAATTTTGTATAAATAAATCTCTAAAAATTGCAATTATTTTGTGTTTATTTATATTATGCAATTTTAATTAAAACCCTCGCTTATGTTTTACTGAATGGAGGGTGGGATAGAGGCCACCCACCCAACCTACATATACATGATAACCTTAAATACTAATTGTTGAAAGGGTATTATCTTTGCTTTGGAGGTTGTGGTTTAGTGTTTGAACCGCATCTTTGCAATGTGATAATTTCAGTTCTTACGTTTTTATTATATGAATTCAAAATATGTGTTTATTGTAGGGTTGTTAATTAAGAACAAAAGAGTAAAGCACTCAGTATTTAAGCTTGGGAGCTATTCATTTTAGTGGTCTCACGGCGAGGTCTTTCTCTGGTGTCCTTAGGTTTCCTTGGGTTGGTATATATGCTCTCACTGGTAGTTTTCTTCTTGGGATTAAGCGTGATATTTTAGTGTTTGTATATAAGGTGACACTTTCCATCGTTGTCACGCTGTTGTAGGAGGTTGATTTCTTTGTTTGGAACTTCCATCACGATCAATCTGCCCTCGGGTTTTTTTTTTCAGCGATCTATCATCAACTCTCGATTCTCACCAGCCAGAAGCTTAATTGTCTGCTTCATATCCAGAGGCTGACAGGGCAACAATAAGCCTTTGTTAGAATCAGGAGGTGGTAATCCAAGTTGACTGTTAGCTTTGTCTAGCTAAGGTTGATCCGCACATCCGAAGTACAGCCATCAATCGAATGGCCTGGACCAATTCGGAGAGTATCATCCAGGATCTTAATCCAGACCTCTGTGAGTTTCCCCAGGAGTTTTGGTGGTCAATTATTGCTACTTGGAGATGCCTATTAATAGCTTCCTTGTAGCTACTGTACTTATTCTTTTCCTGAGGTTCGGCCTAGGAGACATGGTAGCAGAGTCGTCCGATCGATTTCTCTTCTCACGTTTAACTGAACCTCAAGCCTCCGCAGAGGTCACTGATCTCAACAAGGCCTTAGTTTCCCAGGGATTGCTTCCTTGGCTAGTTTCCACGGTGCTGGTAGAAGGTCCTGGGTTTTGGTCAGCCTTCTTCGCAAACCGAGCCTTCCTCCTTCTTTGAGCTTTAGCTCCGCTAATCCATTTCGGGGATTTTTTTTATCTGTGGAAGAAGTATCTAAATCTGAAGACTTAACAGAGCTCTTAGATTAGATGTTGTGTGGGTGGCACCAGCGCCTATTCTACCGCGACCTGTTTATCTCAGATGACCAGCTCTAGCTTTGCCTCTTTGATTAGTCCTATTAGCCCTGCCAGAGGGGCTCGGATATAAGTCTCCGCGCTTGGGTTTGTAGTGCCTAGCTTTTGATATCTAATTCTTGCTAGACCCTCGCAGTGGCATAGGATGTGGAACGAGTCCTCTTCTTCCTCTAGGCAGAATCTGCATGATGCTTCTTCCACCAGGCCTATTTTGCTCATATGTTTGTTGAGCTTGCAGTGTCCTGTTATCAAGCCTACTATTGTTTTGACCATTTTCCTGTCTTGGTTCAGGAGTTCGGTCGTGAATTTTGGCGATTGTTTCTTAAAGAACTGTTTCGCCTGTCTCTGTCCTGGTGAGTTCGTCCACCAGGTAAGGGCCTGTGTCTCCACCCATTTTTTATGGATCGTTTGACTGCGGTTTTGGAGATTCCGCAAGAGGGTTCCGGGCCAATTACTGCTTTTGACGAGCCTTGTTTGGCCAATTCGTCTACTATGTCATTCCCCGGATATCCTCCGTGTCCTGGGACCCAAGTGATTGTTACTTTTTCGTGACAGCCAAGTTGGTTAAGAGCGCTTATACAGTCCCACACTAGCTTAGATTCGACCTGTGTGGAGCTTAGTGCTCTTAGTAGCGCCTGGCTGTCAGAGAGTATAGCAATTGACCTACTTTTGGTGTCTTGTCTTGCTATTTCTCTTGTGCAGTGATGAAAAGCTATTGCCTCTGCTTGGAACACCGTGGTGTCCTTGGTGAGACTGACAGAAATCTTTGTCTCGAGTTTTGTGCCGTAAATACCTGCTCCTACCCCTTTGTCGGTCTTTGAGCCGTCCGTAAACCAGCATGATTCTGCTTTGGTAGGTTGGCCTTCGACCCAGTCCTCTCTTTGTGGGATTAGAACCTTGTATTTCTTTTCGAAATTGTATTTTTTCACCATGGCATCGCTAGGCATTGCTGTAGTCGCGTTAGCCTTCAGCTCGTCTTCTAGCCATTGGTGCGTTTTTCCGTGTGATTGGATTATGGGCGCCTGTCCTTGCATCAGTCTGTATGATACGGACCTGGCTTCTCCTTGAATAAAGATGTGTAGTGGTGGTATGTTCAAGATGGCTTCTAGGGCTGCTGTTGGGGTGGTGCTTAGGGCTCCTGCTTGAGACATGCTAGTCTTTGTGTACTGCTCAGGAGTCCTATCGCCCCCTTTTGCTTTGTCCTAGTCCACCACACCACTGCTCCATAGGCTATCATGGGTCTTATCACCCTGGTGTAGAGCCCTAGAGTCAATTTAGGGTTTAGTCCCCAATTTATCCCGCACATTCTGCGACACCTGCCCAATGATATTGTTGCTTTTTTGGTGGCTTTTGTAATGTGTGGTCTCCACGTCATTTTGGCGTCAAAAGTTACTCCCAGATACTTTGCCTCCCCTACGAAGGGAATTTCCGTACCCCCAAGCTTCAGTGGCTTTAGGCCTTGCAATGCTCGTCTTTTTGTGAATACGACAATTTGTGTTTTTTGTGGATTGATTGTCAATCGCTCCTGTTTACACCAATTGTCTACTATGTTTAGGGCTCTTTGTGCTCGCTCCGAGACAACTCCTGCGAACCGGCCCCTGATGACAATGGCTAAGTCATCCTCGTACCATAGGCAGTTGATGTCCTCTTTGGACAGTTTTCCTAGAAGGTCATCTACTAGTGTAGCCCATAACAGTGGAGATAGCACTCCTCCTTGTGGGCAGCCCCCCCCCTGCCTTAGCCTTAATGGTATGGCCCCTCAAAGTGGATATGATTGTCCTTTTCTCTAGGCTGGCCTTGATCCATTGGAAAAGGCTTGACGGGACTCCTTTTCTTTTTTGTGCCTCCACGAGAGAGTTTGTTGTGACGTTGTTAAACGCCCCTTCTATATCCAGAAATGTGGCCATGGCTATATCTTTGTCTTCCATTGACTTTGTGATGAGCCTGTTTAGGTCATCCAGCGCCGAGTCCGTTGACTTACCCGGCTGATATGCATATTGCCTGTTGTTGAGCGGATCTTTTAACAGTATCTCGTCCCTTATGTACCTATCAATCAGTCTTTCCATTGTTTTTAGTAAGAATGAAGATAGGCTGATAGGTCTGTATGACTTTGGCGTTAGGTCAGCTATTCTGCCTACCTTCGGCAAGTAGATTACCCTTACGCTTTGCCATGATTTTGGTATATATCCCCATGCCAGGCAGCCTTTGAAGATTTTTGACAGGTGCGGCACCAATTCCTCTATGCCCATTTGTAACAGAATGGGATAAATCCCATCCGGTCCCGCGGAGTTGTAAGGTTGGAACCTGCTGATGGCCCATTTAATTTTAGTGGGTCTTGTGACCTCAGTGGCTAATCTCCAGTCCTCTCGGTCGGACCTTTTAGGTCTTTGGCTGGGATTGTCTGGCTTGTTGTGCTCTGCCAGAATTGTTGAGGCTGGAAAGTGGACTTTTAATAGTTCCTTGAGACTTTCCTCTATTGTTTCTGTGTAGGTTCCTTCCGGTTTCTTGAGGAAGCCTACCTCTTTGGTAGCACTGCCATCCTTAGCCAGGACTTTGTGAATTCTAGAGCATGCCGGAGTGTCGCTAATCTCCTCGCAGAACTTCCTCCACGAGTCCTTTTTGGCTTTTCGGATTTCTTTGTTATATTGAGTGAGCTTTCCTCTGTAGGTGTCCCAGTCCTGGTTGTTTTTGGCCCTATTGAATAGCCTTCAACAGAGCTCTTAGGCCTCCTTATGTAAAGGTTACCCTCCAGCCTCATCAGTTTCTTTTTCATGTAGGTACATTCTAAATTCGTCTCCCATCTACCAAGGAGCTAGAAATGGGACAGTGTATTCACCACAAACTGATGCCTTGCGCCAGGGCTGCTGGTATGATGATGACCTTAAGGTGGATCGAAGCACACGAAATAGTGACGCATCCAGTTTGCAAAAAACCACCTACGACTGTCCATGCGAAAAAACCAACAGAAAAGATTTTGTTTAAATGAATTTTTTATTTCACAATTGTTTTGCAAATTTATGGTTTACATCAAGTGATTCTGCAATTCTTTCTTCAAACGAACTCCTGTTTGTTCAATGTATATTTTGTCAGTCATGGCATTAAAGCATATTTAATTCACAATGATCAAGTTTGTTTATATTGTCTAATTAATTCACCTAGGCTATTATTAAATTTAAATGCTATTTTAATATTTAATTTTTTAATTTCTTTTCTGATTATGTTGCTTAAAAGTCATACAAGTAATAGAGGCATAATTACTAATATTTTTTGAATTAAAGAATTAATTACGTTTTTTAGTTGATTTTCTTTTACTATTTAATATTTAAAGCTTGATTTAAATTATGTAATGAATGCGTTGTCATATTTTTTAAATCAAATGCATACATTGATCATTAATTTAATACAAATAGCACATTCACAAAACCCTATGATTGTAATCTACTTCACACTTATACGAAAAGATCGTTACTTTTAACCTTTTCAAAATCACTGCCTCTAAGCAAACCATCGACACCTACAAAAGGTACATTTCGCGGCGGTTACCGTTACTGTATTGATTTCCACGGGACCAAGGTGAGCAGAAAGTGTATTTCTTCGCACTTGTTGAGGTTAAAAGCGTTCGTAATCGTAAAACTGAATCTAACGCAAGCCCAAAGTGCCCTCAAGTAAAATAGTTTAGCCGGGCTGAAACAAACTGCAGCGATAAATCATTTATATAAATACCTGCACCGGCGTCCAATTTCAGTTCGCAACAGAGGTGACACGGGATCGGATTCGGTTATGGAATGAATAAACAAATTTTAATTTTAACTCCATGCCCCTACATTTCATGCGTGTAAGTGGATTTATCTGTTAACAACATAACGGTTTACTGCAATCGGAATTTAATCAACGATACTGTTAACAACAATGATGCATCGCTGGCATATTTTATCTTTTCGGCCTGCATGAGGGAGCATCTATTAATTAAAACGTTCGTTTTAAATCGCAGATGATGCTGGTAGATAATGTGACGATAGCGTATTAATAATTAGCGCAACTGGGCTCAATTTTTTCAAATCTTTAATTATTCCTCGTTTAAAGCAAATAACGAAAGACACCGTTAAACGAAAAGTAAACGATGTTTTTATTATCGGGGGGATTGGAGTGGACAGATTTTATACGCGTACATTTAAGTTGCTCAAATATTGTACCTTTACAAATTAAAGTCCAATTTAAATTGTTTGATCAATTTTAATGAGCCGGATGGAAACAATGGTAAATGCTCTTCAGTTATGTTTCCCTAAAATTAAATTAATCGATTATACAAAATCAGTGATATATATACGAGGGTGAATCAAATATAAGGATAGAAGTTTTACGTTTGTTCAAGATATGTAATATACAACAACAAACAATTAGTTAATTTAATTGATACTGGCTAAGCTACACTCTTGATGGAACGTGATAAGTAAAATTGATAAGGTAAAACACTTGGTAAGTTCCATAATATTTTTATTTTCGATCATTCCTGATCAAGTACAAAACTAGTTGTACTTCATCGAATTTAATTGATTCATTCCTAAAACTAACTTGAGGGGGCTTATGTTCCTACATTTTTCATCAGTACTCACTAAGCTAGTTGATGGTATTTTTAGGCTGGGTCCTCTGGTGGTAGCTTGAGGAATAGTTTCTTTATCATCAAGTTCTGAAGAGCCTGAAACTATTTCATAAAACATTATCAGTAGAAAATTCACAGTCATCTACGATTTATATTTATACATCCGAAATGCAATTCATCAACTGCTTAAATTGTAAGGTTATAGAAAGTAAAGGCGATTTTTTTATTGTGGTATTTTTATCTATTATAAATACATAATTTGTATTTAATACATTGAATTCGTGAAGCATTAATAAAACTGTTAAAAATAAATAAGGCCTCAATTATAATGTACGCACACAATTGTACGTATGTCAATCATAGAATTATACGTCTTTTCTATAATAAAAAAAAAACAATCGACACCATAAAATTCCTTAATTTATGTCACCACTTTTATTATTTAACATCGACCTTCCATCAACAATGTATTGAATAATTTATTAAATTGAATACCCTTGCATATAATTTTAATATTTTAATCTTTATAATTTATTAAAATGAGTACCCTTGCATATAATTTTAATGTTTTAATTGATTAAATCTTCAATAAAAATTAATCCAGCCATATTTAAAATAAATAATATTAATGACAATAAACATCTTTATTGAAAATAGTATTACATTTAATAATACGACATCAATTACTATGCTGCTTCTCTTCTTTTTTCCATTGGCTATCGACCTTTCTTTCAGCCCTTTCAATAAACAGTTGTATATTTTATATATTATGAATGTATTCTATTTAATCATAATGATTATTATTATTAGTTTATTTGCATTAACACAGTAATTATTATTCAAACACATTAATTTTCATTTTCGTCCATAATATATGAGAAGGGTGTTATTAACATTTTTTAAATAAATAGACTTAATTATAACAAATAAATTATAAATCACTTTTGTGTAATTTTTCGTCGCGTGCATCTAAACACTGAGCCACCGACGTAATTAATTATGCAGGATAATAAAACTCGCGTGAAAATTATTCCAAAATAATACACATCACTTTGATTCATTCCAGTTATTAGGCCAGCAATAGAACAATACCGAATAACAAATGTTTTGCATTTTATTTCTATTATTAAGGACCACGTCGGGAAATTTATTGCCCGGAAATACTTTACCCTTTCGAAAGTGTGTTTTCGATGTGACACAATCCCAGTTTACTGCAGAAAATAACGCGGTTTATATTTGGAACGATGAGTTTCCAGATGTTGTTTTTGGAATCCCAAAAATCTCCGTTGATAAGAGATTCAAAAGCAATGTTAATTTTATCGAGTATAGAAAATATGATTCATATCTTGTAGCGTTAACGGAAAGCACTGTTAATGAAACTTTAATGCACTTGAAGGGTATTTATGGATGGAATGCTAGAGCAAAATTTTTCTTATTCTACGATGGTGACTTGAAGTTTCTTTTTAAAACTGTCTCTAAGTATTTTGTACATAACGTCATTGTTTTAAAACAGAATAAACTGTACTCATATCATCCCTACAAGTATGAAAATTTTAATGATCCCGATACCGAACCAGTTTTTATTAGTGATTGTGACACCTACAATCCGGAACGCGATGTTGATTTTATTGAGAAGATGCCAAGATTATGGAGGAACAGCACTGTAAAAGTGGCTTATATGCATTTATACCCGTTTATAATATGTGCGGAGTGCGGAACTGGTCTTGAAATTCAGGTGGTGAGTTTAATGGAATGGTATTTTCAATTCAAAGTGGAATACTCTGATATAGTTTACACTGATTGGGGATTCTTTGTGAATGGGTCGTATACTGGAGCAATTGGTGATGCGTATAGAGGAATTGCTGATTTTGTAATAGGTCATTTCCATTTACGCGAAGAAGAAAGGGTTATAGATTTTGACACAACGTTTAGTTATATGGATGATGATGTTTGTTGGACTGTACCACGAGCTGGTCTTAGATCGCATTGGGATAATATTATGGGTATTTTTAGTGATAGATTATGGATTGCACTCATTGTTATTACAGTATTGAGTATTGTGTTATGGTATTTTATGACCTTGAAAGCTCCCAATGAGCCGCATTATAAGAATAGATTGTTTGATAGCATCTGGGCGATTTACGTCAATATTTTAGGTCTGCCAGTTCCTTATGAGCCGAGATCTTTAACGATGAAAATACTTTTTCTAAGCCTTTTCATATTTTACTTCATTGCTACCACGTTGTGGAAAGCTTACCTTATTACCTCACTGACTCATGAGACGTATGGTTTTCAAATTTCTACCCTGAAAGAGTTGGTAGAATCAGATTTGATTTTGGGAATATATATGGAATTGAGGAATTTGCATGGAGCTGAAGGAACGCCTGAAGGTGATTATGTGTACCAACACGCCGATCCAACGCTGTGCGATGCGACGCATGGTTGTTTAGACCGAACGGCTTTTAAGAAAGACATGGCAACTATTGCTACTTTAAGGATGTTTGCGTAAGTTTCATAAATAATATACACTATATAAAGACAATTTATTAGGAAGGATTTAATATTATATTATATTAATAAACATGTTTCTTATTTAAGGTACCTTATTCCTCAACGCTACAGAACACTAACCGGAAGAGATACGCTCTACGTCTTTAAAAAAGCTCTAGTCAAAGATTATACAGTGCAGTACTACACGAAAGGCCATCCGTTATTCAACAGCGCAAACAACTTCCTTATTTGGGTCCGAACGAGCGGTTTTATTGACAACATAGACTCCCAATTAAACCATGATTTGGCTCTGAGCAATCAGAAATACATGGCCACGATACCAACGTTCGAAACGAAAGTTCTTGGCATGACAGAAATGCAGGCGACATTTTATATCCTCGGGGCAGGATTGGTCGCATCGCTGGTTTGTTTTATATGCGAATGTGTTTACTTTAAAATGCGCCTAAGAAGTAATACACAATTGAGAATTCATTATAAGAATTATTGAAATTAAACAATATTCCACTAATATAATACTTGAAGTATTGTATACCTTGCGCACAAAAGGACCACGAAAACCATAGTGCAGGGACCTCATGAGGGAAAAGAAAATTGTGTACCTTAGCGGTACTTAAAATTATGTTGTGATTAGTTTTGTAGGAAAATTAATTGAAAAATATTACATCATAATTCATTGTTAATAATATATTAACATATACAAACAAATATGCGAATAGTATTTCTTAGTCCTAAAATAATAAACATATTTATGTATCACTTCATCCGTTAAGAAGTGTCTGGTCTATAAAATAATAAAGAATAATATTTAGTAAACGCCATAAACCTCATAAAAAATTTAAATATTATTTTTGTAAATTATTAATTAATAATAATTTTAAACATTACGTTAAGAAATAATTAATAGTTATAATGAATAAAATAATAATAATTTCAATTATAGGGAAATGTTACAATTAATATTAATAAAATAAGAAATGACTTACAATTATTTTTTAATGGACATGTGAATGGATCATAAACTGAAATAAATTAAAAATGTGTATTTTTAAAATGTTCATTATAGGTGCATGTTTAACAATTCAACATTGTACAATTAAAAAAATGTTTTCCTTTCATAAATATACATCAAACTTACTATACATTTATGTAAAAAACATCTATATTTGTTTATTCAACAGTGGTAAAATATTAACGCTAATAAAAACTATCGTATATAAATGCGTACGAGCCCGGCGCATCCACCATTAATGCAACTTTGTGTTTACAATGGAATTGTTTACTTATTGCAATATTTACCATAAACCTTCTAGTAAGATATCAGGTTAAAACAAAATCACGTGTATCCTAATGAAATTATTAATTGAATTAACCAACAAATGCCTGAAGTGAAATGAATAGTTAATATGGTACCATTAACTATAAAAATTCAATTTGACGAATAAAGCACTAATAACATTTCTTCACACTTTTATTTAAATTATCAAATGTACATTTCGGATACAAAGTGACCATTATCAATGTATTAGCACTATATGCTACATTCATGTCACATATATTGAATACTTTTTCCATATAAATAAAATACTTTATTTTAAATAAGTATTTAAACTTGATGTGCATGTAAAGTAATAATAAGAAAATCTAATGGCTGATATCGATTGGTGTTAGGGAATTATGGTCATCTTAAGAGGAGCAGAGGATTGGGGATTTCGAAAGTTTTCTGAGCCGGATTTTAGTCCTAATAGCACTTAACTTCCCTGCTTAGGTCCTGTTATGGATTCAACGGGGCGCTCTAATCAAACGCACTTCTGACTTGTTTTAGTAAAAAGGGCATATTTGATTAAGCAGCTCTTTAGTGTACAGGGTAAAACCGACGGGAAGACGGCCAAGATTGAAACGCAGTATTTTTTATAATTTGCATTCAATCGAAGGGATGAAAAATCGTTTCAAATTTATTTTAAAAATAACGTACATAATATACATTAAACAAAGAGTTGTAGAAGTCAAGTAGCTTATGAAAAACATAAATCAGAACTTTTTGAATAAAAAAGAAATTTAAAGATAAAATTTTGGAACGAGTTAATTAATAAAATTTTTATGCCTGATGGGTGGGTGGACTTTAAATCTAAATTAAGATTAGCTGTAGAAGGTCATTTATATTTAAATTTGGATTTTGCTTTATTTTTTATTACATACAAGGTTTTATTATTTTATAAGCAGCAAAATCATCAACAATTAGTATTTAAAGTTATCATGTATATGTAGGGTGGGTGGGTGGCCTCTATCCCACCCTCCAATCAATTAATCATAAGCGAGGGTTTTAATTAAAAGTTGTAAAATGTAAAGAAAAAATAACAATTTATTTTTTATAGAATCACTAGTTTTACCTTTACCAATGTCTACGAAAATAAAGTCCTAATCACTATTTTTACCATTTGTAAACGACATGCAATTAATGGTAACAAAGTACAGTTAATTGCCCCATTCCTGGTTTGTTTTTTTATGGACTGTTTGAACATGGCGTGAAGCCAAATAATTGCATGCACGTAACGGCTCTTATCAGTTGTAATTCCGGGATTTGTTAATGTTTATTATTCCGGTGTTGCCCCCCTGCAAAATGAACGCACTGCTACTTTAGATTATAGAAAAAATACACACAGAGCCAACAATGTGTAACACGTGGACCTGGTCATTAACCTGTTATCTATGGGAGTTGAATGTGTATGGGGTGATGGCGCGAATATTAGACGGTAGAGTTGCCCGGAGCGAATTCACTTTGATGCGATTAGGAGTGAGGATGTGCTATAAAAACATATCAGGGCGTTTTTCAAGTCAGGTCAGATAGGAACAAGCCCCGAGGGCACGTTTTCGAACTGTATTGAAAGTGTACGTTGGCTTTTAGGGCCGTGTATACACACACACACAGTTCAGACATAATACTTTATCACAAAGAAATAAATTCGAGCACCGGCGCGGCGCTATCGGGGTGACGTCACCGCGCCCGGAATCTATGTTTCAATTTTTACGTCCCGTCTGGAGAAATTAAAACCTTCCGATTCTTTCGAACTTTTAATGCACCGACCTATATTACGTTAAATCACAAAAGCTATACAATTAACAGAAGCGCCGTGCATTAGGTGTTCCTGACTGCTATCAACAGTACAGAAAGAGGCTGACGTACAAGTTTGCGCTCCTTCTCCCTTTATCGCACCAGCCATTAAAACTTCTCCTAACGTTTTATTTACTTATGAGCGCATTAGAAAATCTAGGCCGAGTTATGGACGTAATATGTAGAACTGTATCATCATCCGGGATACAAAGTTTGTCGTGAAATAAGGAAGGCATTACATAAATTTTGCTTAATATCTCATTGCAGTTTATGTCCTACATGTATACTTTACAAGAAAAGTTTCTATCATTAACTTTAATACATAATATTAAGCTAGACATCTAGGTAGTAAATCTTTATAATAAAATAATGGATTATAATACAGTCGATGACAGCCATTCATTTTGCAACTTTTTTTAAAATAAGGTTATTAATTTCTTTGCAAGAAGTACAGAAACATATGAGAATATTTCTTTCCTCGAATTATACGTTTTGAGGTCAATCAATGAAATATATACATTTGTGTTTTCCTGTAGGCGCTTAAAGATTTTGAAGTAAACTTGAAACTTAATATTTTATTCCTTATTGAAAGAGCTAAAAAGCTTCAGGTGAAAACTCCAAGTTTCGGAAGTGGTTATTACTCGAGACCGGATTTCCTTTTATAAATAAGGGAATTTATACATTTTTTCATACACGTATAAAGGCAATAAAACATGGTTAAAGTTTAAAATATTAAGAAACTAAATACGTTTACTTTTCACAAACAAAAACAAATTCAAAAGCCCAAACAAGTCACAAGGAGAATCAATTAAATCTTTGTATCAGTTACATTTAAGAAGTCTAAGATCTAGTTATATCACTCTGGTCTCTCTTCAGAGCGAATAAATCTTTCTCCTTTAGGTCTAGTTATATCATTTCATCTACAATTTCTTTCTCTATCTCTCTGTGTGTGTATTTGTGTGTTATTACGTTATATTTCGCAATAAAAACGCAATATAATAGTTTGCTTTCTCTTTCTTGTTATTCTATTACATTTCATGTACTTGTTAAACTGTTTTTAAATGTGATTCTCTTTTTAAATTTATCATCCATTTTCCCCATTCTACTAAAGTTTTCAAAGTTTGTAAAGTCTTCCTATAAGTTTTAAAATTTTTGTGGGATTCTTCTTACCTCATTTTTTCTTTCGTGCTTCCTAGTTTCTTTATAACTCTATTTCTTCCACTTCCATTATTTTTTCTCTGCGTAGATACAATTTTTCTGTTTGATATTACTTTCATTCTTCAATGGCGTTCAAAATCCTGACTTTATGAAGATAAGACGTATGCCACAAATACCAACATAAAGAATACAAAATTGCAAATGTTTTGGTAGTGACTTTGTTTTTTATATATTTTGAATCGTGGCTTTAATATTGAATAATTACTATAAATGAAAGAAAGAAAGTATAAATATTTATAATAATATTAGTAGAATTCTAATTTATTCAAATCAAGATTTTAATATTAGTTTAGCATTCGGCATTTTTATTTTGATCTAAAGGATTAAAACAATCTGTTCACTTTCTTTTTCTCAGTTATTTTAAAAATAAATGTAATATTATCAATACATTATTATTTCATTATTTCGAAATAAACAAATAATTAAGTTGGCAATCAAATCACTTTTTGAATGACACACCTCTAAAATTCTTATGAAGTAATGAAGTAACGTACTTCGTTTAAAGAATTAAGAATATAATAATTAATTTCGAATCTATAACGTCTTAAGAATCAATAAATATCATTTTTAGTATAATTATTGATAGGGCACTCTATTGCTACTCCCGATACTACCAACCTAATACATAATTAAGGACATTCTAATGGATAGCACTTTTAACGCAAAATTTAAATTACGATTATGCACTTAATAATTTATTCATAAGACATCCAAGAAACTAAAGTTGAGACGACTTCACTTATCCTAAATTTATCTAATAATAAACTTCGACATAATGCATTCAGTGACGCCAACATAAAACCTCACTGACCAGCTGTTCACCGACGCTATGAAATATGTTTAATAACCTAATTCACTTCGTTGTTATACCCTCAAATTATATTCACGTTTTATTTGGTATATAAAAGTTATAAATAATAATTATTTAATTTTAAATGCCGCCTCATTATTTTATTGATAATTCTTGTAAACACCGGAAATGGGCGATATTTTCCGACGGTTAATGTCAAACGCGCGTTCAAAATTATAAAAATAAAATTCCAGCCCGAAAACAGAGCGTCCAAAGAAAAGGGGTACATTCGGAAACCTCTGCGTGCCAAGAAAGGCCGAAAAGCTGGCGTTCCCAACGTTCTTCAACTCGTGCACGGGCATGGACGTTGATCCGTGCCCGGGCCCATCGTCAGGTAATTGAGGTTATGTCATAATATTTATTTATCCAGTTTTTGCAACGATTTATGCTAATCTGCAATTGATATGAACAATCGCCGTTCTTGAAATGTGATTCGTTAGTACCAGCATAAAGACGTGATAAATTAGTGCGTTTGAAATTTTTGTTGCATATGTACTGCCCACACAATAGTTATTAATTGGTCCATTTGGTAAGAGATGTAATTTAGAAAGTAATTTCTTAAACATAAGGATTGTCACAGCTGTTTCTGTTATATAATCTTTACTTTAATTAATTGAAAAATTTATTCCATTTGCTATAAAATAAATATGGATTTATCAATAAAACATTTAACCATACATTTGTAAGCATGAAATTATAAAATGATTACTACTTTATACCACATAGTATCAACTTGTAATGCAAGACTAGCAGTGAATTTAATGTAACATAAGGAGCCTCATATTTATCTCCATCTATCAAAATGACATAGCAAAATTACAAATGGTAATTAATATACATTACAAGTAAGATCATTGCATGTATATAATAAAAATATCTCTTGTTTTGTTTTCTATTCACATAATATAAAATTGACCTGATTTAATTAATACAACACTGATGTTTAAAAGAGTTTTGCTTTATTATGAGGTGAAATAATTCTTTGAGTGTCTTTACATAATAAAGCATAACTCTTTAAACATCTGTGTTTTATTAATTTAAGTGCATAATGGAGTTTCTCCTAGTAACAGCCTCATTAATGTAATATTTAATCCGATTGAGTTAATTTCCTTAAAAAACTCTTTAATTGCTTACAGGACATGTTTTATTGCACTCATTTCAGTAATTTTAATTTTAATTGATTAGTTAGTGTATTTTATAATTACATTGAATTATGATATATGTATAAAATATCAGTTAAATAGTACAATAAAGATTTTAGATTTTTTTTAATAACATCACTGAGTAAAAAAGAAAAGTATCAACAGTAAGCTAGCAATTCAATTGTTATTATTTTTGTTTTTTAATCAGGATTAGTATTAACATTTTTTTATATTTTGTACAATTTTTCTAAGATAATAATTATAGTATAATTATTTGAATTTTAGGTTAAAATTATTCATCTTTTATTAGATTACTTTTATTTTACTGTTCTGCTGCCCACGAATTTAGTTTTTTTTTTGATTAATTGTGTTGAAAACTATTTATAAAAAATATCTTATGGTTAGAAGGTATTTTGTTTTACCCATTTTTTTTATAATAATTAATTGATTTATATAAAAATCTAAATAAAAAATATACCATACTTCATATAGCAATTAAAATCAATTCATTTTTTAGAGAATACAATATTTTAAGTTCATGAATGCCTGTTTATTTTGGATCTTTGATGATTTAAAACACAAAATTTCATACTATTGTTGCTTTTATTTATCGCTACAATTGTTTCACCGCACTGTGGCTTCTTCAAGCACTTTGAAAGTTACTTTCAAGAATTAACAGCCAATACAATAAAAAAAATAGGATCTATACATTAAAAAATACAAACATTTTTCTTCCCAAGTAGATTAATTAATTTTTAATGATATCACTTTTAATTAATTTAATTTTAAATAGAATTACGTTTTATTATTTCTTTTAGACTTATTATCAGGACATTCAATGTTACCGAAAATAGATGAGGACGGTCTGGACAATGTTAATTCAAAAGAAAAGATCATGGAGGTTTTGGACTCTTTAGAGGGTCACGTGGAGAAACTGCGTAAAGACGCTGCACGCCTTGAAGAAGAAAAGGACAACATACTATCCACCCTCGACGCAGTCAAAATGCTGCCTAGCATACACGATCTAATTGGATGTAAGTAACTAGAACAGCACGATGCTCTTCTCTCACGAACATCTCGTTACAGTGGAGAAAGATGAAGCACTGAGATATTTAGAAAGGATAATGGAGAGATGTATGACGGTCGAAGTAAAAGTTCACACGCAAAGGGATAAGTCTCAAGAGGAAGCTTTGCACCAGGTGAACCATCTAATCGACAATTTAGTGATGTCTCTTAAAGCAGACTCGGAGGGTGCGCGATTGCGGTGCGTCACCTACATGAACTCGTGCTCGTCTCAGGGACAGGGCATAGCTGACAAACACTTCGAATCCGTCCTATTAGGGTGCACCATTGACGACCAGAAGAGAGTGAAAAAACGGTTGCACGGACTTCTTAAGTATTTGGAGAAATTGGGTTATGTCACAGAGGTGGACTGAATATTTTCTTTGGATTTAAATTTGTATTAATACTATGCTTAATGGCAGCTATTCCTCTTTTATTTCATTCATTGACCATTGTACTACTTTACTGCTAAAATTAACACAGATCACTTTTTGCAAGTCTTGTTTACATGAGAAATTTCTTGCTAGAATGTTGACGTATGATTTTATAAATCACGTAATATTAGAATGACATATATGCTTTGCCCGGTGTTCAGTTTTAAATAATCATTTAGGTCATTGAATAAGCCAGTTTAGAATCTAAGGTGACTAATAGCTAAGCCTGATATTAAATACAATTAAATTCCTTTTCTTATTATAACTTCAGATACCTTCATTTAATTATTTATTATGTAATTGGATTGTATTTAAGCTTATTAAATTGAATAATTAATTAAAATTAATTCAGCATATTGAAAATATGTATCATTAAAGAATGATTGAAAATGCACTCTAAAATAATGATTTCTTCAGATTTGATATCTTGCACTAAGTTTTCGCAAAAGAATAATTTAATACTTCAATAACATTTTATTTGGTTCACTACTTATATACAAATCAAATTAAATTACTTTGTTTGACAGATTTAAACGAGCCTTTCAGATTTATTCTTGTATTACAGTTGTACTTAATAATCTTTGTGATATTATGGCCTAATAATGTTTGAATCAAAACTTGTGATAGAGCATTTTAGAAGGGAGTTAAAAGCAGGGAAAATCATTTAAAATGCCGCCATGATACGACATTATTTGCAATTTGTTAAATAGTTCCATTTTTATTGCGAATAAATAAATTGGAATTCGAGTTGCTCAGTTCACTGTTTGTTTGTTTGTACCCTATCTTATGGTAGAATTTTTAATTTAATAAATCTATTGGGTTACCTAATCTGTTACCATGTTTTATTGCTTATTTTGGACACAGGTTGAAGAATTCATTTATATATTTGAATGCAAATTTTTAAGATTTAGTGTTAATGTATATACTTCTATTTTCCTATACATGTGGAAAAATAACATGCACAGATTTAGGATTTTCTTATTTAGTTAATTTTGGGATTCAAATATTGAGTAGGTATAAATAGGAAATGGTGGAAATGCAATTTTAGCGCCCTCTATTATTCTCCTATTTTATATATTGAAGAAGAAAGTCAGAACAATAAGGACTCCTTTTATTCCTAATAGATAGAAAAGGATAAAATATAGTTATTATATAATCATACCTCTTCATTGCTTTATTAATTATTACATACTGATTGAGAGTAACATTCTTAGGAAAACTATAGTTCTTACAACATATATTTTCCATATTGTACATTCTTCCTTTTAATTCTCTAGTTATTTATAGCTAAAAACTATAAATTTGTAAATATATAGCAATACAAAAATTAATTGGTTAAATTTGGTACGTTTGTTGGATTAATAAATAATATCAACTCTAAATGACTTTTTGTAAATGATTTAATATCACATAAATACAAA
Organism: Ontholestes murinus; assembly: GCA_963969525.1. Taxonomy (NCBI): domain Eukaryota; kingdom Metazoa; phylum Arthropoda; class Insecta; order Coleoptera; family Staphylinidae; genus Ontholestes; species Ontholestes murinus. The sequence goes on from OZ018396.1 coordinate 59,283,319, forward strand.
AATTTAAATATGTAATTCAATTTTTTTACATCCTGTGCTATGAATACTTTAAAAAAAAACATAATGGATTATACATTCAACAATGCTTACCACTTTACGAGACTCATTCAATGGGCAACATATAAATCTCACAGTTTCGCTTATCAAAAGCAATTAAACATTTGAATGTTCAAAATTCCAAAACAGGTACAAAAATTACCTACAAAGCCATGCCTCTACTCCTTTCAAGAATACATCAGTAGTTTCTGCTCCTAAAATTAATATATCTGAACCTGAAGTCCTTATAAGTACATATTATATAGTGTTTTATAGAAATAAAATTAATGGGCGAAATAACATTTAAATCAACCGCCATAGTCTGCACCAATTTTGTACTATCGACCTTTTAAGTTTTCTCACGTTGGTAGTACTGTTTTCCGTGCTTCAGTCATCTTGAGGAAAGTTCTGCTCGCCGTATTTTCTTACTATCAAAAAAATGAATTCTTTAAGGGTAAGTTAAGTTTTAACACAACCCTTGTTTTACATATATATATATATATATTACATCCTTATATTAACTGTATGTAGTTGCGGTTAACCTAAATATTGATTATGTCATTCGACATTTTACATAATCACTGCCTTATAATAATTTGTTTGTTCGTTATCATTAGACAAAATAAAGGGCAGTGCAGTAAGTGAATTATTCCATTTTTTTTTTATTATTTAGAAAACAATCACCTTGGCCCAGATCTCCTGCCGCAATATTTCCCAGAGCACAGCGCTTAGGGAATCTGCAAAATTCCAAAACCTAAAGAAGACACAAGAATCACTGACGGTATGTACTTATTTATAATGTTTATATCATTAAAAACATTGGAAATCATACTGTTTGCATCACACATCAATATAGCTGTCTGTTAATGTTAATGAGATATATCTTAAGTATGTATGTGTTTGCTAAAATAATTTATTATTTGAATATTTGCTTTGCTACTCTCTTGATGGAACATGTTTAAATTGGGAAAAGTAATAAACCTGTGTTTTATATACATTTTATTAGATAAACTGACACGTGTTTAGATCCTTACGGATCATTATCAAAGTTGAAACTAATTTCTAAGTGACAGTTTTTCAAACACAAGGGGTGTGTATGCCAGAATTATAAATGCTTCTTTAAGAGGTGGATAATACTATAAGCCTGCATCCATTTTGCTATAATAATTGTACTGCAGTATTATTATATCTGATGGCTAAAAAAATGATTTGGGTTTTATTTGTGTTACCTTATTAGTGACCAAACTTTATATTAGTTGGAGGTTAAAATTATTATACTAGCAGTAAAAATAATTTTCCCATTGATTGAAGAAAGTGGACTTTAATAATTGTTTATAATTTTAGGTGGAAGATGGTGTCCCAGTTTATATTAAGGCAGGCCTTATGGACAAGATGATGTACCAAATGACCCTTCTACTAACCGCTGTTGGTCTTGGTTTTGTCAGTCACACTTTGTATTCAGTGTCTTACCCTAAGAAGGAATAACTTAATTACCACATGTAGTAACTAACTAGATAATTAATTACCAACATCCAATGTGTACATGTTAATAAAAATGTATTTAATAGACACCATGTGATTGTTGTTCGTGTACCCAATGTCTTAATTAACAAAATATTCATTTTGAATGATGTATGCCTATAATTATGTTTTGTAAAATTTGTTTTTACTTGTACCTTTTTCTTTGTTACTTTAATAATCTCTTTTTATTGTTGCAGTTAGATGAACAAGTTTATTCATAAAATAATTTTGTATAAACTTTTTTTTTAAATAATACTCTCACATTACATATCCGGTAAGTGGTGTACAAAGAGAAACAAACGTTTTAAAATATCACACCATTTTTTTAAACATTTTTGTGTTTTAGAATTTACTTGACTTTTAGATAAAAATAGTGATCTTTAAATTTGTTTTAAAAATTTCATGTAACTATTTCAATAATAAACAAATTTTTAATGTTATTCAATATTTTGAAAAGAATGGAAAAAAAATAAGGGATTTAAATAGCTATTCCCTTAGGATTTATGAACTTGTCCAAAGTATAATAGTGACAGTTCTAGATTAACTTTATTTTTGCTTTCTTAATCTTTTCTCAGATTTGTGGAGAAAACATTAAACTAATTAACAAGTGATTTAAAAAATGAAATAAGAAAAAGTCTGATTATAAAAACCATCCGAATTTTTTAATACTTACCATCTTATTATAAAATTTTAGGCCTAGCTTATTGCTGCCAATTAAAACACCCCATTTGTATAAATATCTTTATTATCAAAGTTGTTGTATTTAAGAATAGGATTTTCAAAAAGAACTAAGGTAGATTTATACACAGAGCACAATTTAAATGCGTAAGTATTTATTAGGAACTGTCTATTACACAAAATTGCACCAGCATTACATAGGTGAAATAATTTTTTAAGAACATATAAACCTTGCAGAAAACCACTGTATAATACAAAATAAAGGGAAATATATATATAACCTAAAAATAATCTAAGTAACATTGTATAGAATTATTTAAGTATTCTGAAATACCATTATAGTCTTACTGAAAAAAAAAACAACAAAATTTATACTACACACTAAATGAGCAAAATAGTTTCTAAAATTAGAAAATCGCATCAAGTCACAAAATATTGCAATTACCTTAAAAATATATATTTATGTGTATACATAAGTAATAAAATACTAGTTTAAGTAGAAGACATCCTTTAGGTTGTACAATCTATTAACTTTACAATACATTAGACAACAGATACATTTTTATCGTTTTTGTCATATCAGTCTTAAACATCTCCTTTCATTATAATTTAATTGCTCAAAAGAAAATTGATATTTGTATCAAATTAACGTTTAAATGTACAAAGCAATTAATTTATGTTTTATAATAAATCTAACCTAACATCGATGCCACACAAGTTACAACATGCACCATGAGGTATATAATATTAAATATTTTTTAAAATTTTAATTAGAAATTATAACGAATAATTTTAAATTACTCGCATTAAAAAAATAAACATCGCTTTTGTGATTATTCACAATATAAATGATCAGCACAGCTCAAAAAAAATTCACAAAAAACCTGTCTATATATATATATTTTCTTACAGAATACACTGTTAGTGTCATAAAAGAAACTCACTGGATTTAAATCAGTTTTTTTGATTTCATTATTAACTGTTCAAAACGGCACTGGAGTTAGAAAATGTGTATAAATATCTTTGTAATAGTTGCCCCCTAATTATTTACAATCAGTCTATTCGTTGTATATAAAAATCTATTTAAAAAATCACAGAACCTTATGATTTTCATTTTTAGCTCTATTACAAAATAAAATGGCACTGTTATCAAATTACACATATAGAATATTTAATATTCACCTTATTAACTTAAAATTTAAGTTGTTATACGGTATAACTGTACGAAAATTGCTTTTTTAATATTTCTATACATCTCTGGTTTAAAATTTTCATTTTGCAATAGAGTAAACATCATTTAATATCAATACACTGTGTTTCATGCCTATATATCAACATTTTTTATTTCAAACTGTGGTTTTAGAAAAATTAAAATCAAAAGTAGACAGTTTAACAATTAAAAAATTGATTTTTATGGATATGAAACATAGTGAATATAAAATTCAATATTTATAAAACGACTTAAATGCACAATCTACACACATGCAAACCAATGTGCAATAATAAAGTTATTGCTTTATATATTGTGCATTGAATGCTTAAAATACATAAATATCCTCCGAATCATCAGTCTTTCAATTCAGTCTGTTCGTTTAGAATTAAGAAATTGGTAACTCAAAGTTTTGGTTATGAGACTCTTAAACCTATTAACAAAATATTTAAATTAGTAACTCTTAAGTATATATATATATATAACTAGCTACAAGAGAGTGTAAGCTTGTCGCTTAAGAAAGCCTAAGGCTTGGCACATTATTGTGAAGATACCTGAGGTTTATACCCTGAGTTTGGTAACAATAACCAATAAATTTGAAATATAATATTATCTATGTGAAGGCGTACCTTACATTTCTTACAAACTAATATCATGGAAAAATCAAAATATTTGCACTCTGTTATTGCCAAAATCGACTACGACTATTCTACCCTCTAGATTTATAGCTATTCCACTGGGCCTGTCCAATTCTCCTGGGCCTTTTCCAGCCTGACCCATCTTCCACAGGAAGTTTCCATTACTCTCAAACACCTGTATTCGGTTATTCCTCGAGTCGGCTACAATTATTCGACCCTCATCATCACAGACTATACCTTGTGGACGCAAAAACTGTTTGAAACCAGAGCCCTCCTGCCCCAAAAACTGAGCGTGTGTAAAATTTGGATCAATAACTACCAAGCGATGATTATTAAAATCGGTAACAATCACACTTCCACTTGGATTAAAACAAACTCCTCGTGGTGAATCAAAATGTTTCCACATCGTAGCCGTACTCTCAAAGCCATATTTATTCATATAAATTCCTTCATTTGTAAATAATTGAATCCTGTGGTTTCTGGTATCTGACACAACAATGTGGCCTTGGGAATTGACAGCAACATCCCAGGGATAGTTGAACTGTCCATTGCGGCACCCTTTTTCCCCAAACATGAGAACAAAATTTCCTTCTATAGTAAATAATTGTATCCTATGATTGTCTTTATCAGCCACAACAATTCTATTCAATGGATCGACGGCAACACCAGCGGGTCTATCAAATTGACCCGGGCCAGTCCCTTGGCTACCAAATTTCCTAATAAATTGCCCACCAGGGTGAAATATTTGTACTCTATTATTACTCCTATCAGCTACAATGATATTACCATTTTTATCACAACACACACCCCATGGCCTACACAATTGCCCATCGTGCTCCCCTTCAGAGCCAAACGAATTCGATGGAGCCCCACCACTATCTCTAGCAATTACCGGCAGCGTAGCACAAAGTATGGGCCTGCCCCGCGGTGATCCTCTTAACCTAATGTCAGTATCGTTAACTTTCCATTCCTCCGGAGGTAAGTATGGAATTGAAACTGTAGGCACAACCATATCCTTCATCCTATTCCTTACCAGCACATTATTTGTAACAATACTGCCCATCGATGTAATAGCTCTGATCATACTTTCGTCTGGTGGGATGAACATCATGTTTTCATCTTCACAAGGTACCAGATCTGTTTTTATAGCACGCAACTGTTTCAGTTCCCCTGCAGCTTTTTCATTTGCCATAATCATGTCTAATCCACTGCCTGTTTCAAGAGATTCATTCAGCATTTCTGATGTTCTTCCCAATTTGTTCAGGGCCAGTCGCAAGTTGTCCATTTGGGTCTTCAGAACTTTACCCTTTACCTGACGTTGATGTTCAATACGCGTGAGGAGTTCTTTCTCGCGAGTTTTTAATGCGACTATGAATCTGAAATTAAAAATAATATTTACATAAAAAAACTAAGATATAATACTTGATCATTTGAAAATACGAAAACATTTTGTAAATGTGCAACAATGAGTCTTGATAGCTGTGCTATTTGTAACCCGTAAATTACTTTTGTACCATTCAATGTCTGTCGAGGCATTAGGTAGAGGAATAGTTGTTTGAATAAGTGATGTTCTGTAGTCTTAGTGAGACTCATTGTTGTAGATTTAAAAAATGTTTTCGTGTTTTTAAATTATCAGTTAATTTTCTACAATGAACTAAAGGACTTAAATACATTTAATTATGTAGTACTTGATTGTTTTCAATTATATTATAAATCCATTTGTATGTGATATATATTATATTGTATATATAATTAATAAATATAAAACAATTGAATTTACCTCTTTGTTACTGTCCGTACTTCATTGATAATTTGATGTGACCTAACTTCGATGTTATCATTCATTCTTTGTACATTGTCGATTGCTTCCCTTACAGCTGATATGGCACTTCTAGTCTCTGCGCTCAAGCGTACACCATTGCTTCTTGCACTGTCCATTGCATCTTGAATGTAGATAAGTTGATGACCCCTATGTTCCAGAAGGGTGCATTCAGTGCAGGCGGCAGCGAGACAGGTCTCACAGTACAACCGGTGAGGTTCATGGTGGAGATCACAGAAATTGTTATTGCTACCTAATCCAGAACTACATGGACTATTACTGGCCTAAAAAAAATACAAATAAATTAGCAACAGAAATTATGTTTAAAATTTATTTGTAAACATAGCCTACACCGAAAGGTAAATGGCATTTTTGATAAGATATATATATATATTTATAAACAGAAAAATTACCTGAGAAGATGATCCTAAAGATCCAGTAGTGCCCGTAATGGTGTTCGAATTGTTGAACCTAACAATCCTGTGATCTTTTGTTAATCGAACACGTTGGTGTGCTCTTACACAAGGATCACATAATAATTCGCTGCAATCTCTACAGCGTGATGAAGCAGCAATTCCCTCCTCACAGCTCGAACATAATGCGCCATCGTCACCTGTTACAGCCTATAAAAATTATAAAATATATAAAATTTCTGTGTCCAGATGAAGAGCTTCAATATATTTACAGCGTGTGATAATATAAATTATAAAGCTACACTTAAACTTATACATTTAATAGAGAAAATTTTGAATTCCTTCACTTAATTACTCACCTGTAATATGCCGTTTATAAAACTGTCTACATTCGGTTCTGGAGAACTTTGTGATGGTATTGCTAGTGGTAAGGCGGCAGTCGTGGTGGCTGGATAGCTGGATGCTCCTAAGCAAGACATGATATTCATTGGTACAGATGATGGCCTTGGAGACTGTTGGATTGTAGTGGTAACTAAAGGTCCCATAGCTCTGTAACAATAATATAGTTGTAAATTGAAAACGCTTTTTCTTATTTAATGTATGTTCAAAAATAATTGTAACTACAAAAAACAAACTACACATAATAAAAATTTATATTTAATTCAAATCATTCTCAAAGTTAAAACTAAATTTAAAATTAAAGTGTGGCGTTATATATAGGTATAAGATTATGACTAATTATTCGAATTTATATTTAATTATTTAGAATATTATTAATTGCTGAAATTAAGTAGACGTACTCTCAGAGCTATATTTATTATTACTGTTAAAATTAAGTGGCAATTGGTTTCCAGCCACCTATAAATTGTATTTTATGCAGTACTTTGTTGATTAATATATTTTATTTGTAACAAAACAATTAAAAAGTACGAATTTGTAGCTTTTTATTGTCTTTACTATAGCATTTTAAAAGTATTTCTTTAAAAATATCAATTTAGGATTAAGTTTTAATTTAAATTGATAATAATATATATAATATAGTATTATGTAAATATATTTTTTCAGCTTTGAATATTTATTCAACTAATAGTACTGCAACAGTAAACAAAACACTGAGATGTATTTATTTGCTCCACAAGTTTCAATTATTACAAATTGAATCATATCTGCCGTCTAATAAAACCATGCACATTTATTACGTTACAGTAGCATCACAAACATCATTAAGTTGTTATGTAATAGAATGCTCACACGTGGACAATTTATTTATTTACAGTTATGTAACGCTCAGTGTAAATCCCAAGTCGTCCCTCACGAATCTAGTCTTCCACTTGAGGACGCTGAAAGCCATAATTGGAATCCGTTTTGTGTACGTCTTAAATTAGGGCAGCCTTATTGTCGAAATTCACAGGCCAGTGTTTCCTTTATATACAGAAATGTTCCGTTGAAATTCTTAAGGGCGCATGAAAAAAATATCGCATTTCATTTGGGACGTATTAAAGGGCGGAACTGCTTATAGAATATAGAGAACACTTGCGTCGGATTCCTGGAATCTTCTCGAAAAGATAAACACGCCAGATGTTTCTAGCCTAAAGTGGACACATCATCTGAAAATTTCCATACGGAACGCATTTGCTGCTTGTTGCAGTACTCCTTTGTATAGTTCTAATCCTTAAGCCGGCTTGAATTATTTGGCAGGTAGTTTGTTTACAGCCAATAAATAAGTTTAAATACGTTCAATGAACCTGTTTCTCGGGTGTACAGAACCGACCCGGCTTTCAGAAATATGACCACCCGTCGACCCTTTTTTTTGTGTGCCGAAATTTTAGCGATGGGAAGAATTTCGCCCGGAGGCTAAATGGTCCGGCGCCATTGTGCACGCACAAAAGATGAGTTTCCATCTGATGATGCACCAAGAATGCGTTTCACGAGAAAATTGGACGTGCAAGTAAACCCATTCTAAAATTAAATTTAATGACACAGTTCTCTCTAAACGGCCCTAAATGGGCGCGGGTAGTATCAATCACATCTCCGAAATTTAGGTTTACCTGTGTTATATTATTATTAATTGTTTTGGGCTTGTTTTCAGATATATTTTATCTTTAACATATGAGATTTGATTGTTGTATTCTGATGAGTATCGTTGGTTTTTAAATTCATTTAATTTTAATTAAATTTAACATATTGTGAACTGTAGTTGACTAATGTAGTGGTTGGCTACACTAGTTCTAGAATACTCATTAATTATAGCTGTAGGATATGAATTTCTTTGCATATTTATTATTACAAAACTCGTAATAGTGTAGGGCTAACGAAATTCAAGATTTTCTAAATTTCGGAAATACAAACATCTGCTGGCGGATGGTACGGGCATATATAGTGGTACGGATGCGGGAACCCTAATTTGCACTTCTGGGGGACCATTATATGCTTCTCATGGGGATGGATTTCATTACGAGACCACCACAATTACCTGCATACAGTGAACGTTAAAGTAAATATGCCACAAAAACCATTTCATAGTGTATTTGCTGTTATACACTATCATCATCTAAAATAATCAGTTTAATAAGAATTATAAAATTAATAAAGTACCATATTTTTCAACATGTTTTAAATATATTACCAAAATTATGGCTAAGAAGTAAATTAAACTAATAATTGCTGTGTTATATTTGCATATTTGTAAGCTAGTTGTTTCGGTTTTATAATTGCTGCAAGTTCATACAATTTAAACACATTAGGTTTTATTATAGAATTAATACAATGTATACTCACTGTTAAAATAGCCTTGTGTCACGTTCGACGGACAAGGTTATAAACATTTAGCGAGTTATTAATAATTGCACTCGGTGCGAGAAAGCCTCCTGCAAAATTAATTGCTCCATTCATGAGACCCATGTTGGGCCGGGTTGTAAAATTAGCGACTGCTTTAATTACCAGTTGTTTACTCACGGTACAACGACCCACATGTTCGTTTATGTCCTCAATGCCACCAATTGGAAATAAACAACATTGCATACAATTGCATACAAATAATATTACACTGATGAGACAATTGTTGGCCGTTGATCTATACACACTCGTAATTTAAATGAACAAATAGTATCAAACTGGTTTTCATCCACAAACAACTTTGTTTTTAGCAGATTAAGATCTGTATTTCTTTATTGGTTTTTTATTTGGAAAAAACGTACAAACAAGTTTTAACTTTTCAAAATATTTCTTTGAATTTTATTTTTATTTTTGTTACCTTAAATGAATCAATTCTTTTGTTTCTTTGAAATTTACTATGAAAAGTACTACTCCAGTTTTGCCCCGAAAATATTGGTACACGGGATAAATTCGATGAGATGAGGTAAGAGTATCGTTGCATTTAATACCTACTTAATTGAAACATATTTTGACATTTTTTAGTTCACAAATAGTTCGAAATTATGTTAAAAAAATTAAACCATACAGTATATTCATCAGAAAGATTTGAAGAGGCCTTAACAGAAATTAGGACAGGACAAAAAAAATGTCCCATCAGACAAGAAAAACATAAAATATGGATCGCTTAAAAGAAAACATGGTTTAGTTAGCAAATCACTTGGCAAAAGAACAACCATTTCAGAAAAACCTGGAAGGCTGAAACTTCTAATTGTCTCATGGAAAAATTCGGATGAGATAGTTCAGAAAAAAAATCTTTGAGCTGGTTAGGGAGCTTATTAATAATAATAATAATAATCTTAAAACCATGGGGAAGAAGAAAGTTTTCATTTTAATTAGCTAATTAATTAGAGCATTTTCTAAATAGCTTATGAGTAATTTAGATTCTACCTTTCATATATGAAGATAGATTTCAAATAGATATTGTTTACGATCTTACCATGCACATGAGGCAAGTAATAAAAACTGAGATTATGTTTCAATGTAGAGGGCATTTCGACCTTATTTTTTTGTAGCTACATTCAATAGATAAAGATAGCAAACGTTTTTTATGGTCGTAAATGGGAGAATGATGTGGATAGAATATAGTTTTAAAAGGAATTAAACTACCGTATCTTACTAGATTAGATAGCATTTAGCGTTTGGATGTCTGTAAACTGGCGAGAAAAGGGCATTATTTAAGTTTTATATTTAACGTTCAAATTATTTTATCTACGATCGTACAGAAAGTAGACGCTTTTTGCATCATTTTTCATTGTAAAAGTGGCTTTTTAAAGCACTAGTGCTTTTTTACGTTTTTATTGCACGGTAATGTCAAACTGCTTTTATTGCACAGAAATGTCAAATTTGACAGATGAATATATTATAGCACAAATTTTCGACGAAAAACTTAATTTTTTATTAATTGATACAAATAACTAATAAACTATAAATAAAATATATAATACATACGAAATGGCAGATTTAAGAACTCTTAAGATTTCATTTACTGCAAGTCTAAGCGATTACAATAAAGCGAACATTGTTTCCATAAATAATAATGGCGGCCGACATTTGTGCAACTTGTTTACTGGTTGCTAAGTAACGCTTTCATTAGTGCACTACGGGTAAAATATGTTTTCATTAATTGAATTATTGAAATGACATTAAAATACAGTCGACTCTCTATATAGTGAAGGGCCAAAATGTTGACCGAAATTTCACTATATAGAGTTTTTCACTATATAAAGAGAAACAAAAATTTCAAAATTGAATTACTTATTAAAAAAGTTTATTAAACATTTAAAAGTTTAAATACATAGCATGTACATAGTGCACATACTGTACACATTACATATGTATGTTGAGGGCTAAATACTACAAACGAAATAAAAAGAATATATAATACAAAATCTGTTAATACATACATACATATGTACATTTAAAATTTGTGTAGTCTCAATAAATTGCTAAACAACATACATATTATGTACTAGGAAAAATAATCAGCTATTTTTTTAACCTGTTAGCGAATTAATCTACGCATCGACTACATATAAAATGGGTTTCCCCGGGGTACTTCCCCGTGTTTCTCACTGAAATCTATTGTACTTGATTTACATTTTGCCTGTTAGGCGTTATAAACGCTTTAAGAACCTTTTCAAAACAGTGAGTCATCAAAATTCAGTTCGTGCTAATGTTAGGTAGAAATGGGAAACCCGAAGTAGCCAAAATCTCAATAAATGCATAAAAATTTATACATGAAATTCCGGTAAAAATTTTATTATATAGAGTGTTCCTATTTTACAGATTCACTATATGCAGTGCTTTTTACATGAAATTTCATTAAAATATTTTGGGGTTTGAAAAAATTTCACTATATAGAGTTTTTCACTATATAGAGTTTCACTATAGACAGAGTCGACTTACTCATAAGAATGAATATATTCTTTGAAATCCTTTACGATCGAAGATAAAATTTTGTAAGGCACACGTGTAAAAAGTTTCTTTATTGCACTCCTGGCTTTAAAAAAACTCGCTCGTTCCTCGCTCGTGTTTTTAAACGCCAGTTCGTGCAATAAAGCATCACTTTTTACACTTGTACCTTAAATAACTATTATATAACCAACTAAAGAAGTGTGTATAAGACAATGCTTACAATTAAAAAAGACTCTGGATTTTACAAAAAATAGACTTACTAAATTAAAATGAATGGTAAATTATTTATCTTACAAATAAAGTTTCAAATTGCAAAAGTAATGGAAAATTTACGGATTTTTAATGTTTCTATCCCTCATTATGCATTTTATAAAAACGTTAGTTCGGGTCAGCAGTTGGATGGGTGACCGGTACTATTCACCATTGGGATACAATTAATGGTGCTTTAGAGTGACGGGGCCGATCCTTTAAAGTAACAAGCTCATTTACACACACAAATACACAAATAACACATGGCGGAAGGACCACGTGGTCGATTGCCTAACTCTACTACTACTACTTCTACTAAAAATATATTTATTGAAAAATCCTACAGAACCATCAAACTATAATGGAAAATGCCTTTTTGATAATAATTGTTAAATAAATGACCATACCAAATTTTTTTTGTAAAAAAAAAATCGAAATCAAGTTCTTGAATATTACAGGAATACACTTCTGCAATAGTTGGTACTAAATTTATTTTAAAACCAATTTTAGACAATCCGCGTCATTTTGACAAAAGCCGTATAACCTAAATTATCAAAGTATTAATTATCTTTTCAGACAAGAAATCCGAGAGATAAAACAAGAATTGTAAGTAGGAATTTGTAGCTACATTAAACTATTATTTACACAATTTGTTCTCCCTCCACAGTCATTGAGCGCTTTAAATTGCTCTCAGTTTATCATTGCTAATATTCCTTTTTTATTGTTAATATGTTTAATTGCAGACAAGAAGTGGTCGAATTGTGGTACACCTGTTTATTAGTGTGTGCGAGTGGGACGCACAAAATAAAAATCTGGATTGAATTGAACTTTAAATCAAAATGACCCAGTTATTAATTAAATGAAGGCCAAATCCATAAGGAGTTCCTGTAATTCCCGTTGTGCGAGGTTGTACTTTCAGTTAACTATTACGAATGGAGGCCAGAAGTAAATGGAACTCGTGCAGGCTAGCTGTGCATCACGAGAGCGGCAGAGTGCGATGGTGCGTGGGGCAGGAGAAGACGTGGAAGTCGAACCTGAAGAAGCTGACCGTGCTACCGATCGTGTTACTTATTGTCGTTCTGTTGAGTGTGTTTTTTACCCATGTTTACTTCGCCAAGGCAAAGGAGAAACAATCAGATTCGAATACGAAGATTGTCCCGGATAGTGAGATGGTGAATGCGGATGATAGGGGTGTCATACAGGAGATTAGGACTTCGTACGTGCCTCAAGTTGAAGAGGAAATTGGAGCGCGGAAACGACGGACGAAGAGGGAAGTGAGGACGAAATATAATTTAACAAATTATGAAGAGCCCGATGTGAACAGCACCGACTACGAAAACCGATTGATTCAGTGGAAGGTCGCGGTTGAGGAAAATGAAACAGGGAATGATAAAGAGTTTTTGGAATTGGAAAGTGAACCGGGTCGACCTAGTAATGAAAGTGATCATCGAAATTTTTGGAAGAATAAACATAATTCTGAGGAGATTAGAAAAACACAGGCAAATAACATGTTGAAATACATGGATACTGCGGCAAACCCTTGCGAGGACTTCTATCAATACGCTTGTGGGAATTGGCATAAGTATAACCCCATTCCTCCAGACCGTTCTAGTTTCGACACATTTGAAATGTTACGCGAAAGCTTGGATTCTGTGCTAAGAGACTTATTGGAAGAAAATTTACCTAAAGATCCAGTGATAATTGATAAAACGTTTTGGGTTAATCACGATCCTTCCATTAGAGATAAACGACACATTTTTGACTTTTATAAAATTGCTGAGCATAAACTCGTCCCGATTCCGTTCTATCAAGTAATTTTAAATCACTCATATCCTCAACCAACAGATGCTATAACCAAAGCGAAATATCTTTTCAAATCGTGCATGGACGAGGAGCTCATTAAAATAAGAGGCATCACACCGCTTCTGTATTTAATCAAGGAGTTGGGAGGGTGGCCAGTGCTTGATGAGAATTGGGACGAAACAAAATTCGACTTTGAGTGGCTTTTGGGGCAGCTGCGGCTTTACAACAATGACATTATTATATCCGAGTGGGTTGGTCCTGACATTAGAAATTCCGAAGAGTACGTGATACAAATCGATCAATCAACACTAGGATTGCCGTCAAGGGATTACTTTCTGGACAAGGCGAATCGAAAATTTGTTGATGCATACAAGCGATTCATCGAAACCGTCGCAGTGTTGTTAGGGGCCGACCCAACACAAGCTGATCGTGATTCTGAGGATATGGTGAATTTTGAAATTGAATTATCGGCTATTACAGTATCAGCAGAGCATAGGAAAAATGTTTCTGATATCTACGTAAGGTTAAAATTAAAAGAACTACACTCTATAATCCCACAAATCGATTGGTTTAAGTATATTAGAATTATAACAAGGAGAAAAACAGCACCGGACGATCCTATAGTGACCTTCAGCTTAAATTACTTACACAGATTAGTGGGATTATTAAGTTCAACCAATCGCAGAACAGTTTCAAATTATCTACTTTGGAGATTTATAAGACACAGGGTAAATAATTTAGATGATAGATTTCAAGATGCAAAGCAGCGCTTTTATAAAGTACTTTTTGGTCGTGAACAATCACCAGCGAGATGGCAAAGCTGTATTTCACAAGTTAACTCAAATTTAGGCATGGCTTTAGGTAGCCTTTTTGTGAGGAAATATTTTGACGAGCGCAGTAAAAATGATACGTTGCAAATGACGGTACAGTTAAGGCAGTCCTTTAAGGAACTTTTAATGGAAACAGACTGGCTGGACATAGACACTAAAAAATCTGCAGCGCTCAAAATTGATTACATGCGCTTAAAAATTGGTTACCCTAATTACATTTTAAATGAGAAGTCTTTGGATAAACGGTATCAAGACGTGCAAGTGCATCCAAACTTTTATTTCGAAAATACGTTAAGCATTCTTCAACACTTGACAAGGCTCGAGCACTCAAAATTGACGTACGCCGTCGACAAAAATTTCTGGAATTCACCGCCAGCGGTCGTTAATGCTTACTATAGTAGAAACAAGAACCAAATTATGTTCCCTGCTGGAATACTGCAACCTCCGTTCTACCACAGGCATTTTCCAAGATCTTTAAATTACGGAGGGATCGGCGTGGTAATAGGCCACGAAATGACCCACGGGTTTGATGATAAAGGAAGATTGTTCGATAAAGACGGCAACTTAAAAGTTTGGTGGAAAAAGGAATCAATCGACGAGTTTCACGAACGATCCAAGTGTTTAATCGAACAGTACAATGCGTACATAGTTCCAGAAGCAAATATGCAAATGGACGGTGCTAACACACAGGGTGAAAACATTGCCGATAACGGCGGTATCAAACAGGCTTTTCGAGCGTACAGGCACTGGTTGAAACAACGGGATCGGGTGCCCAACACGGAAACACTACCCGGAATGAATATGACGAATATGCAGTTGTTCTTCCTAAATTTCGCTCAAATCTGGTGCGGTACCACCAGACCAGAGGCCGCTCGAAATAAGTTAAGGACAGCCGTGCACTCGCCGGGTAGGTTTAGAGTTATCGGTACGTTAAGTAATTCTGAAGAATTTTCAACCGTCTATAATTGTCCGATCGGTTCGACTATGAATCCGAAAGTGAAGTGTAAAATCTGGTAGATTATATTAATTTTTTACATATTTATATTGTATTATCATGTAATTTAATTATGTGTATGTATAAGTTTTACTATCAATATAATATTTTATATAATTTTATTTATTTCAAAAGACCAATAAATATATCCGGTATTTTAAAACTATTAAAGGGTAGAAGGGTATATGATTATATATATTGAAAAGATTTAAAGAATTCACTTGAATAATTAAGAAAAATTTAAGTTGCAATAAATCTCATTTAAACATGGTTAGGGCTAACAGTAAAAAAATTAGACATCTATTAAAAAGAAAAGTTTAAAAAAATACGTTTTAATAGAACGTAATTAGAAGGTAGGTATTATTATAAAGTCCTTTTAATGAATCTATCATTATATCTATCGAAAAATAAAGTGAAAAGCTTAACTAAATCATGTCAATTTGGTGGACACTACGTCCGAATAGAAGTTCCGCTGTAATTGGATCTTATCGAAACATCGAGGGTGATATGTCCAATAGAATAAGCGAAGTAGCTGTATGGTAGTGTATAGTGGCACTTTAGATTAGTATCAAACGGCTTATCGTACTTATAAGCAGAGATTTAGCTTAAATGATGAATCAGTGATCAAATTTATACTATATCACAAATATTAAATACGGTAATAGCTTAAAAGTATATTCATTAAATTGTTTCTTTTTAGAAGTTCCTACATCTTATCGCATGATAAGAAAAAAATACGAAAACCAAAAAAATGCTAACTGACCAGACATAACTTGGCTATTATTGGGCATAATAATCATGAAGACAGTTAAAGAAGAAGGCTTTTATAAAAGGTAATTGATGCATTAAAAATTGTTATTGTAACAACAGATGGAGCTTCCAACATTTGTTTTGTGACAGAACTTAATATATTTATTGGATGTGAATATCTAATGCATCAAGAAATGCTCTCTACAAGCTTTTTCTGGTGGTAAATCGTTTAGATAAACTGATTGAACTAAAGTATATTTTTATTTAAAGGTATAGATTGTCATAACAGATTGCTATCGATTTCTGAACAAACCTCCTTATCATTAAAACCGCTTAAAACTAAAACGCTTTATTTCCTCATAAGTAAATTGATGGTTAATATTTCCCTGGTATATTGAAAATAATTATATAACATTATTATAATGATACACTTGGTGTATGATTGGGGACTCAATTTAAAGCTTTTAGTGAATAAAAATGCGATGGCCGAAACGAGGTGACGTACCGAATCGATACGATACACCGCACGCCTCTAGAGGAGGGCCCCTCTCTTTCACATAATAAATTCCCGTTTCGGAGAAACAGGAAAGGGCATTCGGCTAAAATCAATGGGGATTTGTGTGCGACCGTATTATATGTATATAGCATTAGAGCCGGAGCGTACGGCGTATGCACGTTTATCTCGCAGGACCCTCTTTCTCGGAAATGTGTAGCGTAAGGGCGGCGGCCGGGGCCGAGGCATGCGTGCTGATTGCTGAATAAAGTGAAACGGCCCCAACCGGCAGCCGGTTGTGTAGGTCAGGGCTCGGCTGAGCGACTCCCGGCTCATGCCTCACGCTCCCGGTACAGGCCCGTGCACCGTTATACGCCAGATCGTTATTTTCAGATACTTGAACTTGACATATGGTGCAGGTCTACACGGTATAGATTTTTTTAGCCCTCTTTACCACTCTCAAGGACACACGGAATCTTACACAGTAGTAAACGTGAAAACTCGACCAACTTGGATCGTTCCACCGAATGTGAATTTTAACAGAAACAACGCCGTTATGGATTTTTTGAAATTTGAACAACATGAATACCCAATTTAAACTAATATATTTACTTTATAAATAGTAGTATAATATTTGAATAATACAGTAGTAATATGTAGTCGCAAGCGATTATATCAATTAAAATATAATTAGTAATTGTGTGAAGAAACCATCTAGAATTTAAACCAATGTATTGGTAAAATTAGGCAAAATTTAAACACACAATAAATTTTTCATTTCAGTTTAGGATATATCACCAACTAACCTTATGACGGAAATGCTAGAAATGTAGAAATAAGCATAACACCAAATAATCTATATCAATTTCTTCTTTAGATTTATATAACTGTCTTTACACGCTATAATATTTATTTGTAGTTAAATCGTAGTGAATTATTCAATTAAATCTAATTACAAAAACAATAAAATAATTTGCAAAGAAAATGTCATTGTTTTATTACAAGTTTGTTAATATTATTTATTCTTCGCCTAACATTAATGCTACTGCCATAAAAATCATATAGAATTATTCCACATATTAGCAAATAGAAATACATACAATAAATACTTGAAGGAAGGAATCATCGAAGGATAAAATTAAACTTGACAATTAAATACTGAAAATCCCACTTCATTATCCTCAAATTATTAACGCCACTGGCATGAAAATGGCGGAATTGTTTGACAGATTTAAAAATCGAAATTCCTACAACAAAACCTCTGCGACCACCCGTGGCGATACCTAAGAAAAATCAATGGGTAATGTAAAAACTAAGGATTTAATACTGGCAATGGTATTATCCTCAAATTATTAACGGAATTATATTCACTGATTACCTAAATATTTATTGGGTATGAGGTGAACTTAATTACAAAGACCTAGTGTACCGAAAACTGGCTTAAAGATTAAAATATGCTTTGTTTATAATGTAACTCACAAAAGAACTTGATTGACTAAAACACTTATACTCTGTTGGTTGGATCTTTGGTCGTACGTCACAAACTATCGCTTCAAAAAACGACGAAAGTTTTACGGTGCGTTCTTTTTCTAACGCATTTGGTTTACTTTATCAGACTGAATGTTTTTGCGTCGTTTCTCGAAGCGATAATTTGTGACGTACGACCAAAGATCCAACGAACAGACTATAGTTTTTGTCTCGCCTTTCCTTGAGAATTACCAATGGTCGAAACTAGTCGAAGAAAAATAATAATAAAAACAGCGATTTAATTGTAAAAGTAAATTAATTGGTTTACGTGATGATAAAAAAACTGTGTTAAGAAAGGTTTCTAGTGCTTTATTTTATAGTGATTAAATCTTCTAACAAACTAAAAGTTGTATAATTTCATTACCATTATAATATTAAATGTGTTTTTACTAATTTTTAAACCCTTAACTTTTGTTTTTATATTTATTTCTGTTTCTTTACAAAAGTTTCTTAAAATAAAAGTTAAATAGATATTCGCCCGGTGCAATGAATGTTACGCCAAATTTTTTAAGATGTTTTACTGATTGGAGGGTGGGATAGAGGCCACCCACCCACCCTACATATATACCTTAACATAAACCACAAATGGTGTTTTATTTCCAATGAAAATAAAAAGCAAAATCTCGAATAATAATTTAAAAAAATACAAAACAGTGTTTTAATTAAAGTTAAAAAATATATGTAGGGTGGGTGGGTGTCCTCTATCCCACCCACCGACCACTAAAACATCTTCAAAATTTTGATGTAAAATTAATTAATTAATTTTCTACAAAGTAAAGGACTTTAATTCATTTTTATTATCAAATTTATTCCGTCAAAACATTTATATTCAACTTTTATTCTACGAAACTTTTTTTTTATTAATATATGAATATTAAATAATAATTAATCACGGTTTAATTGTATTTGGAGAGTGGGCGAATGTTCTCTATCCCACCCTCCAATCCTTTAAAAACGAATAACTTTTCTATTAATTAAGTGTTTTAAATATATAATTTGCTAACCATTAAAATTTTACATCTATTTTTAATAACTTCAATAAATTTCAAATCGATAGCTTTTGTTTTTATATTTTTTTCCTAAAGTTTAAAATTATCACAATTTCTTAAAACTCTGTCACAGTTTTTAAATCAATTCTTCTCACACACTAAAAATTTACAATTAAAATTGTAACACCATTATAATTTTAGATGTTTTCCCAAAATCTACTAATGTTTAAACCGATAGCTTTTGTTTTTATATTTATTTCTGTTTCTTTGGAGAAGTTTCCTAGAATAAAACATTGAATAGAAATTTGCAGGTGCAATAAATTTTACCTCAAATTTTTGAAGATGTTTTATTGATTGGAGGGTGAGATAGAAGCCACCCACCCTACATATACACCGTAACATAAACCACAAATAGTGTTTTATTACCAATAAAAACAAAAATAAAATCGGGAGTGAAATAAAAAAATACATCTCCACTTTTTGATGAAATTTTAATTGTATATGTAGGCTGGGTGGGTGGCCTCTATCCCACCCACCGACCACTAAAACATCTTCAAAATTTAGATGTAAAATTAATTAATTAATTAATTTTCTACAATGTCAAGGACTTTAATTCATTTTTATTATCAAATTTATTCCGTCAAAACATTTATATTCAACTTTTATTCTACGAAACTTCTAAGAAACTTTTTTTAAATTAATATATGAATATTAAATAATAATTAATCAAGGTTTAATTGTATTTGGAGAGTGGGCGAATGTTCTCTATCCCACCCTCCAATCCTTTAAAAACGAATAACTTCTATTTTTATAAATTTATTTTGACGATTAAATTTCAACAACTTTTAAATATAATTTTTCTATTAATTAAGTGTTTTAAATATATAATTTGCTAACCACTAAAATTTTACATCTATTTTTAATAACTCCAATAAATTTCAAATCGATAGCTTTTGTTTTTATATTTTTTTTCCTAAAGTTTAAAATTATCACAATTTCTTACAACTCTGTCACAGTTTTTAAATCAATTCTTTTCACACACTAAAAATTTACAATTAAAATTGTAACACCATTATAATTTTAAATGTGTCTTCCCAAAATTTACTAATTTTTGAACCGATGGCTTTTGTTTTTATATTTATTTCTGTTTCTTTGGAAAAGTTTCCTAGAATAAAAAATTGAATAGAAATTTGCAGGTGCAATAAATTTTACGTCAAAATTTTGAAGATGTTTTGTTGATTAGAGGGTGGGATAGAGGCCACCCACCCACCCTACATATACACCTTAACATAAACCACAAATAGTGTTTTATTACCAATGAAAATAAAAATAAAATCGCGAATGATAATTTAAAAAAAATATATCTAGTGTTTTGATGAAAGCTTAATTTTATATGTAGGGTGGGTGGGTGGCCTCTATCCAACCCTCCAATCAGTAAAACATAAGCCAGAGTTGTTTGGAAAATTTTTTCATAATTAATTTGATAACTTGTACGTCAAACTTTTATAAGTGTTTATTAATATAGCAAAACCCTGACGTATGTTTTACTGGTTGGAGGGTGGGATAGAGGTCACCCACCCACCTTACTTATTACGTAAAATTTATTAATTAATTTTTATTTATTATAAAATTTATTGCATCAAAATATTTATATTCAATGAAAGTTCTGACGAGAAACTTTTTATTACTATATAAATATTGAATAATAATTAATTAAGATTTAATGGAATTTGTAGGGTGAGTGGGTGTTCTCCATCCCACCCTCCAATTTGGTAAAAACAAATGACTTCTGTTTTTATAATTTATTGTGACGATAAATTTCAACAACGTTTAAAAATAATTTTTCCTATAAAGTAAGTGTTTTAAATTTATAATTTGCTAACCACTAAAAATTTACATCTATTTTTAATAACTTATATAAATTTCAAATCGGTAGCTTTTGTTTTTATATTTTTTTATTTGTTTAAAATTATCGCAATTTCGTACAACTTAATCTTATTTTTTAAATAAAGTTTTCTCAGAAAATTTATAATTTCTTCACCATAATAATTTTGCATGTATTTACAGCAAGTTTAGTGAATTTCATATCGATAACTTTTGTCTTTATATTTTATTCTGTTGTTTAAAATTATCACAATTTCTTACAACTCTGTCACAGTTTTTAAATCAATTCTTCGCACACACTAAAAAATTACCATTATAATTTCAACACCTTTATAATTTTAGATGTATTTTCCCAAAATTTGCTAATTTTTAAACCGATAGCTTTTGTTTTTTCCTGCAGAAGTTTCCAAAAATAAAAGTTAAATAGAAATTTGCTGGTGCAATGAATTTTACGCCAAATTTTTGAAGATGTTTTACTGATTGGAGGGTGGGATAGAGGCCATCCACCCACCCTACATATACACCTTAACATAAACCACAAACGGTGTTTTATTTCCAATGGAAATAAAAAAAAACAAAATCGCGAATGATAATTTAAAAAAATACATCTACAGTGTTTTGATGAAAGTTTAATTGTATATGTAGAGTGGGTGGGTGCCGTCTATCCCACCCTCCAACCAGTAAAACATCATCAAAAATGATTTGAAAAATTAGTTTGAATAAATCCATTGAAATTTGATGTTATGTTTATTTCAATCTTCAAAATTTTGACGTAAAATTTATTATAGTTAATTTTCTACAACGTAAATGACTTTAATTCATTTTTATTTATTATAAAATTTATTGCATCAAAATATTTATATTCTATGAAACTTCTGATAAGAATTTTTTTTATTACTATATAAATATTAAATAATAATTAATCAAGGTTTAATTGTAGTTGTAGGGTGGGCGGGTGTTCACTATCCCACCCTCCAATCCGTTAAAAACAAATAGCTTCTGTTTTTATATTTTATTTTGACGATTAAATTTCAGCAACTTTTAAAAATGATTTTTCCTATAAATTAAGTGTTTTAAATTTATAATTTGGTAACTACTATAATTTTACATGTATTTTTAATAAATTAAATAAATTTCAAATCGATAGCTTTTGTTTTTATATTTTTTGCTAAAGTTTAAAATGATTACAATTTCTTACAACGCTGCCTTAGTTTTTATAAATCAATTCTCCCTCCTCACACACTACAAATTTTAATATACTTTTTTAATGTTTTCGAAAAATTTACTAATTTTTAAACTGATAGCTTTTGTTTTTATATTTTGTTTGTTTCTTTGCAGAAGTTTCTCAAAATAAAAGTTAAATAGAAATTTGCTGGTGCAATGAATTTTACTGACTTTTACATTTTTATATATTCTCAAGTTGTAGAAAATTAATTAATTTTACGTCAAAATTTTGAAGATGTTTTACTGGTTGGAAGGTGGGATAGAGACCACCCACCCACCTAAATATACACCTTAACACAACCCACAAATAGTGTTTTATTTCCAATGAAAATAAAAATACGAAATCGCGAATGATAATTTAAAAAATACATCTACAGTGTTTTGATGAAAGTTTAATTGTATATGTAGGGTGGGTGGGTGGCCTCTATCCCACCTTCCAACCAGTAAAACATCTTCAAAATTTTGACGTAAAATTAATTAATTTTCTACAACTTAAGAATATATAAAAATATAATAAATAAAATAATTATTAGTGGTAAAAGCAAGTGTTTATATCATAAATTACAACGTAGTAACGGTCGCATTATAATGATCAAAACTAGAAAATACTATAAAAACTGTATTTTGATAGTATTAGGCTCACTTTTTAGATTTACGAAAACTATTGATTTAATTAATTGGGTTGTTTTAATTAAATAGTTCTTTACAAAGGCGAATTTGTAAAGAACAATTTTATTAAAAGAACTAAACAAAAAATATAAATTTTACATCTTATAATCAATCAAATCAAATAATCAATGTAATAATTAAATTATCTAATGTAACTGCATAAATATCTAATAATCGAAAATTATTATCTTATCTCTAAAAATTAGGAAAACAACTGCAACCACAAATACAAAAAGCAGCAAAATTTAAAGATAATAAACAGTATTGTTTTGTTTAAAGTGGCTATGGAATTCACTTAGAAAAATAGTTAATAAGTATCATTTAATTAAACAAAAGCAACTATTTATAAGATAAAACTTTATATCTCAATTATCATGTTATTCCAGAAAACTTTAAAGCTAGAACATAAATAGTGGTTTATATGAACGTAAACTTCCTATAATTTATTATTATGCATTAATAATAATAACTAAACAATTACTGTTAATATCTAAAATGATTAAACCGGCAATGAAAAAAAAATTGTTATTATTTACCAACAAAAACCTAACCTATAAAACTTGAAAGTTCGCCCATTGATTGGCTCGGCGTTCGGTGGCGACTGTCGGGTGGGCGAGAGCCGGCGGCCGTAATTCGCACGTATAATTTTTACACGGAACACAAAGTAAGAAAGGCTGCACGCACTGTGCACTTACCGATTAAATGGACATGGCAGGATGATGTCTTGGAAGATCGGTGATGGTGGGCCTATCTTAATATCACATTTCAACAAACGCTACTGCTCGTGGTGCACTTTGCACGACCCTTCCCTCGTTGTGCCTTTTCTACCTTACCCTAGCTCAACTAAGGGCTGCATACCCTCTGCGCAGATTTCGCCCCCACTCTACGCATTGCACTTGCACTTTTACATGTTTACTTTTTCTGGCATGATTCATTCAGCGGCCGTAGCGGCGCGCGCACCTTTACTACCGCTCGGCTACTGTTTTCGAGGTATGCATACCAATATACACGTTATTTTAAATCTGGAAGATTCTAGAAATTACATTTAAAAAATACATATTACAATGAATATACATTCATGTTAACTTCACATCCCTATGAAATTTAGAAACAAAATTACAGCTACAATTATTTAACCGCACAGAGAATTCATCAGTTAATAAACATACAAGTCATAATTAATTATTTAATTTAAATATGTAATTTGCACCCCATTATTATTTTCTATCTAGTATATGTAAGGATATTACACTCCACACAGTTTAAGGAAATATCGCAAATGATACTTATTGATTGCTAGAAGGGAGTGGATTGGCTGGTAATTATTACTGATAGTATCCAGACTTTTCCAATTAAATAAGGAGAGTGGCGGAAGATACATATAATCGCATTACATAAATGATATAGCGCGCCCCAACGTTTTAACGTACCATTTCACTAATTTACTTACGCCTTATTGAATTTAGCCTTCGACGGATTAATGAGGACGATTTTACGGCTAACTTGATTAAAGACCAGCCCTTAAAATGTTCATTAAAAAGGGGTAACACACTAGTTATTAGTTAAATAAAAACAACAATCGCTTCATAATCTACACTTAATTATTCAACAGTTTAATAATACTGTTTGAGTGTTTAATTTAAAAATGAAATGATTTATTCAATTAATTAGCTGGTATAAAATTGTGCAAAGAAACGACAGGTAAATAAAAAGATTATTGATTCCAATTAAGAGAAGAACTTGCAGCTGAATATAAAAAAACGTCTAGAACGTTCATCAGTATCAAATAAATCTAACCCTTTCTAAGTAGACATAAACGTGCTTAATAAAGTATTGTTCATACAATAGAGCAATGTAAACGTGTTTACAGTGTGAAAATTATATACGTGGAAAGTGTTTAGTAGAGCAAGCATTCATTTGTAAAAACTGTGGTAATTACAATTCTGTAATAACCATTTTTACAAAAATTGTATTTCATCCAGTATGTTATTTTGACTACCTAAACGGATTTTCAAATTTTTAAGAAACAAAAATCAAGAAGAAGAATTTCAAATACGTTGATTATTAAATTATTTATTAATAATATCTTACATATATACCATATCTAATACCCGAAAACCGTTTGAACAAATTACAATAATATTCAGGGATGTTTTATTTCCTGCTTATATAATTAAAATTTATGGCACCGGTTCCGATGTATTACACGAAAAAGGACATTTTCAACGGGAATATCATCAATAGAAATTTGCATACTGGTCATCCGGACATCTGGCACGGTTTACACATTTTCGGGCACAATAAATCGATTTAACTACAAATGGAAATTTCCGAGAAATTTTGAAGAAGGATTACGAAGTCCCGGCGACAGGGATTAACACCTTTTCATTTCGGATTAGGCCTGTTTCTGGAATGGCCATCCGTGTCAGCTGGAGATTTCAGTTTACAAAAGCGATTTTGCATGAATAATGGATGTAATATTTTTCAATTATACGCGCAATCGCACACGTATATTACCCAAAGAAGAAATAACTTGAAATTACTAAAAGTTTAAACGCTAGAATTATTACGAATGGTTATATGATTTCTTTCTTGTGAAGTGAAATTTAACACATCTTAAGGATATAAGATAGAACATTCGCGACTTTATAAACAATCTATAAACAAAAATAATATTTTGTATACTAAACACCACATTGTTTATTTACATATATTTTAAATGTACTTGTAATGTGAAAGCCCTAATAAAGAATATTGTTATTATGTACGATTCTATATTATTTCGTCATTTACATAAAAATTAAATTAAAATAATATTGAATATGAAACGCAAATACGAGTTTTGTTGTTAAAATCTATCATTTATAATTTGAAACTTTTAGATTATTATTTAATACGTGTTTTTTTACAAATTAGTAAATTTAATATTTAACTGAAACTGAATATTACAATGTATCCATTTTTGTGTAGAGTGCAGAGTTTTCGAGAAAACTAATTATTACATTTATTTAGTTACTTAACATTTGCGATATTTTATTATCATGCAATTTCTATATGTTTGCAATTATTAAAAGGTTTGCATAAAATAATAGACTTAATAAAATGCCTATTTTATAATTAACTGCAATTGTTTCATATATAATTTTAATTTAATTTGCTCTATTTCACAATAATTAGTAAAATGTAATAATTTTGGATTGGTATATTAAAAACAATTTTTTATTAATATTATTTTTTATTGCTCCAAACTTATATAACATGCAGAAAACATTCGTATGTATCTTCTGGAAATAAAAAACATGATTTTCTTTAATTTTCAAATGTTTTATTTTTGAAAATTAAACTGTTTTTTGTAGTTTTGATTTTTTTTAACAGTGTCAAGTGTTCTTGGTAATATTAAACTGTATTTTCAACTGATTTCTATAATATTTATCTTATTTCTAACAGTTTTGAACAATATTTATATTTATGTCTGTTTGACAAAAATATTCAATTCAATTTTTAAACGTATATCTATGTTTTAGATTTTCCGATACATTTAATGTAATTAAAAAGGAAATTTAAACTTTCTGTGCAAAATTTAATCTTTTGCTATTAATTTTTAATTTACCTTTTTGTTGCGCCCCCTATATTTTTATTCCAAAACTAATAATACCACCACTAATTATTGCAACTTAAAATTAATACAATCTATCTTGATATATAAAATTTGGCAGCATTAAATTAAAGTTGATGTTTTTTTTTTACAATATTGGTTTATAAATTACTACATTGTACGTAATAAATCTTAAAATTACGTCTTCTTAATTCGCCACGAAGTGCAGATAATTTTCGTTGTCACGTTGCAACCCTGCATGGAAACATTAATATGATATCTTTTCACCTTCTCTATGATCATAACTAACCTATGTTTTGTGGTTTGTTAGTACGCCGATTTAAATTATTTTAAATAATCATGAGTCGCAAGGAGGCTTTATCAAATTTTATCCAACAAATACACGGCAGGCCCGTTGTAGTGAAGTTAAATAGCGGCGTAGATTACAGAGGTATGTGTTTTCTACTTACTCTTCACGATGACTAGTAATGAACATTTCTAACATAATTATTTATATGGAACCCTACACTCTTAACGGGTAGAAGAGTATATGAATAAATATATATATATATATATTATTTATTTGGGTTATAAGACCGTAGGTAAAACAATATTTTGCTCACCCTCACTTGTTCATTATTTTAGAAAACACAGCAGTGTTGGTTAGGAATTTAATGATTTATAAGTAGTTTTAGCGTAAGTTAAAAGAAATATGTAACATGGGTGGGTGGCTACTCTTCCACCCTTCAATTGTTATAACAGTATAGTTTAATACAAATTTTCTCGTAATTTAATATATTTTCTAGTATAACAAGCGCATATGTTTTAGTAATAATTAATAAATTTATTTTCTGTACTTCAAGGTTTACAATCATCAAAATTATGTAAATCCATAAACTATTAAGTACAGAAAATAAAACTATTTTATCTATTGTAAAGTATGATCTGTCTATCACCTTATAAACATCAATTATTTATTATTGCAGGTGTGCTTGCTTGTATTGATGGATACATGAACATTGCCCTTGAGCAAACCGAGGAGTATGTTAATGGCCAACTGAAAAATAAACATGGAGACGCATTCATCCGAGGCAATAACGTTTTGTATATAAGCACGCAAAAGAGAAGAATATAAATATCATGCTCAATTTAGATGTAATTGTAATTTAAGACTTTTTCTTATTTTGATAGTGATAATAAAAATAAAGTAAACATTGGTGTTTATAATTTATAAAATTGACACCAACTTAAAATTTGAGCAAAATTGTTATTATTTAAATGGAATCTGTAATTAATTTTTTATATTTTTTGGATCACTCTGACAATTATAATTTTGTGGAATTAATAATTTCAATTATCCTTTTGAATTATTAATATCTTGTTTTAGGTAAGCTTACAGAAGTAAATTCAAATTGTGTTACGTTGATACTTGTTCTATTTGTAACGTGCAAATTGCTTTAGTATAATCCAATATCAAATGTAATATTAATCAATTATTATGCAAACAATCTGGTCAAATATATTATAGTTTATATTAGCAGAAATTTCAGGCAATTTGTCCAGAAAATCATTTTTTTGCAAATCCTAGGTTTTTTTAACTTACAAATTAATTTGTTTTTAGGTCGCAAATACTAACATATTTCTAATGAACTTCAAGCCAACGTATAAAAGAACTTACATCAGATTTACGTAATAAAATATTTTACAAATGCTCATTTTTCTTCAATTAAATGAGCATTAAAATCATTTATAGCGTGATAAATGTGGTTACCACCATCTTTATGATACATCTTGGAATCAAGTACTATAGCACAATAACACTTACTGAGACTACAAAAACAAACCACTAGCTGAAACAATAAAATTATTAATAATTAATACTGATTCTTCTACAACCACTTAAAGGACTTTTAATATATTTCACCATTTAGCTAATGAAAGACAGCTTCAAAAACAATAAATTAAGTTACTAATATATTTTAAATAAATAAACATTTTAGAAAAGGGTATTATTTTTTAAACTTGACAAACACTTGTTATGAATACAAATTAATATATGTACAGTAGCTCTATATATCTATATATATAAGTGCATTATAAATTATTGACAAATCTGAAAATATATTTATAGAAAAAACGCATTTATGCCTTTTTAGACACAGATATGTACTTATATTGTGTTTTAAGATTTTTCTTATTAGTTTAATATTACTATATTCAGTGTATAGATCAATGATGCATGTCAGGAAACCAAATATAGTAATATAAAACCAAACAAGTGTTTTAATTTAATTGTTTTGTATTAATTAATTTTAAATGGAAATTGAACCATTACAATAGTTAAGTTTGGACTGTACATAATTTAGGTATCCAAATTTATAAAAGATTATGTTTTAAATTTTATTTATATATACAATCTACTATAACAATATCTAATTACTCAATGGTGGCCATGCCCATGGTCAGATGGATGGGCTGCATCATATAGAGTAGTAGCAACCATGGTGACAACGAAGGCGGCAAATCCGTACTTGAAACCACGACCGAAACCAGCCTTCAGCCGCATTTGCTCATTTCCAAACTGTTTCGTATTGAACCTCCACACCTCATTACGCAGCCAAGGGTCCCTCAAGCCCTGAGCTTCCAGCGCCTCTTTTGTTTTCAATAATTGGGGCACATCCTCAACCTTGTAGATCTTGTAGTCAGGGATTTTATAGGGGTCTCCATGTCCATGTCCCATCTAAAAAAAAACTATAATTAAAAAAAGAAACATTTGCCTATGTTACTTAAAGCATAGATCTTGATGTCCATTACTTATATAAAAGATTTCAATAATTATACGAGGTAGAAAAAAAAACAGTTGGAACTATCTCCATTTTGAAGTAAATGTCAACAGAGAAATTAAAATGTAATGCCTTTTGTTTTCTTTAAGTGTTAAATTTAATGTGTCCAATAAGAATTCAGTTAGTTGCTTTAATATGTAAATCTTGAATGATAAAAATCGTTATAGGACACACTTAACACAAAAAAGTACTTTTTATTAACAAAAATTACAAAATATCATATTATAATTAATAAAACACTATTTATTCTTCACTGTTTCATTTAAATAATATATGTACATTTCAATCATGTGTTCATTACGTAAAAACACTATTTCTTTGATTGTATAACTTAGATTTATTGTTTTGTTTAACTTGTCATTATTTTAACATTTTTTTTTAAATCATGGCCTTGCTGTTTCTTATTTATTAAAGTCTTTAAAGAGACTTGTTTCAAATTTAATTATCGGTGCTGAGTTACAGGAAACCACAACATATTAGATTGCATGCGCAATCATTCAAATGATGTAATAGAGTGACCACAATTAAAATTCACTTTGGATAGGTGTATTATATGTTCTTAAATTGTGTACATGTAATAGGAAAATCCTGTTGTTATTTAATGAACCAAAATTAATATGTTGCTTTTCAATGATTTTCCACTTAAAAACAACTTATGAGGAATAACGTATAAAATTTCTACATTGTTCACATAATATAATGTAACAACAATATTTAATGTTTTTTTTTAAATCTTGATGAATTTAAGTTATATATGTAAATGTAACATTTAAAATAATAAAACATGTATCCATAATCGATAAAGTTTTAAGACTTTACCAAGTATGCGTACATTCCACAAACATTCACTAAATTTAAACACCATATGAACTTCTTAAAACCCTAAATGATAATTAAAACAAAAATTCTTAGACAATCACACACTATGAAAACTGTGTGTGAATGTTATTGATATAATATGGCTTTTCAATTAAGCACCTCTTCAATCGGTTTACTTAAGTTTGTGCCTCTATTATAGTTGTATATTATATATTTCTATTTGAAAATTATTGATCAATTGTCTCTTGAGTGGTCCTAATAATTCCTGTTTCATTCAATCTAATTAATATTAAATAATTTATATGACTGCAGTGTAAGGATTACCTTCTTTATGTAAATAATCATTATTATTCATTTTTAAATAATAACTTATTAATAATACATAACAGTAACAAAGCATTAAAAAAAGTATAAGTAGTAGTAGTGTTTGACTATTGACCACATGGTTAGCTTATTACTTTAAAGGATTGCCCTCATCACTTTAAAACACCATTAATTGTATCCCAATGTTGAATGGTTGGTACTGGTCACCCATCCAACTGCTGATCCGAACTAACGTGGCTGCACTCTCGCATACGCTAGTTCGGTCGCAACCGAATGCGCCACCACCGGCGTTTTCTTTTCTCTTTTTTTACACTTACAATAACTTATACTTTTTTTAAATATATTTATAGAGCTCTAATAACTGTTCATTCTATTTGTTTTGGTTTTTTGAAAACTTTGTTTAAATTAAATTCAAAGCAAAAAAGTATAACCATTTTCTAACACTTTTGTTAGAATAATTACTAAAAATGTCTAATGACTATCATGAATATGCTGATTATTTCTTATTCACATCACACTCCACTTTAAATTATTCACACACAAAGTGTGTACACGCCACAGCAAAGTTATCTGTTTGCATATTAAAAATCGCCAAACTGTTTCCTGCTGTATTGTGTTAATACCTTGAATGTAATGTTTTAAAAATAGCCGTCTGCCTGTTACTAATCTGACCTCTTCAAGGTTTATCATATATTGATTTCGTGCTTGCTGTTTTCAGTTTACACAATTCCACAGAAAAAAAATATATACTGTTGCTCGTATTAGTCATTACATAATGCTCATTAATTCAGATGTAAAATTGTGGAGGATCATTTAATAACAGTAGGTATCTACATATAAAACTTGTTCAGTTACAAATGAGGATAATGAGATTCTTCACACCATGGGTAATTTTAATCGAAGGTCGTACATTTATATAAACAGCCTTGTTTGAGATTAAGGAAAGGTGATGCATACACATAAACATCAGACAAAGAAGTTGTATAAATGATGAGTAACTACATCAAATATTATAACCTTATCTTGAAATAACATCTACATTGTTTTAAACAATACATTTTTTATGAATATTATTACACAAAAGATATTTCCAGTTAAAAAAAAAAACTAGATGGTTTTATATATTAATTTATATTTTTAAATTATATCTTGTTAGAAAAATAAATATACACATATACGAAATTAATTAATTAGTATGCTTAGGTTAAATAAACCTCTCCATTGACGTTTTAACATTATTAGTTGAAAGAAACAAGAAATATAATAATAGCTAAAAACAAGAAATCTGAAAAATTTACAACCAGACAAGGAGTGAGACAGGGAGGAAGCCTAAGCCCGCTGTTATTTATATTACACATGGGCCAATTAATAAATGAAGTAAACAACAAAATAAGTCCTCTAAATGTTGGAAACAGAGACATGAAAAGAGTAGAAACGCAACAGTGTGCATTTGCAGATGACATCGCGATATTAGCAAATAGACAAGAAGAACTTCAAGAAAAACTATTAATATAGAACAAGAGTATGAAAAAATATGGCATGAAGTTAAATACCAGCAAAATTAAAATGATGGCGCAATAACAGGACAAGAAACGAAAATAAACATAAAAATAGAGAAGAAAGAAATAGAGCAAGAAGCAGATATAAACAATAGAATAAATAATACAAACAAATTATACTACACACTGAATAAATACATAACAGGTAAAAGAGAAATTAAGATGAGCACAAAAATAAAAGTATATGAAGCTATACCTATACAAGCCAGTTTTAACATTTGGATGTGAAACATGGATACTGAACGAAAGACAGAAAAGCAGAATAATTGCAGTAAAAATGAGGTATTTGAGAAGAGCATTCGGCATCACACTAATGGACAAATTTGTGAGCAGGAGAAGTGAAGACATTAAAGAATAAAGAATAAGAGAAAAACTACAAGTAAAGAGTATAGAGGAATACAAAGAAGAGAGACATCTAGGATTGTGGGGACATGAACAGAGAACGAACAAAAACATGCAAGCTAGGAAAGTATGGGAAGCAAGAGCACAAGGAAAGAAGAAAAGAGAATGACCAACAAAGACATGAGAAGGAGCAATAAATGAGATACTAGAGAAACGAGACATCTCAAGACAAGAAGCAATTAAACTGTCGAAAGACTGAAAGACTTGGAAGGAATACATAAAGAAATACAAAACCCTACACCCATGCGGGTAGAAAGGGTCAGTGAATTGGCAGCATAAAAACTATTTGTCCACACTTGCATATCTGTGATGGAATGAAAAGTATTAATAAGGGCAATACAGTTCGATTTCCAACACTTTACATAAATTTAAGAAACTATATATACTGGCTGAATATTTTTCAATGCACTGAATTTTTGTAAGGGATCTTGGCAAGAACTTAAAATATTTATTTCAGACCAAATTTTATAAACTTAGAAGAGGTGATTCAAGCACAAGTGTATTAGTCTACCTAAAGATTTACATAATTTCTTTGGTTTAAATACAGACCATTTGTATTTCACAGGATTTTCGAACATCACAAAACTATTAACTAATCACTGAAAAGCATGCTAAATTCAAAAGTAAGAAGGGATTTAAAAAAATTATAGAAATATATCAATAGAGCAGATTGAACATGATTTTAAGCTGTTTTACCATTAAGGTCTATGTCTATTGTCAATACTAGAGCTTCTGAGTTTTCTTTTAAAATAATTTATTTAATCTTCTAACCAAAACCATATGACATATAAAAATGTAACAGATCATAATTCAAGATTTTTTACAATACCTTTATGTCTACTATAGTTGAAACATAACAGACAAAAACATCATATAAAAATTGTAGAAGGTTAAATATATTATAAGTAATTTCTTAATTAGCAATTAAATTTAGAAATTTTATAAGAAAGCTTTCCTTTATTAAACCTGTAATGCTTTCAAATGACTTAAGAAACAGAGCTCAAATATAACAACAAGTCACCTGATCAAAACATCCCCTTTTGGGATTTAAAAAAATTCAATAAGTTCAGAAAAGGTTTCATTTTAAACCTCAATTAAATGGAACATTATTCACTAACAATATCCCATGCATCTATTGTGTAGATAATATCCTGTTAAAACACATAGTTAAATGTTCAAAGGTCCAAGAAGAATGAAGACAGATTTGAATATAAACAGGATTCACAGGAGATTTAGGATTATCCAATGGACATAAACAAACTGTGGCATGGATTCTATTCAGACATCTAGTTATGTGAAGATATAATAATATTAAATTGCTTTTATTTAATAAAACTTTTTGAACATGATAAATGTAGCTGCGCCATCAACAAATCTTACACAATCCAAAATGGTAACAACTATTAAAAAATGAATTAAGGAATCCCGTTAGCACTATCAGGTTATTCACTTCGTTTTACCAATAGAGAACTTAATTTTATTTTTTACAGCTAACTTGACACTTGGTCCACATAATCATTAAATATTTTAATAGCAAGGCTTACTTGTGAAAAAGTTCCATAGGTAAAAAAAATTAGGTAGAGAAGATGTATTGACAGAACAAAATTTTGATGTTGATGGTATACCACATTCTGGGAAGTCAGATAAAGCTGCATAAAGGCATTAATTGATACAAACGGGAGACTAACAACTTGTGATAAGTGAGAATGAAAAGTTGATGGTCTTGAGAAAACCAAACTGGTTTGCAAAATTTCATTCTGGCAATTTTGATGTTGCAGATTTACCACATTTTGAAATAAATAGCCGATAGGGATATAATAAAGGCATTAATTTATGCACACTGGCGACTAGTAACTTTTCAGATCGCTGAGAGATTAAATTTATTGATTTCGATTGTTCAACCTGGTATTAATCTCAAAGTTCAAAATGTGGGTTTTTCATGTTCTTACAGAAACATTTTTTTTGAGCCTCTACACTATGATAAATTCTGAACTAGACGAATTCAATTCAAATATTGGATTGAAAAGGCTGTTACTTGGCGAAACTCCATTGTGAACTTATAATGAAAAACACAATCGTTTTGACTTTTGCTTTTATTTTGTAGATACTGCTACAATTGTTTCACCACACATTGGCTTCATCAGGCAAATTAATTATTCATCTGCCTGATGAAGCCACTGTGTGGGGAAAACAATTGTAGCAGTATCTACAAAATAAAAGCCAAACTCAAAACGATCGTGTTTTTCATTATGAATTCAATTCACTTAAAGAAAAATGGCCAGAAGTGATCAATAAAAACGACCCCCACGTGATACTATCCCATCAATAATGCAAGACAAAACAAGTTTGTAAACTCTCCACAAAGCTTTACATCTTGAATGGATTATACTGCCACAACCACCAGATTCTTCAGATCTGGCACCTTCTGATTATCATTTATACTGGTCTCACTTTTTTCATTAAAAAAAATGTGAGTTTGCTCTCACAGAAAATAATGGCGATAAAAATTTTCTGAATATATTTTATTAATGCCCATAAAATTATCAAAAACTTTGTCTTTTACAGTTTTTTCTATCTGATATAATAACCGAGATATATTGATTTGAAAAAATTGTACCCTTGACTTTTTTGAAAACTTATAGTTTCCGAGATCCCAATAGAGAACATCTAAAATACTCACCCTGTATATTTTGTCCAAATAAAGATCATATATATCACATATATGTAATAATTTATTATAATCAATAATGAGTTTTGTAAACCAACAGACAGATTGTATATTGCGTTATAGCTAAATATACTTTTCTAATAAATCCTAATAATATTAATTGTTGTGCGGATTTCAATTAGTCATAAACTGGTGTATTTTATATTGTAAAATATTTTCAATAACCATTACTTGATATAATAATTAATAAAACAACTAAATGAAATTGCTAATAAATTAGGTCCAAGCATAACCTAAAATATTATGTAATAAAATATGAATAGCTTATTAATTCTCGGGTAATGATAATAAACAACGTATAAAAATATATAATATGACTTACTTTTTAGAAATTAACTTCGGTTTAATACAGTAAACAATTAAAGATTTAGTAATAGAGATGACAGCCACCCGAAGACAAGGAAGATGAGTAAAATTAATTTCGATAGATGGCGTAACGAATCAAGCGCGTAATAATTTTAATTTTAAATTTTTTACTAAAAGTATTTTATACATTAACAGTTTATTTTTAAATTTACAGTATAAGAAATATAATTAATATAATCACAAGAAAATAAAAAAAAATAAACAAAAACAATTTTAATCCTTTGCCCTACTTTGTCTTGTCCGATTGTGTGCGCCAGTCGCGAAGGGTTAAATATACTATTTGTCAGTAGAAGAATAAAGGAAATTCCACTTTATTTTAAAATTACAACTATTCACATTGTTTATTTACTGTTGATAATTGTTTAAGCATACATGAATTTATTTACAGCACTGATTTATTAAGGCGACAATTACAAACAAATCATAGTTGAAAAAGCCTTTTTGCTATACAAAAATAAGCACAGCTCGATCGGAACTATTCTATTTGGAAAATTGTCACGTACTGATATATAAATAACGAACACCGTAATAGACGAAAGTCTTAATGCATACGAATAAGGACATATAAATTTATATGCAGGGCACACGTCTAGCGTTTCATTTCAATAAGTTTATGTGCGAATATCTTTTAACTTCCTCAGGAGATACGTTTCCTATCCTGGGAGACTTCCTTGACTTTACTGGTATTAAAAGTATACACTATACAGTTAGCAAATGCATTTTATACAGTTTTAGATTTGCATGTAAAATTGTATTCAGTATTAAAGAAGAAATGTATATTTTGTAGTTAAAAAAAACATTTAGATATGATTTATGGTTATTTTGTAATAGCTAATTGTTTTAGTGTGAATTGTACACAATTTCTCAGTTGACTCAAAATATAGCCACATGAAAAAACACTTAGACTTTATACGAATAATTATGTTTATTTAACTATTGATTACGTTCTTTAAAAACTATTTTAAATCGGAATAAAATGAATGAATTAATTGAAGAAATATTAGTAGTAGTAGCTTGGCTATCGACCACGTGGTCCTTCCGCCGTGTGATTTGTGTGTATGTAAATGAGCTTGTTACTTTAAAGGATCGCCCCGTCACTCTAAAGCAACATTAATTGTATCCTAATGGTGAAGAAATATTAGTATATTATAGTAGTAGTAGTAGTAGTGTTAGGCTATCGTCCACGTGGTCCTTCCGCCATGTGTCATTTGTGTATTTGTGTGTGTGTAAATGAGCTTGTTACTTTAAAGGATCGCCCCCGTCACTCTAAAGCACCATTAATTGTATCCCAATGGTGAATGGTACCGGTCACCCATCCGACTACTGACCCGAATCAACGTTGCTGCACGTCAGTTCGGGGCCATAACCGATGCGCCACCACCGGCGTGTAAGAATAGTACATTCTTCAACGAGCGTAGAATGACGGCTATTATTCACGTGGATGAAGCTTCGGACACGAGCGAGCGTAGCGAGCGAGTGTTAGAATCATCCAAGTGAATAATAGCCATTCTACGCAAGTAGAAGACTATACTTTCTCTACGACTATAATAAACTTAAACATAGTTTTTAGCAAATCTTTATTAACACTTTAAATTTTAAACATTGCAATTATAATATGACCTGCCAAGTATATAATAAGTAATTTAATTTTACTTTTTGGCAAAAGTTATAGTAAAGTTGCTACAATTACTGATATTTAATGTACTGTTGAATCTTGATCAAAACTCGCCTCATTTAAAGTGCTAGTCTGTGCTGTGTGTTGTATATTTTGTGCGATTCTAGTACTTTGTTCTACCGACTGAAGTATTTCGTTGGCTGTGTTCATTCTATTTGTCATAGAATCATCCACGTAGCCTTCAGCTACGGAGGTACTCTTCCAGCCTCCATGTAGTTTGAGAGTTGTAATATCTCCTCCTGCATCAATCAATACGGTGGCAGAAGAACTACGAAAGTTATGTCCGGTGTACAGATTTGCATTCGGTAAATTTAAGTAGGTTGCTATTTGTCTGCCCATTGATGTAAATTTGTTAATTCCAATTTTTTTAATAGTGCATTTTCCATGTTGGTAGTTTAAGAAAAATGAAGGAGTTATTACATTCGTTGGGCGTAGTGCAATATACTTTTTGCACATTTCATAAAATTTACCTGTAACAGTAAATTTTCTAACAATATTTGTCTTAGTGTAAGGTATGGTTATTAAAAGAGCTGAATTAAGGTCTTGAATGTCTTTCATTTTCATTGAGTGCATTTCATTATTACGGCAAGCTCCCATTATTCCTACGATTAGTGCAATCTAATAATATAAAAACTTTAATACTTTTAAGTTTAGGCAAAAGCAATTACATTTGTTACCTTTGTTCCGAGATATATATAATCCGGAGATTCTGTAATGAATTTATTTATATCTTCTGCACTAAATATTTTCGATTTCTTCGCCTGAAATCCTTCTCTTTTTCGTTTAAGGAAAGCCCGCAATTTTGGATAATTTTCAATGTTAATTTCATTGTAAACATTTAATGTACTTCTTAACATGGAGTATATTTTCCATAAAGATGACGATTTGTATTTTTCGGAAAGTTTTGTGAAATATGCTAGGAGAATGTTTTCCGAAAAGGAACTTACATTATTGGATTGTCTCCATTCCATAAATTTTGTATAAACTTGAGTATACTGCTTTCTGGACTTTTCTGGCAGTAAATTCATTGTAGATGCATGTTAGTTCATTATCACTATCACTACTAACGCCCATTGTAAATATTATATTAATAACAATTATGCGATACAACAGCAATAAATAATGAGTGTACTAGACGTTATAAATAACTGGTGTATTTGACGTTTCAAATGGCGACTTGTTAGGAGGTTGCTAAGATACTCTCGATTTTTTACATTCAAAGCAATGTGATTTTTTCATATTAGCGTGAATTCCTAAAAATCAAAGGATGTGATTGGCCAATCTAGAGTGATTTCTTTGTAGGAATTCACGGTGTGAAGAATTTATGCTATTATTCAATTTAATATACAACAACAATGAGTGTACTATTTAATAGTCGTAGAGAAATATTATTATTCATAAAATGCAGTATAAGCAGAACGACATCTGGCGCCCAAGATAAATAAGAACGATGCAATCGTGTTATTATGCAATTCTTAATAATTAAGTACTGTTAACAAAAGATTGTCTATTGTAGCCACTAGGTTACTCCCACGCCCGCGCTATTAGATTCCGCACATTCCGGATAGAGATTTGTGCGTGAAGAACATGTTCATAATACTTTCTTAAATATTTGTAGCCTAAAATCGAGGCACAAATAAACACTAAAGCGTATATTAAGAGTAACAATTGTTTGTTCTGGTTTTAGTTTCTTAAGATGAACAGTAAAATTATTTAAATAATGGTTTTTCAGTTTTTGATTCGATGCACTTATAATCGCCAGACTTTCAGGCATTGCTCTTATTTGTTTGGGGTTTCAAAATTTCAGTAGATGATATTGCATTCGTCTGGTTGAATCCGGATTATTTTGAAAGGCAATTCTTCTTGATGAAGGATAAAATATTATTAAAATTCTTAATATTTTTGGTGTTTACACTATATACAAATTTAGTCAAACATAATGACACGCGGTGACAAAAAATAATCCCTTATTGGGACAAGAAAATCCATATTTGACAAATCAATTGATAAATGTGACTTTAATTTCGATAATTTTAACTTGTCATTTTCAAACTAGATAAATTTGATAAATCGTCATCAAGAAAGTCTTTATGGAGCAGATTTTTTGTCAGAAGAATAGGATAATGAAAGAGAGAGGAAATATCAGGAGATCGCGGTGGCCATAGTAAGATATTGACATTATTCTTTCAAAATCGGTGCATAGTAACTCTTGCAATGTGGAGACGAGCATTCGCTTGCTGGAAAAGTGGGGTTTTTAATTACTGAAGAAACGGAAGCTATTGGATTCTATCACCTCATTCAAATATCGCTGGACGTTCATATTACCTCATATTGAATGTGCAATCTACACCATTCCAAACGTTGTTGTCGATGTTGAGCCGTTAATGGAACACAAAACACAGCTGATGGGATTGCAAGCCGAAAGTTCTGATTGAGTCGGTATCATTCAAAGAGTTACATGATGACCTTCGTTAGCTAACCATAGATCGGCAATTGATCTGGTACTAGAGAATCGGTCTCTTGTTGCCATAAGTGGTCTGTCTTGAACTTCATTTGTTCTTCTTTGTCCGTGGTTCATCTGAGACTTTCTGTTTTGTCCATATCAGATAGCTACACATTACGGTTGATTGTTTCCTTTATGGCGATTAGCAATTTTTCTCATCGAAGAGCCATCAACGATCTTAATTTGGGATAATTTTCACGTTTGCGTACTTGAAACAAACGACGAAAAGGAAAAACTACACAATTTCGTAAAATATATATTTGTAATTTTTTTTTTAAAGGCAGAAACCTGTTAAATGAGTGGTAATGACTTAAAATCATATCTATTACGAACAAAGAATTTATTTTGCTGGAGCAATTACTTCGCAATATTAGTTACCTTTGGCCGCTATTCGATGGCTTTAACATAAGTCGCAGAAGAGTTTCCCGAAGATGGTCCCTAATTTAAGGCCACAAATTTAATTTCTTATTGTAATCATTGCCCTATCTCTTAATTTATTAAGAATCGCGTTGATATCTAATCATTTCTAGACATTTCTTTTTTAATTATTCAAGAGGCAAATAATACAGATAATGAAAGAAAATTTCTATTAACGTTGCCCCCGTTGAATAAAGGAATAGTTTCTACATTTCATTTTAGTAATTGGTATTCGATATTCACCATGTTTAATCTAATATTTTCGATCGAATGATAATGTAAAAATAATTATACTGTCGATCGTCCTTGGTGGAATTGGTAATATCTTCTGAGTGCTGCTGCTCTTGGAGCTCAATCCTGGATATCTGGAAGAGATCTTCAGATCGTATGCGATATTTAGCATTACAGATTAGATTAGATTAGATTGTCTGGCCATAGACAGCCTTAGAGTACTGCGGCCTGGTTAGATCTTTGTACTGGTATCCTACAACTAGTAGGTTCCCAGATATTCAATTTCCTTGGTAATGTCAATTAACTTCCTATGAAGTCATGTCCTAATCCATTCTGGCGTTATCACCATTTCTGGTTAGGGCTAGTGTAGTTTCTACTACTAATCCACATAGTCTACAAGTGGTGCTGTCCACTTCACGTGTCTTGTGAAGAGGGTACTTCACTGGGCAATGCCCTGCAAAGCGACCCGTGACAAGTCTCTCGCTTTTAGTGAAGCAACGAGCAATTTAGCTCTACTTGGCAAGAGGCCAATAAATATT
Source organism: Ontholestes murinus (assembly GCA_963969525.1). Lineage (NCBI taxonomy): Eukaryota > Metazoa > Arthropoda > Insecta > Coleoptera > Staphylinidae > Ontholestes > Ontholestes murinus. The sequence continues at coordinate 59,324,396 of OZ018396.1, forward strand.
TTTGATTGCCTTTTGACCTGGTGTGTTTTGCACTGTTTGTACTACTCTTGGACCACGCCCTTCCTATATGCTTTTAATAGACCATATGACAAGTACAACGGTATGTTCGTTGCCTATTATTCTTGTGTTACCTGGTGCCCACATTAGACTGAGCTGGTTGACCTTGGCCAATTGATTCAAAGCTTGTTTACTATTCCAAGTCGGTTTGGAGTTCTGCGGGGGAACTAGGTCTAGTAAAGTTTGCTACAGAGGAGCAAAAAAATAAGTATCCAATGCTTGAGCTTTTGAAAGAGCGGAGGAGAGGAGACATGGGTCTGAATGCAAACACATTTAATGGAAGTGAATTCCGCCTTTCAGCATGCTGACAAAATTTGTATTTTTTACATGTGTATACTTTTTTGTGCCAATTTTTGTTAATATTTCATAAAAGCATGTATGATAAAGACAAATATAATATAATATTGTCAAGACAGGCCATTTACTGAAGGGTTTGAAGCTTCTTTGGTGAAAATTTTGAAAAAAAATTGATTGAAATTAGCATTACAGGTTGGTAAGCAGTAAAACTGTTTGTAATACTAGGATGAAATGTATTTGCTTATTTACCACTGTTTTGTTCGTTTTTGCATTATCAAAATGGATAGCAAAAAATGTGTTTCATATAATATGTTTCATTTATCTTAATTTTCAAGTAGTTGGTAATTTTTCTCGCGCGATTAATACCTAGGGAGGAAATGAGTTGAATTCATCTCGTCTAGTTTAATTCGCATACTCGCTTTAATCATAAAATAAAAAAAATCCTACTTTAAGTGGAATTATCAACTTTTATTATATTATATTACTGTTATTAACGTTTAAAAAATATATATTTAACTATCTGTGGATTCCAGTTGGAAAAGACATGATTAAAATGAATTTAATTATTATAATAATTGACAGTAATATATATTATTATTTACAATTTCAAAATATAAAGGTACTTAGGATTATCCATTAATTTAAACTTCGAGGCGTATTTAGTGATACATTTTCGTGTAAAATGTATTTCGTAATAGGTCAGTCACAGTCGAATCATTTAAGCCTGACGTGTTTGGATATATTTGGAAATTACTAGATACTTCAGTAGAATAAAACTCACGCGTCTAGAAAAAAAAGTAATAAAATAATAAGACGAAATGAATGGATATATTTAAAGTGTGCCTTTTTGGCATCCCTGAAAAATCAATAATCATCTGCGCTGCCAACCGAAGAATCACAAACACACGAAATTTCGGTCTTAATTACTATGGCAACACGACCGCTTCACGTGCGTACCTTCCGTCTTGCTCTGCTCCACGGACGGCGCGCCGCAAGAGCGCGACGAAGATAAACGGCGTTCGGGGGTCGATCGTCCATTCTTAAAGTAGTATTAGCAAGTGCATTGGCTCAGTGCGTCGCATACAGACTGGTTCAGTTGTCATTTTTTGTTCTCGCGGAACAATTGTCGGAACGCGGTTGCTTTGTTCGCATGATTAAAATTACTGTGTTTGCATGGGTGATTGAAAACGATGTGCCGACGCATATCAGCAACGCAACATATCTAAAGTGGTCCCGTTATTGTTAATCTTTTTGTTATATTCTGGTGGTGATGTAAATAAAGGAAGGTGCCGGCGCAATCATGGGATCGCGGCTCTTGTTTAAAACAATCGCGGTCTGTTTGTTCTTCAGAGGGGCGCTCGCACAGGACGACAGGCCGTCACCCTTCGACGGATTAGGTACAGTTTTTTCACTAATTTACCAATCAGAAAAAAACTACTCCTTCCTCATTATCCGATCCTTTAAATTGCCCGGTTAATCTAGCTGGGCAAGATGATGGATGCAAAGTCCACACACTCAAGAACTGGTTGCCCTCCTGCAAAACAGCTTAACAACATGTGCTCAAACAATTAATTAACTCTAGACTGGCAAGATACAATCATGGTAAACAGGTTGTTGTAAAGAAAACAACCAAGGGTAGTTGAATGAGTATACAATACTGTATTCATATTTAAATTTAAACACCTGTATATTGAAGAAACAATTTTTAAATTGTTTATTTTTGAAAAACAATTGAAAATTACAAAACTTGTTTATATTTCAGGTATACAAAAAAACAAAACTTGTATATTAGTATTTGTCATATTAATATTAATTTAACTTCAGTCATAATTAATATGATTTTTATATTTAAAAATGAGCTCAAAATTTACATTCAAATAAAAATATGAATTTAATTCAACATACTTTTAAACTAATTTTCATACAAATCTATTAATTAAAGACATTATTGATGTTTAAAATTAAATGATAACATCAATGTATAATATTCTAGTAAACCAATTACATTTTAAAACAGTAAATTACTTGATTCAATTGTTTTTTGAAGGATTTTAGAACCAAGCTTCTTAAAGAATTAATTTGATTAATACATGTAATGTTTACCATTTATTTGCCTACAGAATATCCCAAAAATATGAACAATAATTTATCTGTATTTTTTTACATTTTAATCATATGTTATTGTATAACTGCACTAACATGTTTATAGATCATTTTAGGCATTCTTAAGGATATTGTATATAGAAAGGATGAAATTAAATTTGGCAACATAAAAATCATTAAATTTCATGTAATTATTTAATTTCATGTTAATTATTCTCATTATGTGCATGATGACATTACTAACTGTCTACTATTGTAGACAAGCACTCAGGCTTATTTTAATTGTTGATCTTATATTTTCTTTTTAATGGATCTAGAACCAAATAATTTATAAAATCAAATTTGTATGACATTCTTTCTAAGCTTCAGCATACTTTTCTTTCTTGCCTTTTTTACTAGCTTTTCATTGTTTTCTTATTCTATTTATCACAATTTTACAAAACAACTGCATGCAAGTGTTGCCTGATTATTAAACTTCCGATTGCACGCTCAATTAATTCCTATAATGGCTCGCTTATTGATAGAGAGTGGGCAAACATAATTTACTCTATTGCTGATAATACGGGAAAATTAAGCCATATGCCCGTTCTCAGTTCATCTAATGTGTTCAGATTAGGAAACATGTTTTTACTTAAGTAATCACAATAATAGATAACAGCGTGTCGTGTTGTATATGCTTTTTCAATCTTATCGATTTCAGTCTGCTCGCCTTATTGATATTAGATATGTTTATTTGAATAAAGTCATATTTACTACTTGATACAACATTAAAGTATTTTTATTTGATATTAATATGGAATGAAGAAAAAAATTGTGGAGAAATAGAGTTAATCTTCTACTATTTTATTATTTCATCTTATGAACACATGATCTAAAAAAAAGACACGATACAACAAGTTACCAAACTTACAATTTTTTTTTTTTGGCCTCGGAAACTAGTCCATATGGCCAGCTCAAACAAACTTACAATAATCTTTATTTAGCACTTTTCACTTATTGTTTCATGCATTGTGAAAAATTTCTTGCAACATAATTTAATTATGCCACAAGGTATGCAATTATTTATACAAAGTATAAACAAATAAAATTTCATCATAGTTCCAATATTGCTTAAATATTCGTAGTAACATCTAAACTATGAATTTTCAATCATTTATGTGAATATAATATTTACCTATCAAGATAAATTCATCCATTACTATTGATTTCTCAAACATAAAGTAATAGGTTTGATTGAAATATTTTACAATATTTCAATCAACACTAACTTTCAACCCAAAGATTTCTGATTTATGTCGTAATCAGTATTTTAAGTAAAAATTTATTTCTTTAAATAATCATAAAAATAGAAATAATTGTCTGGGTCAGCAACTGAAGAGGTGACAGGTAGCCTTCGCTATTCAGATTTAATGAATTTAATTTAGAGTGACAGAGGTGATTCTTTAAAGTAACAAAATCATTTACACACAAAAGTAAATACAAGAAAAAACAAAGCAGAAAGGTCATATAATCAATAACCAAACACTACTACTACTAGATTACATTTATTAGATAATAGAAATAAACAAAAACATATTATAAAAACCCATTTATTATATTGAAAGGTAAATGACCAATATTTAGCATTCCTTTTTTTTTTTAAATTTATGCGTACATTAAATCTTCATTTGCATTTAATTTCCTGTTATTTAAAATTGAATATCAAGTTCGTTCACTTAATTGAAATGTTTTGCATGAAATTAAATAAATAAATGTGCATAATAGGTAATTATGCATAATTGCTATTGGCGCTAGGACAAAGTTTACATTAAGGACACAATTACCAATTCCTCCATTAATGACTTATAATGTTCCTACATTTTCCTTATTAAAATCTCGTAGGTAGTATTTAGTTAATTGCCACTAATTTGAACAGTAATTTATTTACAGTTGCTTCATGCCATCTAATGTCACTCATAAACGAGGCATTTTAAGAACATTATTTTTCCACCTAATAAAATTCGAATGACACCTTGATAACACTAATTTTAATAATCACAAATTGAGATATAAAAAGTAACAATTGCTTATTTTTGTTTATTTAATAATGTAAAATAAAAAGAATTTTTCACTGGAATAAGCTAATAGAATTACAAATTGAAGTTGATATAATTTATCAATACATATTTTATTTTTAAATAGATATTCAAATCTATATTTAGATATTAGCAAATACTACCCAAAATATTCTATAATATTTTCATACAAAGGTCATGAATATCAATTTAAATTCTCATATTTTAACAGTATGACTAATATTAAAATTAAAATAAGCCATTTTAGCATCGTAAACTCTATTGATTAATTAAATAAAACTGCTTCTTACTAACTCATAAAATAACAATTCCTTGAATAACTTTTTTTTCCTGTATTCCCTTTAATTATATTTTCAAATGACATCATTTTGTAAACAATATTTGAATGTAATAATCCAGTAAATTAAAGTTCAAGGTGATTCTAATAAGTGAATAATTAATTTCTAGGTACATGTGCCAATAATCAATTTCAATGTGGTGATGGCAAGTGCATACCGATGAACTGGAGGTGTGATTCAAACAAGGACTGCTCAGATGGAAGTGATGAGCCGGAACAATGCCAGCAGAGCCAAAGTTGCCGTCCAGGACAATTTCAATGTCTTCTAACACACAAGTGCCTTCCGACTGGTTTCCGTTGTGACGGGGAGGAGGATTGCGGAGTGTCCCCCATACTTGGGGCTGACACCTCAGATGAAGACCCTGCCATCTGCAAGAATAAGAAAGACTTATGCCCTTGGAATGAGGCCAGGTGTGCAAATACCACAGAATGCCGTCCTTTGGAGAAGTTCTGTGATGGGGTGAGGGACTGCCCGAATAACAGTGATGAGTGGGTTTTTTGTGCAAAGTATAAAAAAACGTGTGAGAAACAGCAGTGCGCTTTCGAATGCAAGCCAACGATAGATGGACCACAGTGCTACTGTCCAAAAGGAAGGCGGCCTGATGGGAACAAGTGTGTGGATGCCAATGAGTGCGAGCTGGAAACATCTTGTGCTCAGTTGTGTAAAAATACAGAAGGATCCTTTGAATGCTCGTGTGTCTCTGGGTATAACAAGAATGGAAGTGAATGCATTGCAATAAATGGTAAAAATTTATAGTATTAAGCATAAATATTTTGTTCCTTAAAGGAACTAATATATTATTAAACTTCAGTTATGAAAAATAAAACAATCTCATAAAGAAATCATAAAGACAAAAGTTATTTCTGTTGGTTTATTTCTTGAGTTAAGTCAAAAGATAGATTAAATAAAAATTAACTATTATTCTTCAATAACAACATTCTTCATTTAATTCTACAAAACCACAATATTCAAGGAAGAGTGAAATGTAGAATGTACAAGAGATTGTACTGTTTATTATATTTGTGATTAAATTGTAGGTGATAATTGTTTTAATTTATAATTAGTAATAACCCTAGTTATCTTATCATTTATTCACTAGACTGTAGTCATTTTAATTAATTATAAACAACATGCTCTTAATGTGAAACTCTGAATATTGAAGTAAATAATATATTTTCTTATTAAAAAAACTAATAAAGTGGGCAGAAGTACAGATTATAATAATTAAAAAACAAATTACTTATTAAACAGAGTCGATTTGGTATAAAAAAATGAATTCATTTACAGTGATTCAATGATTTTATTTAATAAAAATCACAAAATAAAACAATATAAAATTGAAGGTTAAAATCATGTGCAAACATTTCTATCAATCTCTTAGATCTTATCAGTACAGTTTTATTATATACTACAGATTTGAATATTTTTGTAAGTAGCTATAATAATTATTATTTTTTCTTTTAACATTATATGGTAATAGTTTTATGGTCACTGTAATCCTTTATGAACTTATCCACTTTTCTAGATATTTTTTATTCCTTATTACTAATTCTGCTATTACTTGTCCTATATTTTTCTTTCTGTTGTTTTTAATTTTTAGCTGGGTAGTATCTCCACCATCTTGATTTGCATCCCCACCATACTATTGGCATTACCTCCAAGTGTTGTTCTGTCAGTATAACTTTTCTTCATATTTTCATTTTTGATTAATTTCATATCTATGAAGTATTTTATTTAGACTTTCTGTATTTTGGCAATTTTTTTAGAATCATATCTTGGGTTTTGTTTATGCCACAATTACGTTTACTAGATCTTCATTCGATACTTATTTTCGTTTTGGCCACTTGTCATACTTCCATCAGCCGAAGTTCTATATACACAGTGCTCTGTATAGTAAGGTTTTGCAGGCTTAAAAGCTCTTTTTACATAGAACTTTTCTTAAAGGCCGTTTTTGTTCCAATTCTTGACTCAAGCAGATTAATTGACATTGGTAATAGTCTGCAGTTACTGTTTCACATACTTGCAACAACTGATAATAAAGCATGCCCTTCATATTCCTCCAAATGCAGAGAAGAACCTTCTTTTTGAAGCGATTGTGTTTTGTGACCAATTGATTTCAGTAGGTTTCAGTGAGATAATGCGGAACACATTTTCCCTTTTTCTAGATCTTTCCCATCTCATATAGGCATTTGAAATAAATTGCTGAGTTACTCCCAGTTGTTCTGCAAGTTCTTTTTGCGTTTGTGCTGAATTTTCATCAAACATCTTCTCTAACTCATTGTAGTCGCACTTTCTAGGGCCTCTAGAACGTTGTTTGTTGTTCAGTCAGAAACCTACGCTCTTAAACCGCTTAAACCAAATTGTGCACACATCGTACGATACAACAACTTCGCCGAGAAACATCGATTTACAGGCTTTTGCGTGTGTAAAGAATTGTATCCATTATGCACCTCATCTGTTGTCATTTGACTGTACTAAACTGAACACTTAAAAAGTTATGTTGGGCTTTCCGGTTTCCGGCATACCAATTATAGTTTATAATCACTATATTTCAACACTATATAACCGAAAAAGAACGGGAAAATCCAATGATTTTCAAACTAATTTCTTGATTGCTTCAAATTATTTGGATCATTCATATGTGCACCCAATATATATGTTTGTTTAATTTTTTCACAGTTCCCGCCACTGAGCCTGCATCCCTAATCATATCAACTCAAGCAACAATACGCCGAGTAACGCTTGAAGGAAAACCTTTTCCTGGCCAATCAACTCTTCACCTGTTGAATAGCAACGCACTCGAATACTCTCACAGAAACCGCTCGGTTTGTTACGTTCACCACAACGTAAGTAAAGCATCATTGGTGTGCGCTAACGTTGACAATTTCGCCGAACGATGGATATTAGATAAGCCAACCACTTTCCCCGAAGTCGAATTCATTCAACAAATAGCACTTGACTGGGTGTCTAACAATTGGTACTTCCTCGACGATATCAGGGAGATGATTTTCATTTGTACCGACAATCTAAAGAGATGCAACATCTTATTAGAAACCGATATTAGAAAACCGAGATCACTAGCCTTAGATCCGACTAGAGGATATATGTTCTTTACGAAATGGGGACATTCCCCGCCGATGTTGGAACGAAGTAAGATGGATGGCAGTGAGCGAACGCAGCTTATCACACATAAAATCGTTTACCCGTACGGCGTTTCGGTAGATTATACAACTAGTCAGGTGTATTGGGTGGACACATATTTAGATTACATCGAAAAGGTAGATTATGATGGCAAAAATAGGAAAACGATAATGAAGGGTACGCCCGTTCAAAATTTGTACGGAATTAGTATATTTGAAGGAAAATTGTTTGTGTCTTCTTGGCATAACGATAGCATTTTAGAGTTGGATAAAGTGAAACAAACCGTTAAGCGAATAGTAACTAACATAACTCGACCTTTTAATCTGCACATTTTTCATAGACAGAGGCAACCAGAAGGTATGAATATTGTTATATTAAGCATGGTGTTGTATTATTTATGTGCTGACTGATACCTAACAAATTTGGTTTAATTGCATGCATTTTCTGATGAAATATTAACAGACCATTAAAACTACTCACCTAAAACATCCATCATATTTTCAGTCGCGCATTCCTGTAAAACAAACAATGGTGGTTGTGAGCATTTGTGCATACCCAACTGGAATCGAGATATAGCCACCGCAAAATGCATGTGCGCTGCTGGTTATAAACTCGTTGATAATGGTCGCTGCATAGTACAAACCCCTCCAGCATTTTTGGTAATCACCAAAAGCAAACCGGCTTCCATAAAAGGCATAGATTTAATAGATGGAACAGATACCATAGTTCCCATCACCGGACTGGATAAACCCAGTGCTATTGATTTCGATGTTGGTACTCGATCTATAATATATTCTCAAAGAACCATTCTGGAAAAAGCGACTATAGAGGGTGGTGAAAAGAGTGTTATATTAGATACCGGTTTAGACAAATGCGACGGTGTTGCGTATGACTGGATGGCGAAAAATTTGTACTGGACGGATGAGGCTCATAGATCCATCAGTGTTTTGAGAATGTCAAATGCTACCATTCGGCGTACTTTAATAACAGATCGCAAAATGTTTCCTAGAACGATAGTGGTCGACCCGATAAGAGGTTTTATGTACTGGTCTCATTGCCCACCGATTGCTGAAGGGGTTGGAAGGATAGAAAGAGCATGGATGGATGGTACACATCGAGATATTTTCGTTCAGAAAGACGTACTTTGGCCGAGTGGATTGGCTCTCGATGGATTTGGAAAACGATTGTATTGGTCAGATTCGAATAAACAGTTAATACAGAGCATTGATTTAAACGGCGATGATCAAAGAATTGAAGTAAGTAAAGGTTTAGACCATCCATACGGATTATCCTTCTTCAACAACAGCGTTTATTTCGTGGAATATGTCACTGGGTTTGTTATGGTTTATGAATTAACTAATAGAACTAGACGTGTTCTCGACGAAGGGAATTCTCCACTTTACCAAGCTAAAGTTTTCGACTCGTGGTCACAATCAGGTAAATTTTAGTTATTTTAATAAAGCATTTGTTCAGAATAGTTTTTTTTTTCATTTTCTACTACTGAAATTATTCATTTAATTAATTTTAATTGCTATAATATAATTATCCATTTTAAGAAAATACAAATTGTATTATTTCTTAATAGTATACTGAATCTATTGCTTAAGCTTACTTTATGTAGAACAAATTTAATTGTTTTATTTTGAAATTTCTAATTTTAGGTGTAAATGAATGCAGAAATAATAATAGTGGATGTTCTGAACTATGTTTAACCACACCAAAAACAGTAACGTGCGCTTGTTCAGACGGTTATGAATTATCTGATAACAAAACATGTCAAAAAATGATCAATTACAAAGCGTCGTCACTATGCCCATCAAACTATTTCGAATGTAAACGAACAAAACGTTGCATCCTAAGACAATTTGTTTGCGACGGTTCCGATGATTGTTCTGATGGATCTGATGAAAGCTCAGAACCTGGAGGCCCCTGTGCCCATATTGTTTGCAAGAATAACCAGTTTAGGTAAATACAAATCATTTTATTAACAGTCATTGATTGTTAATAATTTATTCTTATAATATAGGTGTGATAAGACAGTGTGTATAATAAATAATTGGTTATGTGACGGAGACAAAGATTGCATAGATGGTACTGATGAGGATCCAAAAAATTGCCCATCATCTTGCGATAAAGACTTTATGTGCAAGAATTCAAAAATGTGTATTCCAAAATTCTGGACGTGTGATGGCCACAATGACTGTTCTGATGGAAGTGATGAAGAAAATTGTGGTAGGTTTTAGAAGGTTATCATTTATTAAGTTTTTTATAAAAGCTTCAATTTATTCACCATATCAGTTAGATTTGAAATATTTCTTACTCATTTGCAGCAAAAATGTGCTCAAATTTATTACATTATTGTTGATTATACTTAATTATTGTTATAATTTTTTAAATTTCAGAAGAGAGAGAATGTGATATAACAGAGTTCACATGTGAAAACAAAAGATGTATATCATCAGATCTATATTGTAATCTTATAGACGACTGTAAAGATTTCTCAGATGAAAAAGATTGTGTTAAATGTGATGTCAATACCGAATTCCTTTGTTTATCTAACCTGACCTGCCTTCCACTAGAAAAGAAGTGTGATAAGGTTATTAACTGCCCTGATGGATCTGATGAGCGCGGCTGCACAAACACGAGCACTGTGTGTGAAAAAAACCAATTTCAATGTAGTACTTTTGAATGTATCCCAAAGAAGTTTCACTGTGACGGTCATCTAGATTGCATGGATGGGTCTGACGAGAGAGATTGTGATGAAAAAAAAATACAGAATGCTACGACGGTCAGGCCCCATCGAGATGAAATTGAATGCCAATATCCATCTAGAGTTTGTGATAATGGAACAGTGTGTGTAACAGTAGACCAATTGTGTGATGACAGGGAAGATTGTGTTGATAAAACCGATGAGGGTTTTAGGTGCTCTGAGAAGATTTGTGAGCACAGCCTTATGTGTTCACACACTTGCCATAATGCACCTGAAGGATTAGTTTGTTCGTGTCCCGAAAATTTGCATTTACAGTCAGATGGATTGACATGTCTGATTGACCATCCATGTGAAAGTTGGGGTGTTTGTTCACAAAATTGTGAACCTCATGGTTCTCGATATAAGTGCACGTGCTTACCAGGGTACGTCCTAGAAGATGATAAATTTACATGCAAGAGTGTGGATGATAGTACTCCATATGTTATATTCAGCAATCGTCATGAAATTAAAGGGGTTGATTTGAACTCCTTTAATGTAAAAGCTTTTATTTCAAGTTTAAAAAATACTATAGCACTTGACTTTTACCATTCAAACGATACAGATATGGTAAGTATATACTGATATTATATTTTATAACTGGAAATTATTACGTATTAGAAAAAGTGCTAAAAATAAAATTTCATCTATTCTATTCTACTAATGGTCACTTTGTTGTCAAGCAGATGCAGCACTTTTTCTAAAAGTATTTTATCAGTATAGCAATAAGTATATCATATTAAAAATTATATTAAATAATTACAGATTTTTTGGACAGACGTAATTGACGACAAAATTTACAGAGGAACACTAGTGGGTAATTCGTTAAGCAATATAGAACCAGTGGTACAAACAGGATTAGCAACAGCTGAGGGTTTAGCTGTTGATTGGATTGGTGAAAACTTATACTGGGTCGAAAGTAATTTGGATCAAATAGAAGTAGCACGCTTAAACGGAAGCTTTCGGAGAACTTTAGTTGCTGGAGAAATGGAAAGCCCAAGAGCTGTAGCCTTAGATCCTAGAGATGGTTGGTTATTCTGGACAGACTGGGATAACGCAGCTCCTCGAATTGAAAGATGTTCACTGGCTGGGCTTGAGAGATCAATTGTTGTAAAGGTTGACCTTGAAACTGACGGTGGTTGGCCAAATGGATTAACTTTGGACTATGATACACGTCGAATTTACTGGATAGATGCTAGATCAGATTCCATACACACTACTAAATATGACGGTACTGATTACCATGAAGTAATGCGTAACCATGATATGCTATCCCATCCATTTGCAATTACACTTTTTGGTAATCATGTGTATTGGACTGATTGGAGAACAAATGGTGTTGTTAGAGCTAATAAATGGAATGGAAGCTCGGTTTTCATAATTCAAAAAACCTTAACTCAGCCATTTGATATACAAATTTTGCATCCAAGTAGACAACCTAGAGGAGTTCCCAATCCCTGTGCTGATAATAATGGTGGTTGTTCACATTTATGTTTGCTCCATATCCATGGATCATACAAATGTGATTGTCCACATGTAATGAGATTAAATAAGGATAATAAGACTTGTGTTGGTAAGTAATCAGTTAAAACGCAAATTATAAATTCTTACAATTTATTTTTATTCTGAAATAAATTTTTTTAGAGAATATCTGACTAATAATCTTTTTTTTTAGTCAATGAAAGAGTTTTGCTCATAGCAAGAGCTAATGAAATTCGTGGTGTTGATTTACTGCAACCATACTACCACATTATACCAACAATAAGCATGCCTCAGGTAATAAGCCCTAGCCAAATAGAATACTTAGCTTCTAATAACACACTCTATTGGACTGACTCGCAAATAAATGAGGTGAAAAGATCAGGTCTCACAATTGGCCCCACACAAACACTAATCGATACAGGCATTGAACATCCTTCAGGCCTAGCTGTCGACTGGTTATCTGGACTCCTATTCATCGGTTCACCTTCTGGAATACTTGTTTGCAATTTGAATGGTGAATATAGTATGGTGCTCATCGAAAAAGTTAATATTATTAGTTTAGCAGTTGACCCACCAAATGGTAGACTGTTTTGGATAGCTACGTATCAAACACATTCTAACATTGAGATGAGTTCTACAGATGGAAGCAATCACACAGTACTTATGTCCAACTTGACAATAAATACTAAGAGTTTAAGCTATGACAAAGAAACTGAACGAATTTACTATGTTAATAATTTTGAAATTTTCTTTTACGACATAAAGCAAAAATATTCTCTTAAGGTTCCATTGCCTAATGTAACTGTTGCTGCGGCAACTGTTTATAAGAATTATGTTTACTATGCTGATGATGATAATCAGTCTATAAAATTTGCTCATAAAACGACAGGAACAAATAATAAAGTGTTGAGAAATAGTACTTCTGTATTAGCTTTAAGAATTTATGATCCAACAGAGCAGGTTGGATCCCATCCTTGTGGAATTAATAAAGCAGGATGTCAACATTTATGTTTACCAACTTCAGCTACAGAGCATACATGCAGATGCGCAACTGGTTATTTTATAGACCCTGTTGATCCCAGAGGATGTTTAGGTAAGTTTTAAATTGATTATCAAACAATTTATTTCAGTAATTTTGTCATAGATAAGTAAATAAATATTTGCAATTTAATTTTAGGCATAGAGGAATTTTTATTTTACTCAATCAGTTGGGAAATCAAAGGGCTTCCTCTGAAAGGTAATAATGCCACTCAAGTATTAGGGCCTATTTCAAGAATATCCATGGCAAGCACAATTGACTTCGTGGCTAGTGAAGACCTAATATTTTGGGCAGATAGTGACCACGGATTAGTAACAAGCATTGGCCGTGATGGTACTAAAAGAAAAACAGTTATTGAACAAAATGAAGGAATGGAGTCGGTCCCAGTTGATTGGTTGACAGGTTTAGCTATTGACTGGTCCTCTAAAAATATGTATTGGAGTGATCCTAAACATGGTGTAATTGAGGTGTCTAGATTGAATGGTACAGGACGATATGTGGTTCTATCATATGAAGTAGGAAAGCCTGCAGCTTTGGCTCTAGATCCAGCAGTTGGTATTTTGGTGTGGGCTGGTGATAATAAGTTAGAGATGTCAGGCTTGGACGGATCTAATAGGAGGGTATTGATAAATTCAACAAATGCAGGGATTTCGGATGTTATGCTAGATATGGAAAATAAATATATTTACTGGTGTGATTCTAGTTTAAACACAATTGAAAGGATAACATATAACGGAACAGAACACCAAGTCCTTTTAAATCATTCTTTACAAAATCCTGTCGCCCTTACTCTACTGGATGATACACTCTTCTGGGTTGACACGTAAGTAAACTTGCTTGATTATTACTTAAAGACTACTTCTTGGAAAATATATTTTCGAACTATATATTTTGTAATGTTATTAGTAAGTTGCATCCCCGTATTGTGCTGCAAATTTATTAAAAATAATTGCAATGTGTAGAGAGTTGCTTACATTCCTTGAAGAGTTTCAATTAATGTCTTTCATTCGTAGAACACATGACCGGGGGAGTATAAAATCAGCTAATGTTAACAACTTATCAGATTATACAACATTACTGAGTCAAGCTGGAGATTCCTTGAAAGACATCCAAGTATTCTCAAAGAGACGCCAACAGGGAAAAAATGCTTGTGCTCATAATAATGGAGGTTGTCAAGAGCTGTGCTTATTTAATGGAACACACCCTGTTTGCACTTGTCCTCATGGAATCTTAGCAGAAGATGGAAAATCTTGTAGAGGTATATTAATTATAACTGGATAAAAATGGCTGTGTTTTAGCATTTACTTATTTTAGAATATGAAAGTTTTGTCATGTACTCTAGAGTGGTAAGCATAGATTCCATTCATATGACTGATTCTAGCATACAAAATGCGCCATTCCCAAGCATAAAAAATAATTCATTAATGAAAAATGCTATTGGACTAACCTTTAATTATAAACAACAAAGGCTATTTTACTCTGATATTCAGAGAGGCTCAATCAATACAGCTTTCTTTAATGGCACAGGACATGAAATCATTGTTGAAAGTAAGTAAATAATTAAATATGTACTTGAAATATGCAATTTAAAAAAACATATATTGTATTATTTTATGGGATTAATAAAGTATTATTTTAAATGTTTATACAGGACAAGGATCAGTTGAAGGTGTAGCTTATGAACAAGTTCACAATGCATTATACTGGACGTGCAATAACGATCCAGCTATTAGAAGAGTGAATTTAACTGAAAAAGGAATGAACAAATCTCAAGTAGAAACTGTCGTACGGTTACATCCTCATGACAAATCGCGAGGCATAGCTTTAGATAGCTGTGGGGGACGTCTCTACTGGACGAATTGGAATTCGCATGAACCCAGCATAGAAAGAGCCTATTTTACGGGTTTCAATCGTGAAGCTATAATAACCACCGATATTAGAATGCCAAACGCCCTAACGTTTGATCATAAAGCGCACAAATTATATTGGAGTGATGCAAGATTGGATAAAATAGAACGTTGCGAATACGACGGAACCGGTCGAGTGGTTTTAGCAAAAGTCACGCCTCAACATCCATTTGCTCTAGCTGTATATGGAGATTTAATATTTTGGACAGATTGGGTACTGCATGCTGTTTTAAGAGCTGATAAGCTGACAGGACAAAATGTGGTCTGGCTAAGAAGAGATGTGGCTAGACCCATGGGCATAGTCGCTATTGCAAATGATACTAATGATTGTTTTTCAAATCCGTGTTTATCTCTTAATGGAGGATGTGAAGATGTATGCAAGCTGACAGCTTCAGCAGAAGTAACATGTAGTTGTTCTGATGGCAGGGTACTAGCTGAGGATGGAATAAGGTGCTATACAAAAGTGTCTACTTGTAATGATGATTCCTTTAGATGCTCAGATGGCGGCTGCATTCCTTATATATTAACCTGTGATGGAATTCGTCACTGCACTGATGGATCTGATGAAGATCCAGGCTATTGTGGGCACAGATCCTGTCGTCATATGTTCCAATGCCTTAACAAACGATGTATACCTTTTAATTTAACTTGCAACAACATTGACAATTGTGGAGATTCCAGTGATGAAGTCAATTGTACATGTCCTGAAAAAACACACTTCCGATGTAAATATGGAAAATGCATTTTAAGGGAATATAGGTGTGATAATGATCCAGATTGTGATGATGCTTCTGACGAAATAGGATGCGGTATGTGATGGTGTTAATACAATAAGAGAATAATGTTTTATATTTTTTATTATTTTAGCTCACAATGCGTGTGACGATTCTCAGCATATGGTTAACTGTGAACATACGACTGCTTGCATTTTACCTGAATGGTTCTGTGATGGTGCAGATGATTGTTGGGATAATTCTGATGAGAAGAATTGTACTAATAAACCATGCACTCTACACCAATTTCAATGTAAATCTAGTAAATGTATTTCTCTTAAGCAGTTGTGTGATGGACACGATGATTGTAATGATAGTACAAATGGTGGACCCAGCAGTGATGAAGAAAATTGTAGTAAGTTATTAAGTTTGTAGATTATTAATTATCAATAAAAATATTTAGTTTGGTTTGGGAACATATAAGACTTAAGATATATATATAGTAGTATAGTTCCCTAAAATATAATTTCTCAATGTATTTTTATTCAAATTTATTTCAACATTATATTGCAGAAGGACATTGCCGTAATGATCAATTCATGTGTGAAGCAGAATCCCTGTGTATACCAATTAATTTTAGGTGCAATGGCCAACCTGATTGCCCTGATGATTCAGATGAGCATGGATGCAGTGAGTATACTTTATATATATTTTTTTTTTTAATTCCTTCAGGCTGAAAAATATTCCAATAAATAAAGCCACGAGTAAATTTTCTTTCATTGTGCTATATTAATAGAACAACAATGCCGATCCGATCAATTTAAATGTGCAAATAACGACTGCATACCATTGGCTTGGCAATGTGATGGACAACAAGATTGCTCGGACAATTCTGATGAGGGTGATCACTGCATGGAACAAACTTGTGGCCCCTGGGATTTCCGATGCAATTCAACAGGTAGATGCATACCATGGGCATGGGTGTGTGATCGTGAAGCTGATTGTTTGGATGAAGCAGATGAACATGTGAATCTAGGATGCCACCCAACAGTCTGCAAGGAGGAACAATTCCAATGTGCTGATAGAACTTGTATTTCGAGTGTAAGTTTTTTTAATTAGTATAAAAATATGAGTAAATGAAATGATTTTTAAATATATTTATTAAGTAATCACATCTATATTTCATTAACTGAATTATAAAAAAAAGTTACTATATTTTAATTGAAATTACATAATAAGAAAGATATATTTTTCAAGGTTTATTATTGTGATGGAGATGCAGACTGCAATGACAAAAGTGATGAACCTCCCAATTGTGAACCCAACTGTTATCCTGGAGAATTTAAATGTGCTTCTGGTAAATGCATCCTAGATATCTATAGATGTGATGATAAGGATGATTGTGAAGATGGCAGTGATGAGGCAAATTGTACAAACATAGAAAAAAGTAATTGTAAAGGTGATCATGTGTTTGAGTGCACGAATGGGGTTTGCATTAACAACACCCTTCTTTGTAATCAAGAAAACAACTGTGGAGATTACAGTGATGAAAAAGAATGTGGTTAGTATACTGAGTATAATCATATCAATGTATGTTATGTAAATTTATTTTAGGTATCAATGAATGTGATGCTGTCGTTTCACCTTGCTCTCAGAAATGCATTGATAAGCCTGTAGGTTTTGAGTGTGGTTGCTTTGAAGGTTATCGAGTTAGCAAAAAAGATTCAAAACATTGTGTAGATATTAATGAATGTGAGAACCGCCCTTGCAGTCAAATATGCCACAACACTTCAGGCTCCTACAGGTGTAGCTGTGTTGAAGGGTATATTTTGGCAGAGGATAAAACCACATGCAAAGCTAAGTCTGATATTCCTGCAAAATTGTTATTAGCCAACAGGTAAGATTACTTTATTAGTGAGCAATTATTAACATTTTTGTGTGTACATAATTTAATTGCTTTTCACAAAAATAAAATTTCTACAATAACATTTAACATAATAAGATATTTTATTAGAATTTAAACCAGAATATTTAATGATTTATATTTTCATAAATACCTTCTAATATGGTTCCATTAGTAAATTAAGTTTGCAATTTATTAATTTAGTGTAAATATTATTTTTCTAGATATTATATAAGGGAATTAAATTTAGATGGCCATTCTACACTTTTAAAACACAATTTAACAAATGCTGTAGCATTAGATTATGATTGGGAATCACAATGTATATTTTGGTCTGAAGTTACAACAGTTAGTAGCTCAATAAAAAAAGTGTGCAACAATACCGAAAATGTAACTGCTACAATTTTACATTCTGCAACACTTCAAAATCTTGATGGATTAGCTGTGGATTGGATAGCTAAAAATTTGTATTGGTGCGATAAAGGATTGGACACATTGGAAGTATCAACATTGGATGGAAAATTCCGGAAAGTTTTAATATCTTCAGGATTACAAGAACCAAGAGCGGTTGCTTTGGATCCAATCAGAAGATATATGTATTGGACAGATTGGGGAAAGAATGTACATATAGGAAAGGCTGGTATGGATGGTTCCAATCCTACCATAATTGTAAACTCAAGTTCAAAATTAGGTTGGCCTAATGCATTGACTGTGGCTTATGACACAAACGAATTATTTTGGGGAGATGCTAGGGAAGATTATATAGCAGTATCTGACTTAAATGGTCAAAATATAAGAATTGTGGCGAGCAGGAGTAAAAATCAGAAATTGCAATTACATCACATTTTTGCCTTAGCCGTCTGGGAAAATTATATATACTGGACGGACTGGGAAACAAAATCAATAGAGCGTTGTCATAAATACCGGGGAGACAACTGTAAATCTTTAGTGAAAACTATACACAGACCAATGGATCTACGAATAGTGCACCCTTTAAGACAAATAAAGGGTGATAATCCATGTCATACTGCAAATTGCTCAGGATTGTGTCTCCTTTCACCTAACCCTCCATATTTTACTTGTGTTTGTCCAGAAAATTATATCTTGGGTCCTGATGACCGTAGTTGTATTTCTAATTGTACATCAGCACATTTTGAATGTAAAACTACTTACAAATGCATTCCATTCTGGTGGAAATGTGATTCTCAGGATGATTGTGGGGATAAAAGCGATGAACCAGAAGACTGTCCTCCATTTAAGTGTATACCAGGTCAATACCAATGTAAAAACGGTCACTGTATACATCCAACACGGTTATGTGATGGAGTTGATGATTGTGATGATAATACTGATGAAAACAATTGTAATAATTACACTTGTTTAAATAATCAATTTAGATGCCAAGGCAAGTGTTTTTTTTAATATAATTGTTGCATACTAGTGGTTAAACAATTTAGATTTTTCTTACAACAATAAAATTTAATTTAAATATTTTTTTAATAAAATTAAATTCATAATTAAAAAAAAAACTGCTATTATTAGAAATTATTTATTAGTAAATGATTTTCTTATCATTGAAGTCTAATTTCAATATTAATCTATAACGTTATTTCTATTGTAGGAAACGTTAGTATCACTGCAAGATGCATCGCAAGCAACCAAAGATGTGACAAGAATAAAGACTGCCCCTTGGGTGAAGATGAAGAAGACTGCCCTCCGCCAACTTGTCCTCCACAGCAATTTAAATGTGAAAATGATAAATGCATCCCGACAGTATGGGTTTGTGATAAAGATAATGATTGTGGTGATGATTCTGATGAAGGAGATCAATGCTTAGAAAGAACTTGCCCTTCGGACCATATCAGATGTAATTCAGGGCGTTGTATACCCCGCACCTGGCAATGTGATGGTGAAACAGACTGTTCTAATGGTGAAGATGAACCAGCTTCTTGTATATCCTCCGACTACCATACATGTGAGCCAACATATTTCAAATGTAATACTAATAGATGTATTCCTGGCAGATGGAGGTGCGATTATGAGAATGATTGTGGTGATGGGTCTGATGAGAGAGGTTGTAAACCCAGAAACTGTTCGGAAAGTGAGTTTAGGTGTGGTGATGGTAAATGCATTCGTGGAAGTCAACAATGTGATGGTGAATTTCAATGTGATGATAAATCTGATGAACAGAACTGTCATTCCAAGTGTGGAAATAATGAATTCCAGTGTATTAACCCAAAGTATTGCATTTCACTGTAAGTTTTATTTTTTTAATATTCATTTACTAAAATACCTTTTACCAAAGGATTTGACAATACAGAATATTATAAATAATTAGATTTCACTTTATATAAAAATATAAAACACATTTTTTATTTGTGATATAATTTTTAATTCATGACTTTAATAGTATAAAAATTTATCATTATTTGCAGAGATTGGAAATGTGATGGAGACACAGACTGCTCAGATGGTTCTGATGAAGTCAATTGTAGTGATACCTGTCCTGATAATGGTTTTAAATGTGACAGTGGTATGTGTATAACTGAGGACTGGAGATGTGATGGGCAAAAAGATTGCGATGATAACTCTGACGAAAACTTATCAATGTGTGTTACTTTGCCATGTCCTCCAGGGCGATTACGTTGCCGTAATAATCGCTGTGTGCCTATGTCGTTATTATGCGACGGAAAAGACGATTGCGGTGATGGTAGCGATGAAGAGCCACAAATGTGCAGACCATACGGTGTCTGCCCCGTGCACCAGTTTCACTGTAACAATAATAGGTGTATTAACTCAACACTTTTATGTGACGGCGAAAATGATTGTGGTGATAACTCCGATGAAATTGATTGTTTCAAGCCTCCTTGCAAGTATGGTGACTGTTCACAGCAGTGTTTTGAGCGGAAAGATGGAAACTATAGTTGCAAATGTGCAGATGGTTTTCATGTATCAATGGGCGGTAGATGTGTGGCTCAAGGTGCACCAGCTAAATTGGCTATTGGTGTGGAAGCTGAACTAAGATTCATTTCACCATATAAGGCAGGGGTTAATTACCAAGTGGATAGAATAGGCATTGATACTGGTTATAAAGTTGATGGTGTAGATATTTTGTATGGTCCGAAATTTTTAACTGTTTTTTGGACTGATCATCACAACAAACATGTGCAGAGCAAGAGAATACCATTAACTGACGATGGTAGAAACATTAGGGAGACTGAAATAAAGACTGTTTTAACTGGATTACGTGAACCAAGAGGAATTGCTGTGGATTGGGGTGCAAAACGAATTTATGTAACAGATTTTGATAGAATTTTAGCTTCATCATTTGATGGATCCAAGTATGCAACACTTGTGACTGGGAAAATGCAACAACCAAGGTAATATAACTTTATTATTATAAAATTTGTCTTTAATTAGATAGCAATAGATTAGTAAAATAATACTGCTGATTATTTGGAGATTTATTTATTTTAATTCTATCCTGGTTGTAAAATCTTGTAACAAAATCATTTTCAATTACTATTATTTAATTTCTTTCTTATCTATTATAGAGATATTGTAGTTGCACCTTCTGAAAGAATTATGTTCTGGGCTGATTGGGGTCCAACACCAAGGCTTGAAATGGCCCACATGGATGGCAACAAGAGAAAAGTACTTAAATATTCAGGAGTTTTATGGCCGACTGGTTTAAGTATTGATCATCCGTCAAAGAGGTTATATTGGTCTGATCCCAAAGCACAGACAATTGAGTCCATCCGATTTGATGGAATGGATCGGCATATTGTAAAGAAGTTCTCACAAGGTTTGTTCTATATAAAACTCAATATAAAATGTCTAGTTTTTAAATTAACTGATTTATAATTTTAATTCTACTTTAGAAGAGCGTCCATTTAAATTAGAAGTATTTGAAGACTACATATATTTTTCGACTCACCTTTCAAACAATGTTATGAGGATGAATAAATTTGGTAGAGGGAATGTTTCCCATTTAGCTCAGGGATTGCCTAGATTAGTAGACCTAATTATTATTCAGGAAAAACGACAAGAACAAATTGTTAATTATTGTGAAAACTATTGCCATTCAAGTGAATTTTGTTTATTAGAACCTGATATGGCATCTTGTATATGTGCTGATGGATATATCAAAGATGGTTTGGTATGTATTTTATTAGTTATATTTATTATTATATGTAATATGAAACAATTTTGGTAATTAAAGCTTATTTTTTATTTTAGACTTGTAAACCATCAGGTAGTAATACTGAAATGACATGTCCACTGAATTGCAATACTGGAACATGTAAAGTAACACCTGGCGCAGGTCCTAAATGTATTTGCCCTCCTCAATATAATGGCCCTCGTTGTGAGCACTATAGGTGTTCTCAATATTGTCGGAACAAAGGAATGTGTTATGTTGATTTACTTTCTGCCCAAGCTCCAGACGTCCCAGCCCCATTAAGATGTAATTGTCTAGCTCAATGGACAGGTGAACGGTGTGAAACTCCAGTAAATATGTGTGAAGGACGATGCTACAATGGAGGCACCTGTTATAGTGCAAGACCAGGTTTGCCTCAATGTAACTGTAAATCAGGATACACTGGCCTAAGATGTCAAAATTGTGCCAAACTGGAATGCTTAAATGGAGGCATTTGCTCAAGAAATAATAACAAGGATATTTGTATATGTCCTGTTGGATATCGTGGTCTTAGTTGTGAAATATCGGATTGTACTGATGATTATTGTGGAAACCATGGAACTTGTCATATTGGGAAGACTGGACCTACATGTAAATGTAAAAATGGTTACACAGGAACCAACTGTGAACAAGATGCTTGTTCTGGGCATTGTCAGAATGGTGGTACATGCACATTAGGTACTAAACAAGCACAGTGTGAATGTCCACCTTTGTTTACTGGAAGACGTTGTGAGGTAGACTTATGCACTGGTCCAGCACCACCAACTGCTTGTGGTTCAGGCAATACATGCCACTGTAAAAATGGTGGTAGTTGTAGAAGTATAGATGGAGTTAATTTGTGCAATTGCACAAATAATTGGGGAGGAGATTTATGCGAGGTGAGTTAACTATCAAATTAAAATTGTATGATTCCATTATTGTACAATAACAAGTCTGATTACTAATTGTTTATAATTGATTTAGGAATACATTGGTTATAACAACCCATGCACTAATTACTGTAAAAATGATGGTATCTGCCAATTTGGTGGCTTGCACAGCACACCAGTATGCCATTGTAATAATTTATGGACAGGATCTACTTGTGAATATCCAGTTATGTGTAGGTTCTTCTGTAAAAATGGTGGAACATGTGAAATCAGAGATAAGATGCCCTACTGTATTTGCCCATTAGATTATGAAGGCATCCACTGTGACCGCATGAAAAATGACTATGTTGAAATTATGAAACAAGAATCTAGTAACAATAGTGATGTGGTCTTACCTATATTGTCTGCACTTGGTGTTCTGTTGCTTATAATTGGAGGAGTGGGCATAGTCCTATTTTTATCAAAACGGAGACGTCCATTTTCGCATGAGAGGCTACAAGAAAACGATTTTAACAATCCCATATATCAGGAGAGGGATGCTGAACCATTTTCTTTAGATGCAGATAAAGTAAGTTTAATTATGGTTGAATGGAAAAGTTTTTAACAATATTTTCAATTTTTAGTCAAATAATTTTGTAAATCCAGTATATGAAACTGTATATAATGGAGCGAGTGGTGCTAAAGAAGAGAAGACCGGTTTACTACAACATACACCAGATGACACACTTCCAATTGCTCAAGACGAACAATAGGAACATATCATTTATTATAAAATTAGTTTATTGATTATTTGCTGTGAATTGTGCCATTTCTTCATATTTATAAGTCTTTAGATCTTAGGCAACTAATTTACACTAACACAGACTCTCTTTCAGTTACGTCTCTTGCCACAAAATATTTTTAAAAAATATTTTATGTGATGCCTTGTGATTATATGACAAAACTGATAATACGTCCCCGTCAAATTTAAAAGAATGCAGCAAATGACTGATATTTAATATTTAATACAAATATATATTTTTATGTATATAAATATAAAATTTACAACTTTTCAGGAATAGTATTTGGCCATGTAAATATATATTTAAAATATAAATGTATTTGGAGGATATAAAGGAAACACCTGAGATCCTTTCATATTAACCGACTAATATTTGTGCCAACAAATGTTAATATCTAAACGAATTTGTACTCGTTGACTATGGATATTTTTTAACATGTATATTTGTCTTGGTAGCAATAATTGTGGTTGTACATCATCGTTACGTTCCATTTGTTGAGCAGCTGCACCTTTTCATAATGTTGTGAATTATTTAGGCTGTCAAAATATTTATGTAATATATCACGGAGGGCAGGTTGTCCACTGGACAAAAAAATAGTGCTCAATACTCTTTACGTTGTGTAGTTTTTACTGGAATGAACTCTCATACTTACTTTACTACATTACTATTTAAATTTTTATATAAGTTTTAATTATACGTATAAAAATTATAATTAATTATTATTACATATCGCACATCCCAATCCTGTCAAAAGCAGATCATTTCAATAAAATGGATAAAGAAAGATCTGCAAATTAATTTATAATATATATAAATATATTATAATCTGAAAGAAATATTGTATAGATATCCAACCCACATGTCAGTCACAATATTCCAATCAATGATAAAACGCAATTTTTTAAACAATTAAAAACACCACATCTGTCCGTCTTATATAATCAGGTAGTATAATTTCTTAACACATTTGCATTTGATAAGGATACAATCCCAGGTTTTTACTGACAATAATATATGGGATTTGAGATAAATCACACACATGTATGTTTTTTTCTTACTGGTAAGGTAAGAATCAACGTTCATGTGTAACATTATCAGGCTATAATTTATTTTATATAAATATTTGTTAATTATATAACAAACATCACTGGAAAATTATTTTTATATGGCGATTTTAATACACCAAGTATAAACACCCAACCAAGTTTTGAATTAAAAGCAATAAAAGTAAATTAGAAAGTTTATTTGCAATAAAAGTCTGACTGCAAATATAAATTACAATAAATTTAAAATAAAATTAACAAATACAAAAAAACTTAGTTAATTAGATATGTTAATATTTGGTATAACATAATATAAATTTGTACTTATAACTAGTTACCACCAAGTGCGTGGCCCCTTCCCCAATTGTGCCCACCAGTTCTAGGTCGTGGAACAGTGGGTGTTCGTTGTGGAGGCACTCCAAAGCCATAGATACCACCTTGGCTAGGGAACCATCGCTTGAGAATGTCGGGTGTCTGTAGTAGTACAGGTCCTCCCAGTTCTTGTGGGTATTTGAACATTAAGAAAAAGTATAAATGTCCTACTAGTATTCCCATTAATTCAACAAATCCTCCACCTCTGATAACCATGTTAAATGCGAGAAGAACCCATGGTAGGTACATGGCTTTAAATTGAGTGCCAAACCAGAAATTCACTATGACATCTTTGTTCAACTGGCACCAAATATATAGCACTGATAATACCATTGGATCCATTAATAGCTGAAACAATAAAGAAATTTATATAAACAAAATATTAAACATGATTATTAATTCTTTCAAGGAAAAAAGTAGTTAATTATGAAAGCCAATAAGAAAATAAAATTGAACTGAGGAGTGATCATCTCAAATCGGTGAAAGAAAGAAATAATTTTAACTAGTTAAAATCGATCGATGACAAGTATACTTGTCAAACTAATTTAACTAGTTAAATTCATTTATTAATAATATAGAAATGATTAATTTTCTTTTAAATATTATGCTGAAAAATTATTCTATGAGCATTAAAAAATTACTATTATTTACTCACATGCAGTCCTGTAAATAATCCCAAAAGCACACAGCAGACCCAATTAAATAATAACATGAAAAAGTAGTCAGCGGGTCTTCCACCGTAAGTTCCAGTTTCCAATCGTTGTGAGTAACTGTATAAAAAGTACAAATTTATGAGGAAATTAAATCCAGTGGCTGGACTCAGCGGGTAATAAAATATGCAGGTGAACACTCGCCAAATCTGGAACCGTGTCAAAGGTTCATACAGCAGCAACATACTCAAGGGATTGACCAGCCCAAACCTGCCCGCAAGGGTAAGGACCACGGTCGATGCCATCCAATATCTCGTGAAAAAGGGCACATTTCGAAACCAATCACCGAAATCGGACATTCTAAAAGGAAAAGTTTCCATTAAAATAATAAATGTTAATTAAATAGAGACTTACCTGGAAGTTTAAAAATTGGAAATGTGAAATCTTTCTAATGCAATGTGTATCTTTTAATTCATAATATGCCGATTCAATTTTATTTCTATTCATATACGTGTCCAATATTTATTTGCGGCAGTCGTGTGATGAGACGACATTATAACAAGTGACAGACAATTTTGACAACACAGGATAATAGACTATAAAATTATTTTTACTATCATTCATATTCATAAAATGCGCTTAAAAAATATAGTTGTTCCTTTGGTAATTAAATAAATAAGGATAAGTGTGTTTTAATTGTATTACAATTACGAAATGAACATCTAAAACTATTTTTAAAATATATCTAAAAATGTGTACAAAATTTCAAATTTCCCGCTTTTCAGTTGTATTAAATGGCAACGTCGCTTATCCCGTGTCTGTGTCAGCAAACCGAAAACAGTTCCTTTTCCGTTAGCCGTTGATGTAAAAGGTAAACACCAAGTAACACTCTCTGAAATCTTTAAAAATCCCAACATTTTGAACCAATCAATTAGTTGAAATATATTAATTATTTATGTTTTAAATTGTTATAATCGTTGCTAACAGTATTTTTTCTCTATTTTGCAGAAAAACAGCGAAAATGTCTGATGCTGGTGTGTAAGTATTTATAACCTATAAAGCCAATTGCTATACAGTTGCATGTTTCTCACTCAAATTATATATTATTTTTTGCTAATAGTTTCATTGGTGTATTTAATGAAATATTTTTTAAATGATGATTTCTATTGGCAGGCTCCCTCTGCTGAATTACCCATTTTCAGTGTTGAAAAATTGCCATCTGATTAAAAAAATTCTTTCAAAAATCAATTGTTATTTAAATATTTGGCAAATACAACTTGATTTATTTATTTTAGCGATGATGCTCCCTCTGCCCCAGTCACTGGTGGCTCCATGGACGTGAACCAGGCCCTTCAAGATGTCTTGAAAACGGCCCTGATTCACGACGGCGTCGTCCATGGATTACACGAGGCAGCTAAGGCACTGGACAAAAGACAAGCTGAACTATGCATTCTGGCCGAAAACTGCGATGAACCAATGTACAAGAAACTCGTGACCGCTTTATGTTCTGAGCATGAAATCCCTCTGGTCAAGGTAGATAATAATAAGAAGTTGGGCGAGTGGGCCGGACTTTGCAAGATTGACAATACTGGCAAGGCCAGGAAGGTGGTTGGTTGCTCTTGTGTCGTTATCACAGTAAGTATTATGTCCAAATTAAATACATTCTTATCAAGAAGCATTTATAATAAATCTTTCTACATTTTTTTATTCTGTATAAATTCAAATGTAAGATTTTGTGACTACAAAATTTAAAAAAATATGTACATAATTGTTTCTCTCATGTTCAGAAATCAAAAAATTATTAAATATATTAGAGGAAAAAAGATCACTAATATAAATTTTAACTTTTTGGTTAATAATATTTAAATAATGCTAATGAAAGTATGACTTTGTAGGTATCACACTTCTATTTATTTTCATGGCTGCAATTTCAATTTATCATTGTTAAGCTACTAATATTTTAATTTACTGTGGACCATTTAATAATTTTCACAATTAAATATTTAATCATTTTTATTTACTGGAAAACAATTTTATTAGTGTATTACAGCAATGCATTTTATTATTTTTCTTTATTAAACTACTGCTGCAGAAAGACTGCAATTTAGAAATTTATATATTTATGGATTGTGGTAGGTATTATATATAATATAATATAGTATGATGATTTTATTGGCAGGCTCCCTCTTCTGAGGAACCCAAAGAAAACTCTGTGCTGTGAACTTTGCCATCTGATTAAAAAATATATATATTTTAAATTGATTCCCATTGTATTGAATACACATACTAATATCTTTATTTGCAATTTACAGGATTATGGTGAGGAATCCCAGGCCTTAGATGTTCTTAAGGATTGTCTAAAGAAATAAATGTAACTTTTTTATTTAATAAAAAAAAAAGTAAAACAATATTTTGTTTTGAATTTTTAACATTAAATTCCGCATATTTGCTATATCAAAACTCATTGTGATTTATTACAATTTTTTTTGTGCTCTGGCCAGTCATTAATTTGACAAGACCGCGAGCAGTACCAATCCTTACATTTAGAACAACGTTGTGCCGCTTCCTTTCCACACATTTTGCAAGTCCCTTGTGATTTAGCTTCAAACTTTTCTAATAAGTCTGTGTTGTAAGCTGATGTTAATCTAAAACAAACGAGAACAGAATGTATAATGAAATAAGTTGTAGTTTCAGATAAGGTTTACTTATTTAGATAATAAGATTAATTTGAGGTTAGTGTTTGAAAGGCTGCAAAAAAAAAAAAAAAAACGCATGTGGAAACAAAATTTCTCAAATAATACATGAAAATTAAAATTAAAAAAGAGATAAAATTTGTTTTTTGGTTTAAATGTTATTACTTACTTTTGTGCAATCTGAAACAACTTTTCTTTATCATTACAAAACACAATATCAACTTGTTGTCTTGCAATTTTTTTCCATTTCCGCTCCCCCTGACTCAATATGCTATTCTTTATTTCCAATATTGCTTCCAACAACAGAGGTTTGTTTGGTGGCGAGGCCAAATTTGAAACTGACATTTGGTACAGCCACCGATTCAATTCCACCAGTGGTGACAATTGATCAAGCAATGTTGGTGACACAAGTGGTAACAATTTCAAAAGTTGTGAACGTCTTGAATCCGTAATTTCATAATACCTTGAACATGCTTCATCTAGTAATAAATGCCGTAATGCTAACCAAATCTGCAATAAATACCAAATATAAGTTGAATAATATAACACGTGTAATTAATTCACAATATCTACCTGAGCTTCTGCCTGACATAAAGCTTCTGATTCGTTCGTGATCCATTTACCATTCCTATAAACTTTTCCATTCTTGCACCAAGGTTTATGAACCAAAACCTGTACCAACATCACCGGAATATCGTGAACATTATAAATTCTATTTGTAATTCCTATAGAGATTCTAAAAATCATGATATTATTTATTTAATACAAATAATAAAAATTAGTTACCTATCCATATATTCACATAAATATCTTATTATGGACAAACACCGTATACCGATATCAAAGGCGATATCTTCCTTCTGCCTCAAAATTTCCTTTGTACCGCTTTCATTAATTATTTGCTCTTTGCATTCAATAACCAAAAGCTGAACTGCATTATCATATGCATACTCTAGTAAATCAGCCGAAGCTTCACCCAAACTCTCACAACCATTACCATGGAACATTAGTAATTCCAATAAACTCACACCAACGGCTTCATGATATAAAATTGAATAGGCAATAAAAGTTGTTTCAGGGTTAGGCTCAATTTGTAATAATATTGGGAAAATCTTCTGTTTCCAGACATTAATTAAAATCACTTCATGTACTAGAACTACACTTTTATTGAAACTTATCAGGGTTTCTTTAACGTGTTCTTCTTTCATAGAGGAAGCCTCAATAACAGCTTCTTGGCTTAATTTTTGAAGTCTGTCATGCCATTCTAACCAACTAAAGTATATAAATTGTAATTTAAAAAAATGAAGTATTAATTTATACCTACCTTGCTGTCCCTATATCAAAAATGCTATGTGGCACCATCGTCTCAACGTAGAATTCAATTTCTGAGGATAATAAAATGCTGTCCATTTTGTTAAAATGTTAACAATATGACATTGATTGGTGATTGATCAAATATTAGTTTCTATGGGAACAAGTTCTTACATGCTTGATCAATATTAAATATATTGCCTTGTTCTTGTTTTTTTGTTGAACAACTTCAGGACTTCATTATCATTCTTAATTATATATATATATATATATATATTTTAATAGATATTATTATTGTGATAATATATCATATATTCACCCACAAAAATCTTACTTCTCTTAAAAGGGCTGTCTAGAATCTAGAATGCTCGCTTGAAAACTGTGTCTATTTTTGGATGTAATTATCAGTTTGATTCAAAAGAATATTTATTTAAACTTGAATTGCAACATCAAACTTATATTTATATGATTGACAAGTAACATAGGTAAACAAGATACTTTTTTGTTTTCATGGGATATTTATATATATAGTTTTTATTGACAATAGAAATGCAAACATATATTGAAATTATATTCTATTGATTGGTTAAGAAATCACCATTTATATACTTAAGTTAAGTTTTGAACAATTAATGTTATTAAAGATACACTATTAAGTTTGAATTAAAAACGAATTTAGAATATAAAACAACTTAATGTTTATTTTTACTGCTACAATTCATTAAATTACCACTTTTTAGATACATCTAAATAATCACCGTCTGGTGCCTCGTAGCCAGTAATTGGAGGTGTATCGACTGGACCTTCACTTTTATATGGAAGCAATGACAAATCAACCTAAAACATAGAAGTACAGTAGTGTTAATAAATTTTTTTTTAAATCTTAGGCAGGAAGATCTAACATACCTGAATTGCTTCCTGATATAACTCCTCTGATTCTTTGCGTAATTCATCGAGAGCGTGCTGTTGAGAAAAGGCTATTCTATCGATCATTTGAATGTCAGTTAGATGCTGATCCCTTTTATATTTGGCCCATTGCTTCTCTAACAAAATTCTACTCTCCAAAATTTCTTCTGATATAACAATTTTAGGTCTAGTATACAAACTGAAAGTGAATTATAAATATACAATTTAATTTTAGCACCATACAAAACCTAAGAAAAATATAATTATAATCTAAAATTATCAAAGATTTGTTTTGTAACATGATAAATATAGTTTTGTTATAGCATTTTTTGTTAAAATATTAAAACTGTAAAGTTAACAGATAAATACCAAATTTCCTTAAATGCATTTAATTTTTTTAATTTGTATGTATGTAAATTAAAAATTATTTTATTATATTTAGTAATAGTAGAACAATGTAACTTTGGTTTTATTATTGAATGTACCTTTTAAAACTTACGCTTTACTATCGGCTATAGCAGGGGGAATTTCACATTCCTCAATTGGCTTCAATTGACGGGCGCTTTTCTCCAATTTTCGAATCTGTTTTTCAATTTTCTTTTTCTTACGGTCCTCCCTTGCCTTTAATATGGCCGGGTCTATGCGTTTCTTCTTTTTTAAAGGTTCCGCACTAGAACATTCAGTGTAAGTAGATAATAAAGACTCTATTGGATTGTCAAAAACTTACTGTAAACATGGTGAGGTATGAAAATACAGCGGGATGTTTGTATGCACAATTTTGGTTAAAATAGTCGGTTTTAAGTTGGTTAAACTTAACCTTAAAATTGAATAATTTATATTTATGCCAACGATAGTTAAAGTAAATAATACCTGGAGAGTGCTGATACAATACTCATTATTGTTTGTTTTTTTTATTACTAATTTGCCACAACAATAGAGACCTCTCAATTATAATAACATTCCACAAATTACAACAATTCTACATTGCATTTATACCAACTGTGTACAACTATTTTATATGGTACCAACTTTCAAAGACTATAAAATCAATTAACGTTAATTATTAAATGTAAATTAATATAGCGTGATTTCACTGATTTTTCTATTATATGTCGCCGTATTGCTCTTACAAAAATAATCGTTGCTTATGAACGTAAAATTAAATTCATTTTAATTGAATTATTTAATATTTATTAATTTCATATATATTAAGGTTTTGTGATTTACGACTCGTAATTACCAACCTTAAAACTTTATTTCACAAGTGGGAAATTTAAATTTAATCAATTATAATTGTACTAAAATATTCAGTTTTTTTGAATAAGTTTTGTATTTGTAGATTACATTTTATTCCAGTTTGCAACCTTTATCTTTTAAGGGATTTAAAGTGAGTTGTATATTTAATAATAGATGAATAACTCTTTCTTCATTACATGTCGATTGAATATTTCTAAATAATTTGCGATTTTTATGAAAAAAAAAAAATAAAATATTTACTTATGTATTTTATATGTTATCAAAAGCGTTGAGAGTTAACATATTAATAAATTTGTCTGTTGTGGGCTTAACCCATAATATATTAATTTGCCTACTCTTCTAAAATTAATCAGATATCTTATCTTGATTATTCGGGTTACATTAATAGTTATTTATTTTCACACGGCTCTGTTTTGAGATGACCTTACTGAATGTGCAGTTTTTTTCATCATAATTGATGGATAATGCACGTCTTAATAAAAGCATGAGAATGTATGCAGAAATATATATAATTAATGGTATATTCCCATGAAATATATATATATATATAAATGTTGTCTATTTTTTTTATAAACATGAATTATATTGCATATTTTGTTAAGTTGGACAATATTTTAAAATAAAGTACTAGTTTTAGGGGCAATCTCTAATATTTAATTATACACATTAAGTTGTTAATATTACAGAATTAATGAAACAACTGTTATACCATGTACTCAATATTTAATTGAATTTACCATTTTCATAACTTATAAACTAAATAAAATTATATCAACCTCACCATGCTTTAATAAAATATATTTACATAATGATTAATTAAAGCAGTGTAATCAATCAATACTATACTCGTACTAATGCTAACAAATTACGTAATTTTTACAACTTTGCTTTACATGCTTCATAATATATAATGATAAAAGTGGAATGGTTGAAGTTTATACACTGAGCGAAGATCTGCTATTAACCCAAAACTGATGTCCTGAGACTGCCAAAGTGACTAAGTAAAGGCATGCAGCAATCCAACAGTTGTAAGCATTCTGAAAATTTATAAAATTAAACATTTGATATTTATTATAAGAGCCTATGAATTTTTTTTCCATTGCAAAATCAACATATTTTTTGAAGATGTTTTAATTTGTATACACTTAATACAAAATATATTATTTTGTGCTACTGCTGAATAGATAATACTTATCACATAGTAATTAATTTTATGTTAAAAGACTTATATAAACATAATATGACTAATTAATATGTAATATATTTTTTTTACAAATAGTGTTAAATGTTTTTATTATCATCACTATCAGCTGTGGCTCTTTAAACTTTATTTACAAATAATCAAGAGCTATAATATGTATTTGTACCTTTCTAGGTCTTTTTGTACCGATTCTTACCTGAGTGTATCCCCTGTCCACAGCTGCGTAAAATTCGTCTGCTGTTGCATACTGTTTTTCTATGCCAGGAATGTCCTCAGCAAGGGCCACAGAGTGGACATAGTAGAAAATGCCCATCAAGGACTGGGGAATTAAAATTTATTAAATTTACAGTGTATATATTGATTAAATGTTAGTTACCAATTGAATGATACCCCAAACACTGATTATCAGTCCACATAGGGAGAGTTTCGGTCCACAAAGAGGCATTTTGGGATATTATTTTGTAAAATAGAGATCACTCAAAAACACCCCCTGACACAAATAATCATATGACTTACACTGCCTATACGAAGTTGGTCGCGTATGGATTACCAACGTGAAATAAATTATTGAATTAGTAAATGAGGGAAATTTAAATTTCAAAATTTATAAGTAATATTTTAGGCATTAGAGAGTTTCGCTCGTTCTGTAAAATGATATATATATGATTTAATTAATGACTTTATCATTTATGCATAAAATAATGTTTGATTTTTACTGTATATTTTATGAATTTCAATTATTTTTTAAATTTTCGCACGAATTATACTGACTTCAAAAGGGTGACCAACTTAAAACAAATAAACTTAATACTAAACAAAAATCACCATGAATAATGCATTATCTTTGAATCACATTCATGCCGTTCATGACACACTTCACATCGAACTCGTATCTGGATTCCATTTATTGCTCTGTGATTTTGTCCTTTGCATGGAGTTGGTTAGTCGCGAAAATACAAGTTTCGACTTTAAATTGTCTCCACAAACGGGTGACGGTTATAATGAGCAAGTGTATAACTTCCCCAAGTAGCGAACGGAGTGAGACTCGATAATACATCATAATAAAAAAGGTATGTCACATAATTTTTGCTTTCTGTTATTGTTTCACCCATTGCGCACGAAATCCGATCATTTTAATCGTAACTGTAGTAGTAAGGGTGGCAGTAAAATAATTAATGTAATATGCCTTCCTTATAGTGTAGCAAGTGTACATGGTGTAATGTGATCAAGGTTGGTTTAATATTGTGTAGATTTTACAAAATATCATTAAACACAACATGTATTCAGTTGGGAAGATTTCTATGTCTGTTTCCTGATTGCTGTTCCTATATGTTTAAACTACTTACAGATTGTTGATATTTTAATTCAATGTTTTTTTTGTTTACTGCTATTATTATTATTATTAAATACTGAAGATCATTAAATTTTATTGAATTGTTTATTTCTCTAATGTCAGGTGAGATGACATTGTTTATCACATAGAATGTTTGTGTAGTGAATTAAAAAAAGCATTTGTTTCATTGTTAACAGTGTGTTATGTAGAGCAGTGTAGTGATAAATATGGTAAGCAATTTTGTTATAAATATGAAATTAAGAGATATTAGTTTATATAACAATGTAATCATAATAAACCCAACTATAGTTTAATTCACACATTGATTAATTGCATTTTTCAAACCGTATTTATGTTCTATGTATGTGTTTTAATCTTTACTTCTGGTTCGTTTATGAAATATCAGTCCTTTCTATAACAGTTTTGAGGAGGGTCGATTGGATATACTTTTGGTATGGTGACTACTTATTTAATTTGAGTAGACATTTCTTTTGATAAATCAAAATGTCTCTTTAATCTATAGAGCATCTATCTTGTTATATGTTTACCTTAATTATAGTATTGACAACTCGGCTATATATAACAATAAAAAAACAAGTATTATACTACATTGTTTTTATTAAATAAAAGTGTTACTCATTTAATAGTTTAATACTTATACAACTGTGCTCCTTATTATCTCACTTTTTATTTATTCTTGTCACACCTCTTTTTATGTTTGTTATTTTATTAATGGAGTTAATTTTTTTCTTTTCCGTTGCATAAGTTTTGTATCTCAAGGATTTTGATAAGTATTTTTATGTTACCTATATTTTTATTACTGTCTGTAATGTATTTTTAAATTATATACCCATCTGGCATAATTTTCTTATCTTATATTAATTAAATAAAAGTAATAATTAGAATCAAGTGTTTCTGCAATGTAAAACTCTGCAGAAACGCTCAAACAAATTAATTCTAATTATTACTTTTATTTCATAATTGCTGCACCTGTAAATCAATAATTAATTTACACTTATATTAATTAGTTTTCACTGTATTCATTTGCAGTGTGATATTTTATTGTGTGTTTAAGTAATTGTCCCCTCTATTTGAGCTTGTCTCGATACTTAGTCATCTTTATCATTATACATTTGAGTATTTATGTTTGTGTAAATGAGCTTATTACTTAAGAGGATCGTCCCTATCACTTTAAAGAGCAAATAATTATACGCTGCTCTATCAGACTTTTTCTATTTTGCTGTTTTTGTTTATAAATTCTTAGAATTTATTTAATTTATAGTTTTGATTTTTTGATTGATTGATTTTCTTATTTTTTACTTATTACATTCCTAACTACAGTTTCATAAAAATTTATTTTATACTGATATATTTTGTTTATACTACATGAGTTACTAACAATAAATGATATTTAAAATTATTTTTATCTGTAGTTGCGCTATTAGAATATTGTAAATAGTTTTATCACTCAAATTGATATACTATTATTTTTAGGGTAAATTGTGTGCAATGGCCGAGATGGCTACGGCAAGTCCCCAACCAGAGACATCCAATGCGAATTCTGCAAGCCCACCGCCTAATTGTGCTATTTGCTTAGGCAATTGCATAAACAAATGTTTCTCCGACTCATGCATGCACCAGTTTTGTTTTAAATGTCTTTTGGAATGGTCTAAGGTATGTAATTTATTTTTACGGTAAACACAAATTGATAAATAGGTTTTTTAAATTTATTTATAAATTTAATACGTAGATAAATATAAATCAATATTATGTATTAAAATTTGCATTGCTTTATCGTGAAATGGCTTTGCCAATTATGAATTATTGATAACATTGAACTTATCAGTTTGACTCACAGTCAACGGTAATTGAAGTAGATATGCTGCTTTATAATCTATAATCATAAATTTATATTGCTGATTTGTAAATAAATATAAGAAAACATCTTTTTGTACTTTATTTGATTTTAAATCATATATTTAAGGTTTGCATTTAATTTAATAATTGAATATAAATGCCAAATGAATTAATAATGTATATATTACATACAAATTATAAACATTTTTATCTTGAACCTTGAAGGCACCCACTCTGTGGTTCATTCAATTATTAAAATAAAATATGGTATAATAAAGTTAATTAATTTCCTTATTTTAATTACAAATTTCTTTTTATTATTATTTTTAAGTCCTTTACAAAAAAGTATTTATATTTATAAATAATAAATAATTAATACAATAGACTTTTAAACTGAACAATAGATTCATTCTTGAATTAAATTTCAGATCATATATTTAATCATATGTGAAAATCTTTTTGTTGTAAAGATTTATTATATTTTTTAAATTGAGACTTTTTTGGTGTTTTATACCAATACCAATTTATTGTGTAATATACAGTATATTACATAACTACAGTTTTGACCTTTGCAGGTCATTATAAGACAACACTTGCTAATGACCTACAAGGGTCTAAACTATTGTCATGTAATATTTTCTGCATTACTTGCATTTATTATAAACCGAATAAAAATCTCTTTTAAATGTATAACATATTCTTTTTGCAACCACATAGAAAATATATTAAAATTATATATATATAAATATTTTTCAGGTAAAAGCGGTTTGTCCACTGTGTAAACAACCGTTTACCTCAATTATTCACAATGTTAAATCAAACAATGAATATGATGAGCATTTTATTGCGACAGACACAAATAACGGTCAAGACCCTACTTTCCACAGAGATTTCATTGATCCACAGGCATATGATTTCTTTGTGACTCCAGCATCACATCGTTTCCAGTTCAGGTATGTATGTATACGAAAATTATACTTTCATTAAACATTCTTTTAAATTGGGAGCATAGATATTGTACCAGTATTCTTCTTACTACTTTGTGTTCTAGCATTGTTTTTAATTCTAAGTTATTATATTACAATAAATAAAGAGATAATTTTGATTTTATCGATGCAATTTTATTTCTGCCCGTTTTATTTCTATTATTATTAATCTGGAATTTTTTATGTAAAACAACTATTTTAATTTATGTGTGTGAATTGTTTTTTCAGGACCACTTTTACCGTTGATCCCAGAGGCGAACTTGCTATTCAACAATTGCTGTCTACTCACCCTTTGACAAACTCATTCCATTTGTCAATACCACCCGTGCCCAATTCCTATGTTCAAAGGTAAATATGACAAGAATCTATTTTTCTATTTTTAAATTAGTTATAAAACATGTTTATATAATCAAATACTTCTTAATAAACTAATTTTATTGGGCAAAATTTAAACTAGAAAGAAATATAACAATTGTTTTTTGTTTGTTTTCAGACAACATTTACGACGTTTTCAAAATGATTATTCCTCCACAAATTTTAGAAGATACATTTATGAAGAAGATATGTGGGTGCACGCGTTGCCTGACATTACCGGCAGATTCCGCGACGTTTCTCCTCAATTTTTCAGAGAAAATCCCGGTGCTAGAAACCGACTGGTCCCCTGGCTAAATCGGGAGCTGAACGCTTTGCTATACGAGAACACCCAACAGGTCATGTATGTAGTAGATGTGATTTTATCCCAGTTGGATAGACATCACTTAACCAGCCGGTATTTTAATCAACTATTGGAAGAATATTTCGGGAACAGGACTGATCATTTCATCCACGAATTTTACAATTTTATGAGATCTCCATATGATATGATTGGTTATGATAGGCAAGTGTGCTATTCCCATGCACTTCGACTTAGAATAGATTCGAGTGATGAAGACGAAGATGACAGTGACGTGGTGATTGTTCCAAATACTGAACCCACTGAACCAGTTGTGATTGAAATTAACTCGGATAGCAGTCGTGATTCTGATGTGATAATAAGAGAGCCTACACCACCTGTAGTGGTGAACCTCGTTGATTCAGATTCTAATTCCAATAATGAGTCAGCTGAGAAACCTTTACTTCCTCTGAAAATTAGGCTTAAGCGAAAACGGCAAAACCGAGAGAAAAGGTCAAGGCGACGGCCGATGGAAAGCAGCAGCTCTAGTTTTAGTGATACTTCTGAAACCTCGAGTAAGGGATCTGACACTTCATACTTTAGAATGAAACCGAAGAGGAAATACAAAAAATCAAAATATTACATAGTCAAAAATTCAGAGAGTGATTCAGACACAGATAATCAGTCCCTTAACAAATTAAAGAAGGAATGGGAGGACAGAAAAAGGAAAAAGACCAAGAAGAGCAAACGAAAACAAAAAGTCAAGAACTCTGCTACTAGAACAAATGGTGAAGTTGTGGAAAGTGCTGCTTCGTGCAAAAATGAAAATGTAGATACCGACCAATCAGGTAGCTACACACCCCCACCTCGCATAATTACCAACGGTTTTTCAAATCTTCACGTTGAGCGTGAGGAAATTGTAGAAACGACGGAAGCACAAAACGTTAAAAATGAGGATGAAGACCAAACTTTCATGAAGAATGAATCGGAAGTGAATCCAAACACACCTGGGCCTAGTAGTAATAACTCATCGACAAAGGATCCATCTATTAATACGTGGTACTGTAGACCACCAATTTTCAGTTCTGATGATGATGATTCTGATTAATTTTTTATTCTCCTGTATTATACCCAAATTTGTTTTTTATTATAATTATTTTAAATTTAAGTTGTAATTTATTATACAAAAATATGATTTCCAACAATTATATTTACTACCAATGATGGTTTGTTTTAGTAATTCTGGTGAGCTAGAGTATCCTTCCAATTTGTCCGTTTCTTTTTTAATCATTTAAAATAGCATTCTAAACAAATCTTAAAAAAATTACAGCTAATAAGTTTACCTTTAAGTTGTGTATAATATGTGTTTAAACTTCAATTGTACTAGGTTTTTGTACATATATAAAATAGGCCTAATGTACAAAGTTTAAAAATATATCTTATTTATATGATTTGATAATTTTGTTTTAATTTTAGTGACTGATATCAAATTATATAATTGGATACATAAGGACGTTACTATTTAAAATTATATTAAAATTAGCTATTCTAGCTATTTTATACAATATGATGTTTTACATTTATACAAGAAGGCATTTAATACAATACAAACAAAATATATCGCAAAGTCTCATTGCATTGTATTGTAACAATATCGAATTAGTGGCTTATTCTTAAAAATAAGTTGATTAATTTTGTATTAGTCGATTGCGCCTTACATTAAAAGAAATAGAAATGCGTAAATTTAATAAGAAATGATACTATATTACACTATCATTTTATCTCTAATTTTCCAAAAAAAAAATTGAATATTAATAAAATGAGACATTTTAAAATTATAAAACTTCTCTTAAGTAACAAACCTGTTCGTAATCTAAATGTTAATTATTGTTCCCTGCCAACAAGACAATAGATGGATCCTTTATGAAAATATCGTAACTCTAAATGTTAGTGGTTTCATATTTATTTACCAATCATTTAATTTTATCTTTCAAGAAAAACAAATCCCAATTATAAATAAATTTAATTTTGTAATATATTGTTCAGCAGTTGTTTTTAGAGGTACAACAAAGTTATGTTTAATTTCATTATTACTTATTTATTGCGAAAAGCAACGGAAAAATTTAATTGATTAAATTATAATCATAGGAAATATATAAATTGATATTAATGAGTGTAATAAAATATTAATTGCTACCTCTGTTGAGAAAATGTACAAGCTCAATGTATTGCGTATTTTTACGCCAATAGATGGCGCACAATAATAACTAAAGTCTAGTTAGATCTTCGTTGGTGCAGGTGGTGGATTCCGAGCGTAACATCAGTTGTTGAACTGTCAAAAAGTTGGGGGCAATTCGCGAAGTAAAAAGGATATTACAAAATCCCTTGGTGTTTTGGTGCCGTACAAAGACTTCCTCTTCGCACCGTACAAACGGGATTAACCATGGTCGACAGATTGGGTAAGTGGCGTATTCTTACAATAGAAACCCCGCATCTTCCCACTTAGTGATTTTAAAGGTTAGTTAGGAAATAGTTACACTTTCTTTTAACATTCTTTAATCGCCGCGGAAAAGTAAGACGGGCACTCAAGTGCATAATCGCTCGCGTCGTCAGTATAATGAGTAAGTTGCATATTTTAATTTGAGCATATATTTAATTGTGATGATTCACTACTGACCACAACATTTTACTAAATATGACTTGTTTGTTTCAAAGAACATCTTCCCTTATCTGACAGCAGATGTGGTCTAAGTTTTAATAAGCGTTCAAACGCCTAACTGACACACTACATTCTGACCCTTTTGTGAACAGAACCTCTGGATTTTAATTTAATAAACAACATGAATGTGTTTGCAGTTAACAGCGAGGCTAACACCAGGCGGATAGCAATGGTTGAGAGCTGTTTTGGCAGTTCAGGACAGGTTAGTTTAATATAATACTTATTCTTTAATTCAATTGTATAGACAACTATAACAACTTAAATATATATATAATTGTTTAAAAGTTTAGTAATACACTTCATTTACTTTCATTCAAAATTTTTTAAATAATGAAAGTTAATATTTTTAAAAAGTATCAACTTTTGATAAAAAAAATTTAAATAAAGTGTTTAGTTTATGTTAAAAATTTAATTAAACCACAAATTGATTGTCCGTAATAGACCACCCATCTATCCTACATGAAATTTTAAATTTAATATATTATTTTTAATTTTGTTTTTTATATTAAAAATAAATACAATATTTTATGATTTTTTACTATACAAAAAAATGTGGGGTGGAAAGGTGGTTGGTAACATCAATTAAACCAAAATCATCGTACATTTAAACTTTCACTCCATGTTGTGTTACTTATTTTAGTACCAAAACATATGAAAGAATATTATAATTGACTTAAAAGGAAATTTCAGATTATGTTAAATTAGTGGATGGGTTACACTAATCCATTTTTCAATCATTATATTATAAACAATAAAAATAGTTTTGATAGATTTTGTAACAACTTGATTAATTAAATATTAATTTAATGCAAACCTCCATAATTTATTTGAATTGTGTACTAGAAGCCATCTTACACATATTTTGTTTACTTCATTATTATTATTCATTTGTTTCAATAGCCAAAAATTAAAAATAGATATTGAGTATCTTATTGAGAATGACTAAGAGTCGAAACTAGTAGGAAAAAATTGAAAACAAGTGAAGGATTAAATTTAGATAAACAGTGAGTCAATTAAAGTTTTAATTATGGTTTAAACTAAAAAAGTATTCAGGGTGTGCTTTAATGGATATTAAAAATGTGTTAACACTGATTTAAATGAA
Source organism: Ontholestes murinus (assembly GCA_963969525.1). Classification (NCBI taxonomy): domain Eukaryota; kingdom Metazoa; phylum Arthropoda; class Insecta; order Coleoptera; family Staphylinidae; genus Ontholestes; species Ontholestes murinus. Next base: position 59,366,128 of record OZ018396.1, read on the forward strand.
AATTCAAATATCTCTACCCCACCCTCCAATCATTACAACATGTGAAAGGTTAATATAAAATATTTAAATAGAAAACATAATAAAATTAATTTTAACCAGTTTCAAATTTAGGAATAGAAATATCTGAAGTAGAATCTATATTTAGAAATGAATGTACAAATTTGAGTTGAAATAGTTAATTAACCTACTGACTATAACTCAAAATTTAATGTGTTTTACTGATTTTCAATGATTATTATCTAATGAAGATGTGGTTAATTTTAAGTGCAGAATCTCGATTTACATATTTTGTATAATAAAATTACACTGTTATCATACAGCAATGTCGACATGCAAGATAAAAAGTTCGTTTACTACAATCTGTTAGATAAGTATATCTCCTGTCTGGTTAATCAAGTTTTAATTCGTGCATTTCTTTACATGAAATTTAATTATAGCAACGCTATTATAATTTTTTTAATTCTTACAATATGTACTGTTTTACAGCCTCTAGGTGTACCTGGACGAGTGCTCGTGGGGGAAGGAGTGCTAACAAAAATGTGCAGAAAGAAACCAAAAGCTCGCCAGTTCTTTTTGTTCAATGACATACTCGTGTACGGCAATATAGTTATAAATAAGAAGAAATATAATAAGCAGCACATCATTCCATTAGAGGAAGTCAAATTAGAAAGTCTAGAAGACGACGCACGTAAGTACAAACATACGTTTTCATAATAATTAATTTGTAATTGTTTTGGGCATTGTCAGAGGATAACTGTGCCATTGTTGTTCATAGTTGAAAAAGTAGTTTGATCATTGTATTTGAAAAGAATTGTAAAATATATATAGTGCTCTAACCATTTTTCGTTCAATAACTATATATAAAAAAAATACAATTAATACTATTCTTATTTACTAAAAAAAAAAAAACATTATAACATATACAAACATATATAATTTTTTTTTAATCGAATGTGTGTGATTGAATAAATTATTTTAAATCACCATGAAATATTGTAGAGTTTTAAAAATATTTGTTAAGTGACCAGATAAAATCCAGTCTAAGTGTTCTTCGACTCTAGTTCCACCAACTGAATGGTTTGAGGTGTAGGTTTATGTACTTTTTGTTCAACAAAGAACAAGTGTTTACACAACTATATCTAAGTCTTTTCAAATACCGCCAAAATGCGTCCTCTTCCTTTTAAGGAACACGCAATAATTTAAATAAGTACGTAAACAATATTTTTATTATTATCTCTACTAATCATTGAGGTTTGGGTGATGTTGGTTTTCTATAAGATGACTAATTTCGCAGGAATTAAATGGGAAACAAATGAATGAATAACATTAATTGATGACACAATTACTGTTTTAAAACATGATGATAAATGCATTCTGATTTGTTGGTTTTGTTTAAAATTCTGATTCATTTAAAATCCATTATAAATAAAAATTAAGTTGCTCTATAACTATATAAAATCCTTAATTCATGTAATGTATTTTCTGTTAACTTTACAATTCCGCAAATGTTTTCCTTTTTATTTAGAATATCATAATGGTTGGCTAATAAGAACCGCTTCGAAGTCGTTTGCAGTGTACGCCGCAACGCAAATAGAGAAAAAGGAATGGATGGCGCATATAAACAAATGCATCGAAGATTTGCTCAGGAAGAGCGGAAAGAAAGCGGCTGAGGTCCATGCCGCCGTGTGGGTGCCGGACGGCGAGGCCACGACGTGTATGCACTGCAAAAAGACTCAATTTACATTAATTAATAGAAGAGTAAGTTCACGCCACCGAAACTAGTACATACGTGATAATAAAAAATACTCTATTACAGCATCATTGCCGCAAATGCGGAGATGTCGTTTGCGGCCCATGTTCAAATAAACGTTATTTATTGCCAAATCAAAGTTCCAAGCCACTACGGGTGTGTATTCGTTGCTACGACTTACTGACGGCTATTAAATCTCAGAACAATGACAATTCAAGAGGTAACTACTATAAAATAAATAATTCAACGATTTTTAAATTTATTCTTTCAGCAAATGCTGATACATCAGGTGAAGACGATTCGGATGATGAAGAGGACGCCAACAAGGCACCTGATGCTCATGACTTGGTAATGCTAAATAATATTATTTTTTTTAAATTAATTAACATTTATTCTTTTTAGCCAAAATTTTATGGAGATGAGAAAAACGAATAAATCAGAATTGAAATTAGGCTGATGTTACGAGAGGTAACATAGATCATAGATATTATAAACAGGGTGCACTCAATAAAATGTATATATTAAGTAAATTAAAGCACACTTGCCTTCCAGTATAAGAACGAATTAAAGAAAAATCCAAAACATCTGTTGTAAATAACATTGAATGAATCAAAGCTGTAAATAATAAGTCAAAAATTCTGTATATTTGTACAAAAACTCTCGATCGTGCTGCTATGTAATAAATGAGAAATCAGCACCCTGTTTTATAATAAGCTAATTTCGAAATAACATAGACCAAAATTGTTTGCAATACATTAATAATGGAGTGATAAAGTAAGATTTAAGGATAAAAATGGCTTCTTTGGAATTGTCAATTATTTAGAAACGAGTTTAATGCAAATGAATATATTTTTATAAGACTTAGATTATACGAGATTTTTAAGATCTGTAAAGACTTGTTTTGCTGTTGCTTAGTTTATAAACTTATGTACATTATATGTAATCAATTTCTTGGGTCACATTTTGATAAAACCAGGTTCATAGGGTTTTGTCATATTTAGATTTAGTTTCATATAATTATTATACTAATTATGTTTATTTACAGTAAAAGTCTAACTTTGTAAATTTATACGCTTACCAGTAAATGTACACTTTTGCTAAGAATGAGAGTTAAAATGATTTGATTTTCAACTGAAGGCCAGGAAAAAAAAGGAACTAATAGTTTATTTTAAAGGTTTTCACAAAATTTGTATCTTTATAATAAATTTAAAATAACACTAAAAGTCAAATTAAATTAATAAAATCTTATTTTTTGGCTAGAGGGATTTTACACAGCATTATAATAACTTTGCATTAATTTCTTATTTACTAAAAACGATTCTGTTGCAGTCTATATATACAGTGTATAGAATTACTGGGAATACTAAGTATATTTATGTTGTTAATAAATATTTCAATTGTTAGTAAATGTTTATACTGACTGGTAAGACAATAGTGTACACTTTTACTGATCGATATTTTTTTGTAAAGAAACTCGACTGCCAAGAAATTTATTGAAACAATACGTTTCATTCAATTGAATTTATTTAAATAGTTGGAATGTTATGAATAAATTAAATTAAATTTTGTTTGGTTGAACTGTTTGAATAAATCCAATTTATTTGATTGTTGTAATTGTTATATTTGCTTATGTTTGCTTTCATTTAATACTGAAAATTATTCTTTAGCGAGGATTTACATTTATAGAAACATCACGTGGTATGAATCTACATTATGTTAATTGTTATATAATATAATTTATGATATATGTATATATATTCTTCACTGATTTATTATTATTATTACTAGAGGTCTAAATATTTGTATGTGTTGAAAAATGTAAATGATTTTAATAACATTATTTTATAACTGAAAAATAAATATGTTTCTTTTATATCTTAAAACATCTTTTTATTAATTCAGTAAAATTATGTAAATATAAAAAAAAAAAAACATGTAAATTTTGTTTTGAAATTAAAATACTTGATATATCAGTCTTTCCTAAGTGCATAGTAGATATCGTCAGCGCTTACATTTAATATTAGTCTCTGGTGAATGTCATTTGATTTTTGGTCAGTTAATAAAAGTCTTGATGATCCTAATCTGGAAACAGCGGCGAGGGCCAATGTTACCGAAACCATTTGGAAACCATCAATGGCGGATACCGAACCCAACATGGTATAAACATCGGCGAATGTGGTTTCATCAACACCTGTCCGCTCAACCTGAAAAATAGAAAAAAAATCATCTTATTAACTTATGAATTCTTTATAAATATATTACAAGCAAAAATAACAAAGTTATAAACAATATATCAATATAGACATGTATTATATGTAATATTTACCTCAGCAACAACAGATTGTAATATTAATTGTTCCAATCGAGAACATCTTTTTATAGCACGAACTTTTGGTTGTGTTATCATTGCATTAAGGGCTTCATTTACATGTCCCATAGAAACTAGGGTCCTTGGACCTTCTGCTTCTGCAATTTCTGCTGCTCTCCTGCAAATGTCTAAAGCCCTCCTAGCATCACCAGAAACGGATGCAACTTTCCTAAAAAATCCAATATTAGAAACTTAAAACAAACACATGTGGCATCACATCAATCATACCTAGCAACCAGTTGTATTGCATCTGGATTAAATGCATTTGTACCCATCAAACGTCTCATTACAATTTCTTGCAGTTGCTTATGTGTATAAGCCTGGAATGTAAGCCTCGTTAAACCTAGTCTACTTGTTACTCTTCCCATCAATAATCTGTAATATTTTCAAACAATTTTGTTGTAATAAATTAGTTTTTACCTATTCCAACTATTTTTTAAACTGATAGTATTTTCTATATGCAAAATACTAACTCGTATACAAAATATTTAAATTTTAAAAAGATAAAAATAAAATTAATATAAAAGGGTACTAACCGTTCAGGTAAATCCATTGTATTGGCAATTGTTATCACAATCAATTGAGCTGTTGCTTTTGTTGGCCAATCCAGCAAATTATAAACAACATCTTGTCGCTTTGTACATAAAATGTCCAATTCATCGACTAACATCACAATAGCTTGATTAGTGTTTTTCTTCGAACTCTTGGTGAAGCGAGTATCTAGCATAGTCTGCGCTTGCTCCCAAGCCACTGTTTTACCAGTTAATTGCTTCAAAATCTAATAAAAAAATTAAAATATTGAATTACATTAAAATAATCAATTAAATAATTTCATTCAATAAATACTTTAGCAATAATGTTGATAAGCATTAAATATAATTTTTTGATAAAATTACATCTTTTTATTATACTATGGGTATAAGACTAATATAGAAAAAAAGTTTTTGTCTTCATTTGTCAATGCAAAGTTATCAAAACGAGTTTAAATTAAATTTTTGTACTGTAGAACATTTCTTGCTGCACTTTTCTGTTAGCAAACCTGAAGGGAAGTATTTGTGACTTCAATGTTTATATATAATGTGAGAACAAAGTTTACAAGCAGTTGCAACTTCCTGTCTCAAGCGGCATTTAACAAACAACTTTTTTATATTATGTATGCTTATAGCCTTTTTTTGAGATAACATATTAGTTTAAAACTTATTGTAATGGAATATGCTTAACTACAGCTTACCTCAACATAAGATTGTCTTGGTTCAGTAAGTCTCATACCATTAATACTAACAAAGGTAAAATCTGGTAATTCTCTATTAGAAACCATTTGTTGTAAATTTCTTATAACCTCTGTAACAGTTGCAGTTTTCCCTGTTCCTGGTACACCAGATACATACATACATCTGAAAATATTTATCAATTCAAAATCAGATGCATTTTTCAAAAAATAAAATTTAAGTAATTTAAATAAATTAGAATACATTTTGTTAAGTCATGTTTTCTAATAGTTATCATTTAATTTCTAACTAATTATAAATTGCACATACCCTCCACAACCGTCCAATAATTTTCCTTGAACAAAACTCAAAATATCGGCAAACTCCTTTTCCCTGCAAGGCAAAGCATCAGGCACATAGGACACATGTAACTTTTCCCTAGCTTTATTTAACGGAGTGCCTTCGGATTTAACCGCTGTTTTTCTGCACTGCATTGACGGTGTTATTACACCTTCCCTAATCAACTTTAACTTAATAGTTGGAGTATTTTTAGGTGTCTTGGCTACAATTTCCTTGGGTCCCTTCTTTGGAGTGGTGTATATATCTCTGTATTTGCTAGGAGTGATATTTGCTCGTTTTCTTGGTGAAGGTATGCTACTTTCACTATCCTCTGAAAGTTTTCTAGTTCTCATCCTCGTGCTTGGAGACATGCTTGGAGTACCGCTGTTGTCTGATAATTTCCTAGTTCTACTTCGTACGGTTGGTGTTACATTTTCAGTATTGTTATCTAATAGTTTTTTATTTTTAGTTTTTGTGCTTGGTGTTGTTACGTCCACACTGCTATCCTCTGATAATTTTCTAGTTCGTGTTCTTTTACCTGGTGTTGTGTTAATATCATCATCTAAATCATACTGCTTATTTGGTAGTGATCCTTTAGCACATACAATTTTAATTTCACTCGTTCGATAGATTTTTAATGGAAACAATATTTTATTAATTTCATCTATACAATCATCATCACTGTCTCGTTGATTCCTTCTTGTTGTTCTAGGTGTTTTAACAGTGTTATTTTCATTGTATTTTTTAGACCTGGGAGTACGAGTTTTATTTGGAATTTCACTATCAGTATATCTAACCGGTTTTCCTGGAGTACGTTTGGGACGGCTTTTAACTTCAGGATTTCCAGAAATTTTTTTTGTAGGACTAGAGATTTTACAGTCATCATCAAAAGTTACACTTACTGAACGTGTCCTTTTACTTGGGGTTTTTTGTACTACTTCCTCTTTGTCATCTATTACAACAATTTCATCAGAGTCATAACTTTGCAACCTTTGTTTTCGAGGTGTTGTCTTATCGGGAAATATATATTCAGAGTAATTTTTTATACATTTTGGTCTGCTAGACCGACGTAATTCAATATTATTTTGTTTATTTTTGGCTCTTCTGGGTCTATCAATAATACCCGTTACACCCTCATCTTCCTTAATTAATTTATCATCGATAAACAAATCATTTAACTTTTGAAGGTCTTTATAACAACTGTCATCTTCCTTAACACATTCATCATTATTCAATAACTTTTTAACACATTTATCATCATCAGTGCAGTTATCACTATTTAACAACTGCTTTACATAATCATCTTCTAATCTATCTAAAACAACTTTAGGTTCTTTAACATTAATAAAATTATCATCTGAATCAACATCTTTGAACTTTTCTAATAAAACACTCGAGTCTATTTTCTGAACATCAGACAACTTCAATTTAATCCTTATTGGTTTATCACTGTCAACAATATTTTCTACGATTGAATAATTTAAAACAGGTGTCTCACTTTGTGAATTAGGCGTGTTATTAAAGGACTCATTCAAATTCCTTTTCGCTCTGTTCGGTGTTAAAATCACATTTACAGTTTTCAATGGTGACGTTTTAACTGTTTTGTTTACACTCTTTACACCTGATGGCTTATTATTTTCGTCATTCGCCTTCTTCTTTATTTTGTGACCTTTCGGAGTTGACTCTATGGCATTTAATTCCATCAGCTCTTTTGTGCTAATGCCATTGAAAATCGGTACCAGTTTATTCTTTTTTATCTTGTACCGACAAGAAAAGTAATTTGTGGGATTTAATTTCATCTCTTGGACCAAATAAACTGGATCATCTATGTGAGCGTAAATTAATGTGCATTTTTGTAAAATATCCTCCAGGGATATGAACGTATCTGTATTCCTTAAATCTTCCACAACCTGCATTATTAAAATTAATTATTAAATTATTAAATAGACAAGTATTTAATATTTATATTTTCTAGCTAACAATAATTTAATTAATTAAAGTAATTCATTTTATATTTAAAATGAATAACATTAATAATAAACTTGATTTAGCACTTTTGCTATATTAAAATATAGGTATAAAATTGATAACAATTTCTCCTATTAAAATAATACCACTTAAACTAAAAAAATATGAAATGTGCTATACTTATTTTAATAAAAATGGAATGTAAAAAGAGTGTAAAAAGTGTAACAATAAACTCATAATGTTATTTATTGACATTATTACATTAAATATTCAAATGTATTGCATAAGTTTAAAAATAACGAATGCACACTATTTCGAATACCTTACCTCATTATCTGTGTCATAATTTATATCGGCTGTGTAAATTTTTGGCAAATCAGCGGCTTTTGTGTACCACTTAACAATTCCTCTGTGTTTTGCTTGCATGTGCCAACTTGCCCTCGATTCGTATATGCACAGCAATTTAGCCAATTTAGTTCCTGATATTGTCTTTAATAAAATAATGTCATTGATTTGATAAGAAACTCCATTGTATGTGAAGGCTCTGCAAAAATGAAATATGTGAAAAGATATTTACTGAAGGTTTTAACATTCATATTATAGACAGAATAAAAGCCAAGATTAGAATTAAGAAACAAAATATTGTAAAATAGATGTTTTTTATTAGAAAAACATTAAAAGAAACAGTTACTTTTTCATAAAAGTTTAAAAAACAAATGTTATTCTTTTTCAGTTATATATTGAATCAATTTCTATTTTCTATTCATATCACAAATGTATGTATGTTTCTGCAGGTAGATAAATGTTTATTACCTCTAAAATATTCGTTTTTTAGCACAGGTAATAGAATAATCATTTTTGCTTCCCTAAAAACAACCTACAATGGTAATATGTGCTTGTGCAGTTAAATAAGAAGGCCCATTATAAGCTGTAGAGTGAAAAAAAAACAATAAATTAAAATATACTTTATATACTGCCTCATAAAGCTCAATGGTCCTGCATACTATCTATATGAACTGATAACAAATGTAAGAATGCTTTAAGATAACAGACTCAATTAACTTATGTTGATTACAATAAAATAGGGTTTGAAAAATGTGTAAGTGTAATATACAACAGAATTTTAGGTTACTTGAATCACAAAATGTATTATTTTTATAAATATGATTTAAAAATAATAAATTGCAGAGATAACAAATGTATTAATTTCAATCAATATTTTTATACTTTCAAGGAGAATACATTATTGTGTATAGATCATTAAAAGTGCGTTTTCGATAAATTAGGTTTTAATAGTTTGCTAATTAGTCATCGGAAAGGCATTTCTATCCCTAGATCAATCTATGTCCAATAAGTCTTATTATAACAGAATAATGGATAGTGTCAGGTTTAAAGCATTTATAAGTTATAAAATACTGCTGATTTTTATTTCTACATATACTTTATATTTTATTAAAATTTTTACTTGTATTTTAGGGGTTGTAAAGTGTAAATGGCTGAACCTCTCATTATGAAAATACTTACGTGTAAAACGTGTTATTTTCATTATCTTGTTCAACATCGTAGCACTTCACTGGGTCACCATTCCAGAAAAACTCGCTTTTAATTAAATTAACCATTTTAAAATCTAACTTAAACTCTCACAAAAAAGAACTCAACGGACATAACAACTAAAATGACAACTGTTGCCGTTTTTGGCGCGCAAAGGCAACGTGCTATCGTGTCTTACATCGACAAAGCAATATATCGAATTACTGCCAATTTAATAAAAAAATAATAACCACTGTCCAAATGCTTAAAATAAATAATTAATTACTAAAAGTTGTATTCTTATTGACTTTTAATTATTTATATTTAAAGCTGTACGTTACTATAAAACTAGCGTAGTAAATGATGAATTTTTAAATTTAGCCTGTAATTATTAATAGTAATTCAATACATTTTGCCAACATAAAATTTTGTTGAATTAATTAAGTACCTAGTTTATTTATAACAATTAAATCGTAAATCAGCCTAAAACATTGCTTTAAAAGTCATTTAAGGTTTTAAACATTTATTATTTTATATTATAATTATTGCATTCAATTAGTTTATTGACGTAAACTGACAAACCTATTTTTCCTTCAGTCAAAATGGATATTGATAGCGAAAGTACGGCGACATCAATTGACGAAAATACGGAGAATTTCTTGGATAACCCAACGAGGGATACCCTAGCAGAGGGTTTGATGGGTTTAATTAAACCCACCGCAGATCAACTAGATGATAGAGTTCGAGCGGCTAGGTTAGAATATTGTTTTTGTCGTTAACATCAAATGTATAGTACAAATATAAGTTTAATTATAAAATTTTTCTCTAATCATTAGATCTTTTTGCTGAAGTTTATTTTTATTTACTAAAACTTCTCAGTGTGCTTAAATAATGACAATATTTATTGAAGGGTTAAATTTAATTATATGAATGTAAATAAATGAGGTGATTTTATTTTCCAGAATATCGCAATTGGAACTTAAACAGTGCATCGAATTCTTATTGGAGGAAATTAGAAAGGTGTCAGAGTCACAGAAAACGAACGTCGATTTGGAATTATACGTTAAGAAATTAATCAGCGCCAAACACAGGATAACAGTGGTCACCAACATTCTGCAGAATACACAAGAACGTTTGAATAAAGTACACCAATCCATCGAGCGCGAGTCTGCAAAGAAGAAAGCTTGTTTGGAATCATCCGCGGAGGCGTCTAAATAAAATGAACAGCATAACAACAGCAAAATATGATTTAAAACCGTTCACCGATGTATATGAGCCCAGTGAGGATACTTTTCTCTTTCTGGATGCATTAGAATGTGAACTCGGTTTTCTGCTGGACATGAAACCTAAATGCATCATTGAGATCGGTTCTGGAAGTGGAGTTATAATCACATCTATAGCCATGAAATTAAATAACTGCATATTTTTCACCACAGACATTAATTATAGTGCGTGTCGAGCTACTATGCATACTGCTTCATTAAATAATGTAACGATTCTACCCGCTTGTATGGATTTATTATCGTTTTTTAAGCCACACTTATTTGATGTTATACTATTCAACCCACCTTACGTTGTGAGTACCTCTGAGGAATTATTGGGTAATGGGCTGAATCGTGCTTGGGCAGGCGGAAAAGATGGCAGAGAGGTTATTGACAAGTTGTTACCACTTATTTCAAAAATGTTGAGTTCTAAAGGTGTATTTTATTTATTGTTATTGAAGGAAAATAAGCCTGAAGAAGTTATAAAAATATTATCCGATCAATATTTCAAACATAGCGTTGTTACAGAAAAGAAGATACTCGGTGAATATTTGTATGTAATTAAATTTTTTAAATAAATATTGTTTTCATAAAAATTTAATGTTCTCTATCTACATTTATTGATCATCGATGTGGATGATGAGTCCATAAAGTTGTCTCAACTAATTCGAAAATTTTATTTGGTCATTACAATTATAAAAAAACCTGATTTTCTCAGTATAAATTTTAGTACCAAGTACAAAATATGTGCAAAGAAAATTGCTGACATAAAGAATTAAATTAAAATGCTGTTAAATATGAATGCATAAATTAAGTATTATGTAATGTTAAATATTATAGGTATTAAATATAACTATTTATCAAATAAAAGTTTATTTCTACAAAAATACAAAGTGATAACATTGTTTTATAGAAAAAGAGTTTGTTCATGTCGGCTATTAATCTGAATATATATTAAAATCTTATTTAAAAAAAACGATAAACTAAATACATAAATATCAAATTTCTTTACAAAAATAAATTTAAAATTTGAAAATATGGCAAAAGAGCAATACCGGTCATAAAAGGCAACCACACACACAGTCATTAAAAATAAATAAATAAATAAATATTACGTCATGTAAATTAGGTAGTTTTCAGTCCCAAAGTACTTTTTGGCAAAGATTTTTCCCATCTCCGAGGGCGCACTAAGAGCGATGTCCTGTTTCTGCAGTATCATCCCGAAGGCGAAGTTCGTGCGCAACACGTTTACAAGCGCTGTAGCAATTCCTTTCTTTCTGTAGTTCGGCGAAACCCAAATCCGCGAGATGCCGCATTTGATGTGGTAACTTTCTTCAGAGCAGATGTCGACTGTATTTGATTCCAACATTTTGTAGGCTGTACTTTTTTGTTCGGCCATTAAACAACCAACAATTTGTTTGTTCTTTATATACAGATAAATCTAAGAGACAAAAATAATTACACATGATATGTTTTTATAACAAGTAATCAATTATGAATTATAATTTACATACCTGATAATGATCAATTGCGAAAAGTTGTTCGTAATATCCCAAATCTCTATTAATGACATCTGTTAGATCCTTTATTTTCTTCCACCACATCTTCGAATCACCTGGGACAATTTTGATGATTCTTCCATCTATGAAGCTAGCTACCACTCTTTCATTCTTCCAACCCTAATAATTAAATTGCATTAATAAAAATTATTATAAAGAAAAATGTAAATAACTCCTACTATTTTATTTAATAATATTTTAACAAATGTTCTTCAAATCTTTTTGCTTGTTGTTATTTACGTTTTTATTAAATTATCATTTTCACTACATTAGAATTCTATTTAGCAATATTTATCATAAATGTGATGGGAACAGTTTAAACATACCGATACTCCTTAGATGTTGCTTCTGGCAAATCAAAACCTAGGCCAAACAAGTTCTTTTAACAGGAAGATAAAATTGAACCCAAAACTTATTAGAAAATTCACTTTAAAGGCTATTTGTATGAAGGTTTAATACAAATAAATATAGACTCGTAATAATAATCTAATAATTATGTAGAAAGAGCTGGAAACTTTTTATAATTGTAGAAAATAAATAGTGACATAGATTGAAAATGTATTATCCAGCATAGTTTTTTAAAACTATGGAAATAACTCTCCTGGTTAGCAGAAAAATTAATTTATTTATAGAGCTTTTATTGCTCCTTATATATTTTTATAATCACCTTCATATGAAATTTAAATGTAATCAAATTTAATCATATTATTGTTGCAAAAAACTTCATAACGGTAACTTGTATAATATATATATATGTAAATAATGTAATAATAAATTTAACTTACAATAAACTTAAGGACCCGTGTTGCATTATGGTAATTCAAGTGCATGAGCTCATCGGTAGGATCTCCCATGTGGTAAACAACCTCACATTCAGTGCACTGAGTCATTCCGAACTTCTTTTGTCCAGCATCCAGGAACAGCTGATCGTCTGGTAAACTTTTCCACTTTTTCCCTGTCTTCACCTCAGCACTCTTTGCTTTAAGGACAGGTTTATTCCCACCACAGAAAATCGGAAACAACTTCTGTTGCTCCATCTCTACGGAAGAATTATGAGTTGAAGCATCACATCCAGAAATATTTTCGAGTAACGGATTAATGTTAAGTTTCGCCCGCTTTGGACTGTTGAGTGCAAGACCAGAGGCCATGTCACACATTTGAGATGTCGGTGACAAGATTAACTCTTCCTTTTCCAAAGGGGTCGGCTTCAAACTTTTAGTGTTGTCCTTATCCAAATCTTTCTCAAGAACATTTAAAAGATTATCAATGTTTGCTTTCACGTTCATTTCACTAGCAACATTTAAATCATCTAGGGGGGATCTAATAATCGAATTTATAACTGCAGACTTATTAGTGTTTCTTGTACGAGGTACATTTAAATCGTCACGCGGAGGCGTTATGTTTGAATGTACATCTGTCTTGTTTGAGTTATTTGTACTAAATGGTTGTTTACGTTTTAATAATTTAAGTTTTCCATCCTCTAAGTTGATTTTAATATTTTTATTTAAAGTCACTACACCATTACTTCGTTTAGATTTAAAAAACCTTTTATTTGAAACTGTTGATTCGTCATCTGTCACATCCATATTTTCCTTATCATCTTGGTGCTTTGCTGGTGAAGTTTTGGATTCCTCAATTTTTTTAATTTGTTTATTAAGACTTTCAGCCTTTAAAGAAGCGATCTCATTAAGATATCCATTTAAAACAGAGTTATCCAATATATTCAAAGTTGCTTTAATTATGAGATCTTTGTTGGCCTTCTTTTGTTTAGGTTTTTTAATTTTATGCATTACACCAGCATTTATTTGCCCATATCTCCGTTTTGACTTCCTTTTGTTACACAGATATAAAGCTGACTGTTTCCGTTTTGCGACTTTAACAGAAGATGGAACCATTTGTTGATGTTTCTCATGTTTCACAGTCAGTTTTGGGTAGAATGATCTTGTCGGTAAAGAAATATCAATATCAGGAAATAGTGCTGTTCTCACTTTAGACTTATTCACTGTAATATCAATTTTGGGATTTTTAGCTTTAGGGGAAGTGTGTTTGCTATTTTCATCCATTATAACTGTTGTGTCCTGCAGCTTTCTCTTCTGATTCTTAGCATTAATTTTAATGGTGGATGTGTCGTTTGGAGTTTTCAAAGTTGATGTTGGGGATTTCCCTAAAGGAGTTAAAGGCATTAGCTTTGGCGAATATAATATGGGAGAAGATATGAGGGTGTGAAGTGGGCTTAAGCATAATGGAGACATGTTTGATTCTGAGCCGAGATGAACACTTTTCGTCGGGGAAATTCCTATGCTTTCCTCTCCGTCCTTATCGAGTAAAATGTAATCGTGCAGATTGTGTTTAAAAAAACTACAATTATTTCCGCTCATTTCTGATTCCAAATTATCCAGAGCTTGGATATCTGAAAAGTTCGAGTTAGAGTCACTCGAGTACAGAGGACTCATGCGGCCCAGATCGTCACATTCTGGTTCTGAGGCAGCTGGGAAGAGAGCTTTTCTCCTCGTCGTGATCTTTTCCGTGTGTATGTATTTTGTCGGTTTGGATGCCGTCGCTTGATCTTGTGTAGACATTGTTAAACTGAAAAAACTGTTGTTTCACTCAGATTCGTTAAAGTGGTGATTAATTTCTAAAAACCATCATGCACAGTATTTAACTTGTCTATTTAGTAAACTAAATACAATAAAAATACTTGAAGCTGACAAAAATACATTTACTAGTCTATTTATTTTTAAAGAAGCAGCAAATTTGAAGTGTTTCAATTGTAGAATGTGAAATTATATTAACTCATTTCTTGTGTTATAGAAGAACTATAAGTTTATAGTCAAAATTGTAGACAGAATTTTTCAAATATACAGTTGGTAAAAAAAAAAATTAAGGTGTTTCCTCAAATGCTTTTTCAAAATGTACCACCAAGTAAATAGTTCAAGAATTCAAAGAACTTTTATATTTATTAAGATTTCCATTTTTTCTATCACTAAATCGAAAAGTTCTTTAATATCAAAGTATCTGAATTACTTCAATTCATCATCATTCAATTATGAAGTAGTATGTAATAAATAAATGTCACAAAGATAATAATTTTAAACGTGTTTAAATTTATTATATGCAATAAAATCAAAATTAGAATAAAGGCAGGGTTTTGTTTTTACTATTAACTTGTCATTATGTAGAATATTGTTAAAGATGTAATTATTCACTTTAAACTATATATTTTATAAGTGCTTCTATTTTAGTGCAAAATATTAACATGCATAAATTTTTTATATGAATTAACATTTTCTACATATAACTATTACACCACTAAAATCAACCAAGTTGGACTGAATTAGTTATTGCTAAGCGTTTCTAACTTATGTTGCAATAAGTACACTAATGAAAAATCAGCTGTGTGCAATAACCAAATGTCCAGGCCAAGCCAAAGCAAATAGTAATAATCTAAAACTCTAAATTTATAAAACCAATAAACCTGCATTCAGTGCTTAAATTATTTACAAAAAGTTATAGTTTAATGTAACAATCGCATAGTTTTTGGAAAAAAAAGAATGCATAAACAAACGAACCATAACCTCAACAACTAATAAAAAGTCTCTAGCTGAAAACTTACTAATTAAATGTAGGACACTTACTTGGTATAAAATATTATCAGGTTGATAAAATACAGATAGAGTTAAAATAGTTATTAAAACACTTTAAAATCTCTCATATGGACCGGTTGTACAGGAGGCAAACAAAACATTCGTTATCATCTGGTGGATTTACCGCCGGCGCGTACTTCTGCGGCTTCACGTGACCTCCAATCTCGTTTACCATTGGCCTAAATCGCGGATGACGTCCTACATTCTTTTGTTTTGGAAACAGCCGTTGCAACGTTGCCGCCTTTTATGTAAATACAGTTCGTGCACATGAAATATTTATAAACTTAAAAAAACAAAATATCAATTTGAAACTTTTTAAAATCACTTGTTAATTAGTATTATACCTCTGAAACTATTGAACGATGGTGAATTACGGAATAAAATGGTTTTTGAGACGAATATGTTGTTAAAAAAAATTCTGTAATATAAAAATGACCCAGAAATAACTAAATTAATAAAAACAATATGAAAGTCTTACCTCTTACTTGAAGATAGTGTTTTGAACAATTTAAAATAAAAATTTACTTCTGGTCTAGAGTAAGTTTAGTTTTTATAACTGCAAATTATCCAATTAAAACCGCATTTAAGAATGAAATGGAATCATTTATTTAGTTGTATAAATTAAGAAGTAATAATTATACTATAATTTAAAATTATACAATGATATTACTATTACAGTAATTTTAAAACTTTTTATTACAATTATTGAGATTTGTATATTTTAAATATAATTTAAAAATTTTAATTTATTTTAAATCTTAATAATAGAATTATATGCGGATCAAATATTATCCTTATATCACTACATATTGATTAATTTGGCAACTCTGTCATGTAAATAAAATTGAAATGAATAGCTGAAGTATTATTTTTCCTTAAAATTAAACTTAAAAATTTAAACTATAAAATTCAATTACCGGATTAAAAATTAAAACATAATACATCATTTATTCGAAATTTTAAAATATTAATTTTCTGAATAAAATAAGAAACAATTTTTACAGTTGGTATCCCTGGTCTCACGAGCGTAGTCGGCGCTTGCGTTCTCTTTCGCCTTTTCCTTCTTTTTGTCAAAGACTCGACAAGGTACACGTTTTGTTAGCAATTTTAGTTGTTTAAATGTGAAATACATATATAAAACGTCTGGATATTGGGAAAATAAGAGTTTGTGCTTGTTAATAAAAGCCTGTATCTGCGTTCGGATAATATCCGCCGCGTCGATGGACTAAAGTTTTTGTGATAATTTAAGATTGAAACTTCAGTGTATTTTGTTAGGTTAACTTTACGGTATTGTGTTGTTTTCAATATGCGGGATCAACTGTAAAAGTTTACGATTCTTAAATTATTTGCTCCGTCTATTCGCGGATTGATTATTTAATAGTTTTTATCTTGTCCAAATTAGTTTTCGTAATTTTCTGTTGGGGTGTTGTGAAGTGTTTGTTAAGGGTTGACATCTATTTACATGTGTTTATTATTTCAGATGTCGTCGAAGATTATAAAGCCTGGAGGCGCAGAGCCAGATAGCTTTGAGACCCAAGTGGCTCAAGCCCTTTTGGAGCTTGAAATGAACTCCGATTTGAAGGCACAGCTTAGGGAACTTCACATTACGAAGGCTAGGGAAATTGAGCTGAATAATAAAAAGGTACGATATTGTTTTTATGTGCTACGCATTTATTTTAAGTTTTTATTTAAAAGAAACAATAAATGTTAAATTGAATAATTTAGAAGCATTATTACATTTTTTAATTACTGAAAGAAACTCTTCTCATTATTAACCTGCAGGTGTACAATTACATATATTTATTTTAATAAAATTAGTGTGGTTATGTTGCTTCAAATTTGCAAGACTTGCATATAATGTTTTTGCACTTTCATTACCGACAAAAGCACGATATGCCCTAACTGGCATGTGTAATTTTTGCTTACAATTATTTTAGTAATAAAATAATGTTTACTAGAATACATTTTGTTTTGAGTTATGTGAACATTAATTTGAATAAATGAAACCAATTATTTTCTTTACTAGTTTATTTAAACTGCTAAATGTAAATTTCGCACATTTAGTAGACATTTTTGTTACAGCTTTATATATTTTTAAACCAATAATAAATAATATCAGATAGGAACAAATAAATTTGTAGATAATTAAATTAAATGAAACATTAGGAATTATTTTCTTCACTAGTTTATTGAAATTAATTTCAATAACTGTACATCTATAGGAACTGTCCAGTTATTGGATGACATTAAATAAATAAGCTAGTGAAGGAAAGAATTACCAATGTTTCATTAATTTATCTTCAAATTAATTTTTTTCTGTGTGATAATTTTTGTTTTAAAAAAATATTATATTCCTCACTATTCAAATATATTAAATATTCGATGATAGTGTCTAATGATGTGCTGGCTAAATGTAAAGGTGTTATAATTATTTCCTTCCACCTAATTGTACTTTTAATGTATTCTATGTTAAGATTAAAATAATAGCTTGTGAATTTTATCCTCTGTAGTACAAGGAGTTTGATCTGGTTCAGGTAGAATCTCCTTTACTGAGATAGCCAATCTTCCGCAGTACAATAAACAATTAGCAATTTAATTTAAAAAAAACAATTGCCTAAAATGGTTATTGTATTGACAAAAAAATTCACGTCTAAATATATTATGAACAAGTAATCTGAAAGTCTTTTCTGCTGTAATTTTTTTAAGGTATGGATATTATTAGCTTTATGTTAATGCTCTCACAAAAATGTTGATTTCCTTGAATAAATTGTTCAGTAAATGTCCGGCAACTTCATATTAAAACTAGGGGTTGTAAATTATGTTGATAGGGTTAAGTCGCCCAACAAGTACGGTAACTTGATGAAAGCTGTTACTTGATTTGAATATATAAATCTGAAATCTTATAATTAATTAATAAAACTTGTAATATTAGGGTTTCATCCAGTTAATTTTAACATTGATATCTACATACTACTCCAGCAATTTTAAATACTATCAGTTTACTTTAATTTATTTCAGTAAACTAGCAATGATACTATTTTCTATATTTCAATAAATATTTATACAATGAGGTCAAACAAATTTTTAACATCAAATTGGTGAATGCATTTACAGTACAGTAGTAATATTTTATTATTATACTATAAAAATTGTATTTTAAATTTGTAAACATCTTATTGTAAATTATTATAAAACAGTATGTAGTTTTTAAATAAATTGTATAGTATAACATTTACACAAAATGCTAAAATAAATATAACAATAATACAGTTGAAATAAATTAAAACATGCAAAATTATTATTATCATAATTATTTTCTGTGTTTGCACTTGCAGTCAAATTGGTTCACACATATGAATTGAAATTAATAACTACAAATATCAAATATATCAGCAAATCATTTCAAGTATTCAAATTGGTTTAATCTCATATATATATAAATTTTAAATGTGGAGTTAATTTTAATATTTATTTTCAGTCTATTATTATTTATGTGCCCAAACCCAAGTTGAAACAATTCCAAAAGATCCAGACCAGATTGGTCCGTGAATTGGAAAAGAAGTTCAGCGGAAAACACGTAGTATTCGTCGGCGAGAGGAAGATCCTTCCCAAGCCCACACGTAAGACCCGCACCAAGAACAAGCAGAAGCGTCCCCGCTCTCGTACCCTCACCTCTGTGTACGATGCCATCTTGGAAGATTTAGTGTATCCAGCTGAAATTGTGGGCAAACGCATCCGTGTAAAGTTGGACGGCTCCCAACTCATCAAGGTCCACCTTGATAAAAATCAACAAACGACAATTGAACATAAGGTAATTGTTTATTTATTAATGAACGACGAAAAAATCTCGAACACTGTGTTGGATTAATATTAATTGATTGTAATTGTTTTGTTTCAGGTGGATACATTCACGTCTGTTTATAAGAAACTGACTGGAAGGGAAGTTACGTTTGAGTTCCCAGAACACTATTTGTAATAAAATATTATTCAATAAATCCTTAATTGAATATTTTGCTTAATTTGTTTGTATGTCTTTACCCAATAACTTAAATACGTTTATTTAAACATTAATCTGTTTATAATGTTAAATTAAGTAAAGACATTAACTATTTTTGCAGGTTTATAATCGTATTATTCAATTCAAATTATAATTCTTTTAGTGACTAAATATTATCAAAATATTCTTAATTTAACCAGTAACTAAAATTGTAATGAATTTAGTAGGACATAAATTATTTCACTATTGAATTCAATACTTATTTTACTGAAAGTAAATACTAATTGCAATTTAAAATAAAACTCTTGGTTTGGTGGAATGTTTCATGAGAAATTAATCAATCAGAAAGTTGTTAACAAAAGTAACCGAAGTATTAAATTAAAGAAACAGCAAGCAAAACCAGATAATCTGAAATTAAGAATTAAAGAACATAACTTGATAAGTTTGAAAACAATTCAAACATTTTATACTTTGGTAAGAGTAGAGGTTATTACATAAATTAAAATCTCATATTTAATATAAATCTTTATTTAAAAAATAATAAGTAACATTAAATGCTTATAGAGATTCCAATAAAATACTAAAACTAATTTTTGAATGATGAGTGAACAAAAATGAAATGAGCGCTGTTAACATAAAACTGATCATTTTGGTCTACCTCGACCCCTACCACCAGTACTAGTTTTTCCACGTTTGTTTGGTGTGTTCTTTTTATTATCCACTTTGCGTTTAGCTGGTGACGAGCTGAGAACAGTGAAGAAACCATCGAGACGACCCTGCGTCGTGGTTCCTCTAGCCTTCATCAATTTTTTCACACCATTTCGTACCCTATCTTCATTAAACTGCTTGTCTCCACACAAGTATTTCACTAAGCCTTCTTCATCTGGATCAGTCCATTTCAACTAAAATAAAATATTAATTAAAAAAATATTAAACACAAAATTAACCTTATCGTCACTTACATCAATTAATTCCGGATCTGTAATTTCAGGTTCTACAAAGAGCTGCCTGGCGCCATCAAAATTCCAATTTTCAGGTGGAGAGAACTTTTTTGAATCGATATTTTCCAAAATCTTTTCTATAGATCTATGTTGTTTGATTAATTCCACAGCTTTTTTCATACCAATTCCTTTTATATGGTCTGTGTAGTCACAGCCCAATAATATACACAAGTCTATAAACTATAAAAATTTGATAATCAATAACTATTATTATGTAAATGCACAAATCAATCAATTGTGTACCTCTTTCTGGCTCAGTTCCAAACCTTCCAAAACTTTGCTGAGGTGGAATTCTTGAATGGGCATTTTTCTAGCCTCACTAAAAGTCATGTGCCTCAATAAAACGGATGAACCAAATGTTAGTGCATCCATATCCTCAGTTGCAGTCCCATACACTTTTCCAGCTTTAACCTTCATCAAATAAATATTTACATCAACACCATCATACAAAGAAAATAATTATATTGTTTAAATTATTTAATTTAGTAGTAGTATTTTTCTATACAATACATTTTGCATAATTCAAAGTATATATTTATCACCAAAGCTATTGATTATGTGAAAATCTATATTTCTTTAGAATTTTGCATAAAACATTAAGAAATTATTTTAGCTAAGATTGTAGTTGTTTTAATAAATAATTTTTTCTAGTTTTAACAATATTTATTGTTGTAAACTTATTAAATATTTTGTATTTTTAAATTAGTAGATAATTTTCATTATTGTTGAAAATATACTTACTAAAGCGGCACATTGTGCTTCTGCCTCGCATGGAGCATCAATATAAGGGACACCCATCAGGGCCAACAGTGTTTTGCAGTCCTCTGCATGTTGTTTCGTCACTTTGACCAACCTCCTATTAAACTTATCAATATCTGCTTGTTCCCCAGCTTCTGTTGCCTTATCCAATAACTTCTGGGCTTCCTCCCTTTTTTCTGCCCTTTTTGATAATTCACCAGATTTCATCTGTGGAGGTTTTCCATCGAAAACGTATACAGGCTTGATCCCGTTTTCCACCAACCTTATGGTTCTGTAGAATGTACCCATCAAGTGTGATGTTGTTTCACCATCCACTGATGTTAGTTGTGCTCCTTCACTTCTTACCGCAATTAGGAACTGGTACAAACACATGGACGCATCGAGAGCTATTTTACGACCTGAAAAGGGATTAATTTTAATAAATATATCTTATAAATTAAAAGTTAATACTAGTAAATTTAACTTGTATTAGGCATCTTTATTTAATTTGTATTTATAATGAGGTAATTTATTTATTTAAAAGATTAGCAAATATAAATTCTTATAATAATCTATTTTAGAAATAATGAAGTAAATGATACATTAATAAAATAAAATGGAAGTTGTTTGAGCATATTGCAATAGATAATAGAATAATTGGATCATATAAAAAATATTCCACAGTAAAAAAAGATATTTAAATTTAAAAACCGTTTATGATTCTAATAACCTTGTAAACGACTTTTAAAATACGTAATATATATTTCAGTATTATAGGTATCTAAATAAATAGTATCTCAATATTGATACAAAAACTTACTACATAGCATATAATCAACTCACACTTTTCATTCATACATACACAATTAATATTCAAATGGTCACATTCAATATAACAACATTTAAGTTATCATTCAGAATTTTAATGTTTATTGGAAAACTTGGCTATATTGAAAAGTTGGGTTTATTATTTTGGATATGTTAAATCATAAGTAGTTGTAAAGAACAATTTAAAAATCATCAATAAAACTGTTAACCTAAAAATGAAATTTATACTCACCGAAATAGTTCTTAATTTCAGATTCTTTTACAGCATGCGGGGCTATATCAACTATTACCTTGGATAAATTTAAAATACCCATGGTGAGTATTAAAAAAATAAAGCGTGGTAATTTAATGATATCCCCAAAGTGGAATGTCCTTTCGCGCTTAAAGAGAAGCCTGTGAAGTTGTATACGAAATGTACATTCAATTTAAAAAAAAAAAAACAGTTACACCAACATAAAAATTTGTTTACATTTAGTGCATTAATTCATTACTATTTTTAAGTTTTCAATACTATTAAATTAAAATGAATAAAATTAATTTTATCAATGAATTTCAAGTGGTAAGTTTTTCTTGCTATTAATTTATAATATTTATTCTTTTTTAAATGAAGAATAGCAAAACTTGAAGCTCCTAGTATCAATCCACAAAAATCAAACTTCTAGTATCAAGTTCGATATTTATTGCAAAAGTTATATAAATTAATTCTGATATATAAAATCTTACGATTTAATTTTTTCTTAAACAAAGTTAATGGGTTTGATAAAATTAAATGTCTCAAATTCAAACATTCTATACATGAATATACTTTTATTTTCCATACAATATAAAATACAATACATAAATAAGTTAATACATATATCTTTTAATTATTTTATGGACTGGAGAGCTTATTTACTACTTGTTTTAGGATATTATCTGTTGATTCAAATTTCTTCATATAGTAATCTTTGGTACGATTCTGTAACAGAGAATAACATAAATAGTTAAGCTGGAAATATTTTTAATTACTAGGATAAATTAATATTAACTAATGTGTATTCATTAAACATAATCTTACCATATATTTGAAATCGGCATGTCCATATTTTAAAGCTAATTGCCACAGATTAAGGATTAATGTGGGTATGGGTGTGTTCTGCACCACTTCCATTCTGTTAATAATGTTAATTGCTAGTCTAAGTGCTAAATTGGATTTTTGTGGCCCTGGGCCCAATTCCTTCAGTTTGTTCAATTGCTCTGTTAAAATTATGCTGCAAATCTTATTAATTTCAGCAATAAATTTGGGATCTGAACCATATAATGTATCATTACACTCAACTAAAAATATAAATTATATAATTATTAGTTGATTTATATACAATTAAATTTTACATTTTATTAAAGAACATTAATCTCCTAAAATAATTGTAACATATTGACTCCATTATTATGAAGTATTACAGCTTCATTCAATAAACAATTTATAGATTTCGTAACTAAATGAATATTATTTTTGCATCAATTCGAATAAATGTAAACACCTACCTTTATCCACATAGTATGGATACTTTTCTTGTGCCATTACAGACAGCATATCTAAAACATTCAAATACAAATCTGCACAGTGGTATGTCTGTTCCCAATTATAATTCTGTATAACATTTAAAAGGATTCTAGTGAGATTTAAAACTCCACGATCTGGGCTATCAGGCACCACTAACAGTGTAGATAAAAACTTTTTAATGTAGGTGCTTAGATATGCTTCATTAGTCCTAGATTGTTCTTCGGGATTCGATAATTCTGGAATCACCGAGAGTGCTGTCTTGAAAAATGCATCAGCTGAAACAATACATCTTTATTTATTATAATTTTATTTCCGTTTAGGGTTGATTAATTATTAAGCACTTTTGTATCTTTTCAAATGAGAAATAAATTACCTTGACCAAGACAATTATTAAACAGTGCCACTTGTCCGGATAACAAATACAGGTCCAACCTCGTTCGAACTGAAGCAATAGAAGGAATAGTAATAAAACAATAAGCAGCACACGCTCTCACAAAAGCACCGGTTTTTCTTGTGTGATGGCCATTTACTATTCCTCTTGTTGCAGTTGCTAATAAATTTGTGCACTAAAAAACGTAAAAATAAAAATCATGTTGGAAATTAAATAATATTTTTAGATATTTACTCACTTGGACAAGTTGACCTAAAACTGGATACAAATTACTCAAAGCACCTCTGGCTTCCACGTAAAAAGTCAGCTGTTGTTCAAAATCACGTCCGTAATTAATCTTCCTTATGATTCCACAGATAACGTCACTTATCTGCCTGTACTCATCATCAATAGTCATCGCATTTACAGAATCGTGTAATGTACTACACAAGAACATAAGTGTATTTATTATAACCGGATCACTGATAGAGTTTTCGTTTACGCATGCAGTTAAAACGGTTTTGCAGATTTCTGCTCTGATAGTTTCTTGTTGGAATAAGTCAATAAGGGGTAAGAAATTATCCTACAAATACTAACAGTAATAATCAACATAGAAAAAGTTGTTAATCGTTTACCATTGCTAATAAAGTTTCAATGTCTTGAGTATACATTACTATTTTCTCGACTATCATTTTCAATTGTGGGTAGAACCTTTCATGTGTTCTATCTGGTGACATGTGGCGTATTAAATCACCAATAATGATGTTTACTTCACCCTCTCTGTTCTAAAACAAATAAGTAGTCATTTTGTATTACTCATTTTAACAGCTTACCATAAAATATTGGACAGTGTATTGCACCCAGGGTTCTGCACAATTTAAGTAATACTCTGGATTTTTTATTTCAGTAATTCTTTGCCAGACCAAGCTTAGTACTTGTTTTCGTAAATCTGGAGCAGGGGGACAAACCGTAATGCACAAACCCAACGTTCTCAAGAGTATATGCGCAGGAAAGCCTTCATCTTGGCAATTGTTTATCATATCTAGAAACTGTATACAACGTGAGGCTATATAGTTTGGTTTGAAGACAGCCATTATGGTGTTTAGTAATAGAGAGCTGAAAAGAATAAATTAACAGATTTTATCATATAATACTAAATAATTGTTATATTAATTTATAATAGATATAACAATTCATTCTTTCATTAAAATATTTAAGACTTTTCAAGGTTTACATCAATACAAATTATTATGAAATTTAAAGATTATTAAACCCCTGCCTAGTTGTAATTTCATATTATGTAGGAGAACATACCTATTTCCTCGTTTCTGGCATCTATCTAATATCTGTGTCAACGTAGTTTCCGGAGCACCACATGCAACAGCTTGAAGGATAAATTCTAATGCCGGAGTGTATAAAGTTAAATATGAGCTCATTTCCATATTTTGTTTGGACAATTCTTGCTGAACACTTCTACTAAAAAGCTAAAATATTCCCTTGCAGATTATGCCATAATTCAACTTATAAAGTGATTAGTATACAGAATATAACTGTATAAATTATGTATATATAGTAAACTTAAATACATTTTCTAACAAATTGTACTTACATGTTCATATAAATTTAGAAAATCATAAAAGTTTTCAACTAGATATTTATTATCCTTTCCTGTTGATGTAATAGAAATACCAACTCTGCATAAGTAGCACCTTGCATATACTGAAACTAAGGGATTGCCAATTCCTCTTATCATTCCTGTAAGTCTTAACAATGCAGCCGAGAATTCACTGTAAAAAGGTATAATTTTATATGTGACATTCAATTATAATTGAAATAAATTAAAAAAATATATTGAATTAAACTGTTTATTAATGGCTACACCCAAACAATTCATTAAAGGAAATTATTTGCCATTTAAATTGTTTTTCAAAAAATTATTATGCAATACGAATTAATATAATAATCGAGTTTTTATTTATATGTTTGAATATTTTAAATAATATATATTAGATAGCAACATTTCTAAATAAAGATTATATAGGCTGATTAAATATATTTCAAATCAAGTAATAATTATTTATTATATTTAGATTAATATTAATACTACCTTGAAGTGAGAAAACTGTATGATTTCAATATAGCCATCTCAACATAAATTCTAGGAACTAATTCCCTAATTGAAGCAATTTTATAAAACCAATTTCTGCAAGTTTCCTTAGCAGATTCTGGAACCATGCCCGGAGTGAAATCTTCTGGCAGAGCTGTAGGAGTCTTACTACCTGGCCTGAAAATATTAATACAGTAATAAATTAAATAATACATAAAATACTTAAAGCATACTTGACATAGTTAGCCTTTGTTCTCAATCTGTCATACACTAGTTTACCAAAAACATCCAAAATATCGGTAATCAACACGAATTTACTTGGGTAGAAGCACAAAACATCTGTGTCTGATAACATTTTAGCACATTGTATAGCAATTTTCAAAGCCTTAACTCTCTGCTCAGAATTCCAAGCCAACACCAATTCCTTGTTCAATTGCCCAATACGTCTTACATATTCCACTTGGGATAAATCAAATTTCTTTTGAGAACCCTCTTCGAAATAATCCAGTTGCTCCAGTCTGTGCTGTACTTTGTCAATGGAACTTGATTGGGCCTTAACAATCACTAAAAATATACAAATTTAATATTAGCAATTTATATTTATATAAATAAATCATAAACACCTTGTTCATCGTCATTTAAAAAGCTTGTGACAATCGAGATTTTTTCTGATGTGGTAAATTGATTTAAAATGCTGCCCTTCCTAGAGTCCCAAGACTCTATTTCATCTTTACTATCTTTCCTTTTCTTCTGATACATTTGCTGAGCATTTTTCGTGGCCTAAAATTTATTAAAAATTGTTTAATAAATAAATTCATCAGTTGTATTTATACTTACATTCTCATTTGCTATTTGAGTTAAAGGATCCAATTCCTCGATGGCAAATTTTGTAAGAGGATCAATTCCTTCCAAAGCAGCACTTATGTCCAAAATCACTGTTGGAGTAGAAACTGGTGTAGTTCTGCCTGTACTAGATTGTGAGCCAAGTATGCGCCTGGGTAATCTTTCAGTTACCTAAAAAGAAAAGAATCAAAAACAATCACTTTACCAAATTTATTAAAGAGCATACGGTTAGAGTTTTTAATGGATGGTCTTCCACTTGTACACCTCGTAATTTTTTGATATATTTATTTTCACTATTGTGTATATTAGTTGACCTGAAATTATTATGTTTATTATAATAACGTTGTGTATTTAATTAATTATTATACTAACCATTCTGCATTTACAGCCATTTTGTAAAATTATTCTAAAATAAATTAACAAAACCACTTTATATCTTTGTTTTGACGAATTGATGTACAAGATTACATTAACCTTAATACTTCACCATATCAACATAACCTAATAATGTTTACTTATGATTTACAATCTTATCATATTGTATCTATGCAATATTGGTGTGTGTCGTGATGTTTAAGGCTATTTTCTTAAATTTTTCACTCACAATAATATGGCTTGTGGTCTTTCTTAAAGGATATTTCCCTGTGAGTAATCATAATGGCCCGATGATAAAACCACCGACAAATATTAACTCCCAGAATGTAAACATCACAAAATTTTACAAACCATCCTATGATAGGCTAATTTTGGTCATAATAGATGCTTTACGCCAGGATTTTATAACTGAGGATTATATGCCATATACTTATAAAGAAAAGAGCTGTTTGATCCCAGTTAAAGTTGAAGCACCCACTGTGACATTACCACGAATTAAGGCAATTACAACAGGGAACGTTCCACAGTTTGTGGATATTATATTAAATTTAGGATCACCCATGAGAGTGCAGGACAGTTTTCTTCATAGAGCATTTGACGAAGGAAAGAAAATGGTATTTTATGGAGATGATACGTGGCTTAAAATATATCCGAACTTGTTTATTCGAAAGGATGGGACTACATCATTTTATGTAAATGATTTCACAGAGGTGGATGATAATGTTACAAGGCATATAAGTGAAGAGATGCAAATGAAGGATTGGGATATGCTTTTCTTGCATTATTTGGGTAAATATTCCTTGTTTATTTTGTGTTAATTAATATTAAGTTAAACTGCACAGGATTTTAAATGTGTGATATTAAGTGATAATTTCAGTAAAAAGATTAATACATATAACATAATTTACCTATAGTTTTGTTAAATTTATTATTAAATAAGTTTTATTTTTTATTAATATTTTATAGGCTTAGATCATATTGGTCATGTAAGGGGTCCATTTAGTGATTTAATAAAACCGAAACTTCAAGAGATGGATTTGGTAATTCGAGACTTGCACGAAGCTATGAAAACTTGGGACAAAAAGACTCTACTATTGATCACAGGTGATCATGGAATGAAAGATAGTGGTGGGCATGGAGGTACAAGTTACGCAGAAACACATGTGCCACTCATTGCCTTTGGATCGGCATGTAGTGATCGTTTAGAAGCTGAACAAACTGACATTCCCACTACCCTCTCTGTTTTATTTGGTTTACAGATACACTCGGGTAGCATTGGAAAAATCATCCCAGATTTTTTCACTTCATATGAGACTGATAAACTATTATACTGTTTATATTACAATTTGTTAGTAATATCTAGTCAGTCGGAAACTTGTGGTGAATTTAATGAGCTTATTACAAAACATAGTAAGTTCTTGTACAGCAATGATAGTACTGTTGCTAATTATTTAATAAATTCGTATCAGAAATGTTTAAGAACACTGAGTGAGAAATTAGTTAGATCATCAGTGGAGCAAGATTTGGTTCTTGTAACATTTTCCTTATTAATGACTATTAATTGCTTTTTAATTATAGTTCATGATTATATACTTTTTTCATCTTACAACCAAACAAACTATAAGACAGTATTATTTTTATATACTACAACAATTATATTTGCAATCTTCTATAATTGCAATATTTCCTTAGGGTCATACTCAATTTTACAGTTATTACTAACGCTCTATGTTTCTATTAAATTTATTAAAATTACAGCCATAAGTATTTGGCATAGTAATGGTGTTCAACTATATATAGTACTAATTATAATCCACGCAATTCTCCTTCAGTCATCCAGTTTTATAGAGGAAGAACATCTAATTTGGTATTACTATACGGGAACAGTTAGTGTAGTAATGTTCTATTTCTTTAATAAGGAACAATTTCCATTTGTTTTATCTATTATCAGCACGTTAAGGTTTTTAAGAACACTAAATTCCACGGGTGATAAATGGGCTTCATATCCAGATCTAGGTGATTGGTTTTTACTTGATAAAAATATTTTCTACTACCAACTGTTTTACACATTAGGGCTTATTTTAATTTATGAGAGTTTGAATCGAATATCAAAAGTAGATAACATTCAAAAATTACTGTATGCCTTAATAACAGCATTTACCTTTATTTATAAAATGTTTTATTCAAATGTAGATTTAGCTAAGGCTATATGGTTCTTAATAATAATTACATCATTAAGAGAATTGACATTTAAATATTCCCTTCCTGTAAAACTCGTTAATATATGGATTTTAATAATAACCTTACTATTACGGCCTTATAATGCAATTTTGATCTCATCTTGTGTATTATATTCACATTTATACACGAAGCATATCAAAAATATTAATATCTTGTCTACAGTCCATATATGGTTAGGATATACTTTATTTTTTTGCCAAGGCCACAGTAACAGTATTGCTAGTGTAGATATATCCACTGCATACATTGGTTTAGACAGATATATTCCAATTTTAGTAGGATTTTTTACATTATGTCATACATATGCCTTTCCCATACTTTCCTTACTTCTGCTTCTCAGTAAATATCCCATGAACTTAAATGACATTTTTGCTGTTAATATAATAAATCGTTTATGGATTTTAATTGTGATATACTTATTGGTACTTATACAGAGGGGGCATCTATTCGTTTGGTCAGTATTTGCTCCTAAGTTACTTATAGAGTCAGTACACACTTTAGTATTATTTTTGTTTCTATGTTTTTATACTTTGTTAAATTTTATATCAAAACTTACAATAAAAAAATAAAATACATAATATTTATTTTCTCCAAATAAAAAAGTGCTTGATCAAACTGTTAACAGTAGAGGCTTCTACTTCTAGTTTGAAAATGACAAGTTAAAGTTATACAAAGTTAAAAAATGTTTCAATTGTGAAAAAGTGCTTGTTATATAAAAAAGGTGAATAAACTACAATCATGGTTTATAGAAATTTATTTAATATTGAAATAAAATGTCTTACATATTTTCGAATAATTAAATTTCAAATTAAAAACGAATTATTTATAAAGAGCATACATCGATAAATGTTAGTTATGTATTACTGATTATTATATAATTAAATGTTAGTAAATTAATGAATTAATCTTCTGGCTTGTCTGGAGGTGGACCACACGGTTGAAGCATCTTTTCCATCAAATTAAATTTAACACGGGCCTTGGCTTCGTTCTCTGCAATGGCAAAGTAGTTGAGAAGATCGGGGTGCCCTAGATAACTCGAACAGCTATCACGGTGCTGGTTTACCAGCCATTCGTATTTGGTGGTGTCGGCATGTCCGGTTCCTATATACTTTGATTGAAGATGCTCCAATTGACTGTGAATATTATACCTGTCACCCATCTTCTATTTAAAAAGAAAAATACAATTAAAAATAATTATATAATTATACCATTATACATATGTGAGAAAAAAAAAATTCTGTTCAATTCTCAGACCAATTTAAAACTAATATTAGTAAAGATCTCTGTCCTTATATTTTAATTAACATGAAAATGTTGATTTAATAAAATTATCACTAACATATATACACTACATTCTGGTCATTTTTACTTTATTGTTAACGGTTTTAAAAAAAGCAAAATTTTATAATAAATTTTAAGCCAAATACAAGTATTTGATATCTATATCTTCATTTATAGATGAATAATCACTCCAGTCATGAAAAGTAAACTATAATCTAATGTAAGAATGGTATTACTCATATACAAATTTTCTAAACTAATTGTTTCATAATAAAAATGTATTCCAGTCCTACATGTTAGAATATTGACTAATAATTAGAAAAAACACGAAAACATTTCACAAATCTACGAGTCTTACTAAGACTTGAAAACAAATCATTTATTGAAACTTCTTCTTTGGCTAGTACTTCAAAATATATTGAATTATACAAAAGTAGTTAAAAACAAGGCCATCAAAGCAAAATTAGTTTGAAAGTATTTATTTGTGTCAAATAAACTTAAAAATAATGACATTTACGTTAAACAGTGAATATGAAAAAGAATTAAATTTACTACATTTTTATTATTAAATAATTACTCTAAGAATTACCAAATCGAATCTGATTGATTGTCTTATTACTCACGAAAATAATATAAGAATAATACTTACGATTATTACAAACGTAAATTGCTGAAGTGAACAACGAAATGAGGTTATGTTCTATTGTACATTAATGATTTATTTGCATAAAATAGTATTCCAGTGTTAGGCAACTTAATATACACGCAAAATGGTGATTTTGCAAACATATAGGGAGTTTAATCAATAGTGGATTTTTTTTAGAACTTCACAATTGAACTATGTTAACTTTGTCTGCAAAAAGGTATAATATAATGGTGGATAAAATAAAATGGGACCATTCTTGTAAGTGTGCAGCATTATAAATCAATTTGATAAAAACAATTAGAACCTATCAATATTTTAAACTATTGAAGAAAGGTTCTAAGTGTTTTTTTATCAAAGTGATTATTATCTTCAAGTAAGTCAATCAACCCAATTATTATCAATCAATTTTAAATGAAACTTTTCAGTAATTTATGTACTAAATTAACTTAGTAATATAACTTAATTTTTTTTATAGGTAATTTAAATTTAGTTCAAAACTAACTAAAAAAACGTCAAATATAATTAATATATTTTACTACAATGGTTTTTCTGACAATGGTCAAGCATTTACATAGGTAATAACTTAAGAACAAGTTTATTATTATTTTAAACAGCTATATTATTCTATTTGACGAATATTTTTACAATGGTGCTTTGTGTACTAAGTTGAACCAATGGCCGCATTCACATCTCTTGGGCTGTCCTTTGTGCAACCACATCCAGTTTACGCTGGTGGCGTCTTCCTCACAGATACAACCGACGAGACGAGCATCAAAGGCGGATGGAATTTGGTTGGGCTGGGACTTGGTGCCTGCACCGCGCTTGATAACTTTCAGGTCGAAGGGGTTTTCGTTTCCGGCCACTTTGGCCAAGAGTTCACGTTTTTCTAAGCCCGTTGCGTGTTCGACAGGATCTCCCATTGAAGCTAGAACAAAAAAAGTTTTTAAACATTTTTTTAATTATTATTATCACTAACAAAGACAATCATTAATTGTATGCATTGTAAACAAAATATGAGTAATTTTTATTACTCGGTGCCAAATGTGTGCTGGCAGTCACTTGTTTTGATCACTTTACAAAACCTAACAGTGCATTTAAAATAACATTGTTCGTAGTAAGGGAAAATAGCATATCTTGGAATTATAAAGCAAGATGAAAGACTGAAGTGGTAGACGGAGCATTGTCTCAAACAAACCAAGCTGATTTATAAATGTAGATTCTAGTGAATTTCAATGTATGACAATCCAATAATAATTATGTCTTTATGATTTGAATAGCCATTCTCAGTAATTTATATAGTATGCATATATAAATAATATTGTCTGTTGCCCAAAAATAACCACCATTTGACAACTTTATTTAATAATAATGTAAGTAATATTGGACTTTCTTTTTTTTTTAAAGCATGAGTGTTTACTCTTACACTCTGCACTAATGAATACTGAGTATTGTAGAAGAGAATAAGTTCTTACACATACTAAAATTGTCCAGATTGACATATTGTTGATTTGCTTTACAGTATTCAGGGTTGATGGCTCTTAATTTATTATATGAAATAATAGTGAGTGTATTATAAACAACTGCTCTCATTTAGTGAACATCAGGTGATTTAATTTATTATGATAATTCAAATTGTTTGACACTGGCTATAATTACATGGTATGTTTTTAATTTATTACTAAAATACATATTTAACTAATTGCTCACTTAACCATGGTGAACCATTTTTTATTAAAATAAAAATATAGTTTAAGGGTTGTTTTAGTATTGCTTACTTATTCAGTTTTAATTTTTATGAAGTAAATGGTAAATTGCTAGCCTGCCTACACAATAAAATCTGAGACTAAAGTGAATGATGTTTATTGAAAATACAGATATCAGCATATTTTTAGGTAATAACCCAAATTATACCTTGATAAGATTTGTGTGTGAAATGAATTATACTCTAGATTTTTTATAGACTACTTATTAATGTGTATAATATCAATGATGTCGAAAGTTAACTGATAACCAAAACAATTGAATAATATAATAATTATTCTGTAATCTGTATGCAATATTTTGGCCATTTTCACTTTATTAACAACTGTTTTAGATGACTTAATGAATTAAATTCAAGCCAAACACAGGTGTTTAATATTCAATGGTAAAAAATGATTACTATATTAACTAATAATCATAACAATTGAATATTATAGTAATTAATATATATTGATATACTACTGGTTGGTAATTTATTCTCACATGTAATGGATTACATAAATTATTTAAATATTGATACGAAATGAAATATATAAGAAATTTATAATACTGTATAACAATATTACTGCAAAGATTGTGTATTTAATAATGACCTCTTAATGAAAAACAAACTAGTCTCAGCACGAGGCCTGATAACATAGCCGATCATTTCAAAATAATAAAAAAAAACATTACACTTTGAAATCAACCCACTAAAAACTGTCGTAGCAATCCGTTTGTAGCCCATGATGGTCGCATGAAAGTTCAGGTTATAACAATTGAAAACGTTAGCTTATAGAACTGTTATAAACACTAATATAGCATACATTTTCAGAGAAGGAAATAATACCAGGAAAAAAATGGAAAATTACGTAATGTGGTCATAACGAAGGGAAATTTAGCGGGACCTCTAGGAAACCTGATAGCGTCAGAAGGTTCGGAATTTATTACCTTTCGTTGAGCCGTATCTTGCCGCCACCAAAACATTTCTCCTGGAGCTGTTCAAAACGATTCTTCCACAGAGAGAAGCCATTTTTAGATAAGTTTAACGGTGACGTACGGATGGTGTTGCAGCTCGGACACACTTCGATTTTCTAGGTATTTGGGAGGTGATCCAGTGTTGCCACATTTATATAAACCAACGTTAAAAATTTTAAATTTAAATATATAATTACTCAATAATTGCATTAATTACACAAAAATAATCTTATTTATTGGTAATACAACTAAATATATGCAGATATTACAAAAAGTATCCTAATTGACGAATCTGTTAAAGATGTTAGATTAATAGTAGTATATATTTATACTTTATTAGCTTAAATTTATTAAATGAAATTAAAGTAAAAATATTTATTCGTAATTTTAAGGAAAATTGTTTGTATTTTATTTATTAGAAATATTTGGCAACGTTGCATTGTAATAATTGCCATGATCGGTGGTTAAAATCATAAGCATTTTTAACCGGCACAATATATTTTACTTGAAGCTGAGTTTATTAGTAAAAATATATTTCTTGAGTTACGAGTAGATTATTATAGTTAAATTTTTCTTTCTTTCTTCACAAATTGTTTATTAGCTTTGGTTTTCTAAAAAAAGGTGGCGCTTAGTTATAAATGTCATTTGTTAATTGCGGGATTTTTAAAATGTTTCTTTACATCTAAGATAATTGGGTTTTTCAACAAGAACTTTCTTTTTAAATAGGAGACAATCGGAACATCTCAGTTTTGACATAAGTATCAATAGTAGAAGCTTTGGCAATTTCAATTTCGCTCGAAAATCATATTAAAATAATAAAAATCCACTATGAAAATGTAGTTATATTTCGTAATTTCGCTCAACGTAATCGTCCTTTTGAGGCGGCTATTAAGAATTTGGTCGATAAATTTGAATCGATAGGCTCGGTACATAATGTGCCAACACCGTGAACGGTGAAAACATCGCCACATTGTTGAAGAAGATCCGAATTTACCAATTCTACGTTCTCATTAGAGTAATCCACAGCTCAATTTTGATTGATTATATTTACTTTTCAAAATATATTTCCATTTATTTTTTTTTTACAATAGTACGTATTATTATATATATTATTTGAGAGAGAAATATTCTTTGAGTTATTTGTAGTTCAAAATCCTACCTAATAAATTATTGTTAAATTACAATTAAATCAATTGAATTAAATTATCATACTTCTTACCTTTATTTATTTGGACACACTTTACGACTTACTGGGTGTGTTTTTACACATATAAACTGTAAATAAATATTTTTTTTTACATTTCTGGTTCCTTCAAGAGGGTAGCTCAACAAGCATCTACTATATAAATAAATATATAAGAATTTTATTTGTTTGTTTTAATTTTTAATATATATTACAATTGCACTTGTATAATTTTATAAGAATATCATATTTACATATAAATACTATAAAAATGAGTATATCATTAACACATGAGAGGCACTTTTTCAGTCAATTCTTTTTACAAGTGATATAGAGAGCAAACACGATAAGTACATAACGTAACCTCCTCAGGATTCATTCGAAACTGGAACTATTTATGCGCATCACCTAGCTCCGTTTGTTTAAAAAAAAAGAGAGAGACAAAAAATAGATATGTTTACGAGTACACCTCGAAATAAATTTTGGCACACGAGAGCTAATCAACAGTGAATTAACTAACACTATAGTACATAACAAAACTGTACTGGAAAATATCAACATTCTAATCGCTACTTAACACAACAAAGATAAATTCTGGGTAAAGGAACAACATGTTCAATCATTGACGGCATAATTATTTTCTTATTATGACTAGGTTTCAATTAAATTAAAATAGTAGAAAGAACTAAATAAATCAATATCGAACAGATCTCAATAATTTAAATTGCTTAAAATACTGATATTCGTCTTGACATTTACAATCACATTTGATGGGCTTAACATGTGGAGAATTGATGTAGGTCGTAAGCCCTAGAGATAATTAAAATCACATTTTAAAATAGTCATGACGCAGATAGAGTGCATTTAAATGAAATTCTTTATAGATTAATCTAAGGACAAAGAAATATTTGTCTTAATTTAACGTACAATGTTTTTTAACATTAAAATTAACAAGAATAACAAACATTTTCTCAAATTAAATAATTTTTGATCTCTTAGAACATAACATCTAAAACTCTTAAGAAAATATATCTTTGAATATTAATAATTGTTACAACCAAGTAATTCCTTTTTTTTAGTAGGACCCTATAGTTATTTCTTTATCCAAAGACTTTAGGAAGAAAATTCTTTAAAGACATCGCAAAGTTAATAAAAATAAATAAATATATATACATGTATATCAAGGCGCATACAAAACTTGACTATTCACGACTTTGAGATTCATGCATACACAACTGAATTATATACACAGCTATAGTGACTTGTGCCCTTAAATTGTGTACGCCAAATCACATTCT
Organism: Ontholestes murinus; assembly: GCA_963969525.1. NCBI lineage: Eukaryota > Metazoa > Arthropoda > Insecta > Coleoptera > Staphylinidae > Ontholestes > Ontholestes murinus. The sequence goes on from OZ018396.1 coordinate 59,402,925, forward strand.
CGGGCACTAGCAGTCACTGATACACAGCACTTATATACAATAGTAAAATATTAGCTATTAACAGTAATTGGTTTAGGTCGACTGATATAACCCGTGCTCGGGTGAAATATTTTATAATAAATAACCATAAATAATATGCCTACGAAAAACGATATAAAATTAATGTAAACGATTGGTTGATAGTAGAGTGTATTTTTTAGTGTGTCGTCCGCTTTGACGATCCACACAGTTGTACAAATGATGTTTTCTATGCATAACGTTAGGTAGAAAAATACATATTTCCATAGGGTTCGTCCGTCGTTTAGGCTGACGTGCGTGAAGATGTAAACTGTTCCAAAAATTGTATAGAATAGAAAATCGTAGAAGCGGTTATTGTTACAAAAATTTAATTCGCGCGTCGATATTAGTAGCCATAACACCATGAGGATCCAGTGTACGGCCAGGGCAATTATTGTGTATTCTGGATATATGGATGCCACTACGCTGATGCACATAATTCTGGAAACTAAATGTCATAACGTATTAAAAAAATATATGATATGCATGAATAAATTGAATACTTTTTTTATGTGAAACAGTTTTATTTTAAATAATATACTATGATAATTATCATGAACTAACTATATTCATTTAAAAATTATTATCATTTACTTTGTTTTTTGATTTTGAAATAACTTCCATTTAAAACAGTTGAATATTTAAACATGTTTGCTGGAAATTCAGTGTTACAAACTTGTATCTATAATTACTTTGTATGTTAATGATAAAAAATTCTAAAATCTTACCTGTTACCAAAAAATGCCATGTAAATTGCATTATAGTCCCAGCCCAAGTAATGTTGTTCTTATTCGTCAGAGATACCCTCAGTAATCTTTGGAATGAGGCCATAGACCAAGCCATACTACCGAAGCTGCTTCCAATGGACAATAATTGATGCATAACTACAATATTTAGTTATTAGATTATTTTAATGAATTAGTAAAAAATTAGAAAACTGGATTCCTTCTATGAATATAAAATCTTTCTAATCGTCTCATTCAAAACAAAAGAAATCTAAGCAAAGTAGTGACCAAAACATATCAAAAATCCATATAGTTTTTGAAATATTTGGTTACACCTTGTTGAAATTAATTATATATACATATTGAATACATTTTTAATGTTTTCACTTACATGTAAATGTGTTATTGATACCCTGGCCGTGTGTATGGAAGATAATTGATAATTGTAGGATTTGCTGCGGCGCAGCTTCTAGAAAACATTCGAGCACCCTGAGTAATGCGACGTCGGAGTCCTCTTGTACCATTAATTTGTAATATTTTCGTTGGTTCTCGACGTCTTTGTTTTTCTCGGCTTGTTTAGACCTGAGGGCGTAGCGTAAGGCATCGAAATATCGCAACACCGGCGCCAATTGAAAAACTAATACTAATATACAACAAAATCCCCTCTTTGTTAGTCTCTTGGTTAATGCTATTGTGTTCCTCTTCATTTCCTTATCTAAATAGTACCTGCAACATAAAGTATAAAGAATATTGTAGTTTAATACATTATATTTTACACTACATATCACATATGTATTAAAATTTCACGAAAAAAATAATAAAACCATCTATACTAAATATTTTTGCTTTTTGGATTGTTAATATTTTCTCCATCTCACCTTTTTGTTTATTACTACACCTAGATATTTGTATGATTAAACCTGCCCAATTAATCTATTATTTCAGTTTACTTCATTGATTTAGTAGTAGTGTAGTGTCTGGCTATCGACCACGTGGTCCTTTCGCCGTGCGATTTGTGTGTGTGTCGTTGATTTATTTGTATGGTAAGATTTGTTTATATTTATTGTTCGTAATATTCGTTTTGTACAAAGGTAAGAAAGTAATAAGTAATAATAATTAATTATTTGGGGTTTTCAATATCTAAATCCGGTTCCGCATCCAAACCATAATGATTCATGCATCATCAAAATTACGAATGCAATGATGTCACGACGATAATGAAAAAGAACGCAAAGAACGCTGGAGAGAAGACTGAACATCAATTCTAGTTTTTAAATACCTTAATTTAAAAACTACATCAATTTTCAATTATTTTCTGGAGTATAAATAAAGTATATCACTTTGATTAAAACACTTAGAACCTTCAATATCTAAAAAAAAAATATTGAAGAAAGGTTCTAAGGGTTTTAATCAAATTTATTATTATTTTCAAGTAACTCAATCAACCAAATTAAAAAGTATATCACGTTTTCGCCCACATTCAAGGGGTTCTTGGCATTAAAAGTTTATTCATTGTAATGTATTTGTTTCTTGTTGATCACATGGTGAAACATTAAGTTAATAAAATGTTTATAATTATAAAAGTGAAATGAACAACTTGAATTTTAATTATAAACCGTTGATTCATTGTTATTAACTTTGTATATATATCGCGAAAGACAAATTTATCTACACAAATATTTTTGGCCTGTCTGAGCTAATTTTGTTGTAATCTAAAATGTTTAACTTTCGGCCGTCACGTATATTCAATACATTACGACCATAACATAGAATTTATCCATCTATTTATAAAAATATGCAATTTTCCGTTTGAATTATGGCAATATAGTTATTCGAGTTGACTTTTCCCGACTTTAAATATACTCTTGGCATAGCCGTGGCCTTTTCCGAACCTTGACCCGAATATTTAAATTTAAAAGTACAACCTGTATTCCAGAGCGCATTTTTAATAGGTGAGAAATGTCGCGTTAAAACGAATCCGATCAAATAAAATATTAAACAGTTTGTGGCCACAAATTATGTACACGCAAATAACACTTCGGAGTATAGATATATAGACGCTCAATCACATGCGAATTATTATTAATTTACATTTATTAGTAATATTTACACGAGATGAAATTATTCATTTACATTTGTTAGTAATATTTACACGAGATGAAATGAAAAAAGTTTCCTACTTTTTTATTGCAAAAGTACGTCGTCTGGAATTTTAAGTACCAACTTAAACTCATGTAATAATATAGATCAGTTATAAGCTATTGATAAGTGCATAGTACCCGAAATGTACATCTAGCGAAATAAAAATTAATTGTGAAGAAAGTGTTAGTGTTTTAATCAAGTTTTATGTAATAATGTTTTAAATAATTTATTTAACTATTTAATTACTTTTGCTAGTTTGTTATAATTAAATCAAAGTTTTAAATGTTTCATTAGATAATAATGAAACAATTCCTACAATTTTCTACTTAGATAATATAAAATTTATTGTATAATAACTAAAATAAATTAAAAGTAAATTCAATACATTGCGGTGCTTTATCACGAGGAGTAGTTGTTTTAATTGTTAGTTGATTCTGTAGTTTTTACATTGTAATAATGTAAAACTAAGGTGCAGAAACGGTCAAAATAATTCATTCTAATTATTACTTTCATTTTTTTTAAATAAATTAGTTTATATACTCATTGCAGTGATTCCTAATGTTATATAATTTTTAAAACTCTTAGCATTCCATTGCATTCCTTCAAGGATACATAATAACTAATCCAATTGTAATGGTATGCATCCAATTCCTCGCTGCATGAAAATCAATTCTTTAGAGAAAGTAATGTTTCCATGTGTTATAATAATGATTCACAGAAAAGGCAGACAGTGATCTAATACAATGATGCATGCAAATCTACGTAAGGTTAAGGATTTGTAATTGATTTAGAATATAATTAAATAATATATTAATAAAATAGATAGTCTTTCTAATTTTTTTAAACAGTTATTTTATTTTACCAAAAATAAATGAAAATAACACACAATTTATTCCTTACTTCACTTGTCACAAGTGAAGTAAAGAATAAACAAAACACTTCACGTAAACTCGAACCAACAATAGAGGTTACCAAAAATAATTGTGATTTTAGTAAAAAGAAACGCAAGAAAACCTTAATAAATAAAAAAAATCGTTGAAAATACAGAAAGAGATATACAAAAACAATTGAAAATTCTAAAATAGAATTTAATTAATGTTATACATTAATAAGAAAACAATAGAACATTTTCCAAAACACTTTCCACCAAAGAGAGTGCCTTGGAATTTGCAGCAGTTGAAAAAATCATTTAAAATTTGCCCAAATCGTTTTGTTTTTCTGTTTTTCTTTCTAATTGAAATTTCAAAAGTATTTTTTATTTAGTTTGAATAATAACAAAAATACCTTTTAACTATCGGAAATTTTAATGCTTCGTAGAAAGAGATAAAAAAATTGCTCTAAAAAAGTTAATTAATTGAAAATAAAAGCTTCGATAATTAAATTATTACAAAAAACCAATCCAGAATAATAAAACAAATTTCTCAAAAAAGAAGCAATTGAGTTTTTAAACGGTTTATATTTTATAAAAAAAACTATTTGAAAACTTTCTAATAATAATTTCACAATTGTCTTCAAATAAATAGCCGTTTTGAAGACAATGGTGAAATAATTATTAGAAAGTTTTCAAATGTTTTTCTTTTACACTTGAAATTTTAGTAAAATAACTTAAAAACTAAAAATAATAAATTGTTTTTTGTTCGATTTATTCGTTTTTATGTGTACTTTTAAGAAAGAAGTCCAAAGAATGCAATATATAAATAAATTTTAAAAAATAAATAAAATTAAAATTGTTGAAAATACAGAAAAATTTTTTTTTACATAAAATGAAAATTTGATTTATTTAAACAAAACAATTGAACATTTGCTAATAGAGTTGAAAATTTTCCAAAAAGAATACCTATTAATAGTTGTAAGAACAATTAAAAATATGCTTAAATCATTTTTTTAATTTGACCAACAAAAATTAAAATTTTGGCAAAAAAAAACATTTTACACACATGAATAAATTAATTAATAATAAATTACAATCGTTGAAAATACAGAAACAAAATGAATAAAAACAGTTGAAAATTTATTTTCAAAATAATTGTTTCTAAATATGATACATTATAGAAAAACAATTGAATATTTAATAACAAAAACTCTTTTCGAAGGTTTTTTTAAGGCACCTTAAAATTTGCAAACAGTTGCAATAACAATTCCAATTACCAAAACTTAGTTTTTTGCAAAACACTTGAAAACTTTTTAATTAGTATTTAATTATATTAACAACATTTGTTATCTATCGAAAATTTGTAAACTTTCTAGAAAAGATAAAAATTTGCTCAAAAAAAATACCTTATTACAAGAAAAGGACAATTGAAAATTACGATTTACAAAAATAAAAAAATGAAAAAAGTATAAAAATATATTCAAACAAAATGGCCTAAAAATGAAAATTTGCTTTACTAAAAAAAAAATGGAAAATTTGCTAAAAGAGTTGAAAAAAGTTTATAAAAGTTCGCAAAACTTCAAAGTTTAAACAGTTGAAAACTAACTTACTAGAATAGTTTAAAATGTCCTTAAAACAGTTGAATTTTATCCAAAACAAAAAACAATTTATAATTTGTTAAAACATTATTTGATTAAGAAAGCTCAATGATTAACGAACAGAGGAAAATTTCAGGAAAAATAATCATTTTATTGTTTAGATTGTTAATATTTAAATAAAAACAATTGAAAAATTTCAGTTATTTTATTCTATCAGAAGGCTGTGAAATTTTGCCAAAATTGGAATTGAAAACTTAAAAAATGGAATCTTTGGAAATTCAATGTTTACAAATTATTCAGTATAGTAATAAAAAACAACTCAAAAATGTTTAAAAGAGATAAACTTTTTTAAAAAGGCGTATATGTTTTTACTTACTTTAATAGCTGCTGTTTTTAGTAAACTTCCTTTGTTTTTTTGTGTCCTATATTATATCCACTTATGTAATGCATGATAGATAAAGTTTAAATAAATAAATAAACTTTTTATAATATTCAACTGTTTTTTTTACTTTTCCTTGTTTTTTTTTGTTATTGATGAACTGATTTTGGTTTTTTCTCACTCTCAAATACACATTGGTAATATTCAACTGTTTTTTTTTTGTTGAGAGTGGTTTTAGATAATCTTTAACAATTCTTATCTTGTATAGCTTGAACTATAAAAATAATTATAATAAAAAACACGTACAAATTTATTAAAAATAGTAATTAGAAAAAAAAAAACAATTGATAATTTATTAATAGGTAAAACGTTCTAACAATGGTGATTATATTTTTATATATTCAATTGCAACTGCTTTTAGTAAACTTATTTTGTTTTTTTCCTGTGTTCTTTATATCAACTCTTTTTAGTAATATTCAACTGTTTATTATGATTTTTTTCTTGTTATTTTGTTATTGTTAAATTGTGTTTTGTTTTTTCTCAATATAAAACGTTCTATTTGTTTTTGATTTCTCAATGTCAACTATATTTTGTTAATATTCAACGGTTTCTTTAATTCCAAGAGTTTCTTTTTGTTTTACTATCTTTTGAAATAAACAATTCAATTTATTTTTTACGCCACGCTAATACATATACAGTTATTGGATATTACATAAAACTTGCATTTTGATAAAAACATTTTAAAAAAACACTAGTTTAGTATGTATTTAAAATTTTTGTTTTGCTTTTCTTTAATATCAACTATTCTATTTATGTATTTTTCATTTCCTCTATATCAACTATAGTAATATTCAACTGTTTATTTTTATTGATAGTGTTTACGATAACCTAAAACTATTATTTACTTGTTATTTCTTCAGATTCAATTATTTCTTATAAAGTAGGGCAGTAGTTCCTTTTGTTTTACTATCTCAATTGTAGACTGAGTTTTTCTGATAAAATGAGCACTTCAGAGAAAGTAATATGATGGCCACATTACCATTTTCTTGTTCTAAAAATTATTAAAACAAATACATTTCTTTTTTGTATGGTAGTTTTTTGTTTTACCATCACAATTGTTTCTTATTCACTTTGTTAACTTTCCGTAAATCGAATATGATAACACTTTCAAATATTTATTTTGCTGCTCGCAACAATTGTTTCGACCCACTGTGTTTTCTTCGGGTGAAGAAATGACATATTTAAATTACATTATAAACTATTTGTACTAAGTGTGCGGTGGTGGGGTCTGGTCAGTGGTGGAATAAGTTTAATAATTATGAGTTTGATCATTTAATAGATTTTCCGTTATTTTTCTTTTACTGGCAGTATATATAAATGCAAAAACTGAATTGATCACAATATGTATTACATAAATCTTGTGACAACCTTTGTATAGAAAAAGCAATAATATTTACACTCGAAGTTCTATTATTTTTCTCTACATCTAAACATAAATAAAAAAATAACCTTTAAATTGCATATTTATTAAAGAATTAAAAGTTATTTTTAATTGATTAACGGTTCATGTATTCACTTCCTGATACATCTTGAATATTTAGATAAAACACTTTTTTTTTGTTGATACCACGAAATATTTAATGTTTCATTTAATTATTATCTCCAATGTTAGAAATAGTCGTTCGAATATAGTTATGATCTATGTTAAAAGTAATTTCTCAATACATTTCACCAGTATTCCTACATAAATAATAGAAATATATTACTTGCCAAATTTAAATGGCTCTTCAAAACACACAAGGACCTTTGCATAACCTTATGAATGAAAATTAGCCCATGCCAAGAGAGTACATCGTGCAACGTATATTTATTGTGTTAAATAGGCCACCAAAAATAAACACAAAAAATAAATACTTGGGATTTTTTTTTAATATCAGCTTGACAAGATTATAATTTTTTTTTCGAAATCAAAATAGAAATAAGCATATGAATATTCAAGATTATCGAGTATGAAACAATGGAGATAAGCATGTTATTAAGATTTCAGTAGAACATTTAACAAACATCAATTAAATTATTTTGTGGGTATAACACCCTTTGTGGTACTGACAAAATAATTTTTTTATGTATAATAGAATGTAAATATTAAACAGTGTGGAAACGCCACATGGAATAAATTTATGATTTCGGTTACTGTACATATTTATAGAAAATCCTGGAACACGTCAAATTTTAATTATAAATTGACGTTTTTGAATAGAGAATGAAGAGATCTTTCAAACGATATATCACAAGCCAATACTTCCCATTTAAAAAAATGATGATTGTAACTGTCACCTGAAGGGGGTTGAAGGTAAGGATCACATTTTTACGTTGAATAATGTCATTTTATTTAATTTAAATTTGACGTGTTATGGGATTTTCTATAAATATGTACGTATGTGTAAACGAAATAATGAATTTATTCCACCCTATGTATATAATCATATACCTTTCTACCCGTTAAGAGTGTAGGGTTATATTATCATTACAACAGTATTACTAAAAATGTAACAAAAGCCTATTTATTAACCTTATTTACACCAATAATTTGCTTAAAAGAAAACTGTAGATGTATGAAAAGTTAGAGTAAAACTTTTATTGTATTTTTTTTTAATAACTATAATTGTGTATTATTACATATACAGTTTGTTTATTTTTATTTGTATATAGCAGGAACTTAATATAACTGAAACTTACTTCTCAGAAATGAATAATATTATAATAATTGTATTTGTTTTACTTAGCATAATTTATGATAATAAAGTGAAAACTTGATGTTTACGCATTTGCCCCAAGTACGCTAACAGATAAAACAAACACACGCATATTCAAAGTTAAGTGGAGTTAATTTTATCACATTACAAATACAAATATGAATTAAATCATTCCAAAAATGTACTCCAGTATTTCAACAGTTGAATAACAATATAATTGCATTGCTTGAAATTGTTGAAGTGTGTTAATATCAATAAATAAATGTGAAAGTAATGAAACCACATGGAATTTATTCTATTAAAAAATAGTTGAAATTAATAAGTTACATTATGAACATATGAACAGGTATTTAAATCGTATAATATTTGAATGACAAACATTTTCAGGAATTTAAATATGCATAGCATTTGTATGGTAATGAGCGTGTGGCCGGTTATAATTTTTAACTCGGTTGCGGTTAATAAGAGAAATTGTACTTACATTCGTATACTAAACGAGGTGTTAACCATTGCGGGTATCAGAATAAACCCCAGTGTTGTGTAGAAGTAGCCCATTTCATTGTTACTGTAATACCTGTAGGCGAGATTACAGTCCAAGATCAAGTCAACTAGATGACTAACAATGGAGATTATGAACCCAGCAATATCCCAGTTTGTTACCCTGTCTCTTGATGGCAACCTGTCCACCTGGTCAGTGGACTCAGGTTCGCACATCTTCGTCTGGTAAATCACGGTCATTTCATTGCTAATATCTTCTTGGTTTTGGCACTGGGTTCGCTACAAGATCACTGAAAAGGTTAACTCATTTGACAACTGACAGAAGGCATAACAGCAAAGACATTTACCATCACAGAACACAGCTGAGCGCGACTTCAAACTATAATTAAATTTCAAAGCCGTCGGCGCGTTCGGGGAAAATCGACGGTTTACGGCGGTCGCCTGATAACGGTATTAATTGCGTCCGCGATTTGCGGACCGCTAAATCTTCAATAATTAGCGCATTGTTACTCACGTGTTTTCCTTAGAATCACGAAGAGTATCTCGCGTGTTGCCACACTGTAATTTAATTTCATCAAATTCTGGTCAGGGCCGTACTAAATGCGATTTGTTAAATTGCCTGTACGCCATAAGAGTGGAATTATTGAAATATGGAATAATTGCAAAAATGTAATTGAAATCAATTATTAATTAATTCAATTTGCATGCATTTAATGTTGTAAATAATAATTATTATTATTTTTAATATGCAATCATTCTGAATTGACTCAGAAAACAGCAGATGGTGAACTACATTTGAAAATTAAAGATATTCTTGATTTAAATAAATTATAATTATACTTTAACATGTGTGTTTAAAATGTTTGCAATTGTATCTTCACTTATTTAATTTGGTTTTACACTTATAATCAGCAAATATTTAAATCACCTGTTTTGCGTTTATCCATTAAAACTAAATAGTTTTTTTATGATTTTTACTTTAATAAAACTAGGTTTTTTACATAATTAATTAGTTGTTTGTTTTGGAAAGGTAAAATTATCTAAAAAGAATAGTTTTCATTTAGGACAAAATTACAGTATTTCGAATCCAGCAAAATCACGCAAGGAGTGTTTTTATTCAATGCATATTTGTTAAATTTCATTGTACGCTCAAATTGTCAAATTTAAATTTTATGGCTCCATTGTATGTAAAATGCATTACACATGTACAAGCGGAAATAGGACGTATTCTTAATTAAATCGGAAGTTCTTTATTTAACAACAAAATTGTTATTTTGCACTAACAGTTTAATGAAGATGGTGGTGGGGACAATTATATCCATTATCAACAATTAAGTTACCTAAATGAAACATTCAAAGTTACGTTAAGTTCGAAAATCGTGTTGTTAGAAATTACAAAAAAGAGCAGACATCTAGATTAATACATCTAGAAAGTATTTACACTTTATTATTATTATACTTAAAATTCTAAGAGGCACTTAATAAAAAACTATTCTAATTAAACATAATAATCGTTATATTTCCTTGAATTTTCGACTCTAAACATAACATATGTTTATAGATTAAATGATTGATGTTTTTTTTTTCTTAACAGTATTTATACTTACATTATTGCACTCCTAAGGGTTTAATATTATTATTTATCAAATACACCTAAAGTAAAGTTCAAACGAAATATATCGCATATTATTTTATAAATTATAGAAATAATAAAATATTGTATAATGAAAACTATTTATTTAAATTTTGAAACTATGTATAGAAAGATGGTTTAGTAAAATGTAATCTTCATTCACACAACATTCTACTGAATGTTGAATGGCAGTAATTTATGTATTAAATTTATTCATAATTTTTTTTTATGTAAATCAATTAATTTTTTAAGTTTGAATTTGCGCAGTTTAGTTACCGCAAAGTTGTTGCCAACCTATCGCGGCCATTCCAAAAATTAAAATTCAAGTTGTACATCTACGTAGGAAACGGATAAAACTACGTTTGCAATATTTTGACAAGTGTCAACATGACGGAACGAGCTTTTATAAACAAATAAAGAGAAAATTGGTAAAAATTAGAATAGATTGTAACAATATGGCAACGAGGAGTCTTACAGAGGTTTTCATGCTGATGAGGAATAACGCCTTGCGGAGCAGAAACAGCTATGCGGAACACAATCAGGTGAGAGTTTTAGGTTAAATTTTACAAACTTAAAAAACTTAATCCTAAACTTACTATTTATAATTAAATAAATAACATACACCCTTTATAATCCTATATACACTTAGTAAAGTCTTAGCTTCCAACTACTGATTTATATAAAGATTGCAATATGTGACATGTAACATATTGTATTGAGAAAATTAGTGCAATCATTATTTTTAATGAGTTAATTATGTGTGTATCAAGTAATTATCTCGTGCTTGTATTTATTATCCATACCAGATAATTATTTACTATTTCATTTTCTATTAATAAGTATCACACTTTGATGTAAATTTGATTAAAATTAATTTTCAGCCCTTACGTTAATAAACTTTTAAAAACATACATTGGTTAACATATTTATCAATTTAAAAATGAAAGTTTGGGTGACAATCTTGACCTCTTTCTACACGACCTATTTATTGATAAATGTTTTGAACAGAGAGATACAAATAAGATTTTGTTGTCAATATATTATTGAAATCTGCTGTGATTGTTATTTGCTAAAAAAAAACTAAGGGCTGTGACCTCAATCAATACCATATTGAAAACAACTTGCAATTTGATTTTGCATAGTGCAATATACATTATGGTATAAGGCATTATTAGGCTTATATTCTTGACATATTATAAATAATGAAAACCTAGATTTTTATATTATTTCTAATGTAAAGGACATGAATTAAGCTTATACATCATAAGGATGGTAATTCATAACAAACACTATTTTTTTACCATTAAAAAATTATATAATATGTACATATAATACAAAAACATTTAAAAGTTTTGATGAAGAAGACACAATGACTTTGTTTACCAATTTATTTATTACAAGTGACTAAAGCTTAATTTTGGTAATGACTAGCTGTTAGTCGAAGCTATGGTCACATGTAATTTTAAATACGTCATTTTCTCTCCTTCTTCATCATATTAAAACATTTAAGTTTCAACATTTAATAATAATATTTATTCCGTAGACCATATAGTGTACATAATAATTGCCATTATCACTTGATAATGTGATATTTGTGTACATATTACATAATTTTTTAGTGGTAGAAACATGCTTTAGTAATAATTATATATTTTTTAAAGGAATCAGCAGAGCGTATGCAATTAATATCATTAAATGATATAGAACAGGGCCTCGATAATAGAAACGAAATACTTTTACCGCCAAGTTGGATTGACCAATTGGAAGAAGCCCAATTCGCCGTTACAAAGCTGCATACAAAAATCAATGAACTGAAGTCCCTACATTCCAGATCACTCCACAGGCCGACATTCGATGAAAGTGCAGAAGAGGAGGTTTTAATAGACAACTGTACAGCAGACATTAGTAACATGTTCAACACAATTCACAGACTGATTCAATACATAAAAAGTCACTCATTAGAAGGTGTGTATGATGTGTTCTTTTAGTTTTCACAAATTAATTATGATTATTGTTCTATATTTTATTTTAGGAACAATGAAAGAAAGACAATTGACAGTTAACGTAGTCAAATCACTAGCGACATCACTACAAGAACTATCGACACAATTTAGGTCCACGCAAAGCACTTACTTAAAACAAATCCAGTCCAGAGAAGAGCGGTCCAATGTTTACTTCAATAATTCCACCTTACAGGATGATTGTGATGTATTCGCAGATGACGACATAGATGATTATTTTGTAAAATCTAAACAAATGACGCAGCAGCAACTTCTTTATTTAGAAGAAGAAAACACTAGGATGGCTGCACAGAGGGAGCAAGAGGTCAATGCTATAGTTAAATCGATAATAGATCTGAACGATATATTTAAAGATTTAAGCCAAATGGTTGCCGATCAAGGCACTGTGTTAGACAGAATTGATTACAACATTGAGCAGTCGCAGACACAAGTTTTCGAGGGTTTTAAGCAACTGCAGAAGGCTGATGCGTATCAAAGAAAGAATAGAAAAATGTGTGCTATTATAATTTTAGCAACCACCACAATACTTCTCTTCTTTCTGTTGGTTATTATTAAAACATAAATCTAGTCATTTATGTAAATATATCTTTTAATTTATTATTATTTAAGCATAATCATCTTTTATACTGTATTGTAAGTATTAGGTCATCTGTATTATTCATCATATTGATGTAACTTATTCTATTTTAATTGTAAAGGCTTTGTAATTAACAAAATGAGAGAATCGATCAAATATCAGTGTTGATATTTTTGTTTATAAGGAATTTATCATGCTTAGAATGGCAAATATAATGAATGTACATTTTATTTTTGCATTTTTATTAATATACCTTTAAAAAATAATATATTTTATTAATCACATACAAAAATATAAATAAATTATGCTTTTGCATTGTTCCTACAATGCTCTCTTGCTTTTCTCGTAAATTCCTCACGGTTATTCAAGTACTCATCAGCAATCTCTGCCATCAAAGGATCATCAGGATTTGGATTCGCTAGCAACATTCGAATGGCCACTAAAATGTTCTCAATGCTGTACGTCGGCTTCCAACTTCCTTTAGGGGGCATTTTTATCAAATCTAAGCAAATTCTGCCATTGTCATCTATATTGGGGTGGTAAACTTTAGTCAAGAACCTTATCGACGGTGGTGAGAATGGATAGTTTTCGGGGATTAATATTTCTAAATTGTATACACCTTCCTCATACGGGGTGTTCTCAGGACCTATTATACGTGCCTCGAGGTGATTTGATTTCTCCTCTCTTTGGGATACTGAAATACCTTTCGGAGGGGCTTGTGATAATTTTGTCATTTCCCGCGTTATTCTAGAGTTTCGATTCATTTCTCTTACTTGATTTACACTAATGAACAAAGTTATATTATTATAATTTGTACATATATGATAAGTACAAGTTCGTAAGAAATATAATTAAAACGGATACCTTGGTTAATCTTTAAAAGCAAGAGCGTAAAATTGTTTATAGTAATTATCACAATTGGAGATATTATGTTTTTAGATTGGTAATACTTTTGAAGTGAAATGCCGTGTAAGTTAAGAAAATGGGGGGTCGTTATTATTTTATAATTGATAAGGTAAACGGTATTAACTTTTAGTGACAAATGCGGGTTATATTTATTATTATTTTGTATGCTCTTCGTTAACTAAAGAGACTCTTTTTAAATATGAGGAAAATGAAAGTTAAGTTTAAACTAAAAAAATACCCTACAATTTTTAGCGGCAAATTTGAAATATATTTAAATTTTAAATAAATTTAACCCATTTGGTATTATGATGTAATTAGACTTTAAAATACACAAATGTATTTATTCTTAGTAGCAATAGTTTATTATCTATACGTGTAAATTAACAGATTTTCCCCGTAATTCTAGGAGATCATTAATTATATACCAATACCGAATGGCATTTGACTGTACACTTAATTGAGTCTTTTAAGTATAAGTTGATCTCTTAAATTTAACATTAGTTCAAAATGTAGCACTTAACATTCCCACAAAAATAGTGTGTTTCTCTCAGAGAATCTCAAAATGTATATGTGTTTTTTGAGTTAGATTTTTTTTTTAACAAATACTTTACTATATTTCTGATTGGAAATCAATTTATTATAAATAACTGAATTACAGTTTTATAATAATAATGACAAAACACTGCGTTTTTTGTTTATTCAGGCCAAAATATTTAGATCACTGTAAAGAAGTTTTTTTATCCTGTAGTATTTATAAGAATATAAATATTCTATCCCCATAAACATGACGATGAGACAGAATATTAAAGAAATATATATAAATAAAACATCTAATCCCTTAATTACATGATTTTCTATTTAGCGAATTTAGTTTCGATCATAATCAAACTAAAAGTAATTAACAAAATAGGAATGTTTTCATGTTTTGTTACTTACTTTTTGTTTGATAATGATCTATGAATAACAGTCGCTAAATAAAAAATTGCGATATTAATGAAGAAAGTATTTTCTTAAATATATCCCGAAGTAAACGTCCCCAGTATCAACCAATTGAATTCCTGATTAAAATAATAATGACAATCTACACATTCATTTTTATTCAGATTAAACAACTTTACAAATTAAATATTACCAGTTATTCAGACTATCAGTTCATACGTAAATTTGACAATACAATTACAAATACGGTAAGGCGACAATAAAATTAACGTTTGATCGGTCCACTCCATTCCGTCATGCAGTACCACATTATACTAAAATTTGTTTACATATACACAATTTAATAAAATAGTAGTACTTTTCAAGTCACAAATATATTATTGATAAGGTACCTAAATTAAGCTAGTTTAAAAGTTATACTTCTTTATATGTTTCATTGACGTATTTCTTGTACTGGCCTGGTGTTCTCCAGAGGTCGGCCGCCAACGCATTTAGAGGACTATCCGTATTGGGTTCGCCTAGTAGAGCTTGAATAGATAATAATATTGTTCTAACGTCGTATAACGCAGACCATTTGTCTTTTAAAATGTCTAGGCAAATGTTTCCGCTCGAGTCCACATTGGGGTGAAAACACGCGGTGATGAATTTGACTATTGGCGCTGTATAGGGGTAGGAATTTGGAAATTGTAGACTAAGCTTATATTTTTGATTCTCGTAAACTGTATCTTTAGGCCCTGATATGGTTCCAATCCACTTGAACAGGTTTTCTCCTTCGGGAAATGCTGATATACTCTTATCCGCAGACATCATTAAAGTCATTAGTTCTTTGTGCAACCTGTAAATTGTTCATTTAAGTCACCGTAGCATGGTTTCATACAAAAATTATTTTTTTTATTACCGTCGTTGTGTTAGGTTAGTTTTACGTTCGCTGAAAAATTTACCTTTTTGTAACGGCGTGGTTATCTGAAGAAAACTTCTTGCTATCATCATTGTGTTTCACAGAACTAGACTGTTGGTCGTGGTAAGGGTTTACATTTTGGGCCATTTCGCTAATTGTGAACTATCAAAGACGGGTGTAGAATACGTTAATAAAACAGTTGATATAGAAATTTGTTTGAAAACGGACCAATCACGTTAAGGGCCAGGGTGGCCAACTGAGGCAAGTGAAAATATCTAGATGTGTATTATGTTATACCAGGACTGTTCAATCATTATTAAGCTTAAATAAAAAACTTTCTCCACAGTTTATATCTCCACGTAACTCATCAATCAAAATTATTATTAAGCTAATAAGTAGATATTTCTTAACGCTAAATATTAAATGCTTGTTGCTTGAATTAAACGATGGGAATTAAAATGGTTAGCTGTATTCAAACATAATGTGTTTCAAATGAATTTTTTAGGAATGCGGCTAATGTTATAAAAATATTTGTTATTGATTCATAAATACTTCATACTTTAAGCATACATTTATTTATTAAGGGCTCGTTTTATAATGAAAAATAATAGGTTGCAAATAGTGCTTTCTCTGTCTATCATCTTTTATAAGTAGAGTAAAATTTAGCTGGGCTTATATACTTATTAAAAGAAAGAATCAAATGTTACCAGCCATAAGAATGTAAATATAACATTGTATTGTATTGTATAAGCTATTTAAATATATAATACCTCTAATAGTATACATTTTAATTTGTATATTGGAAATACTAAAAATATTATGAAATAAAAAAATCAAGAGACACTTTAAATAAGGAAATATATTATGAAAATATGTGAGAATTTAATTACAACTTGATTGTAAATATTTTTAATTTCATAATTTACTTTTATTCATTATTTTGAAGTTCAACGTGATTAGTTGCAGAAATAATTTACTCAATAGGGCAAGTTAAAGTGTTAGGTGACAATTTATTACACTTATGATGTGAGTAATAATGTATGTTACAAAATATTTACAAATAGTACCACTTCATATATTGTTTTACGACACAATTTTGCATTTTGCACATTTTCAATAACAAAACAGTAATTATAATATGTATTTATATAATTTGATTTAAAAACAAATTATTTGTTAATGTTAGTTGAATTTATTACTGTTATTGTTTTTAGCATTTATGGTGAATATTGATAGTGAACAGTTCTGAAAATAAAATTATTAATATTGTTCATATAACAACACACTATTACACATTTTGAAAACAATTTATTCATCATACACTAAAATTAAGCTAACTGTAAATACATGTATCAATAAATAATAAACAATAAATATTCAAGAAGAGTGAATAAGCACAGCCAAGTAAAGTAACAGTCAGAGTAACTCATGTACACGACTTGTCACTTAAATCCAAACTATCTAAATCTATATTAGTTTGCACATTTTCATTAACGGCATTAATAACACTACTAGTATCACTTTTATAACTGATACACTCGTCGGTATCACCTTTACTTTCCTCCTTGCCGGTCACGTCTTCCTCGCACTCTTCTGCCAAACTGTTTCTTAAAGCCTCAGCAAACTGTGTAGGGTACTGGTTGGCCAGTTTTGTTTTGATGGCGCGGATCTTTTTGAATATGTAGTCCATGTCCTTCTTCATTTCTATCAAGGTCTGTGTGTGCTTCTTGAATTCTGGACCAACCATTTTGAGACGGGAAGCGCTGAGCGCGTTGCAGTTCGTCAACATTTCGTTCGTCTTTTCAAAACGCTGTAACCTTAAGTAAATATTTTATCAATAAATTTAATAATAATTAATATACAGTCTTCTTTTTTTTTTAAATCTCCATATGTATATTATGATTTAGTTTATAATTTTATTAGAATAACAAAAATTGATAAGAGGTAGTTGATTAAAAATTCATTTGGTTCATTTCACTTTATTTGAATTTTTAATCAACTACCTATTATTAATACATATATTATTTCACCAAGTGATAAATGAGAAACAAATACAAGATATAAAAATGATATATAGAATTATAAAATGTATTAAAATCTTTCGTTGTAGAAAATTAAATAATAATTTTTGTATATTTGGATTAGAATGTTAATTAAATGATAACATAAACATAAACAGAAATGGATACCCATGTTCCGAAACGTTTAAATTGGTTTTAACTCAGAAATATTTAAGTATGTAATTTGCATTAGAGATATGTGGAATTATATTCAGACTCATATTTTGTATGATAAATTAAATCCTTTAAGTTATGAATGAAATAGTTCAATCATTTCATATGTTATTCTAACATAGACTTTTTATAAATGAAAATAACACTCTGTTTATTCCTTACTTCACTTGTTTATTAAGCGTTAAATGTACATTTCGTTCAAAAGGTGAACATTATTAATAACTATAGATTATCTATATATTATAGGTGATTAGTGACAAGCTTTATTTCTTTAAAAAATGAATGAATAGGTGAACTAATTTAATTAATATGGATGTTGAAGAATCCAAAATTACAATAATAAATTGATTATTGATCTTACATAGATTTTTGTGCACGTATCATTGATTCCACATCCTGTTGGTCCACTATTCCGGCCAGGCCTTGAATGAAGACCTCCGGGGCCGTGTAATTTTGAAAACACTCTATACTGAAATCGCTTTCAGGTGTGCCTTTGCTGTCGTCCATCGTATTTGAATTTGGTGAAGGTTATATTTTTTAGCTGTCGGCGTCAATTTGTTGCCTATTGAACAGCTGTTTCCAGTTCTACCAACTTCGTTTCAGTTGGTAGGGTATTATTTAAGCGGTAACTGTATGAATAAATAAAGTAAGTGGTTATATTTAAGGATGAATGTAGTATTTTTCTACCAAAAATATTGATTTTTCAAAAGTATTTTAAATATAATTTGTAATTTATGTGTATATTGAGTTGCCTGTCATTTGATGCGATATAGATGTAAAGAGTGTCAGTAATGTTGCCTATGTATTTAATATAAAATGTCATTTAATTATATCTTCAGCAACTTAGGTATGTATTAATTAAATTAATAAATTATAAACTTGGTGACGCTGTGTTATAATTTCTTTTATTTAAATATATTGGTAAAACAAAGTTATCGAGCTTAATTTCAACATATTTAAGATGTGCCACAAAGTAATAATATAATTATTCATAATATATATATTTTTTTCTTCTAGAGAGCCGTTTTTATATTACGTGGTTAATAAGTGATTGATATTGAGAGTACTAGAAATGTAAGACAGCTTTAAATGAAAACAGGTAATGAGATGCAAAATTAATCCATATTTATAAAAAAAAACAAAATACCAAATATGTTATTACTGAGGTAAATATAAATAAAATGTTATTATTTCGTTTATAAGGCAGATTTTCATACGCCTGTTGCTACATGTGGAAGCCCCATTTGAATTCGTCCGGTGCGACGTATCCGTATTTATGCGAAATAAATTGTTGAGAGAGCGAGAGAGAGAATAAGGTCATTTAATAAATTTTGGGCGTTTGTCTTTTCTTTTTATTGTGAAAGCAGGGGGCTTAGAACGAACGATGGCGGCGGCACGTGTTTCGCAGCTGTTTCAGCGCCATCTGCGACACCAATCCGCGCACACAAAATATATTAAAAACACATTACCGTGGAATAATTATATTGCGACCTGTGCACCGATCAATGCTGTTTATAGAACACACGCGCTTTACTCTAACAACTATTCTATTCGCGGGCACCTGCACAAACATTCTACATTAATTTATTAAAGCACGGAAACGGGACACACAATGTACACACGATACGTTCCGCTTCCGAATGGGAAAAACTTAATGCGAATAATAAAAAGTGTGGGCCTTTCGCGTGTGTCACACTGTAATGCGATCAATCATATTCGGTCATTAAAACACCTGTGTATTCTCGTTCACCGTAATTTTCCATTTAATAGAAAATACCATGCAATTCAAACCGATATTATTTCCGTCGACATGATATTTAAATAATTGAAATGTTAACGTATTTATTTATAAATGTGATGTTGCATCGAGAGTAATGATTTCATACAGTATAATAAATTAATCAGAACCTTCTTGGGGTTGTAATTCCGCACTTAATTTAATTTGTCTAAGATTTATTTTATTAGTGGATACTGTTGATGAAAATCTTTAGAGCAAGTTCATTAAATTTCTTGTTTGTAGTGTTGCTCTTTTATACGCATTTGAAGCTGCCTTTAACTCAAGGCGGAATCACGAATGAAATTTTATTACTTATTTCTTATATATTTTCTTTCACTTGTTACGTTATTTATATTTAAAACATAAATATAGTAATATCGTGGTTATCTTCAATATTTTTTAAAATTTCATAATCTGTAATGCTGTTTTCTGGAATAAACGTAATTGATTTACAATGTCCAGAAATATTAACTGTTGTATAAACGACAAATTTCAGTGGCGAATTTTTAAAACGAGTATAAACACAAAGCCGTTTCATGTTTAAACATGTTTCGGCCGCATATTTAATTTTGCGCGAACACGTGTAATAACATTGGGAACAACACAGGCGTAAACTGATGTTTTAGTTACGTCAGAAGTATGTGTGAAGAGGTGATTTTTCACCTGTCATCCGCAGAAGCCGGAGCACCTCTCAAATGCGTCCTCGAAGGCCCGTGCACGCGAGCTCTGACAAAAACTCCTTCCCTTCTGAGCCACTTCTCTCCCGCTAACTCCTTACTTCACATTCTTCCTTCCCGCAAATATAAGCGAGGCCAGTTTTTAATTATAAATTTTAAATGGCCCATCAAACGCAATAATATATTTTCGTTCTATTCGTCATTTAATAGTAAATTTCTTTTAGCCCAATTTACTGCACAAAACTTATATTTCTAAATAATAACGTTGGATACATATTGCATATAAATACTATTTATAATATATTACCTTCATCAGTAATGGTTTAAAATGTTTCACCAAGTGATAAATGAGAAAGTCATTTAAAAAATACTATTTCCAGCCAGTGGGGATCGTAAAGGAGTGTCTAGAATAAGGGATGAATTCGGAAGAATCAGTGGATGAGAACGCGAAGGAAGTGGAGAGGCAAGAGAGACAAGGATGTATGGAGAAGAGTGATTAAAATGAGGGCTATATAGAGTGGCAGGTACATAGAACCTGGAGAATAACCGCTTCAGAAGAGAGGAAAGGGTTACATTGGCAAGGGCGAGATGCGGAACGAAGGAGAGCGGGATGAAGAAATGGATGGGCGAAGGATACGGAGAATGCGTGCTGTGTGAGGGCTGAAAGGATAACGTGGAGTTATTTGGCAGAAGAGTGCAAGGGAGTAGCAGGGGATTGGGTGGATGGATGTAGAAGTGTAAGAGAGTGGACGAGAGAAGATGGCGCCAGAGTAAAGATACTGACGAGACCGAGTCGAGAAAGAGAAAAAAAAAGGGATGAAGAAGAATCCCAGTAGTACTGAAGCATGTATTTTTTGTTTTTATATTGAAATGTTACTCCTCCTACTTTAGTATTAAGTTTGTACCCCTTTAAAAATGACTGCAATAACTCGAAACACTTCTAACTTTTACTTTTCTTCACTTTTAAATCTTTTCAATTTCTTATTTATGCTAATGATGTAAAATTATTTAAGTCAATTTCGAATATCTATATCGATCTATCATCTCTAGAACAATGGTGTATTAGCAATAGGTTAGATATTAATGTGAACAAATGTAGTAAAATTACCTATTCTCGGAAGAAGCGCAATATTACATATTGTTATAAAATTAATAAAATCGCAGTCAAATCTGTAAATTTGGACTTAGGTGTTCTGTTTGATCAAGTCTGATAAAGTACCAATAAATTAATAAATAAATAAACGAACGTTTGACGACCTTCACTGATATTAAATGACCTTTGCATTATTATCAAAAACTTTGAATGATAGTCTGATGACTTTAATTAAACCCCTTTGTCCTTAGATTATCTTAACAATCATCGTATGACTTTAAGATCATGTTAGGTAGACAATGAAACCCTCGATTGTCCGTTGAATGACCTTGAATTATTGTCGAATGGCCTTCAATGAATTTTAATTATCTGATGACTTTAAATAATTTTTATTACTTTGAATGGTTAGATGACCACCAATGAATTGAATTGAAATGTTAGTCCCTTTAATAATAGTCTGATGAATAAAGGTTTGATGATCTACGATGATATTAAATAACCATAGGGTAATTATCAAACACTTTTAATGATTGAATGATAGTCTGAAGACCTTAATTGAACCCCTTTGACCATAAATTATTTCAACATTCATTGTATAACTTTAAGGTAACGTTAGATAGACATTGAAACCCTCTATTATCAATTTAATGACCTTGCATTATTGTCGAATAGCCTTCAATGAATGTAAATAACATTACATTGAAGTTTGACTACCTTGAATGGTTAGATGACCACGAATGACTTTAAATGCTAGTCTGGTGACCATAAACGAACTCATTTCACCTTTGAATGGCTTTGTAAGATCACGCAATTGTTTGATTTTCAAATATTTATTAAACACTGCATATGTTTCGCCACACTGTGGCTTCTTCTAGTGTTTAATAAACCAATATTTGAAAATCAAACAATTGCGTTATCTCAATATTAAGTATGGATTTTCAACACCTAAGTGCCTCATCAATCAATCATTTGTAAGATCATTGGATGACATTAAATCCCCTTGAATGACCTACAATAATTGCTGCATGACATTCAACGACCTTGAATAAACGTCTGATGAACTTGGATAGAGTTGAACGAACGCTTAACGACCTTCAATGATATTAAATGACCATTGGGTAATTATCAAACGCTTTGAATGATAGTTTGATGAACTTAAATGAACTCCTTTAACCTTGAATTATCTTAACAATCATTGTATGACCTTAAGGTAGCGTTAGATAGACATCAAAACTCGTCGAATGACATTGACTTATTCTCGAATCAATCAATTTAATGTTATTTAAAGTCATCAGGTGATAATTCAAATTCTTTGAAGGCTAGAATTTGAATTATCACCTGATGACTTTAAATAACATTAAATTGATGTTTTATTACCTTGAATGATTGAATGACTACCAATTACTTTAAATGATAGGCAGATGACCTCAATGATGGTCTGATGACCTAAAATCGTTAAGTGATATGTTTTCATGTATTTTATATATTTATTTCTGGATGATCTGAAATGTTAGGCGACCCTCAATTATTTAGACGACCGTTAGATGACTTTAAAAAATCAAAAGATGACACAAAATCTTCTCGATTAACTTTGGATAGCCATCAATGACCTTGAATAAACTTTTTGGCTTTGAAATACCTTAATAATCATTACCAAAAAAACGAAAGCAATTCTTAAGTGAATGTTATCAAAACACACCTATCACTATTTTTAGTTTAGGTTTTCATGTAAATGTAGGGAATAGGTAGAAAATAAAAACAAATTATAAACTATCTATCTTCTACAGTTAGAATTTTACAAATAAACAATTAAAATTTTCCTAAAAAGTAAGAAAAAAATCAAAAGAACAATAAAACTATTTAAAATAAAATGTGATGTGGCCATCATAGTACTTTCCCTATATTTTTTCTAGAAAACTATGAAGTTTAGGCTATTCTTTACAATTTATTCAATTTTGGATACTTTAGAATTACTAGTTATATACATTTCATGTTTATGAGTGTTCACCAAAAGCATTTCAGTTACAATGTTTGGAAAAATTCTAGAACCCTTAAATAATCTAGTAGAAGATCCAGATAAGATAAAGCGAAGAATGCTAAAAATTCTAAAATTCTTTTAATTGTCAGGAAAATTGATAAATATTCTAGAACATTAGAAATTTTGATGAATCTAGAATTAAAATTATTAGGAAATTCCATAACCCTTGAAAAAAAAACCTAATAAATTTCACATACAATTAGATTAAAAAATATTTAGAACAATGTCTAAAAATTGGAAAAAAATTTAAAAATAAAGATTTTTTTTTTAATTCTAAAACTCTCGACAAAAATTCTAGTAATATAGATTGGACCTTACTAGAAAATTTTAGAACATTTAAATATTCCGATAAGAAAAAGCAAGTAAAGCAAGAAACTCTGGAAAATCTAAAAATTTTTGTGTATGTATTGATATGTATTTTTTTATTTTTGGATAGTAAGCTAAAGAATAATAAAACTAAACTAAACTAAAACTAAAGATATTTCCGGAAAGAAAATTATGCAATTTCTAAGAATAAAAAAAAACTTCAAACAATCTGCATTTATTTTAGTTGAAACTTAAACTTCTAAGAAACAACCTTTCAAAACCTAGTGAAAATTTCTAAATGAAAAATTCTAGAAATTTATAAAAAAAACTGCTTCACAATTTCACAACGTACGAAAACAATTCTTGGCATCTGGACATAAAATTACCGGATATTTCTAGAATCCTTGAAGGAAAACCTGAAAAGTTAAAGTAATAAATACTTGATAAGAAACATTTCTGTAAAATTAATGAATTCTTAAATAAAAATTGTAAATGTTCTAAGAGTCTAGAAATAAATTTTAGAAATTTTGATAAATTTTCTGGGAATCTGAACTTTAAATTTCTCTAAAATTAAGAAAATCGTAGCTAATCCTGATAAGATTTTTTGTAGGATCTAGCAATTTTTCCTAAAAGGAGAGCCTACGACCAAATTTCTTTAAATTTGAAAATTAGAAATATCTAATAACTGAAATCCTAAGAATCCTTGTATAAATCCTAGAGAATTTCGATAGGATAAAGCAAGTAAAGCAAAAAGAAACTCTTCAAGAATGATTATAATTTACAGCGAAAATTCTTACACGAAAAATTTCTAAATACTTCTAGAATTCTAGCAAAAAATGTTTGAAATTATTTAACTGGACGAGAAATTACCAGAAAAATTAAAAAATTGAAAACAAAAAATTGCTAACAGATTTTAAAAATTTAGGGGGAAAATGCTTGACAATTTTGGAACTATGAACCAAATTTGGTTTCAACATTATTTTTATTTATTTATCGATTTTTTTACTCTTGAAAAATTACAATGAGATAAGAAATGCTGAAAATTTTCAAAGTCTCAAAGAATTATTTTTGGAAAGTTGCAGAACTTGCAATCTGGAAAAAATGTGTAAATAAAGAAAGAAAAAGTGCAGGAAATTCTAAATACCTTGACAAAATTTCTAGGTGTTAAAACATAAATTCTGGAACCCATTTAGAATTTTACTAATTTCCAGAATTTTTACTTATAGACCCTTAAAATTTTTCAGTATTTCTTGCTTTATTTTATCAAGATTTTCCAGAATTTCTTCCATTAAAAATTCTGGAAAATTTTGATAAAATAAATGATATTGTCATTATAAATCAAGGGTGCTGTAATGCTCGGAGAAATTAATTTTTCTTATTAACATATTTGATTAATTGAATTATTAAAATCAATTCATTTTCATACGGGACTTTCACTTGGAAAGACCCATGCAATAATGGCATAGCTTCACTGACGAGCTGAGATGCAGCGAAACACGTGTCTGTAGATGGCGATAACATAATAACTTCTGTGACGAGTTTGTGAAACGATAACAGCACAATGTTACATCTGTTTCGTGTAATGTCCCACCAAAGAAAGATAACAAATGACAGGTGTTTAGTCGTCCCTCATTAGCAATTCGTTATTTTTATTTTCTCGTTTATTTGCTTATTAATACTTTAGTATTCTTCTATACATTATATTCCAAAAAGTTAATAAAAATTAAAAAAAGAAAGAACGTACAAATGATTTAGGTTATTAATGCTAATATTTTTGTTATGTATGTTAGATTTTTTGCATTTCTCGTCTGATTTTATAAGGATTAATTCGCCTGAGATATTTAAACATTCTGGAAATGTCAACTAACAATCTATTTTTTTCGTCTTGTTATGAATTTTACCTTTCCCAATTATTTAAAAATTTACTACTATTCCTTTAGAACATTTCTGGCTTTTTTTCAGTAATTATAACAGACATTGTCTATTCTCTGATTTGAACAAATTTCTGACATCATTTTTAGTTTCTTTACTAATTTTCTACACTAAACATTTATAAATTATCTAAACCTCTTTTATCTTACATTTAATTAAAAGAGGAATTTCGACAATTATTAGCCTACTAAATTTTATGAGCTCAATGATATTAAAATTTACTACTATTCTTTGAGAACACTTTTTGCGCTTTTGTATTTCAGTAATTATAAGAGAATTTTTCTAGTCTTAATAACGTAATAAATATTTAAAAAAAAACATTTGTTGTGAATATTGAACACATGTTATTAAGAATTCGTTTGTAGTAACAAGTTTAAGAACAACTTAAAACTTAAAACAAATGAAGACATTTTACGATATACATGACAGCCATAACCGATTTTATTATTATAAAATTTGAAAAATTATATATGGATAATGAAATAATTCATAATATAAAATAAAATATAGTAATATCTATTTAACAAGAATGACTGTTTAAAATGTTTTATTTATTTGCTAATAAATTACGTCCATTACACGACGTAGAAACAAAAGTATAATATTCGCGAGCATTAAACTTTAATGAATTTCCGGTTATGTCCCGGGCGGCGTACCTGTTTAAAACTACACGCGAAGAAATAAACTCACGGCAAGTTGGTAAACTAAAATAAATTCAATATAACGTTTCAGATTTTCAATCTAAAGCGTAATCCAGTGAGCAGTTGTTTTTCTGCAACGAACAAACGAAGCTCGAAGTTGTTGAAGTTGTCAGTCGCAGGAGCGCTTTGTGAGTCCGCTCTTTGAGACATCTAGCGGCTGTCAGCAGCAGCGCGTGCAATTTGTTTTCCAATATGGCGACCACTGCCTTCAAACGCAGCCTGCTTTCTACCCGAGCGCCTGCCTCTCAGCCTCTCTGCCTGCTTATAACTTTTGATGACTTTCATAATATATACACTCACTGACATGCTTTGTAAATACACGTTTTCCTACGTGGAATAAATGGTCTCGGTTGCGGATCGAAGCCGCCCACGGAACAGACGACTTTTAATTTTCGATGGAAAACAATAACGCAACGCATTCGTTTTAATAGCTTGCCGAATCGAGATATAATAAACTCCAGTTATAATACTAGTAGTTTCAATAAAAATATATTGTAATATTAATTAAAGCAACCCGCATGATAATTATTTTAAGTGGAAATAGTATTTGAATTTTTCATATTTGGGTTATTACATTTTATATAATTTGTACCATCGTGATAAATGCAATGAAACGTTTTATTTAATTCATTATTCATTGAAATTCATGATTATTAGTTTCTCTTAAAACGAATGTTCTTACTTTTAAATTCTTGCAGATAACTTATCTATCTTAGTTTCTTATGCACGTAGGAGAGGTTTATATGAGTTAAAATGTTGCTTCCAGCTGGGGCAAATACCCAAGCTCATTACTGATAACTATAACGATGACATCAAAATCTAATTTACTACCACCCTAGGTAAGTGGCGGTTTTGTGTTAAGATATATCTAGAGACCTATCATAAAATGCATTTGTAGATTAAAATTAAATTAAATTTGTAATTGAATAGTATGGAATTTTTGCTGCTTGTAATTTACTCCTTAATTATAATAATAAATAAATTCAAATATTCAATATACGTTATTTTTCTTATGATCGTATTTTCTGAATTAAATATGAAAAATGTTATATTAAATGACAAATGCTGTGTTAGAAATGTGGTAAAATTATCACACAAATATTCAATTATTCACTTCCAGCTAAAACGACATAACTCAGAGGCATAACCTACAGATTTATAAACAAGTACACGCATCTATAAAATGATTTTCCGTCCTTTACTTGACTATTCGGCTATCCTCTTCGACAACCCCCATCTTGTAACTTTACATAACTTTCAAGTCGCAGAAAGATCGACCTTTATGGTGCTAACCAAAATTAGATATCCCCAAACTCTCAAATTAAATTCCTTCTTATTCAAATCCATAAAAGGGACATCCACTCTTGCCAAAATTTGCCTTAAATCCCACTCATTTCTAAATACTAGATTCCCTATGATTTCCTAGAAACAAAAACATTATTCCCGAACGTAAATTTCCTTTTATAATACTCAGACACCGAAAAGAAATACAGTTCAAACGTCGATTTCATTTCAATAGTGAAGTTTGGCTTTATGACGTTTATTGTCTTGAATAGTTAAACTTTTGTTAGTGAAGTCATTTATTATGAGTCACTATGCATTTCATTTATATAACCTAGGCGGTTGTATTCATTAACGTCTTCACGAAACAGGCGTATTGAAACGAAGTAGAGGCCAAAAAAAGCCAATGGCAGTAAGAAGGGTAGAAGTGTGAGAGAATGTGTTGGGTATGATAGAGGAAGTTCTAGGCACTATTCGAAAAAATTGCAAATACTTTGAGTATAAGTTTTGTTAGCAAAATTCTTAAGGACAAATTGTTGTACCCATGTCACATTCAACGCGTTCAAGCACTTCTTTCTGCTGATTTTCCTCCACTTACTGCATTCTATCAATGGCACACATTGGTTCAAATTCAACAACTGCTGACGCCAATACTTATTACCGTTGAAGCGAATTTTCTAAGAAATACACGATTTCTTGTGTTCTTCCACTCGGCCCAATACATTTTGCAGCTGGTTACTATGTTCATTTGGTGAGTCCAATTTTTGGAGACCTATTTTATTTTATTTGCTCTGTGTAACACTATAAGAAACAAACAAGGTGTTTTTCGAAGAGTTTGACAGTCAATTAGAAGAAGTTTGAATTGCTATATGTTAGTTGTAGGTTATTTTCAATAGTTCTTGTAGATTAAGAGACTTAATTAATTATGAAAATGTAATTTTTGGTAATAAAATATTGCTATTGTCGAAATTTTTGTGCACCTTATATCTTCGAAACTAAGTGGATTTTCAAAAATCAAAAAGAACAAAATATTCTTAGAATAGTCCAGGGAGCAACCTTTAGAATTTTTGCCGTTTGTTTAATAAACACCCTGTTTAGGTAGGGTATACGAAATAACAATACAAGATTTTGTCTAGTACTTCAATAATTGTATTGATTGTTTAGTTCTTTCAAGTTAAAACAAAACAAACAAACTTTTTTTTATTAAGAATGATTACTCTTGTGTAGAGTGGCTAATATAAGTGTAGAATTCTTTTATTTAGTCTATCAATTTTTAAATAGTTTATAAAGTTTCATTGTAGATTTTGTTAAGTAGAGAATCGACAAAAATTATTTGATTTGAAAGCACCATCCATAAAAAATTGTTGGACCCTAAGATTACTTTTTCTAGCATTTTAGCAAAATTATAATGACCTTGTTTTTAATATTCCCAAAGAATATTTAGTCTACTCTTAGTGAATTAAATTCTGCTACTAATATTTTGGGTTTTAGATTTAAGAATGAAGTTAAAATTACACAAACTGTTTAATTTTTTTTTTTCAAAACTGCTAATTGAATTTTCTGAACGAAAACAAAATATAAAGGAAAATAAAAAGGACAAGAAAGTAGTATTTTGCTCTTCAGATTCTTTTGCAAACTTGTTGGGAAGGGTTTTTAATATAAGATAACGTTCATCGCTGTCTGTATTATAAATTGTTACATAAATTTGAAAATATTAAGCTGTTAATAATAAATACGTGGTATTTTAAATGTACATCTAAGTTATAAAAATAATTGACAAAGATCTCAGATTAGATGAACATTACCTGTCCTAAACTAAAAAAAAAATAATTTTAATTGTATCTTCTGTCTCCTGTCTTTTATCTTTTGTCTCCTGTCTCCTGTTTCCTATCTTCTGTCTTGTGTCTTTTGTCTCCTATCATTTGTCATCTGTCTTCTATATTTTATCTTCTATCTTCTGTCTATTGTCTACTGTCTAATGGCTTTTGTTTTCTGTCTTCCGACTTCTGTCCTCTATTGATTTTCCGCTTTTAATTTTTTCTTCATTTTTTTTAAAACTGTATTCTCTTTTTGTCTTATTTCAAAAGGTAAATTTCAATTTTATCTATGTATTTTATCTTCTAACTTCTGTCCTTTCTCTTCTGTTTCCTGACTTCTGTCTTTTTTCTTCTGTCTTCTATCTTCTGCCTTCTATCTTCTATCATTTCTCTTCTATCTTCTGTCTTTTGTCTCATATCTTCTGTCTATTGTCTTCTGTTTTCTGTCTTATGGCTTGTCTTCTGTGTTTTATAATTTGTCTTCTGTTTTCTGTCTTTTGTCTTATATCTTCTATCTAATGTCTTCTGGCTTTTTTCTACTGTCTTTTGTCTTCTGTCTTCTGTCTTCTGTCTTCTGTCTTCTGTCTTCTGTCTTCTGTCTTCTGTCTTCTGTCTTCCGTCTTCTGTCTTTTGTTGATTTTCTCCTTTCATTTTTTTTAAACCGTATTCTATTTTTGTCTTATTTCTTCTGTCTTCTGTCTTCTATCTTATACCTTCTGTCTTCTATCATCTCTTTTATATCTTCTGCCTTTTGTCTCAAATCTTCTGTCTATTGTCTTTTGCTTTCTGTCTTCTATCTTTTATCATTTGTCTTTTGTTTTCTATCTTTTGTCTTCTATCTTCTATCTATTGTCTTCTAGCTTTTGTCTAATGTCTTCTGTTTTCCGTCTTCTGTCTTTTATTGATTTTTTCCTTTCATTTTTTTAAAAACCGTATTATTTTTTTGTCTTAACTCAAACAGTAACAAGAAAAATGTAAAATTTAGAACATGAAATATGATGTATTTCGTGTCAGCCACCTGTCTTTAGCCTTCTGGCTTTTGTGTTTGTTTTCCGTCATTTTTTATTTTGTCTTCTGCATTCTGTTTGGTTTTATGTCTTCTGTCTTCTGTCTTCTGTCTTCTGTCTTCTGTCTTCTGTCTTCTGTCTTCTGTCTTCTGTCTTCTGTCTTCTGTCTTCTGTCTTCTGTCTTCTGTCTTCTGTCTTCTGTCTTCTGTCTTCTGTCTTCTGTCTTCTGTCTTCTGTCTTCTGTCTTCTGTCTTCTGTCTTCTGTCTTCTGTCTTCTGTCTTCTGTCTTCTGTCTTCTGTCTTCTGTCTTCTGTCTTTTGTCTTCTGTCTATTGGCTTTTGTTTTCTATATTCCTTTTTCTGTCTTCTGCCTTTTATTGATTTTCTCCTTTCATTTTTTTTCTTCAATTTTTTTAAACTGTATTCTCTTCTTGTCTTATTTCAAAAGGTAAATTTCAATTTTATCTATGTATTATATCTTCTATTCTATCGTCTATCTTCTCTATTTTACGTTCTGTCTTTTCTCTTCTGTCTCTTGTCTTCTATCTTATGTCTTCAGTTTTTTTTTTCTGTCTTCTATATTCTGTCTTCTATCTTCTGTCTATTGTCTTCGGTCTTCTGGCTTTTGTCTTCTGTTTTCTGTCTTTTGTCTTCTATTGATTTTCTCCTTTTATTTTTTGTTTTGTTTATTTTTCAAAACTGTACTCTTTTTATCTTAATTCTCACGGTGACAAGGAAAAATGTATGGCCATGTAGGACATTGATCAATTATGACGTATTTAATTGTAAGTAATCTGTCTTTAGCCTTCTGACTTTTGTCTTTTGTTTTTCGTCATTTTTTATTTTGTCTTCTGCATTCTGTTTGGTATTCTGTCGCCTGTCTTCTGTCTTCTGTATGCTGGCTTCTGTATTCTGTCTTCTATCTTCTGTCTTCTGGCTTCTATCATTTTATCATTTTATCATCTTCTGTCTATAGTCTTCTATCTTCTGTCCTTTGGCTTTTGTTTTCTGTATTCCTTTTTCTGTCTTCTGCCTTTTATTGATTTTCTCCTTTCATTTGTTTTCTTCAAATTTTTAAACTGTATTTTCTTCTTGTTTTATTTCAAAAGGTAAATTTCAATTTTATCTATGTATTCTATCTTCTATTCTATCGTCTGTTTTCTCTATTTTATGTTCTGTCGTTTCTCTTCTGTCTCTTGTCTTCTATCTTATGTCTTCAGTTTTTTTTTTCCTTCTGTCTTCTATATTCTGTCTTCTATCTTCTGTCTATTGTCTTCGGTCTTCTGGCTTTTGTCTTCTGTTTTCTGTCTTTTATATTCTATTGATTTTCTCATTTTATTTTTATTTCTTCATATTTTTAAAACTGTATTCTTTTTTTGTCTTATTTCTAACGGTAATAAGAAAAAAGGTATGGCCATGTAGGACATTGATCAATTATGACGTATTTAATTGTCAGTAATCTGTCTTTAGCCTTCTGACTTTTGTCTTTTGTTTTTCGTCATTTTTTATTTTGTCTTCTGCATTCTGTTTGGTTTTCTATCACCTGTCTTCTGTCTTCTGTCTTCTATATGCTGGCTTCTGTATTCTGTCTTCTGGCTTCTATCATTTTATCATCTTCTGTCTTCTATCTTCTGTCTTTCGGCTTTTGTTTTCTGTATTCCTTTTTTTGTCTTCTGCCTTTTATTGATTTTCTCCTTTAATTTTTTTTCTTCAATTTTTTTAAACTGTATTCTCTTCTTGTCTTATTTCAAAAGGTAAATTTCAATTTTATCTATGTATTACATCTTCTATTCTATCGTCTATCTTCTCTATTTTATGTTCTGTCTTTTTTCTTCTGTCTCCTGTCTTCTATCTTATTTTTTCAGTCTTTTTTCTTCTGTCTTCTAACTTCTGTCTATTGTCTTCTGTCTTCTGTCTTTTGTCTTCTTTTGATTTTCTTCTTTTTTTTTTGCTTTATTTTTTGTTTAAACTGTATTCTCTTTTTGTCTTATTTCTAACGGTAATAAGGAAAAATGTATAGTCATGTAGGACATTGATCAATTATGACGTATTTAATTGTCAGTAATCTGTCTTTAGCCTTCTGATTTTGGTTCTTTGTTTTCCGTCATTTTTTATTTTGTTTTCTACATTCTGTTTTGTTTTCTGATTCTTTTCTAGTACATAAATCTAGGACGGATATATTATGGTTTAAAATTTAGACAAAACTACTTGTCTGACTACTGTTTTCTAATTTTATTTTGTCTTCTGCCATATATCTTTCGGCTTTGGTCTTTTGTCTTCTATCTTCTGTTTATTCTTTAATTCAAATTAAAATCGAGAATATATATCTATGACTAAGGTTTAAAATTTGTAACTGTGATGAAATATGACTTTTTTGCCTTCACACTTTAACCGTTTTTTTTAATACTGTTTCTGTGTTTACTGTCTCTTCTCCTCTTTCTTCGTCTTTTGCTTTCTATCTTAAAAATGTTATATTTTGTTTTTTTCGCTGTTATTTTAGTCTGTGTTTGTTTATTTTATATCTGTTTCTGATATAAAATTAAAGAAAAACAGAATTCAATTTATTGATATGACCTTTTCTTGTTGTCTTTTGCATTCGGAGCATTTTAAAACAATTTCCATTCTGAATTTATACTTTTCTTCTGATCATCAAAAATTCTAGGCTGTTTTTGCTAGATTTACCAGGAAATTCAAATTCTTCCAAATGGCTAGAATTTTCTTCGATGACTTTCGAATTAATTATAAATTAATTTTTAGAATCCTAGATTTTTTTTCGCCAGTTCTTCATTATTATATAATTTTTCTTCTAAAACGCGAGAATTTCTTTCTTGACCTATCCCAATTTATAATGCATTGTTCTAGCGTACTCTTGACCTATCCCAACAAATTCTTTGTTGCCCCAGCGTACTCATGACCTACCCCAACTAATTATTCATTGCTCTGGCGTACTCTTGACCTAGATTAATGAATTGTTCATTGACCTTAGCGTAGTCTTGACCTATCCCAATATAAAAAAGCCTTAGCGTCTAGAAAAAATACAGGCTTATGGTACAAGAACTTTTAGAAAAAAACCTACAAGATAAAATAAAAAAAGCCATTGAAGAAAATTTTAAAGTTCTGAAAGAAGAAATGGTTATAAAATATACCTAAAAATAGAAGGAAAATTCTAGAACCTTATTATTATTATTTTTTATTATTATAATAATTATTATGGATTAATTTTAGGTAAAAATAGCACGAGAGTAAAACAGTAACAAAATTCTAAAACTCTCGAAAAAACTTCTAGGATTCTGGAAGTAAAAAATTATTATAAAACGATCTTGAGAAATAATTACAGAGAAATTCTAGAACTCTTGAAGAAAATTTCTACACATTTGAAAGAAGAAAAAAATCCTGCAAAATTAGATGATGAATTATAAAAAAGTAGTCCTCGGAAAAACAGTAACAAAATTCTGAAACTCTCAAAAAAACTTATAGAATTCTGGAAGAAAAAATGATTATAAAATTATCTTAAAATATAATAGCAGAGAAAATCTAGAAATCTGGAAGAAGAAAAAATAAAATTATAGAAATCTAGAAGAAGAAATTATTATAAAATAATCTTAAGAATAAATAGCAGGTAACTCTAGAACTATTGAAGAAGTTTCTAGACGTTGAAGAAATTTTCTAGAAGTATTTATTAGAAAATAATCTCGGGGAAAAAGAGCACGAGAAGAAAATTGTAAAAAAAATGGAACGGGACTAAATATTCCTTAGAATAAACTTAAGAAAAAATAGCAGGAGAATTATAGAATCCTAGAAGAAAACTCTAGAACTTTGGATAGAGAATTAAAGTAAAGTGAACCCTCAAAGAAAATTATAGAAATCTGGAAATAATTTTAAGAAAAAAAAATGGTAGGATTTTATAATTATCATGGAAGAAATTTTTTTTAGAAAATTTAGAAATTGTCTAGAAATCTCGATAAAGTAATTATTATCAAATAATCTTAAGAATAAAGAGCTTGAAAACTTTAGAACCCTAGAAATCTGGAAGAACGGATTGTTATAAAATAGCAGGATAGTTCTAGAACTCTTGAAGAAAATTTTAGAAATCGGAGAAATTTCGGAAAAATATTTATTATAAAATAATCTTGAGAAAAAAATAGCAGGAGAAGAAAATTGTAGAAAATTCAAATTAAAACAAACCTAATTAGAAAGACATATTTTTTAAGAATCATTATTGCTTATGTTAATATTATATTCCAATTTTATTACTTAATTTAATTTATAATTGTTACATTCATGGAATAAAGAACTGACTGTCTAATTATTAGAGGATTATTATTTTATTACGATATTATTATTATTTTGATCATAATCTACTGTTATCTCTCAATATGAATTCGTCAAAAGAAACACGCCATTTACTTAAACATTGGTCGAGTATTGAAATCATCTGAATTAAATCATTATCATTACAGGTGTTTGCAACCTTGCATTCACAAGTGTCTAATATCAACAATACGAAAAATT
This sequence comes from Ontholestes murinus, assembly GCA_963969525.1. Lineage (NCBI taxonomy): Eukaryota > Metazoa > Arthropoda > Insecta > Coleoptera > Staphylinidae > Ontholestes > Ontholestes murinus. Next base: position 59,438,299 of record OZ018396.1, read on the forward strand.
GATAAGAAATATCTGAGTCATTTCCTTTTGTCAACAATCACACGTGGAAGTTCTCATAATATAGTAAATATCACATATATAATGAAATTAAATGGTACTTTAAAAGATATATTGAGGCGTAAAAGCTAGTCTCTTTGTTGAAAGTAAAAAATATTATAAATAAGAGCTTCAAATAGATTTCAACTAGCAATGCAATCATACAAACAACTTCAGGTTATAAGGATCCAATATATAAAGGTTTTAATGAATAAATGTAGTTTGCATCAAATAAATTCTTGTAAATAAATTTGTCTACCTGTGTAGAGAATAATATATTTATACTGTGTTGTTTTATTTCATTATATTGAATAATTTTTAAAATAAAAGTGTTTAAAACTTTATAGTAAATTTATTTTCATGTGTGAGCATTATACATACTATGAAATCTAATTATTTTCTTTTTAATGTTTCTTATTACATATAGCGATTAGCGCATTATAAACAATTACAGATTAAATATGAACCCGCACGGTTTTGATCCTTTCGATAAATAATTTGCCTTCTCACTATTTGCAGTAATCGGATAATCGGTAATTTTTTTTATCTAATGTTTGTGTTTAACGGTGAGTGTTCATTATCTTCAGACATCTGATCTCAATTGAATGAATTTAATATTGTATGCATATTTTGCAAGGCCGAAAAATAATTATGATGGTAAAACATTTAATATTATTGTGTAGAAAATAAATATCAAGTGTAAAAAGAGTTCACCAATTAACTGCAAATTTTAATAATTAATTATCTACCCTTCTATAAACCTCTTCAGTGAATTGATACAACAAACATTTAAAGATTTTCGTGCTTTCGTTTTTGATTAAGGAGTGTGTTAAATCAAGCAACTCTTTCGTTTTATTTATTGTAGGCTAACTAATTTAGATTTAAGGTCTGCCCACCCATCATGCATAAAAATTTTATTAATTTACTTACTCAAAAATTTTACCTTTTGAATTTCTTTTTTATTGAAAAAGTTTTGCAATTAATTTTTTTCCAAACCGCGGGACTATCAGTAGTTGAAATTTATATGTATATGTAGGGTGGGTGGGTGCCCACTATCCCACCCTCCAATCAGTAAAACATCATCAAAAATTATTTGAAAAATTTGTATGAATAAATCTTTAAAAATTGCAATTATTTTGTGTTTATTTATATCTTACAACTTTTAATTAAAACCCTCGCTTTTGTTTTACTGATAGGAGGGTGGGATAGAGGCCACCCACCCACCCTACATATACATGATAACTTTAATTGTTAATCGTTGATGATTTTGCTGCTAAAACAGTCAAACCCTTTATGTAATAAAAAATAAAACAAAATCAAAATTTAAGTTTAAATATAAATGATTTTCTATTGCTAATCTTATCTAATTTAGATTTAAAGTCTGCCCACCCATCATGCTTACTAATTTACTCACTCATAAATTGTATCTTTTTAATTTCTTTTTTATTCAAAAAGTTTTGTAATTAATTTTATTCCAAACCACGAGACTATCAGCAATTGAAATTTATATGTATATGTAGGGTGGGTGGGCGTCCACTATCCCACCCTCCAATTAGTAAAACATAATCAAAAATTATTTGAAAAGTTTGTATCAATAAATCTCAAAAAATTGCAATTAGTTTGTGTTTATTTATATTTTACAACTTTCAATTAAAACCCTCGCTTATGTTTTACTGATTAGAGGGTGGGATAGAGGCCACCCACCCACCCTACATATACATATAAACGTTAATTCCTTATCGTTGATGATTTTGTTGCTAAAAACAATCAAACCCTTTATGTAATAAAAAATTAAACAAAATCAAAATTTAAGTGTAAATATAAATGATTTTCTAGAGATAATCTTATCTAATTTAGATTTAAAGTCTACCCACCCATCATGGATACAAATTTTATTAATTTACTTACTCCAAAATTTTACCTCTTGAATTTTTTTTAATTCAAAAAGTTTTGTAATTAAATTCATTGGAAACCGCGAGACTATCAGTAGTTGAAATTTGTATGTATATGTAGGGTGGGTGGGTGGCCTCTATCCCACCCTCCAATCAGTAAAACATCATCAAAAATTATTTTAAAAATTAGTATAAATAAATCTCTAAAAATTGCAATTATTTTGTGTTTATTCATATCTTACAACTTTTAATTAAAACCATCGCTTATGTTTTACTGATTTGAGGGTGGGATAGAGGCCACCCACCCACCCTGCATATACATATAAACTTTAATTCCTTATCGTTGATAATTTTGTTGGTAAAAACAATCAAACTCTTTATGTAATAAAAAATAAAACAAAATTAAAATTTAAGTTTAAATATAAATGATTTTCTAGAGATAATCTTATCTAATTTAGATTTAAAGTGTATCCATCATGCATGATAATTGTGTTAATTTACTTACTCAAAAATTTTACTTCTTGAATTTCTTTTTAATTCAAAAAGTTTTGTAATTAATTTTATTCCAAACCACGAGAGTATCAGCAATTGAAATTTTTATGTATATGTAGGGGGGGTGGGTGGCCTCTATCCCACCATCCAACCAGTAAAACATCATCAAAAATTATTTGAAAAATTTGTATGAATAAATCTTTCAAAATTGCAATTATTTTGTGTTTATTTATATCTTACAACGTTTAATTAAAACCCTCGCTTATGTTTTACTGATTGGAGGGTCGGATAAAGGCCACCCACCCACCCTACATACACATATAAACTATAATTCCTTATCGTTGATGATTTTGTTGCTAAAAACAATCAAACCCTTTATGTAATAAAAAATCAAACAAAATCAAAATTTATGTTTAAATTTAAATGATTTTCTAGAGCTAATCTTATCTAATTTAGATTTAAAGTCTACCCACCCATCATGCATAAAAATTGTGTTAATTTTCTTACTCAGAAATTTTACCTTTTGAATTTTTTTTATTCAAAAAGTCTTGTAATTAATTTTATTCCAAACCGCGAGACTATCAGTAATTGAAATTTATATGTACATGTAGGGCGGGTGGGTGGCCTCTATCCCACCCTCTAATCAGCAAAACATCATAAAAAGTTATTTGAAAAATTTGTATGAATAAATCTTTAGAAGTTGAAATTATTTTGTGTTTATTTATATCTTACAACGTTTAATTGAAACCCTCGCTAATGTTTTACTGATTGGAGGGTGGGATAGAGGCCACCCACCCACCCTACATATACATGATAACTTTAAATACTAATCGTTGATGATTTTGCAGCAATAACAATAAAACCTTGTATATAATGAAACATATAACAAAATCAAAATTTAAGTCTAAATAAAAAATGACTTTCTATTGCTAATCTTATCTAATTTAGATTTAAAGTCTGCCCACCCATCATGCTTACTAATTTACTCACTCATAAATTTTACCTTTTTAATTTCTTTTTTATTCAAAAAGTTTTGCAATTAATTTTATTCCAAACCGCAAGACTATCAGCAATTGAAATTTTTATGTATATGTAGGGTGGGTGGGTGGCCACTATCCTACCCTCCAATCAGTAAAACATCAACAAAAATTATTTGAAAAATTTGTATGAATAAATCTTTAAAAATTGCTATTATTTTTTTTTATTTATATTTTACAACTTTTAATAAAAACTCTCGCTTATGTTTTACTGATTGGAGGGTGGGATAGAGGCCACCCACCCACCCTACATATACATGATAACTTTAATTGCTAATCGTTGATGATTTTGCTGCTAAAAACAGTCAAACCCTTTATGTAATCAAAAATAAAACAAAATCAAAATTTAAGTTTTAATATAAATGATTTTTTAGAGATAATCTTATCTAATTTAGATTTAAAGTCTACCCACCCATCATGCATAAAATTTTATTAATTTACTTACTCAAAAATTTTTGTTTTTGTAATTAATTTTTATTGAAAACCGCAAGACGATAAGAAATTAAAGTTTATATGTATATGTAGGGTGGGTGGGTGGCCTCTATCCCACCCTCCAATCAGTAAAACATCAACAAAAAACTAGGGAAAGTATTATGATGGCCACATCACCATTTTTCTAAATAAATGTTAATTCACATTATATCAAAAATTACATTTGATGTGAGAGTTAATCATCAGTTAAGTTCTTAAGTAAATATTGATTTTTTTATTGCTGATTACGTAATGTACACTTTATATATTGGTATCGATATTTGATACCACAATCAACAATTGAAAGTCGAGTGCATTCTAAAATTTGAGATGGGTAATTAAATTTGTCAATATACACTTGAATCTCTTGAAATAATATTTCTTCGAACGTAGAATTTTAATAATATTTTAATGTTAATCCTACCAAAAGGCTAATTAATTAATAAACACATTTATTTAAGTGGGTTTTCTGGTTAACTAAAGCCACAGAAAATTTATACTTAAAAATATAAACACCAATCTCACAAAAATGTTTTATTTATTCAGATCAGGAAGAGTTTGAATTTAAAACAGAATTAAATTCAATTCAGTAAACCTCATCATGCATCAAATTCTGAATTTGAATTCTTCATCCAACACATTATTTTTCTTTCTTTCTTTTTCTCTTCATACAACACATTATTGATTTCTTAGAAAATTAGAAAATATTAGTTCGACGAACAATATAGGATTATGCGCCGTCTTGTTAGAAAAGAACATATGGATGGCTATATAAGGCATTTTAGTTTGTTGCATAAGGTGCTTGGTATTATTCACCGGATAACCAGCTTCTTTAAGCAATTGTCTCTCAAACCATTACACTAACACTCCAGATTTCATAGATACAAAAGTTTGATAATAAATAGAATTGCTCAACTTTCTATTTGTTATCAAACTTCTGTCTCTGCATTCTGCAGTTTTGAAAGTTGAGATATAGGGTTTACATATTAAAAGATCTAATGTCTTTTCCAATGCATTAGTCATTAGCTATTTATTTGACCAGTTTAGTCTTCAAAAGTTTTAGAAGGATAAAGGCGAATATACTCTTCACGATAATATTGGTTTTATGTAAATAATTACATGTATTATTGATTACCTCTAATGCAAAATGAATATAGTGCTTGATAACAGATCCGTTGGTATTTTGCAGAAAAAAAAACTGGTAAATATGTATTACAAACGTGCAAACAAATTCGTTTGATTAAAATCTAATTATCGTTAATATTTCGTGAAAGAAAATTCGACTTAAACATTGGTCGAGTGTTGAAATAAATGTAATTAATAAATATCTATAGGTTTCTAAAATCTCACCTCGATAATTGCATAGATATCAGAACAACGGAAAAATGATAACAAACACCTGATATGATTTTGTCAACAATTACATATACTCTTGTAGATATCTCAAATGTATATAAGCGATTGTTTGCGTGTAATTTTTATAGTATTATTACTTTCTACATCAAGATGCAGAGTCTAACCATATTATTTGCTCTGTTTGGAGCTTCGATGGCTTTTTCTGTACATACAGGTAATTGATTAAATTGACCTTCTAGTAATATGTTTGACTATCGAACACGTGGTCTTTTCACCGTTTTATTTATGTATTTATATGTGCAAATACTTATTTTTTCAAATAGTAAAATGTATCGATCACCAATTCGTTTATAAACGAGCGATGCTATAATTTCAGTAACTAACCTTAAAATTAAAATAACATTTAGTAAAAATACAATTAAATAAATGTCTTAAACAATTTTTATTTCTTTTGATTCGATAAAAGCATAGAATCAGTATAATCATGGATACATTCAATACCTAGAATAATTTACATTTTCATTATTTTCTGTTTTTAGAAAATGTTACTCCAAGAGTATATGAGAATCAGTTAAACAAAACCATGTTTTGCGTAAGAGATTTGCTTAATACTGGCAAACCAGAAATTGGGTTACCCTCATTTGATCCGTTAGTTTTGAAAGACATCAATATCGATTTCGACCAATTCGGATTAAGCTTCCTCAAGTAAGTAAAGTTTTTTTTTTGCATATCATAACAAATTTGCTGAAATAAATTTACTATTCACAGGGGAAAAATTACAATCGAAAAAATTACTTTCTATGACGCCGTCAAATTCTACCTGAGCCTCATTGAAGGAACCCACGTGCAGAACCCCGATGCCCTGCAATTCCGCGTCATCACCGAATGGCCAGTTTCCAGTTTCGAAGGCCAGTACGACATCAACGTATCTGCCTTTGGAAACACGATAAAGGGAAAAGGTACCGTTAAGGAGACAATCACCGATTACGGTTCTGACATCAAGTTCAAAGCGTCTCTTCCTTTGAAACTGCACGAATTCAACATCAGAGTTTTTATGGAGGGATTCGAGGTAAAAAAGTATTATAAGGATGTTAAAATTTTTGTTAACGATTATTATATTATTTAGTTCCATGCAAGCGAGGTTATTTTCAACGGTGAAAATGTAACTGACGAACTTAACAGAAAAGCCAATATGGGAGTGAAATGGCTCAAAGAAAATACTGACGTTGTTGATAAGTTGGTCAGTAATATCGTTATGGAAATCGTTAATGGAATTCATGGTAACAAATATGATGGAGGTGCGATCATTGCTGAGATCGTTAACTGCTGGAATAATGCGGCTTAAATAAACTGGTTATTACAATTAAGATTGACTAAAAAGCAATGTATATGTTTAATTTTGGCAAATACAATTTTTAATTATATGTGGAGTTTATAAATCGTGGATATAGATTTTATTACATTGACTTCTATTGGAGTTTATAAACCATGGATAGAGAGTCTATTACATTCCACTCTAATAGAGTGGACAAATCGCCGATAATTAGGGAAATCAGTGCAACGTTTAGATAATTAGCTCCAATATCATTACTTTTTGAAAAATCGTTTATAAAATCGATCATGGAAAAAGGTATTAATATCCAGAAGATCATAGAGCGGTATATTTTGTTTTGGTGTAAATATGTAAATATTTGTTTTGGATATAAGATGGTTTTAATCGATAATTAGACGTTTCAACCAGAAAATCTAATTGCCATTTGAAAAGGAAGACAAATTGCATGGATTTTACAATACAGATTTAATTTTGTTCCCTAAAATATAATATTTAGTTTTTAAACAACTACTAAAAATAATTATTATTCATTATTAACAAAATATTATGATATGAACAGTTTGTTTTGCTACAAGAGTTTTCCTTGAATTATGTTATTAGTAGAATTACTTACTTGATTATTTAATTCGAACAACATTCCTGATAAACGCTTCCATAAAAAGATGTTTTAAGTTTATGGAATAAATGAGGTCAATTTGTATTTTTTAAGATTTTGTCAATGTGAAGGCTGGTATGAACGATTTATATTTATACATGTTTAATCAACAGTTATGAATTTTATCTGTAAATAGCTGGTTGCTGTATGACGTCGTTTTATTAAAACACAGTAACAACTTTACTGGTCGACAATCACATGGCTTCATTTATGTTATCTCCAATTCACTTATAAATAAGTCTATTATTTAATTAACGAGCGTGCAGCGTGAAATCCATTAAAGAGTCGAGATGCGTTGCATGAACATCTTATTTATTCTATTTGGGGCCTCTCTGGCGTTGCCTGTCCAACAAGGTAATATCGCTTTTTTCTTGTAATTAATGTTATTGCCTAAAATAGTATAAGTTTATTTTTTTTAAATTTTTATTTATCCCTTTTGTAGCCTCATTGCCAGTGCCTCCTTCTGAACAAGGTAATATTATTTAATATTTATAAATTGCATCTATTGTTTATGACTGCGTAATTTGTTTGTAGAAAATGTATTGAAGCGTGCTTACGAGGATCGACTCAATAAAACCGTGGAGTGTATTAAAACCTTATGCATTAAAGGTAAACCAGAAATTGGACTGCCTTCTTACGATCCTCTAATCCTGAAGGACATTTTTGTTGACCTAAATGACCTATTTGGATTAAGTGCTATCCAGTAAGTTATTAATTATACATTTAATTTTTATATTATCAAGAATTGAAATTCAGATTTATTGCTTCTCAAAATACGTATAAATAAAGTAAATAAAAATACTTTCGACGTTTTTATACTACTATTATTATTTTGATTTTTTCTAAAAAGGAATTTCCGACTTGTGTATAAATTTTTGGTTTCTAACAACCAAAATATTAATAAATTGTTATATAAATTATACTATTCAAGCTTTAGTATTGCATTCTTGATGGTTTAAATAGAATATTTGATTTAGTTATATTAATCTGTAACATTTTTTTCCTTTTCTAGGGGCAACATGTCACTAAAGTCAATAAAATTTTTCGACGTCATTAAATTTAACTTAGTTACTATTGAGGCGACTAACATCGAAAACCCTGATGTTCTGAAATTCCACATAATTGCCGAATGGCCCGTTTACGGTTTTGAAGGACAATACGACATTAACATGGTCGTTAAGGAAAACACCATAAAGGGGAAGGGTTCGGTCAGAGAGGCCCTCAAAAAGTTTCGCTACGATATAAATTTTCAGACTGCTCTACCGTTACATACTGAAAATTTCAATGTTGCACTGTCAGTTGATGCAATTGAAGTAAGTATTTTATAATTAGAAAAACACAAAAACAGAGTCTTATTAAGACTACAAAACAAATCACTTATTGAAACAACTACTTCCCTGCCTAATACCTCGACAGACATTGAATGATACAAAAGTTTTTCATGGATTAATTTATTTGATTTGATCAAATATCATTTAATACCTAAATAAGTAACGTTTTTTAATGTTAATGTGTGTCGCGTTACACTCTTGATGGAAACAGCCTGACAAGATTTTCGGTCTACACAGAAAGTTAAAACTGAACTTAATAATAGTCTGGTCTGTGAAGACCGAAACACGTGTCAGGCAACTGACAATAAAAACATTATGCCACAAAATAAGTGTTACTCTTCATCTAATATTAAAGTTTTTTTTTAATTATCTTAAATCAATGAATTAATGTATTATCAAATAGTTGATATAATGAATAGTAGTGTTATTTTACGATTATACAATTATACAATTATCTTTTATTTTTGTAGTTCCACGCAGACGAGATGATAATAAATGGAGAGAATGTTACCGATGAAATTAATAAGAGTGCCAATAAGGCAGCGGAATGGGTGAAAGAGAATAGTGATGTCATAAATGAGTCGATCACTAGAATTATGCTTAAAATTATCAACAATGCGTATATACACAGAAAATTCAACAAAGATGTCATTGCCGAATATAGAAAATGTTGGAATGAGGCTGCATGAAGATCTATAATTGACCATAATTTTTGACCTGATTATAATTATTAAGTTGTTCTTATCGAATTAGTTTAGTAGTTCTAAGAAGTTTATCAACATATAAATAGTCAGGACATAAATTTGTAACTGTTGTTGTTGTTATTGTAATGACTAGGATATATAATAAATAATACTCAGCTTAAAACGTTAACAGAAAATTTATAGATATATTCACAAAAAAAACATGATGTTAAAATCCTAATTTTTAGTATAATTATTATTTTAAAAAAATCTCATGCGATCTTTGCTCCTGAATAAAAACTTTATATTTTATTCAGAATGAAACAGTGGCTAAAATCTGGACATTTCGAATGCATAGTTATAGATTAGATTAAAACGTTTTAAAACAATTTTATGGAATCGCATCTTATTTTTCTCTTAAAATAAACTTGTAATTCTAAAATTGTAGATAGTGAAATATGATATGTAGCAACTTAACTGAATGAGATTCATCTATGCTCTAAAAACGGTGGTGGCAGATGACCTAGTAGGGTCATTGAGGTGTGTAAATACTTTTTCTTGAATATTTTTCAAATTGGGCACAAACGTATACGGACAATCCACACGAAGTCGTTAAAAGACGGAAATATTTCTATTAGCGGCAAAAGAGGCCAACATGAAAACAGGCCCCACAAAATAAATCCAGAAACTTGGTATTTGGTAAATGAATTTTTGGCACAGATTCCAAACAAAGAATCTCATTATAATCGGTCGAAATCCAAAAGAAAGTATTTCGAAAATCCTGCTCTAAATGTAAAGAATTTGTTTACAGGATTCCAGCAGTATTTTTTTGAAGAAACTGGTCATCAGCGTAGCGCAGTTGAAGACAGGGAAAGGAAATTTTTCTTTGGTGATTTAATTTGACCGTAATGGTATTATCTTGCCTTAAAGTTATATAACTATAGTTATGTTTATAGCCTTATATTACCCCTTGAAGAAAAGTAAGTTTGGGACAGTCTCCAAAAAGTATTAGAAAAAACTGTAATTTTCGATTATATACTGTATCTAATATAAACATGTATGCATTTTAACATTTTAATACGTGCATTATTGCATTATTAAAATATGCAATGGGATTAGAAAGATTCTGTTCAATTGCGAATCCTCCTCCTTTGTTTGTTCGGCGCGGTGTTTAATTATCGAAATATTGTCTAAAAGTAATGCGGGCCGATTGTGCACAGCTGTTCATCGCGTCGATACCGTATTTGCTGTGAGAAAATGTTGCTTTTACTGTGGCGTCGAATTATTTTATTTAAATCAGTCCACTTGGGCTTTAGATCGGGAAAAATATATTTTCCGTACGAAACTTCCAATCTACTTTTTACCATTATCACAATGCACAAAACAACTCTCCATACACCAATTTATATCAATAAAAGCCAAAGTAATGATTTATATTCTAATTTTTTTAGTACTTTGGGTTTTTTGGATTTTTCACTATAGTGTGTTAATATGTAATGTTACAATATTTGAAAAAACACATCGATTTTAAAATTCTTGAATTTAAACACTAAACATAGTAAGTGCGTTAATTTAGTGTTTATCATGAATTACCACGTAGTAACGGTCGTCACCATCCTTATGATTGAATTTACACAAAGTTATTGCTCTTGGAGTGTTATCTGAAATAATAGTAAAGGATACTTTATAAATTATCTTATCTTTTGCTATAATTAAGAAATATCTTTTTAGGCCATCCATTTTTTTTAAATAATTAATTTAAGTTAGTAAAATGTGTTGTTGAATTTACATTATCTACAAAATAATTTCGAACCCACGATAATTTTTATAAACAAATCATTAAATATGTATAAGTAATTTTTGTTGTTGAATATTATCAGCACATTTAAGGTTTACTATTCTTTGTTTTTCTTAGATATATAAGCGAATAAAGTTCGACAATAATCAGTAGTTGGTTAATTCTGCAAGAAGATGGTAAATATTTACTTTCATTATTTTTCTTTATAAACAGTGCATTCGAGTAATGAATTTCCCACCTTTTTTAAACTATATGGATTCGTCAAGAGTGCAGTGAACAAAGTATCTAACGCAGAACATAGACTGAAGAATTTAGTTTGAGAATTTAATTCATCAAACATAGACTGTTTGTTCTTAAAGATATGTTTTATTTCAAGAAAAACAGTACATATAAAAAAATTGTAGTAAAAAGAAATCCATTATTTTTGCATAAAATTGAAGGTTTTAATTACCATAGTTATAATGAATCAATTTAGGTCAAATATACGCTTTTTTGTACGATAACTTCTTGCCATTTTGAAGGTTATTTCATTCATTCATTTCTCATTATTGGCAAAACAAATGAGACAGTTGATTTTCACAAGTTTTTCTTGAAACAAAATTGTTCACCATGAACAGAAACCAATGGTAATTACTTGGTGCCAGGTCCGGACTATAAGGTGGGTGCATAATAACCTCCCAACCAAGCTCTTAGAACTTCTGGCGAGTCACTAACGATGTCTGTGTGGACTGGTGTTGTCCTGTTGGAACACAATTCCTCCCCTATTGGTCGCTTCTGGGCAATTAGTTCCTTCAGACAGTCCAATTGTTAACAGTACAGTTTTAAGTTAAGAGTTTTACCATAGAGGAGCAGCTCATAGTTGATAATTCAGTGCCAATTCAACTAAACACACAGCAAAAACTTCCTAGCCATCAATTCTGGCTTGGACACCGTTTCCGAGTGCTCACTGCGATTGGACCACGACCGTTTTCGCTTGACGTTGTCGTAAGTGATCCACTTTACATTACCAGCCACCAACTGATTAAGAAATGGTCGATTCAGCAATGTTTCGCAGATGAAAATTCGATAACTCGTGCTTCTCGAGCTTCTTTTTGTATCCAACCTTATTCAAATGGTTCCAAACAGCTTTTTTGTGCAATCTTAAGCTCTTGGGCAATCGAAACATTGCTTACATGACGATCGGTCTCGAGAATATCCATGATTTTACCGATATTTCTGAAAATTAGCCTTCCAGTGCGTGGTGCACCTTTAATAGCGAAATTACGGAATCGACAAAACCAAAATTGCACATGATTGACTGTTAAAATATCAGGACCATAAACACTATTCACATTTTCAGCCGCCTGGCTTGCATTTTCACCTTTAGCGAAGAAAAATTGTAAAATATAGCGTTTTGCCATTTGCTAGTGTCTATCTTCAAACCTAACTGAGTAAACTAATCACAAAACTGTCAGATACATTTTCCTAGTACGAAATTTCATCTTACTAACGCCATCTAGCGAAACCCGATCGGAATTATACGACGAGAGATACGAATAACTTAAGCCAGATGGAAAATAATTAATTTCTTTTTATTACATTTAATATTCATAATATTAAACATAATATAAACGAAGAACTATAGGTTTTCTTTTCAGACTTAAAAAAATATCTAAAGGTACATTCTCTTTTAATTTTATTATAAATGTCTTTGTTTAACATTATTTGATTACCATTTTTTAATATTTTTAGGGCTTGAAATTATTATTATTTTTTGGATTAGTTACAATTTTCCTGGCTGAAAACGTATCATGTCAGGACGTGGACTTATTTGCTGCCGAGGAGTTTGGCTCCGGACTTGATAGCTCCGAGTCAAATTCGAATTCGTCTGAATCTATAGAAAGCCACAGCGATGAGGACAGCTCGCACACTTAGAAGATGAAGACTTTGATCACGTTTTTATATGTAAAATTGGTATATTTTATGGAATAATAAATAATAATATGTTTTACAACTCTTAATTAAAACCATCGCTTATGTTTTACTGATTGGAGGGTGGGATAGAGGCCACCCACCCACCCTACATATACATAAAAACTTTCATTCATAATCGTTGAGGTTTGCAATAAAATTAATTACAAAACTTTTTGAATAAAAAAAAATAAAAAGGTTTTGAGTGAGTAAATTAGTAAATATTTGATGCATAATGGGTGGGCAGATTTAAATCTAAATTACATAAGATTAGCTATAGAAACTAATTTATATTTAAACTTAAATTTTGATTTTGTTTTATTTTTTATTACATAAGGGGTTTTATTGTTTTTAGCAGCAAAATCATCAGCGATTAGCAATTAAAGGTATCATGTATATGTAGGGTGGGTGGGTGGCCTCTATCCCACTTTCCAATCAGTAAAACATAAGCGAGGGTTTTAATTAAAAGTTGTAAAATATAAATAAACGCAAATAATTGCAATTTTTAGAGAGTTTTTCATATAAATTTTTCAAAAAAATTTTGATGATGGTTTACTGATTGGAGGGTGGGATAGAGGCCAAACACACACCCTACATATACATATAACTTTCAATTACTGATCGTCTCGCGGTTTGTAGTAAATTAATTACAAAACTGTTTGAATAAAAAAAAACTAAAAAGGTAAAATTTTTGAGTGAGTAAATTAATAAAAATTTTATGCATGATGGATGGGCAGACTTTAAATCTAAATCAGATAAGATTAGCTATAGAGAGTCATTTATATTTCAACTTAAATTTTGATTTTGTTTTATTTTTTACTACATCAAGGGTTTTATTGTTTTTAGCAGAAAAATCATTAACAAGTAGCAATTAAAGTTATCATGTATATGTAGGGTGGGTGGGTGGCCTCTATCCCACCCTCTAATCAGTAAAACATAAGCGAGGGTTTTAGTTAAAAGTTTTAAAATGTAAACAAACACAAATTAATTGCATTTTTTAATTGATGTATTCATACAAATATTTCAAATAATTTTTGATGATGTTTTACTGATTGGAGGGTGGGATAGAGGCCACCCACCCACCCTACATATACATGATAATTTTAAATGCTAATGGCTGATGATTTTGCTCCTAAATACAATAAAATCAAAATTTTAAAATCTAAATAACTATTTATAACTAATTTTATCTAATTTAGATTTAATGTTTGTTTTATTTTTTATTACATAAAGGGTTTTATTGTTTTTAGCAGCAAAATCAACAACAGTTAGCAATTAAAGTTATCATGTATATGTGGGGTGGGTGGGTGGCCTCTATCCCACCCTCCAATCCGTAAAACATAAGCGAGGGTTTTAGTTAAAATTTGTAAAATATAAATAACCACAAAATAATTGCAATTTTTAGAGATTTATTGATACAAATATTTCAAATAATTTTTGATGATGTTTTACTGATTGGAGTGTGGGATAGAGGCCACCCACCCACCCTACATATACATATAAACTTTAATTCCTTATCGTCTTGCGGTTTGCAAGTAAATTAATTACAAAACTTTTTGAATAAAAAAAGAAATTCAAAAGGTATAATTTTTGAGTCAGTATATTAGTAAAAATTTAATGCATGATGGGTCGACAGTCTTTAAATCTAAATTAGGTAAGATTAGCTTCAGAAAGTCATTTATATTTCAAGTTAAATTTTGATTTTGATTGATTTTTATTACATAAAGTGTTTGATTGTGTTTAGCAGCAAAATCATCAACGATTAGCAATTAAAGTTATCATGTATATGTAGGGTGGGTGGGTGGCCTCTATCCACCCTCCAATCAGTGAAACATAAACGAGGGTTTTAGTAAAACGTTGAAAAATTATAAAAAGAGGAAGAATTAAAAAGGAATAGCAAAGCATAAAAACTGCAAAATGTAAATAATTAAAATACAGTGTACTTACTATTAATTATTTGTGTTTGCTTACAACTAAAAAGCTACTATCAACATAAATACACATTACGGATAAATTCGAAAGGTTATTAGTGGCTGTCGCAAGCAAGAAAGACTGAAGTTATTAATTTGAAGGATTATTTTCAGAAATTACTTTGGTAACAAGCTAAACAGCAGGTTGTCTAAAGGGGGTGAATCTGAGTTCAAAAGCTTATATCTGTATTTATTCACCTCCATCGCCTCTAGCTTGTTTGATCTGGGGTCGTTGGATTTTGTTAAGAGTGATATATAATGAAAACAGTAACCCGTTCAAGAATTGTGAACGTTAACTTACCAATATGGACATAAAAAAGAATTATAAATAAAATAGCGTTAAGAATAAAAAATAAAATATTAGAGAAAAGGTGGATATAATTGTAGAATGAAGATGCGAAAAGAGACCATTAACATTTACTCTTATAAATTTTATAAACGGAAATCGATGAGAAAGCAGAAAATACAATAATCTTAGAAGAGCTAATGAATCTTATCTTTTTAATTTAAATAAAGAATTTTAATTCCGTTCATCATAACACTTTAAACTACCCAAAATTTGGTGTACAGAATTGATTTTAATAATTCATTGGTAAAATGCTAATTAAATGATCTGCGTTTTTTTCTTATTTAGTTATTTACATAATCGTATGTATAATGCAAATTAATAATCTATTGAAAATAACTGACAGTAATGACCGATTTTATGTAAATACAGAGATAATAATAATAATTGTTGATACCACGATGTAAATACGTACCTATATATAGAGGTAAATTTTTGGAAACATCTTTAATATCTACTTTTTCAACATGGTAAATAAGTAAATTTATTTGTAAGTATTTTTTAAACAAAACTGTATTCATTCCAGATTTCAAAACTTGCAATTATAACCACCATTTTCGGATTTTGTCTGGGGATGCCCATCGAGAGAACTATAAACTCCGTTAACCAACAAATGGTAAATTCAAATATGGTTTTAGATGGTAATGGAGAGATGAACTCCGATAACAATCAACGGCTGGTTTCCAGTGTACAAATTGAAGGCAAACATTTTGGAGATTCAAAGATAAACTCGATAAATACACAATCGATTGATTCGATAATGGATATGCATAATAACGCAATTAAAGGTTCGGATAATGTGATGAATTCAATAAATGACCAAAGCATATTTTCAAAAATTACGTCGGCGGTGAGTAATTTTATAAATTCGAATAATAATCAAGCGATTGAATCAATAATGCAAGATAGATTTAATGGCGTATCCAAGGATAAATTTAATTCTATCAATGAACAAGGGATTAATTCGAATGTAGCGAATTTTAATCCAGGTGGAAATAAACCAATATGGGGAAGTGATGCGGTTATAAATACAAATAATATTCAACAGATTGCTTCTTAAGATATCAATTTGGAATGTGAAATGTATACTTTTAAAATAATAAAGTGTGTTCGACTTATAATATCTTCCTTGGTAATGTCTGTCCATCTCCTGTATGGCTTGATGGAACCTCTCTCCCTGTCCTCGCTGACAGTTCCAAGATTTTCGGGAAAAGAGTCAACGTGGGAATTCAGAAAATGAAGTTTAACGCTCATATTGCATCTCAGTTTTTTTTATAATTTTCGACCATGTTGCTTACAATTTTTTTGTAGTTTGGAGACTTGTTGTTTCCAAGGAATCTGTCTATGACTTCTACGAAAGAACTCCATGCTTTAGATTCATCCTGGGTCATTGTATTCTGGAATAATATGTCCGATTTTAAGGTTCGAATTATTTCAGGGCCTACAAAAATTCCTTCTTTAAGCTTAGCTTCAGAAAGTGCAGGAAATTTGACGCATAGGTATTTAAAGCAGTCACCTTGTTTATTTAAAGCTTTGACACACTGCTTCATCAATCCTAACTTTATGTGAAGGGGAGGCAAAAGAACTAATTTTGGGTCAACTAATGCATCACGCAACACATTTCTTTGTCTTTCTCTGAGTGTCCATTCTTTCTTAACGTAAAGTAAATTTCGTGCTCGACTGTCCCACTCGCACAAAAAACTTTGTGAATCCAAACTGCTGACCCAAAAGCATGGATATTATTTTGAGGTCTCCACAGAGTCATTGAAATGAAATAAACATAATATTATACTAAAATATCTATCGATGTATCTAGTATTTTAAAGAAATAATTTTAATGCAATTCAGGAAATATCATAAAGGTACTTCTTTGCTCTAGTACAAAATATCTCACAAGTTTTTTTAATTTTATGAAAAATCTTGTCGTGATGGGCTCAAACCAAATTCACATTCAGAATCAACGTATTAGCTAAGGACACTTATCAAATTCAAAACACTAAAAATCATGTCAGTCTGTGCAATTATCTAGTAGAAAGGTCATGTTAATAATACGCTGCATTTAATTATTTCTATCATTTAATAGTTTAAAACTTATTTGTACTATATTTACAGTTAAGTTCGAATAACATTCGTAGAACTGAAACTGTTGACCAAGCCTGCTGCTGGCATGGGTCGTTGGGATAAAACGATGCTGGATTAGCTATTATTTACCTAAGTAAATGCTATTCGCAGGGAAATTGCCCATGGTGGGGGCGCGTGCGCCCTCGCGGCGCTCGCTGGGCGAAAAAGCTCAACATCGTAATGACACGCACGCACGTACAAAACATAGAGGGCCGTGCACGAGCTTTCCGCTGCGAAAGCGCGGACAGTGTCAGTCCAGCACGCGAGGAAGAAGCTGCTGCACACCGCCAGCAGGAGCGGTTAAACACGTTCACAAAACACCGGGCGCTTTTCTAGTCGAATAACTTTAATTATTACGTGTATTGTTTCCTCTGGTTGTTGATGTCCCGAAATTATGTGATTTGATTTCATTGAACGGACGCACCGATTCATATTTTTCCGCGTGGAATTTAATAACTTGTCGCACTAATGAAAAAGGTAAGCTTTTTGCATTTGTTATCATAATTAATCACATAAAAATAAATCAATCAATATAAATGATAGAAGTCACTGTTTGGTCTTGTGTTTATAAAACTATAAATAAAGTATTGGTATTGTAGTATTAGCCAGGGAATTAATTGTTTTAATAAGTAATTTGTTTTGTAAACTTAATAAGATTAATCGTTGTAGATTTAAGAGAATTATTAATTAATTTTCTACAACTATATTGACTTTATATATATATACTGTTATAGATAAAATGTTTTAATTTTTAAAGTTATAGTACAATTAGATATATAATTTATGAGGCTTGTTGAAACTGCATATCACTTATACAGTGTACACAATGTATGGTTTCAAAAACGTTTTTATTATTCTACAACAATGTTTCACCACATAGTGGCATTAAGTGATATAATTAAGTGTTTTGTATTTAATTCGTGCAATTTTTTATTACTTTTCTCGATAGAAATCTTAGCACAAACAACAATATTTACTATAAGAGTTAATAACTTTTTTAATGGTAATATTTTTAATCTTGTAGGTCTAATTCATGATACATTTTTTAATGAATAAAATAATTAATTTTCTTATACCACTTTAAAAAAAAGTTTGTATAGAAAAGCCAATTATTTTCTTTATTTTAATAATAGTTTGTTAAATGAACGCTTAATAAAGTCTTAACAGTTAAATAGACTATTTTTCAATTACCTAAAATAATAATTTAATATAGTAATACTGCAAATTATGAAGCTAATTTATTCTTTTATAACTATTATTTCATCCAAACAGTATGAATTATATATATATAATAATAATAATAATAATAATAATATTTTATTTTCCAACAGATTATCAAACATAGAGACATATATAATAACATTTAAAAGACTATATTATATTATTAAAGAATTTAACAAAGTACCAGCCTTGTCAATTCAATATGAATTAATTTATCATCAAATTAATTTCAATATGTCTTTAAGCCATTCATATGATATTATTTTTAGAGTAGTTCAAAAAAATTAACTAAAATAATATTAAAGGTTCTTAAGATTAATAATGTACTACCAATTTGCTGCATTTCAAATTTAAAAATGGTGATGTGGCCATCATAATACTTTCCCTATCATTTTTGATGATGTTTTACTGATTGGAGGGTGGGATAGAGGCCACCCACCCACCCTACATATACATATAAACTTTAATTCCTTATCGTCTCGTGGTTTCCAATAAAATCAACTACAAATTGATTGAATAAAAAGGAAATTCAAAATGTAAAATTTTTGAGTGAGTAAATTAATAAAAATTTGATGCATGATGGGTGGACAGAATTAGGTAAGATTAGCTATAGAAAGTCATTTATTTTTAAAGTAAAATTTTGATTTGGTTTTATTTTTTATTACCTAAAAGGTTTGATTGTTTTTAACAGCAAAATCATCAACGATTAGCAATTAAAGGTATCAAGTATATGAAGGGTAGGTGGGTGCCCTCTATCCCATGCTTAAAATGCTTAAAATTATTTTATGGTGAACTATTTTATACAAAAAAACATAAAGTTTTATATCATTCGCATATAATAGAACGTTGCACTTAAATATTAAGGATACATCATCTATGAATAGAAGGAATAGAAGGGGTCCCAAATTTGAGCCTTGAGGTATACCACTGGAGGCAACGTAACGCTAGGACTGGTAGCTTTGAATTTCTACATGTTGGCCTCTGTTTTGCAGATATGATGTCAACACCTGCACTATATTATTATTCAGTCCAAATTTTATCAATTTTGAAATAAGTAGATTATGATCGAGGGTGTCAGAAGCTTTTGACATGTCCCCATAGAAAACACCAACCTGTTTGTTATCATCCATAGCATTAGTTATATCCTGAGTGATGTGAAACAAATTTGTCGACGTTGATATACGTTTCATGAAGCCATTTTGCTGAAGGGACATAACTGAACTCATTGGTTGATAAATGTGTTTAAATAAGATTGATTCAAAAACTTTGGATAAGTATGGATATAGGTCGATAAATTCCCATGTAACTACGATTTCCTGCTTTGAAAACTGGACATATCCTTATTACTTTCCATTTTCTAGGTTTTTAATATAAGTTTGAATATGTGAGTAATAGACTTAACTAAAACAGGAGCGCAGTATTTTAAAATAATAGCTGGAACCCCATATTTAGTTTTCGGTTTTAATTTCCTCAATTCCTTCAATACTTCCAATGTGTCGACAGTGAAGTTACCAAGATGATTGCATGTTTGGACATTTTGTAAAGTATCACTTGTATGGCGAGACAAATATGATTTGACAAAATATTCTGCAAATCCATTCACTATCTCCTCTGTTGTATTAAACGGTTGCTCATTGTAAGTCATCGAATCATAAATCCGCGAGGTTAGTGCGGCTTAGTGTTTAGTTCCAGACTAAATTGGGTTCATGAGAGATTTGTTGTTGAGTGCAAGCAATATAATCTAGATGCGCTTTAGTTATTTCTTGTTTGCATACCCTACGGTATTCATGATATATTTCATGGTTATGTAATTTTCCTGTTCTAATGAATTGTCTTCGTGCTTTATGTTTAGATTTTAATTTGGCTTTAATCGAAGGCGCACTTTCAAAGGCTACTTTGTTTTTGTGCAATGGGACATATTTATTACATAAGATATTGTATAAAACTTCACATGCCATATCAACATACATCATCAAATTTGTATACATCCGACCAATCAGTTTCACATAATGCATTATACAAAGCTGGAAAATTTGCCTTTCGAAAATTATATTTATATTTCGTTTGATTTGATTTTAAACGAGAGGTATTAGTTTTAAGCTTAACAAAAAATTCAATAGTCGGATGGTGGCTATCTTCAGACACTAAAGGGGCGTTAGATCTATAAAGATTCTGAATACAATCAGGGGATCCAATAATAAAGTCTAAAATACGATTGTGAGTATTTACGATGTTGTTATATTGAGCATAATTATTGTATTCTAAAAAACATTAAATGCTTCTAGTGTTTGTGATATTTTTCCATATAACAAAATCACCTGTAATAATAACATTTTTATTCGCAAACTGAAGTTCAATGCGTTCAAAAAACATCGTATAATATTCAACTGAAGTTGGAGGTTTAATATAAACACAGATTAATATGGCATTGGTACTGTTGTCAATCAATTGTATAGTTTTTAATTCAATATATTCTAATACAGACATATTCGGCATTTTGAACTTCATTATGTAGCGATGTTTCAGTTAAATAATAAATATCATAATCACAGCATAATATACTATTATAAAATTCTGTTATTTTGCTGTTTAAGCTACGCACATTTTGATAAAGGGCTAGAATTCAGTTTTTTTCAGTTTAAACTTTGAAATTGATTGGTAACAATCGAAACACGTGTCAGTTATCTGATAATAAATCTATGGGACATAACAAGTGTCTTACTTCACCAAATTTAATTTTATTCAGTTCTGAACGATGAGCCAAATTATCAGATTTAATTTTATTATTATCAGCAGCTGCATTTCTCAGTTAAAAATTTTAATTGATGTATTTATACAAATAGTTCAAATAATTTTGGATGATGTTTTACTGACTGGAAGGTGGGATTGTGGACACCCACCCACCCTACATATACAAATTAGCTTTAATTACTGATCGCGTCGTGGTTTGCAATAACTTAAATTACAAAATTTGAAAAAAATACGGAAATATGGAAAGACTTTAAATCAAGCTTAAATAAGATTAGCTATGGAAGGTCATTTATATTTAAACCTAAATTTGGATAATCTTTATTATTTATTACATACAAGGCTTTTAGCAGCAAAATCACCAACGATTAGCAATTAAAGTTATCATGTATATGTAGGGTGGGTGGGTGGCCTCTACCCCACCTTCTAATCAGTAAAACATAAGCGAGGGTTTTAATTAAAAATTGTAAAATGTAAAGAAACATAAAAACATGATGATGGGGCCATCATAGTAATTTCCTTAACATTTTTCTCTAAACAACGAGGTTTACGAAAAAAGGATATTCTTAACAATTTGCTCAATTTAGGATTCTTTACAATTACTTGTTATATAAATTGCATGTAACTCCTATATTATTATTATCAAAATATCAATTTTTTTTATTTTTTTTCTCGCAAGTTAGGAACTTTATGAAAAACATGATTAAATAAAACTTGTTCACTTTCTCATTCCCTTTAACTCTTGTTTGAAAAGTTATGTAATATTTTTCAAATTTAGAAAAATATCGAGAAAAAATAAAAAGACGCTTCCAATAAACATCCACTTTTATGAATGTTTACCAAATGCTTTTAATCTTAAACGGATCATTCGTTTTTGAGATACAGCACCCACAGACATACTCATTCAAGAAAACAATACTTTCCCCATATAGAATATATAGGGAAATAGAAATCTGGGACAAAAATGGTAGAAAATTGTTCGAGACAATGATGAAAAATGTCTTCAATAAAATTTTAGAAATAGATAAATAATCGATATTTTGAACTCATCAAAAAATTATAAGAAAGGAAGTAGTAAAAATAGAAAAAAAGGAATAAAGCTTGAAAATTCCAGAAGTCTGAAAGAGATATTGCTGATTTAGGAATCACGACTAAAAGCTCTATAAATTTGGAAAATATACTGTTTTTTTGTTGTTAAATTTAAATTATTTTCTTATAAATTATAATAACAAATTTGTGGTAATTTTAATTGTACAATTTTATTTGTTTTTTAAAGCAATTATTTTTGGGTAAATTTCAATTGTTTTACGATAAATATAATTTGTGGTTAAAATCAATTGCTAAACTTCAATTATTTTTAATTAAGTAATTATAAGTTTTAATGATTTTAATTTCTGAATAATTTCACTTGTTTTATTTCATTGTAATTTATTAGGAAACAATTGAAAATCATGAGAAAGCTATTTGCTCCTCTCGAAAACAATTGACTCCTGTCACTGTTCCATTTTTAATGGTTCCTTGAAGAGGTGCTACTGGCTCAAAATAGTGGAATGTATTTTCAACAAGATGGGGCACCTTTACACCGTACCTGTATGAATTTACCTGTATTGTAAGTACATGGCTTAATAATACATTCGGTGAAAGAGTAAAATTTTAGTAGCACCATAAAACATATAAATTTTTTGGAATTTCATTAAATATAATTAAAAAAATAAAATTAAATCTAAAAGCATATATTTATCGATAAAAAATTAATCCCTTTGCTAAACGCACAAACCTTACGCTCCGCTGGCGCGAGAACTGATTAGTAGGTAATTTGCGTTAAAATTTATAAATTAATAATGTACAATAATCGCATATAAAATGATTTCAAACTTTCACATGATTGCCTAATTATAGTTTTACTACTATATATTTTCCGGCACGCTAACTTTGCATAATTTATATCGTAACTACACGTAGGCATGTCAATACGTGCACACTGATCCCATTATTTTTAGCCAATTATTTATACATTTTTGCATGTCTAATGCTGTTTTCAAGTTTCCATTCGCATTTCATTATTCATGAAGCACCGATCATTTTGACGTTATTCTACAATTACATATATTACTCGTTGATTCTTTTATAAAGTTAGGATTCGTTGAAATTACATTAAATTCGTCTTTGACACAACGTTAAAGACGTTGAAATATTTAACTAGTCTTTTGTGCGACCGCAAGCAAAGGAAATTATAAAATTTTATTTTATTTTAAATGTATAATAATAAAAAATAATCTTCAAGATTTATTTAAATAGAAAACATTATTAATTAAAATTCTCAATATATTATGGTCTTCTTCATTCAAACTATTTCTCGTAATTTGTTCATTTTTTATCATATATTTTCAATATGCACTGTGTGGTATCTTTTGTTTATCTTATGGTGGCCATGTTAAATATTATTAGATAGTGCTTAAAAAGTGCTTTTTAACAATGTATAACATGTCTGAAAAAATTTTAGTTACAAGCAAAATATTAATAAAAACGTAAAATAATCTTTAATATGACAATTTAAAGTGAAAAGATATTTTTAAGTAATCATGTAATCTAATTAAATGATAACAATTTTAAAGAAATGGAAAGTAAAGAAACAGTATTTAAATTTCATATTCACTTAACGAAATTATTCAATAGGAGGACCATTCTGTTCCACACACTTTTGACACCTTGTTCTAACAGAGTTACAAACTCTACGTAGCGTGTTTGTAAATAAAATTTCATACCAATTAAACCGCACAAGACTTTAAAACAAAACCGAACATTGTAATCTTCTTTGATTTACCAAATGTGGATTCTCAGTAGACCAATGATGATAGTTATTCCTATTGAATACTCCACAATTTGTAAATCGTGTTTCATCTGTCCATAGTATTTTCCTAGGAAAATTAGCATCATCTTCACATTTTTGAAGATATCACTTGCTAAACTGCAATCTTCGGTGATAGTCATTATCACTTAAACCTTGTACAATTGTTGGTTTGTAAGGGTGATACTTGTTTTTCTTCAAGGTTCTATGAACAGTAGAATTTGAAATCCCTGTTTCTCGACCTATATGACGAACTGATGGACTGGAATTGTTCGTAACGCTCTGCAAAATATTATTGCGACGTGTATCAATGATCATTAAGTTAGCTCGTTTTTTTCGAAGCATCCAAAGTTCTGTAAATTGCTAACTAGTCTTCTAAAAATGTGTGGTTGTTGTCTTTCTGGAAAACGCTCTGAATACCTCGTGCATGCATTTTCAATGTTTCTATTAAAAAATTATTAGTGAACTCTTGGTAGTATGTTTTACGGATTGGAGGGTGGGATAGTGGCCAGCCACCCACCCTGCATATACATTTAAATTTCAACTAATTTCACAGCTTTAGTTTCCGGAAAATAAACACTATTTTTAGTGTTGATGTTAAATACTTTAATACAATCATCTACAATTTAAAATTGCAGGATAGTGGACACCCACCCACCCCACATATACAAACAAACTTAGTGTAGAAAACTCTTTTTTATTTATTTAAATTATCATCACAAAAAATACTCTTGTATTTTTTGGAAACTAATTCAGTGCTATTAACTAAGTAAAACATATTACGTAGAGTAAATGGGTGATCTCTATCCCACCCACCAATCAGTAGATGTATTTCTAAATCAATTCCTAATTTCGGTTAAATTATTACATAAATATTATCTTCTGTGCAATTTTAAATTGCAAAACCTTCACTTATATATATTGGTAATTGGAGGGTGTTTTAGAGGCCACCCACCCACCCTACATATACAAACAAAATTTAAACAGAATCACTGTTTTAAAGTATTTAACATCAACACTAAAAATACTACTATTGATTTTCCGGAAACTAAAGCAGTGAAATTAGGTGAAATTTAAATATGTATGTAGGGTGGGTGGGTGGCCACTATCCCACCCTCCAATCCGTAAAACATACTACCAATAGTTCACTAATAATTTTTTAATCTTAAGTGAAATGATTTTGTATTTGTAGTATAAATATTCTTCCTTATGTAATTTATAATTGTAAAACCGTCGATAAAGCATTGTTAATTGGACGCTGGGATAGTGGCCACCCACCCATCCTACATATACAAACAAAATTTCAACTGAAACACTGTTTTAAAGTATTTAGCATCAACACCAAAAACATTGTTAATTTTCCGGAAACTAAAGCAGTGAAATTGGCTGAAATTTAAAAATATATGTAGGGTGGGTGGGTGGCCACTATTCTACCCTCCAATCAGTAAAATATATTACCAATAGTTCACTAATAATTTTTTAATCTTAAGTGAAATGATTTTTTAATTGTGGTATAAATATTCTTCCTTATGTAATTTATAATTGTGAAACCGTCGATAAAGCATTGATAATTGGAGGGTGGGATAGTGGCCACCCACCCACCCTACATATACAAACAAAATTTAAACTGAAACACTGTTTTAAAGTATTTAACATCAACACCAAAAACACTGTTAATTTTCCGGAAATTAAAGCAGTGAAATTGGCTGGAATTCAAAAATATATGTAGGGTGGGTAGGTGGCCACTATCCTACCCTCCAATCCGTAAAACATTCTACCAAGAGTTCACTAATAATTTTTTAATCTTAAATGAAATTATTTTTTAATTGTGGTATAAATATTCTTCCTTATGTAATTTCTAATTGTGAAACCGTCGATAAAGCATTGATAATTGGAGGGTAGGATAGTGGCCACCCACAGACCCCACATATAAAAAAAAAACTTAATGTAGAAAACTCTTTTTTAATCCTAGTATTTTACCTACCAATCAATAAAATAAAATCTTCTTCTAAGTAAATTTGTAATTTCAAGCGGTGGAATAATTAAATTATTACATACATGGGTGGCGTCTATTCCACCCTCCAATCAGAAAAACATTATCAAAAATAATAGGTAATGTATTATAATGGCCACATCACTATTTTTTTTTCAAGGGAACTTCAATTTCAGGCTTTTAAGTATTTGTCAACAATATTACAGATTGCCTAAAATTTTCTAGCATTTACCACCAAATTCACTTTTAGATTAATTTTTCATCTAATTATAATTTTCCCACCATTTTTAACTATTTCACAGGGAATTTTTCAAGAAATGTTTTTACAAATCTCCATCAACATTTCAATTTTTTTAATTGAAGTTTTACCAAAGTACAGAATAACAATTGAAAGTATAATATGTTTTGGGGATTGATATGTAAAAATTTTTTAAAATTAATTTATAGATTTTATTAAATTGTATTTTACTTACCTAAGTTTATAAACATATTTACTTTCTATCGTTGCTCTGTCCTTGGGGAAATAAATGTTTAACAGGAATGCCAAAAAATTCTAGATGATTTTCTTAAGGGATCAATTTTAAGATCTTTCTTCATCATATTATAATTGGACGATTTAGTTATAAAACTGTTTTATTGGTAAGATAATTCACATATTTGTTGAATTTGATTCTCGTTTATCACGTGGTGAAACATTTTTAATATTAAGGGTTGTTTATACAAAGGCACTTCTATAAACAACCCTTAAGATAATTAACTAAAAAAGTACAGTCCTTGACTGGAATACTTAAACGACGTAATACTGATTTTTAGAATGATTTTATACTAATGTATGTATTTTAGCGTTATTATAGTAATACACTATAAACGAGCAAAGACATATGTTTTCTTATCGTCCAATCAATAAAACTTATTATATCGATTTATGTCAAAGACTTTGTAATGTGCACTTAGTTGAAACACTAAATACACACAACCTGCACACATTTTGTTTAAATTACGAAAATAGTTCAAGTAAAGTAAATTCTAATATAATCTAATAAATTTACATGGTGAAACGATGGATGGGCAATTAGGCTTAGTCTAACCAACGCAATTAATGCCACCGCGAGAAATATATAGAACCGTTTGAATAAAACAGCGGCAAAGTGAATAACGTATCGAACGTTCGGGAAGTGCGGACATTCGGGAACTAGGATAAATCAAAATAACGTATATTCAGCGACGGAAAGAATTACAGAATGGGCATATACATGTGTTTTGCACTTAGAGTAGTTTGAGTATAGTTTGTGAGGGGCCGCAGCCGCACACAGCCGATTACAGATGTGCAGCGGCATATCGCACAACCAGAATCCCAGAATCCCGAATCCCTTCGCCGTTCCCTCTTTCCCGACTCCGCACCGCCAACTGGCACGGATAAGAGGCGTCCCGAGTGCGGGTCTGGTCCTGCTGCTCCCACTGTTCCCAAATGCTCCCAACTGTTCCTGCTGTTTGCACAAGTGTTCCCTGAGACGAGCCATATGCGACGCTCGAGCACAACACATGGCGCCCAGCGGCGTCACAAATAACAATTAAAAATAAAACTGTTACACTGTTACGTGCAATTAGCGTCTCCAAATTGCAAATAATAAAAAAAAATATACAATTACAACAAACTCCAGCCGGCGGAAAAATGCTCGAAATAATATTAAAGCGATCACGACGTTGTGTGTGTATAATAATTATTATAACAAATGAATAAATGATTAAAGGTATTTTCATCAACATCATTTATAAATTTTATTTTTAATAGAACGACTCGATGAATCCATTACAATACGCACAATTCCAATTCGATTTCTATTTCTTTTATACGACTCCGCAGCGACATTAACAACACAAAATAACTCTACACATGGTAACTCATAACTACAAACATAAAGTAGGTGCGCATTGATTTATTTTTGTAACGATCCTTATAAATATGTGGTGCTCAAAAGGTTTTCCGTTACCCAAAATAAATTAAATAATAATAATAACAAACAAACTTTATTCTAATTATTAGTATATATAATTTTATTTCCTTAAGAAAACGTAAATACTCTAAGTTTAAAATTCGAATAACAGTTAATAGGTTATTTGTAGTCAACAAACACTTATAGAATGTTAG
Organism: Ontholestes murinus; assembly: GCA_963969525.1. NCBI lineage: Eukaryota > Metazoa > Arthropoda > Insecta > Coleoptera > Staphylinidae > Ontholestes > Ontholestes murinus. Next base: position 59,466,729 of record OZ018396.1, read on the forward strand.
AGACGCTGTATCTCAGAACCGCTAAAATTATTGAACTGAATTTTTAATATTTGAAATAATTAAGTTACGTAAAGATGATAACAACTTGATTTAAACAGTTAGAAGCCTTTCTTCACTATCTGCTGTACTTCCCATATTTTGATATAGATTTGCTCAAGTAACTCTGTTCCTTTTTCTCCTATTTTTTTATCATTTCCCCTGTTATTTGGTCTCGTCCTGGGGCTTCTCCGTTTTTAATTTTTCCTATTATCTCCATTAGTTCTTCAACTCATTTTCATAATTTCTTTCTAAGGCGTTCTCTCCCTGTAATAGCTCCTGGAAATATTCTTTCCATCTCTTGATGATTCCTTCCTCTTCGTTTTGCTAATATATTTCAGATGCGGCAAACATGTCTTATTTGACAGTGAAACAATGGAAACCAGCGAGTTTCTTGTGTAATTATTGCTATCTAATTTTGTTCTAAGCGTCCCAAATCAAATGGGTTTAGCGCAATTATATATCTTCAATTGGAAATCACGTTAAGTCCAATTTAAAACGATTTTGGACATATGTCAACTGTAAAAAACTAAACAGATCTTGATGATAAGCATTTTGATAATCCTCATGACAAAGTAAATGGCTTTCGTAAGTTCTTCTAAATCTGTAAATGCTTGTTCATCTAGTATTATTAAGCTTGCCGATGTTAGCTATATAACTAATTTTACTTGTCTCCTATTTCAACAGATACTGTACTAAAAATTCTCATAAAGCTTTAAAATAATAATTCCGCTTGTGATGAGTTACCTGCATTTCTTTGCAACTGAAACTGTCCTCCTAATTTTTCTAATTCATCCTGAATTTTATTACAATGTTCTACTATCAACCGATTCTGATCTTCCATCAAATATAACTTTTATTCCTAGATTTCAACCCTGAATTTCGAATTCTGACTTGAGTGGCAAAGTGTTTGGCTAGTTTCTGTCGGTCTTCGGAATCTAAATTATCATATTGAAAATTATCACCTTTTGCGTCACTAGTATTACTCAAAAATTGTTCATATAATATATATAATATAGTTATTCAGTTACAGAAATCTTACTGTGTATTACCTGCACAGCACCTTTCGAACCATATTCCAGTAATGTCACTTGTACTCTAGATTCGAAATCTTCCTCTTAAAATACCTATGTGGATGGTAAACTTCATTTACTTTCGTTGATTCATGAGGCATCTAGATCGTTATACATTTCATTTACTTTTTTGACGACTTTCTTTAAATTATATTCGCTATCTACAGTTTTACTCTTCATGGGAAACTCTTTTTGGAATTGGATGATGGCATATGTTCGCACAAATGATGACATTTCTTGTTGAGATTCCATTAATCTATTCACCAACCATTGTAAAACAGGAATAATATGTTTAAAAAATCTAAACCCTGTATTTAATGAGGCTCAATCAAGTGAGGGCATTTTAATTTTGGGCCAATTTTTTCTGTAAAAGCAATTTTCTGTCTGATAGTTGAATTTTCCTGGAACAGCAGGTCAACATCAACATCTACACTACAGAACTCTATGCACCAAGTCATTCCACCGACCACCTTATCAAATGATGTTAAGCCTTTAATACGAGCTCGAAAATAACCAGCAGCTACCAGTATGTCAATTATTTCTTGAAGTTTAACTCCCTGTCCCTCATTTTCACGTACTTCTACCTCTGTACCCTCGCCATCTTGCCGCGTAGACAACTGTTTAAATTTCTTGAACTTTTCCTGGTTTATAGAGGCCATAATAAATACTGTGTGTAATATCAACAAAGTGCAGTTTCTTTTGAAGTTCTTGATTAAATATTTAGGTCATTTGATTACAGATAAAGGTGTAAAACAAATCTAAACTAAAATGATGATGTGGCCATCATAGTACTTTCCTTATATTTTTCTCGAAAACCATGAGCTTTACGAAAAATAGTTATTCTTAATAATTTGCTCAATTTTGGATTCTTTACAATTACTTGTTATTAAGTCTCATATAACTCCTAGTTTATTAGCAATAAGCAAAGAATATCAACATTTTTAATTTTTCATTAATTTTATTGGAAACCGCGAGATAAGGAATTAAACTTTGTTTAATTAACCCACCCTCCACTCAATAAATAATAATAATAATTATTTCAAATTCTAATAGATTTATTCAAACAAATTTTTCAAATAATTTTTGATGATGTTTTACTGATTGGAGGGTGTAATAGAGGCCACCCACCCACTCTATATATACATATAAACTATAATTCCTTATCGTCTTGCGGTTTCCAGTAAAATTAATTACACAACTTTTTGAATAATAAAGATATTAAAAAGGTAAAATTTTTGAGTGAGTAATTTAGTAAAAAAATATGCATGATGGGTGGGCCGATTTCAAATCTAAGTTAGATAAAATTAGCTATAGAAAGCCAGTTGTATTTAAACAGTAATTTTGATTTTGTTTTATTTTTTATTGCATAAAAGGTTTTATTGTTTTTAGCAGCAACATTATCAACAATTAGAATTAAGATTTATCATGTATATGTAGGGTAGGTGGGTGACCTCCAACCCACCCTCCAATCAGTAAAACATAATCGAGGGTTTTAATTAGAAGTTGTAAAATGTAAACAAACACAAAATAATTGCAATTCTTAGAGATATATTCATACAAATTTTTCAAATAAATGTTGATGATGTTTTACTGATTAGAGGGTGGAATCAAAACTACCCACCCACCCTACATATTAACATTAATTACTGATCACCTCGCGGTTTGCAATAACTTTAATTAGAAACTTTGAATAAAAGAAAATTGACAAAGTAAAATTTTTGAGTGTGAAAATTAATAAAAAAATATACACATGATAAGTGGAAAGGCTTTAAATCAAGCTTAAATAAGATTAGTTATAAAAGGTCATTTATATTTAAACTTAAATTTGGATTATGCTTTATTTTTAATTGCTTACAAAGTTTTATTGTTTTTTAAGCAGGAAAATCATCAACGATTAGTATTTAAAGTTATCGTGTATATGTAGGGTGGGTGGGTGACCTCAATCCCACCCCCTAATCAGCAAAACATAAGCGAGGGTTTTAATTAAAAGTTGTAAAATATAAATAAATAAAAATTAATTGCAATTTTTAGAGATATATTCATACAAATTTTTCAAATAAATTTTGATGATGTTTTATTGATTAGAGAATGGGATAGAGGCCACCCACCCACCCTACATATACATATAAATTTCAATTAGTGATCGTCTCGCGGTTTAGAGTAAAATTAATTACAAAACTTTTTGAATAAAAAATAAATTCAAATGGTAAAAGTTTTGAGTGAGTAAATTCATCAAATTTTTATACATGATGGCTGGGTAGACTTTAAATTCAAATTAAATAAGATTAGCTATAAAAGGTCATTTATATTTAAACGTAAATTTGGATTATGCTTTATTTTTTATTACATACATAGTTTTAATGTTTTTTAAGCAGCAAAATCAGCAACGATGCAATTAGAGGAATCATGTATATGTAGGGTGGGTGGGTGGCCTCTATCCCACCCTCCAATCAGTAAAACATAGGCTAGGGTCTTAATTAATTAAAAGTTGTAAAATGTAAAGAAGCATATAAAATGGTGAGGTGGCCATTATAGTAATTACCTTACATTTTTTTCTAAACTATGAGGTTTTCGAAAAAAGGCTATTCTTAGCAATTTGCTCAATTTTCGATTCTTTATAATTACTTGTTATATAATTATCGTTCATTAAAACATTTTCAATGAATTTCCTTAGGTGGTACTATTTTTAGAATTATTTAAGGCACGAGATGCAAATGTAATTTCCTCAAAATCAAAATTTGAAATGTCGCCAAAAGTTTTTTTAAATTAATTACAGCAATTTTCTTTAGAGAAAATCAAAGGTACGACGTATTAAAACAATTCCAATAAATTTCTTTTACTGGTAATATTTTTAAAAAAAGTTAAAAAGCACGGGATGCAAATTTAATTTCCTCAATGTCAAAATTTGAAGTGTCACCAAATGTTTTCTAAACTAACCACAGCAATTTTCTTAAGAGAAAATTAAAGGTTCGATTATTCATCATGTACATAAACGTTTTCAATGAATTTCCTTAAGTGGTAGTGTTTTTAGAATTATTTAAAGAACGAGATGCAAATTTAATTTCTACAAAGTCAAAATTTAAAGCGTCGCCAAATGTTTTCTAAACTAATCACGGCATTTTTTTTGGAGAAAATTAAATGTACGACTATTTTTCGTGCACTAAAACATTTTCAATGATTTTCCTTGGGTGGTACAATTTTTATAATTATTTTAAGTCACGCGTTGCAAATTTAATTTCCGCAAAATCAAAATTTAAAGTATCGCCAAAACTTTTGTAAACTAATTACAGCAATTTTCTTAAGAGAAAATTAAATGTACGACTATTTTTCGTGCGCTAAAACATTTTCAATGAATTTCCTTAGGTGTTACTATTTTTAGGATTTTTTTAAAGCACAAGATACAAATTTATTTGCTTCAAAGTCAAAATTTAAAGTTTTCTAAAGTAATCACAGCTATTTTCTTCAGAAAAATACAAAGGTACGACTATCCATAACGTGCCAAAAGATTTTTAATGCATTTCTTTAGATGGGATTATTTTTAGAATTATTTAAAGCACGAGATGCAATTTTAAAGTCCTCAAAGTAAAAATTTGAAGTGCCGACAAATGTCTTCTGGTCTAATGATAGCAAATTTCTTTAGAAAAGTCAAAAATCAAAAGTACTACTGTTTGTCATGTATCAAAACTTTTTAATTGAATTTCGTTAGGTAGTACTATTTTTAGAATTATTTTAAGGGACGAGATACAAAGATATTTCCTCGAAGTCTAAATTTGAAGTTTCACCAAATGTTTTCTAAACTAATCACAGCAATTTTTTATAAAGAAAATCAAAGATACGACTATTTATCACGTACTAAAACATTTTCAATGAATTTCTTTAAGTAGTACTATTTTTAGATTTTTAAGGCACGAGATGCATTTTTTTTTCATTTCAATTAATCTCTTAATAAAAATGGATAATAATTATTATAATTATAGAAATGAAAAACATGTATAACGAAGTAGAAGCCTTCAAAATCAACAATATTATAATTATGTCATTATTTTACTAATTATTTTGCTTTTATTTATTATACCCACACAAATGATATAAAGTGTGTATAGTGCATACAATGCTTCTCCTATTTTCTAGAATTAAATATTTCAAACCCTGGTTCGTTCAATGTCACCAGCATGTGTAGTAATGCACCTATATTTGTATGCGACTCAATTTTCTCCTGCATTTCTGTCTATGCAATAAAATTCTACTGCAGTGAAAATTTTATAAAAAATACATTGATTTATAAAGTAGGGCTTCTTTCATTTTTACTAATCGCCTTTAATCAATAATATAATAACATAAATAATAGTAGTAACATATTCAGTTCAATAATTAATTAATTATTATCTGCAATTTTATTTATCGAACCCGTGGACATTGTGAAATATATAACATCGTCGTTCTATAACGAACAAACTGTGGTATAATTCGATAGCGATCGTTCACTAGAGGGCGCACAGGTGTGTGTAATCCTGCCAGGTGTTCAAACCCCACACTTAAACCCCCGATCCTCAACCCTCCGACCGCCCACAGCCCAACTACCTGAACCTTTGAACTGGAATTCTCCGCGTATTCCCCCTGAATATCTTCATTTGTCTTTGATGGATTATATCCATTCAACGATTGTATACACACACACATCATGCCCATAGAAAATTTCACACCATAATAATCCTGTTTATTACCGCCGATTTTCGTGTAATTTCAAAACTGAATTAATTCCCACCGCGAATTAATATCCTTATGGCACGTTTATTTCTCGGAGGGAAATGTGTCGTATTATTTCAGGGTGTATTATCATTAGGGTTGTATTTACATTTGCAAAATTGTGTAGAGGTATAGAAAATATTTTTTCGAATGCTGTTGCTCTGCATGCGAAAACGCCGCCAACTGAAACAACATTGTTTTATTCATCAGGGGGGCAAAATGTAATAATAATAATAATAACATAACTATTATTTGTAACAGTTTTATTTGTTTGCGTAAATATGGAAATTTAATTGTTGAGTTAAAATCTTAAAAGCAGCCTTACATAGAATAAATAATTTTAACTAAAATTAAATATTTAAATCTTGATTAATATCACTATAGCTATTTTTATAAAATTTTGCAACTCATTTGGTGAATTGTCATCAAGAGAGGAGTATTTTTCACCAAAGAAATAGAGGTGTACATGGAAGAACATATATTTTGCGAATTCAAGTCATATGTAAGACGAAAATCTTCTTTTTAGCTGTGGTTAGCAAGTGATATTAAGAAGACAATTAAGTTTATGGATTATTCTCATCATAAGTGGAAGTTCACTGGTTTTCATTACTATCATTAGAAGGTGACATAAAAGTCATGATTAAAGCGTCATATAAGACTTAGTTCATTTTTTCCCTTATGAGGTGGTGTTGCTTAGCCTTCCTACATTGCGGTCTCCGTGGTCCTTTTGTGCGTCTTTGGATGTTTTACTCTCTGTGTACTCCTGTATCTTCTATGAAGTCCAGAAGTTTCTGCCAGGGGATGCATAAGACTTACTTAGACACAATTGAACAAGACATGATAATTGATGCTAAAAAACTAAAAGTGGTACCGCAAGTATTCCCTTCCAAATGCATAATGGTGATTCAATATTTGATAATCCTGAGGAAATTGTTAACTCCTTTGCTGTTCCTTTTCTGATGTTTGTGTACAATCAGCATCAAATGTTACTTTTGCTGAACCTTTTAAACATACCATACCTTATGATATTTCGGTATTTAATGAAGCCGACATTATTAAAAGTATTAATAAGCTTAAAAATAACACCACATCTGGTGACGATCAACTACTTAGTTTCTTTATTAAAGATTGTAAACACATACTTATTGGCTATCTACTGACGATCATAAACCTAGCTATTTATACTCCGACATTTAATATATATATAATAGAAGTCAAACTGATGTAATTTATACTTGATAGCATTGACCAAACGATTTTGTTAAATAAACTTAAAAAGATTAAAATCATGTCATGAACTCGTTATTCATATTAATCCAAGAAACTATGATAGCGAGCTTTTGTAAAATTTTTGAAGGCAATATAATAGAAACAATATCTATAAAACAATTTTTTGAAATACTTTGTAAAATCTATATTTTGTTATTGCTATAAATATAATACGATTGTTTTAAATAAAGTATTTGTGGTAGTAGAATTGCCACACGCATTTACGAAATCAATCGTTTCCCTCCAAACGTCCTGCGATGAAACAGATCACCGATGGAACACAGAATGGAAACGGATGAAAAATGTAGGAAATATTGCGTTAGGCAAGATGCAGGCAGGCAGGCAACGGCGTTAGAAGCGTTGAAAGCGCGGACATAGCGCAGGTGGCCTGTCGAACGAGAATATCCTCAGTTATCTGAGCAACCGCACTCCCAGGGGATATTTGTAAACAGAACATTATAGCCGGATAACACCTGTACACACCGTGAACACGTTATGCTACTTCAATTACTATCACCGAATTTAGTGCCTCCCTTTTTCGTATTTACATCCGTACGTCCGACAATTAAACATTTAAACATGTGATCGATAACGATTATCATCCCCTTTTGTATGAATATCTGCGCGTGGTCTGAGAACTTTCAATTGGCAATCAACGGTAACAGCTTAATACAAAATCGATAGTGGAAGTGTGCTAATGCTCTTAGTAGAATACATATTTTTCTTCCATCATTTTGATACTAATTTAAATATTTGAATTCAGATCATTTTTAATCATTTAACACAAACAAATATGTCGAAGAAGTATTGTTTCTATTATATAGCTAAAAATCGTGGTATTAGAATAATATTTCTGCTAAATATACAAACCCATCGACTGTTACAGAAAACACATCATAATATAATTCTTGACTCATTACTGATTTATTCTGAGTGACGTAGGGATGTTTGACGTTTATTTAGACAATATTGGGTAGCAATACTCCATGAGGATATTTTGTTTTCAACTGTTCCTAAATAGAACAGTACTTCTTTAATGGTTGTTAGTTTCACTTCTGCTGTTGTTCAGTGGACCAATCATCTGAAACAATACCATGTTTTAGATGTCGTTCATGATGTTGTTTCCCTGTCTTGTATTTACCACTACAGTATTGTCTTCGTCTCATGATTTTGTGACTCTTCATGATATTTTCGGCATATTCTTCGCTTTTTCTTTATGTGTTGTTGGTATTACGACTTTGTTTTTCTTGGGTCTTTTCTTTTCTTGCGTAATTTTATCTGATCTTTAAGTTTGCTTATTTGATTTTGGTACGTAATTTCGTAATAAAATAAATCCATGGAATTTCTTGTCTTTGTATGTCCTAACAGTAATTCCATATAGGTATAAAACCTGTAGCTTGTGAAATGCGGTTGTTGTAGGCTATTGCTGTTAGTTGTACTTGCTTTTCAACGTGGATATCTCCATCTTTGTCTAGGCCACATGAGATGCCTAGACAAAGATGGAGATATCAACGTCTAATAATGTTGAGTGGAATCGCTTGAGACTATTTTGTGACTTTTTGATTTTTTGATGCAGAGACGAGCACATTAATCTTATGACCCTTAAGAAATTCTAATTTTATTGTAAATTTCTGTACTTTGGTCGAAACTAATTTCTTCTAAAACTTCTGAAATACTGTACTAGAGCTTCAACTATTTCTTTTATCGTTATAGCGGTTTGTTGGTCTTGATCATCTATTAGTTTAGCACGTTTTGAGAATCTTATTGTTGGTCCGTTATCATTAAAATTTTCAGTAAACACTTCTTTTGTTGGGAAACTTCCTAACTTGTTTTTAGTTTTAATTCGTAATATGAATTGACTCTTCTTGTTATCGTCGATTGTTGTGGCTCTCTCAATACCTTTTGTTGGTGTTATCATCTGAGTCTTCATTTTCGACTTGTCAATGGTCTTTGCACAGCGTAAATTTTTTACGTATATGAAACGTCTAAATTGTTTTACAGCATAATAATTCTTTCTTGATGGTCGCATATTTACAATCGGTGTCAGAGAGTGTATGGGATGCATAGCAGATTGGTTTATCAGATCCAATAGAACCTTGGGATAAGAAGGCGCCTAATGCCACGTCAAAGGTGTCGTTATGATGAATTCTTTATCGAAATCCGAGTATTTCAAAATTGGATCGTTAGAATAAATTTTGGCATTCTTTTTCAAACACTTTGTGAAGGGTTTTGTTAGTAGGGCAAAATCTAGGATGAATTTTCTATAATATCCAAGTTAGCCTAAAAATGATTTAATATCATTTGGGAATCGATTAAAATATTGCTCTGGTCTTATCGGGATTTGTTTTCACTTCTTTGTCGGTAATTACATGTCTTAAATACTTTAATTTTTTCTTTAAAAAATCACATTTTTCTAATCGTATTTTAAAACTAGTGATGTAACTTCTCTTGGAGGGATGTACACTGAAGAAAGGGTTAACAATCTGACTGCAAATGGTTTCGAGTAAACTTGTAATAACAATAGTCTAAAAATAAATATTACTTTTTACAAGAATGTCTGTAAATACTTCACTCTTAACTTTTGAGAATTTTAAGAATTACACAAGCAACAATGGTAAAATAAAAAAAATATATGTAGGGTGGGTGTCACTTTTTCATCCTACAATCCATAAAACATACTCTATTATTTGATTTGTAAATTTCTTATGATTAAAGTGTTTGTAAATTTATTCTTACATAAATATATTCTTTATACATTTTGTTATAAGAAAATTTGGTGTTATAATAATTGAAGGGCGTGATAGTGGCCACCCACCCTACATATACATTTGAACTTTAACCCAAATACAACGTTTTATCATGTTTACAACATTCACTCTTAACTCTTGAGAATTTTAAGAAATACGCAAGCAATAATATCAGAATAAAAAATATGTATGTAGGGTGGGTGGGTGGCCACTATCCCACCCTCAAATCCATAAAACATACTCTAAAATTTGCTTTGTACATCTCTCATGATTAAAGTGTTTGTATATTATTTCTTACAGAAATATATTCTTTATTTCATTGCATTTCAAAGAATCGGTGTTTATGGTATAATAATTGGAGGTTGTGATAGTGGCCACCCACCCACCCTACATATATATTTAAACTTAACTCAAATACGCCGTTTTATTATTTTTACAACAATCCCTCTTGACTCTTAAGAATTTTTAAAATTACACAAGCAACAATGATAAAATATAAAAAATATATGTAGGGTGGGTGGGTGGCCACGATCCCACCCTCAAACCCATAAAAAATACTTTAAGATTTGCTTTGCAAATTTCTTACGATTAATGTGTTTGTAAATTTATCCTTACCTAAATATATACTTTTTCTACTCCCATAGTAGTAAGTAGGCAATAACGCAATCGTTTGTTGATTAGTAACCATGGCATTATGATACATGCACGTAATGAAGAAAAAACTAGCACGTAATATATTACGTAACCATTATTATTACGAAACTCAAATCAAGTAGCCTAGACAAATGAATTTGACATTTATCGTTGTTGAATACATATTACATTGACGTTATTTTGGTTTAATTATTATTAATTATTCATTGTTAAAATGAGTGAAAGTGACTCCACAGAAGAAATTGTTGGAATTCCGCCAGATATTAGGCAAATAGCAGAACATACCGCAGCGGATCTTCTCCCGGAAAAATCCAAAGAGCGTTATGAAGTGGTTTACGGTAAATTTATGGATTGGCGTAAGAGTAGTGTTCAGTCTTTTTCGGAAAATGTGTTATTAGCCTATTTTGGGGAAATAAGTAAGAAATACAAACCTTCATCTCTTTGGGCCATGTATTCGATGCTGCGAAGTGTTTTAATAGTAAACATAACCTCAATTTTGTAAAGTATTCCAAATTATAATGAATGGGAGTAGAAAAAGTATAGTACACAACTCGAGTTGTAAGTCACTTACGTACTCGTGGAATTACTGCACTCGCCTAACGGCTCGTGCGCAACTTTTTCCACTCGTACGTAATATATGACTTACAACTCTCGTTATGTAATATACTATTATACATTTTGTTATAAGCAAAAATTGTTATAATTATTGGAGGGTGGGATAGTGGCCGCCCGCCCACCCTACATATACTTTTGAACTTCAGTCCAAATACATTATTTTTACAACATTCACTCTTAACTCTTGAGAATTTTAAGAATTACACAAGAAACAATGCTAGAATAAAAAAATATATGTAGGGTGGGTGGGTGGCTACTATCCCACCCTCCAAATCAAAAAAACATACTCTATTATTTGATTTGTAAATTTCTTATGATTAAAGTGTTTATAAATTAATTCTTACATAAATATATTCTTAATATATTTTGTTATAAGGAAATTCGGTGTTTATGTTATAATAATTGGAGGGTGTGATAGTGGCCACCCACCCACCCTACATATACATTTGAACTTCAGTCCAAATACGATGTTTCATTATTTTTACAACATTCACTCTTAACTCTTGAGGATTTTAAGAATTACCTAAGCAATAATGGCGTAATAAAAAAAATATATGTAGGGTGGGTGGGGGGCCACTATCCCACTCTCCAATTCATAAAAGATACTCTATTATTTGATTTGTAAATTTCTTATGATTAAAGTGTTTGTAAATTTATTCTTACATAAAAATATTCTTTATATATTTTGTTATAAGAAAATTTAATGGTTATGTTATAATAATTGGAGAGTGTGACAGTGACCCACCCACCCTACATATATATTTGAACTTAATTCCAAATATGATGTTTTATTATTTTTACAACATTCACTCTACCCTCTTGAGACTTTTAGAGAATTTTAATAATCCCATAAGCAACAATGGTAGAATAAAATTGTATATATGTAGGGTGGTTGGGTGGCCACTATCCTACCCTCCAATCCAGAAAACATACTCTCAAGTTTGCCTTGTAAATTTCCCATGATTGAAGTGTTTGTAAATGTATCTTTACAAAAATATATTATTTATACATTTTGTCATCAGAAAAATCGGTGTTTAAGTTCTAATAATTGAAGGGTGTGATAGTGGCCACCCACCCACCCTACATATACATTTGAACTTCAGTCCAAATACGATGTTTCATTACTTTTTCCAATATTCGCTCTTAACTCTTGAGAATTTTAAGAATTACCCAATTCAAAAATCGGTGTTTATGTTATAATTATTGGAGGGTGGGATAGTGGCCACCCACCCACCCTACATATATATTTAAACTTCAGCCCAAATACTACGTTTTATTATTTTTACAACATTCACCCTTAACTCTTGAGAATTTTAAGAATTACACAAGCAATAATGGCAGAATAAAAAATATATATGTAGGGTGGGTGGGTGGCCACTATCCCACCCTCCAATTCACAAAAAATACTCTAAAATTTGCTTTGTAAATTTCTCATGATTGAAGCCTTTGTATATTATTTCTTACAGAAATATATTCTTTATTCTTCATTGCATTTCAAAGAATCGGTGTTTATATTAAAATAATTGAAGGGTGTGATAGTAACCACCCACCCACCCTACACATAAATTTGAACTTTAACCCAAATACGACGTTTTATCAGGTTTACAACATTCACTCTTAACTCTTGAGAATTTTAAGAATTACACAAGCAATTATGACAGAATAAAAATATATATGTAGGGTGGGTGGGTGCCCACTATCCTACCCTCCAATCCATAAAACTTACTCTAAAACTTGCTTTGTAAATTTCTCATGATTGAAGTCTTTGTATATTATTTCTTACAGAAACATATTATTTATTCTTCATTGCATTTAAAAGAATCGGTGTTTATGGTATAATAATTGGAGGGTGTGATAGTGGCCACCCACCCACCCTACATATATATTTAACTTTCAACCCAAATACGACGTTTTATTATATTTACAACAATCACTCCTAACTCTTAAGAATTTTTAAAATTAAACAAGCAACAATGATAGATTGAAAAAATATATATGTAGGGTGGGTGGGTGGCCACGATCCCACCCTCAAACCCATAAAAAATACTTTAAGATTTGCTTTGTAAATTTCTTATTATTAATGTGTTTGTAAATTTATCCTTACTTAAATATATACTTTATACATTTTGTTATAAGCAAAAATCGGTGTTTATGTTATAATTATTAGAGGGTGAGATAGTGGCCACCCACCCACCCTTCATATACATTTGAACATTAACCCAAAGACGACGTTTTATTATTTTTACAACATTCACTTTAAACTAATTTTAATAATTACACAAGCAACAATGGTAGAATAAAAAAGTATATAAGTAGGGTAGGTGGGTGGTCACTATCCCACCCTCTAATCCATAAAATATACTCTTTCATTTGATTTGTGAATTTCTTATAATTAAAGTGTTTGTAAATTTATTCTTACATAAATATATTCGTTATACATTTTGCATTTCAAAAAGAACGGTGTTTATGTTATAATAATTGATAGTGGCCACCCACCCACCCTATATATACATTTGAACTTCAGTCCAAATATGACGTTTTATTATTTTTACAACATTCACTCTACCCTCTTGAGAATGTTAATAATTACATAAGCAACAATGGTAGAATAAAGTCGTATATATGTAGGGTGGGTGGGTGGCCACTATCCTACCCTCCAATCCAGAAAACATACTCTCAAGTTTGCTTTGTAAATTTCCCATGATTGAAGTGTTTGTAAATGTATCTTTACAAAAATATATTCTTTATACATGTTGTTATCAGAAAAATCGGTGTTTTTGATATAATAATTTCAGGGTATGACAGTGGCCACCCACCCACCCTACATATACATTTGAACTTCAGTCCAAATACGACGTTTTATTATTTATACAACATTCACTCTTAACTCTTGAGAATTTTAAGAATAATGGCAGAATAAAAAAATATATATAGGGTGGGTGGGTGTACACTATATTATATAGAACAATATTCATCTTCAGGGGATGAAGATACAGATAACAATGGAGAAAAGATTGTTAAAACATACATCTAAAAAGAGCTAACGATAAAACGGAATTCAGGAAAGATATTGTAATCAAACCGGAAATATTGTACCTTCAAAAGTTTTCCAAAACAAAGATTGCCGTTGTCGAAAATATTGGATTAAAAATTATGAAGAAGATGAAAGAAACAATATTTTTGAAGAGTTTTGGTATTTGGAAGAGTTTAATAAACAAAATATAATGCTTTACGAAGCTATCGAGGGCGAAACTGTGAAACGTGAAAGACGTTAGAGAAACGGAAAAGATTCGCCAAGAAATTGGAGTTTTAGGTATTTGTTAAATTCTAAAAACGGAAGTTCCCGTCTGTAAAAAAATGTTTTGGATATCTTTAAAGTAAGTAAAGGACGCTTAAAAATTTCCGAGGAAGAAAAAAACATGTTCAAAACCATATAAAAAGTTTTCCTAAATTTGAATCCCATTATACTACATCTCATAATCATAATAGGAGATGTCTACATCTTGATCTAGCTCTTAGGAAAATGTTTAATTTATACGAGCTTCATTGCAAGGAAAATAAAATAAAATCCGTTAATGCAGACAGAAAAATATTTAAAAACGATTTTGATTTATATTTCCACCAGCAGCGCAAGCTGCGACTTATTAAACATCAAAATTGAAGCATCCAATGATAATGAAGAAAGGAATAAAGTTACAAAAGAACGCGAGGTTCATTTAAGACTAGCAAAATCAAACAAGGTCAGGAACAATTATTACGCAATACAGATTATTACTTCACTTTTTCGTTCGACTTGCAAAAAATTACCTTATCCAAATGTTGACTTCTTCAGTAGCAATATGTACGTTGTAAATTTGAGTATTAGCAATTTTCATAACGTCAATGTTCACATTTACGTTTGGGATGAAACTATTACATCAAGAGGTGCCCAAGAAATAGCTTCATGCATCCTAAAGCATGTTCAAAATTTAAGAAGTGAATGACACATTATAATTTATACCAATTAATTACAATCAGATTTAAACTAGTTGATAACAAGCAGACTTACAATAGATTTGGCATTTAACATTCTATTTTCACTTTACCTTATTTGGAAGTCCAAAATGTATCTAAACTTCTGTTGCTGTTGTTGGTATAGAAATAATAATCCAACTATTATAATTAGACATAAAATTACGATTAAAAGTATTAGCGCATATAATGAAATAAGCAAAAAATATGTATTAAATTATATGTAGTGAACGTTTTATTTTGATTATGCATCGTAATAAAAATAGAGTAATTTCAGCGACCACACGTTGGGTAACACTGCACTAATCGATTCGGAATGGGCCGTGCAACAGAAGGGGTCTCCGTTTCTCCCAGATTAAATATTAATTTTTCAAATTGCATCGGCCATCAAAAAAATTTATTCAAAACGGCCGGGCCGCGTCACATTGCAAAAATTTTTGTACTGTTGCAATTTAATAATTCGCAATTAGGATGTGCGTCACGTTTTTCTAGTTAAATCGGGAGAGCTGTGATTTTTGTTTTATGACGTCAGCGTGTTTAGAATACAGATGGACCATCTGGCGGTTTAAAATCTAATTATCGCGATCGGTTACTGCCTTATGATATAAATTGTTTCATTTCCAAATTGTTCGCGCAACGCCTCTATTTTTACAGAGCGAGCGCGCGCGTATATAATTTTCATTTAATTCGTTGCTTATTTTAAAAACATACACAACATTTTATGTATTTATAAAATTAGGGTATGAAAGTTTTACGACGCTAATAAATGCCTAGTAAATAAAATTAGGAAGTTATTAAGCGTTCTAAGGATGGTCATATTTTATATAAAATGTTACGATTGTCAACACCTTCAGTAACTATTTATAGCTAAATCGTTTATTGCTAGAACGTTCCATCAAAATAAATGCTGTTTTCGGATTAATTATTATTACTGAAATATTTTGATCATCATCAGCTAAAATGCTGATCAAATAAATCGTTTTTAATGGGATTGAATCTCATTTTTAATGAAGATTGAGGGAAATAGATTTTTATTTTATGGTATGTCAAAAAGCATGGAATCATTCTTCAGTATTTATCTAATTCTCCTAGAAGTTCGATTTTGTTAAAAAATATTTTAGATGAACTGGATAAAACAAGGCAGAAAGACCTCTGGTCGATAGCCTTTTGACAAATTAATACATTAACACCTCATTCATTCTTCATTATTCCAATGTCAATATGTACAAAATTTGTCAATAAATATATGTTACTACTACTATTTTAGATAAAAAAGATTTTTTTTTTCTTCTCTGCAAATAAAAACTCTATCATAAGCATATTGAAAAGTAAAAAGTAACTTCATGTTTTATAATTTATTAATATATAGACATCTTTAGTTGCAGGCAATGGAGCCCAAGATAATTAAAGAAGAAAGCAATGAAAAAGAATCAGTCAACTTTATAGACGCTCCAATGAGAACACGATCTTCAAAAGGTAAGACAATTATTTTACAATTTATAAAAGTTTTATTTGTTGAAACTCCATAATATCAATTAAATAAAACATTAATTAAGTTTAATCTTACACGCACCTTAATAACCATTTGTTAAATTAATCTATTTAATTATTTGGTATTGTGTAAAGAACCTAAAAAATTTAAAGAAATTAAAAATAATAAACTAAACCGATACATCAAGTTTCATAATTACATCAAAATTATAACACACTTCATAATTACATTATAAAACTTATATCTTCCGAAATTAGCATGCGAAAAATCCATTAATTTTTTAATCAGGTAATGAATAAGAGAATATCGCCAGAAATATATGGGCGGTAATAAAGTTAAACCGGAAGTGCACCTGTGTATACGTGTATATGTGTGTACGGTAAAGGTTGGAAAACTTGTATTACCTACTTTATAAGTATTAGTGTCCGGTATATCATAGATCACTTTAACAGGCTGTTTATGTTAAGGATTATCCTGCAATTTATAGATATTAGTGCAGCGCCGCCCGGCACAAGACTGTTAATTGGGCGGGCACACACCTGAGTCCTGAGTCCTGCCCTGTTTAGTTTGCGTCAACATATTACACCCGTTCCGGCATTTCGAATGATTTATCGCCATTAATATTTCCACCTATTCCATTCCTGTTTTATCAGGGGGCGGTACACCTATTTCCCTGAACGTGTAGAATCTTTGAATGGTAACAAGGATTAATTAAATTCGTCTCATGATTTTTTAATTATACATTTGCCAAGACAGTTCTCTAATTCGTTGCTCGTGTAAAAAGCTATATTCATTTGAAAATGTGTGAAATATTTGAAGAAATACGGTATGTGATGCTTTTTTTGTAGAAGAAAGGCAATACTGCTGCAAGAACAAGCCAAAAAATTTGTAAAGTGTACGACGAATATGCTGTTAGTGAAAGAAGGACCCAGGAGTGGTTTGCTAGATTCCGTTCCGGAAATTTGTATGTTAAAGATGCACCTAGCTCTGGTCGGGCAGTAACTGAAAAACTCGATGACATTTTGCAACTGGTGGAGCAAGACCGACGCACAAGCTGTCGCGAAATAGCGGAGGAACTAAACATGAACCATATGATAGTTTGAAATCATTTGACTACTGGCTACAAAAAGAAGCTCGATGTTTTGATACCACAGAAATTAACGGAGAGAAATTTAATTGACCGAATTAACATCAGTGATATGATGTTGAAACATATCACGAATGATTACTGTTGATGAAAAATGGGTGAACTATGAAAACATCAAATGTCACAGGCTGGCGATCTTCCGTAAACAACTTCAAAGCCTGAATTAACGTCAAAAAAGCTTCTTTTGAGTGTTTGGTGGGAATGGAAAAGAATTGTCTATTATGAGCTGTTACAACCTGGCAAAACTATCAATTCGGTCCTGTACTGTACATAAGTCGACCGTTTCAATGAAGCAATCAAAGAAAAGAAACCAGAATTGGCCAACAGAAAGGAAGTTGTCTTTCATCATGACAATGCACGGCCACACACAGCTTTGACGACTCAGAACAAATTAACGGAACTTGGTTGGGAAGTTTTGATGCATCCACCGAACAGCCCGGACCTTGCACCGTCTGACTATCATCTGTTTCGATCTCTGCAAAACTCCCTTGATGGTAAGAAATAGGCCGACCGAATCGCCATTGAAAATCACTTGGCTAAGTTTTTCGCCGATAAACCACAGCAGTTCTACACCAATGGAATTATAAAATTACTAGATAAATGGCAAAAGGTCAAAGATAATAATGATCAATATGTACCTTATTGAAATTGATTTGTAATAAAAAACATGTTTCCTCAAATATCTACGAGACGTTTTATACGACCCAATATATTTTAAGATTTGTAAATTATACGAGTTAAACAAATTTTGGAAAAAGCGTTGTTAAATCTATATTTTATTAAAAAAAACTTTGTATAAACCTTTGATAATATGCGATTCTGAAATGTTACACCTTTCTCTAAATCTTTGTTTCGAAGTTTTGAGTATGAATGTCTCAATATTTAGATAATCTCATCCTTAACGGAGTTGCTTTTCCTATGGAAAATGAAGTAAAATTTCTAAGATTATCCTTCGATAAAAAACATATAGACAATACAAGCTGCGAGAAATCTCTGAACATCATGCCCACGTCAAACGGGGATGTCTTCCCAGTATTCTGTTTAATATGTACAAAGCCCTAATATTGAGTAGACCGGATTATGGGTGTTTTTATACAATACTTCAGAAAAACGTTTTACAAAATTAAACCAAATTCAGTACAAAGCTTTACGACTAGCCTTGGGATCAATGAAGTCAACCCCAACGAATGCCCCCTTTAAATTTCAGAATTTTATTTACATGTCAGAAATATGTTTTAATGAAAATAGTCTCCGACTATAAATGTTCATGATTTGAGCATCAACGTCCTAACAGACAAATACTGGTGTAAACGTAAAATTCCCCTAATACCCAACTATCCAGCTACTTGCATGGTTGTGAAACAATATGAATCTTCGGTGACTTGTAAAAGTTCTTACTTCAACTCAACCCATAATGATAAATCAACTATTGTTTCCAAAATATTTCCCAAATTTCCTAATCATAAAATCAGAATTCGGCAGTGTATTGACACCTTTTTTATTGGATATACTTTCATCTATACAGATGGATCCAAATCAGAAAACAGCTCTGACTGTTAAATCTTTAATTTATTAGGAATCGTTTAAATTATCATCAGTATTCACCTCAGAATTATTTGCAATCAAAAAGGCAATCGCATACGTTTCCAACAAATATCTAAATATTAGTGACGGTAAATCTGTTCTTCAAGCCCTTCATTCAAATCCATAAACCATTAAACATCCAGAAATGTTAGAACTGAATAATGTTCTCACTTATCTATTGGTAAAACATTATGAAATAAAAGCAAAAGAATTTACTCTATAGCTATTATTAGAAATATTATTTGACATCCAATTGCTAATAAATAATAACAAACACATAGCATTTCTACGGATTAAGAGTGTCTCCGGAATTCATGGAAATGAACTGAAGCACGATGTTGACCGAGGAGTCTAAACTAAAAGATGTAGAATTAAGCTTTCATCTCAAGTCGAATATTCTAAATTTAATGATGAAGTAAAAAATCTCTCTTTTCAAAGAACAATTTGAAAGAATTCTATTGTTAAGAGTATACATTACACTCCATGGTTCAAATGTATTAATGGCCCAAGAAAACTTTTCAACACAATTATGAGAATTCGCTTTGGCCACTGTTGAGTTAATCCACATCTCCACTGAATTGGCGTTGTAACTGCCCACTATGCAGGTGTCAAACAGTAGTCCAAGGGTTTGGGCAGCATATTTTTTAGTGTTCCTTATTTGATGCATCTCGAAATATTACTCAAAAATAATGTTAAAGATTATTGCAACGAAATAAAATTTTCTATTAGACCCTCGTGAACTCTGGAAACATAAGAATATATTTTGCCATTATTGACTTTTTATAGTCAATAGTGTATCCCTTTTTCATTTACTTAACTGCTTATCAAATCCTTCACACTCATGGTATATTCCTCATCCACCCACTCACTTACCCTTTTTCTTCCCTATTTTTATTTTCAAATCTATGTTTGGCCAGTTTTCTTGCATATTTTTAAATAATCTTTGAATACTTGCAGTATATTATAATCTAAGGTATAAGAATTTTATTTTTTTACCTTCAAAAATTTTTTCAATTTCAATATATGCACATGCTTCCAAAATATATTGAGAAATAATTTTCGTCCAATTTCCAAACGTATTAAAGCTAGGTTTTGTGAGGACATAACATGTTCGCAAATAAAACTTTTCAGGTCTCTAATAAATTTCACGATTATTAAGCGGCGTAAAAACAAGTTCCAATGTTTTTGTTATTGTTGACGTTTATCTTTCCCTTCGCCGTAATTTGTCCATCCATCATTCTTTTATGATTTCTTCGCAGGATGTTTTTCGTAAAGGAGTTTCCCACGTACTTAAAGTTTTGTATTATCCCGATTTCGGTTCATTTTCTCGTTCTCTCCATTGATACGACGAGGTGATTATAACTTATTTTCCTTCTCTTTTTTGTTTGTTTGTAGATTACGTCGTCGCTTTTACATTTCCATTCGGCACGCGTGTTTGCAACAATACTAATTAAATTGATGCACATAATTGGTTTTGCGGTGCAGCGCGATTAGAGGATTGTCGGAATGGTAATTACTAACACCATTGGCAGTTCTTGTGAGCGCGAGGGCGGTTTTGTTTGATGGTGTGAGGGATGCACGCATTAAGGGCGCCAAATGTGCTCATTACTCCTCAAAGATAAGTATTTAATGGCGGCGGCCAGATGCAATGGAAGGTCTGGAGATTATAACGGAAGAGGCTTTAATAACTTGACCGCTCTGCAAAACTCTTTGGATAATATCCCCACAATTGCTTCAAACATTTAAAATAATTGTTTAAGGCCCTAATGCTGGCAAGTAGTGTGAAGAGTTTTACACCGTTTAATATACTTCAATGATTTTAATTAATTGTTTATATTCTATAAAAAGAAATTTTGTTATAGTTATTGGTTTCAATTATTTTATGATGTAATGAGTTATCTGCAATTATACATCCAAATAGCAAACTTCTATTAGAATCTATAATACGATAATATCCCGACGGTAATTCGATCGATAAATATTGCAGAAACTATAGATTAATAGGCGAAATAACCTGAAATTAAATGTAATCAATAAATGTAATTTATGCTTTTGATCGGTCATATTAAAACCCTCAATTTATCAGTTCTTTATCATCATGGCGTTACGTATATAATCTCTGGCATAATATTCTATTTATATGAGAAAGACTTGCTCAAGTGTGATAATAATGAATTAATATGCAATTTAATTATACATGGTAATTATATGTAAACAAGGGATTGCCAGTGTTTCCAACCCCTCTTAACACTGAGGAATTAAAAATTAAAGTACTCGTCTGTGTTGCTGAATTAATTTCGCAAGTGTTCTTTTCCCTGCAATTACTCCCTTTGTCTCCGTCCGGAATAATTCACGCATCCATTCATGCATTCAATTGGTATATATTTATACAGTTGCATAATACATCATGAAATATTGATCGATTACAACAAAACCCATATTATCTTTTACCTTTAATAAATTCTGATTGAAAGTCTTTTATTAACTAATAATTAGAAAAACATTGTTGTAGATTTACGAAATGTTTTCGTGTTTTTCTAATTATTAAAATTTATATATTTCGTGACATTTTAACCAAAATAAATAATTCGAAAGCAACCAAATAATCAATGTTTGAGTGTAATGAACTAATATTAAAAAATAACAACTTAATTCGAGAAAGGCTGCGATTTCTCACGGGACTGTAATGTGAGAAATTTTCTTTTGACACAACCGGCGCTTCCACTAATTTGCGCAATCATCGCGTATTCATTATAGATAATTTAGTGCACCAAACAGTTCCCACTAATAGAATAATACCCGTCGACATGAATATTCAACACACCCTAGCACTTATTTCGAACCATGTCTGTCCTCTGGCCATTAATAAATCCCCGGGGTTAATGCTTAATAGAAACGTACCGTTTTATTTTCGCTTCCTAATAAACCATTGTATTATTCAGTTCATTTTCCTCGATATAAATTATTTAAATATTTAGAAAATTGCAACCCTTTACTTGTTGCAGATGTAAATTTAATAATAATAATAATAATTTCTCTCCAAGATACATCAGAATTAATCTAAATATCATGGACAGATCATATAACAAATGAAAAAGTTAAACACCGAGTCCAAAATGAAAAAGAACTTGTTTTAAACTTTTTATCCCACCAGTAATGTTTTATTATTGACATGGTTATAAAACCTAACAAATTAATTAATGAAATATGTTTAATATTTCAACAAGTGATCAGTTTTGTAGTAGCAAGAGATTTTATTATGTGTGGTATATAATGCAATATAAATATCAATGTAATTCTTTTTGTGAGTTTTCTATTTGTTCAGATTAGCAATCTGTTTCGTTATTTTCGCCGGGCAAATATTTGCGTGTTTTTTTGCGTGGACTTATTTCAATATATGTTCGAGCTTGGAAAAAAGAAAACTCTGTTTGATAACGGTGAAGTATTACAAATATTCCGAATGGGGAACGCACAAGAGGATCTTTTGAACGTGATACGTGAAAGGATAGACGGCCGATTTTAATTTACAAAGGATATTTGTAATGTAACATGATAAATAGATGAAAAAGTGAGTGCGTGTGAAAATGAACCCTGTGTAGTATCATCACAGGCGATTATGTTAAAACTTAAATTACGAAAAGAGATATATTGTTTTACAGATATGTACAGGAATTTGGTAGAGTAAATAATAATATTATATAAATTATATTGTGTAATAAATACTTGGTGAATACATTTGCGATAGCCAAGGTTAAAAGGCAATAAAACTACTTCGTAATATCAACAAGTTGGGGACAATTTGAATAATATTATTGGCGAGAATACGCAATAAATGTTTAGTGTCGTTGTTACCACAATATGTTATGGGTCATAACATTTTTGACGTCTATTAATATCATTTACGTGACTACAATTTGACCACAAATTAACATAAAATTACAATCTACAATTGCAGGAACGAACACTACGTCTACATGCATCAATTATTATTCAAGACAAAATTGTAACATTTAAATCAGATGGAAATAAACGATAATATCATTATTAAGACTTTTATTAAAATATCAAAATTAATACTAGTAAGCAAATGGGAGCTACCATTAATGATGATATGCAACAATCATTTCTACGTGTAATTAAATATATGAAAATCAATTTATTATTAAAAGAGACAGAGAATTAGTTTTTAAACAATCTACGTCTAAATCGAACGAACGAATTTTTATAACAACAACAGATTTTTAAGTGTTTATACAGCAATGATTCATAAAATAAATTCTTTACAATATTTTAGAATGATGGAGACCAAAAAATTGTAAGTAAAATTTACACAAATATATTTTGTTTTGTTTTAAAACAAACTTACAATCCTCCGAACTTTGATTTTCTTGAACATTGTTTAAACATCATACTTTTTTAAATCCTTATTTCACACAAATTCAAATTTAAAGGTAAAATTCAATTTTAATCTATTTTTTTTAATCTTTTATTCTACGCTTCTTTGATACCACATGTCTGATTCAGCGCTGTTCAATTTCTTCTAATTAAGAGATAAACTCGATATGATAATTATTAAGCTATGGCTTCTATGAAGGAAAATCCTGAAAGACCAGGACAAGAAACTACTTCCATCCACCGTTTCCGAATCACCTTGACCTCAAGAAATGTACGCTTATTGGTGAAGGTCTGTTCCGACTTGATCAATGAAGTAAAGAAGCAGAAATTGCGGGTGAATAGACCAAAACCTTAAAAATCACTACCAAGAAGACACCTTGTGGTGAAGGTTCTATGATTTGGAATCGTTTCCAAAAGAGGTTTCATAAAAAAGATGATTGATCCTTATTCTCCTTCTGATATTATCAAGCAAATCGAAAGTAGAGGTTACCATCGCCGACCTATAAACTAGGACCGTATCCACAGATTTTTGAGGAAGAAACATTATACTGAACTTGGCAGTTTTCTTAGAATACTTAGCCGCTCAAGTATTAGAATTGGCAGGAAACGCCTCCAGGAATAACAAGAAAACTAATATCATTCCTCGTCACTTACAATTGGCCCTCCTTAACGATGAAGAGTTAAACAAACTATTTTCTGGAGTTACGATCGCTCAGGGAGGTGTGCTACTCAATATCCTGAAGGTGCTCCTTAAAAAGTAGACCGAAAAGAAGCTTTAAGAAAGTTTCTCATTTCATCTCAACAACAAAAGCAGTTTTAAAACTGTTCACTGCCCGAGAGCGACGCATCGACATGTATTGCAATAGACATAATGAAGGACGTGTCAAGCATGCACCAACTATGCCAGATGCGTGCCCAAGAATAAGGGTATCAGAAAATTCGTCTTCCAAAGCATTATAGAGGCGGCTGCTGTCGCGGATATAACAAAGGCTTCAGTTTATTTCTAATACGTTCTGCCCGAATTATACGCAAAGTTGCACTATTTCATGTCTTGGGTACCCTCAGTAAAATGGTACGCAACAGGAGCAATGAAGACAGGAGGAAAAGGACTACACCGCAGCGTCAACGCAAGTGCTAGACAGCAACAGAGGAAGTAATCATTTCTATCGGTGGTTCTGTGTTTATTTTGGGAGCGACATCGCCCCAAGTTCTACCATCGTCACATGTTCCCTCATTAAAAATGTGAAGGTGGTCGATTACTTCTTTTTTTAAGACGGTTTCTTTGGACCATTTTTGGAGCGGCCTTCGCCCTCTTCGGCTTTTGTGCTTTGGTTTTTTTGGTAAGACCTTTTTAGCTTTCGACAAAGATGACGTCGTCGACTTCGATTTTGCGAGCTTCTTTTCGGAAGCAGCAGTGGCCTTTCCAGTAGAAATCATACGTCAGGTGTAAACATAAAATGAACTTCGCGGCCGGAGATATGTGTTACCAGAAATAATGATACCGTATAATTTCTGTTGGAACTACTTCATCGCGTCTTCTTTCATGAGACGGTGCAAGAAGCGAACCCTTTCCTGTTTCACGCTTGGGTGTCATTCCATCCTGGTTAACCAAACACGATTTATAAGAGCAATCCGTAAATACCTATGTCCGGATCTTGATGCACAAGTCGATGTGTTCCTGGATTCCGAAGCGCAACTCGTATTTCCTGGTAAGGAAATACGAGCCACTCTCCAAAATTTCCTCAGCTTTGCTGCAGTGAACGACAACTTTTTCATTACGATGGATTCTGAAAGATCTTACAGTTAGCCGCCCTCATTAGTCTATTACCAGCTTCTCCAACATAAATCAGACACAGTTTGCGAATGTGAATATCTTTCATCGCATTCTTGGAATTGTCTTTGACCCTTTTCTGTCCTTTTTCGCTACCAGTCCCATGACTTAAAATAGAAGAAATAACAGATTATATCTTCTTGAATACAGCAACAGTGCGACCACGGCGACCAATCGTTAAGGAGACCCCAGAAGTGGCGCATACTTCTGCGCACGAATCTTCTTCATGCATTCAAAATCTGCCCAAGTTGGAGGAAATAAGATAGCTGCATTTACCATCAATAATGTTCTTTTGCCTGTTGGGGAACCAATCTGAGATTTTGCATTGATGTCGGTTGGTCATTATTGTGATAATCTTTTCAATTTCCTCTTCGTCTCACCAGCTCTCTTATCGAGATCAACATAAGCCTTTTTCGGAATGATCTTCGCATACCAACACATTTAATTGCAGTTATGGCAAACATTATCTTACGTTTGCCATAATACGAAGAATGTGTTGGTATTACGAGAGATATTTTGACTTTTGTTGCGAACCAAATGAAAAAATTGTAATGTAGCTAACATAATAATTTTGACATTTTTTTGTCTAGTGCTAATAAACTATAGGAGTTTATATAAAGAATTCAAAATTTAGCAAATTATCAAGAATAGCCTTTTTGCGTAAACCTCATAGCTTTCGAGAAGAATATAGGAAAACTTCTATGATGGCCATTTTTTAAAGTTTTGTTATGGGTTGGTTTTTCTCTGAAAAATTCAGTATAAACCGTCGGTACCAGGAACACGTTTTTATGAAGAAGATGACCTCTTTGTAGTCCCTGCAGCTCCTCCAGGAGGCGATTGCTTGTACTCACCTTGAATCTGCAGTGATACCTTCTGGTGTTATAATGTGACCGAGAAATTTAACATCTTCTGAACAAAAAGTTGTTTTTTTTAAATTTACGTATGTAAGCATTCGAACATGCGGAATCCTTGGAAATTAGCTGGGGCGCAGTCAGAAGAATATCTGTTTGAATTCGTATAGGCTGAACGGTCAAGTAAACGCTGTGTTTTCTATGTCGGCCGCTGCTATGGAAATCTGTCAATATCCGCTGCGCAAATCGATAGTGGAAGTAACCCTTCCTGAGGACCCATTTTGCAATAGATTATTCATCATCAGGAATATTTATCGGTCTTGTGTGATGACTGTGTTTGTTGATGGTGCGATAATCCATGCAGAGAAGGGAAATATTGACCTGTTTGGGCATCATTACCATCAGTGCAGCCCATGGAGATGATGAGGACTGTATGATGTTATTCTCCAGAAGTTGTCTGATTTGTTTGTTGCAGCTCTTTTTTTCTCAGCGGTAAGATCCTATACGGTTACGGGTGTGGGAACCGGTATTGATGCGGTGGCATCTAGAATACTTTCGTTTGTTTTTCTAATAATTTCATCAATTCCTTTCGCTCTTCTGCCGATCTTAATTTTACCTCAGTGGTTCGGGAAATAGAAAGTCGCTCATCTCCACAGATTTAGTTCCCTGGTAGATTTACATTATTTCCGTTTTCGGCTTCTCTGCATCATATACTGGGTGTAATCTTCCGAAAAATGTCCAGATCTTTTGGTCTGGATCGAGTGTAATGTCTGCTTGTTCTAAAAAATCCACATTGATTAATGATCCGAAGGATTCCGTGTTTGTTGAAGTTGAAGCGCTGCCCATTGCTTGTTGAATTGCTTGAGCACAGAAGAACCATTTACTCCGATTTGTACTGTGAGACACTCCGAAGACTACGCAGGTCCATCAAGAACAAAAGACCAAGACTACTCGCGAAGAGTATGGTTCTGCTCCATGATAATCCATGAGTACACTTCTATAGGGTCACATACATGGAAGTTCAAGTGCAGAGCAGCTTGACTATTCTACCTATAGCCCGGATATGATCTCTCTGTAATTTCCATGTGTTTGATTCTCTAAAAACACACCTGAAAGGGCAAAACTTTAACTCGGACGACGAACTCAAGGACGCTGTGAAGTATTGGGTCTCATCACGGCCACGGGAGTTCTGGAAACATGGAATCCTTTGGTTCATTAATGAATAGAATCGTTGTACTCGGGCCTATGGTGTATATTCTGAGTAAAGTCTTATTGTCATTTCGTGCCTTTTCATTTGAACACCTCTTGTATGTTCATTTCTTGTAGTCGACTTGCTTAACTTCCTGTTTGTGGTAATCAATAGACTTCTCCTTGTATCACGTTCTTTGAGAAACATTTATTCGTATCTTGTATTATTCTTAAGTTATTCAGTTACTTTAATATTAAACTTCGAAGCCGAAAAAAAGCGGCTTATAGAGAATGTTCGATAAAACCTAGAAGTAGAACCAATGACAGAATTTAGGAGTGAATGGTGGTATAACAACAGAGGGACTCGCTAGATCAGTAGCCAGGAAAAATTAACAGGTGTTTGGAGAAATTGCAGACAAAGACGTCTGAAGGGCAGTTATCGTTACGCGGAAGAGGTAAGATTGGATTTTCAAAATTGGCTGTGAAGTGGCAAGTAAAATCGAAAAAGGCAGGAGACAAAATTATCATCGAGCTGAGAACGGCGACGGTAGTAGACTGAGCAAGAAGTCACGAGGTGTTTTCCATGCAGCGATATTCTGCAGGAACAGACTAGATTAGACAAATATTTATTTTGACAAAAGAAAGGGCAGCTACGTCACTGATACCAAGGTAGATAAAGGAAGAGAACATAAACATAATGTACACATAAGAAACTGTGAGGGACAAGGGTGAATGGGATGAGACATTAGTCGTAGGACTAGAGGAGATTCAAACTCAAGTAATAGCCAGTAAGGAAATAGTGAAAGAAGGCATTATAACAATACTACAAGAGATAGATAACTGCACAGTAGTAAAGATGGCCAAGGGCAAGTGCATCTATAGTGTATACGCAGAAGCCTGACCGATAAGAACACTGGAGAGCAGACAGAAAAAACTGATGCAGACGATTAACAAATGCACAGGACTCATGATCATTGCAGAAGATCCCAATGCAAGGAGGTCAAGAGAATGGGATACGCTGGGTCAAGCACTGCTGGAATTGGTAACGATAGAAGCGGGGCAGAAAATCCACCAACATGCTGCAGCTCTAATGAAATCGGATGGAACGACCTGATCCGCAGGCGTGGGAGTACACAGTAGTGATTACCGGTATGCAAATGAGAAGAATAGACTAGAAGAAATACGTTTTTACATGGATAAAAGAAGATAGAGACACTTCAGAGAAATCAATTATTAGACATACAGAAATAGAAACAAAATGGCACAATGAGCTGAGAAATTAAAGAAGCACGTACAGGAGTATGCAAAAAGGTCTAAGGACGAGAAAAGAAAATGTTTAGTGTACTCTTCACCTGAAGAAGCCAGAAGTGAGTAAAATAAAAATTTGAAAATCAAACACTTATTATTAATTGAAAAGAAAAAAACCGTCGGTAAATACTTTGCTCACTGCACTCTTGATGAAACGAAAAAAGAATATTATCTGATTTTAAAATAAGACACTTGTTTGGTTTCATATTGGTATATTCAGTTTCCTGTAATTCCTATGAGAATGGTCGTCGTGTCAGGAAACTGAATATACCAATATGAAACCAAGCAAGTGTCTTATTTCAAAATCAAATAATAAAAATACCATCAGCAGAGCAAAAAAACCAAGAAAAGATGGTAACAAAAAAGAAAAGAGAAGGAGACATATAAGTAAGAAAAATGAATTTTCAACTACACCGAAGAGAATTCAAGAAGGCAGTGCAGAAAACCAGGAAACATCACTTCTGTAAATGTTTGTAAAAGAGCCGAAAAATAGATGGAGACTACTGGGGAATGCTAGCAGCTGAACAGGATTTCATCAGACTTTCTGCAGCGTTTTTTGAGTTGTGATACATATATTAAAAGTAGATATGTAGATAAGTAGATACTTGA
Source organism: Ontholestes murinus (assembly GCA_963969525.1). Classification (NCBI taxonomy): domain Eukaryota; kingdom Metazoa; phylum Arthropoda; class Insecta; order Coleoptera; family Staphylinidae; genus Ontholestes; species Ontholestes murinus. The sequence continues at coordinate 59,496,285 of OZ018396.1, forward strand.
AAAGCAACAATTGATATTATTTTGAGTCCTCTGACTACATGAATACAATTGATAAGCCTATTCATGTATTCGTTCCAATATTTTTCCTAATTGCCTCCCATTGGCAACTTTAATGCCTCTATTTGCTAAGGTATTTGAAAGAATTCTGAAATATCAGCTTAGTGGATACTTTAAGATTAATAATCTTTTTTTTATAACAATATGGTTTTCGCCAAAGTAGATCCTGCACCCTAGCTATCGTCGACCTATTAGATCGTATTTACTCTGCATATGAGAAGATTGAATTTATGGTTGGACAATTCTTCGACTTGGCTAAGGTGTTCGACTGTGTTAGGCATGATATATTGATTTGAAATTATACTACTATAACATTCATCCTTTCAGTATGAAATTAATACTCACCTATTTGAGAAATCATTCTGATTCGGTTCATATCAATAATTTACAATCCTCACACTTTATGATATAGCATGGTGTACCGCGAGGTTCCATACTAGGACCAGTACTCTTTCTAATTTTTATTAATGACTTTCCTTAAAATAAATTATGTATGCAGACGATACCTCTTTACTTAATGGTCACATAGACATACAAGAAGCTATAATGAATTATATTGTGTCCTTGAATTTTACTAAAGAATGGTTAGCTTGTAACAAATTAAAACTAAACGTCGAGAAAACTATTAAGGTACTTTTACGCAATTGTGATCAATCTTTTAACACATCAAAAAAATTTTAATTTTCAAAATAAGGATTGAATTATTATCTCATAAACAGGATATTCACTTATTTTATTTATTAAACTCTAGCTGTTTTAATTAATCAAAACTATTCTTAAAAAATTCAAGTAATTTCTAGCACAGTTTATTTTATTTATTAGAATTTTGATTTAATATATTTAATCTTAATTTTTTTGCCCTTAACCTTGAAATTTTTGATTCTTATTAAATTTACTATAATAAAATTTAAAATATATTATATACTACTATGTAAGTACAGAAAATTATGTAGTGTACAATATTTAATCAATTAATTACAACTAGATAAGATATTGGTGACGTATGTTAAAGAGAACTTTTTAATTAAACACACGTCAAGTGCCGTTTAAAAGGAGGCGCCGCTCTTCTTTTTTTTTTTTTTAGACCGGGATGAATGATAATTGCATAATAAGAGGGGGGCGATAAAGGCCGGTATCTGTGCGGGTAGGGCCGCACGCGAATTTGCAAACTTTATGAAGATTCGCAATCAGATGCCGCAATTACGGGGGCACGTAATATACGGGCTGGGCCACACTTTTATATCAGGAGCCACCACGTTTTTTTTTTCCAGTCCTCAAGTTAAGCGGGTACCGCCATTTCTATCCACTCTTTTCGGGGGCATGAAAGACAATTTTATGTGTGCCCATTCCACGGGTAAATAAATAACCGTTTTGGCCACAGTGCCACAACATCAGACCTATTAATGTGAACTTAATAAAATATATTACAAATATTATAATTTTTGTAATTAAATAAATAAATATGCCCTATAAATAATAATAAAAATGAAACTTTGATAAAAATTAAGTATTTGATGGATTCATTTAATCTATTTTATGGGTGAAGGATATACACATTTTCTGAATCATGGAATTGCATCATTTTAAAGATTAGTTCAAAAATAATTCATGGAAAGTTTAATATTATAGTTTGTATTGATTGCTCGTGCGAAGTAACAGATATTTGCATTTTAAATTTAACGTGATTGTTTGGTTGTTACACGTCGTTATTTCTTGCCAATGGAAATCAATTCATGGGTGATTAATTATTCGCAAATCATCGCCGAATCGCGTAATAATAAGATGGAACAAATAATTGCTTGTCAAAAACGTTCATCTGTATTTGAATATAACTATTAACGAAAGCTTTCCTTATCTGTAAACTTTGGTATAAATTAAGTAAGTGTTGATTAATATTTCGTAAGATATTCATGTAAATAATTATTAAATGTATTGCTAAATTTAACTCGTTGCTTATAATAATACAATACCCTTCACTCTTTTGAATAAATATTAATAACAGATACAAACTTTTCAATTATGAACTTTAAACTTTAAGAAAATCAAATGCTAGAAGATTAAGTTCCTTTTTTCGTTAAAAAAAATGAACATTTACATTTTAATTGACCTAAAGATACTCTTTTTATGCCGCATCAATGTTAAATTTGGTAAATATTATTTTTAGGACAATGCAATCGTAATCAGAATCATTTATTATGTCATCAGCATAATTTTTTTTCCACGATAACTTCCAAATTAATTATCAGATTATAGAAATTCTTGCACCAATGGATTCCTACAATTAAATGTATTCAAGTAAAAATATAAAATTCGAATTTCAATTGTTTTCCAGTCAACTGTTTGAAGTGAATTTTCAAATCATTTGTTTTTGGTAGAAATTCAAATAATTTAAGATGTCTTTTTTTGGTTTATTTAACCGAACGTACTCTTGACCTACGACAATAAACTATGCGTTAACCTAGCTCCTATTTTCCCGCTTAAACTCCAGCGTACTCTTCACCTACCCCAACGTATAATTTGCTCGGGCGGGTCAGGAGTACGAGATGTCACTGCATTTTCGTGTTTATATATTACACGTCGTTTGAGGATGGTCGCTGTTCAATATCTCAAAAAATCTGGAAATTATAAGTGTGTTATCTAGCAGGCATCCCTCGGCGGTTTATAAAAGATGAAAACCAGAATGCCAGATGAAAGCACCAGATGCCTCCATTTAGAACACAATTACCACATGCTCTCATTATACTGATATCCACCAATTATTCACTCGGCATTGTTATGAAAATAATCAATATGTTCTCGTGGATGAAAGTGTTCGATTTATCATGATAGTAGTGGCCCATCCGGGAAATTCGTGGCGATTTCGGAGGAACGATCGACGTAAAACTGTATTAGGGGCGTGAAAAAAATTTCCTCGTTTACAGAAAGAAACCATTTTGTTTTAACTGAAAAGAATTTAACTTTATTATTGATATTTGATACAAAGTTAAAGTTATCAAGTATAGTAAAAAATACAATAAAATAGGAAAATTAAGAGGTGAAGAAAAGTGTTAATAATAATAATACACAAAAATGTGAAGAAGAAGGAACCAGAAAATTATTTACAGACTACTGATCATCAAGATGTAGATGTAGATGTTGTTGTTTTATATCTCAGTTTTACTGATAATATTGACAAAAACTGATAATAATGACAATTAGGACAGAAAGACCTCAGGTCTATAGCCCAGATGGACTAACACCATTTATTTATATTTATGTTAAATGTTATTAAGTACTGTTAATGTGTCCAAATAGAGATTATTATATATATAATGATAAATACGATTCATTTCGTATCAACAATAAATATGAAAGGTGGGTGAGTGCCCTCTATACCACCCTCAAATCACATACACGAAGATTTAACTAAGTTTTTAATGAATTAATTGATGTTAGTTGTGCATGCGTTTTTTAACTCTACATGAAAGTGGTATAATTTAATTTTCATTAGCCCCCTGTGTATAATTTATAGGTTGGAGGGTGGGATAGGTGCCACCCTCCCACCCTACATATGCATAGAAACTTTAGGTACAACACTGTGTATGATTTAAAAAAAATAGAATTAAAGTTTTGGTGGATTTAAAAAAAAATCATAAATAAGTGTGTGTAATTTATGTTTGAAATATATGTAGAATGGGTGGGTGGCCTCTATGCTACCTTTGAATCCGTATACTTGAACTCTTAAATTAAATAATAAATGGCCAGACAATATAATTGTAACAAAATACATTTTTTTCTTAAGGTTGAAACTATAGTTACGAAATAAATTCCGTGTGTGATATTAACAAAGTAAGTTTTATTTGTCATTTGATAAACTTCCTCACATTTTTTTTTCGTAAATCTTCATCTCTCGGACCATTTGGCACAACTCATCAGCCTGACTAGAATAAAAAATTTCCCCAAAACAACTTATGTTACACTTAACGTTAGAATCTACTTACCGTTTTAAAACAGCACTGCATGAATAATCCTGGGACGGAATTTCAGATTGCAATGTTCAAGACTCCTTTTCTTATTTCTTTGACACCTTTTTCAGTATCTTTAATTATATATGCAACAAAACAAAACGACACCAAACAAACTCAAATATAAACAAAATATTTTCCTGGGCATCTAAACATCATAAAAAAAGCCTTGGCTCTTATAGCATACGTTACCAAAACCGAAGAAGCTTTTATCTGGCATACTCCAGTCTAAGTTTTGAAAAAGTTTATAAATCTAAAAAGAATAAGTACGAGTCAAAAATTTTGCATTCACAAAATCTACAAAAAGATGCATGAAACATAATAAACAAAGAAGTTGGAGAGGAGGAGAAAAAACAAATAGAAAGCAATTTAAGGGCAGAAAAATTTGTTCAACACTATAAAACCATTAATGGAGAAAGCATCAAAAATATTATACCAAATGGTGATAGCTACCTACGAAAGTCAGGAGTATATAACAAACACCTATTGTATTAATAATAAAAACTCTCAAAGATAAAGAAACAAGCGATATCTATGATGTGACAAAGAAATCGATGTACCTATTTTCATAATAATAAATAAATGCTTGTTAGAGGGCCACTTTCCAGACCAACTTAAAATTGAAAATATAATACCTATTGCTAAAATAGCCTGTTCTGTCCAAGATTTAGGAATGCGTAATAAAACCACGACTACTTAGTTTCACAGAAAAACACAAATTACTCAGTAACTGTCAATATGGCTTCAGGACCGGAAACTCTACAAATTCAGCAATTGACGCTCTGCTTGATAAAGTCGCAGAAGTATTGGATAACAAAGGTCAGATAGGTTTGACGTGCTGCGATCTATCCAAAGCCTTCGATACCATTAGGCACGATGTTTTGCTACATAAATTAAATTTCTATGGAATCAGAGGGACACCTCTTACGCTTATCAAATCATACCTCACCAAGCGAGTACAATTTGTAGATTGGAAAAATACTAGGTCAACAGAATTTGAGGTAAAACATGGTGTCCCACAAGGATCAATTTTGGGACCATTGCTTTTCCTCATCTACATCAACGACTTACCAGCTAACCTTCCACAAGTACAACCCTATCTTTACGCAGGCGATACATCCTTCCTGATTGAAGGTTCATCGAAGGAAGATCAAATTATACGAAATAACAACACTATTGGAGCAATCAAGGACTAGATAGGGTGCAATATGCAAGCTCTAATTCAAGGGAAAACTCAAGTACTATCTTTCAATGACAGAAGACACAACAACTACATCAATTTCCTGGGAATTCTGATAGATATCAAATTGAACTGGTCTGCACACATACAATATACTTGCGAAAAACTACCCAATCGAATTTATCGTATAAAAAGATTAATGAAAATTGGTACTTACCTGCAACCCGAACTTACTATTTCGCAAAATTCCATTTTTTGCTCCAGTATGGCATTATATTTTGGGGAAATGCCGTAGGTGTGGAAAAAGTTTTCATTCTCCAAAAACGGGCTATTCGTGCCCTATCAGGAGTGCCCTGAAGAAAAAGTTGCAGATCTCTATTTAAAAAATATAAAATACTTACCTTAACACATTTGTATATATTTACCATCGTTAAACATGTTCACGTTAATATGAACAAGTTTTAAAAAAATAACCATTACCACTTGTACAATACCCGTGGATAAGAACAACTACAAATTCCATACCACCGAATACGAGCTTCACAAGGATTGGACTATTGGGGGCCAACCATTTATAAAAAGCTGCCAACCGAACTGAAGATCCTTAACATAAAATCTTTTGGAAAAGCTGTTGAAATATTTTTGCTGGACAACGTATTTTACTCTATACACGAATATATGACATTTTTTGATTACACATATATACAGAAACTTTAGTTACAACACTCTTTATGGTTAAAAAATTGAATCAAACCGTTTAGTTAATAGTTTCTTAAATCATAAACATGGGTATGTAATTTATGTTAAAGATATATGTAGGGTGGGTGGGTGGCCTCTATCCCACCCTCCAACCTATAAATTACACGCACATGTCCGAACAAATATTATATCGTACCAACTTTCTGATGTAGAGTTAAAAACTACATCTATCATTTTTATTAATTCAGTTTAAAAAAATCTCTAAAATTATATGGACTGGAGGGTGGAATATAGGCCACCCACCCTTCTTCATATATTTTAAACATAAATTACACACACTTATTTATGATTTTTTTGACAAATCCACCAAATATTTTATTCTTTTTTTGAAACCATAAACAATGTTGTAGTTAAAGTTTTTATGCATATGTAGGGTAGGTGGGTGGCACCTATCCCACCCTCCAACCTATAAATTATCCTCAAGGGGCTAATAAAAATTAAACTGTACCATCCACTTTTATGATGTACAGTTAAAAAATCCAATTAACATCAATTAATTAAAAACTTAGTTAAAACTTCTTCTGTGTTCTGCAGATTGGAGGCTGGGATAGAGGCCACCCACCCACCCTACATACATATATATTATATTAAACCGTTTGGTTGATAGTTTCTTAAATCATAAACGCGTGTTTGTAATTAATGTTAAAGATAAATGTAAGGTAGGTGGGTGGCCTCTATCCCACCTTCCAACTTATAAATTACAAGCAGAGGGTCCCAACAAATATTATATCGTACCACCTTTCTGATGTAGGGTTAAAAAATGAGTTTTATTAATTCATTTAAAAAATTAGTAATATCATATGGATTGGAGGGTGGAATATACGCAACCCACCCATAAATTATACACACTTGTTTATGATTTTTTTGAAAAATCCACCAAACATTTTATTCTATTTTTTTGAAACCATAAGCAGTGTTGTAGTTAAAGTTTTTATGCATATGTAGGGTCGGTGGGTGGCACTTATCCCACCCTATAACTTATAAATTATACAGAGTGGCCCAATGAAAATTAAATTGTACCACCCACCTTAATGATGTAGAGTTAAAAATCGCATGCACAATTAACATCAATTCATTAAATAATTAGAAAAATCATATTGTGTGTATTGCAAATAGGAGGGTGGGATAGAGGCCACCCACCCACCCTACATATATACAAAAACTTAAGTTATAACACTGCTTATGGTTTAAAAAATTATATTAAACCGTTTGTTTGATAGTTTCTTAAATCATAAACACGTGTGTGTAATTTATGTTAAAGAAATATGTAGGGAGGGTGGGTGGTCTCTATCCCACCCTCTAACCTAAAAATAACACGCACAGGTTCCCAAAAATATTATATCGTACCACTTTTTTGATGTAGAGTTAAAAAAATACATCTATCAGTTTTATTAATTCATTTTAAAAAAATCTGTAAAATTATATGGATTAGAGATTGGAATATAGGCCACCCACCCATCCTACATATATTTCATGCATAAATTACACACACCTATTTATGATTTGTTTTGAAAATCCACCAAATATTTTATTCTATTTTTTTGAAACCATAAAGAGTGTTGTAGTTAATGTTTCTATGCATATGTAGGGTGGGTGGGTGGCACCTATCCCACCCTCCAACTTATAAATTATACAGAGTGGCCCAATGAAAATTAAATTGTACCACCCACCTTAATGATGTAGAGTTACAAATCGCATCAATTCATTAAAAATTTAGTTAAATCTTCGTATCTGTATTTCAGATTAGAGGGTGGGATAGAGTCCAAGTATAGGTAGGGTGGGTGGTTTCTACCTATCCCACCCTCCAACCTATAAATTATAAACAGGAGACTAATGAAAATTAAATTGTAACAATTGTTTTATGATGTAGAGTTAAAAAAACAACGAACAATTAATATCTATTTATTAAAAACTTAGTTAAATCTTCGTGTAAGTATTACAGGTTAGATGGTGGGATAGAGGCCACCCACCCACCCTACATATATACAGAAACTTTAGTTATAACACTGTTTATGGTTTAAAAAAAAATATATTCAACCGTTTGGTGGATAGTTTCTCAAATCATCAACACGTGAGTCTAATTTATGTTAAAGATATATGTAGGATGGGTGGGTGGCCCCTATCCCATCCTCCAACCTATAAATTATACCCAAGGGCCAGATAAAATTAAATTGTACCAACTTGATGATTTAAAAATAAAAGTACCAACCATCACTGTTATTAATTCACTAAGAAAATCATTAAAATGTTCTTTTATGTATTAAAGATTTGAGGATGGAATAGAAGCCACCCACCCATCTCACATATATTTCAAACATAAATTACAAAATTTATTTATGATTGTTTTGAAAAATCCACCACAAATTTTATTCTAATTTTTTGAAACCATATACAGTGTTGTAGTTAAAGTTTTTATGCATATGTAGGGTGGGTGGCACCTATCCTACCGTCTAACCTATAAATTATACACAGAGGGCTAACAAAAATTAATTGTTCCACCAACTCTAATGATGTAGAGTTAAAAAATGTATGCTCAATTACCATCAATTCATTAAAAACATAGTTAAATCTTCGTGCGTGTATTACAGATTGGAGAGTGAGATAGAGGCCACCCACCCTCCCTACATATACACAGAAACTTTAATTACAACAGTGTTTATGGTTTAAAAATTATATTAAACAGTTTGGTTGATAGTTTCTCAAATCATAAACATGTGAGTGTAATTTATCTTACATATTTATGTAGGGTGGGTGGGTGTAATCTATCCTATCTATAAATTACACGCACAGGAGTCCCAACAAATATTATATCCTACCACTTTATTGATGTAGAGTTAAAAAATACATCTATCAGTTTTATTAATTCATTAAAAAAATCTGTAAAATTAAATGAATTAGAGGGTGACTTATACCCACCTCTCCTACATATATTTCAAACATAAATTACACACACTAATTTATGAATTTTTTTTTTAATTCACCAAATGTTTTATTCTATTTTTTTAAACCATAAACAGTGTTGTAGTTAATGTTTTTATGCATATGTAGGGTGGGTGGGTGGCACCTATCCAACCCTCCAACTTAAAAATTAAACAGAGTGGCCTAATGAAAATTAAATTGTACCACCTACCTTAATGATGTAGAGTTAAAAAATCCATGCACAATTAACATCAATTCATTAAAAACTTAGATAAATCTTAGTGTGTGTATTACAGATTAGAGGATGGGATAGAGGCCACCCGCCCACCCTACATATATACAGAAACTTTAATTACAACACTGTTTATGGTTTAATAAATTATACTAAACCTTTTGATGGATAGTTTCTCAAATCATAAACTTGTGTGTGTAATTTATGTTAAAGATATATGTAGGGTGGGTGGGTGACCTCTATCTCACCCTCCAACCTATAAATTAAACGCACATATCCCAACAAATATTATATCGTACCAACTTTCTGATGTAGGGTTAAAAACTACATGCATTAGTTTTATGCACCCATTAAAAGAGTAAATCAAATTATATGGATTTGAAGATAGAATAAAGGCCACCCACCCATATATATATCAAACATAAATTACACACACTTATTTATAATTTTTTTTGGAAAATCCAAATATTTTATTATCATTTTTTGAAAACATAAACAGTGTTGTGATAAAGTTTCTCTGCATATGTAGGGTGGGTGGGTGGCACCTATCTTACCTATCAATTATACCACCCACCTTTATGATGTAGGGTTAAAAAATCCATACACAATTAACTTCAATTTATTAAACAATTAGAAAAATCTACGTGTTTGTATTACAAATTGGACTGTGGGATAGAGGCCACCCACCCACCCTACATATATACAGAAACTTTGGTTACAACACTGTTTATGGTTTATAAAATTATATTAAACCGTTTGTTTGATAGTTTCTTAAATAGATTGAACGTCCCGACAAATATTATATCGTACCACCTTTCTGATTAAGGGTTAAAAATGTATTTCTACTCAATGGCATTAGAAGTTTACACCAAGAAGGAATTATATTTTGGAATTCATTTTTTGGCAACAGAGTCACTATATTTAAAACATTTCAGCCTTGTGCCTTTTATATTTACTGTGACGAAACAAAAATTATTTCACTTTTTCGTTTTTAATAAAACTATTTATAAGCGCTGTTCACTTCAGATGTTTTTAGTATTCGTGTTTCCGTTGACTGTGTTAAGTTTAAACAAAATTCTTAGAGTCCGATGACGTTCAAAATATTACCATTTGAGCGATTTTCGAATTGTTGCTTATCGAGATGTCCCGCCGAATTAATTCCACTGCAACGACGGTAATGCGTATTAGTGAGGTATGAACAGTAGGAGGCAGAGGAGCAAGAAGAAGACCACTTGGCCAACCAAGGCGTACTGCCGAATGTCAAGATCGACGCTTAAGACAAATAGCCCTGCGAAACCGTTTCGAAACTACGCGTCAAATCGGTGATCAATGGTTTGGAGAATAAGGTAGGCAAGTTAGTATGCAAACCCTATATCGCCCAATTCAATCCTTTAGGCTTCTTTCATACCGTCCAAGACTAGTGCTTCTTTTGACAGAGAGACACTGTCGCCAAAGGTTGGACTGGTGCAGAGATTGGCAGCATTAGGAGGCAGAATAGCATGATGTCGTATTCAGGGATGAATCACGATTTTGTCTAGGCACGAATGATGGCCTTAGATGGGTACGATGCTACCGTGGATAACGACCTGATCTTAGGTTTGCTATTGAGAGGCATGTACAGGACTGCTGGAGTAATGATTTGGATTTCATTCGACCGACTTTATTGCCTTATTTAGATGGCCGCCCAGACGTACCATTTCAGCAAGATAACGCACGCCCCCATATTTATCGTCGAACTATGAACTTTCTTCATGAACCTGGTGTTAATGTTTTGACCGCCACTTTCTTCGGATTTAAATCCCATTGAACATGTATGGGATATCATGGAAAGGAGACGATTCTCTAGGCACCGTCCTCCACATACTCTAGAACAGTTGATCCATGAAATTTAAGTAGCTTGGAACAAGATACTAAAAGAAGACATCGACCATCTCATTTTGTCGATGTCCAGACGTCTACAGGAGTGTAAACAAAAAAGGGGTCACAAGACATCACTATTTTTTTTAGATTGTTTGTTAATAAAATTTCTTGAAAATGTGATAATTTCATTCATGATGTAATATTACCATGTTGGTAAACAATCAAGTTAAATAAATAAATCCTTCTGGGTGTAACGCTTCTAATGTCATTGAGTATATCAGTTTTATAATTTAAAATAAAAGTCAGTAAAATTATACGAATTGGAAGGTAGAATAGGGACCACCCATATATTTCAAACATAATTTACACACACATATTTATGTTTTTTTTTTTAAATTCACCAAAATATTTAATCTCTTTTTTTGAAACCATACACAGTGTTGTAACTAAAGTTTCTATGGATATGTAATGTGGGTGGGTGGCACCTATCCCATCCTCCAACCTATAAATTATACACTGGGGCCTAATGATAATTAAATTGTAGCACCCACCTTTATGATGTAGAGTTAAAAAATCTATGCATATGTAACACCAATTTATTAAACAATTAGAAGAATCTTCGTATGTGTATTACAAATTGGAGAGAAATCATTTCAATGTATCTAATAATTTCATTTTGACTTCTGTTTCAATCAAAGTCCTTTCATGAAATTTCTCATTAACAATAACTAAGCAGTAGTGTAACTCTTTATTGTAATTTGTACCAAAGTGTTCGTCGATTCCTATAAATAATGTATGCAAATGGAATTGATAAATAAATTCGGTGCAGAACTATATAACACATAACGCCAGGGACATTAAATATTATTGCACCAAATGTTGCATTTCGGTTGAATATAGGACTTACGTTACATTATATTGAAAACAAATAGTTAATTTCAATGAAGTTTCCGCCCGATTGAAGAGCATTAAAAGTATTACGTTGCCAGTTGAAAATAAATGCAAATTTATGAAATTTATTTTATATAATATTATATAAGCGGTGAGCACATAATGTATAATGGGGTATACAGATAGGATTAACGGTAAATAGGAACGTGCCGAACCGAATATCCTGGGATTCTGACGAGTCGCACGCCCCTGGCGAGCGAATTGTAGCGACAAGTGTATCAGTTCTCACAGTGTGTTGTAAGTGCCTGCCCTGCCACAGCCTGCTGCCTACCCTCTCTGCAGTCTACTCACCACTTGTTTATCCAACGTCCCCTCAAGGAAAACTCTAATTGCAGACGAATATATTTTCATTGCATTTGGAAAACCGAATTTATAATTTCATCCTCTCTTTGTGCTCACCCCTAAACATAATTTTCCTTGGTGCGTCCAGGTCGCGTGCACAGATGGCTGAACATCGCATATCATAAAGTAGTGTGGTCAATGGTTAGCTGTGCTGCCAACAGCAAAACACCGATTTTGTCATCGTACAAACCAAAAATTTGTGTTATCGCGTCATCTGGGCCCAACCACACGTGGCCTTAGTTATATTGATATATTAGTTAGCCGAAACCTACCTACTATAATATTTATTGCACGCACCATCTTAAAATCTATTAGGGAAATTGTCTATAAACTCGGCCATCAATCATTCTAATCACATTCCCCCGCATATAAATAAACTTTAATATCTCCTTTTTTTTAGAAAAAAGTTACCCTATACTTTTATTAATAAATAATTTAATATATAAGAATTAAAAAGTATAATTAGTAATTGTAAACACTTAGTATATTGTACGTCTGGTACGTGGCTTTTATGAACATGAGTGTAGAGAATGTGCAGCGAAAAGGAGGACAAAAAAGGAAACGTAATAAAAGAAAGCATATTGATCGCATTAAAAATGTAATAATGAACACGTTGAAGGCAGACTCCATTACCATTGGGCACATGTGTCGGGGCATTGCAAATCCAGATCCCAGATTCCAGATCCGTCAGCTGGCCGGAGATATTGCTGGCATATGCAGAAGATCTGCAATAAGATCGCTCTTCAAAAGTACGGCGCGCACTTTTATTATTAATGCCAATCTTTTTCCGACAGATAACTGCCGCCCCCGCTTAAAGGGGGGTGGGGGCGTTCCGGAATTAAATACAATTCCGATAAACAGGGGCGCGGGCGGCGGGTGCACCACCGCCGACTCGAATTTATTGTGCTGAATTAAAATTGGCAGTGGAAATCCCAACGATATTCTATGTTGAGACCTGCCACCTGTGCGCAAGCAAAATAATCTAAAATAATACGTCATAAATAATGGATCTCGGCGAGAAAAGCCCGCGCCAAACAGATGTATGCCCCGTTGCTAAATTTCGTTTATTTAACTCAACAACAACAATGCGCGCATTTGTTTTTGCCAATTGTTCATCAAATGTTTATGCAAAATATATACTGAATATTAAAACATATTAGTACTACCTTTAAACACAAAAATATATTTTTAGAATAGTATCGAACATTAACTGTATTAATACTTTCCCATGTATAATTATTTTTTAAAAAACTCCCTTTGATGATGTAGTCATTAGAGGTTTGAAAAGAGTGCATCTACCCACCCTACAGATAAATAAAATCTTATAGTAAAACACAGCTTTCAAATTTTTGATCATTGGCACTAAAACTTGTCGTTTACAAGAAAATAATAGAAACAAAATGATAAAAGTTAAACTGTATATGTAGAGTGGGTGGGTGGCCTCTATTCTACTCTCACATTCAAAGATTTTACGGAATAAAAACTAAATTATTAGAATAAATCGACATTATTAACTATGTAAAATATTCTTCTATGTACAATTATTTTTTGGAGAATCGTCTTTTATGATCTAGTAATTCGAGGGTAGGATAGAGGCCACCCACCCACCCTACATAAAAATAAAATCTCAAGGTGAAACGCTGCTTGTAAGTTTCTTAACATCATCACTGACACTCTAGTCGTTTACAAAAAACTAATCAAGTGTGTGATGGAAGTAAAAATGTATATGTAGGGTGGGTGGGTGGCCTCTATCACACCCTCCAATTTATAAAACATACTCGAGTGTTTTACAGAATAAAAACTAAATTGTTAGAATAAACAGACATTATTAATTATGTACATATTATTCTATGTACAATTATTTTTTAAAGAATCGTCTTTTATGATCTAGTAATTCGAGGGTAGGATAGAGGCCACCCGCCCACCCTACATAAAAATAAATTTCAAGGTAAACCACTGCTTGTATGTGTCTGAACATCATCACTGACACACTAGTAGTTTGCAAGAAACTAATCAAGTGTGTGATGGTAGTAAAAATGTATATGTAGGGTGGGTGGGTGGTCTCGATCCCACTCTTTAATTTATAAAACATACTCGAGTGTTTTGCAGAATAGAGACTAAATTGTTAGGATAAACCGACATTATTAAATATGTAAATATTCTTCTATGTACAATTATTTTCAGAAGAATAGTCTTTTGTGATGTAATAATCGGAGGTTGTGATAGAGGCCACCCACCCACCCTACATAAAAATAAAATCTAAAGGTGAAACGCTGCTTGTAAATTTCTGAACATCATCACTAACACTTTTATGGATTACAAGAAACTAATCAAGTGTATGATGGAAGTAAAAATGTATATGTAGGGTGGGTGGGTGGCCTCTATCACACCCTCCAATTTATAAAACATACTCGAGTGTTTTACAGAATAGAAACTAAATTGTTGGTTTAAATCGACATTATTAATTATATAAATATTCTTCTATTCTACAATTATTTTCAGAGGAATAGTCTTTTGTGATGTAATAATCGGAGGATATGATAAAGGCCACCCATCCACTCTACATAAAAATAAAATCTCAAGGTGAAACGCTGCTTGTAAGTTTCTGAACATCATCACTGACACTCTAGTCGTTTACAAGCTACTAATCAAGTATGTGATGAAAGTAAAAATGTATATGTAGGGTGGGTGGGTGGCCTCTATCACATCCTCCAATTTATAAAACATACTCGAGTGTTTTACAGAATAGAAACTAAATTGTTAGAATAAAACGACATTATTGAATAAGTAAATATTCTTCTATGTACAATTATTTTCAGAAGAATAGTCTTTTGTGATGTAATAATTGGAGGGTGTGATAGAGGCCACCCACCCACCCTACATAAAAATAAAATCTAAAGGTGAAACGCTGCTTGTAAATTTCTGAACATCATCACTACAAACACTTTTGTGGATTACAAGAAACTAATCAAGTGTATGATGGAAGTAAAAATGTATATGTAGGGTGGGTGGGTGGCCTCTATTATACCCTCCAATTTTTAAAATATACTAGAGTAGTTTACAGAATAAAAACTAAATTGTTAGGATAAACAGACATTAGTAATTATGTAAATATTCTTCTATGTACAATTATTTTCCACCCACCCTGCATATGAAAACAATCTTAAGGTAAAACACTGCTTGTAAGTTTCTGAACATCAGTACTGACACTCTTGTCGTTTACAAGAAACTAATCAAGTGTGTGATGGTAGTAAAAATGTATATGTAGGGTGGGTGGGTGGCCTCTATCACACCCTCCAATTTATTAAACATACTCGAGTGTTTGCAGAATAGAAACTAAATTGTTAGGATAAATCGACATTATTAATTATGTAAATATTCTTCTACGTACAATAATTTTTTGAAGAATCGTCTTTTGTGATGTGATAATTGGAGGGTGTGATAGAGGCCACAGGCCACCCACCCACGCTACATAAAAATAAAATCTCAAAGTAAAACACTGTGTGTAAGTTTCTGAACATAATCACTGACACTCTTGACGTTTACAAGAAACTAATCAAGTGTGTGATGGAAGTAAAAATATATATGTGGGGTGGGTGGGTGGCCTCTATCCCACCCTATAATTTATGGAACATACTCGAGTGTTTTACACAATAGAAACTAAATTATTAGAGTAAATCGATTATTAATTGTATGTACAATTACTTTCTAAAGAAGAACTTTCTTGATGATGTAGTCATTAAAGGGTTGGGAAGAGTACACCCACCCTTCATATTAATAAAATTTTAAAGTGAAACAGCTTTTAAATTTTTGATCATTGGCAATAAAACTTGTCGTTTAAATGAAACTAATATAATGAAAGTGATAAAAGAAAATCTGTATATTTATTAATTAAAGTTAAATTAACTTAACATTAGAAAAATGTATTAAAATAGCTAAGAGTCATAAAAATATGCGATTATGAAAAGACAGGAAAGAGTTGGTGTCATTAGTAACACGAGAAATTATCTTTCACTCACGTGAATCGCGTAAATTTTATCCCAGCTCCAAAATATAAAAATGATTATAATACCAAAACATTGTTTCAGTGCAACACATGGGCCTAATTTAAGCGGTAATTGTTAAATACAGAGTTTCGCTTTCTTTTAACGATTTGGAGAAATATATTCATTAAGTATTGTTACAAGCCTACATGGATACACTAAGAATTACTATTGGTAAAAATTTAAACACAGTGAAGAAAAGAGATATTTTAATCTTTTAATCTTCACTTACTTGAATATTTTCATGGTAAGCCCAGAAAATTAAAATAATCGATTTAGAGAATTGTTGCGACCGTTATTACGTGATAATCATAAATAATTATTTTAAATAATTGATTTCGCTCATATTTATATGTGATAATTTCTATATAATTAAAACAGAACAATTATCTCTTCGATTTTTTTTTTATATACCGCCATCAAAAATTGAGAGTAACCCTCTTAAGCTAAAGGGGGACGCGTAAAAATGATGTGGGTCTAAATCAATGCACACTTACTTGCCAATAGCACACATCTCTTCACTTACGAACGTCAATTTCACACGTGGCGGACGATTTTGCGTAATGCGGCGTGTACGTGTGTGCGGGGTGTATTAATTGCGAAATAAAAGATGGCGCCCCGACTTTTTCCCCAGCAGCACAAAGCGTCGACTGCGAGCCGTTATTTTTAAAATGTGAAACATTTGATGTGTAATTAACAGACGTCTAAAATTACCGTAGGTAATTCAAATCAAACAAACAAAAATATAATAATTAATCTGTCAAAATCACGCACACACACACACGAGGAACAACATAATATGAAAATCGTAGCACATGAAACAACCATCACAATGCCACAAACAATCGCCGACATATCGGTGTGTATGTATGTGTGTGTGTGCGTTTGTGTTGGATTTTTTACTGTTTTATTATTTGGGATTCAGCAAAAAGAGACCGTCCACAATCAACTATAAAATATTCTGTTTTGAAAAGTGCGATACGTCATAGTCCGTTTCTCCTGATAAATTCATATTTTAATTAACACGTCTATTATGACGTAATATACATTTAGTGCGAAATGTAATGTGTGTGTGTGTGTGTGTGTGTGTGTGTGTGTTTGCAGCTCTGCACCGTCACAATGATCTAGATAAGTGTTATGTGTATGCTGTGTGTTTGGGCGTTATCTATTTGCGCTGGACGATTGGAGGGCTTTTCCCTCTCCATTCTAGAACACGTGCTTTTGACGGGTTCTATCACACTGCTGATGGTAAGCTTTAGTCTAGATAGATAGTTTCCTGCGGACCTTTTTTATCCTCTGCATTTTACATTCGTTTTCACTGCGTTTTTAGTATTTATATTTATATTTATTACATGCACCGCACAAATATAAAAAGAAATAAATGTTTAATCTTAAGTACGAATTAAAATAATCAATATTTAATTAAATTAAAATAATTATCATTCTTGAAGAGTGCTCAATAGTTATATTTAACTTTATAGCATCTCGTTGTATAAAATTTAAATATACTGAAGCTTAAAAGTAATGCAACACGAACAAAGAAATAGGTTTTAAACGATTATGTATTAAATTTATGTTCAGTTTTTATGTCAGAAGAAATGATTACAATTTGGTGCAGGCTGAACAAAAAATACTGACAAAAAATTAATAACAACTTATTATTGATTTTGCCCTCCGCGGTTGTTGTAGCATTTAACTCGGCGAGGCATAGACCGAATCAAGTGGTCGATGTCTTCTTGTGACAAGCCAGATGAACAATTGGTCCAAAGTCCTTAGTGGCTGTGGCAATCGCTGAAGTGTTGCTCTGAAGCTATCCCGTACATGTTCTATTGGCGATAAATCAGGGGATCTTGCAGGCCAATCTAAAAGCTCTATGCCAGAATGTTAAATAAAGTTCATAGTTTGATGGCCTGGCGTTGTCTTGCTGAAATTGGCGTTTAATAGTTTCAATGTATAGTATTGCAACAGGTTGTAGAACTTTAGCGAAGTACCGTTGGGCTGTTAGACTACCCCTAATGAATTCTAGGGGTGGGCTACTTCCAAGTCATAAAGCGCCCCATACCATAATTCCAGGGATATTGGCTACAACTCTACATTTCCCTTTCACCGCGAAATGGACGGACATGACTACGTTCCCTAAGCAGAATCTGGACTTATCCCTAAAGCAAACGAATTTCCACTTTACATCCCAGTTGAATCTGGCTTGACACTATTTCAAGCGACAAGCTTTGTGCAGCGGAGTCATCGATAGCACCCAAAACGGACGGACCGCATAAACGCCCATGGTAAGAACTCTTCAATTAAATGTTTTTCTAGAAACCACACGTCCTGTTGCTGCAACAAAGGCATCTCGAACTTGCCTCAAAATGTCGTAACGATTACGTATCGCTAGCAGTCTTAGGTACCGTTCTTGACCATCCTGTATAATCCTAGACTTAGCAGAACGTCTCTGTTGCTGACAGTCATTTTCTTCAGACCATCTTCTCCATACTCGCATTACAATTGAGGTTGTAATTTCGAGTGTTCGGGCTATTTTCCTCAAATTGAAGCGCGCCTATTTCATACCAACAATTCGACCTTCTTGAAAATCATTTAATTGATGAAATCTACGGGATGAACGAATAATTCTAGGCATTTTAGGTTTTTTGAAGAGCTCAGAAAGGATCGGAGTAAAACAGGTGTCTGGTTATTACCATCATAAAATTTGCTTTATTAATTAATTCGGATATGTGTAAAAACTCATACACAAAATATTGAGATAAAGCAGTAAAAACGTTATCGTTTTTTTTCTTTCTAAGGTGAATAAAACGTGCGTATTTGTTTCTGGATTAAAACACATCTAATATTCCTTAGGTGTGGTTTAATCCAGCAACAAATACGCACGTTTTATTTTTTACTTACTTTTCACCTTCAGTATTTTAGAGGATTGTGAGGGATAGACATATGATTCAGGATGTTAAGGTTATGTGCGTTGTTATAAACAAGGATTATAAAACTGTCCTCAATGAAAATTATGTTAGTTAATGTCAATTAACAGAAGGGGTTAGACAGATTATGTATGAGGTTGAGCTGATTTTTTTAAGTGTACAAATGGCCGATCTTCAGATTCCTAGATAATTTTTAAAATATAGGGATAAGGTCAAGGGAAAGGAATGGATGCGCAATCAAGAAAAGAAAAGAAAAGGTTGGCAGATCATTTTGTATATATTTTGGTTTTGGTTAATATACTTTTGTTATATATGTTAGATGCTTCTCCTTCGTTATACATTTTTGTAAATTGGTAAAAATTTCAGTTTTTATATTAAATTGAATAAAACACGATAACTTTGTTTGTACGTAACAAAGTTATCGTGTTTTATTCAATTTAATATACTTTTATTTTTCAACGTATGGAGCTGAACTCTTGACACTAACTTTGATGTTTCTTGAATAATTTCCTTACTTATCTCTTGGTGAAAAATTATGTAATAATAAGTAAAGAATTCTTTACCTATGATGTTTGAGAGTTAGTTTTGAAAGTCAGTTTTAGGTCCAATTCCAAGGTATTGGCAATTTTAGTTAATGAAAAAGAGGAAAAAACGTTTAATACAACGAAAAATAAGACATAAAAAAACCTAATCAACAACAACCGTTCTATGTTGTCTCAGTTTACGTAGCAACATTTATTTATGATGAATTACTATGTAATTTTGCATCTAGGTGCACCATAACTTTATTGAAGCTTTTTAATCGCTGTACCATTTAAGATTATATTCAAAATAACTATTCAATTATAAATATTACATAAATGTAAAGTCTTAAATTGCAAATAATTAAATAAAGGTAAATATAAACTAAATATATTATATTAATTAAACAATCTAGATGAGTACTAAAACTAAATCTCTAATTCTACGTATGTATTGATTAGCCAAGGACTAAAATATTGACTTAACAACTGCTCAAATCGTAAAAGACTAATTCAATAATCTTTTTGCAACTTACAACTTTACAAACTCGATTAACATTTTTACACATGATAATTTATTTGATGTTTCAAATCCTGCTTTTTATATTCATGGTCTGCATTCTGGGTTTTCTATATAAAAAATACTATTCAACGTTTAACCTTAGTAGCTATATATCGTCCTATCACACTACTAAATCTTAAAAAGATATATTAACTTCTCATTAAAAAAATAATGATCTTTTTCAATCATTATCATTTCTAATTGCATCTCTAAATATCAATTTATTAAGTTTTTAAAGAACTTGCTTTAAAAGTTATTTTTCTACATTCTAATTATTAAATGCCTTGGCTTGGTATAAATATTATATAACTACCAACACAACAGAACACTAAATAAAACTCTTACTATGTTTTAACCACTATAATTTATTATAATATATAAATATATTACAATATACACGACTCAAAGTTTTATTTATATATTATAATAAATTATAGTGGTTAAAAAACATAGTAAGAGTTTTATTCAGTGTTCATTATGAATTACCTCGTAGAAGCAGTCGCAACCATCATTATGATCAACACAATAGATTGCAACAACTACACGTTTTCCTTCAATCAACTTCTATTCTCATTTTTTAATATTTGCAATTCCAAACTTATATATTAAAATCCCTTTAAATCTTTATTTTAACTTGCTTATGGTACTGCCCTAATATCAGAATACTTAATGAATCCATATAAACTTCCACTTTTAATTCCCTAAATATCGCAATCATCCTTCTTTCTGTTCCTAACAAATTTGTTGGCCATAAATCAAAAAATTCCAAGCCTAACGCTGCAACCAAAACCTAACTTAGAGTCGATAAAAAATAGTGTAGAAATCTAACAGAGATAATAAAATAAAACTAAAACAAAACTAAAACTAAACAAAAATAAACACTGCTGCATTCAAAACCAAAGTCTATACGATTAATTAAATTCTCACTTAACCCATGGTGAAATATTTTTATGTTAATTAGAAGGTTAATGAAACACTTGGCTTTGTTTCACTATTTAAAATAGATTAATTAAAACCAAAGTCGATTAAAAAGTATTTTAGAAATTGCATATTACATTTAATAGAATTTTTACCAAACATTATTAAAAAGTTTTTAAATGATGTTCTTTTAGGCTGTATTTCTAGACAAAAAATTAAAATAAATATGGTTCCTGGTTTATTTGTTTTTTACTTTCAAATAAACCTTCAAAATTTGCTTTTCTATATTCCCAAAAACTTTAAAGTAAAATTAAAATGCTAAAATCAACAGTCAATCAACCTTTAGGTAAATTGAGTAATCATTTGTTATTAAATCGATTAAATTAATAAAGATTGTATGTATAAATGTTCAGAGGAAATGAATAACTTTTCAATAAACTACTGCAAATTATAAACTTTTAGAAGAGATGAGAGTATATCTAGATGATAAAAATCACAAAGGTCTGAAATGCTTCTCTAATAGGTTAAAAACCACGTTCAAATTTCATTGCTTTCTATTTTATATTTATATTTTATTTTATTTATTTATTTTTATCTCTATTAGGTGACGTGTCAAAACACAATTTTTCATTGGTGAATTCATTTATTCATAATTCATATATGTATTTCTACATTGATTCATTCAATGATGAAAATGTTGACATCTTTTACTTTAAAACCTTGCGTTTAATTTAGAAGACAAATTCTGTTAAGTCAAATCCATGCTTAACCCTCTCAATTTTATTAATTCTTTTATATTTCCATCGAAAATAGTAAATATAAAGAACTCTTGTAGACTAAATTTGGTTGGTATGATAAGTGTCTAATTCAAATGTATATTTTTAGTTCGTATGCTTTAGACTAATTAGTATTAAAAGTTCGACTGTCCAAAAAATATTAATTTGCAACATAATAAATTTGAATTACTTTGTTTCGTCGAGTAGTAACTGTCGCCATCATTATTATATCTGAAGATAATTCGTTAGATATCGTTCATAGAGTTAATTGTAATTGTAAAAACATTAATTCACGCATCAGGTTTTATCAAACGCAGTATAAAACAGAGTTGTTACCTATATCACAACGGGAAGAGAATAAAGAAAATAGCCCTATCATAGAACAACTTAAAACAAAAGAAGTAAAAGAAACCATATTAAAGACAATATGATCAATAACTACTGCATAATGTGCTTTAAGAGAAGAAATAAATGAAATATACATAAAAGATCAACTGACCTCACTTACTAACAATTCATTCTACAAGGCTAGAGAATTAAAAAGTGAACGCAACTTCAAATACTTATGGACAAGGGATGGAAACATATACAGTGCGCGCCTAATGTATGGAACAAATTCAGTAAATGCGAAACAAAAACTTTTTGGATAAAATCCTCGAACAGGGCAATTTTGTTTTATAAAAACCCACATTTTTGAAGAAAAATCTATTTTCATATGTCATTTGTTTGCGAGTCATGACGTCATCAACAGTTTTTTTTAAATGGCAACCCCCCCCCCCTAATTTTTTAATTCATTTTGAGAGACCCTTTCATTGTCGAATTTACGGTATAAAAGTGATGATGATGATGATGATGATGAAGGATATTTTATAAAACTAGTGTATAAATTTAACCGGAAAACGGGAATTTAACATGAAAAAAAAAACATTCTGGTTTCTCTTATTTAAGCAGCCAAATTTCGCTACTGAATGTTACCAGGAATCACCCCAAAAACCCATAATTAAAAAATTAATTCAGTTTCTACCGTTCAAGGGAACTTACCAACTTAACTACTGCTTTTAAATGGTTTGAGTTTTTGAATTGTGGATTATTTTCTGCGAATCAGTACATATAGAACAAGACATACGGACATCGTTAACTGTTAATATGTAATCTTCAATTAAAGCTATGTATATTGAACCTTTTTATAGATGATCAAGTGATGAATGTATTGAAAATTGCATACGGTTTCAAATGTTTTCAATTTTTTAAAACTGCTGCTGCTGTTGCTGTTGAGATGGAATGAGAAACTTTCTTAGGGCTTCTTTTCCTTCTTCTTAGGAAGGAGTACAGCCTGCATGTTGGGTAGCACACCTCCCTGGGCGATCCTAACTCCAAAAAGTTTTGATCTAAAATAATGTAATTGATCTCAACAAGTACCAACACTCTTGAATTATTAGTTTTATTCAATGTGCTAACAGAAATTGTCTAAATATTAGAAACCAGATATGCAAATTAAATGATCAAAAACACTTGTTCCAAACTATAGAAAATAACAAGTGTTTTTCTTCAACTAGTTTTCCAAAATAATGCACCTTTACCCAATAAGGTATCACTTGAAATATTATACCTCTAAAAGCACAGTACTTCGGTAGTTAATATAAAGTGAAAACTTCCTCAATAAAGGTAATTAATAAATCAATACAAAATAAATTGAAAATTTTAGTTGATAGGACCCAGGATGTAAATAAACAATCAATACTGTTCGAAAATTATTTGTTTATTAATTTGATAATGGTCTAAAAGCTTGAAATTATAGTCACTGAAAAATTCCCTGTGTGATACTAACAAATTAAAGTTTTATTTATCGTCTAATAAAGTTCCTGAAAATTATTTCACTATTTGATATTCATTGCATTGATATTTATAACAAAATCATTAATATATTCATATTTATCTGTATCTATGTATTATATTATAATGTCTTGGAATGTTATTTTCTAATAGTGCGCGGTTAACATTTATAGTTTATGCAAATGAGGGCGGCGAAATGTAAAGCGAGGAACGTGCCACGAGCTGGGTTAGTAACTTACATATTTACTCGGTATATTATATTGGTTATTTAAGTACGCCCCTGGAGTAACGGAGTAACCCCCGTGTATTAGTAATCACACTTCTAGCCTGATATCAGCTATCAGCCCTCCGCAGTGTGGACCTTGTCGCGTTCTATGTCACTTTTTAGGTGGCGTGTACTGTCGTGGCCGTGCACCACAATTACAACGAAATATAATTAAATATTCTATTTTATTCACAATGTAATTATTTAAAAAAAATAGTATTAAATATAAACATAAGTAGAATATTCGATTAAATTTTTAATTCAATATTTTATGTCATCTACGCAAGTTATTTAACTTAAATTGGTTCTGTTTAATTTAATTTTATTATAATTATTAACTAAACACATAGATGGGTGGGTGGCCTCTGTCACACCCTCCAATATATATTTGTGGTAGATGGGTTGCCTCTATTCCCCCCACCTAACAAATTAAACAAATTAAATAATAAGTGCATTTTATATGAATTAGAAAAATGTTAATAATGAGCATTTCTGTAAACAAAATAAGTTAATAATTTTTAAAAATATTTCTTCACCACATCCTTATAAAAGTTAAATGCATATGTACACTAATTTAAAATTTAAATTCTCTATAATTTATTAAACAAATTCCATGAATAAAATTAACAATTTAGGCTACGTTTTAATTAGCCGAGTTGATAAATTAAATAACGTATACAATTTACAAATAATAGAGCAGTTATTTATATTCGCATGTTTCTATTTAATTCGACTAACATGCAATTAATTTATTCTAAAAATATATAAATCCATCTTGAAACATCCCGGCGCATCCACCATTTATGATTATTATTACCATAGTGCATCAGCTGCATTACACGTGCATCATTAATGTGTATATACATAATTTATGAATAGGCGAGGTGCTCTTAGTTTACCTGGGAAATTTATTTAAATTCCTCGATGATTAATTCGTCCCCGGTTGGTCTAATGTGAGCGCCGAGCGTATCTTTATTTTTTTTTTGAACTTTTTACGGTGATGCTTAATTCGTAATAAATTGCATAATATAGGTATGTTACGCCACTGATATAGGTCGTATGGGTCGTAGTCCGGTGGTCGGCAGGAGCAGATAAGACACGTCCCAGAGGCGGGTTAGCCAGGGGCTTAGCTTGTCCGCGTGTACTGCGGCCCAGAGATAGACACTACTCACTGTTATCCTCCTGCCTGCTGCTTGCACACCTAATTTCACTACCTCTCAATTACACGAGGTGTATTTATCTTTCCCACCGGATTATATGCATCTTTTGATAAACGGATGAACGCGAGAGTTATTAACGTTGAAGATTCATAGAATTTGCCAGTGATTGATGTTTTGATACGTTCTTCAAAATATTTACCACAATTCATAATTCTGTTAATAATCACCAGTAATATATTCATATTTTTATTGTTCATTATTATTATTAGTTTTAATTTTTTAAGTTCCTATATTTGGCACTATATAATATTAAAAAAATGTTAAGGTTTTCAGTATCAGTAATAGATAAAATCCATCCTGAACTTAAACTAATAAACTTAAAATAATTTGTAAAAGCTATTTGCTATTAATATTAATTAATAAGCATGTTGAACAAAACTCATAAAAATGTAGTATGTTGACACAGTTTTTATCGTCGGAACACTGCGACAATTATTTCGCCACACAGTGGTTTCATGAGGCAGATGAATATACTACATATATAATGTAATTTCACCAAGTAACACCTCCTCAATCTGAGATTTAAGTTACGAATAAATATTACATTATATAATTAATCAGCATTAAATATTTGCTTTATGATTGTTTTTACTTTATTTGCCGAATTGTTCTAACATCTTTGAATGAAAATAAATAATGTATATAATATTATTTCATGGTATATTAAAAAAAAAACATATCATTTCGGGAAACAAATGTAGTTGTTCAAATAACAAGAATTAGGTGTTTCATACAAAAATGCTTCTACTCATAAAATCAGTATAATTTGACCACCTAGATGATTAGGTATTATGTAAAAAATGTAAGAGAATAGGGCTGGTTTTTAAGTATCATTTCACGTTCGTTAGATAGCATTGATATAAATAACAAACACTTATATCTTGCAGTTCATGAATTAGATTTACTTGTGGACTTTGCTGAAGGTTCTGAATTAAAGTTTTCAGTTTTTCCAGTTTTTCTCCAACATGCATACTGATATCATAATCTCTTTGCCTAAGTCCAATATTGAACCTATAACTCTAATGTGTCACTATTTCCCAACACTAGTAAGGCATTTTGAATTCACATAATGTTTCATCTAGTGTAGTGATTACAGCTATAAACAGTTTAAGACCTACAAAAAGCAGTAACATCTATGTAATTCGACACGATGTTCTAAAATCTGTACTTACAACAATAATCTTACCACACACAAACGTTATAAATAAATGCATTAAGAATCAAATTTTTTCCAACTTACTAAAAAAGGCGCTAGTAATACCTGCTTATAAGAATGGTGAATACTCAGATCCTGATAATTACCGACTGATTTCAATGTTGTCACTGATAACAAAAAATTGAAATTGAAAATATATTACAAAAGCCGATTACAGAATTATTCGAACAATTCAACATTTTCTGTAATAAAAAATACGGTTTCTGAAAAGGGTGTTCAACAACTGCAGCTGTTTACAAATGTGTTGAAATTTACTGATTCTGTTAAAGAAAAACACTATTTAAAATCTTCGTTCTTAGAACTATCTAAATCGTTTGACTATGTATCACACTCAATCCTTCTAAGAAAGTTGTATTGCTATAATTTCCATCAGACTAGCCGCAAATTGATCGCATAGTACTTATCTGGTAGAATACAGTATGTTTTATCATCTGGTACCACCTCTTGTCATCTACCAATTAAACATGGGGTGCCGCAAGGATCGATGCTGTGGCCTTTAATGTTTTTAATATACTAATGACCTATCCAGCACTATTCAAAATTAGCAAATCTAAAGATCTAGATGTAATAACAACTTCATATTACAGGAGAATGCAACGAACTGGTTTTCTTGTAATCGGTTAAAATTAAACGATAACAAAACAACATAGATAGTATTATAAGTATCTAAGATGTGCCAGAAGTGAATTAGAAACGATAAAATTTCTCCGAATGCATATTTCCACCGATTTCCCACGGTCCTCGCATGATAGAGTTATGCTCATCGATATTTAGTGTACATTCCCTATCAAAAGAGGTCTCAAAAGCAAGTAGTTTATCGTTACACATTTTATTATATAATAAAAATACTTACTACTTTGTCTGTATAACTGACTATAGAAAGTATAGAATAAACCCAGTTATACAGTCAAAGTATTGAGTATTTTTATTATGCGAGTAGTTAAGTTTAGTTTAATTTATTGACTTTATAAGTACAAAAATATATACAAAATAACATACATTTAAAATAACTTTGAAATTTAGATCTCAAAACTATTCTCTATGCAATATGGGCTTATTATCTGAGGCCACTCTGCCAGGCAAAGGATTTTTGGTCTGTAGTGAAGAGCACTCCCCGAAATTAAAATCATTCCACTATTTTTGAGCTTATATAAAAATGTCATTGATCTACGCCGACGACAGACTGGCGGTACTAAACTGATAAAATTAAGTAGAAAGATCTTCCACCTATAGCTATTTGACATTATTCAGTTACTATTATTCTTAAAACATTTCTTAAATAATAACATTAATTTACTTGGTTTAAAATGTAAAAATGGATCTACTTTTAAGATTGCTAAAATAATTTTTGCTCACCTTCATTGTAATTGTGATTGGTGGTACATTTTGATTGAAAGTAAATAAAACAATTTTCACATTTTTCTACCACAATAGATGCATTATTTTTGATAATGATAGTTTCGATCATAAACTGATCATTATCAAAAATAATGTATCTATTGTGGTAAAATAAAGTGAAAATTGTTTTAATTATTTGTGGTTATGTTATTTTACAAGTTAAGATTTTTCAAAAAATAACTAAAAATTTACCAAAATAAAATTAAATACAGTCATAAAGATTATCAAAAAGAAAATAGTTATACTAAAAGAAAACTTAAAAATAGAATTTGCTATATACAAAAACTAGTGCTCAATTTCTTAACGAAAGAAGAAAACAATCAAACAGTTTGAAAAAGTAGCTGAAATTTTACCAATAACAATTTTAAAATATTAAAAATATCTTAAAAAACTACACATCATATGAAGAAGAGAAGAACATTTTCAAAGAAAGAAGAAATATTTAATTAAACAGTTTTGCAAAAAAATTTAAAAAATTCATAATGAAAAACAGTTATAAATTTAAAATGTAAAAATTATTATATCATATTTTACAAAAGAACCGGCTGAAAGACCACCGGTCGATAGCAGAAAATTAATCTTATATCATAATGTATTTTCTATTGTACAAAATAAAAAAATTAATAATCTCTTGGAATCAAATAAAAATATTTTATAATAATTCTAATTGTTAAAATTTTATTTAAAAAAAATCAGATTTGTTTAGAAAAATACTTCTATTAAAAAAATATGTAAAAATAATTATAAAACAGTCTAAAATATTCGAAAAACACTTTAAATTTTACTCAAAGAGAGTTGGGCTTTTCTGAATAAAAAAAAACAATTAAAAACATTTCAAAAATTACAATTAAATTTAAATTAAATATTTATTTAAAAACCTTTGAATTTGTTAAGAAAAAAATAATTGTATAATAACTTGTTCAAAAATAGTTAAAACTATAATTGATAATTTATAACAAAATAGTTAAAAACGTTAAAAAAGACATTTTATATATTATTTAAAGACGGTTTGGCTTTTCAAAACAAAATAAACAAATGGTGATGTGGCCATCATAGTACTTTCCCTATATTTTTCTCGAAAACAATGAGGTTTACGCAAAAAAGGCTATTCTTAACAATTTGCTTAATTTTAGATTTTTTTACAATTACTTGTTATATAAATTTCATGTAACTCCTATTGTATTAAAAATTAAAAATTACAAAGGTGATACAGTCACTAATTTACAGATGTGAGGAATAACTAGATCCTTTATACAAAGTAACAGTTCTAGTAACAAATTACAAACAAATCTTAGTCGATCGATATTACAGGGAGGAATAGTTGGTGCAATATTTATAGCTACTGAATAAAAGGAGCGATTTAAATCACAGGCATCAAATTCACTGTTGCATTTATTTTTACTTCTTTTAATGATACACTATACACTTTCCTGAGCAGTTTAAATTCACTATTTTTGTACGCATCATCTGGGTTTGTCTTCTGGGTTATCGATCGTAAGCTAAACATATTCTCAAGTTATCTTAATATATGATTTAAGTTAAAAGAAACAATTATAGTTTCATAAGAAAAAACATTTTAAAAGTTGAAAACACAGTTTGAAAATTGCTTAGAATTAGTTAGAAACAGGCAAAAATTATTGAAGATTTCTTCGTAAAAGCTGAAATGGTTTTCAAATAAGCAGCAATAGAGAAACTAAAATAAGTTTATGGTTGCGACCGTTACTACGTAGTAATCCATACTATAGGGATTTATTTAATGCCTGGAAATATGTTGTTAGAAAACAATGAAACATTTTTTTATTTTCATTGTTTTCTAACAACATAAACAAACAATTTAAGAAAATTTGGTAAAAATAATTGAAAAATTAGTATTAGGAAGTTAGTAAACATGATAAAAAGCAGATCAAAATTTACAAAAATCTATTTAAAAATGTGATATTATAAAAGTAGGTAAAATTGTGTTTAATAAATCTTAGGAATTTAATAAAAAATTATCTAAAAATAATTCGAATTTTACCACAAATTACAATTGTATTGATTAAAATGTTCTATAATATTTTTAACCTAAAATAATGAAAATCTTTTAAAATTAAAAAAATTCAATTAAATTTAATTGTCTCCTCAATATGAATATAGATAAAAATGAAAAAAAGTTAAAAAACATTTACAAAATTTTATTGATAAAATTATTACAAAACGACTTTAACTTAAAATGCTTAAAGCTTAACTTGAATATAATTTTATTTAAAATATAATTTCTTTAAAAAATGACGAGTAAAAAATTTAAAAAAAAACAGTAATTTTGAGAATAAAATTACAAGTAAAACCTTTCTTAAAAATATTATTTACAAATAGCTATAATTTAAACAAAAAACAATTAAAATAATTTTTGAAATATATTTTAAAATGTTCTTGCCGAATTTAAAAAAGTGTTTATATCTGATAAGAACTAACCATTGAAAATTAAATAAATATCTAAAACCTAGGTTTTATATTTGCTAAAAAAATAGTTTACAACAAAAAAAAATTGAAAATTTATTAGTAAACAGTTAAAAATTACTTTAAAAACTTATCTAAAGATGCTTGTTTTTTAAACAAAAAAAAGTATTTAATTTAAATTTTACTGGATTTTTTTAACAATAAATTTAGAAAAAAAATGCAAATGAACAATTGAAAATGTATAAACAATTGAAAACTCTATAAAAGGTGCTTCAAAATAATTATATCTGAGATAATTATAAATTGTTAAAAAATTTATTTAAAAAAACAGATTAACCCTATCTTTAAGAGGATTCGATTTATTAAAAAAGTTGTTAAAAACTTTAGAGAAGGAAAAGATTAATGTGAAACTTTCTAGGAAAATAGTGTAAAAAACAATTTGAAATCTTTTAGAAAACATTTTTACTAGAAATAATAAAAAATAAAATAATTTTAAAAAAAAGGAAAATATAACTTACTCATAAATATAAATTTAATTATATATTTGTAATAAACCATGAATATTTAAAAATATTTAATTAGAGAGAGAATAACATCTTTATTCGAACACATTTTTTAATTATTTTCTAAGTTTTCTTGAATAATTGAAAACTTATTAGTAAAGATTTAACGTGTGTAAAATTGTTCTATTAACACAAATAAACTTATTATTATATTATTATTATTAAAACATGTAAAAAATTACTTCAAAGGTAATCTAAAGATGGTTCATTTTTTTAGCAAAAAAAAAAACAATTGAGCTTTCATAAGAAAAACATTTAAAAACTATAAGCATAAACACAGTTTGAATTCTACTGAAAAATTTCTCAAATAATTAACAATTAATTAAAAAATAACAGTAAATGCAAATAATCAATTAAAATTGTTTCATAAAATAATGTTTAAAGGTATTCTTAAAAATGGCTAAAGCCGTTTAAAATTATTTGAAATGTTTTAAGAAACATTATAAAAATCTAACTAAAATTTTAATCGATATTGACTATAAAAACCCAATCGAAAAATCTTAAAGCACTTACAAATAGTCACAACTTTATAGCAAATTGAAAATATCTATTTATAAATATTTGAAACAAGAAAATAGTAGAAAATTTACAGAAAAAATATTAAACCATAAAATAAATTCGTTAAAACATTTTATTCATTTGTAGTTTAAAAAATTTCTAAGAAAACACTATCCAAAAACAATTGAAAATTTTAAAGCCGGTCAAAAATTAATAGAAACTTCCCGAGAAAAACAATTTAGAACTTCAAGCAAAAAATAGCAGTTTATATAGTTTAGATTATAGAGGGAGTTTTCTTGAAGATTTTACAATTAATTAATGAATAACTGTAAGCAAATTGCAATTTGTAAAATATCCCAAGAACTTTTTTTAAAATTATTCTAAAAAATATCTAAAATATTTCAAGAAATAATGTTTCCACAAATTTTAAAAGACTCTTATATATATATATATATATATATATATATATATATATATATATATATATATATATATATATATATATCCCTAGAAATGTTAATAAAAATTTCACTTATTTTTAAAGATAAAACTTGTACAGATATAAATATATAATAATTCAGATCTGTCGTTCTATAATATTATCGGATATTTCTTCTGAAATCAAAGGAATTTAATTTAATTATTTTTAATTAAGTATATACTAATGTTAAGTAATAATTATTATAATTATTTCAATTAAGGCACTTAATCAAATTCTTAAGCAATTGTAGAAAAAGCAAATACAGAAAATACAGAAAAATCCTTCAGAAAATTCAACCCCCTCCACCCTTCCTTCCATCCCTCCGCTCACGGTCGTTCCCTCCCACTCCACTCTATTAGCGCATCTGTCTTTTATATCAGGCTGCACTTCTTAAGTTCTTTGTTTTCATAATTAAAACAAAAGTTGACAACAGATGCCGCGCGCGCCGAGCTCTCGATTGTTTTTTGTGATAGATTGCTTTGTCTGTATTGTGAATAGTTTTGATTGTTTTTCGCTGTTTGTGAAAGGTAAATTTATTAGCGTCATCCGGCGCTGATTTCTATATCACAAGAGGAGGAAGGGTTCTCTCGCAGGCGGCCTCGCCTCTCGATTTTACACCCTGCCATTATTATATTCGGGACCGAAGAACTTCCTTCGCTCATTTCATTTAATTTCCCATTTATTTGTCGATTTTATGAAAAGGTGCGCACAATACTAATATTTCTTATTATAAAAAGAAAACAAATCCTGAATAATAAATTATATACATCTACATACTAAACAAAATAGATACATTGAATTGAAAAATTCACTATATATCAATTTAGTGTAAGTATGGATTACCACGTTATAACGGTCGCAACCATTCTTTTTACAAAATAGATATATTTTCATTCATATTTTTACTTTCTCTGTATGCGTAGTATTGTTTATTGTGGTTTATCTCAGTAATTGTTTAAAAAAATGTTGTATTTATATGAAGTATACGTATAATAGATTTATACAGATTGTGCAAAATTTATTAGATTAATTAATACTGATTGTGCATAATTAATTAACGGTTAAACAGATTCTTTAATGAATGGCATTGAACAGGCTAGAAAATTTAAAGCGCGAACCATTAACGAGAGAGCGCCGAGTTTAATTATAACTGATATTGGTTTTGATTGCTTATATATGTTGGAAGATATTTAGAGGCAAGGTGTCAATACCATTCGACATATCGGCATATCGGCTATCGGGACTGAGGTGATTGTTTGACCGCCACGCCCCCAATTGTGCGGTGGCCGGGTTTGGAATTAACGAGTCAAGTGCACTCGTGTGTCTATCACCTACACTATAGATTGCCTCGTCAGACTATACTATACACACTGTTATTCCATTGTTCACTTTTGAAAAAAAGTATTGGCAGCTAACTACCAAATTATTATATGTATATGTTAACACACACATAAACATTCACGTGTCAAACGCACACATGCATTCTATAATTAATTTTCGATTTTTGATCGTCGACGTCCACTATTCGTAAAACAATTGCTTCTAAACAAGGCCATTGAAAATAATTGCTACACGTAAGACCTTAATGTAAGACATGAATGTTCAATCAATCAATAAATTGTTATGTAGTTATAGAAAGGAAGGTTTTGTACAGGACTTATTTATTTTTGTTATCCCGGCGCATCCACCAGAATGATCGCGTTAAAGAACGTCGAATAGAGATGCGAAAACTATTAAATCATTTATGTTAAGATTTGTAAGTTGTAGAAATAACCTTAAATTATTATTTAATTTAAATTATAAAGTGTAATTATTATTTTACTAGAAAATAACTATTTTTGAAGCCTCGATTACAACTTTCATTTTTTTTTTAATTTCCTTAATTGTTTTTAACAAATATTACCATTCTTTTAATTATGTATTGAAAACAAAATCAACTTTTTAGAATAATAAAGTTTTTAACTATTTTTATAGTAAAAGTTTTATCTTTTATTTATATAAATCTCTAATATTTTTTAAACACAACTAAACTGTTTTTAATTTCTCTGTACGA
This sequence comes from Ontholestes murinus, assembly GCA_963969525.1. Taxonomy (NCBI): domain Eukaryota; kingdom Metazoa; phylum Arthropoda; class Insecta; order Coleoptera; family Staphylinidae; genus Ontholestes; species Ontholestes murinus. The sequence goes on from OZ018396.1 coordinate 59,530,302, forward strand.
ATTTCGTCAAAATATCGTGATTGTTATTTTTTCGGGCTTCTAGAAAAAAATTAAATCAGCAATTTTTCAGTTGTTTCATTGTCAATTAGTAACTGTTTTTTTTTCTTAGTCAATTATAAGTTCAAGTTTAAATATATGAAAATTTAGAAATTTATAAATTAATTTTTACTGTGTTAAAATATTGATATATAAATAATAAAAATATATTTTTTTAAAAAGTCACTTAAATCTTTCTTAGCCAATTATCTTAGATTCACTTCGTAATTGATTTTCCCGGTGCATTAAAAGGTTCAGTTGCAGACATCTTTGTTGTCCATTATTTTTAAACTTTTGAGAGACTGCTTTTTAAATAAATTTTCCGTTTTCTTCACAAAAATGAACTACTAAACAATAATCAGTATGGATTTCGAGCTTTTGTGAAAAAATTACTGGTTTTAAAGCTGGTCATTATTCAGCAACTTTATTCTTAGATCTTAGCAAAGTCTTCGACTGCGTTCCTAGACCAGAAAGTTGTCGGTTAATAAATTCATATCTTCAAAATTAATCTCAACGTGTTTCTTTTAATAAAACTCATCTGCATTTGCATAGATCTAATACGGTGTACCCCAAGGCTCGAATTTGGGACCTTTATTATTTTTAATTTATGTGAATGATGTTTCATTATACCGGGTGTCTCAGCGTGCGCGCCGAGTAGCTTTACGGCTAAACGGTTTATTTTTTTCAAAATCCGTTTTCGCAGGAGTATGTAGATGTATTAGGACCACATTTTAAAATTAGTTTTAAATATACAGGGTGTCGCATAAAAGCATGGCGTATCATAGTTATGTTTTTTCTTATGGAACACCCCATATTTGATATTTTTTTCAGATTCTACATCAAAAATAAGGGTAACTTTCATTATAAGATCATATGCCTAAACCTAATAATTTCTGAAATATTTAAACAATTTTGGAAAAATTGACGTTTCGAAAAAAAATCATATCTCCCAAATAGGTAAATGAAAACAAATGAAATTTTGTATCAGTACATTAGACTAATGGGGGAATATTTTAGACTATTTGTAGTAATTTAAAATTTTAAGATGTTTTGGTAATTTAATGTATCTCCAGAAACACATTCAAGGTCAAATTTCTTGCTTACTTTAAATGGCACACCCTATATCTAATAGGCCTATCTTGTAGCAAATTTTATTATCTTTCAAAAAGTATAAAGGTATTCTACACCTAATACTAATAGTTTTCAAGATATATCCATTTTTGTTAATTTTCGACATAATAATTATTACTATCAATTATTGCAATAAGCTAGTGTGTAGCTTTTGTTTATAAACAAAGTCAGTTGACACATTCGAATCATTTGTAACGACCGCAAAAATGAAATATTCCTTAAACGAAAGAATTAACATGATCCTAATAATAGGGGAATGTTATGAAAATTGTCTCTTAGCGGAAAGAGTATATCGCGAAAGGTACCCTGATAGGAGACATCCTAATAAGAAGACATTGGAGGAAGTTTTAAATATATTTAAAACCACAGGCAGTGTCAAGTATCTGAAAAAAACGAACTTCAACACTGTAACTAAGGACGAGGAGACACAATTACAGGTACTTACTTCTGTAATAGATAATCCTAGCACGAGTACACGTATAGTAGCTCGTGAGACTGGGTTAAGCAAGGCGAGCATATCAAGGATATTAAAAAAACATGAATACCACCCATATCACTATGAAATTCACCAGCATCTGAATAATGCGGATTTCGAGAAGCGGTTAGATTTTTGTTTATGTGTTTTAAATAAAAGTGGCGATGATGAAGATTTTTTGAATAATATTTTATTTACGGATGAATCATCTTTTAATAATAACGGATCTTATAATCGACGTAACTGCCATTATTACAGCACCGAAAATTGCCACAAATTTCAAATTACTGATCGACAACATCGTTGGAGTATTAATGTATTCGGAGGCATTTTGGGTAATTACGTCATTGGACCTCATTTTTTCGATGGATACTTGGATGGTCCCATATTTTTACAATTTCTCCAAGAAGAATTTCCATTATTATTAGAGAATATTCCACTGAATATTCGCCAAAACATGTGGTTACAGCTCGATGGTGCGCCACCTCATTTTTCATTGGCGGTTCGTCAATATTTAAATAGAATATTTAATAGGCGATGGATTGGAAGAGGAGGTCACGTAGCTTGGCCACCTAGATCCCCTGATTTAACCCCCATGGATTTCTTTTTATGGGGGTATATTAAAAATCAAGTATACACCACTCCTCCCACAACTGTTGAAGACATGAAGGACAGAATTAAGGATGCATTTAGATCAATAACACCCAATATGCTAAGAAATGTTAAACTATCGTTTCAAAAAAGAATTGAATTATGCATTCAGTGTGATGGTGGTATTTTTGAAAATTTGTTATAAAAAAATAATGTTGTTATTATTTTGTTAATTTCATTTGTTGTTTTTCGTTATGTTTTTTGAAATTCTAAGACGATATTACGTAATCATGTACATATGTGTAAATAAATTATTCAATTAGTGTGTTAATTTGGAAATATCTCGAAAATCATTGGTTGTGTTAACTGACTATTGCAATAATTGATACTAATAATTATTATGTCGAAAATTAACAAAAATGGATATATCTTGAAAACTATAAGTAACAGGTATAGAATACCTTTATACTTTTTGAAAGATAATAAAATTTGCTACAAGATAGGTTTATTAGATATAGGGTGTTCCATTTAAAGTAAGCACGAAATTTGACCTTGAATGTGTTTCTGTAGACACATTAAATTATCAAAACATCTTAATATTTAAAATTCCTATAAATGGCCTAAAATATTCACCCATTAGTCTAATATACTGACACAAAATTTCATTTGTTTTCATTCACCTATTTGAAAGATATAATTTTTTTTCGAAACGTCAATTTTTCCAAAATTGTTTAAATATTTCAGAAATTATTAGGTTTAGGCATATGATCTTATAATGAAAGTTACCCTTATTTTTGATGTAGAATCTGAAAAAAATATCAAATATGGGGTGTTCCATAAGAAAAAACATAACTATGATACGCCATGCTTTTATGGGACACCCTGTATATTTAAAACTAATTTTAAAATGTGGTCCCAATACACCTACATACTCCTGCGAAAACGGATTTTGAAAAAAATAAACCGTTTAGCCGTAAAGCTACTCGGCGCGCACGCTGAGACACCCGGTATATAAAAACAGATTAGATTAACATGTATGCAGATAACACATCAATCAACAAAGCTTATAGTTTTATAAATGCGTTACATCAAAGAAATGATATAAACAATCAATTTATAACGTGGTTCAATAATAATAATAATATTTATTTGATATAAAGAAGAAAATGTTTTACCTAAGTCACAAAAACAATAGTAACAAGCTCTCTCTCAATATATCTAAAACTGTAAAACTTATATTTAACATGAATCCTGTAAGTTTCTGAGTCATGATACTGTGTTGGAACGAGCTCAGCAGTAAACTTAATGGCATTACTTATTTACTCCGTATACTGAGCTGTTCCGTGTCCTTTTCAAGAGTTTTGGATGCATATCATACATTATTTTAATCCCGAATTGGCTACTTGTTACTGGGTACAGGAACGAATGTAAGAAATATTTTCGTAACCTCAAAATGCTCACTTTGCTGGGTATTTTCATATTAAAATGCTCCACAATGAATTAAGTTCTTACTTAATCCGTGGTGAGACATTTTTATTCTTAAATAGTGAAACAAATCCAAATGTTTTAATTAATCTTCTAATTGAAATACTTTTCACATGTTCACAAAAAATACGAGGTACCTTAATCAGAACTATTTTAACTTAACATAAAATTATCGTGATAGTTGATCAAGTTAGCATACATCATACCTGATACAATAAGGGACTGAAATATCTATAATTAGAGGTAATAATTTCAAACATTAGGTAATTTTAAATTAGAACACTTGTTATGTTTTATATTGTTGTTTTTATTTCCCTGACATATGTTTCGATCAGCGACGATCATTTTTAAAGGAATTACAAATTTTAACTGTATTTCTATTTAAAAAAAATTCTTCTGTCTAATCTGATTGTTTTTGGAACATGAAAATTTAAAGATGAAAGTCAGTCTGTAAAGCTATATTCAGAAACAATCACGTTTAATAAACTAATCTAGTTTGATTCTGCGTAATTATAATAGGTCAATATTATTTAAGATAGCTGCAAATCATTTCATAATTATAAAATGACAGAATCATTTTAGAAGAAATATAGGAAAAAAAACATTTTCTTGTTTTTGTACTTTTGATAATATGTAGAACAATATTCTAAATATAATCTAACTAAACCATCTCAGAGATCTCAATTCTCTCCAGATTATTGTTATTAACGTTATATTGTGAAATGAATAGTATTTGCCCTCGTACTGAAAGTTATTGATTCATTTCTTAATATTTAAAAATAATCGATTAGTTAATAAAAACTTGGTAATATTTCACTATTTTAAAATATTGTAAAAATAGTGAAACATGACCAAGTGCTTAATTAATCCTTTTATTAACATAAAAATGTCTCACCACGGGTTAAGTGAGAAGTTAATTAATCGTATAATCGATTAGATAGATTACTCAATTAGCAGATCAGAACAATGTGAAATATTGTTAATACGGTAATAGATTTTCAGGTCACCAGCAAAAAGTAATACAGTATATAAAGTAGTCACAGATATTATCGATAAAAATAATATATAATATAGGACCAATATGAGAGCCCTGTGAAACATCTGAGGTTACCTGCTCAATAGATTAATTTTAACCGATTGTTGATGCCCATATAAATAACTTTGAATCCACCTTAGTCATGGAATCCATACTAATATAACTTTTTAATTAATATCGAGTGGCGCACTCTGTCAAAAATATTAAAATTATAATTAATTGTTTGTAGTGATTTTCCTTTTACAAAACCATGTTACTGACTGTGAAATAAGTATTGTCATATAAACCATTTGCCTAGTGACCAAATCGTCAAGAATTTTTTGGAATTACTGACTGAATAGCAACTATGCGATAATTTTCAACCAATTTGCTATTACCGGCTTTAAAAATTGAAGTAATATAAGTAAATTTCCTATTAATATCATAAAAATAATATCATTTCTTGTCCAACAAGAAATTGCTGCAAATCAAACACACTTTTTTTTCAATTTATTTTGTATAGGCGATATTTATTTATATGCTGACCAATGGTACGTTAATGTATTAAAACCATTTGCCATAATATTTATTATATTGCCTTCATAAACTGGATTGATATTAGAATTAATATTAGATATAAACATTTTAAGGCATATATTAATAATTATAAAAATTTAGGTCACATTACTTGCGGGCGGAGTTCTTTCGCTTTAGATGATGGAAATCTCTATGTAGTTAGGCAATGTTTTGGCCATTATTTATATATTTATGTCTATTTATATAGATCTATTTTAATGTCATTTAATTGTCATAAAGTATTTTTTATTTCTCTTATAACTCTTCTAATACTAAATTTGTATTTTTTTGTAGAAGTGTAATTCAATTATTTTTTCAGTAAATAACTATTCTTTTCAGTATAGTCTTATTTCAATTATTTATATCAAATTTTCAATTGTTAATTTTAAGCGTAATCACTTTTAATTTTTAGTTGATTTTTTTTATAAAAATTCATGGCATCTATTATAAAAATGTTTAATTGTAATAAAACTATTTAAAGTTTTTAACTATCTTTACTTTACAAGTAGTATCTGTTTTTTGTTTTTTTTTTATAAAATTACAATAATTTTTAAACAAATGTTAAAATGTTTTGACTTTACTTTATCTGTACTAAGTGTGTATTGTGATTTTAATTGTATCCATTGAATAAACTGTTTTCTAATAAAAAAACATATCAATTTATCAATTATTTCATTTCCAACTGATAAATATTATTTTATTATCAGTTTTCAGTTGTATTTTTTTCTAAATTTCCAAATATTTGAAGAAAATTTTTACGTTTTACTTTAGAAATTAATAATTTTCCAAGATGTATCACAAAGTTAACGCCTCAACCATTAATCAATTAACTTTTTTACTGTTTAATTTCCAATTGGTAACTGTTTTTTCCTATTCAATTTTCAATTTTTGTAAATATTCAAATGTTTTAACTAAATTTATAATTTAACAATAATTATAACTTATTTCTTCACGTGGTAAAATATTCAAGTACCTAAAATGTATCGGCTTTATTGGACAATTTTAAAACTTGATTAAACTGTTTATAGTTTTTTTAAGTCTTTGTTAACCATTTTTAAATTGTTCCATTTTCATTTTAGAACTATGGTTTTCATGAAGCTAGCTGTAAACTAATTGATTCACATCTTTCTAATAGGACCCAATATGTTTGGGCACATTGAGGGTTAATTGTGTGATTCCTCAAGGCTCCATTTTGGGGCCTCTGCTTTTTATTATTTATACTAATGATTTCTTTACATATTGTGGTCAAAGTTCTAAAGTTATACATGCCGATAACACCACCATTGTTTGACATTGTACTAGCTATCCGGAAGAGGCAGTTTATCGAAGCTATTCATCAAATGATAAATGCTAACAATGGTTAGTAGTAATAATCTGTTATTAAATAAAGAAAACATAATTCAGAACTGCTTTTACTTGGTTAATTTTTAATTCATATGTTTGAAATACATCTTAAAATATTTTTCTTTATTAACAAACACAAATACAAGTAATATAATATATGAATGATACAGTTTACGTTAGTTTGTTAGTTTGCTAAATGGCTATCGACCAGCGGTCTTTCAGCCTGGATTTGTCCTTGTCAATGTGATTCGTCAGTCTGTCTCTGATGATGGCGATGGATGATGTGATGCGATGAATTCAAATGTAGTGAATGAGGGGGTTTTGTATTTTGGGATTTGGTTGGGATTTCTGCGCAAGCAGTAAAAGGGAAGGATGTGATGGTTAAAGGGATTTTTCGAAAATTTTTCACTAAGGTATAGAAGGCGTTCATTGATGGGTATAACAGAGGTAGAGTCATATAGGAGTTGGTTAGAGGGATTGTGCAGAGGATTATTAGGATGGCGGATTTTGGTTAGGATTCTTAAGGAGGATCGCTCGCTAACTTGGATATTGTTGAGAGTAGGATTGCAGGAGTGGGGGAAAAGGACATTACCATAGTCGAGTAGAGGGCGGCAAATCATTTTATAAATTTTAACAGCTGATTTGGTGGAAATTCCCTTGTTTTTGTACGTTAAATTTCTAAATAATTTGGCCCTGGTGATGATTTTAATTTTGTTTAGAGCTGTGTGATTTTTATTTTTGAATATTTTCTTTTGTTTAGAAAGTTGTAATCTAAGTGTTTACAAAATTTTGATTTTAATTTCTTGGTAAAATTTACTGTTAACTGTTTTTTTTTAAATTTATCTTAAAATGTTTATAGTAGAAAATTTAATTCTTTTATTACATTTTCCACAACAATACATTTATTGTTTCTTGTTTATACGTTAATAGAGTCTGTTTGAAAGGTTTTCAATCTTTGGCAGTTTTAATAGTAATAATTAAAAATATTTGAACATAACTATATTAAATATTTTTTTATTATTAAATCTGTAAGAGAGTGCTATATTTACAACTCGTCAATGAGCATTCCCTAAAATATCCTCAGTTAAAACATTTGAAAACAATAATGGACCCAATTTGGACCCTTGTGGTATATAATTGAAGAAAAATTTCAACTAAAATTTAATGTAATATATAAATATAATATATTATAAAACATGGCTTAATTTACAACTTGTAAATGAGAATATTAAAATATATTCGCAATTAAAACACTTAAAAACAATAATGGACCCAATTTGGACCCTTGCGGGACCATAATTGTAAAAAAATTAACTAAAATTCAATGTATTATATAAATATAATATATGTTACAAAACATGACTTACATCACTTAATTAACAACTTGTTAATGAGCATACTAAAAAATATTCTCAATTAAAACACTTGAAAACAATAATGGACCCATTTTGGACCCTAGTGGTACACTAATAATTATAACTTATATAACTTGATAATGATTAAGTGAAAAGTATAATATTTTTTTATATCAAATGGTATTGAATTTTTTTAATCTAATTTATATAAATTATCTTTTGCTAATCTACACTGCATTGTATTTACAAAAATTTAAAGAGCATAGTTTAAAAATGTTTTCAATTATTTAAATTTAATATCGATTCCATATTCTTCGCGTTTTTTTTTTATTCAAATGTATAAGATACAATTTTAAAGGTCTTGCAGATAAAAAGAAAGGTTTTTATTACTTCAGCATTTCATTACACATATGTAAAATTGTGAGAAAAATGTAAATGTTAGGCTGAAAGACCAACGGTCTATAGCCAAGAAGAGGATGAAGAAATATAATTATTTTTATAGTTATATATAGTAATACTCTCTACATTAAAGATGTTTTCTCTCTCTGTGTAAAAGTTATATACCTCACTGAACTTCGCCTACTTTTCAATTGATTTTTTGTTTTGTACTTATGTATTTCACGAAATAAAGATGCTTTATTATTATTATTTAATATTATTATTGGTAACTGTAAGAGAGGATAATTATTTGAACTCGTTGTAGGATTTTATTTTAGGAATTAAGCCGATTCCATAAGTTTATCGAAATTCAGTGTATCAACTGTATCAATAATAGAGGCCCCCGAGCTATAGGGGCCCCGGATATAGGGGCAACAGGGAAACTACAGTGAGGCGAACTGCCACCTCCAAGCCTGAAATATTGACTATTTAGTTAAAATGTACTGCATTTAATATACAGGGTGAGTTTTTTTCGATGTTCTCTATGGGGATCTCGGAAACTATAAGAGATAGAGAAACGGTTAAATGGGGAAAGAAGTGTAGATTTACGAGACGAATAAAACTCCACTTTCAAAGTTTTCAAAAAAGTCAAGGGTAACTAGATATTTTGAAAAAAGTAAAAAGTGTCAATTTTTTCAAATCAATATATCTCGGTTATTATAACAGATACAAAAAAACTGTAAAGGACAAAGTTTTAGATAATTTTATGTAGATTAATAAAAAATAATCAGAAAATTTTTATCGCCATTATTTTCCGAGATATGACGCAAACTTACATTTTTTTTAAATGGAAACCCTAGTTGGCTATGGCCTCATTAAAAATGTAATTTTTTTCTCTTTAATACAATATGACATACGACATAGTTATTTCTAAAAATAAGTGAGTTATAGTCATTTTAAATTTAATTATAAATAAAAAATGGGTAGCCATGAAAAAGATGAAAGTAAAACAATTGCAGTTGTTTATAATAATAGCAATATTGTAATTATTAGTTCTACAAAGTTAAATAAAAATGAATAACCAGCATAAGAATAATAATTTTGTAATTATCAAATGGCCTTCTGTATGTGGTATAAACCCATTTGTCAAGAGGATAATACGTTTCTTACAAAAATATTATGAACAGATGAATCGCAATTTACTAATTGTGGTATTTTTCATCGCCACAATGAACATAGATGAACTTAAGAGAATCCATGAGAAGTTTCACAGAGAAAACTACAAATTAAATTTGGGTTTAATCCATGGTGTATTTGGATTAATAATTCTCGGTCCATATATTTTTGAATACTCACTAAGTGAAAATGATTACTTTCATTTTCTTCAGAAAACATTTGAAGATACGCACGATTTTTAAATTTATCATTACAAGCAAGATTAAAATGCTTTCAATATTACGGTGCTCCACCTCATAACATGTTGGCTTTACAAATTATTTAAATGATGCTTTTCCTAACTCATAAGTGGGAAGAAATAAACCAATCCCAGGGCCACCTAGATCTCCCGATCTGCGCGTTTTAGAATTTTTTCTGTGGGGTTATGTAAAAAACAAAGTATATGAAAAATCATATCAATCTGTGGAGGATCATAAACTAGTTGTTATTGAAACATTTAATTCAATTTACATGAGAATAGTCAAAAAGCCATAAATTCAATTTTAAAAAGATATAATTTATGTCATAATAGTATTAATAGTGGACTCTTTGATCATATTTTTTTAATATTAAAATTTCTCTCCCATTGATATATTGGTAATTACAGAATTACTTTATGCAGTTGTTTTATTTTGGTTTATCTCTGTAAAACTAATAATTACAATATTGCTAATATTATAAACAACTGCAATTGTTTTACTTTCACCTGTTTCATGGCTACCCATTTTTTTATTTATAATAAAATTTAAAATGACTATAACTCACTCATTTTTAGAAATAACTATGTCGTATGCCATATTGGATTAAAGAGAAAAAAATTACCTTTTGAATGAGGTCACAGCCAACTATGGTTTCCATTTAAAAAAAATGTAAGTTTGCGTCATATCTCGGAAAATAATGGCGATACAAATTTTCTGATTATTTTTTATTAATCTGCATAAAGTTATCTAAAACTTCGTCCTTTACAGTTTTTTTCTATCTGTTATAATAACCGAGATATATTGATTTGAAAAACATGACACTTTTTACTTTTTTCAAAATATCTAGTTACCCTTGACTTTTTTTAAAACTTTGAAAGTGGAATTTTATTCGTCTTGTAAATCTACACTTCTTTCCCCATTTAACCGTTTCTCTATCTCTTATAGTTTCCGAGATCCCCATAGAGAACATCGAAAAAAACTCACCCTGTATAACTACATAATATAATAATGATTAAGTGAAAAGTATAATATTTTTATATCATTGAATGTTTTTATCTAATTTATATAAATTATCTTTTGCTAATCTACACTGCATTGTAAATATTTACAAAAATTTAAAGAGCATAGTCTAAAAATGTATGAAAAAATTTTCAATTATTTAAATTTAATGACGATTCTATATTCTTCGCGTTTTTTTTTATTCAAATGTATAAGGTACAATTTTAAAGGTCTTGCGGATAAAAAGAAAGGTTTTTATGTTTTAGCATTTCATTACACATATGTATAATTGTGAGAAAAATGTAAAGGTTAGGCTGAAAGACCAATGGTCTATAGCCAAGAAGAGGATGAAGAAATATAATAATAATTATTATTATATATTGTAATACTATCTACATTAAAGATGTTTTCTCTCTCTGTAAAAGTTATATGCATCACTGAGCTTCGCCTACTCTTCAATTGTTTTTTTGTTTTGTACTTATGTATTTCACGAAATAAAGATGCTTTATTAATATTATTATTATTTAATATTATTATTGGTTACTGTAGGAGAGGATAATTATTTGAACTCGTTGTAGGATTTTATTTTAGGAAATAATCCCATTCCATAAGTTTATCGAAATTCAGTGTATCAACTGTATCAATAATAGAGGCCCCCGAGCTATAGGGGCCCCGGATATAGGGGTAATAGGGAAACTACAATTATGTGAACTACCACCTCCAAGCCTGAAATATTGACTATTTAGTTAAAATGTACTGCATTTAATATATAATATTATGCTAAATCAGAAAAACATCATTAAAACTCACAAACTTGCGAAGGAAGAAATTTTAACGTGTTTAGTTTAATTGAAGATCTTTTCATATTATTAAAAATAAAAACAAAAAAAGGCGAATCGAGGTATTAGCCACAGAAAGGGGTTATTTCAATATGTGATTTATTTTCTGATCTTAATAAGATTACTACGAAACATTTTCGTATTTTTAAATTATTTTAAAAAAGGCAATTATACCTACTATTGTGTATGCAATATTGCTAATGTAGATTTAAATTATTTAGGCCTTCATTAGTAATAGTTAAAAATGTTTCAACAAGTGATAAATGTTGTCATTCAAAAAATATGTATACAATGTTCTTTAAAATTAAATTCGCAATAACTTGTTTAAATTATCTTCATATATTGAACCTACCTTTAATTTGATTTTTATACATTGTGTAGTTCTCCATCCTTTGTATTAATCCCAACACTCATATTATTATATCACTATGTAAGTACACACACTAATTTCAACCATAATCTATTATAATCACCATCTTTCTGATCGTATTTTATTAAATATCCTTACGCATTTTTTATAGAAGTTCGCGATCACTTAATTAATACTGTCACTTTTTTTTATCAGCTACAGTCTTTATGTAAGTGCCTCGTTAATCAGTTCAATAAAACAATCCAGTGATGGAGAACTGGTAAAAATGTACTTCAAATTACATACAATCTTTATGATTTCTTTATACAATAGCACACACTGTAAACAATTTACGCTGAAACATTCTCTTCTCGACTGCGTGATTGATACTGAATAGGCGTTGACAATGCCAGATATTACATACCTGTGATAAGAAATTTTACAGCTAACACAAAAAAGAACCTTCGTTCACCTTGCTACACAGAGTCGTCACACTATTTGATAACAAAAACTACAATTTACTTTTTTTTCTTCACCGTATCCTGATTCCGATGCGCGTTACTTGTTGACCTCGAAGCTAATATAATTTAGTAAAACCAATGCAATAAAAATTTTATTACTCAATTAAATTAATTTCAATTCAATATTTAATATCTTATAAGTAATTATATATTACTACCTCTCGATCTTCTAGAACTTATCCATCATTTAAAAAATACACATTATATAAAAATGTAATGACAACAACGCTTTAATATTTTAACTTGTTTCTGACTAAAGCATAACTTTTTAATTTCAGTGGCGACAAAAGAGAGATGCAAAACGCCGGACTCTCCGGAGGGTGCACGTCTCGGCCAGGGACCGCCCGCCTCGCCCACGCAATCGTCCCCTGCGAGGCAGACAAATGGCAGTAACTCCCCCGTCATCATTAATGGTTCAGCTGATAGTCTGACACCTCCACTTCCACTTCCGGCATCTGCCGCCCTTTCGGTTTCCTTAGACAACACCCAAACGCAACAATTCAATCACGGCAGTTACGCGTCCTGCATCACCAGGCCCCTCATTAAAGTTAAACGCTTTCTGAGCACCCTGGTGCAGTTCGGCAATGACATCGGACCAGATGTCGGCGAGAGAGTCCGCACCCTAGTGTTGAATTTAGTTGTAAGTATTAAACAAAATAAATCAATTCTAAATATTACATTGAGTAATTTTAAATTAAAATACTTATTATATTACCTAAAAGAAATATATTTTTTTGAGTAACGTCAAGATTATTATGTAGTATATTGTAATTAAAGTATTAGCACTTATTGACCAGATGTACAGTTCAATGTCATTTAACTATTGATAAGGAACACTTCGTGTTCGAAATGTACATTTGATCAATAAAAACAATTTAGTGAAGAAAGTAATAATACTTTAATTACAATATACTATATATTACCTAATGTTATAATCAAGAGTGCAGTGAATAAAGTATCTACCGTAACTAAATACATCGTTAATGATAATTTAAATTAATTAATTAGTATTTTGTAATAGGTTTTGTTTGATTTCAGAGTTCAAATTTAAGCATAGAAGAGTTTCACCATTCACTGCAGGACGTGACGAACTTCCCGCTGAGGCCGTTCGTCCTGCCGTTCCTGCGAGCCCATTTGCCGCTGCTGCAGCGCGAGATCCACGGCCTGGCCAGGACCAACAAACAGGTACGCCGCCGAGGAAAATATGCACGCCAATTGGCTTCTTTTAAATGGGAATTTCCCGAACTTAGATAATTCCGGAAATTCCTGTAAAATACACATGTTACGCGTTCGCAAAAGTAAAACAATAATAAAAGTCGGGCGGCAATAAAATCTTAGAATCTCGAAGTTTTCCAATTATTTTTTGATTTGTATTCAGCTGTACTGATTACGTTATTGAGTTTCTTTGATTTATTTGTTCGCGGGCCGCCAATTTGCATATCGGGCAGGGGCTCATGTTTTATGTATTTTTTTTCTCTCTGCTTCTCCTCGTAAGGCGATTGCATTTAGTAAGCGTCGGTTATGCAAAATATTATTATTGCGGATGCTAATCGCAAATTTTTGTTAGCGTGAAGATCGATAAATTTATTTTCGATTTGCCGGTGAATGTTTATAGGTGTAATAAACGTAAATGTAAATAAGTTTCTTGAAATAGTTTGTCATTTGTAATATAGAAATAACACAATTTTGGTTTTTTACTGTTTAAACACAATTTACGCTTGATTTATTTCATTGTTTAAGTGGGAAGCAAATTAACCGGGAATTTGTTATTTTTTTTATATGTAAATAACAAATTTACATTTTTAAGATGATTGAGGTTCATCCTTAAAGAACTGAACATACGTTAATTTTATTAGAATTAAAATATTGCCTTTTTCATTGTAAAGCCTCGTATATAATATAAATTTCCAATTTGTTCACTTAGGCACTTTTATCCCGGAAAATTATTTTTAAACAATACCAATGTTGCTTTTTCTTATAATATTTTTGCATCGACCTACAATTTTCATACACTCAGAAAAGAACTAAATATTAGATAAAAAAAAGATACACAATTAGTAAATGCATCATTAATAAAATAGATTCACGTTAAATCGTATTACTCTTCAATTGATTTACCATAAACGGGTTTTTTTAATGAAGAGAGGAAAATAATAAACGAAAGCAGGAGTACACACTTCTAATTGCAAAATATACGTTTCTCTTATTGCAACATATATTTATTTATTTATTAATTCTTTGTTATTCTTGTATACATGATATTCCAAAAACCAATATTAAAAAACGTACATATAATTTTGGTTATAAGAATCCTAGGCCAAGTTCACTCTTTTTCAAGATGACCTTTCACTCAAACAATGCCTTTCTTCTAGTGATTGGTTATGCCATTACACATTCTGTGATGCCAGTAGCTTTTATTATTTTATAATAAGTTTCCTTTTAAAACCAATCGTTCTCTATGCTATGTCAACATGACAGCATTTTTGAAGTTAAGTAATTTTCTTATCAATAAATCCAATCTTCTTTTTCACTACTTATCAAATAACCTAATCCAAACTGAAAATCAAAAAATTGAATATAACTGGACGAGTATAGTAATGCAGACATATATATATATCCAACTAGGAATTTTAACCTTACCATGTATTTTTATACTAAACTCTCTCGTCTATATTCGCAGAAATATTGGATCTTATCATAGGCATAATGATATACATACGCATAACACGCGAAATAATGGAAATATCTGTTTGTACCGTTCACGCCTATCAACAACACAAACCGGGGTAAGTCACTATGGACCAATTGTATTTAATAAATTGCCTGAATCGGCCAAGTCACTAGGCATCAAGCAATTCAAACAAAGATTGAAAGAATACTTTCTTAGTAAGGCATTTTACACAATTGAGGATATCTTGAATGACAATTATGAAATATGTTAAGTTATTACTCGCTTCTCAGTGGCTGGCTGCCTGTGGAATTTGTTTTTTTTTATTTTTTATCGCCATTTTTACCTTAATCTACTTTTATTGTATTTTAATTATTTATTTTGAACTGTGTCATGCACACTGAAGTTTAATATTTATCACTATTTTTAAATGTTGTGTTTGTCCAATTCTACCATGTATATGTTTTTATTTTAAAATTTTATTTTTATAGTCTTTTTAAAATGTCACTTTTATATATAAATTACTTAGATTAAATTTAACTACTTACTCTGACTTGTGTAAACTTATGTTTGTGGCACCAATAAATATATTATTATTATTATTATTATTATATTATTATTAATTACCTTGTCCATTAATAACCAAAATCAACGAGAAGGTTCTATTGCATCCGTTCCTCCTTCTATCCATTTTGGTAAAGCTAATCCACCTAATCCTTTATTAATTGAGTGTCTCGAAACAATCGAAATACTAGGAATAACAGAGACAAAAAGAAAATAACAAGGAGTGGAGAAAATCCATAAAAGATACTGTATGATGTGGACAAGAATAGAGACAAAACAAAGAGCAAAAGGTGGAGTAGGACTGATTATAGTACCGGAAAGGATAAAAATACAATAAGTGAAAAACACCTCAATAAAAGAATTATGACTATAGACATAAAATTAATAGAAGATGAATATTTCATGATGATAGTACATACGGACCAAATGAAAATGCCAAAAAAAGAAACAAAAGATAGCTTCTACGAACAACTACAGAAAGAAATAGACGAAGGAACCGAAAACATAATAATACTAGGTGATCTAAATGGCTGAGTAGTAAACGAAAACAAAGGAAAAGGGGAAATAATGGGAGTCGAAGGAGAAAACATAAGCAACAACAATGAAGAAAGAATAATACAACTATGCATACACAAATGCACACGAACCCAAATCAATTATAGACTATTACTTAGCAAGCAGAAATAACTGGAGAAAAATAAGAAATGTAAGAGTTACGAGGAAAGCGGAGATAGGAAATGACCACAAACTGTTAAAAATGGACATGATATGGAAAGGAAAGTAAGAGGTCGACAAAAGAAGAAACAAAAAAAAAGAAAAAACAAAGCATTCAGACTCAGAACAAAATACACAAGAAATAGATGGAAGAAGAAAAACATGCGAATATAGAAAAAAAGGGGAAACATTTGAAAGAATAATCTTGGAAGCAGCAAAGAAAGTTGCGAAACAACAAAAATCGAAAACAAAGATTTAAAAAAAACGAATTGGGGGAACGAGAAAATTTAAAAAGCGATAAAAGAAAACAAAAGAAACATGAAAGAGATACAGACAAACGAAAAAAACAGATGACCACAAGATATATAAAGAAACGAGAGATGAAACTAAGAGGATAATAAAAGGAGAAAAACAAAAAGCATGGAAACAATTTGGAGAAAAGTGAACGTAAACTTTACACAAAACCGGAAAATATTCTATGGAACTCTAAAATAATTAAGGAAAAAGAAAGAGTACAATATGATGAACATAAGAGATAAAAACGGAACGATATTAACAAACGAAGAGAAAATAATGGAAAGATGGAGAAAATAGAACTGAATATCAAGCAACAAAGGAAAAAATGTAAGAAAATACAAATACGAATATAGAAGAAATAAAGGAAGAGGAAATTATAGAAAGAAATACATGGGAAAAGAAGGAATTAGAAAAATTAAAGAAACATTAAATGACATTATGAAAAACGAAAAAAACACCGAAAGAATGGAACAAAGGAATAATTCTACCAATACACAAGAATGGAAACAAAAGAGAATGTGAAAATTACAGAGGGATAACATTAACGAGCATACCGAGTAAAATGTCGACAAGGATAATGGAGAGAAGAATTAGAGCAAAAATAGAAGAAACATTGGAAGATAGTCAATATGGTTTTAGAAGAGAAAAATGCACATAAGATCTAATATTTATACTCAGGCAACTAAGCGAAAAAATGGTCAAAAAGAATAGAGATATTCAGGGCTGTGTATTAAACGCAATGCTATATATTTTCAATAATACTACACAGCCCCTTGAAAAAAAGCAAAGTAAAGAATCCTATAAACACCTAGGAACAATAATTCAGGAAAATTGAAAAATGAGATGAGAATACTCAGAAAAATAGAAAATGAAACCAGAAAGGATAAAATAAGGAACAAAACATATAGAAAATAAATCAGACCAATACAGGAGAAATTAAAGGAAAACCAAATGAGATGGTTCGGACATGTAACAAAAATGAAAGAAAAAGCAAAAAAATGGAGACCTAGAAAATAATGCCAATTAAAGTAGCAAACGTCCAGAAATGGTACTATATGGGAAGATTTAAAAGAGAAATCAAAAGACAGGAAGAAATACTAACGCCTTACACCGAAAGGTAGAAAGGCGAAAGAATAAATACATAAATAAATAAATAAAGATTTATTTGTTAAGTCTTTATTACCCCCTCTAAGGAACGATTCAATGGTTGAGACAGATTATTATTCAATATTACACTCTAATATAAATACCTCTCCATTAATTTAATTCTAATTACGACCTCCAAGTGATGCTTCAATAGATCTTTATTCAATATTACACTCTGCTAAAAATTTCTCTTAAGGTTATTATAAAATTTCAAGATTCACCCTTAAAAAACTTCCCCAAGATACACACTTATTTATTATTTATTAAAAGAAAAATTATTACTGCTACTTTTAACAATATTTTCCTTCTAAATGGTACAATTGTATAATTGTATTATGTATCTTCACCACCGAAATTGTTTCTAGCTTCTGTCCTATTAGACTCCTCCATATAATAGGAAAACTCTTCGGTTCCTTTATCAAACCACAACACCTACATACTTCTATAAAATCAATTATTGATTATCAGCTTAGTTTCCTTCTCAAAAACACTAAAACACTAAATTTCAATAATTTACAATGCTCATTTCTTTTCGCCGATGGCACCGTTTTTGTTGCCCATTAATTCACCCTTCAAATCGCCCAATATTCTTTATTCTTTATTAGCTTCGCTTCTCCTGCTTACAAAATTTAAAAAAACTTACAAACAATACACGATATACGTTCATTTCATATAGAAAATACAAATAATTTAGGACACAGGAGTCACAGGCGGAGTTCACTGTTATCCAATGGTCTTCCACTCAAACCCATATTCTTCCGTGGGCAAGTCACCTTTGCCATTTTCGGAGTTTCTTTTAAATTAATCCCTTCAATCCACCTTCGACTCTATCCAAGCTTGATGCTATAAATATTGAATTAAAATAGATCCTTCCAAATCTCAACTATTCATCCCTTTATATCATCATACCACACATATTATTCCTCTATTACCACAATCAATAATATAATTATCTATCCCAATTTGAAAATACCTAGACGTCCTACTTGATTCTAAACTCTCCTTTAAATCCCGCTCAAACGAACTTCTATACAAAACTGTCACAATCTCACTTATTTCCTAAAGTATTTTAGGCTTAACCATTAAATTTGCTAAACATTTTCACGAACAACCTTTGGTAACCAAATTTTGTATCCTCTAAAACCAAATTAAACGTCTAAATATCAACATGCTCCTCTTGCAATTCATGAATTCATTTCTGCAAACCAACAGAACAGTTTAGGTACATTTTTAACGTCCATCCTTAAATTCAATACAATTAAATCTTTTATATAAACATAAAGGGAATTATAATAGTGGATATCATGAAATAATTTAATTTAATATTTAAAAATTTATATTTTCGACACTGAAAGGAAATAAAATGCCTTGGGGTATTCTTATACATTTATCTAAAGCCTTTAATTGTATCAACTATATTATGGTAAGTAAGTAAGTAAGTAAGTGCTTTATTCATGTTTTGACAGCAATGTCTTACATACGTCACATATACAACAACAAAAAATAATAATAATTAGATAAAATAATGAATACTTACAGCTAAACTTGAAAAATATGGATTTAGAGGCGTAGTACTCCAATAGCTAATAACTTACTTCACTGGCAGATATCATATTGTTGAACAGAATGAACGCAAGTAAAGTGATACAATCAGGAGCTTTGAAAGTGGTAAGCGGTGTACCACATGGAAGCATTTTGGGACCACAATTTCGTCAGGTTTTAGTTTGATTTGACACAATTCAAAGAAGGTTTGAAATTTATGTATAACACTCTGATCCATCGGTTGGATCAAGGCAATTGTATAAGGTGGCAGGAAAACCACTTCGACTGAAATGCCTGTTTCTAAGTTAGATAAATTCTTTGGGTGGCCCATCAATAGTAACACTTTTGGATCAAGATGTTTTCTTTAATCCACGAATTTTTATTGGACTCCCAAATCACAGATAAAGTTGCTTTAGAAATTCCTTTCTCCACCCTAGGATTTTTTGAGTGGTACACAAGTAGAGGTTTTAACTTAAAGTCACCATTGGCTTTACCATCCAGTAAGAGGGTTACACGATCTTTCGCTACTTTAAAGCCTGGTGCGCGTTTTTTCTTCGCAGCTTAAAAATGTTCTTTTTGGCATCCTGTTCCAAAATAAGCCCGTCTCGTCTACAATTAACACTAATTCTGGGGGATAGTTTCCGCGTTCAATTATCATCCCCACTTTCCGCTTCTTCTGTATGTAATCTGTATGTTGTGGAGGTTATTACGATGTTTAAATCTGTTAAACGAATGTTTCAGTTGTGTTGCCTGTTGCACCTGAATGTAACGAAAAATTATTTTCGCCTTTTCCACTGTAATAGCTTGACTTAATAGCAAATTGTGTTCAATTTCGTCATCGATCCATATAGAAAGTCGTTTTTTTTTAATTACAAGTAAAGTTTCTTAAAAAACTGTAGAAAATGGCTATCTCTCGCTAGGATACAATGATCCAATATTCTCCCCATTGACCGCCAAACTCTTTCAAAAACACCAGACGCGTCACTTACTTTGTTATACCCAGCAATTATCCAATTTCTCAAGCCTTCGACATTTTACACTGGCGTATTGTAAATTAATGACTTTAGAGCGCACCATAGAAAATAATATTATCACGCTGTGGAAGAATGCTCCAACATAAACAACACAATTAATACCAGCAAGACGTACAGACAGCTCAATTATAACTGAACATGTTAGCACACATCCGGTGGCTACTCTATACGCCAGCGCTCCGCACGGTGCAATCGCGTACTACTTTCCTACTATCCCTCGTACTTTTAATTACATTTTTAACACTTTCACCAGGGAGGCGCGGTGGCCTAGTGGGTATAATGCCTGGGTTCGAATCCCAGTCGGGCGGTGGATTTTTCTAAGGAAGAATTCACCATTCCGATATTAAATACTTTGGAAAATCGGTCGTGTCTGAATGGCTAAGTTGCTTAAGACAATTTCCCTCTATTATTTCAAATCACACACACACCAACAACTTTACCAGCATGTTATAGAAGTCAAATCTCTCTTTAGAAAATAGAAATTCCGTACTAAAACTAATTACGTAAATAGCAACAACTCATCAATCCACACCAATTGACCAAAAATCAAGACAAAGACAACGTGATTTATGTTACTAGCACAAAAAATGCTAGATTCATTTATTATTACAAAATTACTAATAAGAGAACTAAAAGGGTTATTTAGCTCGAAATTTCCAATCCTTTTAAATTTGTTTGTTTTAAATAAAATTCTTCTTAATAACGAATTATATTTTCACCATAATAAACAGTCCTCTAGAATTTCCAACGGTTCACTAATTTGATAATTACTTTTTGCAAAAAAAGACGATCATAAATTTCCTCATGATCCATTATTTGATGTTTACTTTTTGTAAGAAAATACAATCATAAGTATTAATTACTATTTAAAAATAAGGAGAATATTATTTGTAACACTTATTTGATTTATAATATTAATCTAGAGTTATAACTCTTTGTATTTTGAATATTTCAGCAGATATAAACTGTACATTTTACAATTACAAAAATAAATTTCACCCGACACGTTAATACCCTTTTTCCGGGCGCCTGTTTTCAAAAAAAATGTATTGTTTCTTATTTGTGTAATACATTTTCCCTTTTATTCCCTTTTCAGTCCGCACTGCAATATGTGAGAACACACGATCATATAGTGTTGGACCCGGCGCACTCCCCTACAGAACCCTCAGAAATATTCTTATCAAGCGAAACACAACCGGGGGGCTTGAAGAGGAGGGCGTCTGACAGGTAAGATTAAACAGATTAGAGATTGATTGTGTATTGTTTTTTTTTCTTCTCCCCGTTTCATAATTTAATTTCTGATGAAACTGGACCGTGCCCGCGGTAACTATAGTAATAGTATATTGTCGGTATATCCGGTCGGCCATCGGGTCGATCTACTATATTCAATAGTCTGCAAGCGACCGTTTTATTAAAATGAATAATGGTTTCTTTCTGGTCTCTCCGGGTGCACGCGGCGCCTCTGGTGCCATCTGGCGGGAACAGCACGCTTTTTACTTACCTCACCCGCTCTCCGTTCCCCTTTCCCGCCTGCACTCCGCCGGCCGTCACTTACACGGCACCACTCCTGCCTTTTAATTACAGCCCTGACGTGAACTTTTGAATATTTTGGGACGAAAATGTTAATTTATGCTTGTTTATGTCATGTTAATCAATTCTCGGAACTCGCATTCAAAGCATTAAATTATATTCAATACACGCCCATTAACGGTACTCGAACACTTTTCAATGTTGCAATTGAAAACGCTCTATAAAATCTCTTTCATCAATATTAAGTAATTTCGTTGGGTAAACATGAAACAGAAAATTGATCGGTATGTTTCAGAATTATATCGTTAGGTAAACTATTTCAAGTAAGAAAAGGTCACCATCAGCTTAGCCTAAGTGAGGATGGATGAGTAGAACTCCATTTCCCTGTCTTCAATTTTTAAGTTGAAGTAAAACCAGCTGAAGCTGATAAAAACACAACTATAAAATGATTAATTTTTGAAGCGCATCATCACTGGAGATGAACCAGCTCAAAGCAATTCTACCTGCTTTCGAATTGCTTTTAGCAGATATGATGCTATTTGTTCCGTGGGATTTCAAAGGAATCCTTTTATTTTTGGAGCTTATCAATTCTGAAGTTTACTGTCATTAACTGGACATATTAAGTGATTCACATAAACATAAATGGCCAGAACAGATCAATAAAAAGTGTAATCATGAAAACAAAGCCCAGCATACGCATTAAAAAAAAAAGGTGTAGTGTTCCACCCAGATAATACTAGAGAATATACTTCTACACCTATCATATTCTTCAGACCTGGCACCTTCAGATTATGATCTATTTCGATCCCTAAAAATTTGTTTTAAACGGTAAAATCTTAATTTTAAATGATGAGGTCCCAAATTAGAGAACAAAAATTTTATGCGTTATACTGGAAAAGGATGGCAAAAGGTATTGCATAAAAATAGACAAAACAATATTTATATTGTACAAACGAACAATCGCATGAATGTACAACGAGTAAAACATGTCACCCGTCTTCCTCATTTCTGGCAGAACACTCAAATTCCACGGGCTACAAGATAAACTTCGAAAAAACGACTTCCAATGCAGTAGTAAACCATTCTACCAAGAGAATTATTCGCGAGTCAATCGAAATAAAAAAAAACATACATATAATCACAATAAACGCGACGACGCCCAACGACTAGCCCCTACTTGAATCTTTACTTTATGCAACAAGCACCATCCATTTTAATCCGCACAGGTAACACGAACGAAATCCCTGTTAATCCATACGGCCTAATTACAAGAAGCCGAACACGCGCCATTAAACTTCAACCGCCAACACTGCAGGCATAAATAGCGAACTTCAACTAAGCACGAAGTATGGAAGTAGGTGTGAACTCATCGGTATACGTGGTATTTGACATCCCTATAGTTCTTGGATTCGTGTTTTTACCTTTCCTATATAGAATACATAGGGAAAGTATGGTTTCGTGAATAAGAATGTCAGTGGGCTCTGTATCTCTAAAACCAATGATCCATTTGAGATGAATCTTTAAGGTTTTGTCGTTAAAAACTGGAACCGAAAAGCTTTTAGTGAACATTCATAAACCGGATGTGGATGTTTATTGTTTATAAATGTTTATAAACTTAATTATTATTTACTCTATCGTATTCTTGACCTACCCCAACAAACAATGCAATGGCCTCTCGTACTCCTGACTCGCCCAAGCAAATTATTCGTTCGTTGAAGTACGTCAAGAGTACGCTGGAGTTTAAGGCCACCCATCATGCATATTTTTTATTAATTTACTCACTCAAAAATTTGACCATTTTAATTTCTTTTTTATTCAACTAGTTTTGTCATTAATTTTACTCCAAACCGCGAGACAATCAATAATTGTAATATGTGTATGTAGGGTGGGGGGTGGCCCCGTCCTCCAATCAGTAAAATGTCATCAAAAATTATTTGAAAAATTTGTATAAATAAATCTCCGAAAATTGCAATTATTTTGTGTTTACTTATATTTTACAACTTTTTATTAAAACCCTCGCTTATGTTTTACTGATTGGAAGGTAGAATAGAGGCCACCCACCCACCCTACATATACATGATAACTTTAAATACTAATTGCTGATGATTTTGCTGGTCATAAAACAAGAAAACCTTGTATGTAATAAAAAAATAAAGCATAATCAAAATTTAAGTTTCAATATAAATGACCTTCTATAGCTAATTTTATTTGAGCTATTATTAAAGCTTCTTTTGCGTATCATGTATATAATTTTTATTAATTTACACACTCAAAAATGTTACTTTGTCAACTTCCTTTTATTAAAATTTTGTAATTAAAGTTATTCCAAACCGCGAGGCGATCAGAAAATTAAGTTTATATGTATATATAGAGTGGGTGGATGGCCTCTATTCCACCCTTCAGGCAGTAAAACATCATCAAAAATTATTTGAAATATTTGTATGAACACATCAATTATAAAATGCAATTATTTTGTGTTTGTTTACATTTTACAACTTCTAACTAAAACCCTCGATTATGTTTTACTGATTTAAGAGCGGAATAGAGGCCACCCACCCACCTTACATGTAAATGATAACTTTAATTACTAACGGTTGATGATTTTGCTGCTAAAAACAATCAAACCTTTTATGTAATAAATAATAAAACAAAATCAACATATAAGTTTAAATATAATGACTTTCTATAGCTAAACTTATCTAATTTAGATTTTGAGTCTGCCCACCCATCATGCATCAAATTTTTACTAATTTACTCACTCAAATATTTTACCTTTTTAATTTCTTTTTTATTCAATAAGTTTTGAAATCATTTTCCCATTTTGATTGAATGACTTTACAAAACTTTGTATTTAAATCTTCCGCATATGCCTACAGAGTCTGTTAATATGATGACAGTCGATTTATTATCTATCCCCTATTTGACAGCCTCGATGGTCGCATATCCCTCTGTACCGAAAATTAACGTGTCTTCCTGTAATTTAAAAATGTTGCACTCTTTAGAATGTTTATGGGGTGTGAATTGACATGTTCTAAATTTGTTGTTAGAGTTGTTTACATCTGCTGGTGCCATGTTTTGTAGGAAACTTTCAAATAATTCATCAGGGATTGGTCGTGCCTTGCTGATTTTTGAATTTGTAATACGTTTCGTTGTTGTGCATATTTGTTAAATGGATGTTGTTTTATTAATGTTTTTCAGTAATATTTCCATACATTTCTGGCCTTCTCGTTATATTTCTTCTTAATTTTAGCTAATATTTTTTTACATTTTTATACACTCGTCTATTACTTTGTTTTGTTTGTATATGTTTAATTGTATTTTCAATCCTTTTCCAGCGTTTCACATTCATTAAAGCAGATTCTTCTCAATTTTAATTGCTTTGATTACACGATGTACTTTTTGTGTCAATCCTCACATCAAATTTCGTACACCTCTTGGTTCTACAATGGTATGCGATACTTTGGTGGTCGTAAAATGTCACATACTTTTAATTCACGCCTATAAGTTGTTCTCATATTAATCTTTTTGAAGATGTTACTGAGTTGGTCAGTAGATCCTTTGATGTAGGGCATGGTAGTCGTCTCTATGGGCTTTTCTTTAGAAGATCTTGCCGATTATATTTTCTGAAGTGCGTCAAATTTCTGTTTCTTATTTTCTTCATCTGACTAATCTGGTTAGTGAGATTCAGCATTTAAGTAACGATTTATGTGAGTGTTTTTCCTAAGGCTGAATAACGATGTGATGTGAATTTTTGGTATGTTATCGGATCCGTCTTGTCTTTTCTATACGCTGCGTCTTTCAGAATGGAGTCGTAATCAATAGACTCAAAATTTTAGCCAAAGGGTGGTCGGGCGGAGTTTACTTCTTCAACCCATAAATATCCATTATCAATACTGCTTATATTAATCACTTAACTAATTTGAGGTACAGAATAGACTTTGTGCTAAAATTTACATTTGCTGTTTTAATACACAAAGTAACTAAAAAAACTGTTGGTGCATTTTTAGATTAAGAATATCAGTACATATATCTTTATACAATAGATTTCAATGTGAAATATTGTATTGTTATCACTGTATTGTATATTTTGTGTAGCAAGTATTAATACATTTTTTAAATTTATTTTGCAGTATATGCGAGAACGGACAGTCGCAGCAAGAGGGTCAGGATTTTCCGCCGTTAAAACGCCCACTCAATTCCCAGAACGCGTTCCTACTGTCCCATCAGAGCTTGTTGCTGCCAAACATAACGAGCGCTGTTCCCAACTCGCACTTCTTCGACTACACTCAACACAACCACGTCTATTCCGCACAACATCGCTCAGAAGAACAGGACTCGTCACGTTCAGGCAATAGTCGAGGCGACGAAGAATGGAAGAATATCCACGTAATGCTCAACTGTATACTGTCCATGGTGGAGAAGACCAAGAGGGCTCTTACCATACTGCAGCAAAGGAACAATCAGGATTTAACGAATGAATGGTTGGAAGTATTTTATTAGATTAATATAGGATATTAATTAGAAATTCCTATAGGTTGCGAAAACAAGACGTGGGCATTGATCTGAAGAAAGCAGCGAACGAGATAATGGTGCAGGCGGTCAGGCAGACGGAGGACCGCGTCGCCGAGGTGAAGCGTCGCGCCGAAGACGCCGTCAACGACGTCAAGAGGCAGGCGGTAATTGAATTGCAGAAAGCGGTGGCGGTCGCCGAAACGAAAGCCAACGAACTGGTGGCGGCGGAGCGGGCGAAAATGGAAAAAATCCTGTCCGGTGAGTCCATTTGATCGATCTATTCCAAACTAACAATTTATCATCCGTGTTTACATTACGCGCGGCGGGGGAGCGGACGCTTACTTTTGTTTTTCTTTTCAGAGGCCAGGAAGCACTCCGATGAAAATCCGCTGAACCACGCCGACGGAGAAACTAGCCAGTCACCACCAGCCAATACCCAACCGGCGCCCTCTCAACAAAACGTGAGTATTCGTTTTGAATACGTCAATAAGTAATACTTTCCCCCTAACACTTCGAAAAGTAAGAGATTACATTAAAAGATCATAAGTTCCAAAATTGAATTTAAAATTAAATTCAGAAAATTAAACATTTTTTTTTAAATAATCTATTATTAGCTCTTGTATATAATAAGCTTTACAATTAATTTCCTAAGCTACAGTTGTTACTATATTTAAACAGTAAATATTATTTTCAGTCTTGCTGGAACTGCGGCCGAAAGGCGCACGAAACGTGTTCGGGCTGCAGCCTGGCGCGCTACTGCGGCCCGTTCTGCCAGCACAAGGACTGGGAAAACCACCACCAGGTCTGTTCCAAAGAGAAATTGCGACCCCTCCGCTCAACGACACCAAGCGCCGCCCCCGGCACGACACTGCAGACGCTGCCGAGCCAAACAGACCAAGCGAAGTTCAAAAAGTGACCCGTGAAAAGGCAGCGACGGCTTAGGAAATAATTCTATATATTTTCTTGAATTTCTCTTAATCTATCCCAGCATGCTACCAATATTAACTGTTTGTTCCTCGACAAGATAAACCGAAACCAAAGACTAAACCCCTGTAATCACGAATGAATAGGTGTTTAAATGTAATTTATTTGATGAATCGTTTATATCTAAGCACATTCTCTTCTACATGTTCAGCAATAATACTACATTCCATTTGTATCTCAGAGAAATTACACTATTTATTATTTACTTATACAGAAGGGATGTGGTGTGAACGTTAGGTATTTGTAGCTATGTATATTTGCAATATGTTATTTAGTGTATGTTATATTTTATTTCCATTGTTACGTTTTGTTTTGTTTTTCCGTTTAGGAGACTTTGTATATTATTATTATTAACTTCTTTCTCAGCACAATAAATATTTAAAAAAACATATATGTTATTTAATTCTATCCAATCAATAATTTATAAGAAGAAAAAAAACTTTACCTTAGATGTTTTCATCAGTTTAAAACAAATATTAATAAATTCAACTATAAAATTAGTTTACGATCAAGATCTAATAATCTTTCAGTATAGGAATTACCACCAAACAAATTTATTTGCTCCCTTAATTCACCACATAATGCTGCCAACTTCTTCAGAGTATACTCCCGGCTACCCTTTCCTCTAACTAAATATATACACTGCTTAAATCATCGAACACTAATAATAGGCTGTTCCTCATAGATATGAATCACTCTACACATTGTGTATGTGAAGAAATTATTAAGGTAAGCTCTCCCACTCTACAAAAAGAGCTAGTTTCATGTCTTTAATTGTTTGGGGTGGATTAAACACTTGCAAATACTATGGTTTATTTGATCCCCTGCTTATTCAATAAGATTCAGGTTAGAACTTTACTCTCCAGTTGATAATGGAAGAGATGGTGGTATTTAAAAGGTGCAGAAAGGGAAGAAAGCTTAAAGTAAAATAAATTATGAGCAATAAAAATTATTTTTTATGTGTTCACACCCAATATTCCTAAATTACGAGAGGTTTAACAACAAAAAACATATAAAAATAGTTTTGCATTTTATTATAAAACTTAATAACAAATTTAAGAATTTAAAATCTCATCGACCAAAGAGGCTTTGGCCGTTTTATTTATACTGACCTTCCACTCCTCTTTATTCCTTTTATACAAGTTTAAATTTACCTTGGAGGCAATTATTTTTCCAAATTCCGTATTCGACCACAGCGCGTCCTTGTACAACAATTCATCCAATATCTTCATTTTCAACTTTAAATTTGCCGAGTTATAAATCGCTTCAAAACTCCTCGATCCAAACTTCGACGAAGCCAAGTCTTGATAAGTACCCTAATAAAAAAAGTATTGTCATATTTTCTATACCATTTTTCCATTATTTAAATATTTAAACTTAAAATGTTACTCAATAATTTAGTGTTATAGATTGTATTAACAACAAATTTAATAATTTTAAAAAGCATACCTCATTTTTTTTAATCAAATATACAGAAAGTATTTTAAAACAATCTTAATTAGATTACATTACTAACCTTCATTTTATATACAAGTTTCTCTCTGCTCTTCTCTCCAATATATTCACTTTTGACGTAAGCATCAACGATATGACTTCCCATGCTATTACTAAACAATCCTTTCACATCATTTTGATCCATGTTCAAAATACTATTCACTAATTTTATGGGCTTGTTAAAGGTAAGCATAATTTCAATTATGAGTGTTCCGTGCAGATTCAATTTTTGTTTATCTATATTTGCCTTATCATTCATTACAACATTATAAGAAGAAAGCCTTGATGCACACAGTATGATGGCATTTTGACGTTCATTTGGTTCAAAACAATCCAATGCTTTCATTAAATTCTAAAAAAAATAACTATTAATTTACTTATTATGTGTTTGTACTTTATATGTTTGAATAGCAATATTGCTAAATAAAGATTATTATTATTATTATAGATATAAATTATGCGTGAAAGAAAATACAGTCGACACTGTCTGTAGTGAAACTCTATATAGTGAAAAACTCTTTATAGTGAAATTTTTTCAAACCCCAAAATATTTTAATGAAATTTCATGTAAAAAGCACTGCATATAGTGAATCTGTAAAATAGGAACACTCTATTTAATAAAATTTTTACCGGAATTTCATGTATAAATTTTTATGCATTTATTGAGATTTTGGCTACTTCGGGTTTCCCATTTCTACTTAACATTAGCACGAACTGAATTTTGATGACTCACTGTTTTGAAAAGGTTCTTAAAGCATTTATAACGCCTAACAGGCAAAATGTAAATCAAGTACAACAGATTTCAGTGAGAAACACGGGGAAGTACCCCGGGAAAACCCATTTTATATGTAGTCGTTGCGTAGATTAATTCGCTAACAGGTTCAAAAAATAGCTGATTATTTTTCCTAGTACATAATATGTATGTTGTTTAGCTATTTATTGAGACTACACAAATTTTAAATGTACATATGTATGTATGTATTAACAGATTTTGTATTATGTATTCTTTTTATTTCGTTTGTAGTATTTAGCCCTCTACATACATATGTAATGTGTACAATATGTACATTATGTACATGCTATGTATTTAAACTTTTAAATGTTTAATAAACTTTTTTAATAAGTAATTCAATTTTGAAATTTTTGTTTCTCTTTATATAGTGAAAAACTCTATATAGTGAAATTTCGGTCAACATTTTGGCCCTTCACTATATAGAGAGTCGACTGTAATTGTCAATTTTAAAGTTAATTACCTGCACGAAACTACCCTGTTTCGTAGATAATCGCTTACATCCTTCAGCAACCGCCAACAAAATTCCCGAATGTCCGGCATCAATTATGTCTTTGAAATTATTCTCAATCTCTTCAAACATCGCGTCGAACTGCAAACAAAAAAAACTTCCTCATTTACATCTGAACATTAGGCTATGATCAAACAAATCACCTCAACTTTTTCCTTGCAATAATCAAACAATCTCTGCACAGAAAAATTCGTATTACGCGCCGTCGACACTTTCGGCAAATGACCGCAAAAACATTTTGCGTAAATTTGCGTGTAAAGCTTCGGCGTGGCTACCTGTAAAGCCGTTTCTAATAACATAATGTTCGATTTGGACATGAACACGTCTGGTAATTTCTTATCGTCAATGGGTTCACCTTCGACTTGCGACGTGAAAGATTCGGCCAATAATTTCTTGATGTATTCTTTTAAGAGTTTAGGTCTAGTTTTGGCCAATACCTTCAGTAATATTTGTAAAAAGCCAGAAGTTAAATCGGAAAGTGGTAATTCTTTAAATTGCGGCCAAGTGATGAGACGTTTACCGTAATCGTTAATAATATCTTGATAATAATCTGGAATGTCTACACTTTCCTCTTCGACCTTTTCTGCTACACCTTTTTTCTTTTCTTCAACTTTAGAAACTCCTGATAGACAACACAAAACCGACCTAAGCGTGTGATTTCCATACGTTTCCCACATGTAATCTTCCAGATTGTTTAGTAAAAATCTTCCAACTTTTATTGTGAATTCCTTATAAATTTCTTTATTTTTAACTTCTGGTTTAAGAGATCTACTGCTCGATTCCTTCAGCAGAGCTTCAATTACATGACTCGCAAATCGATCACCGGATAAGGGACGAAGTTCCTCTCCTAGTTTAGTCATAAATCGCTCGAGAACATCATCGTTTGCAAAAGGGAGAAGTGTTTCGATAACTCGACATCCGAATTGATTAGTTGCCAAATTTATTTCTTCGTCAATAGTTTGGTCAAACACATTGTTAACAAACATAACTGCAAAAGAAAATTCATCTTGTAAGATTAATTAACTTTTTTATAATTAAAAAAAAAATATTGACTTGACAGTAATCATTATAGGTGTATGTGAGAATGTTGCATAAAAAATAAAATGGTTGCAATTTCCTAATGACTAGAAAAATTGGGAGAGACTGCAAGTTATAAGTTATTCCAAATAACAGGACTAATTATGATTTACCTTTTTCATCATCACTTGGGAAACCTTCCTTATATGCTTCCATAATTCGAATGAAGTACTGATACATATCTTCAGTCAACTGATTACCTCTTCCGTAATAACCTCTTTTACCGTACTTCTTTGCATTTTTAAGGAAGGTCTTCTTCCTTTTTCTTTTATTACGTTTATTTAAAGTATTATCCTCCATGGTGAATGTGTTTATAGATTCTGGTGTGTGCAGTACTCTACACTCTAAGAGTAGTAATTGTTATTTTTCCTGTAATATTATAGAATATAATTAGATTAAAAGAATTCAAAACATTTGGAGTAATCTTCGTAGTGTTAAATTATGAATATTATTGAGATGTTTATACTTAATAGAAACATGTGGTGTATTTTTAAAGATTGTCATACTGATAAAGTTCCAAATAGTAGATGGGATGATTTAAAAATTTATTTCTGTATTTTAACAGATGTTTTCAGAAACAAAATTCTAACTAGACAATTTTTGCTCTCCCTAGGTGAATTTCGATTTTAGGTTTTATTTTATAGTGAAGAAATTATGTTATGAAGCTGTTAGTGATATCGATTAATCTCAGTTACTTTTGGAAATATCGAAAGATCAAAACTATAGTTGTGAATTTACTGTATAAGGTAATCGTGTTTATATTTATATTATACAATAAATGTGGTATAAAACATTGTAAAGCATCTTATTTTTTCCCACGTAACAGTTGTTATTTTAAACATACATTTAAAATATCTAGGTATGTATATATTTATTCACTAAGGACGAATTGATTGATATACTATTAAAAGCGGGCAAATATTAAAAATTAATCCAACAAGGGATGTACTTACTAAAAAAGTATAAATATTTAAATAACTGAAACACTTCACCAGCTTATAAAATTATGTTTACATGTTCAAGTTTGACAAGTTGTAGGTTATGTAGTAACACGTGTGTTACGGCTATCAAGTCATAGCCGTATATGGTTTTATAGCCAGTTTTATTTATTTATGTATGTTTTCTTAGAAGTTTTAAAATATTTAATTGATTTTCTGCATTGCAATAACGTATTAGATAATAAAAGGAATAGTAATGTTATTAAAATAAGTATTTGATATTATTTATAGATTCATTTCCACATAATTTATTATTATATGCAACCATATTAACAAACAATGTTTCAATTCAATATCATGGAATGTACCTTGTTGTATTTTCCTCCACTAGATGGCGCCTTCGTTGGAATTTTAAACTCGTTACAATTGAGAAAATGTGAAAAGTAAATTAAAACCATAAACATTACTATATTTCATTCAAATTAATTTTCTTTTCTCTGAGAGACAGTCAGTGCCTGTTGGGAAGCATATCTCCCTTGCCAGCCTGATTACGTATTGTATTTTAAAGGTGTAGACTACATAGTAATCTTATTGGCCTTACTGACGATTCAAAAATTTAAATTGGCTAGAAAACGCAAGAAGGTCGTTTTGGTTATTAATATTAGATCATCAGCATAAGCTAACTGCCTTAAAACTACTTTCGTCAATTGATAGTTATGTTATTTTACTCGTGTTTTTATTATATTTTTAATTATTTCATCCACTATTATAATAAACATATAAGCGCTTATTGTTTCCATTTATTTTAAATCTTGTTTTGTTACAAAATCTTCAGATGTTGCTTGGTACAGGCAATTAATGCTCTTTATTGAAATTGTTTTTATATTATTTCTAAATAATAGCTTTTCATTTTCATCGGTTTTTAATCAAAACAATACAGTATTAATATAATATGAGAAGTGTACTTCCTTAGAAAATATTTTATTATTTAATTCGCTACCGGTTTCGGCTATTACACTTCTCATATTATATTATAACCCAACTTAGAACGACTTACCACAATGAATACAGTATTAAGGTGTAACATACAGATTTATATCTTAAAATTGCTTTAAGGTGTTATTTGCTTGTATCATGCATGTAAAAATATGAATATATAGAATAATGCTAATGCCATACTTATACATAAATTGTCTGTTATAAAATCAAACCAAGGAAGTTAATTTCTTAAAAACAGTTCTATACTTATGTCATTTTTTTCCAATAAAATCTCAAATAAGCCGGCGTTTGAAAAACTATTCTAATTTCAATGTATAATAAGTACGGTTACTGACGTCTCTCTTGACCTTGAATATATTAGGTATAAAAATACAAAGAAAATATAAATAATTATAGATTTAATCACGCCAGTATTTCATGTTTTAGATTACAGTAACATAATTTTTAATTAGGTGGGAAATTGTAATAATTAACTTTATAAGTTTCCGCAATTTAAAAATTTTATATACGAGGAAGATAAACATATCACCATTGTGAGGCGATTTTTAAACATGCAAACCACCTTTATCTATTCATATTTAGCATACTTCGTTGTAACATCGTCGACTAATTTAGTGTAAAAATGAAACTGCTTGTGATAGCCTTGGTTCTCCTATTTTCTACCCAGCAGGTAATATCGTTTTTATTTGACGTACAATCCTTTATCGTATATGTTTCAGGCATCGTGTAATGCTTATATCCACCATCATTATAAGATTCCCCTGCGGTCGTGTTTCAATTCGGTGTATGGTTTTATAAGATGTGCGAAAATCTTGCTACAAGAATTTATCGAAGAAAGATTTTTCGATCTCTTCAAGTCAGTGGTCATGGCGAATCTGAAGGAATTCTTAATATATGGCAACGGGGCTTCCCGGTTCTTGCTTCAATTCACCGACTTAATGTTGGAGAATTTCGATAGTTTCGAGAGGGATTTGTTTAACGGAATTGATACGTACATTCGAAATCAGATTATGGTATAAATCATTTATAATTTTAGAGGTTGATGCTGTGAATATTGTTTGAAATAAATTTGTGTTTACTTTCCTTAAATATAATTAAATATACGTAGTTTTTATATATAAGCAGAAAAATGACCTCAACCTTGAAGTTAACTAACCTAGACAAGAACCAAGGTAATGCTATGGATTTAGTGTGTATCTGTATTATACTACTAAGATTATATCATGCAAACATATAGATTCTCATATATATGCATAACATGCACTGTCCGATAGTTTCTTAAGGTAGAAATCACTCAAACTAGTTTTGTAATTGCTCCAAAACTATTTACCACTACCTGTCAAAATAAAAACATGTTAAATTAACGACCAAGAAGGTTTTATTGTGTGTTTTGTGGGAATGGAAAAGAATTATTCAGTATTTCATTTCGGACCTCTACTGTCAATAACGAGGCATGCGATCAACCAGAAACGGTCAGAATTTGTCAGTAGAAAGGGTGCTGTATTCCACAAAGACAGCGCCATCATTCATGATGCACCAGAAGCTTCGTGTGTTTGGATGACAGGTCGGGTCCTTTCATACTCAATCATGATCCAGATCTGGAAATAAGGAATTATCACCTCTATAAGCAGCATTCAAACTATCGAGCGTCAAGTGTGCCCTTCAAGCTCCTGCTCAATCACAGTAGAAACCAACGTTAATATGATATTCATATTAAGCTCGTGAACGGGACTCGTCTAAGGAACGTTAAGACACCGAAAATTCTTTGGTTTTGTGAATCTTTTACGAATAATACCAGAACAAATACAAGAAGCAACGCAATTTATATCAGAAGATCGCTAGACCATTAATTTCTTCCGCTGAGTGGCCTTAGTAATATCTACGTTACCGCAGTAGTAGCAAATTCATACCATGGTCCGATACCAACAGCCATCAAATTTTTTTTAAAGGATGATCTTAATTTTATATTTTCCGATGATATGCCAACTATTCTAGCCGGAGATTTAAATTTGAAAAGCCCTATTTGGAACAGTTTAATTAGTAATGAGAAATGGAAACTTCTCCTCGAATATATAGATAACTGTCCTCATTCCATTAGAGCCGTGGGTCCTGAAATTCCCATCTTCTTCCACTCGACGGAAAATTTCAGGCCAGATATTCTCAATATCGCCCTTCTCTGTAACGTCAGCTCAGAATAGGACATTTGGTTGCCGAACGAACTGATCTCAGATCACAATCCGGTCATCATTGATATTGTGTTTGATGCCGAACGCCTAGTCGGAGAAATTAAATCCACCAACTGCAATAAACATAAGAGAAAGGTGGGATTATCTATATGCCCACTTAAGATCATCGGCAATATAACGGACCTTGAAACCGCCGTTTCCAAACTCTCTTCGGTTATGATCGCTGCTATTAGCGATACCACGACAAATAAAGCATCCACACAGGTTGAGCCTCTCACCCTTCCACTTAAGCTCATCACCCTAATCAGGGAAAATAAATCCGTCCGAATTGAATCGATGAACGAATATCCAAATGTTTGGAAGTTCGCAAAGCCATTTAAATGACAAAATTATTCTCATGCGATTTACAGCAAAAGAGGCCTGAGCTATATCGATAACGACAAAGCGTAAGCTTTCGCTGACTCGCACTCAGTCCAAACGATAACGATTTATTCGTTCTCGATATCAATTCTTCAAAGAACTGATTAGTCAGCTCAAAATCGAAAAGCTCCCAGGAACGACGGAATTTCTACCTTCGTGAAAAAAAAACTTGGTCCTAAGGGTCTTTGTTGTTCAATAGTTTAGGTCACTTTTCGAAACGATGGAAGTTGACAACATTCTAAACAGAGAAAAATGTCCAACTTTTCGACAAAATCAATCTCCTCAGCGTGACAAGTAAGGTAGTGGAAAGAATTATGCTTTACAGATTGCAAACGTTCACAAATGCGAACAAAATAATTAATTTATTTTATTTAAGGGTGGGATAGTGGCCACCCATCCATCTTGAATATACTGATTCAACATTTTATGAGTTGAAAATTCTTTGAGACTATCAGTATCACCTACAACGTGTTCAGGCACTTCTTTCTGCAATTTTTCTCCGCGTATTGTATTCTGTTAATGCCTTTTGCACACATTGGTTCAAATTCTTTAGCTGCTAAAGCTGATTTTTTTTTACGGATAAGCCTATTTTTTTAAGAAATGCATGAATTAATTGGACAGGACACTGCAATCTAAGATCTTACCTGAACAGACTGGGACTATAATCTGGTCTTATATGCAGAGGATGTGAAGAGGAAGAGGAAACTGCTAAG
The DNA here is from genome assembly GCA_963969525.1 of Ontholestes murinus. Lineage (NCBI taxonomy): Eukaryota > Metazoa > Arthropoda > Insecta > Coleoptera > Staphylinidae > Ontholestes > Ontholestes murinus. Next base: position 59,566,930 of record OZ018396.1, read on the forward strand.
CATGTACTTCTAGACTGCCCGGTGTTATCCAACCTGTGTGAATCCACGTCTAAAGTCATCAGACATCCTAAGAGTTTGCCAATACCTTGGGTTGGCTTGACCGTAGCAAGGAATGATGACTTAGATGGAAGGACGCACAAAGGACCAACAGGGGCCTACGTGTAAAAGAAATTTTTAGTAATAATCATGTGTGGGGTAAAAAATCTTCATGAGATACTTGAAGATCGTTTTCATCATCAGTTCTCATTGAAAGTTTGGGTTGGAATTGTGGATGACTAGCTAATTGGTCCGTTGTTTCTACTAGGAAGACTTACTGGAGTACGAGGAGTATCGCAACTTTTTAGAATAAACACTAACTTAGTTTCTGGAGGATGTACCATTGACAACTAGAAATACAATGGGGTTTATGCACAATCTTGCAATTTAATGTGGTTGCTCGTAAGTATTTTACAGTAACATATGGAGAACGCTGGATTGGTAGAAGTAGATCTCACTCATGGCCTTCTCGATCTCCAGAATTATTTATGAGGCTATCTAAAGTCATCAGTTTACACTACTCGAGTGAAAAATATAGAAGACTTGGGAAATCGGATAATTGCTGGGCGTAACACAATAATAAACGACCTTGATGTTTTTGAAAGAGTTCTCTAGTCAATGAGGAGAAGATTGAATTATTGAATCCTAGTTGGAGGTTGTCATGTTCAACAGTTCTTATCGATTAAGAAACTTTACATGTAATTTTTGGTAATAAAATGTTGTTATTGTCAAAAATTTTGTTCGCCCTATATCTTCAAATAAAAATCTGTTTTTTTAAAATCACCAAAGTACCAGCAATGAATGAATCATCCTTTGCATTAATAAACACCCTGTATATAAGCCATCTACATTATTTAAAATAAATTTTGAGCTACAGATTTGTTTAATAAGTTCCAGCATTTGAGAGAAAAAGGTTGTAAAATATATTCTTATTTAGTTTTAGCTTTAGTTTTGAGTTTTGAGTAAAATATATTTCCGATACATCCAACAAAGAATTAAACATCAGAATTAGAGTTTGAGTTACGTATTTGATAATACAGACTCCATGGACTTATAAACACAGTATTGGTAGAATAAAATAATAACATTTCATTATTTACTACAGATTACATTCGATGCGTAGTTATTTAAAATCGATATTGGTAATGTTCGTAATAAACAAATAGCAATAAGTAATAAATAGAGGTTCTGAAGTGATAAATCGATGTGATTCTTGTTAATAATTATTAAATAGAAACGTGTAATTAATTTGAGTTACCTTGACCTGCGTTGATTCTATATCCGTCTAAATGATTTTCTAATAATTGACTCTTAGTAAATTACAAACATTATAAAATTTAGCGCCACATAATAAATGAATATTGATGTTATACAGAAAGCAACTATTATTCATTTAAAAAAAAATAATGACCGCTCAAGTTCATGGCCAATTAATTGAAATGAATTCAATAATAAATCAGTTTACCATGGAAATATATTTATGTATATATTTTTATATGTAATGTGTGATTGTAATGCCATAGCAACAATTGATATCTATGTTGTTACTGAAAATAGTTACGATTACTAATTTGGTTGCATAATTATTATATATAAAATTAGATTATGAGTTATGTTTAATTATTCTAAATGATATAATTATTATATTAAAAAAAAACATAAAGGCTTAAATATAACTCAACAACTCAACATTAAAAACACATGGTGTAAAAATCTAACAAATCAATTAAAGCCTTCAATTGCATGCGATTTAGTTTTACTATATCTTATATTTTTAATATCTTCTTAAATAGTTTATCCATTTCGGTTTTGTTTGATCAACGTTAATTTGAGTAAATTAATAGCCAATGGTATTCACGAAAAACCTAATATTAAGCTTATTTTAGGTTTAATTTTTGGATTTAAAACTAGATTTATTCTTATGATAAATTCTAATAGATGTATTAGTTTTCTAACATATAAAGGAGGCAAAAATATCACCAACTTACCAATATGTAATGAGTTTTGGAATAATTAAGCATATAGAATATTATTGCTCATAATTGGTATTGTAAAACTAACACAAGATTTGAATTTAATAAAGAACACATTTTGTTACTAAATTGTGACATTTTTTAATAAAATCGAAAAGTTTCACACATACCCTATTATGTGTACTTTACGATTTAATTACAATTTAATTAAAGTCACAATTTAGTGACAAAATGTGTTCTTCATTAAATACAAATCTATCAAAATCAAAAACCTAGGGGTATGAATTTTATGGGTTTTCTTGCACATATGCACTCTTTTGCCGAAATATTTCATGACGATTTTGCATAAATATGACCGAATTTCGATGATAGAGTGCTAAATTTCATACTTCAATGAATGCATACTTACCGGCTCATTGGCTTGGATCTTTGACTTCGAATAATTCCTTAAAAGGAAATCCAATAATTGTAAATCAAGCGATCTAATCGCTGAAACGATGGAGTGTCTCATATAGTAAGTGAATGTTGAATGACTGTATGGTATGTAGCACCGTCTTGTTGAAACCATATACCGTTTAAATATTAAATTTGGCAGAAAAAACGCGATTTCGAGCAAAAGTAACATTTACTACTCGAAAAGCGTCATTTTCGATAAAAGTAGAGTTCTAGAAACTATATCGAATTAAAGGAAACTAATGGAAGCTAACCCTCCTATTTATTTTCAATAATACTTATTCATTTTGTTTTACAAAATTAGTTTTATTTACAAAAAAATTGTATTCCCATGAGATCAGTTCTCTCCGCTATAATTGCAGAAATAGTAATGAATTCCCTCCTCCAATACATTGCCAAATAAGTTAATTTCATCTTCCCATTTTTACATCAGTATGTCGATGATATTCTAACCGCAATCACCTTCTCACTACTAGATAGCTCTTAAACATTTTTAACTTTTTTGATGCGTTTTTAAAGTACACCATCGAAACTGAAACGAACAACAGTGTTACGTTTTTAGATTGCACACTAATGAGAACTGAAAACCAAGAAATTGTTCTTGATAGGTATAGAAGATTAATTCATTCGGACCGTTACATTCAATACCACTCTTACCATCCATAACAACAAAAACAAAACAAGATGAGATGTCGGACTACATTTAAGACTGTTTGCCTTTACTTCTAAAAATTCAATTTATTTTTGAATATAATAATTATAATAATAATCCTTGTTTTAAAAAACAAACTTCTCCCTCAGTTACATCACAAAAATTTTAAATTATTGTACAATATTCTTCTTGAAAATATCTTTAAAAAATTCCTTCCATCGCAACGAATCTCGTCACTGTCGAAGAGGCAGGATCGTTTGGCCCGACATTATATAGGAATCCAATCAACGATCTCACCCCCAAAATCGTGGATCTCTTCCTATACATTGTGCAAGTTTCCTATTATCTCAATTGCAATAACTGCGATGCAGAATATGTAGGTCAAATGTCACAAAAGCTCGAAGCACGCATTATGTTTCTTATGAGCGATATAAAGCGCAAACCTGAAGCATGTGGAACAGGAATAATGGGTTGAGTGTAAGAACACTGCACTGTGAACTCCGCCTTTAAGTCTTGAGATTTAAATTTTTAAGTTATTGTGAGTGTATTTAATTTTGTAACATTTTTTTGGTAAGACCTTAAAGCAAATAAACTAAACTAAACTAAACCCATACTATGTGGTGTTTTATCCTACACCTGAAGCATGTGCATCACTTTAATTTCATGATGACTCCACTATTCTGGAATACGACAACAACCATTTCCAAAAAGTGCTTTCTAGAAATGTGCTACAGTAAATTCAAAATAGGATATTAACAGAGGATTTTAGGATTTTGTGGTTAGTGCTTCGTCAAATTTTAAAACTTTAATCCGTGTTTCACTTTAAGCAATCCACGAGTACTTCATATAACTACTTTACCTATTTACGTGCTTTTGGCGACTCGTAAGAGTTTTCAAATTTATTTTTTATCACGAAAGACTTACTGATGAACGCTATCCATATCACGTTCTTAACATTATAATAAGGGTACTCGTACATTGTTTGTAATCTTTATATCATTGCTTATAGTAGTTCTGATGATGCTAACAAAAAAATTGAGCATTACAAAATATAGTAGAAGCTGACCAAACCATAGTTGAAAAGAACTAGAGAGATTTTTGCCCAAAAATTGCAGACTGGACAAAAACAAGAAGGTGTGGACAAGAGACATGCAAAAAAACGTAACAGGATAGTCTAACGTTTACGCCCTCTGTAAAACTAGTCTATTTAGTTGACCATTTTACAGTAACTAAAAGCTCCTATGTCTACGAGCTAGAAAAAGCGCAACAAATTGATAGAAAGAAGGAGGACAGGCCAGAACTCGTTGCGGTGTCACCTAGCGATGAAGTCAGAACAGTATCAGCTATAGAGAAGGAACACACCGAGAAGAAATCGATTGAAGAATCAGCAAGAAACTGAGAAGAAGTGGAAACAGTGAAATCATTAATTGAGAGCATAAAGGGGCGCAACAATGACAGTAAAATCATTTCACGCCACGATGAGTAAAGAAAAAACTAAGTTAATCTTCTACTTCGTGTACTCATCAGAGTTAATTGGTAAAGACGTTAGGAAAGGTGAATTAGGTGTAGGACAGTGTCGAACACCTTCTTACAGAGTCGAAAAGCCAAAGGAGAGGAGCATTTTTCTCATTACCTCATACTTTAGATCTGCAGATATATACTGTAGAAATTTCAGAACTGCTTCGTACCTCTAGCTTGATGTATGAACCAAGGGTATGAATTTACATTATCGATGACATCTTCAAGGCATACCAAGACAGGAACGATTTAGGAGGAGAGATACTGCTAGAGACAGTAACACTGCTCGATCTTAAAGTGACAAACGTGGACATGGTGCCAATATTGAAAAGGCTGAACGCCCACTTGATAATCCACTTCACCCATAAAAAATCGGCAATGGTGAGTAGAATATAATGGAAAGTTCAAACGGATATCGAGAGCCACTATGAAATCGACAAGAAAAGGGCTAAGACATCGTATCACCCATAATATTAAAGTCAAGTAGGTGGTGGGAAGAGTAAGTATAAAAAAGTTAACTAGATTTAGATAGGAACGCATTATGGAAGAAATCAGGAGTGGAACATAACTCGAGAGGGAAGAGGGCGGTCTGTAATGTAGCCATTTCTAAAATCCGTCAGTCAATAAATATACTAGTGGAATAAAGAAGTATTACACGTTAATTAGGGATAATAATAACACTACCCGAGGGAAGAGGAGCATTGAAGAATCAGCCGAAAAGTACTGAGTACTAAGTGTGACGTGGGTATTCATCTCATCCCAGGTGATAAATACACAGACTGCATTGAACTGAAGGATTAGCTGCGTTTAACTTCTACCCAGCATTACCAATTTTGCAAGGGTAAAATAAAATAAATTATTGAGATAGTGTAAATAAATTTTCAGGTCAAGTAGGGTCATCACTTGATCTAAAAATAGAAAACGTGAACATAGAGCTTCTCACTATCTCGATAATTTATTCCACCCTTGCAAAATTGGCAATGCTGGGTAGAAGTTGTAAGATTTGAACGAATGTAGAAAATATTGATTCTATCTAATTTAAAATTATTATTCAAGCAACAACAACTCCTAGTTTCGCTCACAATCTTTCAAATTTCTCTTTATGCAGTGATTTTGTTAAAATATCAATCAAAGGTGCGATTCCAAGCATTTAATGCCTGCTAAAGACCGTAAGTGTTTTATTTAGTTTATAAACTTCGTCTTCCCCTTTGGCAACTACATAAATACTTCTTCATCCAAGTCACTATGCAAAAAAGCATTCTTAACGTTTACCTTTAATCACTAATCATGCCTTCCTATGTACTTTCCCATCTTCGTCAGTCTTTGTTCTAAACACCCAACAATTACCTATGGCTTTTTTGTCTTGTGGCAACTCAAATAAAGACCATGTTTCACTATCACTGAATGAACTTAATTCTGCTTTAACAGCTTTGTACCATTTTTCCTTGTCACTCGAACGTCGATGGGAACATTCTCAACGTACTAACACTGCGTAATCACCCAACTACGCAGGTTTTGTTTTTGTGCGTGAACTCCTGCATAGATCTCTAGAATGATCTTCTTCAACGTCTTCCTCTAGTTGATCATCTATTTCTGTGTTTTCTTCCTTAACTTCTTCAGCAGCTAACCAAAATTTTGAATCAATGAGTTTTCCATCAGATCTGAATCTAACGTCCTTTCCATAATAAATTTGTTTAGCATTGGGGCACCATGAGCTCAACTGAAAATAAAGGCTTTCAAGAACAACACTCTAACTCTTGTTTTCCCTGTCTGGACATAACCTCTTATTATATTTATCCCATTACAAGTAATTGTCCGTCACTTCTTGTTCAATCTATATATATGGAAAGTCCCTGGACCCGACGGCTTACTTGGCGAGGCGATTAAGTGGCCTTGGGAACTAACTCGGACGTAACCGTAAAGTGCACGAACAAATGTTTGCACGAGGGTGTCTTCAAAAAATAAATAGAAACATCCATACATAAATATTAAATCACTTCAAAATTGGTGCATAGATGGTTTCACGTGTTCTTCCACTCGACCCATTGCTCTTATTAGCTGGAAATAATATATACTAGGCGATTGTAGCTACTAGGGCAATCTTTTTCCTATTTTTGGTATATTTAGCTTCGATTATTGAAGACCTTATTTTATGTGCTTATGTCAGTATGACATTTCGATTAATTATTCCTAACAGCCTTCAGATGCCACCAGTTCTTGAGGTTGCCTGGTAGAGAGCATCGAGGACTCGGGGAGTACAGGAGATAACTTCAGGAGCGAACGCTCAGAAATAGAAGACACTGCGTAATGGTGGCATTGGATGTGCGCAACGTATTTAATACATCGTTGTGGCTGGGAGTGATCAGTGCAATGAAGAAACGACCTACCTCATAAGTATGATCGAGGCCTACCTGAGCGATAGTACGAAGGAGAAAGTCGCGAGCAAAAAATAGCGATCACGCAAGGTGTACCTCAAGAGTCTATTTTGGGCCCCACGTTATGTAACCTGTTGTACAACGGCGTGTTGCGAATAGAGCTGCTGATTGCGTTCGCTGACGATCTCAGCACATTGATGGCGATCCAAAAGCGAATCACCAGAGAAGTTACGGAGAGAGTGATCGAGTGGCTAGGAAGGGTCGAGATGAAAGTTGCATCGGAGAAAAGTGTACAAAATGATCAGGAACCAGGAGGTAGAGGTTAAGAAGATAATCAACTATCTGGGCGTGATATTGGAGGCAAATCCGAAACGCAGCATGCAGGCGGTAATAGTAGCAGAGGCAGCCGTAGCTCGACTCATGCCCAACATCGTAGGGCTAGGGGAGGGGGTGTGGACTGCTATCAATGGTGGCGCGGGCTAAATTAGCATGGGGAGCAAGATGCATTGGAACAGCCATTAACGTGGCAAAGCTGCGGATAGGGCAAGGGACAGGAGCAATCCAAATTGTAAGAGCGTATCGGACAGTGTTGAACGACGCGGAGTTGGTACTTACTGCAGGAGTGCGTAAAAGTGCTCGAGGCGAAGAGAGCGGGAATGTTTAAGCAAAAAGTTAGAAACAAAGCGCCAGAAACGTTCCTAATGCCGTGGCAGAAACGGTGAAATCAGAAAGAGAAAGACGTAGAGACGATTAGCCCAATACCGCAGCTGAGACCATGGTTGGAAAAGAAACATGAGAACATAAGCCATTTCCTAACATAGAAGCTAGAAGCAGAGCGCAAGAAACGTCCCTGACGCTGTTTCAGGAACGGTGATATGAAGAAAAGAAAAAAGCTCGAACGAAGAGCCTAATACCGCAGCAGAGGCCATGGGTGGAAAGAAAACATGGGCATACAAGCCATTTCCTAACACAGATGTTAACTAGATTCTGATGCTTCGGAACATACCTAGATATAATCAAGTAGGCAGATAACACGAACAGCACCTACCGCGATGCGGTGGTGATGACCCGAACCATACGCTGACCCAGATGGAGGAAGAAAGAATCCAGCTAGGAGAGGTACTCGGTGAACTCCCCAGAGAAGCCACACAGGTGAAGAAAAGTAAGATTTTGCCGATGAAGTGATGAGAAAAAAGGACACGGACATCGAGGAGAGAAGAAGAAGGAGAATACGAGTGAAAGGAGACGGCGATGAAGACGGGCCAACGTAAAGGATGCTGCTGAAGAATATTGGAAGATGATTGTATCTGGAGAAGAGGGGTAGTGTTATTGGGAAGTAGAGAGATTGTCTTAGGGCTTTGTTTCAAATGCTTTTTTTAATGTTTTTTTTTTTCATTTTCACGAAAAAACAATTTTTATATTAACTAGATTGAAACTGTCAATTTTCATTTTTATTTTAACTTTGACTGTTTTCTAGATTGGAAGAACTTACACTATTTATCCTGAAGAAGTCATGGTGTGGTGGTCTGGTGAAACAATTCTTGCGAGTCTAAGCAATAAAAGTATATATTATAAAAGTACAGGATCCGGCAGGGAAGTATGACGTTTTTGAAAAAATCATAATTTTTAATTAAACCATAATTTTATTTCTTTAATAGGTAATCAAAGAAAAGGTTAAAAAACATTAATGTACGAAAAACAATGTTATCTAAGTGATGTCCGTTCGTTTCACACGCTCCTGAAGTCAAGTTGAGAAGTTGTTCATGCATCCTTCCAACATGTTGACCGGAATCGCTGGATTTTCTCGAGTGATAGCATTGGATAAGTGATCAAAGGTCCATGGTTTCTCAATAAATTCGCAGGGCGTAAGATAGTGCGATCGTTGGGGCCACTCGATGTCTCTGGAAATTTTTTTCTCATTGACTCCCTTGAGGTGAAACAAGTTGCCCCATCTTGCTGAATTAGTCGCACTGACCTGTTACTCATCTTCAGCGTGCGAGTCTAGTGCAGCAACGTTAATTCGGGTCAGCAATTGGATCGGTAACCGTTACCATTCGCCATTGGGATACAATTAATGGCGCTTTAGAATGACGGGGGTGAGTTTTAAGTAACAAGCTTATTTACACACACATAAATATACAAGTAACATAGAGGAAGGATAGATCGATAGCTTAAACAATACTATTATGAATATTTTTGTTTGTTTTCATTAATTTATAATAAGTATTCCACGAATTATATATTTTTACGTTTATTTACCCCTTGTTCGCATGTAATACAACTTCGCACAATCTAATATTGCACAATATCAGTCAACACGTTATTCATTCATAGAATCATTAGCAACCGCGTCGTCTACTATAGTAGTAGTAGTATAACTACATATTTAGCGCAACCCTGGCGCGTGAAAAATATAGCCGTGATTCATTGGTATTGATTATGAATCTCAGGCCGATTTTACATTCCGCAAGCCGGGACTACCGGCATCGATTGCTCCACTTGTAAGTAGTGCTCGTAGAAAAAATCTGAAAAATTAGCGAGGCGTTCGGGCAGCGCCACTTCGAATCATTAAAATCTGTAAAAATGACGACACGGAAAAATTAAAGCGACGGTGCAAATGCGCGCGCTTGTTCGATCCGTCCGTTCATCAGAGTGTGCGGTGCGTATATATGTTTGGAACCGGTATCGCGTAACATAGTATGTAGTGGACGAGTTCAAGGCGGCGTCGGTTCGTTTTAACCTCTCGATAGTTCTTGCCGGACAGTTTTTTTATTTATTATACAAGAAGCGCAGTGGACGAACCAAAACTATACACGGAAAAGTTGACATAAAGGACTACCGCTGGCAACGTTAATACCGTCAACGAGATAACATACAGGTATGTCATGTGCGTCCGGGGTTAAAATCCCATTAACTATCATAGCGTGCTGCGCCTGAATTAATGTTATCATCGGAAAGGTGCGGCGAATTCGCAACACTTAAAATTTTGTAATCATTGTGAACATGACCTAAGCAAAATATTCCATTCCTGTCTGTGCATGCATGCGGTGGACTAATGTAAACATTTATAGGCCGATTGTTGTTTTGATACTAAAATTATCGTACATGTGCAAATCTACGTTCCAGCTAATAAGGTAAATCTGTTCAAGTGCATAATTCTAATAAAAGTGGCTATATTTAGGTGTACATATGTTGTTATTATTGATAAAATATGAAAACATTTTTCTAATACAATTACTTAATGTTTTATCACATTTAATAATTTAATGAATGAATGAGAAACCATTAGTTTATTTCATCTTTATTATATTAAAAACGCCTCCACAATTAAACATTCAACTATTTTCTTTTTCGGCCAAATAGAAGACTTTAAGGGATTTAAGTGGAGACTGTGATTCTTCGTTTAGATCTTGATTTATCATTTCTAGTGCATCGTAAACATGCTTTGGTTGAAAAGACAAATACAATTGTGTATCATCTGCATACATATGGTATTTACAATGACTTAGGTGCGTCACAATTTGTGTCAAAAAACAGGACCTAAAATAGATCCCTGAGGGACACCTGATAGCAGAAGCCTAAAATTTGAAAATATTGAACCTAATTTGACCGCCTGTTTCCGACCCGTTAAATAATGTTGAAGTAAATTGATAGCGCAATGTAGTGAAGTATAGATAACAGAACCTTGTGATCTAGGTTGTCAAAGGCTTTACTATAGTCTAAGAGTATTAGAGCAGTAACCAGGCCTTCATCAGTTGCTTGCAATATATCATCCGTCACATTAAGAAATGATGTAGTGCAACTATGACCTTGTTTAAAACCGGACTGAAATTTAGGCAGAATATTATATTTTGGTAAATGATGCTTTAACTGATTATTCATAATAATTTCTAAAACTAGGTCTTAGATGACATAACTCGATTGGATTTTTATTTTTAGGCAAGGGAATAGTTAAATACTTCTTCCAAGCAGTTGGAAATATGCTTTCTAATAAGCAGGTGTTAATTATATTTGTAATAAATGGTAATAGAAACGGACAGCACATTTTAATAATATTTATGTCTAGTCCATCAGTTCCTTGGGCTCTTGATTTAATATTGTTAATAATTTTGATAATATCCGTACTCTCGAAAAGTGAAAATTTAAACCGTGCAGAAAATTCAGTAAAAGTGTTATTTTTAAAATAATCTATAGTGCCGCTATTAGAACTTGATGATGGTATTGAATTTAGAAAATAATCGTTAATAGTGTTTGGGTCTCCAAATGTTGTGGGAATTTGATTGAAGTTATCATTATTTAGTAATTTTAGTTCTCGACATAAAGTTTTGGGATTTGCAAAATGTATTTTGTGTTGAATATATGCCTTCTTTTCGTTTTTTTTTATTGCAATATTTTTGTAATTGCGAAGCGATTTATAATAATTCCAAGTAGATATATTTCTTGTTTTGTTAAACTTAGCTCTGGCTTTATTTTTTTAGCGATATTAAGAGTTTAATATTATCAGTTAGCTATGGTGGTTTTGGTTTATATATTTTGATTGTTTTGTATTGGGCTAGCTTATTTAAGGTTTGCAAAAGACAATTGTTTAATGTATCAATTTTATCATTGACATCAGTTAAGTAAAAGATATTATCTAAACAGGAATATTCTAGGTCTCTGGACAAGTCTTCAGGATTCAAATGTTGTGATAGACGCTGGTTTAAAAGAAATTAAACCAGTCTTAATTTCAACAAATATTAAATCATGAAAAAATCCGCATTAATTACCCCGTAATCTAAAACCACACAGCTATCGGATACTATAACAAGGTCTATTGTTGATATTGATGTAAGTGTTATTCTGGTGGGCTGAGATATTAGTTGTTTCATGCCTAGTGAACCCATACTTAACTTAAAATTGGTAGCTTTACGCTCATTTGGCTTTCGCGTATCAATATTAAAATCACCAACACAAATGACTTCATCGCAAAAAGAAAAAGCTAAATCAATGGAATCTTCAAGTTGATTAACAAATAGTTCATGATGTATGGTTTCTGGTCGATATAGAACACCTATAGCAACCTTGTTTATTAAGATCCACAATTGCTCAATAGATAAATCACTTACATAAGTGTATCTGAGTATCCTTGATATTAAAGCTAATATGTATATGTAGGGTAGGTGGGTGGCCTCTATCCCACCCTCCAGTCAGTAAAACATCATCAAAAATTATTTGAAAAATTTGTATGAATAAATCTCTAAAAATTGCAATTATTTTGTGTTTATTTATATTTCACAAATTTTAATTAAAACCCTCGCTTATGTTTTACTGATTGGAGGGTGGGATAGAGGCCACCCACCCACCCTACATATACAAGATAACTTTAGTTGCTAATCGTTGATGATTTTGCTGCTAAGACAGCCAAACTCTTTATGTAATAAAAAATAAAACAAAATCTTAATTAAGTTTAAATATAAATGACATTTCATAGCTAATCTTATCTAATTTGGATTTAGAGTCTGCTCACCCATCATGCATCAAATTTTTTACTAAATTACTGACTCAAAAATTTTTAATTTCTTTTTTATCCAAAACGTTTTGTAATTAATTTTATTTCAATCCGCAAGACGATCAGTAATTGAAATTTATATGTATATGTAGGGTGGGTGGGTGGCCTCTATCCCACCCTCCAATCAGTAAAACATCGTCAAAAATTATTTGAAAAATTTGTATGAATAAATCTCTAAAAATTGCAATTAATTTGTGTTCATTTATATTTTACAACTTTTAATTAAAACCCTCGCTTGTGTTTTATTGATTGGAGGGTGGGATAGAGGTCACCCACCCACCCTACATATATAATAACTTTAATTACTCATCGTTGATGATTTTGCTGCTAAAAATAATCAAACCCTATATGTGATAAAAATAAAACAAAATCTTAATTTAAATTTAAATATAAATGACTTTCTATAGCTAATCTGATCTAATTTAGATTTAAAGTCTGTCCACCCATAATGCATAAAATTTTTATTAATTTGCTCCCTCAAAAATATTACCTTTTGAAATTCCTTTTTATTCAAAAAGTTTTGTAATTAATTTACTACAAACCGCGAGACGATCTGTAATTGAAATTTATATGTACATGTAGGGTGGGTGGGTGGCCTCTATTCCAACCTCCAATCAGTAAAACATCATCAAAATATATTTAAAAAAATTATATGAATAAATCTTTGAAAATTGCAAATATATTGTGTTTATTTATATTTCACAAATTTTAATTAAAACCCTCGCTTATGTTTTACTGATTGGAGAGTGGGATAGAGGCCACCCACCCACCCTACATATACATGATAACTTTAAATACTAATTGTTGATGATTTTGCTGCTTACAAAACAATAAAACCTTGTATGTAATTAAAAATAAAGTATAATCCAAATTTAAGTTTGAATATAGATGACCTTCTATAGCTAATCTTATCTAATTTAGATTTAGAGTCTGCCCACCCATCATGCATCAAATTTTTAATAATTTACTCACTCGAAAATTTTACATTTTAAATTTCTTTTTTATTCAAAATGTTTTGTAATTAATTTTATTTCAAACCGCCAGGCAATCAGTAATTGAAATTTATATGTATATGTAGGGTGGGTGGGTGGCCTCTATCCCACCCTCCAGTCAGTAAAACATCATCAAAAATTATTTGAAATATTTGTTTGAATACATCAATTAAAAAATGCAATTATTTTGGGTTCGTTTACATTTTACAACTTTTAATTAAAACCCTTGCTTATGTTTTACTGATTGGAGGGTGGGATAGAGGCCAACCACCCACCCCACCCTGTTAATTACTCATCGTTGATGATTTTGCTGCTAAAAGTAATCAAACCCTTTATGTGATAAAGATAAAACAAAATCTTAATTTAAATTTAAATATAAATGACTTTCTATAGCTAATCTGATCTAATTTAGATTTAAAGTCTGTCCACCCATCATGCATAAATTTTTATTAATTTGCACACGCAAAAATATTACCTTTTTAAATTCTTTTTTATTCAGAGAGTTTTGTAATTAATTTACTTCAAACCGCGAGACGATCAGTAATTGAAATTTATATGTATATGTAGGGTGGGTGGGTGGCCTCTATCCCACCCTGAAGTCAGTAAAACATCATCGAAAATTATTTGAAAAAATTGTATGAATAAATCTCTAAAAATTGCAATTATTTTGTGTATATTTATATTTCACAACTTTTAATTATAACCCTCGCTCATATTTTACTGATTGGAGGGTGGGTTAGAGTACACCCACTCACCCTACACATACATGATAATTATTAATTATTGATGGATTCTACTTTTTTTTTTACTTTCCCTATATAGAATATAGGGAAAGTATTGTTTTCGTGAATTTGAAAAACATGTGCAAACGAAATATGACTCAACATTAAATTAGTTCTAAATGTGAGGATTCATGTTGTAATGGCATGACGTGCATATTTTTAGTTGCTTAAATGAAAGTACGCCAATACGTGATTGCCCGGCACTACAATTAGGAAATAATTAAATTTGAATTACCTGCCTTCAATTCTGAAAACTCGTGTATTGATTTTTCACAATTTTGAATTATATAAAAGATAAAATGGTGATGTGGCCGTCATAATACTTTCCCTATATGTTTCTCTAAAACTATGAGTTTTACGCAAAAAGGTTAATCATAACAATTTGCTCAATTTTTGATTCTTTACAATTACTTGTTATATAAAATTTATGTAACTCCTACAGTTTATTGGCAATAGGCAAAAAATGTCAACATTTTTAAGTTTTAAATTTTTTCTGGCAAAGAACATTATAAAAAAATATTTTTCAGTTTCTCAGTCTCTTAACTTTTGTTTGAATAGTTTTGTAATGTTTTTCAAATTTAGATAAATATCGACAAAAAACCACCCACTTCCGGTTTCACCAAAAGCTTCTCAGTTCCAGTTTTTAACGATAAAATCTTAAGCTTAAAATTTCATCTTAATAGGATCATTCGTTTTTGAGATACATAAATTTTTCTATTTCAGAAATTTCACTTAAAATTTACAAATGATTTCTTCTAGAAGTTTTAATAATATGCAGTTTTTTTTCTCACTAAATGTATTTCTCTTCAGTGCAAAGTTTTCTTTAAGGGTTCTAAAATTTTTCAAAAAATTGCCTTCAGATTTATAAAATCCATTAATTCAAGAATTTAGCATTTTCCAGTAAATATTTAAATTTTCCAATATTAGAGAAAATTTTACGGATACTTTCTTCTTTATGAATCGCTCTTCCAATTTAAGAAAAATTCTGTTGAGTTGACTAGTAATTCGCTTTTACATCTCTTTTTATTAAATACTGTAGTATATTTTAGAGATTCTCTAATGAATTTCTCTTCCAAGTTGAGAGTTTTTTATATTTATAAATTTTTCTGAATTTCCGAGAAAAATTTCTACCATTACAACAAACCGAATTTTTCAGCATTTTTTCGTCTAAAAATTTGTTCAAATATGTTTCAATTATTATTATTTCAATTTATTTATTTGGAATTCTTAAATTTCACAATAAGTTTACCTTTCAGGTTGCGATTTTTCTTCACAGTCAAAATTTTGCTTTCACAATTTTCTACTAAATCAAGAGTTTTGATTTTTCGAAAAAAATCTCAAAAATTTAGACAATTTATTACATTTAATAAGTTTTTTTATTCTTATAGAATCTTTTCTTCGTATTTCCAAAAAAAATCTGTTAATTTTCAGTAATTCCTTACGAAATTTTTCAATAAATTTTTCTTCCAGATTGCAAAATTTTAGCAGTTCAGGTTTTGAAATTTTCTATATATTCAAAAGCTTTATAATTTTTTTTCAATTCATTAAACTATAATAAACATAATATCTTAACCTTATAAACTCGATTATTACTTATTCTATCGTACTCTTGACCTACCTCAACAAACAATGCAACAATGACCTCTCGTACTCCTGACCCGCCCGAACAAATTATACCTTGAGGTAGGTCAAGAGTACGCTAAAGTTTAAGCGGGAAAATATGCGCTAGGTTAACGCATAGTTTATTGTCGTAGGTCAAGAGTACGTTCGGTTAAATAAAAAAAAAATAATTGAAAATTATTTGAAAATTTCTGAAAACATATTTTAATATTCAAAAGTTAGAATTTTAGATGTTTACTTGATTTAAATAAATTTAATTGTAGGAATCCATTGGTGCAAGATTTTTTAATTTAAATATTATTGCGAAAATTATAATTGAAAAACTGAAAAATAATTGAAATTTTTTCTTAGTTTATATAATATATATTTTATTGTATGAATCTATTGGTGCAAGAGTTTTGTCAAAATTTGCCCAAAAAAAGATTTCAACTGTAATTCCTTAGCAAGTTATATTTATGTTATATTTTTTTCTTAAATTTCTTTTGTTTTTTTAAACATTAGACTAATGTGTATTTTTAGAAAGTTTGCAACTGTTTGAAATAAAATTCCATTGCTTTTATTTTATTTCAACTGTTTTTAACTGTCATTTTCTAAGTAATTGTAATTTATCAGCTGATTTTCAGTTGTTTTTTTTTTGTTCGTGGTAAAATTAAAAAGTTTTATTAAGGAGAGAATGATTTTAACATTATATTATTAGTATTTTTTCTAATTTAATATTAGCTATGTTTTTTGGATGAATTTGAGAGATCTTCTTTGTAATTAGGCGTATTTAGACTGATTTTATAAAGTAATTTTAAAAATGTTTCAGCTGTATTCCAATCGTTTTCTTAATCTGAAAATTTTCAACTGTTTAGTATAAAATTCAATTGTTTTTTTTTCTAAAATTCAACTAATTTTAACTGCAATTTTAAAAAAAAAACCTATTTTTTTTTGTTCTTCAACCATTTTTAATTTTTTAATTTAAACTTTGGTAAATTTCATTTCTCACCCTGTTTATTTAATTTTTTTTTAATTATAATATCTGTTGCCATTTTAGTTTTCCTAAATACTAAAGCGGAGTTGCTATTGTATTTTTTTTAAATTGTGTATCAGTGTTTTAGATTAAAGTTTAAATGTACATGTGGGGTGGGTGGTTGGCCACTATCACACCCTTCAATTTTAAACACATAAGCAACAATTTTTCAAAAGGAAAACATTTTAAACAAAACTAATTTAAATAATAAGTCGTTTTAGAAATAAAAGTACACTCATTGGATTTTTGGGAGTGTTTTAAAGATTGGAGGGTGGGATAGAGGCCACCCACCCGCCCTACATATACAATTAAACATTCATCACACTCAGACTTTTAGTTTCCTAAAAACTATTGCAGTATTAAATGAAATTATAAAACAAAATTAAAAACAGAGGTTCTTTCAAAGTGTTCATATATTAGTAGGTGATTTTTCTAGCAAATATTAATTATTATAACATATTTTAAGATTTCTCAAAAATAAAATAATCTAAGGATTAATATAATCATAAATAGTTTACTATTATTATTATATTAAGTGATAATGGATTTTCAAAAAATAAGTGCCTTGACAATCAACGAGATGGAAGTATTAAATTTTCTTGGAAAATTGAATAAAATAACGTTTAATAATTAGAAAAAACACGAAAATATTTCGTAAAATCTACAACAAATGTTTTAGATTAAAGTTTAATCTTTAATTTTTCTAATTATTAGTTAATTTTCTACAACGTAAAGGACTTATATATTTTATTATCAAAATAACGTTTGTGTAATTAAATGTGAATTCTACTTTATATATTTTTTTGAAATTATAATCACTGTTGTTATCATTTTGTTTTCTCCAAAAGCTTTTGCGATTTTGCTGTTGTTATTTTTAAATTATAAATCAGTATTTTAGTTTATTATTTTAGAGGGGGATGCCACTATCCCACCCTTTTAAACATACAAAAAATAAATTTTTGGAAGAATAAATTTCAAACGAAGCTTATTTAAACAATAAATTTGTTTTAAAATGAAGGTACTTTCATTATAATTCTTGGGATTTCTTAATGATTTGTTAAGTTTTCAATTCTCTACAATTATTTGTTATATAAATTTCATGTAACTCCAATAGTTTATTAGCAATTGGAAAAAAATTTAAAAATTGCAATTCAGTCGTAAATATTTTTAGGCTGTCCTGATGACGGATGTTAAAAATTCACGTTATTAAATCGACAATCTTCTATCGTAACACTAATAGTACACCCTGTATATATAAAATCGAAAATAAATGTATCCTATTTCTCAGTAATTTAAAGTATCAAAAATAGTTTATTTATTGGTTAGCAATTTCTGTATATAAACAGGAAACACAGTTTTCTTTATGCAATTTGTACAATGGGGCAGAAATATGATTAATACACTAGAAGAAGACCCTGAAAAACGTAAAAAGGTATTCATTTTCTTTTTCATATCACCAGACTTTCAAGCAATTTTGATTAAGCCAAACATAAATGAAGGTAAAAAGAAGTAATGAACATTGCGGAAGATGTTAAGAAGCATTCTGCCAAGGAAAAATGTATGAATATTAATTTTCTTTTTGTATTATATGAACACACAATTTTGACCATGTAAGAGATAATAAGAGCCAATAACAAAAACAAACAACAAATAATTTACTAAATTTTTAATTCTTTACAATTATTTGTTATATAAATTTCATGTAATTCCTATAGTTTATTAGCAATAGGTAAATATTGTCAAAATTATTAATTTTTAATTTTTTTCTTGAAAGTTAAGAACTTTACGAAAAATATGATTTAATAAAACTTGTTTAGTTTCTCATCCCCTTTAACTTTTTTTTTAAAGTTATGTAATAAGAACGTAAGTGAGGGTTTTTAAAGTCTTTAACTATTTTGCGACTTGGATAACTTTAAACTGATTGTTATTGTAAGTGTATTTTTCAATGTTTGTAATACTTGAGGTCATATTGATCATCACCTTGAAATCTTCGTTTTTCTGTGGTACATACTTCAAGAAAGTTTTGTAATTTGATATGTTTTCTGTAATGCTATCTCATGAAAATTCTTAGTAAGGCTCATTATTCTACATTTACGCAATATTACATATTTTATATTTTTCAATTATTGGTTGATTTTTTACAACCACGCAGAGGAATTTAATTAATAAAATCACAATCCGCTGCAAAATTAACAACAATCTCAGCAGAATGTTATCTCTGTTCGATTGCAATTTTGTTGCCAAAGTAACTTTCCAGGATAAACATTTTGTACTTCGACGTAAACATTTTTAAATAGCTGCATTAACAACGGCGTAAAATAATAATAATCACATATTCTCAAATCAGTTTTGCTAATTGTAAAACTGCACTTAATATTTTTTTAAATTTTATTTATTCTATTAATTCAAATTATCTAATCTATTGTAGTTATAAATGTCTAGAAAATATATCGTTATATAGAATTAATCTAAATACTTAAAACAACGTATTCTTGATTATTATTTTAGCATATATAAAAAATATATCACTTATTAAATTAATTAAGATAATGTCGATCTTTATTTTAATATTACGACTTTTACAGTAATTAATAGATTATTTATGCATAAAAATAGTATACAGGTAAAGGAACTAATATTAATATTTCCTATGGTTCTTTGTGTTCAAGATAATTATACTTATAAAAGCATTACCTACAAGTTGATAAGGAAGGTTTAAATTAAATTACACTTTGTTTTACAAATTTTCTCTAGTAAAATATAGATTTCTCTAGAAAAATTGTTAAACAAATCAAGTGTAATTTAATTTAAACCTTCATCAGTAATAGTTTAAAATGTTTCACCAAGTGATAAATGAGAAAGTCGTTTAAGAAATAAGAAGTTAATAAATTATTTTGTAGGTCTTCCTTTGTTTCAGTTTACCAGCTTTCAAACAGAATTTAAAGTATTAATTATTAATTTTTTCTCCAATGAATTTTCAATTAACTTACTTTGTTATTATGTATTATTCAGTGCAAGAAGCGATATAAACAATTCAAATTAAATTATTTGGTTGAAATTAACGAACTGAGTTTATGTGTGACATTATGCATACTACGGTCTGCGTTTCTTGGCAGAAGTTATGAGAGTAGTGAAATGACCGATGAATACAAATTCAACTAAATAAATCTCGAAGCGTGGGCCAAAGATTTCACAAGTAACTTGGCACACCGGTTTTGAGGCTCTGATATATGAATCTTTCGGCCCCATCTTCTCTGGGCTAGAATTATTTACGGTCACGATTATGCACATGCAATTACCAAGAGCCGTTTGCATGCCACATGTCGCATAATGTACAGACTGTGTGATTAAAAAAAATATATATAAAGATTTACGTAATAATTTTTACTCAGTGACAATCTTAATGCATTAAAATATGAGGAAATTGTATTCTTAAACCTAGTAAAGTTTTGGAGCATGGGCAAATGAATACATCATACATGAGAAAACTTTTAATTAGAAAATTTATTGTTATTAATGTTATTAACTAATCCCCATTAGATCTCATATAGATTTTAAGGCGTGGATTGGATTAAAATGTTAAAGTATTCTTGTGGAGCACAATAATATTTCTTTCTAGGCTGAAAGACCACCGGTCGATAGCCAATGGGAAAAACAAGAAGAGAAGAAGCATTGTAATTGTCCTATTAACAGGTGTAATACGAATTTCCAATAAAGATGTTTTCTTTGTTTTTTTTCTTAGAGAAATTCTGATATTGTAAGTGGTGCAGAAACTCCTATCCTCAGTATTCCTTTACTTTCTCTATTAGACCACCCTCAGGAGAAAACGTTCATTTTGCTTGTTTTCTCATTTCACCTAACCAATCATTTTTTTTAAAATTAGTTTAATTAGATTCATTTTAAACTAAACATTTTGCTTCCGGAAAAGTCAATATTTTTATAGGAAGTAACCTTTAAACGTCACATTTTCGGAAAGACAACCAATTGTCCTAGAATAGATCCTTGAAAATCATATATAAATTCATTTTACAATCGTTGTATTCGAATTATCTATCACCGCAATCTGCATGCATGATTAATTTATTTTCTTACGAAACGCAATGAATGTGTAACGTACGCTAATCACGTGTAACATTTCCCTCGTGCAATGAATGTCACTTAAGTAAATTTACGAATCGTTGTGTTAGATAACATCGTCGTCTCAGGGTTACTGTTAAATATGTAGTATCATAAACTACGATATTATCTGGAGATGACTTTGCATTTTCAATTTTAGACACGACCGGTTCGAACGAATTAATTACAGAAATAAATAATTTATATTTCCAATAACAAGGCGAAAGTTTCCATAACGTCGTTTACGATTTTTTATTTATAAGCGACCATTCACGCCGTAGCATACATTGATAATTCCTGAATAGTAGTGCAAAGTTCATGGACGAAGTGTTAAGCAACATGAAGGTCTTTACAAAGTCTGTAGTTCAGTGGTTTGTTGAACCCGGTACGCACAATTTCATGCCAATAACGTACTTTTTTTAAATGCAAGAAATCGTTAATCACCTTCGTTGTAAAGGTGTTCCACTTTCGCGAAATTGCGAACGCCATTAATTATAAACTCGTTAAATAGGTCATTAATGTACAATGATAATTTATCGTGTGTAGTAAGATAAGATTATGCAAGAGTTAAGATAGTGCATTATTTTTATATATAAATATATCTATTTTTAAGCTTTTTATTGTTTTATAATCGGTGGTTTATCGTACTGTAATGAATTTGATAAGGTTGTGGTGCGATGTACTGTTAATATAAACAAAATAACAGCATCAGTACTTTAAAGTACTTCTAGAAGGGATTTTAATTATTAGTTACATATTTTAGACAACGATATAAATGTATTAACCAAATTTTGATACTTCTCTTGAAGAACATGTTTGGTTTCCAAAGCAATACCCCCCTATTTTTTTCGAGAAAAAAATTATTTGTATAAGATTACGCGCCGCCCGTATGCTTCATCCCTAAATGCATTTTTTTTCAATGAAGACATGCTCCCATAAAAATTTAAAAATTACCCTCACATTTTACACACCCTCTACAATCATAATCAAGAAAAAATCGCGCACAACGCCCCCCCCCCCTCCTTTTTCGAGAAAAGATTTTGGTTCTATTATAAAAAGATACACTTTCAGGCAATTTCTTAGCAGTTTTATCAATTTTGACGTTTTGTACTTGGTACAAGTATTTTTATTTTTGGTTTGCTCTTGTAAACGGTAAGTGTGCATTCATTGGATTGGTACAATAACGTTGAGAAGCTAGCCGTACTGTCTTGTTTCAGTTTGTAGGTTTTCGGCAGTTCCCTCGTGTTTGTGCGTATTGTTCCAAGCAACGAAGTATTTTTAGATCTTAACTTTAACGCCAAAGGAATACTTGAAAAAAATTATCGGTTGTTACAGTTCTTCATGGTATACAGTTCAAGAAGTTTCATTACGACAATTTCGCTTAGGGGGTTGATGCATTTCAAGCCTTGTCTTTTTTCTAAATGCGAACAGAACTTTAAGTGAAGCGAAATAAATAAAAATTGTGAAACAAATAAAACCAAGTGAAATTAATTAATTACACATTTACCCAATCGCTACAATATGTTTCACCAAGTGATAGATGAATCAAAAGTTCGTAGTTCACTTACCACATATTTCGTCCGTATAACAGATGCCAGCCAAAATTTTACGCTAAATCTATAGGGTTGGTTTGGCATATTCTTAGTAAATTTGGCCTTCGTTGGAAAGAGTTGCTCAACCACAGTAATATAAGCTCCCGGTTTGAATCCATTTCGACTATTTTCAATAAATTTGTTCCAAATCGCTGAGACTAAAGCGAATTTGCCTATTTGCAAACGTTGACTCATCTGATTTTTTTTGTCGAAACGAATGTATTGTAGAATCTCAGTAAAATCACGTCTACTCATAGTGCTGGAGAAAAATTATGGTCCTCACTTTTTGTTCCACAAATATTGAAGCTTTAAAGTATTTCCTTCCTACGCCCCACGTGCGTACGATATTGCAAGAAATGCCATCAATTTTGCTTGCGTAATTTTCCAGTTTTTTTTTTCCAAAACTCAAAATATATCTAACTCTAAAATATGATTGTCAATCAGTAATAGGATCGCACTTCTTAGATTCCCCATTATAATGTTTCTTTTAGCATGTGCTGGAGGCCCGTTTTCATCTTTGAAATCACTCTAAACTGGTATTGTACGTTACTTTCACCTTCGTCTTCAGAGTTGAAAGGGAATCGTATGCATCTCGTCTCGTACGTTTATTTGGAATATGTATGTCATTTAACTGATGAGTGAAGAGTTATGCATTTTGCATAAAATGGATTTTCATGTGGAAGGTAGTCGTTGGGCGTCGTCGCGTTTATTAAGATTATCGGTGTATTTTTCTATTTCAATTGCCTCGCGGATAATCATCTTTGTGAAATGGTCTAATGCTGCGTTGGAAGTCGTGTGGTCGAAATTTATCTTGTGCCCGGTGGATTTAGAATGTTCGGCTAAAGATGAGTATCGGAGATCTTTTTCGATGGCTCTGTTGTGTTCGTCTCTCCGTACATTCATGCGTCTGTTATTAACTTTATTTCAATCGACACAGGGGATTCTGTATACTCCTTAATTTTCAAAAGGGATGATTTCTTTTGGGGAATTAAGGAATTGTCCGATTTTACGCGAAGTGGTAAAAATTGTTTTGATATTGTGTCTTTTTAGTATTTTGGAGATTTTGTCTGTTGTACCTCGTTTGTACGGAAGAAATGTTATATTTGGGAATCGGTATTTTTGGGGCTGGATTTTTGTTTTAGTAAGAGTGTTACAGTACCTAGAGAGAAACCATTTCGGACAAGAGCTGTCTCGAGTGTGGCCAGTTCGTTATTTAGATTAGATTTATCTGTTAGTCGGAGGGAGCGAGTTAAGAGAGTTTTTGCCACAGGACGGAGTTGGGCAGGATGATGGTGAGAGGCGGCATTTAGATATCTGTTTGTATGAGTTTCTTTTCTATATACGGTGTGGCAGAGAGTTCTGTCAGAGTTTTTATAGATGAGAATGTCGAGGAAAGGCAATTTGTTGTTTTTTTCCATTGTGAATTTAAGATATTAATTGATATTTTCTCTGCGACATCTGCGATATGCTGGCTCCAATTTAATTTAGGATCTATCTTGATGCCCAAAAATTTTAGAGAATATAATGGTGTGGAATTTTTAATATTCCAAATGAATTGAAATGAAGGTCATTGATATAAATATTCCTTATTCTTTTAGAAACTATCTATTTAAAAATGTTAAGTTTTGGTGATAATATAGCTCCGTGTTTCCTCTACACGTACTATTTTTCAATATAGTCTCCATCAACTTGTACGGTCTTACGCCAGCATGAAACAAGTGCCTGTATTCCCTGTTGGTACCAACTTTTGACCTGTGCTTGAATTACGCTCTCATCATCAACAAAGTGTCTTCCGCGCAAACCGTTTTTAAGAGGTCCGAAGAGATGGAAGTCTGACGGTGCTAGATCTGGGCTGTATGGTGGATGGGGCAATGTTGTTCAACCCAATTTGCTGAGGTGTCCCCGGGTTCTGAGACTTGTGTGCGGGCGTGCATTATCGTGCAGGATTAAGATTACAGCCGGATTCTTGTCGACGTTTCTTGAGTTTGTCCGAGGTCTTCACGTATGCATCGGAATTAATGGTTTTCCCTCTTGGCATCACATCAACAAGAATGACACCTTCACTGTCCCAAAAAAACAGTAACCAGGAGTTTTCCAGCAGAGGGAGTTGACTTGAATTTTTTCGTTCTTGATAACTGAGGATGGTGCCATTCCATTGACTGTCTTTTGGTTT
The DNA here is from genome assembly GCA_963969525.1 of Ontholestes murinus. Lineage (NCBI taxonomy): Eukaryota > Metazoa > Arthropoda > Insecta > Coleoptera > Staphylinidae > Ontholestes > Ontholestes murinus. The sequence continues at coordinate 59,591,772 of OZ018396.1, forward strand.
CCGGCTTAAAGTGGTACACCCAGGTTTCACCACCCCTCACAATCCGGGACAGAAACGCTTCCCCCTCATCATCAAACCTCGCCAACAAATCAGATGACATGGTTGTTCTTTGCATCCTGTGTTCTGCTGTGAGACTTCTTGGGAACTTTTGAATATCCTAGAGTCTTGATCATTGCACACACTCTTCCACTAACTAACAGCTTTGAGAATAATTGTTGCACTGTGATGCGGTGGTCCGTACGAAAAATGACATCCACGCGCCTCACCATGTCTGGAGTGGTGGCACTGACAGGACGCCCGGAACGTGGCAGATCTTGGAGTTGAGTTGTTGGACTTTCTAACGCCTTAACTCTCTTTGCTCACCTCCCGACAGTGCTCCTATCGACAGCACAATCTCCATACACTGCACACAAACGTTTGTGGATATTTCGCACAGTTTCTTTCTCTGCAATCAAGAACTCAAACACTGTACGCTGTTTGTAACGTGGATCACTAACAGACGCCATTTTGAAAATTCTCTACAGCTCTGCCATCTGTTGAAATGATTTGAATCTTCGTCCACCGGGAGGAAAAACACAGAACTTGAAGTACCTAGAAGTACAACTTTCAGTTTTTGCTCATTGCGGAGAAAAAAAATATGGAGCATTACTTATTGAATAACACTCGTATATATGATTATATTCTATCAGATAATTTACAATTTATAAAAACTACTTACATTATTAGACAACGCACTATGAGTAAATTACAGTAATGAAGTACTAGAAATCAATAAAACATTAAACCAATGGGACAAATTTAATAAATTATCTGATTGAAATACAATAATATCCTTTTTATGATTCTCGCGATTCAATTTTCATCAAGTAATTTTGTAATTATATATATAAAAAGAAGCATAATAATTCTGACGTGTAGGATAAATTGCTTTGCGCCTGAGGGCAATTCGTGTATCCGCCATAAATCAAGTAAATTGGCGCAGAAACTACGCAACATAATGGTACTCCTGGTGTTTGGTAGGCGGGCAAAAATTTCTTGGAAATTTAATTATGTACACCGATGAATACAGTATTATATGGTAACGTAATAATGCTTAGTTCAAGATTGTACAGGTGACTAATGCCATTTCCATAATCATCGTATTGTAATTGAAAAAAAAAGTATTATTAATTGCTTGTCATTACCAAACTACAAACAGGTTTCGGGCCTTGAACTCCAAAAATAAAAACAATTAGTAAAATATTTATGAAGTTCAAGTAATAACGTTTTATATAAATTTAGCTTCGAAATTTCTCTTCATGTGAATAATTTATTTAAATATAATTCAACATTGTTAGTACCTACAACTCTTTAAAGAAAGCTGAAATATAGCAAAACTCTTGCTTATGCTCTTTTTCAGTGTCATTTTTGACAAACAATCATCCAATCTCCAAACAGATGGAAAATACGCTTAAATTAAGGCAAATATTAATCGTAAATAGAAAGAAAGAGGGACTCTCAGTCTAAAAAATAAGGTTTAGAGTGGAAGATCATCGCAGCCTCATAAACTCCTCCAAGGCAATATTGTTCGTTATTGAAGTTTCAAGGAATAATTTAAAGCTATCAGAAATAGTAGTAGTAGTAGTGTTTTGTCTATCAACCACGTGGTCCTTCCGCCATGTGTCATTTGTGTATCAGAAATATATTCTCTTGATTGTTTTAATTCAACAATCAAATTAATACAAAAATTTTCCACCAAAGGTTAATCCGAGAAATATTTTCTTTATTACATTCAGGATTTCTGATACATACCTAATAATGTTTTTTTACATCACTTTGAATTAATATCAAAAGAAAAAAACTACTTTTAAACATGTTTATACCTACGATGTAAAAATAATTGCTGTATTTATTTCACGCCCACTAATTATTTTCAAACAAAAAAAAAAAACTTTATCCTAAATATCATTCGTACATCATTATTATTGTATTACACAACACAAACTGGTCATTTCGAATATAGCACTTAGGATACACAATTAGTAGAAAACTCGCATTACATTTTTGACCTTGCCCCGTTATGAAAATCTATTTTGTTGCCTGACAACACACGTTTGTAACAAATATCCGGACGGTGCTATCGGCGGAGTATTGTATGAAATATCTAACCTTGATGACCAGCGGGTGTCCATTATTTAATATTCCATTATCTGGAAGCTTCGCGTGATGTTGCCGCAAAGGTGAGTGCGTTTTTTCACGCTTAATTACGTCCCTTAGCTCGTTCAAATATAAAGCGTAAATGATATGATTGCAAACGACATTATTGATTCTGCTTTAACTGTGTTGTGTTAAGCTTTTTTGATAAATATCTATGCTTTTGCTTCATTTGATGATTGATAATTTTTGACTTTTAATATTTTGACTGCTAACCTTAAAATGTGTAAGCTACGTCTTCTCTGATAATCAATGTTTGTTGTGATGTGGTCTTCATAATACTTTCCCTATTAGTTTGATGATGTTTTACTGATTGGAGGGTGGGATAGAGGCCACCCACCCACCCTACATATACATATAAACTTTAACTCCTTATCGTCTTGCGGTTTCCAATAAAATAAATTACAAAACTTTTTGAATAAAAAAGAAATTAAAAAGGTAAAATTATTGAGAGAATAATTTAGTAAAAATTTGATGCATGTTGGGTTGGCAGACTTTAAATCTAATTTAGATAAGATTAGCTATAGAATGTCATTTATATTTAAACTGAAATTTTGATTTTGTTTTTTTATTATATACAAAGTTGTTTTGTAAGCATCAAAATTATCAACGATTAGTATTTAAAGTTATCATGTATATGCAGGGTGGGTGGGTGGCCTCTATCCCACCCTCCAATCAGTAAAACATAATCGAGGGTTTTAATTACAAGTTGTAAAATATAAATAAACACAAAATAATTGCAATTTTCAAAGATTTATTCATACATATTTTTCAAATAAATTTGATGATGTTTTACTGATTGGAGGGTGGGATAGAGGCCGCCCGCCCACCCTACATATACATATAAATTTCAATTACTGATCGTCTCGCGGTTTGGAGTAAAATTAATTACAATACTTTTTGAATAAAAAAGAAATTCAAAATGTAAAATTTTTGATTGAGTAAATTATTAAAACTTTATGCATGATGGGTGGGCAGATTTTAAATCTAAATTAGATAAGATTACCTATAAAAAGTCAATAATATTTAGACTTAAATTTTGATTTTGTTTTATTTTTTTATTACATAAAGGGTTTGACTGTTTTTAGCAGCAAAATCATCAACGATTAGCAATTAAAGTTATCATGCACATGTAGGGTGGGTGGGTGGCCTCTATCCCACCCTCCAATCAGTAAAACATAAGCGAGGGTTTTAATTAAAAGTTGTAAAATATAAACAAACATAAAATAATTGCAATTCTTAGGGATTTATTCATACAACTTTTTCAAATATTTTTTGATTATGTTCTACTGATTAGAGGGTTGGATAGAGGCCACTCACCCATCCGTTATTCATATTCATAAACTAAGAAGAATTTATAGTGTTGTTTCATTCAAATGCGTAATTTTCTATTAAACATATGTTTAATAATTTGTGGTTTGTGGAATTTATATTAATTTTTTTTGTATATATTGCAGAGGAGCGTTAACTAGATAAGAAAATAATTAGAGTGTTTGGGTGACTTGCAATTTTTGTCTAAATAAACAATGATGACAATTAATTTTAAGATTACAACGCCACTTTTATATATTATATCTACCGCTGACAATTATTTATTGTTTCGTTTATCAGAACAATTAGTAAAACTCATTCATCTCTTAGGTGCATTTTAAGTGATAAGTTTTTTTTTTCAGCTGTAGATATTGTTTCAGACAGATAATCATAAGTATATTAGGACATGATATTAATTCGGCGTAATTTTATTGCACGAGATTTACGACAAGTGCATAATTTTATCTAAGAAATCAATTTCATTTGATTTTAATCAAAATTGAATAGATAAACGAAAAAGGATGAATTTTATCAAAAGGAGTTGATATTGAAGATGGAAAAATAAAAAAATAACTTAAAAAATATTAGTTCCCAAGTGGCTTTTGAAAATAATTTTTCAACTACTTTCTCTCATTAACAATAATTTTTTTTCTGTATTTCAACAATTAAATTTGTCTTCGTTTTCATCTGATTTACCAATTATTTTTGATAGAATATAATAAATATTTTGAAGCCATTTTAAATTATTTATCATAAAGTTTTTAACTGTTCAAATTTACAAAAAAAAAAATACTATTTAAGCAAACTTTGAACTTTTTGCAATTTTTAAGGTTTGAGCAAACTCTAATTTCAAATATAAATGTTTTACAAAATTAGTTTCCCAATAATTTTAAAACTAATTTGTCTTTCAATATCAATTTTTAATTGTTTTACAAAATTTTGATGTTCTAAAAGAAGAAATGTGTATAAAATAATCTTAAAAAAATAGTAGGAAAATTTTAGAAGCTTATTATTATTATTTTTTATTATAAATTATTATAAAATAATCTTAAGTAAAAATAGCACGAGGACAAAATTCTAGAAAATTAGATGAGGAATTATAAAAAAGTATTCCTGAGAAAAATTCTCGAAAAAACTTCTATAATTCTTGAAGAAAAAATTATTATAATACAATCTTAACAAATAGTAGCAGAGAAATTATAGAACCCTTGAATAAAATTTTAGAAATCTTGAATAAATTAATCTTTTAAAAAAGTAGGCAATTTTTAGAAGATTCGAAAAAAATTCTAGAAATCTGAAAAAAGAAAATATAAATTGCTTTATTTATTATTTATTTATTTCTCTCAATGTTGATTTATTATGTATTTTTTTAAAATATATATAGGGTGAATCCCGTTAATAATGTTATATTTAAATTAAAAACATTAAAATAATTTTAGAACAAAAAATATTCTAGAAATCTAGAAGAAGAAATTATTATAAAACAATCTTAAGAATACAGAGCAGATAACTCTAGAACCCTTGAAACAATTTCTAGAAATCTGTAAGAAGTAAATATTAAAAATTATTAAAAAATAGAATCCCAGAAGAAAATTCTAGAACTTTGGACAAAGAATTAAAGTAAAATATTAATGAAAAAATTACAACGAAATTCTAGAACCCCCAAAGAAAATTCTAGAAACCTGGACTGAGTAATTATTACAAAATAATTTTAAGAAAAAAAATGTTGGGAAGAAAATTTTAGAAATCAAAGAAATGTTTATAAATCTAGAACAAGTAATTATCAAATAATCTTAAGAATAAGAGCAGAAAAACTCTAGAACCCTTGAAATATGTAAGAAGAAATTATTATAAAGTAGCAGGATAATTCTAGAAAATTGTTTTTTTTTAGAAAAATTTCAAATTGAGACAAATTTTGAACTGTTTTTTTTCAACATTTCATGTTTTTTGCCTTTTCCCCAGTTAATATAAAACAATTTTTAGATTGAGGCAAATTTTGAATTTTTATTTTTTATAACTGTCCTTTTACCAAATTGTCATGTTTTTTGCTTTTTTCACAGTCAATCTAAAACAAAAATATGTTTTTATTTTTAATTTTCAACTTTTTTTAGGAAAAATTTCAAATTGAGGCAAATTTTGAACTATTTTTTATCAACTGACGCTTTACTTGCTTTACGAAAATTTCATGTTTTTGCCTTTTCCTTGTAAATCTAAAATAAAACACAAGTTTAGTTTAAATTGAGGAAAATTTTGAACTACTTTGTCAACTGTTTTTTTACCTGCTTTATCAAAATTTCATGTTCATACAGAAAATGTTTCTTTTCAATTTCAACTGTTTTCCTAGAAAAATATCAAGTTAAGGCAAATTTTGAACTGTTTCTTTTAACAGTTGTTTTACCTCTTTATTAAAATTTCATGTTTTTTGTCATTTCCCCAGGAAATCTAAAACGAAAGATGTTTCTGTATTTCAACTGTTTTTTTAGGAAAATTTCAAATTGATGCAAAATCGTTTTACTTGCTTTACCAAAATTTCACCCTTTTCCCAGTTAATCTTAAAAAACAAAAAATTCTTTTAAATTTTCAACTCTTTTTTTAGAAAAATTTAAATTAAGGCAAATTTTTTATTTTTTTGTCAACTGTATTTTTACCTGCTTTACCAAAATTTCATGTTTTTTACTTTTATCACAGTTAATCTTAAACAGAAAATTGTTTTTTTTAAATTTTGAACTGTTTTTTTTATAGAAACATTTCAAATTGATTCATATTTTGAATTGTTTTTTTATCAACTGTCGTTTTACATGCTTTACCAAAATATTATTAATCTAGAACAAAAAAAAAATCTTTTGAATTTTCAACTGTTATTTTTAGAAAATTTTCAAACTGAAGGACATTTTGAAGTATTTTGTCAACTGTTTTTACCTGCTTTATCAAAATTTCTTGTTTTTAATCTAAAACAAAAAACGTTTTTCAACTGTTTTTTTTTTAGAAAATTTGGGGCAAATGTTTAAAATTAATATTTTGTCAACTGTTTTTTCCCTAATTTACCAAAATTTCATGTTTTTTGCCTTTTTCCCAGTTAATCTAAAACAAAAAAAAGTTTCTTTTAAGTTTTCAACTGTTTTTTTTTTTAGAAAATTTTCAAATTGAGGAATTTTTTGAACTATTTTGACCAAAATTTCATGTTCATACAAAAAATTCTTTTAAAACTGTTTTTTTAACTGTTGTTTAACTTGCTTTATTAAAATTTCATGTTTTTTGCCTTTTCCCCAGGAAATCTAAAACCAAAAATATTTCTTTTCAATTTTCAACTGTTTTTTTTAGATAATTTTCAAATTTTTGAGGCAAGTTTTAAACAATTTTTTGTCAACTGTTTTCTACCGGCTTTACCAATATTTCATGTTTTATTGCCTTCTTTCCTAGTTAATCCAAAATAAAAAATGTTTGTTTTAGATTCCCAACTGTTTTTTCAGAAAAATTTCAAATTGATGCAAATTTGGAACAATTTTTTTTTCAACTGATGTTTTACTTTTACCTGCTTTATTAAAATTGCATATTTGTTCACAGTTAATCTAAAACAAAAAATAATGTGTCTTTTAAATTTTCAATAGTGTTTTTCCTTTTTCTCAGTTAATCTATTTTTTTAAATTTTCTTTAGAAAAAATTCTAATTGAGGCAAATTTTAAAGTGTTTTTGTTTCAACTGTCGTTTTACTCGCTCTACCAAATTTTCAGTTGTTTTTGATAGAATAGAATAACTGCTTTGTACTCAATTTTAAAATAATAAATTTTATAATTTTAGTTTCCAAACCAATTTCAACCTTTTTTCTGTTAATATAACAAAAGTTGTTTGTTTTGTTATATCTTTTTCGAGAAATTAAAAAAAATATTTTCAATATATTATCTAAACCAAAACTTGTTTTTATTAATTTAAAGTTGTCTACTGTTCCTATATTAAATTACTTTCATATTATTCCAATATATTATAAACAAAATATATATAGTAGTATTTTTAACATCAATGGTTTTTTTCAGAAAAATTCGAATTTTTTAGCTAAATTAAAAAATCCGATTTGGGGATAAGTTAAATTGTTTTTTTAACTATTTGCAAAATTATAATAATGGTCGTTTTATAAATCTTTTAGCTCGAGCTTTTCCATGTGCAATCAAAATTTTTGTAAGACAGTATTTTTATATATGTATTTTGAATTTTATTTTAGTACAATGGATAAATAAATGCTATCTATCTATCTATTAAAGTAACTTTTTTCATAAAACTTTTAGAGAAGTAAACATCTTTATTGAAGATAGTCTTACAATAATACAACATAACAATTATTATGCTGTTTTTCTTCTTCTCCTCTTCTTCTCTTATTCCCCTTTCCTCTTATTTTCTTCTCTTCTGTTCTTCTTCTTCTCTTCTGCTCTTCTTATTTTCTTCTCTTCTCCTCTTCTTCTCTTATTCTCCTTTCCTCTTCTTTTTCACATCTCTTCTGTTCTTCTTCTTTTCTTCTATTCTGCTCTTCTTCTTTTGTTCTCTTTTTCTCTTCTTCTCTTCTTCTTCATTGGCCATCAACCGTTGGTCTTTTAGCCATCCAACTCTTAGAGGGAGAAAACATCTTTATTCTATATATTATTAATATATATATATAATTGTAATAATTATTCCGTTTCTTCATCCTCTTCTTGGCTGTCGACCCTAGGTCTTTCAGCTTGTCTTCTGTTAAGATTTGTCATCTCCGCTTTTAACCTTGGTAATAATAATAAATATCTTTATTCATATTTTTGTTCTTTTACAATAATAGTAATTATATTTTGTAATTTACTTGTGAACCGGCTATCGACCATTGGTCTTTCGGCCTTGGTTTGTATGAAAAGATGAGATTAATTCGTGGATAGTGGTTTCGGGATCTTTGGATTTAGGGGTTATGTTATGAAGGTGGTTTAGGATGTGGAGTGTTTGGGTGCTAGTGGCAATTTTTGTGGATAAATATATGAGGCGTTGTTTAACTGGGGTAAGTTGGGATTTTTGATATAGTAGAGTGTTGTGTTGGTTCTTAGGAAGTCTGATCTTTGTCAATATTCTGAGGGCTGATCTTTTACAGACTTGTAAACTCCTTAAACCTGGGAGGACGGGGATTATGAAAAGGGATTGCAGCGTAATAATCAAGCAAGGGATGGCAATTCATTTTGTATATATGAACGGCAGTTTTTGTAGAGATTCCTCGACTTTCAAAGGTAAGAGCTCTGAAATGCCGTGCCCTGTTTGTGATTTTTAATTTTGAGTTTTGGGCATGGGTTTTGAAGGAGAGTTTAGAATCAAAGGTTATTTCCAGATATTTATTTTTCAACTGTTTCTTTCGTAATTAAGTTTTACTACACTTTCAACCATTTCTTGTCTGTTTTACCAAAATTTAAATTATTTTTTTATGCAATAAAGAAGAGATGAACAAAAAATATTAGAAGATTGTTTAAATTGGAACTCCTAGAAAGTTTTCATCTATTTTCTAAAACTGTGTTTTTTTATAAAACTTTGTCAAGAAACTTGTATAGTTAGTAAATTGAAAAATAATATTATCACAATTTTGTTGAATAAATTAAATAAAACTGTTTTTAAACAAATTATCCACAGCGACAAATTTAAAAATGTTTTTTAACGATTCATTAGTGTTTTATTTACCTCAAATAATATATAGTTTACACAGCATAACATAATTCGTTATCTTTTGCATGGATGGCTATTTACGAAACTAGGACAGTATTTTTCCGTGTATAGTGTTCTTCTATTTTTACCGTGTTACACGTTGCCAAGGCTAATGTACTTTGTATAGTAGATCATTGTACGGATTAGTGTTCGTATAACTAGCCTACTGTTACAGTTTTTTATCAGTAAAATGTTGAACGCATGGGTAGCGAACATATTTTCCTTTGGTATGCAGCACAGAATGTATTAGTATAATGGTTACAAAAGTTCATTAAAGATACAGTACTTCCAGACATCCACCTTCATTTTAAGCTTCACAGCGAGCGCAGCAGCAATATCTGCTGTAGTAGTACCAGTTTGCACCGTGCGGAGCGCTGGTGAATAAGGTAGCCGCCGGATGTGTGCTAACATGTTCATTTGTATTTCAAACGTCTGTATGAAAAATACATCTCGTTGGTATTGACTTTGCTGTTTATGTGAGTATTCATAATGTTGAAGAAATTAAAGAATGTCAGTTGTAAAGTTTAGATTTCTCAACGCAAGAAATGTGCCTTGCGGTATTCATTGTCAATTGAAGGATGCGTATGGAGAAAATGTTTTGAAAAGATTCGTATCATTTCAGTTTTTCTCTATAAGCTTTACTTTACTAGCATTATAATTACGTCATCCGAATATCTTTAATTGCAACTTGATTATTCAAAACCTCATATTTTGGTCTTAAATATATCATCTATCTATAGTTTTCTGGTATAGTTGCAGACCCCTGTTCAATTATATACGTCACAACGTCTGATTAAAATCGTCAAAATCGTTAAACGTATTTGCAAAAAACTTTTCATACGGTTTACTAATAAACAGTGGTACCAAACAAAAATTTGGTCGACCAATGTAATACTTTTTTTCAAAAAAAAAAACTACGATAATGATTATTTTGACACGTTTAGTTATGTTTATTGCTTATTTGTATTTATAATAAAACATTTAAACATTTTCTACTATTAGTTGATATTGATATAAGTACCGACAAGACAGTTATTATATTGTATACTAATCTGATTAGCACAATTTACGAAGTTTACACAGCTAATACAAAACCATTTAAAGCTATTTATTTAGCACACCTGCCATAATTACTTGTGCTTAGTCATCGGGTTCAGGTAGTACCGAACTTCGTAAACAATTTGAGTTACGTAAGAACCGGCAGATGCCAGTCACTCCATTATCAATCAACGCCGGTGTAACAATCTTTCAATCCTAATAACATGTTTTTACGTTCTAAATTACAGAAATTAAGAACTTGTTTTTCATCCAGAAAATTACCGTCACGAAAATGACGATGGGGAGGGGATGGTATATGTTGTTCCGCCGTGAGAAATAATTGCAGTCGAAGTTCTGTGATTTTTCATTCATAAGGTTTGTTTAAAATATTTTATCTACTTCTATTGGGTTATATATTTATTATTCATCTATATTCGCACAAATAATGGTATATATAATTAAATAGTTATGAATCATAACTCACGCTATGAATTGTAACTCACTGTTATCATGTTTTTTTTTATCTATATTTTCAAGTTAGCTGAAAATTGACAAATGCCAAAAAAATTGTCACAGCGCAATTCCCGAATATAGTAAATATTGTAGTAAGTTAAATATTTTACTAAAAATTGTTATTGTCTGAGATAAAGTATAGTATTCAACTCGTGGCAATGGCAACAACTCTCTTGGATGATTACAGCACTCGCCTAGCGGCTTGTCCGCGTGAGTTATTGCCTACATTACAACTAGTTGAATAATATAATATTATTACATTGTAATATTTTTAGAGAAATAATAACACCTTTATTCATTTTTTTTTAAATTTTTGTTTGTTTTGCTACATGATAAAATGTTAAACAGAACGACCAAAAGGGGGGGTGCTGTATTTTGGGTTTAATTTTTATGTGTATTTTGGGTTTTATTTCAAAAAACTGATGATTTTACACCATTGCTATATTAATTTTACACCATTGCTATATTAATTACATGGTCGCCTTAACAAATTGGATTATTTGTTTGATTAAATAAGCCATCAATAATCGAATATAGCCTTGACAATCACCTTTAGAAATTATCTTGAAGGTCCGCATTAAATATTGACGTTTAGTTCCAAATCAATTATTCATCGTTTTGTACAAAAATCAACTTTGTAATAAGGTCCGGATGCCCGATGTTCCATATGAATATTTCATTACGATTTGGATGCTATTTACAAATTAATATTTAACTCTACCCCTTATTGATTTCCATCATCCAAACACACAAAGTGATCTAGTTTAATAAATTCAACGCAGTGCAAATTTATTACTTTCTCTATATATAATATATAAGGAATGTATTGTTGATAACTTTAATTGCTAATCGTTGATGATTTTGCTCCTAAAAGCAATCACATTCTTTATGTAATAAAAAACAAAATCTTAATTAAAGTTTAGATATAAATGACTTTCTATAGTTAATCTTATTTAATTTGGATTTAGAGTCTGCCCACCCATCACGCATCAAATTTATACTAATTTACTCACTCAAACATTTGACATTTTCAATTTATTTTTTATTCAAAAAGTTTTGTAATTTATTTTACTCCAAACCGCGAGACGATCAGGAATTGCAATTTATATGTATATGTAGGGTGGGTGGGTGGCCTCTATCCTACCCTCAAATAAGTAAAACATCATCAAAAATTATTTGAAATATTTCTTTCAATAAATCTCTAACAATTTCAATTATTTTGTGTTTATTTATATTTTGCAACTTTTAATTAAAATTCTCACTCATGTCTTACTGATTGGAGGGTGGGTGGCCTCTATCCCCCTACATATACATGATAACTTTCATTGCTAATCGTTGATGATTTTGCAGCTAAAAGCAATCAAACCCTTTATGCAATAAAAAAAAAAACAAAATTTTAATTCAAGTTTGAAATTAAATGACCTTCTATAGCTAATCTTATTTAATTTAGATTTTGTATCTACCACCCATCATGCCTAAAATATTTACTAATTTACTCACTCAAACATTTGACCTTTTGAATTTCTTTTTTATTCAAAAAGTTTTGTAATTAATTTACTCCAAACCACGAGACGATCAGTAATTGAAATTTATATGTATATGTAGGGTGGGTGGGTGGCCTCTATCCCACCCTGCAATCAGTAAAACATCATCAAAAATTATTTGAAATATTTGTTTGAATAAATCTCTAAAAATTGCAATTACTTTGTGTTTATTTATATTTTACAAATTTTAATTGAAACCCTCGCTTATGTTTTACTGATTGGAGGGTGAGATAGAGGCCACCCACCCACCCTACATATACATGATAACTTTATATACTAATTTTTGATGAGTTTGCTCTATTTTCTAGAATTCGTGTAGAAGTAACAAAAAAATGGAAATCCATAAAAGGCCTTAGTCAGAATAAAGTCCTTTACATGAAGAAAACAAGATTTCTTTGAAATAGTTTCTTAATCCTTTCTACAAATAACACTTACTTTTTGCTTAATCAATAGTCTTTTACCTCTACGGAATAGTCTTCGGTCTTTTGTCTTCTATGTATTATTGTCTGCTATCTGTCTTTAGTGTATGGTATCATAGTTTCTATTTACTGTTTACTGTCTGCAGCGCTCTGTCAATAGTCCTTTATTTTTAGTCAATAGTCTTCTGTTTTTTGTCTGCCATCTGTTATCTTCTCCTGTCAGTCTTTAGTTTATTGTATCAGTAGTAGCATTCAGTTAATAGTTTATTATCTTTAGCCGATAGCCATTTGTCCTTTGTATTCTGTTTTTAGCTTTAGTCTATAGTCTTCTGTTTAATCAGTATTAACTCTATACCCTTCTGCCTTTTGTTCTTCTGTTTTTCGCATTCTGTATTCTTCTATTAAGCTTCCTTGCAAAGCCTTCCATCTTCAGGCTTAAGATTATATTCTTCTGTTTTCTGCACTTTGTCTTCTATTTACTATTTTCTTTATCTATATTAATTATTTTCGTCTTCAGTTTTTAACCTATAGTTTTCTGCTTTCTTATCTCGTTTTTCTGTCTTTATTCTATAGTCTATACTTTTCTATTTTATACTCTGTTTTCTTTGCTTTGGTTTTCGTAACTGTTTTTCTATTTGTTTTAAGATATGATGCAAGTAAAAGTTTTAATAGTTTTCTGTCTTTAGTCATCTATTATTCTCTGTCTATAATATCATAGTTTCTACTCACTCCTATATAATTTAACTATATAACTAAAATGCACGTATAAAATTTTAGGAATTAGTAATTCGAAAGAAAATTATTGATATCTGAAGACATAAATGTTAAAAATATTAAAAAAATTTAAATAGAAAATTCGCTATAACTTTCTAACTAAAAACTTTAAAATGAAAATTCCAAAAATTCTATAAATCGGGAATAATGTTTGTTGGCAAATTCGATAATCGTGAAGCAATATTCCAGAAATCTAAAGGACTAAATGCCATAAAAAATGGCTTAAAACAAATTCTTGGCAAAAAATTAAAATAGTTAAATGCTGAAATAATCTAGAAATTTAAAAAAAAATTCGAGAAGTCTTTAACTTAATCAAGAATCTATCTGAGATAAATTAAAATTTTGAATTAATTGTTAACTATTTGAAGAAAAAAATGCTCCAAAATTCTGAAAATATGAAAGGACATTTTTGTAGTTTAGAACCCTTGAACATAATTCAAGAAATCTAATGTTTATTGTATTTCGAATTATTACAATTCGGTAGCTAAATACTTAATTTATTATCATCAACTATCATCTGTTAACTGCAATTTGTCAACTATCATTTGTCTATCCGTCAACTGTCTTCTGTAAACTATCATCTGTCAATTGTCATTTCTAATCTAAAGTTTTAACTGTCATATTTAACTATTAGCTGTCATGAATTATTTGTCATCTTTTAACTGCTAATTATCATCCACGAACTGTCATCTGTCAACTGTAATTTTTCAACTATGAACTGTCATCTGTCAACAGTTATTAATCAACTGTAATCTGTAAATTGCCATTTGTAATCTATAAACTGTTATCTGTTAATTGTCCTTTGCTAAATTATATCTTTTACCTGTTATTCATCAACTGTTGTTTCTTCTGTAATCTGTCAGGTGTCATCTGTAAACTACCATCTATAAGTTTTCTGTCAATTGAAATATGTCTTGTATAATTTGTCAACTTTCTTCTGTGAACTGTCCTCTGTCAAATGCCCTTTGTCATTTGCATCTCTAGCTCTTATCTATCAATTGTCAACTGTCCTCTCATGTTTCGTCTGTCATATGATAGCTATTAACTGTCATTATTTATTTGTTATCTGTTAACTGCCAATTATCATCTGCAAACTGTTACTTGTTAACGGCCATCTATTAACTGTTATTCATCAACTGTTATTTATCTACTTTTATCTGATAACTATCATCCGTAAACTAATATCAAAAATGTAATTTTTCAACTATCAACTGTCATTTATTAACTGTAATCTTTCAACTGTAATCTGTTAACTTTCTTCTGTGAACTGTCGTTTGTAAATTGTTCTTTGTTGTCTGACATCTCTAACTCTTATGTATCATTTGTCAACTGCCACCTTTAATCTGTCATATGGTAACTGTCAACTGTTTTTATTTATTTGTTATCTGTTAAATTTCAATTATCATCTGCAAACTGTCACTTGTCAGCTGCCATATTTGTCTGTTATTTTTCAACTGTTATGTATTTACTTTAAACTGACAACTATCATTTTTAAATTACCATCTAAAATGTCATTTTTTAACTGTCAACTGTAATATTTCCACTATTACTTCTCTACTGTAATCTGTCAAATATCTTTTATAAACTGTCATCTGTGAATTGACCTTTGCCAACTGTAATTTTATAAATTGTCATCTGACATGTTTCATCTGTCATATGAGAACTATCAACGGTCATTATTTGTTTGTCATCTGTTAACTGTTATTATCATCTTTCATTATCAATTGTCACTTGTCAACTGTCTACTGTTACCTCTCAACTATCTTTGTAAAGGGTCATCTGTCAATTGTCCTTTATCAGCTGTCATCTGTAACTCTTATTTATCAATTGTCAACTGTCATGTTTCATCTGTCATATGGCAGCTGTCAGGTGTCATTATTTACTTGTCTTTAGTCTGTAGTCTTCGGTTTAATCAGCATTACCTCTATACCCTTCTGCCTTTTTTTCTTCTATCTTTCTCACTCTATTTTCTTCTATCAACCTTAAATGTATCTCTGTATTCTGTCTTCTGTCTTCAGGCTTAAGATTATAATCTTCTGTTTACTTATCTCTATTTCCTTTTTTCCGTCATCAGTTTTCAGCTTTCTGACTTCTTATATCATATATTTTATGTATTTGCCTTCTAAATGTTTTTAGGTTGTTTATTCTTTTATCTTCATTCATAAATCTTTGCCTTCTGAATATAAATGGAGGGTGGGTTAGATATGACACATCTACTCTATATATGCATTTTTTATATGTTATCTAAACTTTCAAGCTTTTTGTTTTAAAAAGATTACAAAATTATTTGTACTAGTGTTTAGAAATTACATAAAACAGTGTTTTAATTTAAAATTCCATATATATGTAGGGCGGTTGGGTGGCCACTATTCCACCTTCCAATTAGTAAAACATAAAAAGTATTCGTCTAAAATTGTCTCATCCGAGCCAATTACATAATAAATAAAAATTATATTCTTAAGCTCCTTAAGAAAAACTCTATTTTTACTAATTTCTCTCACTCAAAAATTTTACCTTTTGAATTTCTTTTTTATTCAAAAAGTTTTGTAAATAATTTCCATCAAACCTGGAGACGATCAGTAATTGAAATTTATTTGTATATGTAGGGTGGGTGGGTGGCCTCTATTCCACCCTCCACTCAGTAAATCATCATAAAAAAATATTTGAAAAATTTGTATGAATAAATCTCTAGAAATTACAATTATTTTGTGTTTATTTATATTTTACAACTTTTAATTAAATAGTGACTACCCACCCACCCTACATATACATGGTAACTTTAAATACTAATTGCTGATAATTTTTTTGCTTTTAAAGCCTTTCCACGTATCATGTATATAATTTTTATTAATTTATACACTCAAACATTTTATTTTGTTAGTTTTCTTTTATAGAAATTTGGATTAAAGTTATTGCAAACCGCGAGGCGATCAATAATTATATCTAATATGTATATGTAGGGTGGGTGGGTGGCCTCTATCCCACCCTAAAATTAGTAAAACATCATCAAAAATTATTTGAAAAATTTGTTTAAATTAAGCTATTAAATTTTGTATCGGATTTTGATGACCTATAATTATTCAGTTGAAATGAAGGTAATAATTTAATGTCTTAATAATGTATAAGTACTTTAGATCTTAATTATACTCTTTCAACATCCTCTAATTATATTTAATTTATATTATGTATTGATTCTTGTTATGAATTGCACTTTGTGCATACATACAGTTTTTCAAGTAACTTATTTTCATCCTAAACTATTTTACTATCTCTAAAATCAATATTAGTGTTGTAAATCAAGTATTTCAGTCAATGAATTATGTTTTTGATCACTATTAATTTGTACTTATTTATACTTATATCTAGTTTTTTACGTATTTTAGATCATAAAATACTTACAGCCATAAAGATATTTTACTTCTTAATAAGAAATGAATTTTATCTTATATGGTTCCAAAATTCTAGATTTTTTTATTAGTACTTTATGCTATTTACATTTCAAGGGCACCAAGCCCAAAAGGCCCATTCACTCGTAAAATTTAGGCACATTTCCTTGGCATAAATCACGTTGCCTACCTGGAATTGTGGTACCTTGAGCAAAGGTAAATTATGAAGCTGCACGTTCGGTTTGCTTTGTGAATAAATAATAATTTACATACCAATATTATAATTCATAGTTTAAGACAAACTGTGAACACTGATAAGGAGAATTTTTAGTTCTTCTAATTGTGATGACGTAAATATATATTTGAGGAATGAACCAAAGCGCATACCAAATGGTAAAGTTCCGAATATTGGGATATTTAAATTTAAAAATAAAAAAAACAGTATAATATTAAAAGCGATAAGAATTATAACGACCTTGTTATTTAGGCAATTAGTTTAGAATAATTTTAAATAAAGTCTTGTTAATGTGGGGAAATGGCTGAACCATAAATTCCTAGGATCAAAATGTGATGATTTAACGCAACTTATCTATATCCAAAAGTTTACGGTTAAGCCTAAATTAGTCTTAAAAATTTAAAGTAAACACAATTAGTTATTTTAAAATAGTTTTCACATTTGTGTTCAAATTTTTCTTTATTAATTTTTACAAATTATATAACACCTGTTTTAATAATAGATTTTATCTTTTGGCACAATTTCTAATTGATTTCTAAACATTTCACTGTTAACGAATTATCATGCATTCATTGAATTCTGAACGTATCCGGAGAGATAAAACACGCTTCGAAAAAAAAAAGGTATTAGTCATTTCAGTATTTACCGCTTTAGTACGACATATGCTAATAAACAAACGTGGATTACTTCGGGAAAAATTTGGTGATATTTTAATTACAACCAAACACTGTTGACTCATTTCGATTTTTTGCGTTAATTTTAAATATTGTGTTTACTGTTTTGAGTTGAGAAGCTTGTTTATTCGCTGTTTGGGTTTGTGACTAATAGACTGTAAATATCAAACATTCTGATTGATAGCGCTAAAGTAGTCCAAGGTAAGTGAAATTGACTAAAGTTAAAATCCGGAGATGTGAGAAAGTACACTTTTCTTGAATAGTGTTGTTTGTTAAATTATTACCTTTCACTCTTTATAAATACAAAATTGATATCTATTGGAAATTAAATTCCCACTCAATTGCATTCTTCATCTGTAATAATTTATTTGTATCAGGATAAATTCAAGTAATAGTTATATTTTTTTCATTTTTATCGTTCCAAAGTTATAACCTAACCCCTAAGTTATACTTGAGTATCAAACCATTAGTACTGTGCATCTGGTTAAAAATAAAATAGCGAAGAAAAGTTTCTAATTGTTTTAATCAAGTTATTTAATAATATAATTATTCTGAAAAAGTTAACAGAATCCAAGTAATTGAAGTGAGTTAATTCTTACATTAGCCAGAATATGATTTGTTTTTACTAAACAAACAAACATTCCTAATATTATTAAGAGAAAATAATCTTTAAAATAAATTAATCTTTCAAATCGTATTTTTTGAATCTGTATAAGATTCACCAATAAAAAATATGCCTTGGTACTACTATTTTTATACTTCTTATTAATTAATATAACCATCAATAATAAATTCCAATCAGATCTAATAAAGCATGCAATTGTTACAAATAAAATTAATAATACTTTTTGGAATTTTAAAGATGAATTCCAACTATAAACGTTTGAACATAGATAAGTGTTAGTACGTGTAGAAGAACACTATGAAATATTTTTGTTACATGTGTTATCACTGCCATTGTGAAAAATAGTTGTTATACAAGACATCAAAACTTTTATTTACACTGTTTTATAAACGATGGAGCGTGTAATGGCAAGGGATAGAAAAGTCAGGAATAAAAACAGAATCAAATGTCGTAAACGTTAAATAATAAAAAATATGAAATTTATTTCAGACCTTATCTAACCCCCCTCTATAGACATTTATATCGGTCACATATTAATTTATAAGAACTTTTCTTATTTTCTACATTTAAACACCAATGTCTGTTACAAATATTTGTTCATAAATTGGGAAGTTTACTTGCAGCATCTAACATGTGCATTAAAGCATAAGGCTTCAGCATCAGTATCTTAAAATAAACTTTTCACAGCTCATTTCTAAAATTGATGGCCATAATTTATATAGAAATATCTATTCCATCATAACTTAATACAGTTTATTGTTAGAGTTTGCTATTAATATTATTCGCTTTTAATTTTTAAACGCAGGATGCATAAATTCCGAAATATATTCCTCTATTTATTATATCTTTATATTAGCATAAATTTCATTACTTTAAAAGCTCTGAAGATTATGGTCTTAATAATAATGTGTTTATTTTGTTAAAATTACAGGGTTATATATTATTTGTTGGTAATATTATGTTGTTGTTTGTTCCTTGTAATTCTCCTGTTTGTGGTATTTCCTTCCTTCCTTGCTAACGGTATTGAAGGAAACTTGTAGCTTCTTCTGGTTTTGACTGTTCCATTACAGTATTTCGTTGTTTATTAATTGATGTTTTAATTTGAGTTTAAATTGAATAAATTTTAATGATTTGATGTATGAGAGTGGTTTATTCGTGTCAATATGACTGTATTTTTTTATATATTTATTATAACGTCGTTAATATAGAAATATTTGTGAGTTACATATATCGACATAATTTTAGCTCATCTGTGTTTTGTGCTAAATTCGAATTTACTCAATTAGTTTTGTAATATTAATTAATAGTGATTGTTCCAGCCTGTACTATCTTTTAATAGATAACTAGAACCCCAGTTGACAATGACCTTTGGCATTCCGATGTCTGGATCTAAAGGAACTGAATTTTAAATCCTAATTATAATTAATTGAGAATATATCAGTATAATGAATTTGTTATCTACAGACTGATAGAAATATGCTAACATTGGTATTATAAATACTTTGTAACCTCAACATGAATTGCTAATATTTTATATTTTATCGTCGAAAGTTAATACTCCCTACAGCGCACTTTTATTTCCATGAGGTAATTGCAAATTTATCTAGTAACATTTTGCTCTTTAATCGCTTGCTGAAAACATATTGTAACAATAAGGTAAATTAGTAATAAAAATACGTAATTTTTATTTACATATTTTTATAATTTTCCTAAGACAATTATTTTCAAAAGTTGTTACTAGTTGGAACTGTTTAATTATAAATACGTTTTACACATCCTATTCAAATATAAATTATAGTTATGTGAACACTATACAAATATGTATTTTCTAATATTTCTTTTCTATTTCAGGTGAGTGCATATAGTGATTTGATCAGGCTGGGCATATTTTGGTAAGTCGTGTATAAAATGATTAAAACATACTAACAATAATGATTCAGGAACGTACAAGTGTTTTTAAAAGCTTTGAAAATTATTTTCTGCAGTATTTAACATACTAAAAATTATACCTTGTGTTAATGCATAATATTATTTTGATACATTTTTTATTGTTAATAATAAATCAATTATTTTTGAATTTTTTGGCATCAAAGAGCTTAATTAGAATAATATAAACAGGAACTTTATTAAATGATAAATAAAACATACTTTGTTAATATCACACACGGTGTAAGTTTTATAATTAGAAAAAACACGAAAATATTTCGTAAATTCTACAACAAATGAGTCTTATTAAGACTACAAGAACAAACCAGGTATAAATTCAGACCTTCAGTCGGTTATATTTCATTATTGTGTCAGTTGCCGTACATATCTGAGTAAGTTATTTATATTTCATTATATTTATTTTAGTAAACGTTTTTATTTATATTTGAAATCAATTTTATAATAAAGCTGTACTGAAGAGATCGAGAGATCGAAACACGTGTCTGCAGATGGTTATAAATTGAGTATTGAATTATTTAATTGCTTTTGCTAATTTATTTTTAATTACATCAACCTAAATTCATTTCTTGTTCCAAATTTATCATAATATAGTCACTCACAAATTATTTAACGTACATTCAATCATTTTTAGTTTATTTTACAGAAAGAAATACGTTCAAACTCGTGTTGCTTTGATAGCCTTGCTATTTTGTAACACGCAAATTACTTTTGTATTATTCAATAATAATAATAATAATAATAATAATAATAATAATAATAATAATGCTTTATTCACTTTGCCACAATACACATGCTGTACATCGAAAAAATATTAATGTTTACATGATGTGGGTGTGAACGTCAATATACAATAAATATAGATTTTGAATATATAAAAGCAAAATAAAATTTACACATAATAAAACTATGTCATTACAAGGATAAATAATGCACAAAAAATGAGGTAAACAACACAAAAACAAGTTAAAAACGTGGCTATTGTTCGAAAAATTCCGCTCCGTATAAAAGCAATTATCTATAAGAAATTTTTTAAAACTATGTTTAAACTGTTTGCAATTTAGGGTCTTGAAAGCATCCGGGATTTTATTATAAATTATACTGCAGGAGTAGCCAGGTGATTTTTCGAACATTGTGCTTTGATGTTTAGGCAATCTTATATTTAGTTCACTACGCGTCTGATAGTGGCGATTTGTACCATTTTGAATGAATAATTTAATATTATTGTGTATATATATGGCTGCTTTGAGAATATATATACCAGCAAGGGTAAGAATTCCATACTGCTTGAAAGTGTCACGACAAGATTCGGTTCGTTTTAAGTTAAAAATTAGACGAATTATTCGCTTTTGCAACACGAAGAGTCTGTTAAAATTATTTAAGTTTGTCCTTCCCCAAGCTAGTATATTATAGCTCAGATGTGAGTGAACCAGAGCGTAGTAAATATTTATTAATATTTCGGTAGAAAATTTTTGCCTTAGTTTTAAAATAGCGTAAAAAGATTTGTTTATTTTTTCGCAAATTTTGTTAATTTGTGGTTTCCAGGTTAGTTGTTGGTCCACAATACATCCAAGAAAATTAACGATTTCAGAGGCACAATGCAGTTTAATCTTTGATTTCTTGTTGTAAAAATTAATGGTAACCGTTTTACTGTTATTTAAAAGTAAATTATTTCTGGAACACCAAGTAGTTATTTGATTATTAGTCTGCTCAATTTTTTCAATTAGTTCATGCTCCGAGGATGCGTTGACTATTATGGAAGTGTCATCAGCGTAGTTAATCACAAAGCCACTTGTTATGCTTTCCTGAATGTCATTAATAAATAAAATAAATAACAATGGTCCCAGAGTTGATCCTTGCACTACCCCTTTCGTAATATTATATTCACTGGAATCACACTTATTTACACGCACGTATAACTGTCTGTTAGTTAAAAACGATACAATTAAATTTAGAGCAGTTCCACTAATGCCTAATGCAAATAGTTTTTCTTGCACCAGCTTTACGTCCACTGTGTCGAAGGCCCGCGTAAAGTCGTAGAATAACCCAACAACTAATCTTTTCGAGTCGATTTGTTTGGTGATTTCTTCTATTAGTTTTATTGTTGCTGTTTCTGTTGACTTCTTCTGTCTGAATCCATGCTGGTTTTCTCCAATCAATTTATATTTATTAATAAATTCCCAGAGCCTATTGGCGATTGCTGTTTCCAATATTTTTGAGAAGGTGTTCAATATTGCAATTGGTCGATAATCTTCTACATTTTCTTCGTCGCCTTTTTTGAATATGGGTATCACTTTTGCGATTTTTAGTGTGTCTGGAAATTTGCCACTTTGGAATGCTAAATTAATCAATGTAGTTAGTGGCTCTATAATTTGGACTTTAACATCCTTAATAACGGCTATTGAAATTTCATCTTTTCCCGAACTAGTTTTATTTTTTAACGATGTTATATTATGAATTTCGTCAGGAGTTGCAGGTTTTAAAAATAGCGTATGTGGATTAATTGGACACTTTGTTGCATTTTCAGAGCGAACATTTCCAAAACAAACATTTAATTTCTTATCGGCAACTGTAGAGAAGTATTTAGCAAATATTTCTGCCACTTCATACGAGTTAGTCGTGGGTTTTCCATCAAAATTTTTGATTTTCAGCGGCTTAGCTGTTATGATTCTCCCAGTTTCCGTTCTTACCAATTCCCATATTTTTTTGGGTTTATTAGCGCAGTGCAGAATTATTTTGTCATAATGTAATTTTTTGATTTGGACTATTAGCTTTTTATGCGCTTTTTTATCGATTTTATACTTTCCTCTTAGTTCTGGAGACTCTGGAAATATTTTTAATAAATCATGTACGCATCTCAATTTTGTGGCAGACTCCTTAACCTCTTGGGTAATCCACAACTTTTTAGAACGTTTTTTTTTTGTTTCTAATAATTGGACAAGATTTTTTGAAAATGTGAATAAATTCGTCGTGAAAATCCGAGTATGCTGTATTTATATCCATACAAGATAGTTTATTCCAATTAATAGTTTGTAAATAGTTTTTCATTTCATTTAAGTTTGATATTTTAATTTGTCTCGAAAAAGCATAATCATTTGATTTAGTTGAAATGTTTGGCATCTCACATGTGAGAGTCATAATTTGTGCACAATGATCAGAAAGATTGAAGTCAATATTTACACATTCATGTTCCATATTCGCAACTAAATAATCAATTTGCGACGATGATGTACCCGTTTCTGTTTCTACAATTCTAGTCGGTTCCGACAAGTTATTTATAATCCCAAACTGTGAAAATAGGTCTATTAACATGTTCTTGCTTGTTGTATCTTTTAAAAGATCGATATTCAAATCACCACATAGTATAATATATTTGTGTTTAATTTGGGCTTCTTGTATCATTTCAAATATATTAATGAAGAATTTTTTCATATCGCCACTTGGAGGCCGATAAATTGATATTAAACATATAATATAACTAGTCGCATCAATTGAACAAGCTGCACACTCAATTGTAGATTCGATAGAAAATCTGCTGACATTATATTGTTTACATTTAAGCGAACTATCTGTTAGAATTATTGTGCCTCCATGTTCTCTGGTTTTACGTGTAAAGAAAGCTACTTGTTCATATGTATTTAGAGCAATAAGATCTATATTATTAACTTTACACCACGTTTCTGTTAAACATAGAATATTTGGTTTGACGTGTTCTAATATTATTTCTAGTTCTTCCATTTTATTAAATATGCTCCGGATGTTCTGGTGCATAATTTTTATAGTTTCATTGCTGGGTGTTTCTAATGTCTGTCGAAGTATTAGCTAGAGAAGTAGTTGTTTCAAAAGTGGTTTGTTCTTGTAGTCTTAATAAGACTCATTTGTTGTAGATTTTACGAAATATTTTCGTGTTTTTTCTAATTATTAGTTAATTTTCTACAACGCAAAGGACTTATATATTTTATTATCAAAGTAAGTTTTATTTATCATTTGATAAAGTTCCTGATTCAATATGTATCACAAAGTTATGGCTTCAAGCATCCAACATAATATAAAAATTTGATTGATTACCATTATTCTTGTGTAGTTGTTAACACCAGCAATATCTCCTTTGTGTCTTCATTTCTTCTCTCCACATCGGATTTAACAACTCCTTAAATATATTCTTTCCTCTTTTTCCTATATTCTTCCACATCTCAGCTTTTTTTATTGTTTTACTTCAACAGAAACTTTTCCATCTCTTCCTTCATGATATGTTCAATCACTCACCTTAGAATTCCGTCTTCTATTCCAAATGGAAGTTCGCTGATTTCTCTACATTTTGTCCAATTTGGTAATGACACTTCTGTGTGATGTGGAGTCAATGTAATCGAATTCAATTGGATGTAGTTTTAAGACAAGTCTTGTGTGTAGCAGTTTTGAGATATCAGATAAAACATCTCGCTGTTTATACCACTTTTTCATTTCCATTGAAATCCACATCTGGTAGGCTGCTTTTACTACTTCCTTGGCTTCTATTGAACGATGATTGCACTGGACTTTCATGTATTTGGGCTTCAGTTTTTCTTTTAAACAAATTTTGTTGAATGAGAAACAAGTATATGATAGCTAAAACACCTTAATAAAAATTTACTCAACCCCTCCAATACTCTACACTACTAAAAATCCAAGTCATCCTGATTGATGATTGCTACCAACCCTAAATCCTAATATCTAGGACATTCTGAAACACTGAAACGTTTGTTTTACATTAGCATGTAGATGTTGTTTTCTATTTATGTAATAAGATGCTGTGTTTTATTAATTTTACCCCACTTAAGGGCGCACGACCTACAACGTTTCCACTGTGTTCTATTCACCATCCCCGCTATGTATATTCATGCGGGGGAGGCTCAAATGTTATAAGAAGTTCTAGTAAGAAGGTATTCGAACTTCCTTCTGGTTGATTGATCGACTAGACAGGGAACCAGTGGAATCATTACACACTTCTCTTAGTGACTCCATGCCTCCTCTTCCGACTCTTCATCGTTCTTCTTCTTTTTCATCTTCATCCTTCTCACTCTCAACTCCCACCTTAGCTACAGCTGTGTTTAAGAGAAAAGCTTTTTTACGAGTTTATCACTTGCCATCCAGTTCACCGCTGCACATTTCTCCTAGTTCTCGAGTATGATTTAAACGAGACTTTCTGGAACGATCGGCCCGCCTAATTTCCTGTTCAGCTCTTTCCGCACAAAGGACACTTCTTGTCCGAGGCTTTTCCAATTCTGTGCAGATATTTTCCGAAGCACCCGTGACTTTGTAGGTTTTGCGTAAAATGGTACGTCAGCTCAGCTCCCCATTGCTCTAGCACTGGAATGGGCTCGGAGTCCAGGCGCATTTATCGCTGTTGTCGTTCCACATCTCCTGGCACAGATTCATCAGCATCCGCTAGGTGTCGCGTTTCACGACACTCTTACCCATTCTGTTCTTCATCGCCACGTGCACCTCGTCTCTCGCCACGATTTCTAAGTTTGGCGGACTCATGAGGCTAGTACTTCAGCGGCTTCGGTAAAAATCGTGCGGTACTCTCTGTTTCGGTGGTCCGCGTAACCTGTCCATGTTACTCTTCGTTTCCACGTATCTCGTCAGTTCTGGAGAGACATACAACTGGGCATGGGCGACTCCTAGCAGCAATATCCATTAAGTTTCTGCGAGAGATCCTGCAGGATGAGATCCTTGATGTTCTCAAGTTAGGTGGGAATCTGTATGTAGCCCAAAAAACTATTACTATTTTGTACGGTATCTTTCTAACTAACTAACTAAAAATAAGTTATTTTGTTTTATTTTCTTTTAAAACGAGCTTGGTTTGTCATTCCCCTGATTCAACAGACATGTAGAATCTGTTTCTACTTTGCTTTCACCAACATTGATAATAGTAGAGTCATCAACAAACATTTTCCAGATTACTTTAAGAAGAAAGGTGTCATTAATGAAAATCAAGAATAATGGGGGCCTAGAGGAACACCATAATTAATTCCAGAAGTCGTCGACTGAGTATGCTTATAGTCTACAGTTTGATGTATGTTAGTTAGATATGACTTGACTAATCGATGCTAGTAGGTGCAAAATTATAAGCTTCTAATTTACGTAATGATAAACTGTGCGATACTTACTCAAATCGATGAACGACGCAATTGTTACTTCCTTGTTTTCAAAATAAGTAATTATCAGCTCATTAAGAGTAATTACAGCACCCGTTGTTAACAAACCTGTTCTGAAACCAAATTGACTTTTTATAAAAAGTCGATTCGTTTGAAAGTAATTCAATATCTGATCCTTTAATATTGTTTCAACTATTTTGGATAGCACAGATGAAATAGATATAGTCCTGTAATTAAAAAGCACGAAAAAAATTACTTAATTTTGATTTAAATCAATTAAATAATCCACTACTAGAACTAATACATGCATTTTGTCTGAATTAACAATATTTTAAACCTTTTTCTGTTTGAAAACCATAACTTTTAAACCCACTCCGAATTTTTCAATTATTTTGATTTAACTAAACAAAATAATTAAGTCGCCCAACTTTTTTTGACTTTTGTGTTTATTATATATATATTTTTATTATTAGTTAACTATTGATAAGGAACACTTTGTGTTCGAAATGTACATTTAGTTAATAAAAACAAATTTGTGAAGAAAGTGTTGATGTTTTCAATACAATTTGCAATTGATATACCGTTCATCACCCTTTTTGAAAATAGGAAAGACCAGTTTAAGAGCTTCAGGAAATATGCCGCTCACCAGATTAGCGATCATACTATTAAATTTAGGACACATTTAAAATATGGGCGGCAGAAAGTATATCCTCAAAATTGCGAATTTTTAATTTCTGGATAACTTCTCTGACAAGTGTTGGAGTTGTTTCAGTTAGTGTAAACGTTAGGAAGTCGGAGTCAAATTTGTATTTGATGACTGAAAGTGATATCAGAAAGACAATTGACAAGTGTCTAGTGAATTAATGCCTCTGATTGCATCTCTCACTGTTACTTCAGGAACGGTTTTAAATGAAAAATAAGGGACAACAAGTTTTATATTTGTTTGCTATATTTTTGAAGTAAGTGCTAAAATGGTTATAACATTTGGGTGATTACTATTTTTATTTATTACTTCCCAGATTGCATTTGCCATATTAGTAGAAGAATCAATTATATTTAACGGGAAAATTATCTTGTATATTAGAAAAGCAATTATACTTTTGTTTTTAAAATATTTTGCATTCGAAGTTAATTTAATTTTAATTTCAACGGTTAGTTTCTTAAAATTGATTTTTTAATCTATGGTTTTGCTTAACTACTCAACGGAAATTGAAGGAAATGGAAGTTTGGGAAATTAAGACTTTATGAGGAGAAGTATTGGTAGAATGATAAGGAATTAGCAGCTGTAATTTGTGGGGATTTATTGTAATGTAACATTATGCAAACCAACTTTGAAGTAATTGCATTTACATGGGAGCATGTGTAGTAATCTGAAAATTGCAAGAGATATTTGAATGGATTTAATTAGAGACGCTCGGGGTTATAGATATCTACGCAAAAATGTTAAATACTAGGGGTAAAAGAGGAGAGCTTTTGGGCAGTACTTGTTCGAGAGTAAAAAAGAGAAATATCTGTTGATTTTAACTCTCAGGTATTTATTTGAATGGGCCTTGATCCCAGATAGAGTCAAAATCTTTCTACAACATCTAGAAATAAAGCTACAGGAGCTCTATCTTCAAGGTTAATAGTCAGTTGATTTGAAGTTAGGATAGTCGGCAGAAGAGGGTTTGATCATTGGGAAAGAAACCAAATGTTTATTTGTGGATGCGGTTAGAAATTAGGGAAAGAATTTTGTTTTGAACGATAGCTGGATAGTAAAGTTCAGAAGTGGTAATGTTTGGAGGTACAAATTATAATTCTTAATTACCACACTTTTGGGAAGTATTGTTTTTATAAAGAAATTATTATTATTTAGTATGGTGTGTGGAATGGAAAGGATTTTAGAATGTGTCTATCTCATTTGTTTCAAAATATTTAGCTACCAGTCATTAAAAAATTGAAAATTAATTCAGATTAAAGTTTGGGTTTTGTGTCATAAAATAGAACATATTGAACTAATTGTCAAATTTTTGTGCGATTAAGTCAGGGTCTGTGATAAGCCTCGTTAATTAACAAATCGAAGATTTTGTGTAATTTTTGCCTTTTATATTTACCAAGGTATATACAAGTATAGTTGCAACCACTATTTTATTAAGCTACGTAATTTAAACTTTCATGCAATAGGTCCATCCCACCTTTAATAAGGACTTAATTTAATTAAATTTTAGGCATCCTTTTAGACTGAAAATTGTTATTCATCATTATCTCGGTAGATTATAACTGTAAACGCAACATTTGGAATAAAAAAGTAGCATACGCTGTCGATTACATTGTTAAATACATAAGTGTATAATAATGCACTCGACAAGCCCTTTACCACAAACGAATGCCAATATATTTCTTTAAATATTTTACATTTTGCAATGCGTTTTCCCTGCAAAATTCTAGTGGAATCAATTTGGGATGTAAGGAAATTAGTTTTGGCCCTCTAAAAATACACCACGTGTTCATGAACTTGAATTGTAACATATCGTAAAATTCAGGGGCGTTTATTCTAAATCCGGACACGCACAACGTATCGGACGTCATTGCACATTCCAGATAAGTGCGTACTATTTTTGCCGGCTTTTGGTTTAATCAACGTTTCTGTCGATATGGGTTATGCAATTTTAATTAAAGCTGCGATAATAAATTGATGTAATAACGTTATTTTTAGCACGCACCTGATACTCATGGATTTATCGTGTTATAACTGTCTGAATTAATTAAATTGTTCTTTCATACACATAATTTACATGTTTATATTAAAAAAATATATTATTTCTTGTGTTTTAAGGAGGTGGCCAATACTTATTCTTCTTAGATATTATCTGATATTATTGTTTTAATGTAGATACCAATATTAAATTATTTTAATTGATTGCATAATTATAAAAATAGTTCATACCGCAATCGAGGCTTCAGACTGAAAACAGCCTATAATTTGTTGTGTTTTTAAAGGAAGGAACCGCCTATAAAATTTCGTTAGTTAATTTTAATTTTAGATCATCTTGATTAATCGTGATGGTACTTAACCTATGTTAATATTCGATGTGCCAAGATACGTTTTCTTAAAGTGCTAGTAATGTAATAACACATTTTCTACTTTCTGTTGATTTACTGGTAAAATATTAATGCTTATAAATGTAATTAGTCTTAATAATTTTAACAAAAATATGTTTTACTTAAAATTATTTAATTAATAGCTGTAATTGCCAATAACAATAAATTATGTAATTATTAGACTCTTCAAGAGCTAAAAAGTCTAAAATTTATTCGTAGATCCATTCATTACAATTCTTCGATTAAGAACCTGTACATTGTACCTTATTTTTTATTCCTTAATTTTTTAATAAAAACTTAAGTTAATTATCAATTTTTATACGATAACTAAAACATTAGTGTATTTACTATTTCTTTCTCTTGATTAAATTCTCTATATTGTTTCCATCTTTTAGTCGCTTGTGTTGTTAATCCGTCGTAAATTTTCCACTAATTGCAGTCCCGACATATGCATATGGTTAATTATGGAAATAAATTCGAATGAATGACAATTGCATTCATTAATTCGCTCTCTCAATGGTGGCATTATTCATTACCGAAACGAAAAATTGCTGCTCGGTATACGAAGGCTATCTTAACTAGTGACATAAAAAAAACTTTAAGTAATTGACCGTTCAGAGATTTCATAAATAATTCCAAGGGCAACTCTTATATATTTCAATGAAAACCATTAATTTTTTATATATAATTTTAAGGCATGAAAGTTATAGAACCTTGCGATAATCTTGTTGCAAAATTATTAAAAAAAAATATTATGCTATTTAGAATTTCCAGAATACTTACACAGAATTTATTTATGAATTACCACGTAGTAACGGTCGCAACCATTCTCTTTATTATTTCCACAATATTTTATAGTGTTTATATCGATATGGGTTTTGTTAAAAGTATATCAATATAAATACAATGTTGTATCCTTTCTTCACACTTTATTTGCTATTTGGATATTGATGAAAGAATGGTCGCGACCGTTACTACGTGATAATACATACTTACACTGAATTGAAAACTAATTATTTACTTTAGTGTAACGTGATATTAAAGCCTCTAATAATTATCAGATTTATAACATCAATAATGTCGAATCTCATTGCTTGATTTAATCATTTTCCAGCATTTTTTTTACAGATATCTAGAAAAAAATTGAGCGTTCTAGAATTTTTCTGTTCTGAATTTCTATAATTAATTTAGTGGGTTTTAAAATATTACAAATATTTAGCCTCATTTCTTGCCTTATCTAATGAAAATTTGCCATCAATTCTTTCTTTCAGAACTTTATAGATATTTGAGCATCTTAGAATTTTTCTCTTCTAAATTTCTAGATTTTTAATACGTTCTAAAATTTTACAGTAAATACATATCTAATTAAAAAATTTCAGCAATTATTTCCTATAAAATTCTATAGATATGTAGAAAAATTATCATTCTGGAATTTTTCTCTTCTAAATTTCTAGATTTTATGTTTTGATTTATAAAATTTTCCCCTTATTTCTTTAACTAATCAAATCCTAAAAAATCAATTTAAACGTCCTATTTCTTTTATTTTTTGTTATTTTTAGATTTTAGTATTTAAAACAATCGATTATATTTTGCGTTACCAAATCTAAATTTTTCAGAAATTTTATTATAGATTTCTAAAATAATAAAAAATGTTTATTTGGACAAACGGAGAATCCAATTATATTATATTATTTTTCAACCTACTTTGTAATCAACATGTATCACAAAGTAACGGCTTAAACAATCAAATCTTGTTTTATTTTTATCAAGGATTCTAAAATTTGACAAAATGTTTACTTCTAAATTTTTATTTTTTATATAAGGCTTCCAGAATTTTTTCATAATGTTTCCGTATATAATTATAATTTACGAGCCATGTTTCTTGTAGATTTCTCAAAAACGTGCTTACTATATTTTTTCATAATTTTTTTCAAGTTCAAGAAATTTCTAAAAATTTTCCCTTATTTCTTGCACTATTTAATCGAAATTTTCCCACATTTTATTGTTGTGCAGTGCAATAGAGCGTTCTAAAATGTTTTATCAAATTAATTTTTTTAGCAATTGTTCTTATAGACTTTTGAAAAAAAAGAAAAGGTTTTAGTTTTTTTCCATTTTTTTTTTCTTCAAAATTTAACCTCTAAATTTCAAAATTTGTATTTTCAAGGTTTATATAATTTTCTAAAAGTTTTCTGTTATATATCTATATATGTGTTTTACTTATAAACCTCTGAAAAAGAAATTAAGCGTTTTAGTTTTTTCTCCAAAATTTCAATTCTAAATTTCAATATGTTGCTTTATCTAAACAAAAATTTTTACTAATCTATTCTATACAATATTAAAAAAATCGAGGGTTCTAAAATGTTTCATAAATTTCTCCTCTAAGTTTTAGTGTTTTTTTTTATTTTTAAAGAATCTAGAATTTTCTAAAAACAATCTCTTATGTCTTGCTTTATTTAATCGAAATTTTCCAACAATTTTCTTATAAATATCTAAAAAATGAGCATACTAGATTTTTCTTCTTGTAAATACTAAAAAATCAAGAGTTCTAAAATTTATCAGAAATGTCCCCTTTAAATTTAAGATTTTATTTTTCGAAGAATCTGGAATTTTCTAAAGAATTTCCCTTATGTCTTGTTCGATTTAATCGAAATTGTCCAACAATGTTTCTTATAGATATCTAATAAGTTAACATTCTAGATTTTTTTCTATTATAAATTTCCATCTATTTCAAAAAAAAAAGTTGCAAAAAACTTTTTATTAGATAAAGCAAGACATTTATTTAATTGCACTTTTTTTGCGTATTTTTAAATACATTTTTGAAAATTAAGCCGTTTAGAATTTTTCAGAAAATGTTCTTGTAAATTTCTAAAGTTATCGAAAAAGAGGAGATAAACATTTTTTTGTTTCTTGCCTAATCTTATCAAAAATTTACAGCAGATTTCTAAAAAAAAAATCGAAGAGTCTAGAATCTTTTAGAAAACTTTATCTTTTAAATTTTTAGACTTTTTTGTTCTAAAAATGATTTCCGAATTTCTTGCGATATTGATTCGAAATTTTCTATCAATTTTTCCTATAGATTTCTTTAAAGAAATCGATGATTCTAAAATATTTCAATTAGTTTTCACGCGTTCTCTTTTGCGTTTTTTTAATTTAAAAAATCAAGTGTTTGTTTTCTTTTTCTTCTAAAGTTATTATTATTTTAAGTTTCTGGAATAGAAAGAGAAAAATATTTCTTAGATATTTCTAGAATTTTTTTACAAATTGCTCTTAAAATTTTTACATCTTTTTTTTTGTAAAAATGACACATCATTTCTTGCGATATTGATTCGAAATATTCCATCAATTTTTCTTATAGATTTCTTTAAAAAAATCGATGGTTCTAAAATTTTTCAGAGAAAAGTTTTCATGGGTTTAAAATTTTACCAAATTATCTTATTTCTTGCTTTATCTAAAGAACTTTTTTTCTATTTTTCTTTAAAAGAAATTTGCTAAAATTAGGTGTTCTAGATTTTTTTAAAACCTTTCGCCTTCTAAATTTTATATATATTTTTTGATGATTTTATCGTTTTAGAAGTTTCTAGAAATGTTTCCTTATTTCTTGCTTTATCTAATCAAAGTTGTCAGCAATATTTCTTAAAGATTTCAATAATCTAGGGTTTTGGAATTTTCAGAAACGTCGCTTCTAAATGTTTTGATTTATTTTGGAGGAATATAGAATTTTCCAAAAATTTTCTAAACGATATCTAATTGAAATTTTCTAGTAATTTTACTTAGAATTTTTCATTATTATATTATAGAATACCAAAAAACTCAAGAGTTCTGTATTATTTTAGTTTTAAAAGTTTCTAAAAATGTTACCTTCGTTCTTGTTTCATCTAATTTAAGATTTTTCAGCAATGTCTCTTCTGAAATTTTTGATTTATTTTTCAGGATTATAGAGAGAGAGAATAATATCTTTATTCGAACACTTACAATTTTGAAAAATATATACAAATGATTAACAATAATGGTTAGTCTGTCCGTTTGGGCTATCGACCGTCGGTCTTTCTGCCCTGTCTTGACTCTAAGTTGTATGTAAAAAAATAAATTAAGTTGCTAGCTAGCTTAACCGTCTGGATGATTCGAACTAATGAATTGATGTAGTGTGAGTGATGGGTGTTTATGTTTAGGGGGAATATTGGGGTTTCGGGGAGTACAGAATTTATTGAGGAGGGTTACATTAAAGGGATTTTTGGCAAATTTTAAACTAAGGCTATTTATACGTTGGGATATTGGGATGACTTGGGTGGTTTCGTAAAGGAGAGCGTTAGAAGGATTGTGTAGGGGGTTGATGGGATGTCTTAGTTTGGTAAGGGTACGTAGGGCTGACCTTTCAGGATTATAGAATTTTCCAAAAATATAGAATTTTCCAAAAATTTTCCTTATTT
This sequence comes from Ontholestes murinus, assembly GCA_963969525.1. NCBI lineage: Eukaryota > Metazoa > Arthropoda > Insecta > Coleoptera > Staphylinidae > Ontholestes > Ontholestes murinus. The sequence goes on from OZ018396.1 coordinate 59,625,773, forward strand.
CTTGTTTTATTTTGTCTAAACGTTATCTAATTTAAATTTTCTAGGAATTTCCATTATTATATATATATATGGAATACCAGAAAACTCAACGAGTTCTGTATTATTTTAGGATTTTTGTTTTTCGAGGGCAAGAATTTGATTAGATGAAACAACATATTTATCTAATATATCTTATCATTTTTGTTTGTTGTTCTTTAGATTTCTAGAAAAAAGAATCGAAGGGTAGAATTTATTACAAATAGCTCACTTATTTTTTTAATACAATTCTAAATTTTTTCAGTAAAGTTTTCATGGCAATATTTCTTAACAATTAAAAAAAAAATAAAAGTTTTTAGATTTTTCAGAAATGTATTACTATTATTTTTTTTTTTCTCTAAAAATATTGCCTTCAAAACATTCCATCAATGTTTCTCATAGATTTCTTTAAAAAGATCGATGGTTCTAAAGTTTTTTAGAAACATTTTTCATGGTTTCTAAAATTTTCAAAATCCTCTAATTTCGGACGTTATCCAATCGACTTTTTTGGCATTTAATTTTATAAATTAAATTAAAAATTACATTTTTTCAGGAACTTAATATATTGTTTTTGATTCGATGGTTTTAAAAGTTTCTAAAAATGTTTCCTTATTTCTTGTTTCATCTAATTTTAGAGAGAGAGAAAACATCTTTATTATTAGAATTAAATATTTTTACAATTTTGTGTGAAGACTTGATATTTCTTCTTATCGGCCCGCGGTCTTTCAGCCTGGATTTAACTGTCAAAAACGTCATGATAATTAACTGTCTTCTATCTAATTTTAGATTTTTCGGCAATGTCTCTTCTAAATTTGTTGATTTATTTTTCAGGATTATAGAATTTTCCAAAAATTGTCTTTATTCCTAGCTTTATCTAAACGAATTGTATATTATAGAATACTAAAAAAATCAATCAAAGGTTATCCATATTGCTAGAATTTCGTTTTTTGAGAGGAAAAGTTTTTTCAAATAATGCAAAAAAGTTCGATTAGGCAGTAAAGCAAGATATTTACCTATTTTTTTTTATTTAAAAAAAAATCTTCTAAATAAATTTTTTTAATGGCTTTTTACTTGTTTCCTTGTTTCTTGCTTGATATAATTAAAAATTTCCAGTATTTTTTCTTATAGATTTCTAGAAAAAAAAATCGAGAATTCTAAAACGTTGCTTTTTTAATTTTTGTAAAAATTTTACTTTATTTTTTGCAAAATCGATTCTATTTTTTTCAGCAATTTGTCTCATAGATTTTAAAAAATATAATTCTAAAGTATTGCATTAATTTTTTCATATTGTTCCAAAATTTGACAAAATTTCCCTCGTTTTTTGATTTAGACAGAGAGAGGTAGAGTTTAATTTTATTTTTTTTTTGTGGTTCTAAAAGAAAGGAAGAAAATAGTTTCGTTGTTTCTTGCTTGATCTAATTAAACATTTCTAGTAATTTTTTTATTGATTCTAAGAAAATCGAGAATTCTAAAAAAAAATTGAAAATGTTCTTTTAAACTCTTAGAATTTTTTCTAAAAATGTTACCTTATATTTTGCACTAACGATTCGATTTTTTTCCAGCAATTTATCTTATAGATTGTTAAAAATATGATTCTAACATTTTAATTTTTTCATGGGCTCCAAAATTATACAATTTTTTCCTTATTTCTTGATTTATCTAATTTTGCATTTAAAAAAATTAAAATTAAACAAATGTTTTAGATTTTGCAAACAATTTTATTCTGAATTTCATATTTTTTTAATGGTTCTATGGTTTTTAAAGTTAGTTATTTCTTGTTTTATCGATACACATTTTTCTAGCAATATTTCTTATAAACTTCTATAAAAAGAAACTAAGGAATTTGTTTAAGAAATTTTCTATTAAAATTTTTAATTTTTTTTTCTCTTATTTCTTGCGCTATCTATTTTAAAAAATCAGCAAATTTTTGTATAGATTTTCTTAAAATATCGAGCGTTCTAAAATTTTCAAGAAATTATTCTTCTAAATTCTAAGTCCATTTTCTTAAAATTATCTTTAGTATTGCAATTTTCAGATAGCTTTTTTTATATATAAAATTCTACTACTACTATAGAAAATAATATAATTCATAATATTTTTTTAATATATAAATGAATTATATCCATTCACAGTTTTTATTCTTAATAATATTGACTGATAAGACTGCGGAAATTATGGTTTTGTATCAGATTACTTATCGTGGGAATTGATAAAAATATATCTCAGACAACCTTGAGATTCTTTTATATTGAAAATTATTATAGGACGATTCTAAAATAGTTCAATAAATCCGAAAATTTGAAAAAGAATTAAAAAAGAAAACGTTAATTTTTTTTTTTTTTTGGTTTGATTAGAATTATATAATAAAATTGTTGGATAATATCGATTTAAAAAAAGAACGGATTTATATACTAAACATTGTTTGGAAAAGACGTAATGTATTATATCTAGATTTTGAGAAAAAAAAAAATACTATAAAGGCGGTTAAATTCTTTTCTTCATTTCACACTTCAAGAAAAGGATTTAACCGCGTTTTTATTATTATAATCATCACTCAAGAACACATACATAAAAAATACGTTATTATTCATTAATGATTAATTTTCTCTTCGAAATTTCTAAAAAAAAATTGTGGATTCTTAAAGTTTAACAAAAATATTTTCTTATTTCTTGTCCTAATAAGGGAATATCTTTGTAAACTTTTTAGAACCCATTATTTTTTTTAGAAATTTAGATCATTGATGAATAACAACGTTTATATTTTTTCTCAAAATATAGACGTAATAAATTAAGTCTTTTCCAAAGACCTAGACTACATTGTTTAGTAGGTAAATCCGTTTTTTTTTTCTTTTTTTAATGAAGGAAGTCTAAAAATACGAAACAAGCGTGTACTGGCTATTATATTCGACGCTAGACGCCTGTAAAAATATCAATGAATGGTGAAAGAGCGCTAATTTAGCTAACGCACCTTGGCACAGGCCCCAAACGTATATAGACAGTAGTTCTACTCGAATGAACCTCCACTTGGCAATAGACGTCACATTTCGTAACAACTGCACGTAAATTAAATGGCATTTGTAGAATTACTTCAATCCGCCATTAAATTAACAACTGACTGGAACATTCTCATTTTGCAGGAAACGAACAAACCATGAAGTGCGGAAATTCTAACGAGGTCATTCACAAAGACGTCGTCATCATCGGTAAGTTATTACACTGTTAATAAACTTTTAATAGTTTTTCAAATTATACATTAAGATGATTCTTTAATTGATAGAATTGTATTTACACTAACTATTACAGCATTATCACCAGCATATTGAAATAAATAACACCTAATAATACCTAGAGTTCATAGGTCATATAGGTCATATAACACAGTGATTCGTAAAGGCTTTTCATTAATCAATCCTAAATTTTTCTTCACCCCAAACATTTTTACATATATTTTTATAAACGAACAAACCAAACAAACAAATCAGATTTTTACCGAGAAATATTCCGATATGTTGATGTAAAAGCTATTTTCTAAAATGTTATTTGTGTTGCTATAAACCTTTGAGATTAGGCTAAAGAAATATTGATTATTAAAATCAATCTTTCAAAACACAAATAAATAAAAATATGTCTCAAATTAATGATTATTTTTGCAAATACCAGGGTATGTGAGCAATTTAACAACTTCGTCCTTATTCAACTAAGTTTAGCTTTAAGAAAATGATAATAATTGCTAAACATTAATATTTTGCTTTTTAGGAAATGGACCAAGCGGTATTACTCTATCCTACATGCTATCTGGCAACATTCCCTACGTCGTTTCAAATTCCCATCCGGACGAGTTTCTGTCCGCACGTTTGGCCACGGTGTTGGACAAGAGCCTGATCCACGAGGATCTGGACTATTTATCGGGGGGTTTAGAGGGCAGGACCACGAATCCCGTCTCGTTGCTGATCGACAATTTGATGCATCCCTGTGCAGACATCGGACTGGAGCTGGAGCCCCTCGTCGAGTGGAGGAACGACGGATACGAGGTTAGTACGTAGTATGCATATGCATTGTGTCTGGTATCGATCGACCTTATTTCGTTTAATTATTCGCGCTAATCCACTTTAATCACCGACAACTGAAATGCTCCATTATTATTCTAATTGTATTTTACGCAACGCCAAGTTTGTTTAATAATCAGACAAAACGCGGTTCAGGATGTGGTCATATTTAATTAGTTAACTAAACTAAAATATGATAATTACATAATAACTTTAACACAATTATAATGCATACAAATTAATTATTAATTGCTATCTGTATACAAAATCTGGAAAAGATTTCATTTAAATAGTCACAGTTGAGATTTTTGGAAGAGATCATTAAATTTTGTTCGTAGATTCCAATTAATTATACATTTACACAGATTTTACTATTTATTAGATTTTCCATTTCAATACAATACAATACAACTTTTACAACACTTTATTACTGTCTCAAACACCTTCACTTAGATAATATTTGTAACAAATGTAGACATGAAAATCATAAATAAACAACAGTCAATATAAAACTACAAAGTGTAGCTAGATATTTATATGTATAAATATAAGTTATAAAAGTTCCATTTAAAAATAGTAAAGAAAGAAATTCATCGAATAACCTCAATAGAAGATGTAAAAGTTTGTGAATTGCACAGTTTGGAGAACAAGGCTTTTTTCTGTGCAGTATTACCATACCTTGATTTAATAGACAAAATAATAAATGTTGCTAACGAAAGGCTTGAAGAAACAAATAATTAAACAAATCCTTGATTAGATTTGGCGATGTTCGCATAAAATATATTGGTTTAAATGAACATTTTTAGGTCATTTTAAAAATAAATTTTTACTTTTCTAATTTCTCTATTTCAGATAAGTCATGTTGTACTGGGGAAAGGACCACCTGGTGGTTCATGGAATTCAATGGATCCCCAAATACTAACCTTATCGCTAGGTTCGTGGATGGGGTTGCCCGGTCTGCCCTACAAAACAAGAAATGGCTCAGAGACACGCGCATCAGCCAAAAACGTCGCCGAGTATTACAAAACATACGTCGAACAAATGAATTTAACAAAAAACTTCAAAAACCACACGCTGGTGACCAGTATCAAACCGTACGTAGATTCAAAAAGCAAATGGGTGGAAAAGGTGAATAGCGACATAACGAAAAAGGCTAAACTTTGCTCAAGGCTGGAAGCGAAGGAACCTCCCAAAAGTCGGAATAGCACGTGCACATTCTCGTACGCTATCAACTACCTGCTCTCTCGTAATCAAAGGAAACACAACCGATCTGAAAACGCTAAACAACTAGATTTTAAAACGTCGAAAACCCCGGACAAAAATGACGAGGCCGAGGAATGTTTTATAAATATATTACATAGATGTAGTGATAGTGATAAGTCTATTAATTTTACATGTGATTTCGATTATAATTGTGATACTTGCTACTGTAACAAATGCAAAGAGAATTTATTTAAACCAAGAGTGCCTAACAAGAGTAATGTCTGTGATTCAAGTAGATGTAAATGGGTGGTGGAGGCAATTGACTTAAAAACGAAACAATGCTTTACTTATACATGTAACTACTTAGTTGTGGCCAACGGCTCCAGTGATCTACCCAACAGGTTGAACATTTCAAACTACAAGACTGACCCCTATTGGCTATTGTACGACTTGAGGAGTTTGGAGATTGAACTCGACTTGCAAATCCAGAACGAGGCCGCCATTGATCCTGTTCTGGTGGTCGGAGCCGGTCTGAGTGCCGCCGATGCTATTATAGCGACCAGAGCTAGGGGTACGCCTGTCCTGCACATGTTTAGGAATAAATCGAGTAATTTGGGCAAACAACTACCTGAAAATATGTACCCTGAATATCATAAGGTAAGAACATAATTTATAATAGTCTATTAACTTAATATTAGTTTTTGAATAATTATTTTGTGTTTTTTTTATATTTTACAATTTTAATTAAAACCCTCGCTTATGTTTTACTATACATGATAACTTTAATTGCTAATAGTTGATGATTTCGCTGCTAACAACAATCAAACCCTTTATGTAACGAAAAATAAAACAAAATTCAAATTTAAGTTTAAATATAAATGACTTTTTATAGATAATCTAATCTAATTTAGATTTAAAGTATGCCCACCCATCGTGCATCAAAATTTTACTAATTTACTCACTCAAAAATGTTACCTTTTGAATTTCTTTTTATTTAAAAGGTTTTGTAATTAATTTCATTGGATACAGCGAGACAATAAGGAATTATAGTTTATATGTATATGTAGGGTGGGTGGGTGGCCTCTATTCCACCCTCAAATCAGTGAATCATCGTCAAAAATTATTTGAAAAATTTGTATGAATAAATCTTTAAAAATTGCAATTGTTTTGTGTTAATTAATATTTTACAATTTTAATTAAAACCCTCGCTTATGTTTTACTGATTGGAGGGTGGAATGGAGGCCACCCACCCACCCTACATATACATGATAACTTTAAATACTAATTGTTGACGATTTCGCTGCTAACAACAATCAAACCCTTTATGTAACGAAAAATAAAACAAAATTAAAATTTAAGTTTAAATATAAATGACTTTTTATAGATAATCTAATCTAATTTAGATTTAAAGTATGCCCACCCATCGTGCATCAAAATTTTACTAATTTACTCACTCAAAAATGTTACCTTTTGAATTTCTTTTTATTTAAAAGGTTTTGTAATTAATTTCATTGGATACAGCGAGACAATAAGGAATTATAGTTTATATGTCTATGTAGGGTGGGTGGGTGTCCTCTATCCCACCCTCCAATCAGTAAAACATCATCAAAAATTATTTGTAAAATTGGTATGAATTTGGTATGAATCAATTTCTAAAAATTGCAATTATTTTCTGTTTATTTATATTTTACAATTTTAATTAAAACCCTCGCTTATGTTTTACTGATTGGAGGGTGGGATAGAGGCCACCCACCCACCCTACATATACATGATAACTATAATTACTAATAGTTGATGATTTCGCTGCTAACAACAATCAAACCCTTTATGCAACGAAAAATAACACAAAATTAAAATTTAAGTTTAAATATAAATGACTTTTTATAGATAATCTAATATAATTTAGATTTAAAGTCTGCCCACCCATCGTCCATCAAAATTTTACTAATTTACTCAATAAAACACTAAAAATGTTACCTTTTGAATTTCTTTTTATTTAAAAGGTTTTGTAATTAATTTCATTGGATACAGCGAGAAAATAAGGAATTATAGTTTATATGTATATGTAGGGTGGGTGGGTGGCCTCTATCCCACCCTCCAATCCGTAAAACATCATCAAAAATTATTTGTAAAATCGGTATGAATAAATTTCTAAAAATTGCAATTATTTTCTGTTTATTTATATTTTACAATTTTAATTAAAACCCTCGCCTATGTTTTACTGATTGGAGGGTGGGATAGAGGCCACCCACCCACCCTACATATACATGATAACTTTAATTGTTAATCATTGATGATTTTGCTGCTAAAAACAATAAAACCCTTTATGAAATAAAAAATAAAACAAAATCCAAATTTAAGTTTAAATATAAATGACCTTCTTTAGCTAATCGTATCTAATTTAGATTTAATGTCTGCCCACCCACCATGCATATAAATTTGATTAATTTACTCACTCAAAAATTTAGCTTTAGAATTTCTTTTTTATTCAAAACGTTATGTGATTAATTTTACTCCAATCCACGAAACGATCAGTAATTGAAATTTATATGTATATGTAGGGTGGGTGGGTGGCCTCTATCCTACCCTCCATCAGTAAAACATCAACAAAAATTATTTGTAAAATCGGTATGAATAAATTTCTAAAAATTGCAACTATTTTCTGTTTATTTATATTTTACAATTTTAATTAAAACCCTCGCTTATGTTTTACTGATTGGAGGGTGGGATAGAGAACACCCACCCACCCTACATATGCATGATAACTTTAATTGCTAATCGTTGATGATTTTGCTGTTAAAAACAATCAAATCCTTTATGTAATGAAAAATAAAACAAAATCAAAATTTAAGTATAAATATAAATGATCTTCTATAGCTAATCTTATCTAATTTATATTTAAAGTCTGCCCACCCATCACGAATCAAATTTTTACTAATTTACTTACTCAAAAATAATACCCTTTTGAATTTCTTTTTTATTCAAAAAGTTTTGTAATTCATTTTACTCCAAACCGCGAGACGGTCAGTAATTGAAATTTTATATGTATATGTAGGGTAAAACATCATCAAAAATTATTTGAGAAATTTGTATGAATAAATCTATTAAATTTTGCAATAATATTACCCTTACTTATGTTTTACGGTTTGGAGGGTGGGATAGAGGACACCCACCCATCCTACATATACATAATAACTTTAATTGTTTAATACTTGATGTTTACAACTAGTCCATTAAGTTTAAATTAGCTCAAATCAAAGAGATGGTGAGATTTGATTGATATTTAAGTTATATTTTTATTTTAGGTACATCAAATGATGAAAGACGAATCGAAATACCCCCTCTACACGCCTCTAGCCGAATATTCACTAAAGTCTTTGGACCACGAATACCGAACAGTGACTTTAATATCGGGCGATGGCACCGAACAAACCCTGAAAGTTTCCTTCGTGGTGGTCCTCATCGGTTCCAAACCGGACATGAGTTTCCTGCCGGCGAACTATAATCTGGCCGTGAAGAAGAACCAGCCCCTAGATTGTAAAACGAACACTGTGAGCATAAACAAAATAACGCATTCTGTAAACGGGTACGACGGTTTGTACGCACTGGGACCTCTGGCCGGTGATAATTTTGTAAGATTCCTACCGGGCGGCGCACTGGCCGTACTGTGTGATTTGTACAAGAAGTACGAACTGTAGCTACAAAACCAACACTCATGACAATATTAGTGTGTGTAATATATAGTACAAGTTATTATCAAAAATGAGACACGTTTTTGCATACACATTTACTTAACGGTGTTGAAATTTGATGTTATATTGTGTATAAAAATATTTGCAGGGTAAATATTATATTATTACGGAAGGTATCTGCTTAAATTGTATTTACTAGTCATTTAAATACAGTGTGTATAAATTGTTATCTAATCAAAGTCACATTTGCTTTAAAGAAAAAACAAACAGTAAGAAATAATTACTTTTGGTAATACATAAATATACGAATAAATTAAATAATTAGAAAAAAATTTTGGCTACGGATTTAATATTATTACAAAATTTAAAACAATTGAAGACCAAATGTGGCTTTAGTAACAATTTAGAAAACACGCCGTTCTTTACAAATCATTCTACTTAATTAAATTTCGTTTTATTAAACCACCACACATTTACTTTCATTAATAGCGAATGATGCTGTTTAGCTTTATTTTTTTATTGTTATTTATAGCTCTTACGTATAGCATATTGGTACTACTATTGTAGGGTCTGCGAATATTGAAAAAAACAAATATTAGAGTAATCTATACTTTTAAGGATTTTCGATGTTCTTGTTTTTATAAATTAAAGTCGTAAAAGTTAACAAAATTTTAAATTTAGAATCGCATCGTGTAATTTCTACAAATGTAACAATTACAATTTATTTGTATAACAATTTATATATCAATCTCTTCCGTTATTTTGTTATAAAGTGCAAACACATACATCATTAATTCCGAACATAAAATCATATTGTGTTATATATATTAGAGGCTTTTACTTCGTTATACATTTTTGTAAATCGAATAAAACACAATAATTTTGTTTGTATAACTTCAAAATCATATTGCTATGCTTACAATTGTATACTTTACTTCCGAACATAAAAATTCAGTATCATAATAAAAACTTATATTAATTTTTTTAAATTCTTGATTACGATCAGAAAATTTGCTCGGCTTATTATAACATTTAATTTTTTTGTGACTATTCATACACAGTACTTAATTAGTTTACTGTATTGTAACTTTCCTTCATAATGTTGATTTAATTTAGTATGTGATAAACCTACTTAATACTAAATTGGTTCGTCAAACTACTTAATATGTACTACCTTACATGCAAATTAAGGTAGTAATAGTTCGCCAAAATACTTAATACTACCGTACATGCAAATCAGTTTTTTAATTGTATATTTATTTAAGTTCACCTAATTTTTTAAGCTATGTGCACGACTTTCTAACAAAACAACGAGAAGAACATTAAAGAAAATATTTCCTCATCGTAATTTTACACACACGATTGGTATTAACAATAAAATTGGTAAATCTCGAACACGATTTATTTGAATAAGTATAATTAAGTATTTAAATCTATATATTCCACCTTAACAAAGTATTATGTGCAAATTTCAATATAACGTAATTAATATGTGATGTTAATATGAGTATGTTTTTTTATTTTATTTGTCATAATACTGCATATACGTAGCGATACGGTATACATCTGCAGGCATTTGTATGAACCTGTTGCAATTATTTAAAATGATTTATTGTTAATTAATGTACGCAATACGTTTGTGATTTTGCAGTGTAATAATATATATTTTATATCATTTTTTTTTTTGTAGTAATTGTTTTTAAGAGCTTTTTTTAATACTGATGATCTGTTTTATTTAACTTGATATCATCATCGTTGTTACTGTAATTTTAATAAAAATATTATTTTCTGTAAATGTTGTTTCTTATTTTATCCATATAATATATAAGCAAAAGTTAAGAGGATTTAAATAAAGAAATTCAAATGTTAATATCTTTAAAATTGGTTTTATCTATTATTAGCTCGAAAAACTTCTCCGATTAGAAAATATTTGTATTTGTAATTAGTTATTTATCCAATATGCTTATACAATTATTACTAAATAAAACATAACATAACAGTATTCACAAGAATATTGAACGCACATGGAAAGGCTTGAGTTTACACGTAGATGATCTTCCACTCTTGCCCAATTTAAGTCCGTTGAGGATATTACCACTCTAAGGTAGGTAAATCTTTGGAGTGATTGGTTAACGAAGTTAATAAACTCATATATAAAGATATTGCTTGATAAGGTTTCTATTAACACTGCGGAGACAAAAAAAGCTCACCTTGTATAAACCAATCAACTCAACATTTTTTCTCTCTCTGTGAAACAAACCAAGTGTTTTTAATTTCTAATCAAGATTTTTCAAATATGTTTCACCATGGGTCAAGTGAGCAATTAATTAAATATATAAAAATCAAGTAGTTTTAATAAAATTAAATCAATAACAAACTTCAAGCAAAAATCGAACATGCCAAACCGCTCTCTAGTATGTATTTCTTGTAACCCATCCCCACACTGCTACATTTATAAGTTTCAGTTCAAAAAGTTTGGCCACCATTGCGAGATTCAGAAAAAGACCAAAGCTGACAAACACAGAAGGTATTTTTTTAACGTGCGAAGCAAAATCAGGGAACTATTCCTCATCAATGAGACCAACAGGTGTGGATATAATTTTCTGCGAAGTCAAAAGAAAATGGAGTACGAGTACAGGAAGCAGTTACAGCACACGTTTACCATACATCCATTTAGTGACTTTCGGTATGTATTATAACATAATCGACAACCATTTATACAGAGTTTGTACTCCTCGGTAATAATTTTAATTGATGAGAGGCGTATACACATAATATAAAACCTAGTAATAATAATAATTTTCTCACTTATCTCTTAGTGAAACATTATTAATTAATTCTTTATCTATGATAACAAATTGTTACGATTCTAAATTTCAAAATCTATAAAACAGTAAATAAAACCATATAAATAATTTCGTCAGCAAGCTGAAAGGCAGAGTTCACTCTTGAAGAATGTTTTTCCACTGTAACCTGTCCTTTGCTGTGTCATAAACTCAGCTTCAGATACATATATCAAAGCGATAAATGCTATGTTTAATGCTTGAAGCCATCACTTTGTGATACATCTTGAATCAAGAACTTTAAATGATTGTACGTTTGATAATGGCCTTTTAAAGGTTGAAACTATAGTCACGTAATAAATCCTGTGTGTGATATCAACGAAGTGTATTTTCATTTAAAGTTCCTGCGATAAATGCTTATTTTTTCTAATAAAGGGGTAAATTTAAAAAATATAAAATTGGGATAAGTAAATAAACTTGTTGTGTTTCATATATATATGGAAACATTTAATTCCATCAAGAGAGTAGCACAGAATGTATTCACTATACCTAAGTTATTATTTAATGTTATTGTTGTAGTAAGTACTGGGAATTATTTATGAGCATAATCATACTCCTCCAAATATACGTGGTGAGTCTGCACTTAGCAATGTGCAACATGGATCTGAGGAGATCTGCGCTCCATTCGGAGTTGTTTAAAACTATTAGAATCTTAATTGACGCAATATCTGGCATAGACGTGCTTGTATCATTTTGCTCTGGTTATTGTAATGAGAAGAATTCGACGATTGTAGTGGAATGGAAACGAATTATTATGTAGGTTAGTTAATACCCTAAATCCTTATAAATCTCACTTCTTTTATTTTAAATTTCAGCCACTATTTGAAATCTAACTTTATTATAGACGCGCTGTGCTCAGTACCAATAGATGTTATTATAGAACTCTTCCAAGGTCTGCTAATGACCGAAGAGGTCATGCACCCGAAAATAGTGTTTTGTTTGCATTTCCTTTGCTTGTTCAAACTGTGCAGGTATGTTAGTGTTGTTAAATTCATTAATCAGACGTTTGAGGTAAGTCTACGTTTCTAAAATATATAGAATGTGTGTATAGATTTAATTAATCTGCAGGTGTATGGTGGATCATATTTATTCTACAGAATCTTCATAATATGGATTAGTTTCATCACGTATATACATGTGCTGTCCTGTGTTTGCATAGCATGGAAATCTTGGGAAATTCCATGGAGTGAGGAAATACATGACTCTATGGTGATTCTTAGAGGGTATAACTGATAATTATTTTTATTGCATATAGATTAAATTAATTAAACACTAGGTAGATTTATCAGACTAGTCAAAATGACTGGTTTTGAAATTTCAATTCATTTGCTGAATTAAATTACTATTAAAAATAATTATGCTGGAAGGAGTTAAAATTGTAACGGCTACGTTTATGTTTTCTATAGACAAGACATTCTGACTGGTTTCTATAGAAATAGATATATTAATATAGCTGGTAAATCTAGTGTTAAGACCAAAATTAATTGTAAACAGTTTAAATTATGGCCTATAATTAATTAATTATATTTTAATGTATTAACTGATTATAATGTTGAAAATTCGTATTCACTTTTAGATATGGGCCCGATGTGAGCAACTTGTTAATTATGTACATTCAATTCTTCTATTCCACCAATTTAATGATTTTGAGTGCTGGATACAGACTCGTTACATTTTCGAATCCTGCGTTGATCTTCGCCACCATTGTATGGGTCATTTCGAGAATTATCTACATACTCACCCTATGTAAGATTTATATGATTTTTTTTACTTAAGGTTTACGTTGTATTTAGTAGTTGTAGCGGTAATACAGAACGATAAACTCTTAGAAGCCCAGTTTTCAAATTTAAATTTAAAATAATGTCAATGAATTAATTACACTATCCAGATAAAGGTAAAAAAATGGTAATGTGGCCATCATAATACGTTTCCTACATTATCTATAAAGATTATGCTTTATAAGTTGTTCATATTTTTATATTTAATTCGTTGAAAATCTATTATTTATTTTATTTTCAATTACAATAAAACAACAGCTCTGGTAAAAATAACTCGTCTTCAAAAATACTGTTTTAATTAAATTTAAAATTTTTATGTACGGCGGGTGGGTGGCCACTATCCCACCCTCCAATCAATTTAACATAAACAATAGTTTGTCGTCAATGATTTTAACATAAATGTAATCATTAACGAAGTAAATTTTAATAAATGTTATGAATCATTCAATCAAACCCTTGCTAATGTTTAAATGATTGGAGGGTGTGATAGTGGCCACCCACCCACCCTACATATACAAAACTCTTTATACGCTAACTCTGCTGCCCGCATTTATTTTACAAAAATCGCAACTCTTTGTATTTCATTTTAATTTAAAAACTAAAAATAATGTTTTACGTATAAAAATTTATTTTCAATTATCAGATTAGTATTTTTCCACGAATGGATTCCTACAATCAAATTTATTTAAATTAGGTTAAAATCTAAAATTCGAACTTCATTTGTTTTTAAGTCAACTTTTTGAAGTGAATTTTAAAATTAGTCTCAAAATTGTTTTTGGTATAAATTCAAATAATTTAAGCTCTCTTTTTTTGAGTTTATTTAACCGAGCGTACTCTTGACCTACGACAATAAACTATGCGTTAACCTAGCGCCTATTTCCCGCTTAAATTCCAGCGTACTCTTGACCTACCTCAACAGTCTAGACATTAAGGCAGGTCAGGAGTACGAGCGGTCATTGCATTGTTTGTTGAGGTAGGTCAAGAGTACGATAGAATAAGTAATATTCATGATTATAAACATTTATAAACAGTAAACATCCACTTCACCAAAGTTCACCAAAAGTTCCAGTTTTTAACGATAAAACATTAAATTACACACAAACACGTAGACACACAAATACACAGACAAACAGACACACACAGACACATTTATTTTTCTTTAGAAATTAGTGGATTGGTCTCAGGGGACCTCAAAATGGACATTTCCGCAAAAGTAAAATTCAAAAAACAATAGAAAGTAAAACAACACAATAAATAACAGTTGTATTGTTCATCTGTAGATAAAGTGCACCTGTTGGTGTTTTACGATACATTTTTTATATATTTATTTAAAAAAGAAACAGGTATCAGTTTTTGATACTTTAGGCAGTAAAGCTATAAATATTCCGCAGTAACCGTTGATGTACTTCTTCTTCATCGGGTGCCTATTCGTTCCGAATATTGGCGACCATCCTGCATATGATTACTTTGTTCACGGTTGCTCTGAATACTTCGGTGGTAATTTTTGAGAACCATATGGGTAAGTTTATAAGCCATGCTATTCTTCTTCTTCCTGGTCCTATTTTACCACAGACTTTTCCTTGGAGAACAGATTTTAGAAGGCGGTATTTGGTCTCGTTTCTCAAAATGTATCCGAGGTGTTCTAGTTTTCTTCTCTTGGTGGTTTTTAGTAGAAGAAAACTAGAATACCTTGATGTATTTAGGCATAGAATAATGGGAAGTATAGAGAACATCTATAGATTTTTTGCAAATTCAAGAAGTAAGCTTTATACCATTATTATACTCATTTATTTCTCTAATCTATAAACACTTTCTCGTGTGCAATACGTTTCGATCGTGTACGTAAGTTGAAGATAATACACCTGACCGAGATTGGCGGTTGGATTTGGATTGTTGGCGGTTCTTCTCATAGACTATTATATTAGCACTTGTTTTTCTCTTCTTGGAGACTTTGATGCCTGCATTAGATGTAGAAAGCTCGGTTTAAAAGTCAGTTAACTTCATTGTTTCCCTACAAGATTTGTTTTTCATTGTTCTAACTGCTTAGCAAAATACCCAAATATATTTTGTAGTATGTTGAATAAATATATAAGCCTTAATAATACCCACAAAACAGGCCTGTTTAGGATGAATAGAAGAAATTACTAGAATTTGAAAAGAAATAAAATTTACTTATTATCTTCTCAGCGTATTTCCAAGAATAACCCGCCCTACATTTTTCTACTATTGATATCTAAATATTTTAGAACTCAGGATTTCCCATTCTCTTTCAACTTGCACTACTTTCTTAGTGTGCTTCTCGTGACATGCCAATAAAGACAATAAATGGCTTTTTGGTTCAGTTACGCAGCAAAGGAACATTGATATATAAATTACTAAATTTTATGATTTGCGTTTACTGATTGCAGTAATCAAATAAATGTTAAAATAATTAAAAAAATAACTCGTACCGTTCAGAAAAATAACAGAAATGTAAAGATACAAACAAAAATATGATTAACTAAAGAACAGGTAGGTAAATTCGTACTCTCTGGAAATTTTGAAATGCCAATATTGAAACTGATAGAAATGTAAGACACGATATTATTAGAAATTGTAAAAACATTGCACTAGATTATTGTTTGAGTGGATAGCCACCGAGAAATCATGGGAACTGTCAACAGCAAAAATTATAACAATAATAATGCAAGCATTAAGCGTTACAGGATCTATTTCTTGTACAAAAACTTTAGATAACTTGATGTAGTAGCCGTAAACCGGTTTTCTGTTTTTTTTTTGGTTACATCATTGTCAAGCATTATCAAACATCAAACACCAAATATCATTCACATACTCTTAAGGATCCAAATACTGCCCAATAATTAGCTTCCTCTTAATTGTTTACGGATACATTAGCCTTTTCACTATATCAAAGTAATAACCAGTGTTGTTGGATCAACTGCTAGTTACACAATTTCTTGCATGCATTAACTTCTGCCTCAATTTTTCCGTTTTAAATAATTTCTGTTTTTTTGGCCATGGAATGCATACTGAGTGGAGTTTTGATGTCTTGTGAACTATCTGGTTTTCGAGGCTCCTGATTGATTTAATTCTCCTCCTTAATTTCGGATTCGTCCTTTGGCTCACTCTTAATTTCACGTTTATGTTCAATCTCTTCGTGGAAATGGAATTGGATCCTTGTGGTTCAGGATATTAAACCACACATAGAAAACTGGAAAAGAGGTATGGGACAATTCTAATGTAGACAAGAACGAAAACATGAGAGTGATTCTGGTCCTAAATCAAGAGACAACTAGGGAATTAAACGATGAATTAAATTCTCACTTAACCCTTGGAGAAACATTTTTATATTAACACTTTTGTGTGTATATATAGAAAATATCCCTGGAGTTTTAATGAAGAAAATAAAGGCAACAGTTAGCAAATTGTGATTCAGAAAATTGTCATGAATTAATGCTTTTTCTATAGAGGCAATTTGCCTTATGACAAATGAAAGACCAGAAGTTGTCTACTCATAAAATTAATACTTTCCAAGCTACATTCATGATGAAACAAATGTTTACTGGGTTTATTTAGATTAATACACTTGTATTCCATGCAAAAACCAAAAAAATAAAATTATGTTAATCCCAAATTTTCTTTTATATGCAGTTACCAAAATATGTCATAAAAACGTTAGAAATATTTACAGAATGTATAATCTAGAGCCACAAAACTGCTAAATTTATCTAGTGCAAATAATAAGATTTTTGTGACATCTTCTAAAAATTCTTTTTGATTAATACAGTCCAAATATTTAATATTAAAAACAAATTAATGGATTCAGAAAACTCTAAATAAATAAACGAAACCTTACAATTTTTTAAATTAAAGGAATCTTTTTATGAAATGAATAAGATTCATAGGCTCATTTTGTTTTCCACAAGCCTTTATAATTAAAAAATAATCGATGTATACTTCTGAATATTTGCTGAAAGCCCAAAGTTAATGTAGATTTATAGCAAAAATCTCTTCCGTGGTATACCTATCAACTACCATATTCCTGCTGTATTTTCTCTCTAATCATTTGAAAGTGTTGGTTTATTTTCATAATTTAGGAGATACCAAATTATGAAAATAAATATCAATACCATCGCCATTTGAAATATTTTTTATCGTCTGTAATACCTGAACTATTATTAGTCTTCCATCTCATCTGTTTTAATCTAGAATATTTATTTTTCATCTTCCTTAACGCATAATTTACCATTGGTATCATCTGAAATATATAAACTACCAACTGTTTTAATCTATTCATATGAAATATTTCGTTATTATCCATCTTTTTCATTTATCATCTTCTCTACTATTTTTCTATATTCTGGTCAATCATCTATCACCTGTTTTTTATTTCTTGTGTTATTATTTGGAATATCTTCTATCTATTCTGTTTCATTATTTGCAATTGGTATCTACTAGCATCTATGAATTATTATATCCCTTCTATCATCATTCAGAATATATTTTAAATTCTGTATGTCTCTTAATTTATCATTGGTACCACTTGACGATCCTCGTTCTGTCTCTTCTGTAATCATCCAGATTAATTTTGTTCAATCTCCTGTTCCATCTCATAATTTATAATTCATGTCATCTGACATCTATCAACAATATCTTGTCTTCTATATCTTCTGTTATTATTTTGGGCAATAATCAAAAACGAAATGGCGACTGTTGGCGGTCAAAACTTGGAGGAGAAAAACTGTTTTTAACAATTTGAAAAATCCTAAAGAAACAATCTCATAAGAGATCAAGTCCAAATTTTCCAAAGTGATTTAAAAATAATGTCATTCTTTTAAGCTTTGACTATTTTCCAATAGTTGAAACCAATATGGCGACTGGTAAAAGTTAAAACTTGGTAGAGAAAGTATTTGATGGTGGAAGCGTTTACTTCGTGGTACATCTTGAATGATTTGTAAATTAGACACAATAACTTTGTTTTATTGTGTCTCATTTACAAATTGGTGGAGAAAATTGCTTTTGATAGTTTGAAAACATACGCAAAGGGTTTGTTTATATAAAAAATCACCAATCTTCTCATAAATTAGTCATAAAAATCTTGCATATGTTTTAGAGATTGAAGGGTAGGATTTAGGCCACCCATCCACCCCGAATTATCTACGTTATTTTTAACAGTGATACTTTTTTAGTTTCTTAAAACTACAGCAGTGATATTATAAATGTTGTTATACAATAAACAAGTATTGTAGTTTAAAGTTTATATGTATATGTAGGGCGGGTGGGTGGCCTCTACCTACCCTCCAATCTCTAAAACATACACGAGGGTTTTACTGATATTCACTGAATTGTTGAAAGAAGAAAAGTAAAAATATATAGTAGAGAAAGTCAAAGAGAAAATAAAGAAGCGATAAAGGGAAAAGTTATAGAAGGTTTTTAAAAAGGCAAAAAAGAAGGAAAGAAACAATGTAAAGCAGAAAAGGTGAAAAAGGAAGAGAAGGGACGAGGATAATGAAAAAGGGATAAGGGAAAAATTTATAAGAAGTTTTTTAAAAAAAGCTTTTAAATTGCGGTATAGAATCCCCATCACACATGTAACTAGAAAGTAAACAAAACTAAATGAGAGAGCCAAAATACTTTGAGGAAGAAATTACATTAGAATGCCTATCACTTAAGAAACACGTTCTCAATACGTATCGAATTAAGAAGTTCTTCGAAGGAATTCAATATCAAAATGCGAAAAACAGCTTATGTAATGAAACACGAACGATACGAACTCCTACATCTGATAATCCAGGGGAAGATAGAAGGAAGGAGAGGCTATGGAAGGAAAAGAACGTCGTGGCTCCGGAATATTAACAAGTCGACATGCTGAAATAGTCGACAACCTCCACTAGTAGAGGCGTCTACAGAAGAAGAAGAAATTCGAATAAAAAGAAAAATATTTTGAAATGAAATGGACTAAACAAAAATAATGAAGAAAAGCAAAGACAAATGAAATGAAAGAGAAAATCGCCTATAAACCTCGCTTTTGTCTTGAATATTTTTTTTAAATTTTATTAAAGTAATTCATATTAAAATTTAAATTACTTTTTTTTACTGCAATAAAAAAGAAAATAACAAAAATAGGAAAATAGATTATCTCTTAATATAATCTCTTGATGAAGCCAACTTTTCAAATTGGGAGGATTTAAAGAAATGGAATATAACAAGAGTTTTACTTCTCCCAATTAGATTATCTCTTTTCCTTTCTCAATTAGTACCTATTTACATACATGTTCATTGATACAGAATAGAAAGGAGAAGAGTGAATGACAGATTTAAAAAGGAGAGAAAGAGTGTAAGGCACTGAAAGTGGAAGAAAAGAAAAGAGAAATATGAAATAAGAAAAAAAAATTATACGTGTTATAAGATATAATATCAAACAATAGTTAAATTAATAATAGAAAGAATAAAAAAAGACATAAACAAGAAAGAAATTGTGATATAGAGAAAACTAAAGTAAAACTGAAGAAAATTAGGAATAAAGAAAATTTACTAATTTATAATTTATAAAAATAACTTCTAAAGGCCATTTTAGAATGCCTATCACTTCAGAAACAAATTTACAAAACTGAATGTGAGACAAAATGTTTTTAAATGCGATTTTCTGAGAGAGGAAGAGAAATATGGACAAAATAATCTTGTATTATACAATAGATAGAAATTTACTTTATTTATGTTCAGCTGCATAAATGTCTATCATTTGCAAAACCTGTTCCCAAAATTGAATAATGTCCAAAATGTCTACCATTGCAAAACCTGTTTCCAAAATTGAATGATGTCCAAAATATTTTGAAATACACTCAGAAAGGTCTATCAATTGAATGAAAGGCAAAATATTTTGAAATGCAAGTGCGAAAGAAAAGGAAATAAAGGCGAAGAATGATTTACAAGAGAGAGTATCAAAACAGAAATTTAAATTAAATCATTACTTACATTTAGCTGCATTAGAATGCCTATTTATTTAATAAAACCTATTCCCAGAATTGAATGAAAGGCAAAATATTTTGAAATGCATTTTCATGACAGGAAAAGGAAAATAAAGACGAAAATGATTTACTAGAGATAATAATAATGTAGAAATTTAAATTGTTACTTTCTGCCAGAGGCATTAGAAAGCCTTTCAATTACAAAACCAGTTCCCAAAATTGAATGATGTCCAAAATATTTTGAAATGCACTTAGAAGGTCTATCATTTACTAAACCAATTGCCAGAATTGAATGAAAGGCAAAATATTTTTAAATGCACTTTCCTGCGAAAAAAAAAGGAAATAAAGACGAAAAATGTTTTATAAGAGAACATAATAAGATAAAAATTTAAATTATTGCATTAAAATGCTTACCACTTAAAAACTTGGTTCCCAAAATTGAATGAAAGGCAAAATATTTTCAAATGCGTTTTCCTAAAGTAAGAAGAAAGACAAAGGCAAGTAAAAGAAAGGATAATGAGAGAGACTCTCAAAGATGGCGGAGATTATTACTATGTTGTAAGCCATCTTATAATTCTCTCTCTAAGAGAACTTCTTCTGAATGGGTGGACTTGTTTGTTTTTGTTCCATAATTAATTTATCAGTTTCCTGACATATGTTTCGACAAAAAACATATGTCAGGAAATAAGGATAAATTAATTACGGAACAAAACAAGTCTCTCATTTACAAATCCCCACCTGTGATTTTGTTCCATCAAGAATGTAGCAGCGAAAGTATAATAATAATAATATATTTATTTCCTTGAAAATACATAAACTTAAATTAATGTATTAATGTTTTTCTTCTAAATGGAAATTTAGAATGCCTATCACTTGAGAGACATGATTACAAAATCGAATGAAAAGCAAAATGTATTGATATGAACGAAGATGAATGAAGGAGAGAAGAAAAAGAAAGATTAGAAAGAGAAAATAATAATATCTATGCATAAGGAGATTTAATGGATAACTTAGATTCAGATATATTAAAAACGAGCTTCTAAGGATAGCTTTAGAATGTAAGAAGCAAGATTCCAAACGTTAAAGGAGACAAGATGTATTTAATTAATTGAACTAGATTCAGCTGTGTTAAAAAAAGTTTTTATAGAGTGCTTTAGAATGCCTACCATTTTAGAAGCTAGTTTCCAAAATGAAAGGGGATAATATATATTTAATTGATTGCTTACTTTAAATTTTGACCATCTTTACTAATAATTAACTAACTACTTCAGCCCAGCTAAGAATAGATTATCTTGATTATCGACATTCCTGTGTAAAAAAAGAACAGAAAAAATAAGACATGTTCCACGCTATCTATCCAATTTCCACAAGTAGAGTTTCTGATTTGTTGATTTTTCCAATCATACTAAATGTTAAATTATAATCAAAATCATCAATTTTCTTTTTGATTTGTTAATTATGTTGGTTGATAGTTGTTGGGTATGAGGAATTATGTGTGCTAAACTAAATGCAGAAAAGCATTAATCGTTTATAAATTTCTAACACATAACTGATGTAAATATCTATATTTTAGCATACTTCATGGAACTATACACGGTACATCAATCATCCAGTCAAAAATACATCGATATGGTCGATGAAGTCAATGACTGGATGAAACACAAGCACATTCCGGATTTCCTGCGGCGACGAATACTAACGTATTTCGACATTAAGTTTCAAAACTATTACTTCCAAGAATTTGAAATTTTGCAGACAATCTCCGGACAGCTAAGACAGGTACGGATGATTTTAAACAGTCCCACATAATTATCAACAGCCACAGACCGGTTTCGATCTATTTTGGATCTTATAAGTGTAGCGCAGTTGGAGACAGGGAATCGAGATTTACTTTGGAGTATTTAACTCTTCGGATTAACCATTGATTACGATATTACCATAAAGGTGACATCTGTTGTCTAATTAGATAATAAATGGCACCGTTATGGTAATATCGAAGTCTCGCATAAATTTGCGCAATATTTTTACAGGAGATCACCATGAACACTTGCCGAAAATTGGTGGAGAATGTGACGTTCTTCAAAAACTTACCAATTGCCTTATTGGTTAGGATAGTGTCGTGTTTACGGTACGAAATATTTCTTTCCAATGACGTTATCACTAAAGCTGGAACGCCAGGAGATAGCATGTACTTTATTTCTAATGGAACTGTAGCTGTTTACACCAAAGCCGGAAAAGAGGTTCGAGTAATACAATTTTTATATTTATATAATTTTAATAATTCTTACAAAGATAAACTATTAGAGTTTTTGATTTTATTATTCAGAAATTTTTATTATTTATTAGATATGCCATTTACAAGATGGAGATCATTTCGGGGAAGTGTCTCTGGTAATGAAGGAGATTACTCGAATAGCCTCGGTGGTTGCAGTGGAAGTGTGCGAACTGTATCGTTTAGACAAAAAGGATTTCATTCGAGCAATATTACCGTATCCGGATTTGATAGACAAAATCATCCACGTTGCTGGTGATAGGTTTGAAAAAACTGATGTCTTGAATGATAAAACTTCGATTAGAGCGATTAATCCAAGCAATATGACATATTAAATATGTACATTTTAGTTTTGTAAATGCTATTTGTATAAACCCTATTGTTATATATATATAACTAATATTTTAGTTAAGTGATGATTTGGGCCAATTATTTTGTGAATTACTTAACATTAACCTTATGCGTATATTACTGGATGCAGTTTTATAAATCAAGTATAGATTATAAAATTACGTGTATTAATCAATAAATAATTAGTTATTTTCTAAATATCCACTAAAGTGAGTTCATTAAAATTGATCAACTATCTAATATCTATGTTACTAGTAACATATTTAATGTTAACATTATAAATAAACTCTAAGCCTCTGTAGTACCTTATAACGTCTGTTAAGGAAATTATTAATAAATCTATTTATTTATTAACATTACAAGATCTGTTAGAAATAAACAAGATACATAAAAATTAAGTCACTTCAAAATGTGTTGCATATATCTTGAATATGGAGTAGTACTATATACAGGGTGACTGACGAAAAACTTTTGGTGCTGTATCTCACTTATTTTTTATCCGATTTTAATAAATAAAACATTAAATTAAACCATTTTTAAAAGACTTTAATATGATCTGAACTGTTATTTTTTCTCGCACCCAGTTTTTGACAAAATACGATCAACATTTTTTTTTTAAATTGCACTGTATATATATTTTTATTGATTCGCAAGGAGATTTTTTTTTCTGAATATAAAATTGTAGACAAATTTATCCATACATCAAACTTAAGTCGAGAAATTGAGGATTAAAAAAATAAATAAAAAGTCAAGTATCCATTGTAAACAATATACAGACCCTATTTTAAATGTCAAAAGTGACAGTGACAGCCATTGATACAATACTGCAACGATTTTTAATTATTTCATAATTAAAATGTTGCAATATTTCAAACACTGTACTAGAATTTTGTGCTTCTACAGAAATCGTTTTTCAGTTTTTGAAATCTTGCAACATTTTTATTATGAAATTATTAAAAATCATTGCAGTATTGTACCAATGACTGACACTGTCACTTTTGACATTTGGAATAGGCTCTGTATATTGTTTACTATGGGTATTTGATTTTTAATTTTTTTTTAATCCTCAATTTCTCGACTTTGGTTTGATGAATGGATAAAATCGTTTACAAATTTAGATTCAGAAAAAAATCTCCTTGCGGATCAGTACAAAATGTATATACAGTGCAATTTGAAAAAAAAAAGTTGATCGTCCATTGTCAAAAACTGGATGCAAGAAAAAATATCAGTACGGTTCATATTAAAGTCTTTTAAAAATCATTTAATTTGATGTTTTATTTATTCAAATTGGAACAAAAATAAGCGAGATACAGCACCAAAGGTTTTTCGTCAGTCACCCTGTATAATACTTTCCCTGCACTGCTGCATTTATGTGTATTAAAAAAAACGGCGATATTAAAAAAACGGCTAGTTATTAACAAATAAAATAATTCAAAGTATTTTGAAACAATAAAAATTTTTAGTAGAGATTCTTTAAGAACTTGTGATCCCAAATTTTTGGTTAATTTAACATTTCAATGCCACATATTTCAGAAATATATAAAAAAAACACTAGTGAACATTTTTGGTTTCCTCAATATTTCAAAGCCATGTGTTTCAGGAATATCCTGCTAATTCCATCCAAACTCATTAGGTTGTTTTCAGAAAATTCTGAGAAAAACTCTTCAAAGTAAGTTAAAAAAATTAAAAAACAATAAATTTTAGAGGATATTCTTGGAAAATCAGGTGATTACTAGTTTTTGGTTTCTTCAACATTTCAGAAGTATATTCTGCAGATTTCATTAAAATGCATCAGGTGGTTTTTAAATAATTAAAATAGAAACACATCAAAGTGACTTTTATCAAAAATATTAACAAGTTTAAGTGGAAATTCTTGAAAACTAGTGATGATTAATTTTTGGTTTCTTAAGCATTCCAAAGCTACCTATTTCAGAAATATATCCTGCAGATTCCATCGAAACTCATAGCGTGCTTTTCAAAAAAATTCAAATGAAAAGATATCTAAGTGATTTTTATAAGAAAATAAACAACACATCTATCTCACTATAAAATTTGGAAAAAAAAAATGTTAATAAAATTTAAATAGGTAATTGTGGAGGCCTCTACTTTGTAATACATTATGATATAAATGATTGTAAATACCTTTTCTATATATCACACACTTTTAATCTTTGTTTGTGACAGATTTTCTGTTTGAAAATGACAGAAAATCTGTCAAAACTATAGTCACAAATTTCGGTTTTGTAAATATTTCAAAGCTATTTCAGGAATATATCCCTAAAACTCCATCAAAATGTATGTATTTTCAAAATATTCATAATCACTTCAAAGTGATATTTATAAAAAAAAAACAATAAATTGTAGTAGGAATTCTTGAAAAACTACTAATCACTAATTTTTAGTTTCTTCAATATTTCCAAGCCACACTTTCCAGGAATATATCATGCAACTTCCTTAAAAATTTATACAGTAATTTTCAAAAAAATTAAAGAAAAACACGTCAAAGTGTTAAAAAAAACAAACAATTTTAGTGAATTCTAAAAAAAAATTGTGAACATTTTTGCTTTCTTCATTCTTCAATACTTCAAAGCCACGCATTTCAGGAATATATCCTGCTAATTCCATCCAAGCTCATCTGGTGGTATTCAAAATATTCCAAGGACAACACTTCAATATGATTTACAATACAATACATTTTAGAAGAAATTCTTGAAAAACTAATGATCACTAAATTTTGGTATCTTAATAATCAATATTTCAAAACCACACATTTTGGAAATATGCCTTGCAATTTCCATCGAAATTAAGTGAGTGGATTTAAAAAAAATCTAAGAAAAATAATTCAAAGTGATTTAAAAAAAATAATAAATTTTCGTAGATATTCTTAAAGAAGTAGTGATCACTAATTTTTGGTTGATTTAACATTTGAATGTCACATATTTCAGAAATATATAAAAAAAATAGTGAACATTTTTGGTTTCTTCAATATTTCAATATTTCAAAGCTACGTGTTCAGGAATATCCTGCTAATTCCATCCAAACTCATCAGGTTGTTTTCAGAAAATTCTAAGAAAAACTCTTCAAAGTAATTTTTATAAAATAAAAAACAATAAATTTTAGAGGACATTCTTGGAAAATCATATGAGTACTAGTTTTTGGTTTCTTCAACATTTCAAAGCCACACATTTCAGAAGTATATCCTGCAGATTTCATCAAAATTCATCAGACGGTTTTTAAATAATTAAAAGAAAAACACTACAGACTGATTTTTATCAAAAATATCAACAAGTTTAAGTAGAAATTCCTAAAAAAACTAGTGATGTTTCATTTTTGATTTCTTAAACATTCCAAAGCTACCTGTTTTAGAAATATATCCTGCAGATTCCATCGAAATTCATAGGGTGCTTTTCAAAAAAATTCAAATGAAAAGATATCTAAGTGATTTTTATAAGAAAATAAACACATCTCAGTGTAAAATTTGGAAAAAAATTGTTAGTATTTAAATAGGTAATTGTGGAGGCATCTACTTTGTAATACATTATTATATAAATGATTGTAAATACCTTTTCTATATATCACACACTTTTAATCTTTGTTTGTGACTATAGTTTCGACAGATTTTCTGTTTGAAAATGACAGAAAATCTGTCAAAACTATAGTCACAAATTTCGGTTTTCTAAATATTTCAAAGCTATTTCAGGAATATATCCTGAAAACTCCATCAAAATGTATGTATTTTCAAAATATTCATAATCACTTCAAAGTGATATTTATAAAAAAAAATGATAAATTGTAGTATAAATAAAAGGATTAATAACCAAGTGCTGGTTATGTTTCACTATTTTTATATTTCTCCAAATAGTTTCGACCGAAATACAAAATAGTGAAACATAACAAAGTGCTTAATTAATCCTTTTATTAACATAAAAATGTTTCACCACGGGTTAAGTGAGAAGTTAATTAATCGTTGTAGTATAAATTCTTGAAAAACTACTAGTCATTAATTTTTAGTTTCTTTAATATTTCCAAGCCACCAGGAATATATCCTGCAACTTCCACCAAAATTCATAGAGTAATTTTCAAAAAATTCAAAGAAAAACACTTCAAAATGTTTTAAAAAAGATCAAACAATTTTAGCGAGAATTCTAAAAAACTAGTGAACATTTTTGCTTTCTTCAATATTTCAAAGCCACGCATATCAGGAATATATCAGGACAAGACTTCAATACAATACATTTTAGAAGAAATTTTTGAAAAACTAGTGATCTCTAGTTTTTGGTATTTTCAATATTTCAAAACAACACATTTTGGAAATATGCCTTGCAAATTCCATCAAAATTTAGCGAGTGGAATAAAAAATCGAAGAAAAATAATTCAAAGTGATTTTAATAAAATAATAAATTTTAGTGGATATTCTTAAAGAAGTAGTGATCACTAATTTTTGGTTTTTTCAATATTTCAATTTGGAGGAGGCAATAGAAATCTCCCTAATCAAAAGGACTTTGAAAATGAGTGTTTGAAAAAATTATACACCAATCTAGATGAAGGAATTTAGAAGAATATAAAGCGTCTCGAAAATATTGGTATAGGGAAACACGTCCTTATTTTTGGTGATAAATTAGATGTCTATAATATTCTTTTTAAAAATTTGGAAGTTAAACATGAATAGGCAAACATCGATAAATGTGCATTGAACGACTGCAAATGAATGATTGAAAAATTTAACATTGACATTTCTGTTTTATTTCAAGAATATATTTCATCAAAATTCATATTCTGATTTTCAAGAAATTTAAAGGAAAACGCTTAAAATATTGAGTTTATTTTTCTCAATGTTGGATCATTAATTTTTTCTAATGCACATAGGATGGATCCTATTAATAAGTTTATTATTATTAAACTAATAGGTAGAAATTCTAAAAAAAAACTAATAAACATTTCAATAAATTTTAGAGGAAATTCTTGAAAAACAAGTGGCAGGTTTCTTCAATATTTCAAAGCCACGCATTTTAGGAATACATCTTACCAATTTTATCTTTTATTTTGTAAGTTATTTTCTTTTCTGCTAGGATACTTGAGATGTTATCGTTCCATGTTTGTCTCGGCCTTCCTCTCCTTCTTTTTGTAGTTATTCGGGCTTCCCATACTTGTTTTACTGGTCTAGTATCAGGCATTCTTTGTAGATGTCCAAACCAACCGAATTGTCTTTTCTTAATAAATTCAAGGGTTGATTCAATGGACAGGTCCTCTCTGATTTTTGTGTTTTTTATTCGATTTATTTTTGTTACTCCCTTTGCGCCTCTAAGGTACTTCATTTCAACCGCTTGAATTTTGCTTTTCTGTTCTTTATCTAGTGTCCATGTTTCACAGCCAAATGTTAGCATTGGTCTATATAAAGATTTGAAAACTTTCACTTTGGTCTGTTTTGATATTTCTCGGTTCCACATGAAATGTTGTCTCATTGTGTGATATAGTTTCATTGTGTTGTTTATTCTAGTGTCTATTTCTATGTTCTGTTTCCTATTGTCTTGTATTGTAATTCCTAAATATTTATATGGTTTTGTTTGTTCTAATATTTCTTTATTCAGTTCAATATCTATATTTTGATCGTCTTCGTCTAAAACTTGTTTTAGTTTTTTTCAGGTTTATTTTCATGCTAAACTCTTTCAGGTTTTGTTTCCATATGCTTATGTTTTGTTTTAAAACATTTTCATTTGCAGCAAAGAGTACTATATCGTCCGCAAATAATCCTTCCGATATGAGTACTGGTTTCATTTTATTACGTCCAATAAGTAATTTTTTAGTTTTTCTGCTACATTTCCTTGCTATCTCATTTATAAAGATTATAATTATTAATATATAATACCACGTTGTTTTTTGTCCCATCGATATTCTTCATTGTTTATTATTAATTTTTGGTATCCAACAAAAACGCAATATTTCTTATTTCTTTCTGTAGTTCTTGTTCTTTTTTGTATAGTCACTTTCAATGTATATTTCTGCATCTCTGATATTTCTTTTGTTTTTCATTGTATTTATTTTATCATTAAATTCATTGAATTTGACTACTACAAATTCATGTTGTTTTGTTTTAATTTTGTACGCGTCTTTTATCTTTGTATCTACCTTTATTTTCTCTTATAGGAATGTTTCAACTTCATTTTTCACATTTTCATTTTCTAGTTGCAGACCTGTTATAATTATGTTATTCTTTTTCTTCATTCTTTCCTCTTTTTCAAAAAATCTCGATTCTTTTTATTAATTTATTTTTGTCTTCATTTTTCTTGTTTAGGCTTTTCTTTACATTTTACAACTTTAAATTAAAACCCTTACTTATGATTTAATGATTGGAGGGTGTGATAGAGGCCACCCACCCACCCTACATATACATGATAACTTTAATTGCCAATCGTTGATGATTTCGCTGCTAACAACAAACAAACCCTGAATGTAATAAAAAATAAAACATAATCAAAATTTAAGTTTAAATGTAAATGACCTTCTTACGATCTTATCTAATTTAGACTCAATGTCTGCCCAACCATCATGTATAAAAAATTTACTCACACAAAAGTTTTACCTTTTGATTTTTTTTTTTATTCAAAAAGTTTTGTAATTAATTTTACTCCAAACCGCGAGACGAACAGTAATTGAAATTTATATGTATATGTAGGGTGGGTGGGTGGCCTCTATCCCACCCTCCAATCAGTAAAACATCATCAAAAATTATTTGTAAAATTTGTATGAACAAATCTCTAAAAATTGTTTTGTGCTTATTTATATTTTACAACTTCTAATTAAAACCCTCGCTTGTGTTTTACTGATTGGAGGGTGGGATAGAGGCCACCCACCCGCCCTACATATGAATGATAACTTTAAATACTAATCCTTGATGATTTTGCTGCTTACAAAACAATAAGACTTTGTATGTAATAAAAAATAAATCATAATACAAATTTGAGTTTAAATATAAATGATATTCTCTAGCTAATCTAATAAGCGAAGGTGTTAATTAAAAGTTGTAAAATGTAAATTAATAGTTATAGAGAATGAAAAACTGAACAAGTTTTATTGAAACATGTTTTCAATAAAGTTCTTAACATGCGAGAATAAAATGTTAAAATTAATAATACATATTATTACTTCTTAAAGGCAGATTTTTATTCAAAATTTTTAAATAATCGAATTTGAAACTAATAGTCGTAGTCTGACCGTCGAAGGGTACAGACGTGCCTAAACCTGGCGCCACGGTCACTTTCAAAAAGTTTGAAAGGAGAAGTGAACAGCCACAAGCAAAACAAGGAAGTGGAAAAAACCCAAGAAGCCTTGACAAAAACAACAGCAGTTAATGCAAATGCAGTCAAACAAGCAAACAAAAACAAAAAACAATCGGACACAACAACGCTAAGCAACTCTGAAAGCCATACAATATCATAAAGTGATGAAATAAAATGCTTAGAGATAACGCAAGATAAGAAAAGTACTGAGTGGAAAGTGAAGTAACATCGAAGAAACAAAGCTAAACACTCCAGAAAAAATATGCGAAATAAAAAGCAGCATCAAATACTCGCACTATCATGTGTGCAAATTGGACCCAGCTTTGAACGAAGATGATATCGTCAACTATTTAACAAAGAACAATGTTGCAGATGTTAAGTGCGAGAAGATGAATTCCAGACACCCACAGAAATATTCATCTTTTAAAATTTCGAGGTATTAAAGCTAGAATTATGGTCAAAAAAAGCTTACATCGATCGTTTTTTGTTCCACCTTCAGAAAAGACACGATCGACATCACCCTCCATTAAACCAGATCATCAATATACATCAAAATTAACAATCATTCATCAAAAGATACAATCAATTCTAAACTTCAGTAAAACACTTGTTGAAAAATAAATAACAATAACTGTAACATCCTTTGCAACATTGGAGAAACGAAGAACAATTAAACACAAGTTTACAAATTCGGGTCAACTTTTGGACACGAGCAGATGAAAACGATTCTTAACGTTATTTGATGCCCTAAATTCAGATCTTCAATCCGTGTGTCAAGATTGGTTCTAGTTATCGAGTTCGCGCATGATGGCAGCTCTGCACTCTTATAACTGCTATCAGTTGACCACAAATAAATCAAGTAGCTTACTTTAAATTTCAACGAAAACTTCAAAGTGCGACATCAAAGATGCCAAACGGCTCCCTGGTAAATACTCCTCATCTTCCGCCGCCCATTTAAAAACACCTGAATTTTAGTTCAAAAAGTTTGGTCACAACTGCGAGATCCAGAAAACGTCCTACAGTTTCGCCAAGCATGGCAAACACAAGAAACCTGGTTTTCGAATGCCGTGGAAGATCAGAAAGATGTTCATTATTAACGAGACCAACAGACGCGGGTACAATTTTCTTCGTAGCCAAAAGAGAATGGAAATGGAATACAGGCAACAGTTGTTACACCCTTTCAGCATACATCCGTTTAGCGATTTTCGGTAAGTCAATTTAGACTTTTAATTTTGTTGTAACAATAATCTAAATCTCCAAGTATTTGATTATTTTCTGTAATCTTTCCATACCCTCACAGGTAAATTGGAAATCTTACATCATATTGTTTTGGCTACTAAAGTTTCATGAATTTAGTTTTTTAGCACTAATAGCTTTAATCTTAAATCTTTTCAAATCAAGAAAAAATAAGTATTTACAATTTTATTCTTTTTAGTAATGTTAAAACAATTATATCTTTTACAGCACCTTTTCATTTTTTACAGAAAATACTGGGAACTCTTTATGAGTATAATCATACTTATTCAAATATACAGCGTAACCCTACACCTGGCAGTATGTAATTTGCACTTCCCGGACGACTACTTCATAAAATATAGCAATGTATTTTACGTTCGAATCTTCACTGATGTTATATCGTTTTTAGACTTAATTTTATCATTTTTCACCGGCATTTGCAACAAAAGGAGGTCAACCATTACATTGGATGTGAAGCAAATCAGCAGGTTAAATTTTGGCCCGAGTTGGTGATGTATAATAATTACGAACATTTTGTTTTGCATTTTAGAGCCTATTTGCGTTCAAGATTTCTGATTGATTTATTTTGTTCAATTCCATCGAACGTCATCATACATTGTTTTAATAGTTTATTTTTGGTTGCGGAGAAATTCAATCCGGGCATAGTTCTAGCCATACATTTCATGTGTTTGTTTAAGCTGTGCAGGTATTTTACTGTTGTTAAATACGCTAGCAATTTTTCCGAGGTGAGTTTTATGCAGTTAAAATGAAATATTCTAACACTTGATTGATTAATGCAGCTCCTCGGTGCATCATATTTATCCTACAGAATATTTATAGTGTGTATTAGCTTTGTTACCTATATACATATATTGTCTTGCGTT
This sequence comes from Ontholestes murinus, assembly GCA_963969525.1. Classification (NCBI taxonomy): domain Eukaryota; kingdom Metazoa; phylum Arthropoda; class Insecta; order Coleoptera; family Staphylinidae; genus Ontholestes; species Ontholestes murinus. Next base: position 59,658,338 of record OZ018396.1, read on the forward strand.
TGTATCTCATGGACGGCTTATGAAAATCCATGGAATAGAGAACTAATAGATTCAGCATTGATTATTCGTAGGTAAACATCTAACATTTATTTACAGCTTTATCAGATAATTAAAATACTAATACGTTAACAAAGAGAATGGTAATCCATACTTACAATGAATTGAAATTGAAGAATTCACTGTTTTAATGAATTTTTCAATTCAGTGTAAGTTTTTTCATAAATTTATTAGAGAATATATGATTACAACTGCAGAGAAAATATTTTATTCTGCATAATTTAATTAAACATACTATTATTTATAGTTTTAGTTATTTTATTATTTATAGTTACGGACCTAACGCCAGTAACTTTTTGGTCATATACATCCACTTCTTCTACACATCAAATCTTTTGATTCAATTTGCCGGATATAGACTCACAACATTTTCAAACGCTTCGCTACTTTTCTTCGCCAGCGTATGGATTTTATCAAAGATTTTGTTCATCCTCACCTTATGTAAGATACTTACATTTACCATTACTCTATACGTATTTAAAATAAATACATCTTTAGCGTATTTCATGGAACTGTATATCGTTCACCAATCGTCCAGTCAAAAATTCATCGATATGCTCGGTGAAGTTAAAGAGTCCATGAAGAAGAAGCACATTCCGCACTTCTTGCGTCGCCGAATGCTGGCTTATTTCGACGTGAAGTATCAAAACTTTTACTTTAAAGAATCGGAAATTTTAAACACGGTATCCGGACAATTAAAACAGGTTTCTATGCCAACCATCAATGGTGGATCTTTTTGAAGCTCGAACTTTCAGGAGATTGTAATGAATACGTGCAGAAAATTAGTGGAAAACGTGACGTGCTTCAAAAATCTTCCATTATCCTTATTGGTTAGGATAGTGTCATGCCTGCGGCATGAAATATTTCTTACGAACGACGTTATTGCAAAATTCGGAACTCCTGGAGACAGCATGTTCTTCATTTCGAATGGAACGGTGGCTGTCTATACAAAATCTGGAAAAGAGGTTTTTTACAATTTTACATTTCTTATTTCGTTTAAATAGTTATTACTTATGTTTCTAATTCTTTTTAAATTAATTCTAAACAAACAAATACACAACCAATTACAATTAATTATGTATTATTTACTAGATTTGTCATTTACAAGATGGCGATCATTTCGGAGAGGTGTCTTTAATAAAGAAGGAAATGAATCGTATAGCGTCCGTGGTGGCTGTAGAAGTGTGCGAATTGTATCGTTTGGAGAAGAAGGACTTTTTCCGAGCGATATTACCGTATCCTGATTTAATAGACAAAATATCGAATGTTGCCAACGAAAGGCTGGAGAAAACGAATATTATGAATGAATTAAGTAAACCAGTGGTTACGCACAAAACGGTCAGAGTTAGCAGTAATGAAACTATGTTTGCGTATAATAAAGAGGTTGAAATGGACGACGATTAACATTAACAATAGGCCATTAAGGTAAATAATTTTTGGCTTATACATTTCGACTACTTTAATAATCCGTTACAGATAAATCATGTTGTATTAAGGAAAGGTCCATCTGGTTGGAGAAATTAAACGTATATCATCAGCCTCGTCGAGAATCTTTCAAAGTTATTAGACCAATCATCGATGCTTCAAAGATCAACACCAGCCAATATTCTGAACAGTTACGTCTTCGATTTCACAACAATGATAGGAATTATTTCGGGATGTTAAAGAAGAACATTTGGAAAGATGGCCAGAGATTGAGGGATGGTAATGAGAGGCGATGGTGATATGCGTTTTAATGAAGGTGTATCGTATTTTTCTATATTTTATTATACTGCATGCATGTATTAAATAATTAAAAGCAGATGACCTAAAGAAGTCCCAGATTTTGATCCTATTACTAGGTCTTTAGATACAAATCAAGAAATGGCTTCAAAAAATGCAAATCAAATGCCGAAAAAATAAATTCAACAATTTCAAAAACTACACATTTGCGACTAGTATTAAAGCTTTCGTGAATTCAAAATGTAAATGGGTGTAAGTAAAAAGTAATAAAATGTATTAAAGTCCTTTAGTTCGTTATAGAAAATAATTAATAAATATTATAATTATTATAATGAACAAGATTAAAATTTGCTCAAGACTAGAAGCAAAAGAAAACCACATTTATCTACTTATATGCTACTTGCTATCTTGTAATAAAATGAAATAACCGATCTGAAAACTCTAAACTAAACTAAATATCAAAGTGTCAAAAATCCCGCACAAAATGAAAGAAAGTTTTATCGTTGATTGAAATATTGTACAATATTTCAAGCAACGGTTTTATTAATATATTCCATAGACATTAGTGATAGTTCTATTAATTTCTACAATTTGTTACACTTAGAACCTATTTTATAGTATATATTAATATTTAATAAACGTATTAACACAGATAAGAAGATATCCCTTGAATCGTATTTGTGTGTTATATCTGAATATTGTGTTGCCTATCTTAAATTATTTTAGCGAATTCAAATAATTTGTTCAGACCTAAAGGCCTGTTTTTATTTCTTTTTATGCTGCAAAAAATACTAAAAGTGGGAAGCCAATAGTATTACATTATCGAGGGTTTTAGTTAGAAGTTGTAAAATGTAAACAAACCCAAAATGATTCTATTTTTAATTGACGTATTCATACAAAAATTTCAAATAATTTTTGATGATGTTTTACAGACTGGAGGGTGGGATAGAGGCCACCCACCCACCCTACATATACATATTAACTTCAATGAATGATCGCCTCGCGGTTTGCAATAACTTTAATTCCAAAATTTGAATAAAAAAATTGACAAATTAAAATTTTTGAGTGTGTAAGTTAATAAAAATTATATACAGGATACGTAGAAAAGCTCAAAATCAAGCTTAAATAAGATTAGTTATAGAAGGTTTATATTTAAACTTAAATTTGGATTATGCTTTTGTTTTTTTATTACACACAAAGTTTTATTGTTTTGTAAGCATCAAAATCATCAACGATTAGTGTTTAAAGTTATCATGTATATGTAGGGTGGGTGGGTGGCCTCTATCCCACCTTCCAATCAGTAAAACATAAGCGAGGGTTTTAATTAAAAGTTCTAAAATATAAATAAACATAAAATAATTGCAATTTTTAGAGATGTATTCAAACAAATTTTTCAAATAATTTTTGACGATGTTTTACTGATTGGAGGGTGGGATAGAGGCCCCCCACCCACCCTACATATACATATAAATTTCAATTACTGATCGTCTCGCGGTTTAGGATAAAATTAATTACAAAAGTTTTTGAATAAAAATGAAATTCAGAAGGTAAAATTTTTGAGTGAGGAAATTAATAAAATTTGTATGCACGATGGGTGGGAAGACTTTAAATCTAAATTAGATAAGATTAGCTATAGAAACTCATTTATATTTAAACTTAAATTTTGATTTTGTTTTATTTTTTTATTACATAAAGGGTTTGATTGTTTTTATCAGGAAAATCATCAATGATTAGCAATTAAAGTTATCGTGTATATGTAGGGTGGGTGGGTGGCCTCTATCCCATCTTCCAATCAGTAAAACATAAGCGAGGGTTTTAATTAAAAGTTGTAAAATATAAATAAACACAAAATAATTGCAATTTTCAGAGATTTGTTCATTTTTTCTAATAAATTTTGACGATGTTTTACTGATTGGAGGGTGGAATAGTGGCCACCCACCCTACATATACATATAAATTTCAATTACTGATTGTCTCGTCGTTTGAAGTAAAATTATTACAAAAGTTTTTGAATAAAAAAGAAATTCAAGAGGTGAAATTTTTGGGGGAGGAAATTAATACAATTTTTATACACGATGGGTGGGCAGTCTTTAATTCTTAAATAGATAATATTAGCTATCTATCTCATCCTCTAATTAGTAAAACATACGCGAGGGTTTTAATTAAAAGTTGTAAAATATAAATAAACAAAATCATTGCAATTTTTAGAGATTTGTTCATACAAATTTTTCTAATAAATTTTGACCATTTTGACTGATTGGAGGGTGGGATAGTGGCCACCCACCCACCCTACATATACATATAAATTTCAATTACTGATAGTCTCGCGGTTTGGAGTAAAATTAATTACAAACATTTTTGAATAAAAAATAAATTCAAAAGGTGAAATTTTTGAGTGTAAATTAATAAAATTTTTATGCACGATGGGTGGGTAGACTTCAAATCAGAATTAGATAAGATTAGGTATTGAAAGTCATTTAAATTTAAACTTAAATTTTGATTTTGTTTGATTTTTTATTACATAAAGGGTTTGATTGTTTTTAGCTGGAAAATCATCAACGATTATCAATTAAAGTTATCATATATATGTAGGGTGGGTGAGTGGCCACCATCCTACCCTCAAATCAGTAAAACATAAGCGAGGGTTTTAATTAAAATTTTTAAAATATAAATAAACATTAAATAATTGTAATTTTTAGAGATTTATTTATACAATATTTTCACTAATTTTTGATGATGTTTTACTGATTGGAGGGTGGGATAGAGGCCACCCACCCACCCTACATATACATATAAATTTCAATTACTGATCGTCTCGCGGATTGGATTAAAATTAATTACAAAAGTTTTTGAATAAAAAAGAAATTCAAAAGATGAAATTTTTGAGTGTGGAAATGAATAAAATTTTTATGCACGATGGGTGGGCAACTATAAATCTAAATGAAATAAGATTAGCTATAAAAAGTCGTTCATATTCAAACCTAAATTTTGATTTTGTTTATTTTTATTTCTTTGTTTGATTGTTCTTAGCAGGAAAATCATCAACGATTAGCAATTAAAGGTACCATGTATATGTAGGGTGGGTGGGTGGCCTCTATCCCATCTTTCAATCAGTAAAACATAAGCGAGGGTTTTAATTAAAGTTGTAAAATATAAATAAACACAAAATCATTGCAATTTTTAGAGATTTATTCAAACAAATTTTTCAAATAATTTTTGACGATGTTTTACTGATTGGAGTGTGGAATAGAGGCCACCCACCCACCCTACATATACATATCAATTTCAATTACTGATTGTCTCGCCGTTTGGAGAAAAATTAATTACAAAAGTTTTTGAATAAAAAAGAAATTCAAAAGGTGAAATTTTTGAGAGAGGAAATTAATACAATTTTTATACACGATGGGTGGGCAGACTTTAATTCTAAATTAGATAAGATTAGCTATAGAAAGTCATTTATGTTTAAACTTAAATTTGGATTTTGTTTCATTTTTGATTGCATAAGGAGTTTTATCAGGAAAATCATCAACGGTTAGTATTTAAAGTTATTATATATATGTAGGGTGGGTGGGTGTCCTCTATCCCACCCTCCAATCAGTAAATAAACAGAAAATAATTGCAATTTTTAGAGATTTATTCATACAAAATTTTCACTAATTTTTGACGATGTTTTACTGATTGGAGGGTGGGATAGAGGCCACCCACCCACCCTACATATACATATAAATTTCAATTACTGATCGTCTCGCGGTTTAGAGTAAAATTAATTACAAATTTTTTAGAATCAAAAATAAGTGGGAAAATTTTATAAAAGTTGTTTGTTTATATTTTACAACTTCTAACTAAAACCCTCGATTATGTTTTAGTGATTGGAGGGTGGGATAGTGGCCTCCCACCCATCTAATCTCATTTAAGCTTGATTTAAAGCCTTTCCACGTATCATGTATATAATTTTTATTAATTTACACAATCAAAAATTTTACTGTTTCAATTTTCTTTTCCTATAATATTTTCTTTCACCTTTCGAAAAAATAATAACAATTCTTGCTTTGAATATAGTTTTTAGCACTATCTTTGATAAATTGTGATACGTTTTTTAGAAAAAATTACTTCCATTCTTCAAAAAATTTCTGCTATTTCTTAAGATATCTGACCGGAGTTTTGCACCAATTTTAATGTCAGATTTCAAGTATTTTAACACATTTGGCTTTAAATTATCCAAATCTCAGGAATGTATAATACTCAATAATTGACTCCAGATTTAGTTAGGATTCCTAGAATTTTCCAGAAATTTATCATTATGATTTTTAGAACTTTCTTCTATTTCTTTATTTATCACCATTTCTTCAATTATTCTAGTTTTAGGATTTTTTCAGCAATTTGTGAAGAACTCTATACATTTTTTGCTTTATATGATGTAAATTTTTCAAACATGCAAAATGTTGCAACAATTTTTCTTTAATCTAATGAGAATTCAGCACAAGTTTTTACTATTTCTTTTTTAATTGCTAGAACTGTTTTTAACTGTTCTAAAACTTTTTTGTTATTTGTTTTTAATTGCTCAAGAATTTTATATATATATTTTTCTTTATGTCATCTCCATTTTTCATTTTTTTTTTCGTTAATTTTAGAATTTTCCATATTTATATTTCTTTAATTTTTTGAATTATGGTATGGGAATTTTGTAAATATTTCTAAAGTACAATAAATGTCCTAAAAATTTTTATTAGTAATAATTTAATTCTAGAAATTAAATTGAATTTTCATTTTCTGAATATTCCCAAAAACCTCCTCTAAATTGTAAGATTTTTCTTTCAGTAATACTCGTCAAACAACTTTTTCTTCTGGACTTTTTTTTTCGAAAACTATTTTTCTATTTTAAGAAAAATTATTACCATTTCCGAATTTTTTAGGAACATTTTTGGGAATTTCATTTATAAGGATTCTTGGATTTTTTTCCATAACTTTTTGATATTTTTCTTCTTAACGTTTCTATTGAATTCTAAATGGATTTTTAATTTTAAATTCTCAGAGTTTTCTCTTTCCGGTTTATAAAATGTATCAGATTAGAAATTATTTTCGAAATTTCTAGAATTTTTCACATACAATACAAATTGTAGCTTTGTATTATCAGATTTTTTGTAATGTATTTTCTCAATTGTAATGTTTATCTTCAAACGTTTCCTTTCCAGATTATTAGAATATTATAGCCTATATTTTCAATATTTCTTCTAAAAATTGTTCATAAATATTTCTGTACTTTTTCTTTCAGAAAATTTATCAATATTTCATCTACGTGAGTATAAATCTCATCTTTATAAACGAAAAGTGAACAGGCATTAACATGCTTGTAAATTCCTAGAATATCGATTCAGCAATAAAGGTCCGCTCGCTTATCGAGCACGTCGTCCTTGGCAACTGTTACATTTGCTGAATGAAATAAGTGCATCGTGTTCTTGATGGCCTGTAACAAGCAGCACTCGACTAGATGTGGTCATTTAAGCAACAAACCCCGACCGCAATCACAATATAAGTACCTCAATATTCACGCTCTGCTGAACTACCAATCTCTCGAAATGACTGGGTCTACGAAGATTATAACAGTAACAGCTAGTTCATCACACCCGACGCATTCTACATCGTCAAAGAAGCGACGTTAATACCTCGGCAGGCATTCCTCCTGCATTTTACGATTCACATTGTTGCAGGTTATTGAATCTATCGATTTTATCACCATTACAGGTGTTGAATAATTAATAAGTGCATAAATAAAATCGAAAAGTTTCAGTATGGTGGATATTAATAATTAATTGGGTAGTGACATTTCATGATTGAAACGCTGTGGAGTGTTGCATTTTCGATTCTAGGAAGCGGAGGGCTTTTGACCCCTATATTGATTAAATAAGTTGGGTACAGTTAAACTCCTGTCGTGACAATGTGTTTCCTGGAAACTTCTGCACAGTATTTACAATGGAAACAAAATACATTCATTTAAGCTTTGAAAAGTAATTTCCAATTTCAATATGGTTAATAATAATTCAAGAAGAAGTTAATTATCCGAAATTAACAGTCTGACAAGAACAATCCTTTACCAATATAAAATAATTTATTGTCTGATCTAATCAAATTACGATTAAAAAACAAATTATATAATCTTAAACCATTAATGATTCAGAACTTATTTATCTTATGTATTATACACTCACCCATTAAATTTTGATAATATATCTATAACATTACGTGTAATACAAATTCATGGCACTTAATCTAAGTACTAAGCGTAGACAAGTATCACCAAGTGTTTGAGTGTACACAACACTGAGTCATATATTTATTAATTTTTTTGTTTCGTTTTTGCAAAAGTGTTACAAGATCATGCACACGGCACCGAAATGCAATCAGAAGTTTTCTATAAATAAAAACCGGTTAAGGAGGCATTTCGCCGGTCGGCGATAAACAACCATCAAGCTTAAAACCAAAAATGGCGTAGCTGATAAATTTCACTCTTACATATGGCCGCGCAGAAATTTCACAACTCTCTACACCGCTACCATAATGGGAGAGGTTTTATCCATACATTATCTCCGGATATAAGAGATATCGTCTCCTGTTTTTTTTTCTTTATCAATCCGTGGAAACAGTAGTACATCAAGCTGCGTGTGTAAATTGGTTTTATGGTAAATAGTTGCGAGACAATGGAATTTTAATTGCGGCGTGTAATTGGGTTGAATGCGATGTAACCCAGAAACCACGGGTTATGGTTTCATTCATGTTGTGGATATATGAGATTCATGTAAATATTGGAATGCGATTTTTATGCAAACCATGCGGTGAAAAGAAAGGAATGTTTATTAAAAGTATGCCTAATAAGATGGAATTGTACAAATAAATCCACACAAGTTGTTTTGATGTATATTAACAAAAAAATCAAACCAAGTGTGTATAATTGAAGTCCTCTCTTCAGAGGAATATAAGCCAAACTTGGAAAGAAAATGGTGGAACAATCTCCATCAAAGATACCGTATGTGTCAGCAGTGTCATCAAAGCAGCAGTAGGTACGAGTGGAAGATCATATTTTTATGAACTCGAGCCTTTCCATTTGCAATCAAAATTTTTATTACGATTGTTATATATGTATTTTGAACTTTATTTTATAATGGTACAATGGATAAATAAATACTATCAGAAACAACCAAAACTCTGAAACCTTTTTCGTGGCATATCATTATATAATTTTATGGCTTGACCAAAGTGATTAAAGCTGAGTTAAAATGAAAATGAATAACAATTGGTCTTTAATAAAAAGAAGTTGAATGCTGCAATCAATCGAATAACCAAGACAGATCGCTAATATTTTCTGCACATTCAAGACTTCACATATAATTGTGATAGATGACTTTTTTTTTTCAAAAATCGATTATGTTAACTCATACTATCAATTAACTTGATTAATAGCCTTTTCTATTTCAACTTTGAAGATGTGTGGACCAGTTTCCGCTTTTAGAGTCTGTAAGTCGTGCTGTCCTCAAAGTTTCTCCATTTATTGGTTGATTGGGTTACGTGAAGATCAAATTAATTATCAATGGATTAGTGCTAATCCATTGATTATTACAAAAGGAAAGACAGAAGTATTAAACTGGAAATCAAAAAAGCTTAGGAAGCGTGGATGAGAAGCAATAATAATATAATAATAAAATAGAACTGCTGCAAATGAAGCACGATGAATAAAATCAGAGAAATCTTAAGTGCACACTAAAGAAACAGCATAATATTGATTTGTGTCCGAAATGTACATTTGATAAATTAAATAAAATTGCGAAGAAAGGTTTATTAGTGCTTTATTCGTCAAATTCTTCATTTATGTTTCCCATTCTGCCATAATTCATCTGTCTTTGTTACTAATCATCCTTAGTTGTTTGTCAAGTGTCTAGGCTGTTTCTTTAGTGTGCACCTGAGATTTCTCTGATTTTCTTGTTCTTGTTTCTATTTCATCGTACACGCTTCCTAAGCTTTTTTGATTTCCAGTTTAATACATCTGTGTTTCCTTTTATCTGTTTTTTGGGCATTGCACGAGACTCACTCTGCTTATCAGTTTTATTGATGCTATCTCTTTAATTTGCCCATCTTTCTTCAACTGTTTGCACGTTGTGGGACTGTGTGATATTAGTCATTATTCTACTGTTTAGATCTTGTAACCTGAATTTTTCGCCTTTGAGTCTTTGCATGTTATTTATTATTATAATGGAGCGTTTTGTGTTTTCTTTAACTTTATTACTTTCCCTATATAGTATATATAGGGGATGTATTGTTTTCGTGCGTGAAAATATCTGTGGGCGCTATATCTCAAAAACGAATGATCTGATTGAGATGAAACTTTAAACTTACGGTTTTGCCATTAAAAACTCGAACTGATAAGTTTTTGGTAAACATTAAAAAACCGGAAATGGATGTTTACTCGAGGCCGTGTTTTGTTTTTTTTTCCGATATTTTTTTCATTCTTTTAGTTTTTATTGCAACTTCCTTTCCAAAGAATTTTCATCGAGAATTCTAGATATTTTTACAGGTTTAGCAAAGATTTTATTCAAAAAAGTTTCAAAAAATATTTATATTTATTTATAAAAATTTCTTCGTGGTTTCTATACAAGATTTTGTTCAACTTTTTCTATTAGAAAATTCTCTTCTAAATTTCTATAATTTTCTCCATACTTTTAGTTTTTCTTTTACATTGAGGTTTCTAGAATTTTTCACAAGATTTCATTTTAGGTTTATAAAACTTTTTTTGAAGATTCTAAAAGTGTACAGTAATTTCTTTTTCTTATCTAATAAATAAATATGTAGATATTTCCAGAATTTTTAGCAAAGATTTTATTCGAGAGTTTTACAATTTATTAGGAAATTTTCTTCTAATTTTCTAGAACTTACTTAGAGGCTTCTAAAAGTCTCAGGAATTTCTTTTTTGCATCTTCTTTTCCAAAGAATTTTGATCAAGGATTCTAGAATTTTTCACAAGTTTTCCTTATAGATTTCTAGAACTTATTTGGAGGATTCTGGAAGTTAACAGTAATTTCTCCTTCATATTTCCAGAATTTTTAGCAAAGGTCTTATTCGGGAGTTCTAAATTTTTTATGAAGTTCGTTTCAATATTTTTAGAATTTTTTTTGAGACTGTTTTCAGTAATTTTTCTTCCAGATTTTAATATTGTCTTATAAATTGCAAAGATTTTCTTCAGGGCTTAAAAATTAAAAAAAAATCTTTTCCAAAATTCGACACTTTTTTTCAAGAGTTCAGAAATTTCCAATAACTCATATTCAGATTTGGAGGCTATAAATTTTTCTAGAAAATCTGCTCCTAGAAATTTGCAACAATTTCTTTTGTAGTTCTAAAAATGTCTCTTATTATTATTATTTCCTTATTTTGTTGTTTTTTTTTTCTCAAAAATGTCTGTAAATTCTAGTATTTTTGAGCAATTTGTTTTGGATATAGCAAAGCAATTTTTCGAGAGTTGTTTTTAGAATGTTTTTGCAATATTCCTTTAAATTTACAAAATTTCTTGTATCGTTATATCGAAATTTTAGGAATTTCTTATCTAAATAGCGAAAAAAAAAATTTCAAGATGTTTAGTTCATTAACTTATATTTAATGTTAGGAATCATTTCCTAAAAGAATTTTTAAATACCGTCCTTGCTATCAAAAGTTATTTTAAAAATACTGAAAAACAATTGAAAATCGAATCTCTCATTTTTAGCATTTTTACTTCTCTTCGTTGCTGGTAATTTATTGGTGAAAGTTTTCGTAATTTTATAACTATTCCAAGAATTATAGCTAAAATATAAAAAAAAAACATTTAAATAACAAATTTTTAATTTTTATTCCATCAATTTAAATTGGATGTCAGCAATCGTTTCGTAAAAGAATTTTTACAATCCGTCCATCCTATATACAATAGTAATTGTAAAAATACTGAAAAAATAATTTTTGATTTTTTGTATTTGATGTTAGAAATAATTTCGTGAAAGAATTTTTTAAATCCGTCCGTGCTGTAAAAAGTTATTCAAAAAATACTGAAAAACAATTGAAAATCGAATGTCTATTTTTAGCATTTTTACTTCTCTTCGTTGTTGGTAATTTATTAGTGAAATAATTTTCGTAATTTCATTATTAATTGAAAATTATAGCTAAAATAGTAAAAAAAAAATAATAACGAATTTTTTCTTTTTCTTTTTATGTTATAAATTGCAAAGATTTTGGAGGCTCTAGAACTTTTTAGAAAATTTGTTTGTAGAAATCTAGATTTTTCTTGAGGCCCTTGATTTTTTGAAATTTTTTTTCTAAAATCTAGACTTTTTCAAGAATTCTAGAAATTTCCACTAATTTCTTTTCTAGATTTCAAGATTTTTTATTCAACCCGCTTTCTAAATTGTGAAGATTTTATTGGAAGCTCTAAAATTTTAATAATTTGTATGGATTACCACGTAGTAACGGTCGCAACCATTTTCTTGAACAAAAATTTTACTTCTGACAATTTTCTTTTATTCAAATTTTGTAATTAAAGTTATTGCAAACCGCGAGGCGATCAGTAATTAAAGTTAATATGTATATGTAGGGGGGGTGGGTGGCCTCGAACCCACCCTCCAATCAGTAAAACATAAGCGAGGGTTTTAATTAAAAGTTGTAAAATATAAATAAACTTAACATTTTTGCAAAATTTAATAGATTTATTCAAACAAATTTTGAAACTTAAGAAATTTTGAAAAATAAGACAACTTTTCAAACAAAAGTTAAAGAGAATGAAAAACTGAAAAAGTTTAATTGAAACATTTTTTTGTTCTTAATTTAAATTTCTTTACTATTTTTTGCTTATTGCTAATAAACTATGGGAACTAAATAAAATTTATATAACAAGTAATTGTGAAGAATTAAAAATTGAGCAAATTATTAAGAATAACCTCATGGTTTTCGAGAAATATATAAGGAAAGTAATATGATGGCCACATCACCATGCAGACTTTTTACGATAATTCTCTCTTGTCGGTCCTAGTGTTCCTATTACAAGTATTTAACATTCGCTTGTCCATAATCATGGCAGATTTACTAGGGATATCCTCGTGGGCTTTAATGCAGTAGTTTCTCTATGCTTTTTGCATCCTTACATCGTTGATTCTGTTGATTCCTCAGCATTCTGGACCAACTTCTTATTTATAGACAAAAGTCCGCTCCTCCAACCTCCTTATGGAGGCAGCCAGGAGGTAGAACGCTTATACCGGAGTTCGCTCGGTCTTCTTAGTCGTGGGCTGCTTATTCGTCAAGAATTCCTAAATTATGCTTATTTGCTTATTTCGCAGCTTACCTCCACATCTAAAGAAAATTCACCTGTGACCTCATTAGTAGCCTACAGCCCAGCACCAACTGCCTCAATATAAGCATCACTGAAGAAATTTTGTACAAAAAGAAGAATTGTATAATTATTATATATATATACATTTGGTGCTGTATCTCACTTATTTTTTATCCGATTTTAATAAATAAAAAATCAAATTAAATGATTTTTAAAAGACTTTAATATGAATTGTACTGATATTTTTTCTTGCATCTAGTTTTTGACAAAAGACGATCAACTTTTTTTTTTAATTGCACTATATATATATTTTGTACTGATCCGCAAGGAGATTTTTTTCTGAATTTTAATTTGTAAACGATTTTATCCATTCATCAAACCAAAGTCGAGAAATTGAGGATTAAAAAAAAATTAAAAATCAAATACCCATAGTAAACAATATACAGAGCATTTTCCAAATGTCAAAAGTGACAGTGTCAGTCATTGGTACAATACTGCAATGATTTTTAATAATTTAATAATTAAAATGTTGCAATATTTCAAACACTGTACTAGAATTTTGTGCTTCTACAGAAATCGTTTTTCAGTTTTTGAAATCTTGCAACTTGCTTGAAGCATTCTCATTTAGGGCCAAATTGGTTAGATAGTTAGATAGTACTTAAACTCTGACGGTTTTCTCAGGGAATTTAAAAATTGAGATGAAAAATTTAATGTTTGGCCCGAAAAGAGGCGAAAAATGAATCTCTTCGAATCATTGGAAATTCATAAAGCCCGCGCTAATCCAGGAATTCCTCAAATAAACGACCTGATTTACTTAATATACACTCCAATTATCAACGCTGTTTGTTAAGATTTTGCCACATATATACCTGTAATTTGTAGCCGAAATTATATTTAGTTTTGATGATGGCAACAAAGTGTTTTAATTTAAATTTAATGTTGTTCAAAGATAACTTTAAATGATACAAATTAAACTTTGTTTATATCACAACCTTTATTATTATCTTAGTGACTATACTTTCGACATAATTTAGCTGGTCATTATCAAACTAGTATTTATCATTTGTGTACGAAATACTTAAATTAGAAAAGGGCTTTGATACAAATTATTTCAGTCTCTACAAGTTTTGGATCGTCAATCTAAATTTTACAAAGTTTTGCGTGATTTTACAAGCGAGACAGTTTCATTATATCGCTTGAAACCAGGTTTGCTTGGAAATGTTAACACATTACTGTTATGGCCAATTCTCAAACATATTTCTTCGATCCAACTTTTGAGAACGTGTCACTCTCGTCACGTCCGTTTCTTTGTTTGATTATGGGGTAGTGGTAGTGTGGTTCGCCATGATTGGTGTCAAGGATAAAAAAATAATGGATATAGAAATCGATTTATTGAAACGTCCACCATTTTAACATATCTACATCATGTTTTTGATCCTTCAAATAATTCTCAAGAGAGCGTCAGCGATTACAGAATACCAATTTGGAATTGACATCAACAATGTCGAAGAACTCCATGCGTCCCTTATTGCAAAGTAAAACAATAGAAGTATCACTTCTTCTATAATTACAATGTTGTTAATAAGAAAGAACCTTCGTGAGAAATTCATAAAAAAACACTCTAATCATTATTATGATGACATAAATCTCTGACAGCATTATAGTTAATTAAGGGTATTTCATTGTTTAATGTTCTTAAGTAGGTTTTGAAAAAATCATAAGACTTATGATGAATTTTAAATTATAATAGAACTTATTTCAGTTTACGTTACAAAGTAATGGCATCATTGTAGGAAATTTCTTGGGGAATTTATTTAGTTAATTTCCACACCTTTCCAAGATTTTTTTGACGACTAACGATCGTGTATTGATTGGCATTGAAGTCGTGGACTAGCATTCATTTTGTTAAGCTTAGAAAGGCCTAGTCAAATTCGATGGTCGTTCTCTTCACTCTTCATATACAATGTCCGTTTCTCCCAATTTGAAACTCTTAGCCATCTTTAAGATTGTTGTGATGGCAAAACGACTCCAGCGCCTTTTAAGCTTTTTAAGCTACAGCATAATATGACGAATTTGTTTGTAATTTTCAACAAGCATTTTCAATAATTGAAAAAAGAAGAAAATTATTTTTAAAAAAAACGCACAAAAACCAATTTATTCAACCAAAAAGGCATCAATCTAATTTTAATGAATAATGAAGTCGTGTAAAAATTAATTCAGATTGAAAATTAGAACTGACAGTTATTAATACTTGTCCACCACATCGATTGAATCGATCGCATCAATATACGTTAAAGTATCACCACGTTTCAGTTTAGTAAAATTTTTTACTACTATTCGTAAATACATTTTTATAAAATTGGTTGGTTTCAGATCCAAATTTCCAATCCAATTTTCAGTGGATAGTTTTGGTAACATTATAAAAATACAGGGTGTCCCAAAAAAGAATTATACTTCTTTAGCTTTCGAGGGTTCCCCACACTCCTCGTCGTTGCTATAGTGCGTTTTTAGGGAGCGGACTACGCATTGTGCGTGCGAGAGTTTTACAAAAAATGTGACTACCACTTAAATGAGACATATCTATCATTCAAAAATAGGTAAAGAAGATGAAGAGACCAGTACAACATTGGAAAAACCAAAAAAAAGATTGCTTATATAAAATTCAATTGTTACAAGAATTAAATCTCTAGAATACTAGCCAAAGTGAAATTTTTTCTGGCTTCAAGAGCGGTGACATAAATTACCCTCCAAGCAGTCCTGGTTTATCCCTATATTTTCTGTGGGTTTATCTTAAATCTTCTTCTGGCGCATTTTAAAGATAATATCCATCACAGAAAAGCAGCTATCAAATGGTCTACCTCCCGAGTGGTCGAAACAAATTTCTATGTTCGAATAAATAAGGCTTTACATTTAGACGATATTGCTTTTAGGAAATAAATTCCCAAATTACATAGTTTAATAGATAATAAACACATCTTTAATAAACATCTTACTTTCTTTTTAATTGATCCACTAAATATAAATATTCTTTTGGGACACTCAGTTTGCGTTCACCCTTCGTTAATGGACGTCTTAGTTTATCTCGAAGGGAGATTTCTTACTCATTTTGCCACGAAGTTCTATAATTCAAATCATAATCCCTTTTTTTTTGGCAAATCATTTGATAAAAGTTTTCATGGAGCAGAGTTTTTGCCAGAAGAATAGAAAGTGAGAAAGGGTAAACACATATTTTGTGAATTCAAGCCTTTCAAAGTGCGATCGAAATCATTGTTCAAACATTCACGAATTTTTTTAGACACGTCACTAGATTATTACGTAAGGCAATCTTCAGACAGGTGTTTCGGTGTATCACAGCTCGTCGGTGAAGCTATGCTTTTAATAAAACAACAACAGCATAAAAATACGTTAATTTGCACCTTATGCGACTTAAGTTACGTGTCGGGCAAACAAAAGTTATGTAATGCAATTACTGGCGGTGCTTTAGTGCGAGGAGTAGTTGTTTTAACTGTTAGCTGTGAGTTCATGCATAATTTTTGTAAGATAAGGATGCAGTAAATTAATTTTTCTCTATGTCTCAACGTGAAAGTGTATTTTCGACCTCTATATACCAAATCAAAATGATGGTAGCGACCGTTACTATGTGGTAGTTCATTTTAACAAAGGTTAAATGTGTGTATAAATAATATTCGTTTAAAAAACTTGTTGTAAATAAACAATTTAATTTAACATCAGTACCTCTATACTTAAACCAATACGTATAATACCCATAATTACCGAGCAAGTGTAAATTTCGCAAATCAGTCAATCACTAGCGTTAATTGCAATGGTAATTGTACAGCTTGTGAGTAAGTTAATGTAAGTTGATTACCAACTGTGCACGTTTTTCGGGGATTTTAGAATGGCAATTTGTACAATTTGTGGTTTAATTTATATGAGCATAAAAAGCGTAGGTGTCGCGTGCAATTTCTTGACCATATGTTATTCAGCCCACATATTAAAACTCGAAAAATAGCACCAGCTCGTGCCGTTTATGGTAAGACTGGATAACTGACACTGACGCCCTTAAATACGTGTGGAAAGACGAATTGATCAACACATGTCGCACCGAGTCGACGATGTTGCGACGTTAACGCGAAAGGATTTGCTGTCATTTAGTTTTTTGGTGCGTTATTAGAAAATATAGTTTTTACATTGTAATATGGAGTAAATTGTAACATGTCATATATTGATAGATTACAGATTTTGTTATTCAGACATATAGATTTCCTAAGGGTTCTATAGCCTGACCTTTCGGTAAATTGGATATGATGATGAAAGGGCGAATTTGTTTGAAAAGGGTACAGCTATAAATCAGCAAGGGACGAAATCGATTTTTTTAAATTAAATAATCATTCTAGATTTGAGTAATAAATATAATTTATCACAGTAATAATGTTATTAAATTATAGTGTTTGATTATAGACTGATTTATAATAATCACACATCACACGCAATCCAATCTTATAATTAAATACAACGGAATGTTAAATAATTACACTAGTAAAGTTAACGTTTATTTACTTTATGAAGTAATTACAGTAATCATGGGCAGAGGAGGAATCGCACACGTTATATATTATTTCCTCTGTACTCTAATGTAAGTTATATGCTAATTAGAACGGATGCTCTCGCATTCACGTGTAGTTCTGGTAATCCTATAAAAGGATTGCCGTTTTTAACTAACTTCTATGTACATACTTCTATATTTGGTCATCTCGCACATAGGTCATAATTTGCGGTCTCGTGTTATAAAACAACTCCTTTCTTTATTCCGTATAATATGATGCTCATGAGATAATAATTGATGTTCGTTCATGACTCATGTTTAAAGTATGTGTTAATAATACAGAATTTTTTTATATTGGTGTAGTAAAACTGTTATTTTATAAATATAGTAAATGAAATTATAAAAGAATTGATGATCTCGCTCTAAAGAAGGGAACATAGTTACCGAAATATCAGCAGTAGAATTAAGAGCTTTAGATGAATGCTTTGGCTTAATTGGCTCGTTTCGGTTACTATATATAATCAGTTTTGCTTTTCTGTATTTTCCGAAGGTAATTAAACAACAAAAAAGGTTAACGGATACAATGTTTAACCTTAATCCGGAATCTATATTTAGCAAGTAGATCTTGTAATGCACATAGTGAAATTAGAAGGTAGTTTATCATCAGGTGTCTGTTTCCTGTTGTTACAAGAGTTGTACATTTAGAAATCGAGCAAGTTCGTTCTTGCTAATTCTAAAATTGGCGTATTAGATCGTATTAAGTAGCACACTTTTTTGCAGCATAAACGTAAGGCGATTACTTCGATGTAAGAAAACACTTTCTTCGCCAATTATTTCCAGTCGTTAGTAAATCGCGGAATCTTACTAAAATGCTGCTGTCGACGAAAAGTAACTGTATTAATAATTGAAGATATATACTTTTATTTTTAGCGACAATTTGCATATACGGGATACTGCTATCTATTATTAGAGGCCGTTCGCATTTAAAGCGGTACTTTTATTTTGAATTCAAACGCTATAAATGAAAACGTAAGCGCATTGACGGATGGCCGGTGATCACGTCTAGTTGGCCGATTTGCATTCTGCACATTTTGTTGCTATTTATTTGCATACGGAGTAGTTGTCACAGATCGTGTAACTATTTGTACACTTATATAATCTTGAAATACAATTAACAAAAATAAAACTAAGATAATATTAAAATCAGCTTGTAGCTGAATAAATTCGGTACTAATAAACATCGAAAAATATAACTATAGTTCATTAGTTTTCCATCATTATATAATTTTAGATTTATGTTTTGTTATAATTTTCTTTGTCAGAATAAAACATGGTGGAGGAGTAACAATACCCATGAGACAAATTTTAGCCACCAATAATCTGCCTGATGAAACCACTGCGTGGCAAAACAGCTGCAGTTTTGACATTAAATTTGTCAAATTTTAAACCAAGAATTTTATTTACAATACGATGAATTAAATTATACTTCTAACCTTCTAATTTTTATTTACAAATTATACCTTTTTCAAACAGTAATAGTGACTCTACCAACGAACAGTTACAAGATTCATTTATTTGCAAAGATAAAGAAAAGCAAGTTAGTTCGAAATATTTTGTTGAAACAGCTAGAATTAATCTGTCATACTAATGTAAATTAAGTGGTAGTCTTTTGCGAGCGATCACAATTTTTTTACCGAAGGATTTGCCCTACTACCAACAAGTAGATTTGCCAAACAAACTATCTTACAAAAAGAACATGTGGCTTCAGGTAATTTAGGATGAAATAATCTAAATTCACATATTGCACCGGTTCTATGTGTTTTTAAATCTTTGAAGGCGAAATGTGTTGCCGTACTGCTAAAATGGCAAAGGTCAATGTATACCCAAAAATATATATAGAAATAATATTGAATTGTTTCTGAAATGGAGGAATTCATCGTTTTGGTTCGTCAATTATCAGCAATGAGCAGTTTGATGTACTTGCCTGAATGGAAGGAACGAACGAAATCGAATAAAAATTGTCCTAAAAGTAAAGAAAATGATGAATCTGTTATTGCGGTAGAAAACAAAGAACTCACCGCATATTCTTTAATAAAATATATTTCTGGAAACAGTAAAACAAAGCAGAGCATCGGGAAACCAGAGCAGGAAACGCATAACTTCTGGAACAGAGATAATCACAAGCGATGAAGTTCTGACCCGTCTTAGTGAGAAATCTACAAAGAAGGTCGAAAGTCTCCGCAGCCCAAAAAAAAACGCAACAACATAAATTTATTGATTCAGATGAAGAAGAAAATGATGTGGAGGTTTTAAGAGATTTAATAAAAGACAGTCATGAGGATACAAAAGAAATCAATTCAGAAGACTAGATTCTTATAAAATTCACCTCCAAGAAGTCCACATAGTACTAATAACTCTTCTAGTAATTATTTCGAACTGAAATTTTGTATAAAGAGTCAATTCGTTGGATGCTATCCCATTTGTGATATCTGTATGGCCTAATAAGGATGGTGAATACTCCATTTTACGGGAATACGTTAAGTGCCATCCGGTTTGTATTAGTTTTGCAATATTTTGTAGTAATTCGTACAGATTTATGTTACGTTAGTATATTGCAATGTTTACTATCCAATAAAAAGTTTCTAGCTCCTCTTTCAATATATTACTCTATAATTTAAAATTTTATCAAAAGCATAGTTCAATGGAAAGTACTTATATACTTGTTCCATTTGATTCACTTTAGTTTGTATAACATTTAACGAGTAAATTTACACTTACCTTAACTTGCAGGGTGATTGTACAGTACTTGCATCTAAATAATTACAATTATTTTGGAAACTCAAACAAGCAACACTATATTATACCTGGCATTCCGTTCTCTATTATTCAAAGTTGAGGGAGAAATAAAGAAAATTTCGCAATTCATCATAATTTTGACAAAATCATGGAACAAATTGAAACTATTGTTTTTTTTGCCGAGAGCAAAAAGCAGAAAAGGAAAGCAGAACTATAACGGACCCTTCTAAACAAGCAGAGCCTGAATGGGTCAAAAACAAGATCAGTAGAAAGAAAGAAGCAAGACAAGAGAAAGCCCGCAATAGATAAGTAGACGAAATACAAACACGAGAAATACGTGATAAGAAAAGACAGACAAGCAAAAAAAATAACTAAACAAGAAAAACCCACAAAAACAAACGTCATCATAGTGAATCCAGAGGAAGGTAAAAGTTACGCCGATATATTGGGTAATATTCGAAAAAAGATAAATCCGGATGAGCTTGGGGTCGAAATTAGGGAAATTAGGCAAACAAGAACTCCTTCTACGAATCGGAGAGAACACGAAGAACAATAAATTGTTCTTTGACAAAATAAAAGACTTGACGGAGGGATCTGCGACTGTCAAAAATATTGAACCAGTAGCCAAAAACCCAATACAAGATAGCAAATGGCCGCTATCATCCAAGTAACCGAAGCTCAAACGGTGACTCCTCTAGAAAAGGCCAGAATAAAGGTAGGTTGGATAAATAGCAGAATTAGGCGGAGAATAGAAGTAACCAAATGCTATAAATGCTTTGGATATGGTCGTCAACAAGCAACCTGTACTGGTCCAGACAGGAAAAAAGAAAATATGTGCCTCAAATGTAGTGGACAAGGCCACACGAGGAAAGAATGTCAAAGTACTCCTAAATGTTTCTTGTGTCCCGAAGGAAATACTAACCATATACAAGGATCAGGTAAATGCCAATATTTTAGAGCAGAACTGCACAAGGCACGGGAAAAGTTTTACAGAGGGCAATCTGATGCAATGTAATGTGCACAGAAGCAGGACAGGAAACAATCTCCTTCGACAACTTTGTTCTGAGTTAGAGATCGACATGCTGTTAATAAGCGAACAATACAGCAACATTGACACCGACCACTGGTACAGTGACATATTAGGTACGGCAGCCATATGGATATAAGCCCCTAGTAAATACGTCGTTGATGCCCATGGAAGAGGCAGAGGCTTTGTTTGGGTCAAGTCTAATGAAACATATTTCTTTAGTTGTTACATGACACCGAACGAGTCGATTGCCGAGTTCCAAGAAAAACTAAATGAAATGGAAGACGTTATGCTTAGTATAGGCGGAAATATTATTCTGGGCGAAGATGTAAACGCAAAGGCGATCGAATGGGGAATGGATGTTACAGACTCTCGTGGACGGAGAATATTAGATTTGGTAGCTAGGGTAGGTCTCTTGGTGATAAACACTGGAAACACTACAACTTTTAGAAGAACTGGTTACTCACAAACCATTCCGGATATCACTCTGGCTTCAGAAAACCTAACCGGTAGTATTAAGGAATGGCAAGTCATCGAGCAATATACTGGAAGCGATCACCAGTATATCACTTTCGAAGTTCGCAACTGGAAAGCAGATAAAGAA
Source organism: Ontholestes murinus (assembly GCA_963969525.1). Taxonomy (NCBI): domain Eukaryota; kingdom Metazoa; phylum Arthropoda; class Insecta; order Coleoptera; family Staphylinidae; genus Ontholestes; species Ontholestes murinus. The sequence goes on from OZ018396.1 coordinate 59,680,425, forward strand.
GTGGTAACTCCTACAAGAAAAAGGTGGAATGTTCACAAACTGAATGATGACATACTAACTAAAATCGTTGTAGAAAGATGCACTCATATAGTTAGACAGCAGCATGCTAATGTCGTTGTTGAAAAAACAATGGCATCAATTGAATATGCCTGCAACAAATCAATGCCAAAAGAAAAAAGAAAAGGGCGGAAACAAGTATACTGGTGGACCAACGACATAGCCAGCCTTAGACGTAAGTGCATACATTTAAGAAACAAGTAGTGGATATGTTTGAAACAGCACAGGCCCAGAACAAGTACATAAAGCCGACCATCGTATTGGTAACTTTAGATGTTAAAAATGCATTTAACTCGGCTCGATGGGACGTAATTTTAAAGGCACTCAAAGAGAATTTTAACTTACCTCTATACCTCCTGAAGATGATGAGAAGCTACCTAAACAATAAAAAGTTAGTATATGATACTACAAATGGGGAAATTGTCAAAATACTTACCTCCGGCGCTGCACAGGGGTCTATCCTAGGACCCATTATGTGGAATGTCTCATATGATGGTCTTCTCAGGATAGCCAGGCCGGATGAAGCATTTCTAGCGGCCGTAATCGTTGCTCGAAATCTAGAGGATATGCAGCGAACACTAAACCAAGTAATGCGGAGGGTGTATACATGGATGAGCGAACATGGACTAAACCTCGCAACAGAAAAAACGATTGTTCTACTGACAAGGAAGAGAGTACAATTAGAGGTACCGTTCCTAGTAAGAACCGAAACAATAAAATAAACAACACATTTAAAGTATTTAGGGTTGCGCCTGGATAGTAGAATGACGTACCGTGCACATATAGATATGATGTGTGAGCGAGCCTCTAAGGTTACTTCCATGTTAAGCAGACTAATGGCAAACGTAGGAGGACCTTTGTCCGGGAAACGCAGACTACTCATTTCCGTCGTACACTCAATCTTGTTGTATGGATGTGAATTATGGGCCGACAAGATATCAAAAGTGTTAATCAAGAAAATGGCTAAAATCCAATAAGATTATCAAGCGCATACAGAACTGTAGCCGAATCCGCAGTACTGGTAATAGCCGTGGTTACACCCATTCATATTATGGCAGCAGAGAGGAAATCTGTATGGAACAATAAGACCTCACTCGGAATAGAGCGAGCACGAGCATTGGTCAAAGAGGCATCAATACACAAGTGGTAGGAAGAATGGCAAAGAGAAACATGGGGGAGATGGACTAGACAGCTAATACCAGACTTAACTAGAGAACATGGAGAAATCAATTATTACTTGACGCAATTTCTGTCTGGTCACGGGTATTTTAATTCCTGTCTGGAAAAGATTAAGAAAACGGATACCGAAAAATGTCCATATGGCGACTCAATGTGCGATGATGCAGAACACACAATATTCACCTGCAATCGGTGGAACGACGTGAGACGAAGATTAGAAGAAAAGGTGTGTAGAATTACGCCACACACCATAATGGTTACTATGCTATCCAGTACAATACAGGCGTGGCAGGCAGTATCCTCCTATGTAGAGTATATACTAAAAACGAAAAAAACGAGACTTAGATAGTAGTGGTGCATAGAACCAGAACCGAGGCATCAATCCCGAAGCAATGTCACAAGACGGTCCCCCTACGCATAGTAAAACAGTTATGTCATTCAATGCCTGGCGGTGCTTTAGTACGGGGGGTAGTTGTTTTAACTGTTAGCTGGAGTTTTTACATTGTTATGTGAAGCATTAGTGCAAAAACGCTCATAGAGATTTATTACTCTTAATATTAATTACCATTATTAAGACTGCACTAGATATTACAATATTTAATTTGCATATTGTTTTTTTTACTGTACACTTGTCCCACTTCACCCTATATTAATTATTATGGCACTATTTTTTTCTACAGAAATCGGTACCTTATCTAAGGATAGGGTTTCTAAAGAATTTCTTTGTTAAAAAATTAAAGAAATATGCCCAGCTCCCCTCATATCCTTAATCTCAGAATCCAACTTCCTCCACATATTGAAGTCTTCCTCTTCAATACGAAAGATTTCCCAGTCTGATGTGATGTGGATTCCTCTTTATTTTTTTATTTGCAACTTCGGTCTTTTTTATTAAAAAATACATATAAAAACAAATTACAAAAGTATACGTAAAAATTTGTACGAATTGTATGAAAGAAGCAGGGGCGGAGTTCACAATAACAAATTGTGTTCTTCCACTCAAACCCTTGTTGTACCATGATGCTGGGAAGGCAACAATCTTCATCTCACAACTAACCCATTTTTTTTAAATAATATAAACACAGTAATAAAACCTTACTCCACCTTCTAGTACTAACTAATTGGATATGTAAACCAAAATGATATCTTCATTTAATCTAAGAACTGCTGTTGATTCTTCATTTAGCAAATTTAATGGCTAAGACTTTTACAGATTGTGAGTTTTACTTTTCCCTTTTTGATAACATACGATGTCCTTGATGGTATTCCACTGAAAGGAAAGAGGAAAGTTTACCGAGAAAAACAGCCCAATAATTGTTTCAACTAAGAACTCTATATGACTTCAAAGAAACTAAAAAAGCAAATGCGTATTCAAAAAAGGTATGTAATCAGCGATAATCTACTATTAACTTTCGGTAAATCAATCTGAAGCACTACTGTTATATTCTAACTATGGAAAGCTATTAAAATATATAGAAAGTCATATTTTGACTCCATCTTTACTGATGCTCTTCTTTTGCAGTCTTACACCTTCTTTTGTAGCTCTTTTTCCATTTTTAGAATTATGATAATAAAGCAGAATTCAATTTAATTATACTTTATTTTCAAGACTTCTCTCCTGATAAAGTTGGAATATTGTACTCTACGCTGCAACATCTTTATATTTCAAGTTTACTGCTTTTAATACAACTTAAATGAATGTCTTTAAACTAGTATCACTTTAAAATCTGAGAATAAGCAAATAACTTGCCCCATTCTTAAAATTGGACATACCCCCTTCTCCTTTTAGTTACAGCCATAATGCTCAACTTCCATATATTTATACATTTTTTAAAGATATGGTTTATAGGTAAACAGAGTAAAATTATAATAGATAACATTACAAAGTTTGCCTCTGATATCCAGATAATGTTTCTGAAAAATACCATTGATCTTTTCCTGAATATCTGCTGGTTTTGATTGTGTAATTATTTTATTACCATAAATTCTAATACAGAAACTAATTTTAATGGGGTTTCCTTATGATATCGATAAAACAATTTTGTAATTCATGAATCATTAGGCCCTTTCCTTAAAAATATACCTGCTGCAGTAACCCACGATATTCGTTTATTTGTCTTCCACAAGCCTTCATTTTAAATATTATATTCTTTATCATTAGAACTCTTATTATCTCTTTACTACACTACAATTTAGTTTGTAGATAATGTAATTTTGTGCTCTATTAGAGCCAATATTAAAAATTTATTAAGCAGAATAAATACAACTTTTACTACTTTCCTCTCAAAAATTACAGAATAATTACAAAAATATCTTTCTAATTTCCAATTACTCTATAAAAATGTCCCTAAACTTAAAATTGTTAAATATTTAGATCTCTGACTTCCACCTGGTGGGATTTTAATTCTATGGCTTTTTTTACCATCTACAAAATTCTATCTTTAGATCGCAGTGTTAATATTTGCTATTGTTAAACGCAGAACCGCCAATCTCAGTGTAACAGTTTGAGCTATGAGATCTTTTTCTTCTAAAGCACCAGAAGTGGAATGCATCCTTACGTGCCTTTTTTTTTATCAAAGAAGTGATCGAAAGATTTTTGTCAGTATGATAGGTATGATTAAGGTTAAATTTGTCTGGTTCACTTTATAAAATTTTATCCAAAAACTATTCCACTGACATGTCATCCGAATTATCTTCATTTGGTGCATGTAATAAATAAGTCAATTATCACACATAATTCTTAAGTTATTGGTTCTTCAATTAGTTGATTGCAATGTCACTGCATTAGATATATTTATTCACTACATTAACCTTTATTTTCAATTTTTATTACTTACTGCTTAAATACTGGTTATATATGGTAAACTTGCATCTACTTTTGTTGCACTAATTGTACTGCAATATTATGTGTATAGTCTGCTGGGAATTGAATAATTACATTTTACCACTAAAAGCCATTTCTTTAAAATAATACTTTCATTTGGATGATATTGACATGCTTTTGATTTTGAAATAATTTCACATAAACACTTACTTTTTTGGAAAATAACAATTACCATCTGATAATTGTAAAACACGAATTTGGTGACTTTGCAACACTCTATTGATACAGAAAATACTGAATATTTTTAAAATATTAAGTTTTCTTATTTATTAAGCTCGTAGAATACAAAGTTTTAATTTTAAAAGAATTTAAATGGAGGAAAATCAAATAAAGAAAATTCTCATCGACTACAATTCTATTATTCTAAATTCGATATGTATAATTATCAAAAATAAATCATTACAATTCTATAAGGAAAAAGTATCTAAAGTGAATAAATTTACATTCCCTTCTTGCATGTTTATTAACTTTTTGTTTCCTTCTGCAAATTGAAAAGTATCTACTTCCTCTTTATCACAAACTAACTTACAGAATAATGTTATGTTGGCTCCTCGTAACTACCCCCACACATATAACACAGTAATGCAATCTTAATAAAGACTTTCCACCACCTTCCAGTACTAATCGGATATGTGACCCAAAAAAAATATTTTGAAATAATCTAAAAACTGCTGCTGATTCTTCATTTAGCAAATTGAATGGCATTTTCTCAAGACTATTACAGATGTTGATTTGTACTTTTTCCTTCTTGATAATATATGATGCTCTGCTGGTAGATAAATGTCTTTCTTATATTCGTTGTTCTGTTCATCTCATTGCCCTTGATGGTATTCCACTGAAACGAGAGCTTCCCAAAGTGACAGCAGAACAATATTTACAACTAGGGACCCCTTAAAACTTCAAAGAAGCAAATAATCGTTCAAGAAAGGTTTTTGGCTAGGGATAAAACGCTATTAATTTAAGCACTCCTCTTATATTCTCAGTATGGAAATTTATTAAAATCTATAGAAAGTACTCTTTGGATCCCATCTCTGCAGATGCTCTTCTTTTGCACCTCTTCTGTAGATCTTTCCAGTTCCTTTCTTCTCCCTTTAACTTCTCTTCAAACTTTACCTTATCAAAACTCTTTTTTTCCTACTTTTAAAGACTCTCATATTACAAGTAAACTTAACTTAACTGTTCAATAATTATCTTTAAATTAGTATCACTTCAAAGTCTTCTAATGAGCAAATAATCTGCCCTGTCCTTAAAATTGGAAATATTCCTCTTCTCCTTTTAGTTATCGCCCAAATGCCCTTTCTTCATATATAGTATTTATAATTTTGGTTTGTAAAACGGAAAAATCATATATTTTCTATTGTGCGGTTTGTATTTAGAAAATTTACCTTAGTACAATAGATATTATTATAAAGTTTACCTCTGATATCAAGATATTACTTCTGAATAATCATTATACCAAATTGAAATAAAACAACACAGTTAGGAGGATTTCACATTTATTGTTAAACACTGCAACATGTTTCGCCACACAGTGGCTTCATTCATTATTCATATGCCTGATGAAGCCAACCCTCCCAACTGTGTTGTTTTATTTCAATTTGTTATGGAGTTTCATCATGTATCCGCCTCGTCAATTTAATCATTATACCGTTTGTCTATTCCTGGATATCTCTAATTTTGTTATTAGAGAAAATCTGGTTTCAATGGGTCTTCCATCTGATATATTATAGATAAAATAATCTGATAACTCATTAAAAAGTAAAGTTCTTTCCTTAAAAACGTACTTATTGTACCAAATCACGACATTCATTTGTTAGTCTTCAAGAAACCTTTATTTTACAACTTATATTCCTTCTACTACATTATACTTAAGTATGCAGATGATATAGTTTATTTTTTATTTTTCCAGAGCCAATATTCAATATTAATTAATTCAACAATGCACTTTTCATCAAAAATTCCAGATATTCATAATTACCAAATTATTCTATAATAATGTCTCTTTTCCTAAATTTCAATTCGTTATATATTTAAACCTGAGATTTAATTGCACTTTCACCTGGTGGGGTTCTAACCCTGTGACCCTTTTTACCATCTACAAATCCCTTATCAGATTGTAGATCGAGTACGGTTGGATTGTTATTTCTCTAATTTTTAAATATCTAGTTGATCCAGATCTCACAAAATCTGGACCAACTCAAAAACGTGATTTTCTGTGTAATAGTTTTAGCTATGACTTCTTCTTTTATAAAATTGTAGTTTACTATTTGAGTCATCTTCAGTTGATGCGTGTATTAATTAAGGCAATAAAATTTGAAACCAATGTGTTTAATAAGTCATTTAACTTATGAAACATAATTCTTAAGAGCTGCAAAGTCATCGAGTCGTAAACTTATTGATTGCGTATTGTTTCTTCATTGGTCAACTTATAAACTGTTCTGCGACGACCACATCTCCCTTTTCTGTGAAATTTTGTTTACTAAACTTGTACACTACAATATTATTTGTAAATTTGCAAATGAAGAATGAACATTTTGCAATTAAAAGCATTTCTTCAAAATAGTACTTAATATCATAATAATAGCAAACTATTTATGATTTTCAAATTTTAACTCACTACAATTAGTTTTATTACTATATTAAATGATAATAGATTTTCAAAAAATAAGTGCCTCAACAATTAACGATTTTTTTTAATAGGTTTTTTTATCTACTTTTATCTACCTGGCAATTGATTTTATACAAATACCTGATAATTGATTTCTAGAGTGACATTTACTTGTTTTGTCGCTATTTACAATTTTAATTATATTTTACGAAATGACATTGTTTCTAAAAACTTGTTTAAATTATTTTCATTAGGCAAGCTTGTTCGATTGCTAATTTTTAATTCAAGTAATTGCAATTATTTTCTATTGAGTTATTCAATTGTTTTGGTTGCTTTTCCGTTAATTTATAAAGTGTATTAACCGTTTAAACTATAATTAACCAAATATTGATTTAATACAGTTTTACAAACTTGATGTTTATTTATTTTAGCGTACTCTTGACCTACCACAATAATTAATGCAATTCTCATCGTACTCCTGGCCTACTCTAATAAACAACGTATTAATCTAGGTTGTGAGTACGCTAGTTCAAGACTACAATTTATAAAGGTTGTACAATATTGAATTTTTTGATAAGGGGACAAATTACATTTAATTGATTTTCTATATTGATTACTTATTACGCTACACTCTTGATGGAACGGTATGTATACATTAGGGGAATTTAAACACTTACAATCATTATCAAAGTAAAATCGAAACACGTGTCAGGTAACTGAAAAATAAAACCGGAGCAGAACAAGTGTTTAAATTCCTATAATGTAATTGATTTTCAATTATATTTTCGTAAGTTAATAACATCAATATTAAGCCATTATAAAATTCATAGTGAAGAGCCACTTTAAAAAAATCCAGTTCATTATTCTACTTCTAATGTAAACTTATAATTCATTACGATGATTCAATCAAATTAATTCTACTAAATTCGAATAATTTTATAAACGTTCACCTTATATTATTAATAGTGTAGGTTTGGGCAAGGATATTCCAGCTGACCTTTTTTCTTTTTTCTCTTACCATTAGCTATTAAACTCGATTAGATTATCAGCACCAATTAAAACTAATTTCTTAATTGATCAATGCATTTAAATTGTGTTCACAGTAGTGAGTACTCATATCTGTAATAAGTGAAACAAGACGTGAATATATACATCGAATTGCATAAATTATGGAAACCGTGCATTATTTATAGGTCGAGATTACATCATCAGTTTAAATACATTAAAAACAATCTTGAGCCATAAACGAACGTGTGGACTTAAAGTAAGGTGAAGAGTGATGACTTAATTTAGTGACCCTCTTATCACTTCAATTACTTATCGCATAACGTGAATAATTATGTTAATAATACGTATGATTCATACAAATGTTATTTAAATTATTGACTAATTTGAAAATTTGATATTATAAATAAATGATTAAATTTATTGCTTAAGTATACTATTACATTCTTCGTCCATTTACAAAAAACAATTACTTCCGTCATATGTCACCTTAATCAATACCGAATTACCAAATTATATAATCGTTTAATAACCCTCATTACTCTTCGTAATAACAGTGCTCTACGGACTGAATCAATACAGTATTCTAAATAGCATTTGAATTTATAACTCTATTATTAGATTGGAAGATATTACCATATTGATTACGATACCCGCGAAAATTCAAGGCTACTTTTTACGTAGGTCAGTCCGAAAAAAAATATATAAATATCACACAATTGGTTAGAGCAAATGTATCGTATTAATGAAACGGTTTGGATTTTTTATGAGTTACATTAAATATCAATGATAAGATAATAACTGTGCTTCAAAGGATCCGTGTCGATAATCTTAATTTGAACGATATGTGATAAGTAGATATGAAAGAGTACGTGTACATTAATTGTATCTAAAAATCTAAACGGTTTGATGTAATTTAGATATAGGTTTATTACTTCCCGTTAAATTTAATAGATAACTGTTGTTACAAACAGATTATTTTTATAATTAACAATGGGTATTTTAACGCCATTAAAATACACTTAAATGTAATTAAATTTTTAGAAATTTATATTCTAATAGCTAAAATATACTGCTGGTGAGGATACTATCATACAGTAATATAGGTCTGAATGGAAGAACACAACATGAATTCCGACTTCTGAATTTTTAAGTAGATTGTAAAATTCATTGTTAGAATATTTTTTTAAGTAGACATTTAAAGTAAAATCAATAAATCAATATCTTATTAGTATATACATTCTATTTTTTTAAAGATATAAATTGATTATCATTATTAATTACTATTAATATATAAACAGTATTAATTTTTGCTAGATACTATTAAGATGTCAACACTTTAAAATATTTTTCTAATTTGGAACATTTTTATACAGGCCACATCATTACAAATAACGAGTCCATATTTTACGCCCATTTTCACACTCTTGACCTGCGTGGGATGCAACAATCAAACGATTGCCGAACGTATTTGGTCACCGTGGCATTTTGTTTTCGTTTTAATCGAACACACCGAAATATCATTATTCTCAATTTCCTTTTTCGAAGGTCCAACCTACGCCATGTAATTCTTCGTTAATAGAGTCTAATTAATTCGATTAATTATAGCAATTTCAATTACTGTAGTTTTAACTACCTGTGTAACTGTATAAAAGACATTAAGGATTGAGAATAAATTAATTCAACAGAAAGTAGAGAATAACGAAAGTTCTTACCTTACGATCACAATAATATAATGATGAAGAACTTTCCATCAATAATTAATTCCAAAATCATATCAAAATATCAAAATTGTATTATTCATAGTCATAAAAAGAAACCTAAAATATTTACATTGAAGAAGTTGCTTTGACACTTTTTTGGAGAGAGTTTCTCTTCAACATCTTTATGTCTCCTTTTAGTTTACAGCAAGTTCTATATACTTAATGTAATAACTAAAACTAACATGAAACTTAGATACAATAGATACCAAATGTTAACTAACAAGTGACAGATAAAAGTCGACAGACAGTTTATAGATGAAAATTGACAATTGCGAATTAGCAGGTTATAGAAGGCAGTTAACAGATGACAAATGGCATATGATAGCTTTTAGATGACAGTTGCAAATGACAAATCAGAGAAAAGGCATGGTAGCGCAACAATTGGAAGCATAAAACTTTTAAGCCAGAAAAAACTCAGATGACTGTTAATAGATGTCAATATTAACAATGTTAATCTCAATTAATAGGTGACAAAAAATGTTGAAAGTCGATATACCGATAATTGATAACAGATTACAGTTGATACATGACAGTTCGATGATAGATGACAGTTAAGCAAAAAATGTGTTAAATATTCAAATTTCAGATGACAGTTGAAAAATGACAAATGCAAATTAACAGGTGATGAAATACCCTTGACAGATAGCAGTTGACAAATGACTGATGGCAATTGATAGATGTTAGATGGGGGTGAGATTAAATAACAACTGAAAGTTGACGGGCTGGTGGTAAATATAAATATTTGGTTGCTTTATGATATTCAATTGACAAGATACATATAATCGTTAATAAATAGGAGTTGACTGATAATTGTTAGAAGATGACAGTTGACAGATAACCGGTGATTGTGTAACGGTGCAACAAAAATATAAAACTTGAGGCAGAAAAAATATTAAAAACTCTTACTTCAGATGACATAAATGACAATGGCGAACACACTTGACAGATAACAGTTGACAAATGACAGATGGCAGTTTATAAATGTTAGACTCACTCCCAAGTGAGATTCAATAACAACTGAATGTTTACTGTTGGTAAATATAAATAATTGGTGCTTTATGATATTTAATTGACAAGATACATATGATCGTTGATATATGGGAGTTGGCAGATAATTGTTAAAAGATGACAGTTGACAGATGACATATGAGAGATAACCAATGATTGTGTAACGGTTCAACAAAAATATACAACTTAAACGGCAGAAACATATTAAAAACTCCTACTTCAGATGACATAAATGACAAAGGCAAATTAACAAGTAACAGAAGACAATTGAGACATAACAGACAAACGATATATGACAGTTAACAGATGATAGATGGGAGATAACAAGTGATAGCACAACAGTTAGAAAGACAAAACTTTTTTAAGCTAAAAAAGATGACATAAATGACAAAGGCAATTAACAAGAAACAGAAGACAATTGAGACATGACAGACAAGCGATATATGATAGTTGACAGATGATAGATGAGAGATAACAAATGATAGCACAACAGTTAGAAACCCAAAACTTTTTTAAGTTAAAAAAGATGACATAAATGACAAAGGCGAATTAACAAGTAACAGAAGACAATTGAGAGATGACAGACAAGCGATATATGACAGTTGACAGATGATATATGAGAGATAACAAGTGATAGCACAACAGTTAGAAACACAAAACTTTTTTAAGTTGAAAAAGATGACATAAATGACAAAGGCGAATTAACAAGTAACAGAAGACAATTGAGAGATGACAGACAAGCGATATATGACAGTTGACAGTTGACAGATGATAGATGAGAGATAACAAGTGATAGCACAACAGTTAGAAACACAAAACTTTTTTAAGCTAAAAAATAAGACATAAATGACAAAGGCGAATTAACAAGAAACAGAAGACAATTGAGACATAACAGACAAGCAATATATGACAGTTAACAGATGATAAATGAGAGATAACAAGTGATAGCACAACAATTAGAAAGACAAAACTTTTTTAAGCTAAAAAAATAAGACATAAATGACAAAGGCAAATTAACAAGTAACAGAAGATAATTGAGACATAACAGACAAGCAATATATGACAGTTAACAGATGATAGATGAGAGATAACAAGTGATAGCACAACAGTTAAAAACCCAAAACTTTTTTAATTTAAAAAGATGACTTAAATGACAAAGGCGAATTAACAAGTAACAGAAGACAATTGAGAGATGACAGACAAGCGATATATGACAGTTGACAGTTGACAGATGATAGATGAGAGATAACAAGTGATAGCACAACAGTTAGAAACCCAAAACTTTTTTAAGTTAAAAAAGATGACATAAATAACAAAGGCGAATTAACAAGTAACAGAAGACAATTGAGACATAACAGACAAGCGATATATGACAGTTGACAGATGATAGATGAGAGATAACAAGTGATAGCACAACAGTTAGAAACCCAAAACTTTTTTAAGCTAAAAAAGATGACATAAATAACAAAGGCGAATTAACAAGTAACAGAAGACAATTGAGACATAACAGACAAGCGATATATGACAGTTGACAGATGCCAGATGAGAGATAACAAGTGATAGCACAACAGTTAGAAAAACAAAACTTTTTTAAGCTAAAAAATAAGACATAAATGACAAAGGCGAATTAACAAGTAACAGAAGATAATTGAGAGATGACAGACAAGCGATATATGACAGTTGACAGATGACAGATGAAAGATAACAAGTGATAGCACAACAGTTAGAAACACAAAACTTTTAAGCTAAAAAAACAATTCAAATTTCAGATGACTGGTAATAAATGACAAATGCCAATAAACAGGTAACAGATGTAAGTCTACAGACGACAGATGTCAATTGACAAATTGATTAATTAAAATTGCGCATTAACAGTTTACAGAAGACAGATGAGAGTTGACAGATGACAACATGATAGCGCAACGGTTAGAAACAAAAATTTTAAGCCAGAAGAAATTGTTAAAAAAAATTCAAATGACAGCTGTCTATTAACAGGTGACAGAAAACAGCTGACATATGACAGTTGGCAGATGACAATTAATTAATTGATTAATGATAAACGCAAATTAACAGATTACAGAAGATAGTTGACAGATGACAATTGATAGATTTATTGTTGTAAAACATTTGGTGTCTTTACATTTACATCACAAGTAGCGACAATCATTGGTTATTCTCAAGGAGATATCTACCAAAAAGTACTGGCATTTATACAAAATTATTTAAATTCAGGTAATAAAAACCGTATAAATGGAGGAATTCCTTTTTTCGTCGATGTTAATAAACTTGGATTGTCCCTGTTTTATTGCTTCGTTAATTTATAAACCCTTTTTTAGATCACGCACCAGTCTCATCAGTATCTTTACCCAGGCCCCATCTTCTCTCTTCCACTCCTCCTCTCTTCTGAAGCGGTTATTCTCCAGTCACATTGGCCTCCTCTCATATACCTGATACTCCCTATAGCCCTCAATGCATCAACTCTTCTCCATACATCCTTGTCTCTCTTGCCTCTCCACCTCCTTCGCATCCTCATGCATCCAACTCACCACATTCACCCCTTGCTCTAGCCACTCCTTCACGATTCCCTCTGATAAACCCACCCTCTCATATATTTTATTCGTTTCAACTCTCCATCTACCCATGCTTTCCTTTCATACTTTCTTCTACAATCTCCTGATTGTCTCGTCTAATCTCCACAGTTTCAATTCATACCCAGTAGATAAAGTTAGCGAGTTCTGGGACAAGAAGTGCCCCCAAAGAGGATAAAAGAGCGTAAAAAGAGGAAACTGCCACATCCGTCACAGGAAGTCCTTATCTTATCAACTCCCGATGACCTTGGGATTACTTCCTGTCCCAGAACCCGCTAACTTTATCTACTGTTTCATTTACTGTTTCATTATGACCTGTGTAAAACATGTATTGTTAAACACTAATAAATATTTGTATTTGTATTTGTATTTCATTTCATACCCAGCCACGCTCCCCAAAGCAGTATGTAATCGAATGAGCTTCCAAGGTTTTACTGTTGCTTTGTCGTTCGACCATTTCTCGCTTAACTACATTTCTTTTAAACCACATCACGTTTATTTTGCATTTTATACAATAGAAATTATCACTCAAGTGTCCACTGGAAGATTAATTGTGTATCACGTTCATTATATTTGTAATTCTGCTCCTAAAAATGAAAACACGATTCCATTCTTCCTGGCCCTCTGAATTTTTAAAGACGCATTTCAGCAGAGAGTGGTCGAATATAAAATCTCACCCAGTTAGTTTTAAATTGCTGCAATTGCATCAGATGAAGTCTGTCATTTCATTCTAATGCATCTCCTCAATATTTCAATCACTTTCCAAAATGGTTCGCCTCGTTTGTCTCTTTGGATTCTGCTAAAGTATTTAGAAAGTTCTCGGAGATAACATCTGCTTTCGAATACTTCTTTCTTCTTTTCAGTCATCTTGCAGCTTATCCGTCTGAATTATTAAACTATAGACGGCTTTTAGAAGTAGTATAACGAGTTCCTAATTTCGACTTCCTTTAATATAGATATTTTAGAAATAAATCAAAGTCGGACTGACAATGAAAGAATTACTTACTGGTGAAAGTAACTATTTCATTTCGTTGTCAGAGAGCAGAAATTAAATTTCGCAAGCATTTCAAGACAATTATTTGGAAGAGCAAACTTTAAGCCCAAGAATGTATTGAATTTTCTCTGCAGACGTTCGATTGTATCAACATAGTGTATGGACACCAAACAACAGAGCATTATTTAAGATGGGGCCTGATCAATGATACAAAGAGTTTAATTAATGTGTATCACAGCATTTCAAAGATAGTTTACTAAATACTCCAATCGCTTCTCAAGGTCACATCAAGGTCTTTTATCGTATTCACCCGAGTAAGATTTATATCGTTAATTGAGTGGTTATTATATACTGGGATTTTTCATTTTAAAGAAAGAAATAACTGTCTTTCATCAATATTTAGGCCAATGTTATTTAAGATGCACCAACCACTAAGCCTGTTTAGGTCTTGTTCGACAAGCTGAAGAGTATTCTGGTATCATTATTGATGAGATTTGACTTCAAAAATGACATATTTATATTATATATCTTTTCGTATTGACCTTTTTGCTTCCGTCGATTTGTTATTACATTTGATCTTCATGTATTAGTATTTAAGTATGGTGTAGATGGATTGTAATGCATTATATATAGGTCAAACAGAGCAAAAAATCATCAACAGGATTAGCGAAACATTGCATAAACACCGGAAACCAAATGGAGTATTAGTGAAAAAGGACTTCTTCTAAACAATCGGCACGAATAAATCCAGCCCACAAATGTCATAATCCTAGGAATTTCTCGTAATTAATTAATTAGTATACAGGGTGTTTCTGTAAAAAAGTTTCCAAAATAAATTTTCTCTTAAAATGTGAAAGAATAAATGTAGATTCACGAGCAATAAAAACAGTTCTGAGCAAACGAATTTTGGGAACACCCTGTATAGCATGGTTAACGCGGTCCGATCAATGTAGCAAATTGACTATCGAATTTATTTGATGTTAGTTTAGTTCTAAAAAGTTCTTCAAAAAAATGAATTGCTTTTGATTTCGGAAAAATTTGTAATTTTTATTTGATAAAAATTATTTTTAGGAAATTTTTAACAGTTTGAAATTTTTAAATTCAAGTTATTCAAATTTGTTTACTATCGAGACATTCAATTGTTTTAGCGCTTTGTCAATGTAAACTGCTTGAACGTTAGTTTTTACATATTGTAATAATCGTTACATTACACTATAATAAACACGATGTTAACTTAACCATATAAATTTGATTATTACTTATTCCATCGTACTCTTGACCTACCTCAACAAACAATGCAATGCAAAATCTAAAATTCGAACTTCAATTGTTTTTCATTCAACCGTTTGAAGTGAATTTTAAAATTGATTTCAGAACTTTTCAAATAATTTTCAATTCTTTTTGGTAAACCATATAAATTTGATTATTACTTATTCCATCGTGCTCTTGACCTACCTCAATAAACAATGCAATGTAAAATCTAAAATTCGAACTTCAACTGTTTTTCATTCAACTGTTTGAAGTGAATTAATTTTAAAATTCAAATAATTTTCAATTCTTTTTGGTAAAAATATTCAAATAATTCAAGCTGTCCTTTTTTGGTTTATTTAACCGAACGTACCCTTGACCTACGACAATAAACTATGCGTTAACCCAGCACCTGTTTTCCCGCTTAAACTCCAGCGTACTCTTGACCTACCGCAACAGTCTAGACATTAAGGCAGGTCAGGAGTACGAGAGGTCATTGCATTGTTCGTTGAGGTAGGTCAAGAGTACGATAGAATAAGTAATAATCAAGTTTATAGGATTAAGTTAATATTGTGTTTATTACAGTTTAATTTAACTCACGTTAAAACAGTTGACATTGACAAAGCGCTGAAACAATTGATGCAAGAATTTCCATAATCTGATAATTATCTTGGAAGTTAATAACGCTGATATTGCTCTTTTAAATACAAAAGGAAAAAACAAGTCGTTCAGGCTCGGATGCGATTTTAAACACCTCTCCCTCTTAATGAAAGATACTTGTTGGCCAGAATGAATTATTATTAGAAGATTCAATTTCAGGAGGAATGAAAATTTTCAAAGGGGTGTCCCAACAAATGTAAAAACCTAGATGATCTAATCGTGTGAAATCTATGAAATCTGATGATAAAGTGGAACACATAGTCTTTTTAAATGCCCAATCTATAAGAAACAAAATATCGAAGCTTGGTGTTAAGCTAATAGACTGTCATATGCATATTATGGCGGCTACAGAGCATTGGGTAACTAAAACTGAATGTACAATATCAACAGTGAATAATATGAAGTCAACCACATTTTTGCCAGGCACAAAGGTTACGGTGGTTCAATTATATATTCGCGCAATTCATTACAAGTGAACAGCTACAATAATATTACAGATTTAATTAGTATAGAAAAAGTTTGTGAACTTTCTTGTGTTTTGTAAAATATTTAAATATTTATGTTATTTGTGTATATCGTTCACTATCAAGAGATTTTAATTATGAGAGTGCCTCGAGAACTCATCATTTTTAGAGAAAATTAAGCAAAAAGATAACAGTCTTACTTCGGGGTGATTTTAATATTAATTTTAATTCCAATGACACTTCAAAATTATTATTATGTGATATGCTAAGAACTTTTAATTTGAGTAAACAAGTTAGTTTTAATAAAGGTGATGCTTGTTATGCTACATTCTTGATGGAACCGGATATATAAATTTGGTGAAGAAAAGCGCTTGTTATGTTCAAAACAAGTGTCAGGAAACTGTAAATAAAAATATGGAACATAACAAGCGCTTGTCTTCACCAAACTTAAGTTAGTTTTAACATAAGAGGTAAGAGGTATTTACAAATTACGATCCCAACCATATTACTATTTCCTGTATGAACCTAAATGGTATATCAGACCATAAAGGAATATCTTGTAAACTATGTAATCCGCAGACTCCATTAACAATACAGGAAAAGCTGAGTAGATTTATTACTTACCAGGGCAAACTACTCTATTTGTATATTATTCAAAATATAAATTGGACATTTATTGACGCAGATATCGAGTTACATGAAAAGTGGGAACAATTTGTCAATGTAATTGTTGAAGCAATTAACAAAGCCTTTCCTGCAACTAAATTAAATACACGAATTGCGCCTAAAGTCAACAAATGGTTTAGCCATGAGATAAAGCAAATGACACACTTGATCTCCTGTGTGAAGAATATATTTTGCACACCTAAGCAGTAACCAAAATGGCAGAGACAACTATAGGAAGCGATACAAATTTGCAATCATTGAAGCAAAGAAACGTACAAACGATAATATAATTAAATGTAACCCAAACAAACCAAAAGCGATGTGGTCAATAATAAACTTAAACAAAAAATCTCAAACAAAATGTTAGTGACACTAATTTATCCAGTGATGATTTTATTTTTTTTTTGCAAATATTGAGCTTTACAACTGTTTCAGAATTGATGGTACAACTCAGTTTAATTTTGGTCTAATATCACCTGTCGAAGTTAGGGATATTATAAGTAAGCCAAAAAATAGCAAATCCAATGATATTTATGGGAATAAGTACTGAATTATTAAAAATTGTGATCAATGAACTATATTTACCAACATCGAAATTGATTAATTTTTCTATAACTGTTGGTTATTTCATTTTCATTTTTAAAAAAGGTAATAAAGATGACATGAAAAATTATAGACCAATTGCATTACTTCCAGTAATTTCAAAAATATTAGAAAATATTCTCAAAAAACAAATTGAGTATTTTAAAATAAATAACTTATTCAACAAGTGACACCGTGGTTGAACTTAGTCCTTAAGTTAATCCTTTGAAAATAAATCGGCCTGCACTGGATCATTTCTAGACTTAAGTAAAACATTTGGTTGTGTCTCCCATTAGAAATTAATTACAAAACTTAAAAATTATAACTTTACTAGTGATAGTTTGCTACTAATAAATTCATATCTACAAAACCGAAAACAAGTAGAATTTCACAATGAAAGTCAGATATCTTACCAACTGATGTACCGCAGGGTTCCATTTTAAGTCTTGTTTTATTTCTGATTTTTCATAAATGATTTGCCTTTAGCACTTAGTAATACAATTGTACTTTTATTCGCAGGTGACACTACAATTATTGATGTCGCACAAAATGAAGAAGGGCTCGCTGTAAAGAATACAGAGTTACTGAGAATTGTTCATTATATTATAAGTTATCGTGGAAAAACTAAAACACAATTGAACTTCAAATTTTATATTTTAACTTGATTTAAATCAATTTGATTGTAGAAATCCATTGGTGAAAGAATTTCCATAATCTGATGATTATTTTGGAAGTTATCGTGGAAAAACTCAAAAAAAGTTCGAATGTTATATTTTAACTTTATTTCAAAAAAAAAAATTATTGTAGAAATCCATTGCTACAAAAATGTCCATAATCTGATAATTATTTTGGAAGTTATCGTGGAAAAATGAAAAACAATTAGAGTTTTACTTGATTTAAATAAATTCGATTGTAGCAATCTGTAGGTGCAAGAATTTCCCTAATCTGGTAATGATTTTGGAAGTTATCGTGGGAAGACTGAAAAACAATTGAAGTTCGAATTCTAGATTTTAACTTGAAAACATTCAGTGAACCGAATTTTCATTTCATTTGTAATTGTAAATAATACAGATGCAAGAAATTGTTCATATATTTCAAAAAGTAAATAAATTTATGATAACACAGTAAATCCAATGGTTTTGGAGAGAAATAAAATTATAATCATTCCATCTGAATCGAGATAAAACTTATATGTCACGTCACATAAAGTGGCTTTCTATTTAATAAAATCATGACGTCATCGCCTATTTAGCGTAATTACAATTGCAATTTAACCAACCCATATTTAGTTTTTTTTTCATTTAATTTCTAAAATAAGTGATTCAGTAATTTCATTTAGTATTACTTCTGGCGAGGACTGTACGAACGAAACACGCAGACATTTTAAATTCAATTTAACCAGGATGACACATTCACTTCGACTCCGTTTGCATGACAAAAGGATTTTATGGTCGATAGAATGAAAAAATAAATAAATAAATAGTATCGTACCATACTCTAATAAAAATAACAATAGTGTTCAATTATTTTATCTATTCATAGACAACAATAATCGATTGCGTTTATTTATAAACTATTCGTATTATATTTTCGTAATTATAAACTGAATTATTGAATGAAATCCATGATCAAGTTATTGTTAAAATGTTAAGCTTAAATCAGGCAATCGATTATAATTAGATGAGTCATTCGGCTCACTCACCTAAAACAAATCGGCGTGCATTTGTAAAAATGACCTTCCACAACGAATAATATTACCATGTATGATGTAATTGTTAAATATTTAATACCTGAGTTTTTAGTTTCAGCCAGAAAACGAATTTCTGGCGAACATATTGTGTATGAATAAATTAGAATTCGCTGGGCACGCAACTTGATTAAAAAGGATATCTTGATCGGAGTTTTTTTTACATTTCGCTGGCGTGAATCGTATTTTTGGAAGAAAGGCTATTTTCCCTTGACATTCGGGCCCTGTGAAGGGCAGTGCAGAGCCCAGATGTTCATCCGTACCAAAATATTGACTACACTGCGGCGGCTCTCCGTGAACCGTGTTATAGGGAACCTCCCCGATGACGTCACCATGACATAACATGACTCACACACCCAGTAGCTATAGACATGGTATTTACTATGCCAGCGATATGTGGGATAACACCTCCTATTATGGCAATTACTACTATCCAAACACCTACGACAAGTCGATATTATTTCATTTAGACAAGAGCAAACCGATTGTCTGGTTAAACATATCCTTGAATGGTGAGGTGATGATTATTGCGTAAAGGAACGAGTTTCATGAAATTACTCTATAAACGTATGTTTTAAAATCAACAGCTGTTGTTTATAGTTAGTGGAACTGGCTTGTTTTCAATTATTTAGCTTTGAATGATCCATATTATCAAGCTGCTACTAATCATAAAAAAAACATGTGTAGTCTTTTATATTTTGTATGATTATTTATTTTTAAAATATATTGTAATGGCTCATAATTAAGTCTAAATATAATTTATTGCAATGAATGGGCGGTTTCGTGAATGGAAGTCTTAACGTAGTACACACTTGTCAATAGTTATCCTTGGTTTGGAATTGACCTAGATAAACAAATCAGTTTTACACATAAAAGTAAAGCGTGGAATTTACGAGCCGAGTGATTAAGTAGAAATAACAGATGTTACGAGAAGTATTCCATTCTTATCAAAAGATTTTAATTAAAAAAATGTTTGTTTTAATGGAAACGGCAGCGTGAGGTCAAATGTGAAAGTAATCTAGCCGAATCTTTACAAGTCATATAATTTTCTACACCATTAAGTAGGATAGATATTTGATAGCATTAAAAACACTGTCTCAATTTTAAAGTTTATTTAAAGAATAATAAATACAAATACACATATAGTCCTATTGTAACAAAATTTATATAAACTTATTGTAATTTATTTTTCTACAATTTAATATCAAATAAAAGATTTACCTTATAATATTAATAATAATCAATAACGTCTGACGTTTACAAATCAATACTTAAATCAAAAAGGTAGTAAAACCAGGAAAAACTAAATAATGAAATAAACTTAATGATAATACTGACACAGTTTCAAAAATGTGATTGAATTAAGTGATATGGAGTTTCAACATGTAACAACCTCATCAATCCAGTAAATAAAATAAACCTTCATGTTACTAATATATTTTTTTCTTATTTATCATAAGTGATTTTTAATAAATTCCAAAGCAAGGCGATCAATGAACAAACAATAGTTTAAAACCAAAAAATGTATTAAGATTAATTCGATTGACAGCTGGCGGAATATTAAACGCGATTTTATACTTACGATTAATTAAACTAATTAACTTTAATCGTAACATTACAAATAAGTTTATGATTGGTAGTAATTGATTGTGCTCCTGTCTTACTGTTCATTTCGTTCATTAATTACATGATCGATAAACCTTCTAGGTGTTATAACAAGTGCGTATGCGTGTTTGTAATGGGTTCATCCTGCTGTTATTTATGTATAAAATAAACCATATTGAATTGGTTTTTATTTTAGATATATAACCGTTAACTGAATTTTAATTTATGAATTTAATATTTAAAAAAAAATTGTTGTGGCCATCAATACTTATTTTTCTCTAAAACTATAAGGTTTACGCAAAAGGCAATTCTTAATAATTTGCTCAATTTTGATCTCTTTACAGTTACTTGTTATATACATTCCAATGAACTCCTATAGTTTATTACCAATAGGCAAGAAATAACAAAATTATTTTTTATTTTAAAAAAACTTGTTCAGTTTTTCATTCTCTTAAACTTTTGCCATAACGTATATAAAGTTTTGCAACTTTTAATTAAAACACTCTATGTTTTAGTGATTGGAGGATGGGTTAGAGGCCACCCACCCACCCTACATATATATATATTATTTTAATTACTGATCGTCTCGTGGTTTGCAATAACTTTAATTGCAAAATTTGAATAAAAGAAAATTGACAAAGAAATTTTTTATGTATGTATATTAATATATATATATATATATATATATATATATATATATATATATATATATGATACGTGGAAAGGCTTTAAATCAAACTTAAATAAGATTAGCTATAGAATGACATTTTTATTTAAACTGAAATTTAGATTATGCTTTATTTTTTATTACATACAAATTTTTATTGTTTTGTAAGCAACAACATCGTCAACAATTAGTATTTAAAGTTATCATGTATATGTAGGGTGGGTGGGTGGCCTCTATTCCACCCTCCAATCAGTAAAACATAAGCTAGGGTTTTAATTTAAAGTTATAAAATATAAATAGACACAAGATAATTGTAATTTTTAGAGATTTATTCATACAATTTGTTCAAATATTTTTTGATGATGTTTGATAGGGACTTTGTTTTGTTGCTTTTGGAGTTTAGTTATATTTTTTTGTTTATATTACCACAGACGTTTATTAAATAATTGTTTTGTGATGTGTAGAGTGCGTTAAATATTTGTTTCTTGGTGTGTTTAGAATGTAGTTCTTTAGTTTTATTTTTGTTAGGGCTGCTATCGTTTCTTTATTCTTATTCCTTAGTTGATTTATGTGTTCATCCGATTTGAGTAGTTTGGTTGATTGCTTTTTGTCGTTAAAAATTACGAATTCTGTTTTCTTTTCATTTATTGTTAGTAGGTTATTATAATACCAGGTGTCTAATGTTTTTATGTCTGTATTAATATTTGTCTCTAGGTCTTTCTGTGTATTTCCTGTGTATACTATGCAGGTATCATTCGCGTATATGTAAGGTTTTCCTATTAGTTCTAGTTCCATTATATCATTCGTATATATGAGATACAGTATAGGTGGTAGGTTTCCTCCTTGGGGTATTCCATATTATGCTTCTTCTAGTTGCCTTTCTGCACCGTTTACCTTCATTGTTTGTATTCTGTTTGTAAGGTATGTTTTTATTAGGTTTTGTTCTTTACCTCTTATGAGTATAGCCTTCAGTTTCTCGAGTAGTTTTGGTTTTGAGATGGTGTCGAATGCCTTCTTCATGACTAAGTATAGTGCTGTTACTGTTTTTTCCCCATCTAGTTCTATTTTTATGTAGTTTATGAGGTCATTTATTGCTGATGCTATTCCTGAGTTCTGTTGAAAGGCATATTGTTTTTTATATATAATTTTGTTTTTTAGTAGGTATTACTTATGTAATGGGTCTGTAGGTTTCTAGGTTTGATGGTGGATTTTTTCATATATCTTGGGTATTCTCCTTTGTTAATAACTGCATTTATTATTTTTTAAGGATTGGTATTAATGTATTTTTGTTTTGTTTTATGATGAGGTTCGTTATTTTGTCAAAGCCTCGTGCTTTGTTATCTTTTAGCTCCATTACTATTTTGTTTAATTGTTTGTACGCGGTATGTTGGAGTTTCATATCCTTGATTTGTCTTTTTATTGTTGTTATTTTTGGTGTGGTTTTTCCTGTGTTTATCTGTTTTCCGCTAGTTTGTTTCCGACATTTGCGAAATATAATTTTATTTCTTTGGCTAATTCAAGGTTATTTTTTGTGTATTGATTCGATGTTATTTTCTTTTTTATTCTGTTTATTTATTTCTTTGTTTATAATTTTCCATAATTTATATCGGTTATTGGTATTTTTTTGGAATAGTAGTAGTAACATATATTTATTGACAAATTTTGTACATATTTACATTGGAATAATGAATGAGGTGTTAATGTATTAATTTGTCAAAAGGCTATCGACCAGAGGTCTTTCTGCCTTGTTTTGTCCAGTCATAAGGCGTCAGTCGTTGATGCGTAAAAGGATGAAATGATAAAATGAAATCGAATATGGTTGAATTGGGATTTTTATTTTTTGGAATATTTTCTTGTTTTGGTGTGTTTTATTAATTTTGTTGTTTTTCGTTTTTGTGTGCAGTATTCTTCTTTTATTACCTCATTTGTTGGATTTCGTATAAGTCTTTTTTGTAGTTTATTTCTTTGAGTAATAAAATGTATGAAATTCTTCAGTTCGTTGTAGAAAATTAAATAATAATTTTAAAATGTTTTCGTAATTTTAAATTATTGTGTATTTCTTTGTTTCATTTGTTCTAATATTTGGTTGTTAATCCATTTTCCATGATTCTTTTGATTCTGATGTTTTTTTTGATTGGACTCTATTATATCTTGTAATATTTTTGATAGTTGTTCAAATTATTTCTTTTATTTATATTAATTTTTTGTATTTTCTTTGTTATTTGTGTAAAGTCCATTTTATTTGTTTCAAATATTTGATATATTGGCTTTGGTTTTCTTGTTTCTGTAACTTTTATGGTATGATATTCTCGATGGTTCTATTTTAATGTCTTCTACGATTTGTGTATTATTTGTAATAACATGGTCTAGTATTTAATTATTTCCGTTTGTATTTTGTCATATACACGTTTTTGTTATTTTGATAGCAATTTTGTAATTGTAATACATATTGTTATATATAAATTTCAATTACAAAACATTTTGAATTAAAAAAAATCAAAAGCTAAAGATTTTAAGTGAGAAAATTAATTTAAAAAAATTATGCATTATGGGTGGGCAGACTTTAAATCTAAATTAGACTAGATTAGCTATAGAAGGTCATTTATCTTTAAACTTAGATTTGGATTATGCTTTATTTTTGAATTTATTACCAGTCTCTCATCTTTCCCCATTGTCATTACTTTTTTATCTATGTTTATTTTTAGGTTTCTTTTCACATATTTGTAGATTGTATTGTAGTTCCTCCTCGTTTCTTGCCATATTATTAAATCATGCGCCTTATTCTGCGATTGATAGTATATTCATATTTTTGTATTCAATTATCATCTTCTTTATTTTTTCTCACATTTCATCTAAAACGATGTTGAAAAGAGTTTGGCTCAATAGCCCCTCTTGCCTTAACCCATCTTTGGTTTAAAATTTCTCAGATTGCATGTTACCCGTTCTAACTACATTTCTTGTTACTTTGTACATGCTTTTTAAATTTTCCCTTAGTTCTTCCTTTACTCCTCTTCTTTTCAAACTATCCCATACTATTTTCCTTGGTATGATGTCGAAAGCCTTTTTACAAATCTACTAATATACCATTATTTTTGTTCTTCTGGATATTGTTTTATTGTGAATAGGTTGTCTTGTACTCCTCGCGCTTTCCTACATCCACATTAGTGTTCTTCTAGTTGTTTTTCTGTCATAACTTTTAGTATCCTTTGCTATTACACTTATCAAAGTAATTCTTCTGTAGTTTTTACACTCTCTACTGTTTCCTTTCTTATGTAAAGGCAGTATTATACCTAACCCACAATCTTTCGGTATCCTTTTTTCTTTCCACTCTTTGTTGTGTCATTTTGTAAGTACTTCCATTCCATTTCTTCCTAAGTTTTTTAACAGTTAAGATGTTATTTCAAAATTACCAGCTGCTTTACCCCCTTTTAACGTTTTAACAGCTTCAATTACTTCTTCTTCCTATACATCGCTTTGTTCTCTACATTCATCTTTCTCTTGTGTAGTGCCCTCTTCATTATCTTTTATTTCTTGCTCATTATGCAGTTGTTCCATATGATGAAGTTGACATTTGAATAAATCCAAAACCGTCCTTTACGCGATTTTGTAGGCCTATTCTGTTGCAATTTTTGAAGGAGCCCTCTGAAAATAGTTTTTACGAGCATCTTCACATCGAAAATTCAATCAAATCACTCCTTCGTTTTCAAACTTTTCTTGATGGCCAAAATATAAAAATATAACACGAATGGTTTTTTTGTATACAACATACAAAAATTTTGACAGCATCGATCCATTTGCGAGTGAAAAGTACCTTTGTTTCGGGATTTCATCACTGCATGCATGGATTAGATTCATGGAGTGGTTTCTGAATGCAGCATATAAATCGGACGTTGGCGGGAAAAGAAAAGTCTGCAGAGCAGAAAGAACACATTGCAAACCGTAAAGCAACCATCCAGAAACAATTTTCTTAACTTCAGGATGGTTGTGACCATTACTAGGTGGTAAAACATAGTAAGTGTTTTCTCAACGTTTTGGTTTGATTATTGATGAGCTAAAGCCTGGATTTGGCTCATCGAATGACGGTAACACGGCTAGGCATATGCCAGTAATTGCGGAAATATTGAGTATCGGTGAAAACATTATAGCTAAGAGCAAGGTTTTGTTACAAGCGATGGCTAGCGGGTGTGTCATCAATATTGAGAAATTCAAAAATTATAGTCTCGGTGTTGCGAAGCGTGGTGTTGAATTGTACTCGTAGTATCCCAATCCGTACAGATTGTATTAATTCATGGTTACGCTATCATGGAAGCTTCCAATTGGTCAGTTATCTGAGGAAGCTCGGGAAGCCCGGAATAAAAACGTCGTTTTCGCAAAAATTTATCGAGTAAATGTTCCCTCGAAAAACAATCACAGATGTGTTTAACCGTCTTCTCTACTCGCCCGACCCACTCATGCAACCTCCAAAACCAGATGAAGGTAAACCATTACAACCAGATGTTGGACAATTATTGCGTTTACCATCTTCAAACGAAAATATCGAGGGATATAATGAGAGCGATGACGAAGTGGAAGAAGGTGACGCCTAATTAGATTACGATTTTTGAAGTTACACAATTTCTATATGTTTTCGGAATCTATAAAATATATTTTACAGTATTTTCTCTATTTATATAATATGCCAAAAACTTAAATGTATCCGTTTTGGTGGATCACTATGGACATTTACTATACAGTGTGGAAACTTTAACTGGTATAAAGTTCATAACTTCGATATAGGCAATTTTGGCAAAAAATCCAGAAACACGTAACGTATTGTTTTTTCTTGCCCTTATTTCTATGTATATGCTGTTTGTTTATTTATTCCCGGAAGTGCCCAGTCACCTCCGTCCTTTTTTTTTCAAATGACACCTCGTTTGAAATATCTCTTCGCAAGGAATACAACACACTATTTATTTCATGAATATTTTCAAAGCCCATGTGATAAAAAAAACAATTTTACGTTGAATACGTTTCGGTGTCAAGTTATATGTTTTCGACATGTGTTTTGCTTCTTGGGAACCACGTTGCTTAGTTACTAGTCACCAAAGCAGTCGAATACGCTCGTCAAGTTGTCAAAGTAGTTTCTAAAATGCTATATATATACAACATCTTTATTAACAGACAAAAATAAAATACAGATAAGACAAATATAATACATTTATGATGATATGAGTGTTAGGAGGTTAGTCTGTCAAATGGCTATCGACCGGAGGTCTTTCAGCCCTAAAATGCGATTCTGATGATGATCGTTATGGTAACAGAAGACGAAGTCAGCTTTAGGTTGCTCAGTTAGTATAGTATAAGGTACGATAAGCAAAATTGAAACACAATACAACAATTTGGGTCATGTTAGGCCCAGACAGCGAAGTCCCACTGTTAAAGCAGATACCTGGCTAAACGTATTATTGACTCTTCAAGAAAATTCGGTAACTCCAGCCAGGGAACTGACCCGTGACAACGAAATTAGTCATACTACTGTCCTGAAAATTGTTAGATCAGTTAAGCTGCATTCTTACAATATGCAGGTGGCCCAAGAATTAACGGAGGATAGGCCGGACCACCGAATCGAATTTTGCGAGCAAATGATGAACCTGATCAATAATAACAAGATTTCATTAGTATCAATTCTTTTTTTTTTCGATGAAAGTACTTTTACCTTACATGTCATTATTGGGCTAACCGTAACCCAGATTGAATGAAAGAAACTCATACTAATTTCCCTCTAAAAGTCAACGATGGGTTGGAATAATAGGTGTTCAGATTGTAGGACCAGTATTCTTCGATAGTAATTTTTATGGAGCAACTTACCTTGCGTTTCTTCAAGACAACCTCATGCCAGAGTTAGCCACTTTATTTTCAAATCCGTCAGATCCGGATTTACCTGATGAACGAATATGGTATCAACATCACGGAGCTCCACTCCATTATCCTGTGATCATTCGTTGATATTTAGACGAAGATTTTCCCAATAGATGGATTGAAAGAAGAGGTCACATGGAATGACCGGCGAGATCTCTAGATCTTGGTCCCCTTGACTTGTTTGTGGAGATATCTCAAGAGTAAAATCTATGTAACAAAGATTAAATTTTTGTAACATATATTCACTACGAATTACATTGTAGTAAGGAGGAATAATTACAGCATTATTAAAAGAACCTCACTTACCACGATAATATCGTATGGTAAATTAGAATCACTGGTATAAAACATCTGCGTTTTTGAGCGTGCATTTTGGTAGTATAAAAGAATGGAAGATAAAGTGGATCCGTTGGTCGGGTTTAGATTTCCTGGGCCGTAGATGTACTAGACGAAATGTATTTTTTCATTTTTGAAATAAGGATAGGAAATGTTTTATATGGCGCTATATGACCAATGACAAAATTTCGATAATAAAATATGGAAAGGTCGGTTTAGATAATTCAACAATTCATTATTTTTTTATAATTCAGTCACTCGGTTACTCTATCGATTTAATAAAATCGTCTGGCACAGTTCACATTAAATTAATTAAGTTTCGGATGAAGCCGTACTACGTTAGATATTAAATTATAAGCTGCGCCGTAAAGTATGAATGATTTATGAAGGTCTGATGGTTAACGAACTGGTGCACGTAAATTGAGGACATGCACCCCGCCACAATACCGAATGAAATGGACAAATACACTTTTTGTATTAGCGTAGGTTCACGATAGATTCGATTTGTAGAATGTATCGATTTGAGAAAAGTATTTCCGCGTGGTTCAAACGAATGAGAAAAAATGTTGCTCGGAATAATATTATACAATGCTGGTGAGGTCGATAAAATACTATTTTGGAAGGTAGTATTAAAATAAAGGCCCTATTAAATTATTAGGCTTATGGTTATGGCACATTCACACGATATGCCGTGATAGAAAATACGCATACACATTCTTAATTTAAAAGAAAATCTAGCGAATATAACGTATTTTTCTCGCTTTTTTTTCGTGATAAATTAACATTATGTTATCGAATTTCTGAAATATATAGTAGGTAAAATTCTTATTTAAAAAAAATATTTATAAAGGAAATTCTTATAAAATTAGGTTCGAATATTAAACAAAAAATATATTGATTGTTATTGCATAGTAAAATATTTAAGCATGGTCTACAACAGATTGTTTTTTAGAAATATTGGCTATCTGTATGATTTATTGGTCATTGATTATGTGATCCTTCAGAGGGGTAATTTTATGTTTTTAAGAGTGTGTAAATTAAATCATTATTCCTCACACTCAAAAATACCAATAGCAAATGTGACTATAGCCTTAGACTAATGGTATTTAGCTTTCACAATTGAAACTTCAGGGCGCCATATTAAAATTATATCGCTGTTACCTTTATTTAAATTTGTGTAAAGGGAAAAGTATTATAATTTATTATAAATGCAATTACGTTTAATCATTGCAATTAAAATGAGTAAAATATCTCATGGCAGTAATTGTCTCCTTCGCCATTCATTAGACTAACGAGCGTAATCATACAAACAATCTGAAGATACACCGTGCGATAAAACAATGAATGCATCCTAATAATGGCAGTGGGTAGAAATAATCTATTACGCACATTACCAAATTGCTGTAATTGGATAATTGGCTAATAAAAAGAGACAATAGATATCTCATCTACACACAACCTATTATGAAAATGTTTAAGTCGAAATTAATCACAAATAAAAGCTATAAATATTTATATATATAACTTTCAACAGAGTCTTTTATTTATTATGGAACATACGCGCTTCGGCCATTAACAACAACATCCAAGTATCTACGACCAAGGTATCTAGGAACCCGCATAAATATAAGCTCATCATATACAATAAAAACGTCGAATAGGTCATGCAATTCAAATACCTAGGGGACAACATAACAAGTAACAGGAATCTAAAAGAAGAAGTGAAAGCCCAAACAATGAAAGAAGATCTGATATCGGAGTATCTGAGAGATATAATCTGGGGAATCAGGTACATGTCTGTAGGAAGCAAAGCAACAATCTATAAAACCTGTGTCAGGACCATTATGACATACGCGATCGAATCCAGGACAGAACGACTCATAAGAATGAAGATGAGAACCCTAGGATGCATAGTAGGATGCAGTCTTCGGGACCACATAAAAAGTGAAGACATCAGAGATTCAAGACGTGGTAAGATGGGCCAGAAACAGAAGGATTGGACTTTCCTGTTATTCGATTAAATAATATAAATGCAATCTTAACATCATCTAATAAATGTCAAATTCCTTTGTTAATGGGATACAATCATTCCGTGTCTATTCGAAGCAATCGATTAAACAACTGTCACTTTATGAAAATGCGATATTTGTAGTATTAAATTGCCTTGTAAATTGGTCAAATAACAGCGGAACGAGCAACATATCGAATAAAAGGAAAATGAGTCACTTTCGCATTCGTGGGGTGGAAATTAATTCCGGAATGGCTGGCTGACTCACCACTAGGGCGTGACCTTACAGGCACTGTCAACAATCCACGTCTACCCCATGGAAATCACGACTTCATCGATTCCTGTTGCAACTTCAACGAATTTTATGCGTTCTACGAGTAAGTAATAATATACAGCAGACATTAAATGAATAATTATAATTGTAACGTTTTTATTTAGATAGGATCGTTTAACACATGCAGAGACTATTAACATAAAACGTTGAAAATGGGTTAGTTTTAAATATCGAACGTGTGCATTACATTATATCTTGATTATAAATTTATACAATAAAATTATATTTTTTTCTTTGTTAATTCAGCACTAAAATTAATAATGTTATTGTATGCGTCAGGATTAGGAAATTCTACTAACCTATGTTATTCACTTACTACAGAAATCATTTAATCAATATAGTTATATCAATACCAATAATTATATAAGATATATGCACCCATAATTAGTTGTATTTTGAAATGAACACATAAATATATAAAGTCGTAGGACCACGTAGTCGAAAACATTACTATTACTACATTTTTTATCTAGTATATATATGGTAAGTCATATCAATGAAATAAAATACTTAAATTAAATACATAATATACACTATAGTAATAATAATAACTGTGATTTAATGAAAATGATGGTAGTGACCGTTACTATGTGGTAGTTCATTGAAAAAAAGGGTAAATCAAAATAAGTTTTTATACCACTATTTATTGTACGATATCGTATAATAAACTATAGTTGTGTCAAAATTGATAATATATTGTAAACTTTGTTTGTGTATATTATACAATAAATAGTGACATAAAAACTTAAAAATTATTTTCATTTACCCTTTTTAACTGTGATTTAATATAATTTATATAAAACAAATAAAAGAAGCTATTAGAAACTGTTACATTAATTTAATAAACAAATTTTAATAGACTCTCTTGTTTATTTTGATTAATTAACACACTGAATATAAAACAACATCATTTTTTTTTTTATTAGGACGGTCTTTCACCAATTATAAAATGCTTTCATAGAGCCGAATTCCGTTTTAGAGGTCGATTTATCTCCCGACAGTCGCTCAACTATGTAAAAGTATCTTCGGGTCCGTTATATGCACGATGGTAGAATGCAATTCTGCTTTTAGAACAATGCCCGTGTCGGAATGAATGACCCAAATGCGCGTTTTATAGTTTCACTTATAATATTTTTCGTGATACTCTTAACGAGAATGGTAATTAAAATGGGCATTCATTAAACTATTCAGTATTGTAATAAAGTAGAAAGCGATGGAGTGTGACTGTGACATGTCACGCAAATTACGATTATATTTAAAAAAAAAAACGTAAACGCCTTATTTTACATTAATTTAAATTATATAGAAAATAAAAAAAAACTTTATCGATGTTTAATCAGACGAAATTAATTGCCTCATCATATTATAGATCTATATAGACTTACGTTGTGTGGACTAAAAAATATTAATGAGGTAGAATATTAAAAATCGTTCCCAAGGAACTTTATTAGGTTAATTATTTATTAAATCTAATATAATTAATTATCATAATTGTAATATTAATAATGCATTCCATTTACTAGTTGTTTTCTCTTATTTCCACTTGCTGCATTTAAATGTATTAAAACATACCTTAATGAGCTTTTTAGTCCAAGCACAAAGAGGATTCTAAAACTTAAAAAACGTCATTAGTGTATTGCAATTAGTTAAGACAAAAACAAAGGGCATTTAAATCAGAAAATCTAGATAATACAAACGTGTTCTCATTACAACTTATTATTTTTCTATACGTAATAAAAGCAAGAGAAATATATTTAAGTGCTTTAATTTACCCAATTTGAAAATTTCGTCCCATCAAGAATGTAGCGCAAGAAGTATTTGAAATATATTCTATACATGATATATATTATGAATCAGTTAGGGACCAGATACATAGATAATAGAATCTTTAAATTTATTTAATTAACTAACATTAACACTACATTAATACTTACTAAATTAAAATGTTATAAACAATTATCTAATATAACTTTAAAATTCCTTTTTCTCAGAAGCAATAGAAGTTTTCAATGATAAGTTACATAAACACCTTTCAAAATAAGGATAAAAAACCTGACAGATATTAAGTTCTAACCGAAGAAAGAAAGTTAATGGAAAAAGGTCTGAAGTTTTTACAAAAGAAATCACAAAAAAACTTTGACGATCTACAACATTTAGATTCCGAAACCTGAGTAAGATTTTCACCTGCTCCAACTCCTGAATGTTCAAGGTTATTAAATACAATTGCAAAAATGTAGTATTTATAATTGCAAAATCATTACGATATAATAATTAACATACGCAAAACGTATATCTTTAAAGTAAATAATCTAATCAATTAAAGCAAACACTTTAATAAAATACCAAAGAAGCCTATCACCAAAATTATTAAACATTGAGAAAAACTAAACTTTTATTATTGACCCAGAAATACGTATAATGTAAAGAATCATAGTGTCTTCATCTTGTATGACTTAAACAAAATCTACAAACTGATCTTCCATACGTGCCATTGTTCCTATATAAATTTCAAATCTCCTACTTATCGCAATTTTTCCAATATACCGGGTGTTTCTAAATGAATATCGGAGTTTTAAAACTTTGCAGTAATTATTACGTAAAACTTAAAAGCATAATTAATACATGAAATGAAAGAGCAACTTAAACAGTTATTGTATTTGTTTCTCATTTATTACTTGGTAAAACATTATGTAATAATGGAAGAATTCTCAAGTAGCTGGAAGATTTGGATATTTGTAAAACCCGTGCATCGGACAAAAACGTGATCAACGGCAATGAAGAGCTCTGGGTTTCCAAGGTTTCAAACGCTTCAAACAATTCTGTTTGTTAGTACATGCATGCGCTAGAGGGCACTAGAGGGCGCTAGTAGCAAAAACTACGATTAGTGAACAGATAAACACACATGTGAACACTTATAATGTGCGCAACTGAGGCTCAGATAATCTTCAGGAGATGATACAATTCCAGTGCGACCCGGTCGCCAACCGCAGCAAAGATGGACAGTAGTAGCCAGGTCTGTACAAACTCTCGAACCCGAGACAGACAGACACTATCTCCACATGCTTTCTTGCAAGATAGTCATAGTTACTCACGCTTACTTGCTTAGAGGATTTCATAGTAGAAAGGGAAATGTGGAAGTTATTTCTGTCGCACCCTAATATCAATGCACATCCAAATTGTATTTGTCAGTCTGCAATATCAAAGGAATTAAAGAGATATATTGAAATTAAATTAGTTTAAAAGCTAAGTGTACCAATCTCTGTTTAAAAAATATTGCATGTAACTTAAAGATCTTTCTTGAATCTTAAAAGGCATTCACATCGTACATTTCGATATTAAGAATAAAGAAAACACTTTTACTTTTTTATGCCACTTTAAACTAGTATAAAAAAGTAAAAGTGTTTTGTTTATTCTTAAAAGGTCTTTGTTACGCACGGGCTAACAACACCATCATTCTATAAAGTTAATGTGTGATGTGTCATTATTGGTAGGAATATTATAGGTCTAATTTTCATAGAAGGAAATATTTCATACTTTAATTACTCCAGAATAATATTCTTATAAATCTTGGAAAACTTTTGCTACGCATAAATGGCCGCAACTTTATCAAGTGTACGGTTTCAGCAGGGCGGTGCTTCCCCGCACTATGTACTTCTGGTTCGCAACTACTTGCAATAAACATTTCTAAGACGCTTCGATCGAAAGAAGAGAAGCAATTGAGCTCCATAGATCCTTATAATCTAAAAAAATCGAAGATATATCAATAAGCCTCATAATTTGGAGTAAGCCTGCAGAATTCAACCCAAACATTCAATAACTCATAAACATACCCATGCACGTAGAAAAATTTGAGGAAACATTATCCACTAACTACAGCAACAACCATAAACAACGGATATAACGAGCGTTTCCAAAATGATAAGAAGAAAATCAAACAAATTCATTTCAAAATACCTGTACAGAGGAATTGACGACACCAACCAAACAAATAGATACAGTTTGCTATTAATAATGGTCACTTTGTGACCGAAATATACATCTAGCGATAAATAAACCAAGTGAGAATTATTTACAAACAGTGATTCTAGAAGGTTCATTTTGCACCCCTTTCGAAAAAATGCATAATCGAACATGCATCCTCTCCAAAAGAATGGTTTTAACAAACGTTGATTTAACCACTTGTTTTAACCGAAAAGAGCGCAAATGTTCTTTTAACCTTAAGCTAATAATGACAAGTTGGGTTGCCGAAACTATAGTTAAAACTCAAAAAATTGCCAAATCATGGCAATTCAAGTTTATAAACAAAAAATAGGGAATCATTAACTGAACAACTTTCTTGTGACAAAGCGACGTAATATCACGTGGATGTGAATTTGAGCCTTTTCATGTGAAGTCGAAATTTTTGTAAACATGTAGCTATAGAATCATTTGTAAGTCTCGAAACAGTTATATTCAAATTGGATAAATAAATAAATATCAAATATCAAATACCAATGAGCTTGCAAAGATTTTGATGATATTTATGTAGGTCAAATAAAAATTGCAGAACATTGCATTACAAACAACTACCAAATAGTAACATTAAAGCCGCATACATATTCAAGAAAGACGACTTAAATTACGATAAATACTTTGTTCACAGCACTCTTGATGAAACGAAAATGGAATATTACCTAACTTATCAGTTAGTTTTGTAATTCCTTTGAGAATGGTCGTCATTGACCGAAACACATGTCAGGAAACTGAATATACAAATATGGCACCAAACAAGTGTCTAATTTCAAAATCGGACTTAAATTAGACCTATTAAATAATTTAGAGTTTAAACGGACAATTAAAAAAGGTACATTAGTCGTTCTATTCTACTAAGATATTACACCTTCAACTCAATTATTAAGATTGTGTCAATTTGAGAATGATAAATAACTAGAAATACTTGCCAGGAAACTGCCAATAAAAACATAAATCATACGAAGAGTTTTAATTAGAATAAATATCTTGGATTTGTTTCTCATTTATCACTTGGAGATAGTTAGAGTTCGATGCTGACTCGTCGAATGTGTATTTTTCAGGGTCGGTAATCATTCCATCGGTGTAGACGTGGGATTGCAGTTACCAAGGTTGTAACGTTGTATGATCTGATGTATACCTTTGTTGATTACCACTTGATTGTTCTTCAATTTGTATTCCTAGGTACAACAACTTTTTCAGAAATGTCTTGTCAAAGGTGATCTCAAACTTTTCATTTAGTCTGGTAAGTATTCTTTGCATGTCATTGGTGTCCTTCGCTGCTATCAGCCCATCATCGATAAACAGCACCATCATGATTGTCTTGTCTTAATTGTAATAGTTGCATGCGTCGTCATCGGTACTTACGAGCTTGAGAGATTACAGGTATTTATAGATTTTCTTATTATAGTTTTTGGGAGCTTAATTTGGGCCGTAAGGACTCTTTTTCAGTCTGCACACTTGTTCAGTTACGTCGTCATAGCCCTCCAGCTACACCATATATATTTCTTCCTTCAAGTTTCCATAAAGAAAGTATATAGAAGTTGGCTAATTTCAATTTTTCCGTTGCGGCAATACTTAGAATTAGTCGAATCGTGTCATATCTGGCTGCTGGGCTAAAAGTTCCCGAGTAGTGGACTCATCTCTTCTGCTCGAATCCTCGAACGATCAGTCTTGCCTGGTTTTTCACGGAGAACCCAGCGGGATGTAAGTGGTCGCGCATATCCTGGTGGTTGAACTCTTCAGTCATTGCTGCTAGTCAGCTTGGGTCCTTTAGTGGTAAGCCCTGCACTTCTCTAAATATAGTGGTGTCCTCCTGGGGTTCTTCCTCGGACTGATTCACCAGGTAGTCACTTTATCTGCTTGGCATTCTCAGGTTTCTGCGGTCACGAAGAGTCCGACGTTCGATTTCCTCCATTTGTTGATGAACTGGTTCTACAAAGTTTTCTGTAGTATCGTCGTACTCGCTGCCTGATGTTTCATCATTTTTGTCCTGATGGTGATGGTACACTTTCACCCTGGCGTTGCTTGACTTGGATCTACCGTCCTCGTCGAATAAGACATCCACGGAGCTGACTATGTCGCGTTGGTCTGGAAGTTTTTGCTTAGCGGCATTCTTGATTTCTAACTGGTTGTCTGACTTGATACATTTCACCCTTCTTCCGTGCTGGCTTTCGTTCAACCTGACAAGGCTTCACCCTTGCTATTTAAGAAGTAGACGGTGCTGAAATGCGAGTAGTCGTCATTGAATAGCAAGAAGTACCTGAATCCACCAAGGGACGGCGTCAGAATGTCCTTGACGTATTTGACATTCTGGTGTACTAGATTCTCAATCACGGAAAGAGCGTAATGCCAGACTGGTGTCAGGTTCCTCCTGGTGAATCCGATAAAGTTGTTCATTTCGTTCTACCAGTCTCAAATATCGATCGATTGCTGTCCGCTGACTTCACTTGCCTTTGTCCACTGTTTCTGTCACTGAAAACAGGATAAACGTTAGTTTTAGGACGCAAAGGACGTTGATCAGCTCTTCCATCTGCCAACAGGTTCCGTCAAAGACCTTCAGGCTTTCAATTTTGTTGAATCTCCATTGATAATGATAACCTTTCCTTCAGACTCAAGTAGCTAGTGAAGCAGTCTCGCCTGAAGGTCATATGTTGAGTTGCTCCAATGTCCAGGTACTAGGAGTTTCTGCTGTCGTCCTCCAGTGCGGCTGATGACAGGCTTGCAGGCTTGACATGATCTTTAGTGTTGCGTTGATTTGAGTGTCCCTTAGGGCAATCCTTGGCAAAATACCCCTTTTGGTTGCAGTTGTTACACGCGTAGTTCGTTTTACAGGAGGTCAGGTACTTTGCGCAAGGCTTCTCCTTGCAATGTTTTTGGCCCCGAGTTTGGCTTCCCTGCCTTGCTGAGGTCTTTGCTGCTTGCTCACTCTCGGTAAGTCGAACGTCCTCCAATCTCAGTCGCTCGATTAGCTTAGGTAAATTCTTGTCGTCTTGCTGCGTGGAAGTGGTGTAGCCTCTGCGGTAGAGAGGCTAAAATTCGAGTCATCATCCAGTTCCCATTTACTTCTGCGCCTACTGCGTCCTCGATATACTATTGCACTTGCATACAATTCTTTACGGCTGACTTACCACTATCATACCTGAAGCAAAAAAATTATCTTTGCAGATTTTCAACTAATAAATCTGACTTAGTTGGGTTGCTGCCAAATTCGGCATGACAAAGGTGCTGTCAGGAGTAAAAGTGACCAACTTTAACACAGATTGTATAACTCCTATACTTTTATACTTCTAGGATACGATTTATTAATTGGAATAATAAAGTTCGTTTTCCGATTTGTCGGTACTATATCAAAGGATAAGGATACGTTATAAATTGGATGACATTATGAATAAACACAATTCCGAAGAAAGTAGCTCGACTCTTAAACAGGTCCATAGGAGTTAAAGGGAGATTTTTAATAGAGTTAGGAGAAATGCATTTTGGGAAAATCAATTTAGTCTCAGTTGAAATTATATGAGCAATTTCCTTATCATTTAAACCGCTGCATTTATTATGTATATGTTTTAAACATTTTTCCCGACACTTAATAACTGTATTCTTGGGAAGGAATTTGGGCTAAGGTAAAATTAATATTCAAATTTTCTTTTACAGAGTTTTTACTTTGGATAATATGTTTATATGAGATTATTTTATGATATTAAACCAGATAGGATCAGATTTAGACGCATCAATCGAAGCAAAAACATAAAACCAAAAGAAAGAAACGACTTAAGAGAGGAAATTACACTCAAGGTAGAAAATCTATAGATTAATAAAAAAATATTAGGTGTTGTTTTATAAATATTACATTTATATTATTATTATTATTCTGTGAAACAAACCAAGTGTTTTTAATTTCTAATCAAAATATTACATCTGTTTCAAATACTTTTTAATATTAAGTGAATATGTTTTAATTTTTCTAAATTAAACAATTATTGAGTTTGCATTTTGTCATGTTATTTAAAAGAAAGGAAAAGGAAAATAATATTGAAAACGGATGTTCCCCAGGGAACTGTATTATGACCTCTATTGTTTATTTTATATAAAGTTGAAAAAACAGTTCTAAACGAAATCGCGCCTTGTAATTAAAGTAAATATTTATTCTGTGATACAGAATATTAATTATGTTATGAAGCTGTAAAAATAACTGTAAAAAATTAAAATAAATATATTATTATAATTAAATATTTAATCTGAATACCAATAATATATTTAACTATATTTCTTCTGATTAAGATTAAGCATCTCGTTTACAGAGAGTTAATAAATCAAACAAATAATTTATTATTTATAATAGATAAACAGCGACATTAATTTTAACATGTATTGAGTTCAGTTAAATTTTAATCACTAAACTTTTTCAATTTACATTGGTTTACATATTTAATTAATATTATATATATATTCCTTATTTACATTCATTTCTGTGCACCCTCTACACAATTTTGAATACCATTAACGTAAGTATCTGCGGTTGATTGATTTTCTATTTGCATCCCATCGCCCATCCCTTGCCTTGAACAATTTGCATAATTATTTTCTCCATCATAAATTCAACTTACTTCCTTTAAAGCATAACGTATTACCTGCATTAAAATTTAAAGCCGTAACACTTTCACGGACCGCATTAACCACACATGCATATTCCTCACCTTCTCCCTCTGTTCCTTATAATTCGTTATGTCAGCAATTTCGGATGGTAGGTAGATAATAACACATGGCCGTTTTCAAGGTAGACATAACACGTTCGTCCAACTCGATCATTAGCATACCACACTAGCAATTTGATATAACCCAGCGGTTTTCATTCCTCTAATTACTTTTCATTAAAAATATTTTATCATTAAAATAATTAAAAATTAAATACGTTAAAAAATATTAATACTAATATTATAGATATAATAATATATGTATAGAAGCATTTATAATTAAAAAATGTGAGCATATGATGGTTAATCTTCTTCGTTGTTCGAAAATAACAAACGTTTCCAAATCGAGTTGCAAAAATGAGTCGTTTGAAATGTAAATTGTGTTCTGTTAGTTTTTTTTTTATGAGCTATTGTAGTGGGTACAATTTTGAGTTGGTGGTTTCGTATGGTACGACAGATAAATTGATGTATTGGAATCATCTGCATTTTATTTCTCGGCTGATGACCTGTTTCGATCTGTGAAGGCGTAACTGTTTTATCAGCAGATTTTTTTCTCAATACCACCGCTTCTCGTTATATAACACAAACGTGTCATTTGCATATTGCCAGGTCACAAACCTGATTCCGCATTAAAATGGCATAAAGTCATTAGCGTCGCGAGATAGATAACAGGAAGTATCTTTTTCGGGCTATTCCACTTGTGTTCCATATTTATTAACTTATATAATAATTGCACTATGTAATAGGAAAATACATTACAGAAAAATAATTTTCATCTACTTGAGGAAGCCACTGTGTGGTGAAATAATAAAAACATTTTGAAACCATATATTGTTTGTGTTTTATTAAGTAAAATGGTTAGTTAAAACATCAACAAGTTTAACAAATCACCAATGAAGAAATTATCTTCCTTCCAATTTAGAAAGATTTATTGAACAGTGTTGTGGTATGGTTGTCAGTTTGTAGTAGATTGCATTGTCTAGTATCAGTAATAGTTCGAAATGTTTCACCAAGTGATAAATGAGAAAGTCAATCAAGAAAAAAAAAGTTTAACAAAGTTACTTGGGTTTTTAATTATTAATATTGTTATTATTCAAGCCATACATACATTTAACATTTGACTCTGATTACGTTAAAGGTCGCTGTATGTCTCTATGCCCGTAGGTATAAGCAATTATCACTAGACGCGTTGGTTTGAATTGAAATTTTTCGCACTCATTCATTCATTAATTAAATCACATTTGTTCTTAACCTTGTGCCGGAGTATTCGTTCAAATGCAGTGTGGGCGCATTTTGTGGTCCGATCGATGCCCACTGATTTTTCTCGGCCCATATGGGAAAAGTGAGCTGGGTGACATCAACATCTAAACCTGTCTCTGGCCAATTCCGCCGACAAATATCCATCGACTATATTTAGAAAGTACATGCAGCATAATTAACTTGTGTGATTTATATATTTGGACGTCCATGAGAAATGTACATGTGATGCAGTATTTATGTGATTACAGATCAGTTATAATTATAATAGGTATCATAAAGTTATAGCTTCAAGTATCCAACATATAATCATTTTATTATTAAAAATAACAACAATTTCTCTAAATCCCAAAATAATAATAACATTACAGGAAACAAATGCGTGTGTTTTGGTTAACCACATCCAATCGAACATTCTTAAAAATGTCATCGTTTTCCGAACGTGCTCGGTTTTAATCATCGTCGCAACAAATATGTAATGAACAATCGCAAATTTAGAAATTTCCGGTGGAATAAATTAAATTAACCGAAAGCAAACATGGGTGTGATGATTCACGTCTGCATTTATTACATTCGTTGTATTGATCCAGCTGCGGGCCAACAGGGTAGTTCCGAGACGAGAGCTGGCTGAGAGTTGAGAGTTTCAGCCGAACGAGACTGGGTTAGGGTGCTTGAAAAAAAAGAGACCCACATGAATAGAGTGTTAAGTAAGATGATTCCCACATGTTATATCTGATGGTTTAATTCCTACATTAGAGAAAGAGACAGAAAGAGAAAGAGATTGAAACTAGAAGCTGGTTCTTAAAAAATAAAGGCATTAAATGTTGTATGCTGGAAGCATTTACAGTTTTACTGTTTATGGTTAATTGAAATAAATGATTCTAAAGGATATGCATAATAATCCAAACCTACATTTATTTACCAATTAATTAAACTATTTATAGTTTAATTTGTATAATTTACCTATTTACAGTTTATTAAACCTCCAAGGCTCAAATCATTTAAAAACACAATTATGGCATTTTATAAATATACAAATGCTCCTGTAAATAAATTTAAGCAATTCTTACGTGCGTTTATACAAAATATTTAATTATTACTACTACTAAAACATCTTTATTCACAGAAAAATAAAATCTAATACATGTAATGGATAAAATAAATTAAATTCTGATATGTTCTTGTTCTTCTGCTCCATGGCTATCGACCGGTGGTCTTTCAGCCCGAGTTTTAATTATTATTAAAATTCAATTTAATTTTAAAAATCTGTTGATTTTATTTCAACTCCTTTTTTAAATATATTTAAAAAATATGAATCTATTATGCTTCAACATATTAACAAATTGTATATATTCATTCATATATTTAGATGTTTCGATAAATATTTTAATCTTATTTTAGTCTATTTAAATTTATGAATTTTAAAAATATTTTTAATGTAAACGTAAATTGACGTATACATATACTAATAATGTATACATTCATGTGCATTGAAGGTAGCCAAGAAAATAAATGTGATTTGATATGATTTGAAACTAGAACTATAAATTTATAACTTATTTCTAAGTTAGTGTAATGAAAATAATCTTTTATGGTATTATTTAATATTATGTGACATGTATAATTATCAAAGTAAATCACAGTGAAGCATTATTATAATTAACAATTAGTATGTATAATTAGGGCTTCGGCTTTGTTAGTAAACATATAATACTGCTAATGTAATGTAAAATTAGATTATTAAGTCTGATCACGAGATCCTGCAGCCACACCACTTCATGTAATTGTTTTATAATTGAAATTGTTATTTCAAAAGATTATCTATGTTAAAAAACATTCAAATATAAGGAGTGATTAAACGAGAACACATGAACATAATTTTGAATAATTCTGCTTAATATAAATGAATAATATATATATATAAATACCACTGGCTTAATTAAAAATAAAAACGATGATAAAAGTGAAAAGCATTTGGATATTTCAAATTTTTCAACGTTCGTAAATTCATTTTATTTTTTACACCTAATTCACTCAAAAACTTTTCAACGTAAATAAAAATTCTTCTTGAATTTTATTTGATAGAAATAAATACATTCAAACTATTGTTGCTTTGATAGTTGTGCCACATGAATACGTAAATTACTTTTGTATAATACAACAAATATCCTGGTATTGACCAGTAGTATTTTTTGCTTATTTTGATTTTATAATATGAGTTCGATAAGTTGAGCTCAACTTATAAAACCGAAATTGCAAAATCCAAAACTTCTCTTATTTGTTCTCTTCCCTTTTAGTTACCTAGACGTTTCTTCTTTTCTTCGTATTATCTCTTCATTATTTTCTTTTCCCATATTTCTTATTTCATCCACATTTTTGTAAAAGTAATATTTCCATTTTTGTCTTTAGCTCAATGTTCATAGTTTTGTTTTATAAAAAAAAGACCATTATTGGTGTAAAATAATACAATAGTAATATCTATAATTATTTCCTTCTTTCGAGCTTATCCCACCCCAAACTTACTAGTCTTTACTCCTTCATCCATTCAGTCACCTTTTTGTTTCTTCTCACAAATTCCTCGCACACTCCTTCGCACCTCCCTACCAAATACTTCCAATTATCCTTTCCACTAACACATAATAAACATTTTCCATAACTTTATGCCATCCTGCTTTTTCTCCCTCGCTCTCCTGATCCACATCTAGCTCTTGCCAAAGTGACATTTTCCTCTATGCCAAGCTGATTTGTTATCCAGGTACTTTGGCATTCTCCGCTGCACTTGCCACCTTCAAAACATATTATCGTATCCACTTTTTTTAATAAAACCTTACCTTTCATGAATTTCCACTTCCTTACCTTTCTCCTTCACCCAAGCTGCTACGTTTACTCCATGCTTTAACCATCTATTGACTACATTCTCTGATAACCCTACTTTTTCATGCATTCTCTTTCTCTCTATTCTCCATTGAGAATCCCCTACGCTTTCCATGCCCCTTTCGTCAATCTTCTCCTCTAATCCTCACACTGCAACTTCTTTTCTGAAATGCTATGTACCCTGGAGTTGACTTTTCAATCCCCAGTATATGCTTCAGAAATTATAGTTGCTCTCTCTCTATGCAATCATACATTAAAATCGTCTTTAACAACATCTCATAATTCACATCATGCTACTAGAAAATTTTTCACCAACTATTTTCCGCACTTCTTTCCTTCCTTGCCTTTTTTTGTACCCATTTTACATATCCCACGTACCCGCCAGTACTCTTAAAAATAAATTCTAAATACTTAAATGTTTTAGCCCTTTTAATTACCTACCCTTTCCATTTTTATTCTTTTGCTTTTCTTTTATTCTTTTGCTTCCCTTTATTTATTCCTAAACCTTAACCACTTCGCCTATCCTACGTTCACACATAGTTCTCTCTAATCCATCAATCTTTACACTCTCTTCAACATGTCTCTTACCCATCCATGCCTTAAATTTATCTGATACATTCCCATCTCTTCAGTCTCTCCACTATACTTGCCAGAGAGATCTGGTCTCTTGTCTCCCTTCCTCTTCTAAAACCCCATTGCGTTTCTGGTAACCAACCATTATTTTCAACCTCCTACTCTAGCTGGTTTTTCAATAGTCATGGTAATCTCATACCCGTTACTCATTAACGTTATTCCTCTGTAATTGTCTACATTAGCAATATCTCCTCCTTTATGTACACATAATCCCCACTATCCATGATGCTGGTATTTTAGTATCCCCTCTCCACATCTGATTTCTGATTTCGCAGCTCCTTGCAGCTTTTCCTTGTTTTACTTCACCAAAAGCTTTTTCCACCTCTTCCTCCATGAAATCTTCAAGCATTTCCCTTATAATTCCATCTCCTATACCGCATGGGTTATTCTTGTTATGATATTCCTATTCGTCTGTTTCTTTCTCCCTTTTTTAGAATATTTTACATTTCTTCTTCACTTTTACATATTATTAATTCCTCACCCGTTAATTCCAGAGCATGTATTTTTTTTTTACTTTGCCAATATAGAATATAGGGAAAGTTTTGTTTTTCACATATACTATAACCTAATTCTGACTTCTCAATTTGCATATCGATTTTCCTCATCGAACCAAGTGCATATTTCCCCTTTTTTCCTTCACTTTTCTTCTGCATCCCACTATGACTTCTTCCAACTCTTCCATTGATTTAACGTCATGCCACTGAATCTTCTCTAGTTCGTTCTTCATGTCCCTAATGGATTTTATACCACTCTCAAATTTCTCTCATACGTGTTTTTGTTCGCTTATTATTATTCATCTGT
Source organism: Ontholestes murinus (assembly GCA_963969525.1). NCBI lineage: Eukaryota > Metazoa > Arthropoda > Insecta > Coleoptera > Staphylinidae > Ontholestes > Ontholestes murinus. Next base: position 59,724,990 of record OZ018396.1, read on the forward strand.
ATTTCTACTTTCAGTAGTAGATGGTCAAATTCTATTACTTCTTCTACTTCCATTCTTCTTATTTCTTTCCTTGAAAATAATTTTTATTGCCTTTGCTATTCCATATTAATCCATTACTCATGTGGTTTTTATTAATTTATAGTATCTGATGTTTTTTTTCTTATCTTTTATAAATCATCTCACCTAAACCACTCTCCTTTATTCTGTTTCATATAGTGTTGTTAGTTTTTGAGAATATTTTTTTGCATCCAGCATTGTTTTCAAGTTTTATTTGTTGTTATTAATGTCTTCCATTATTTCAACTTTTATTGTTTAACATGATACCTAAATATTTGGATGATTCAATTTCTTTTTCATGCATTCTTTTTTAATGTTATTTTGTCTCTGGATATCGTTTATATTGTTTTATTGTTAGATCCATTTAATTTTTAAAAATTCATTGCTCCATAAATACATATTTTCTTGTAGTTCCTTTGCAATATTTTAATTATCATTTATTTTCAGTTCTTATTCTTCTATATTGTAATATCTTATCTCTTTTCGTCATTGTTACTATTTTTTAATGGTTATATAAATAGTAAATTATAGACAGTTTTCCTTAGTGACTCTCTTTTTCTATTGCTGAGTTAGTTGGGTACTTTTCCTTGTCAGTTTTCTTCATATACTTTTTGCAAAAGCAGAAGAATAAATAATAAAGTATAATTTGGAAACGAGTCTGCAATAAATACCAATTCAAAATATCAGCTTAATAAAAAATTCTGTACAAAATTCTATAATTCTGCTGATTTAACCATATTATATATTAGAGACATAAGTTAAAAACTCTTTAACATATATTGTAGAGAAAAATTCTGCAAACAAAATTTTATCTTCTTCATTTTGTGGTAAACTCTTTCGGGATTTATTCACAAATTTCCAAAATGAACGAGGGTTTGCAAAAACATCAGATTCAATCTTTCTTAGATAATCATTATAGAGTTATGTAGATTTTGCTTTGCATTCAGAACGTAAATTACTAAAGATTAAATAGTCAGAATGGTGACCTGTGTTTTGATATTTAGTATGGGCATATTTCTTCCTAATAATTAAATTAATTAGTTCGGCATTGAACAATGCAGGAAATCTAGTGTGTTTCTTTCTTAAGACTTTCTTGGAATTAATAAGTTCATGCCAATGTACAAAATACTATAGAAGTTCTCTGTAGCCACATTCACAGCAGAATCGGATAAACTATTTTCCCAGTTGACATGAAATAAATAATCTTTAGGGCCCAAGTAATTTGCATATTTAAACAAATATACTCTGTCATATGTATCTATGGTTTGTTAAAATGAATTAATAGGAATAGATAATATATATACGAAATAACGTATTGAGTAAAACATCATCAGCTAAGGAGACAGACTAATTAAAGCAATTCGTGAAAAATTGGTGCAGGAATTTCGTTGCGAGTTAGGAAAAAAATTAATTTGACATAAATTTAGAAAATTATAACAGTAAATAATTATATCGACCTTTACTTTAGATGATTGTGCCACATAGACAGTAATATTCCAAGTAACAGTATTTAAATTAGGAATGTATATTCTTCATATAACGATTCAGGAACATTACAATGATTGTCATATATAAACGTTGGCGAATTGGGAGGAATATTAACTCCACCTATAATATATTTTGTAAAGTTAATGGAGACAGAAATAAGTAGGTGTTCAATGGTTTCATCTAATATAGATTATAACATTGCTTACCAGCAATGAGGATACCACCACCTTTTACTGTATTACTCGAAGATCTGTGGATTCTAAATACTTTGTAATTAGATATGAGCAATTGACAGTTTCGGAATTCACCAAACAAACAAGTCTCCGTTAAAATGATAATGTCATAGATGTTATTATTGACATTAATAGTAATTTTAATTCAGTATGCATACCACTGACATTTTGATAATAAATTAACAGTTTTTTTGATTCTCAACTATATTACTGACAGCTCCCGGAAGGCGCTGATGGCTTTAAAGTTCATATGAAGGGTACATCGTTATTAAATTTAATGACTAAGTTATTCGTTCTATAAAATTGATACCCGTTCTATAAAATTACTTTTAACTTTCTTGTAATATTCCATCTGCTTGTTCGTGCGGTCGGCTCTAAAATGTTGATTGGATCCTGAGAGTTACTTCTAAGAACATCTTTTACAACAGATTCATTAGACTTAATAATTATAAGTGTCCTCGGTCTATTGTTAGTAGAACTTCTCCCTAACCTTAACACTTTCACTGGTTTGATATCCAGTCCTCACTGTGACAAAAATTTGATCAACGACTGCTAGATCTTCTATAATCTTTCTATCATGCTTGCTTAAAAGTGAAAGTAGGATATCTTGCGCAACAAACAAACTGAGGAATCCTGGGATGAAAACTAAACTTGCAGGTAGAATTAATAAAAACTTAACTACAACAAAAAACACTAACAATATTGAAAAAGACTGGGCCAGTATAAGAGACACCATAAAAAGCATAGCAAGAACTTGGTTATATCAAGAAGGAGAAAAAGAAAGACTGGATGACAGATAAAAAAGGTCAAAGAGGCAAAAGAAGGATGGATTAAGAAAAAATGTTAAGAAATAAGAGAACTTGAAAGAAAGCACGACTGCAACATGCACAAAAAGATCAAGGAGCTAACTCATAAATACAAAAGTAATTCGGCATATTAGTAGATAGGAACAACAAACAGATCAATTAAAAACGTGGGAAATATGCATCAAAAGTTTATTTACTGACGACACACATAAAATAAATAATAAAGCAACAGTTGATTAATAAAATTAATAAAAGCTCTGGAATAAACTAAAGATGATGATGAACTTCAAGCTGCATTTTTTGAAGACTATAAATAAAGAAAATCTCAAGTAAATGCTAAATCATTTCACCGGTCACATTCCAAGGAAATGTTATAAAAATGTGAAACAAACCAAGTGTAATTTAATTTAAACCCCCATCAGTAATACTATCTAAATAATGTCCGAATTACATTTGATATATAAACCGATTCAAACAGTAGTATTTTGTATATCATTATTTTTGTTCGTTAAAAATCTGTAATAGTCAGTACGTCCATTTAAAATTCGTTATATGTATATAATTGCATGTTAAAAACTTGTCGAGCCTACTCTTGCTCACAATGGCATTCCTGGGCATCCATCTATGACAAGAGGTTGCTTACTGTTACACTCGCGGCCACATTCAATCGTTCTAGGCGCATCTAATCAAATAAATTACGGCTACACGTAATTGCATTTAAAATAATCTTAATTCACTCAGACTGGGATGTTATAAATTGCATTACATTCGTTAATGACACCCGCTATATTTAAATAAATAAACTTCCTTAGTGTATCGTTAGATGAGTCCATATGGCACATAAAAGTAACAATTTTAATTGACCCTCACAAAATTTTTAACATTTTATTATTTTTAGTTTATTTGGCAGAAATAAATACGTTCAAATTAGTTTTACTTTGATAGTATCGCTATTTATAATACGCAGAGCCAGAGAAGTAATTATTTAGACTCGTTCTTGTAAATTTATGAAATGTTTTCGTAATTATTAATAGAAAGAATTTGAATTTGAAATTATTTACGGAATCCCCTTTTGCAAAAAGTACATTTCACTATACATTTTTATTCGGGCAAAAGTTGAACCTAATTAAGACATAAAAACAAAATAAAATGAATTATGTGTTAATTCATTCATGCTATGTATATATTCTAATTTAGGTGTGAAAAATTAATAAAGTTGCTAGCTAGTTTAACTATCTAGGTGATTCAAAGTTTGAATTTCAAACTAATCAACTGGTGTAGTGCACAATTAATATTTTATGGACTTTAAAAATAATCAATAATGTGGTTTTATTGTTGAGAATTATTTAGACAGCACTGACTTTAATTATTACTTTGAAAAACATGACGCAAATAAAGTAATTATTTATTTATCTTCATGCATATTACACTGGATAAAATCAATTATAACAGTCTTTAAACTCAGATTTGCATAATCCGTAACTTACTTTTTATATTTAATACTATCAAAATTCATAAATTAAAATCTGATAAACATTTATTTTTAATCAAACGAAATGATATAATCTTTTAAATAATAAAAATGTCAAATCATACACACCTTTATGTTATAGATATAACAGTAATAAACTATAATACCAACACAAATATTTAAAAAAGTATTCAATTTATATAAAAAGTTTGTTGAATTTGATATACATAAGTTTAATTCAATACAATTCATTTTAAAATTAATTACTTATAATTGTAAATGTTTTATCATTATTATTAATAGGCAGCGATACTAGAAAGTGTTATCTATTAAAAATTGTTTATTTTTATTTTTTTAAATACACTCATGTTCAATAACAATCAAATACACTTGACATCTGAATCATTTTTATGATTAATCGAAATGTTTTTAAGTTTTCATGTATTATTGTGACAAATCAATTACTAAACGTTTATCGATTCTGATAAACGTACAAATAAATGTAAATCATTTGAACCATGTAAAAATACTTTTACTATTAAGTAATGTACCATGAGCTTGTTTCTTTTGTTTACTATACCATAAAAGAATAAATATAATATATAATTGAATTTAGAACCCATAAAAAAATATTTGGTGAACAAACTATCCCTCAACTAATTTACAACTATCGAAGCAATTAAAATCCCATATTATTAAACCAATGATTCTAAATTTGTCATACCATATTCACACAACAAACTGCTGCAATTCTTGGTCTGAATAAAATAAGGAGAAGAAAGCATCTTAAATTTTGACTTTAATAAAACTGTATAAATAAAACTCTTAAGGATGAGTACAATATTAGAAGGATTTTTTATGAGGTGAAAAACACAATTTGCCTTCAATGAAATTTAGAATGTGTGCAAAATCGTAGTTGAACATTAAAGAAAAAAAAATCCTGTAGAAATAATATGAAGGATTATCATTTGGGTTACGACAGCGCCCTCAAATTCCAGTGTACGAGGGTTTAACTATGGCTTCGCGACAGACAAAACGGGTTGCCATGCCCTGCCCAAAACACACGGATACTCCCTTATTGATTATGAATATTTAACGATGTTATATTCCTGGAATACAGAAATTAAATATTTATCATAAGTTGATATCTAAAACAAAACAAACACATTCCGCAATGACTCAACTGGTGGGGTTTCGTCGAAAAATATTATTTATAACGAATTGTTAATCCACTTCGACTGACATTTAACAATGTTGTTTTATACTATTGAATTATCTCGAATTACTTCTTTTCTGTAATTGTTGTACAGAAAATTAATTTGCAGATAATTAAAAAGTAATTTATTATGATTTAATATATAAATAATCTTAACTAAAAGGCTAAAAGTAAAAAACAATACTTAAACAAGTTTGATTATAATTACCCTGTAATTGTAATTGGTCATAAAAGTATAATAAAATGTATTGCTTTTTTAGAAGTAGAATTACTTTTAGCCAAACTTGAATAAATATTTGATGAGGTGGCAATGAAGATTTATAAATTTTATTTTAATGCCATATATTGCAGAAATATATTCTGTAAATTCCATCAAAATTCATAAGCTGGATTTCAAAAAAATCAAAGTGATTTAAAAAAGAAAAAGAAAATAGTGAAAATTATTAAACTAGTATACATTTTTGGTTTCTTCAATATTTCAAATCCACGTGTTTCAGAAATATCCTGCTAAATACATACAAACTCATCAAGTTGTTTTAAAAAAATTGTAGGAAAAACTCTTTAAAAAGATTTTTCAAAAAAAAACAATTAATTTTATAGGAAATTCTTGGAAAACTGGTGATCACTAGTTTTTTCTTTCTTCAATATTTCAATGAAACACATTTCAGAAGTATATCCTGCAGATTTCATCAAAATTTGTCAGATGATTTTTAAATGATTAAAAAAAACACTTTAAAGTGATTTCTGATTAAATATTTGAGTGCTTGAAAATTATTATTATTAATGGTTTAAAGTATATTCTTTCTTCGACAGTTTTATCATTAACTTAACACTTAAGGTTCGAAATGTACACAATGTTAATAATAAAACACTTTAAAGTGATATTTATCAAAAATATTAACAAGTTTAAGTGGAAATTCTTGAAAAACTAGTGATGATTAATTTTTGGTTTCTTAAACATTCCAAAGCTACCTGTTTCAGAAATAAATTTTACAAATTCCATCAAAATTCATAGGGCGATTTCCAAAAAATTCAAATGAAAAGATATCTAAGTGATTTTTATAAGAAAATAAACAACACATTTCAGTATAAATTCTGGAAAAAGTGGTAATATTTATTTTTTGGTTTCCTAAATATTTCAAAGCCATTTTAGGAATATAGCCTGAAAATTCTATCAAAATTTAAAATATTCAGAATCACTTCAAAGTGATTTTTATTTTAATCACTTTGGTAAATTTTCGTAAATGAAATACGATAACACTTTCAAATATTTATTTTGCTGTTCGCGACAATTGTTTCGATACACTGTGCCTTCTTCAGGCGAAGAAATGATTTTTATTTAGGACGATAAATATTAGGACGATAAATAAAATTCATTTTTATTTAAAAAAAAACAACAAATTTTACTGAAATATTATAAGAACTAAGGACCATAAATAAATATTTCGTTTCTTCAATATTTCAAAGCCACATACTTCAGGAATATATCCTGTAAATCCCATCTAAATTCATCCAGTGGTTTAAAAAAATCAAAGAAAACTTAGAGAGTAATTTTTATATAAGAAACAACAAATTTTAGTAATAATTCTTGAAAAACTAGTGATTGATTTTTTTATACCTTTAAGTCACATATTCAGGAATATATCCTGATAATTCCATCACAATGTATTGTAAGATTTTCAAATATTTTATAAGAAACCAAAGATTTTAATACACATTTTTGAAAAAACAATTGATTAATAATTTTTGGAAAAATGGGAAATCTCAGAACTATATCCAGAAAGTGCCATCAAAATTCTGTGGATGTTTTTTTAAAAAATGCAAAGAAAAATACTTCAAAGTGATGTTTATAAAAAAAACAACAAATTTTAATAAAAATTCTTGAAAAAATACTAATCTTTAATTTTAGTTTTAAGGGTTGTTTATAGAAATATTAATATTAAAAATGTTTCACCACGTGATAAACGAGAACCAAATTCAACAAATTTTAATTTTAGTTTCTTTAATATTTCCAAGCCACACTTTTCAGGAATATATCCTGCAACTTCCATCAAAATTGTCTTATTTTTATTTATTTATTTCTCTCAATGTTGATTTTTTTTCCTAACGTATATAGGGTGAATAAATAAAGTTAAGTTAAGTATAAAGTGAATTTCAAAAAGTTCAAAGAAGAACACTGCAAAATAATAAAACAATTTTAGTGAGAATTCTAAAAAGAAAACTAGTGAACAATTTTAGTTTCTTCAATATTTCAAAGCCACGCATTTCAGGAATATATGTTGCAAATTCTATCCAAACTCATCTAGTGGTTTTCAAAATATTCTAGGAACAACTCTTCAATGTGATTTTTATGAAAAAAAAATACAATAAACTTTAGAGGAAATTCTTGAAAAACAAGGTTTTTTCACACATTTTGGAAATATGCCTTGTAAATTCCATAAAAATTGAGCAAGTTGATTTCAAAAAATTCAAAGAAAAAAAACTCAAAGTGTTTAAAAAAAAAAACAATAAATTTTAGCGGCAATTCTTGAAGAGGTAGTGATGACTAATTTTTGTTTTTTACAATATTTCAACGCCAACCTAAAGTAAAACACGTCAAGATGATTTTCATATAAAAAAAATAATTTGAGTGGAAATTGTTGAAAAACTAGTGATGATTAATCTTTACTTTTTTAGATCTTTCAAAGACACATATTTCAAGAATACAAATACTATCAAAATTCATAGGCTGATTTTCAAGAAGTTTAAAGGAAAACACTTCAAAATATTGAATATAATTTTTTTCTAATGTACATTGGGTGAATCCTGTTAATAAAGTTATTATTATTATTATTATTAAACTAATTAGTAGAAATTCTATAGAAAAAAATTAGTAAACATTTCAATAAATGTTTAGAGGAAATTCTTATAAAACAAGTGATCTCTAATTTTTGGTTTCTTCGACATTTCAAAGCCACACATATTAGGAATACATCTTACCAATTTTATAAAAATTCTTTGGGTGTTTTTTAAACAATTTAAATGAGAACACTTTAATTATTTTTGATAAAAATACAACAAAATTTAAAGGGAAGATACTAGTGTCATCATTAATTTTTGGTTTATTCAATGTTTCAAATCCACACATTTCATAGACATATTCTACAAATTCTGTTAAAATTCATAGATTGAATTTCAAAATATTCGAAGAAAAACATTTCAAACTGATTTTAAAAAAATCGAAGAAAGACAATTCGAAGTGTTTTTATATTAAAAAAGAAATAATAAATTCTTGGAACACTAATTATAATTGATTTTGATTTCTTTAATATATTAAAATCACTAACCTCAAAAATATATCCTGTAACTGCATTCAAACTTTTGTGAAAGACAAACAAAAAAATGTAGAAATTTTTGAAAAACTTGTAGTGATTAATTTATGGTTTCTTTAATAGGTCAAAGAAACTTCAGGAATATATCTTGCAAATTCCATCGAAATACATCGAGTGGATTTCAAAAAGCAAATTTTTTTATTGGAAATTCTTGTAAACTAGTGATGATTAATTTTTGGTTTCTTCAATATTTTAAAGAAACTTCAGGAATATATCCTGCAAATTCCAACAAATTTATTCTGGTAGTTTTCAAAATATTTAAAGAAAAACATTTTAAAGCGATTGCTATAAAACATACCAACAAACTTTAGTGATAATTCTTAGTGAAAAACTAACATTTTATTGTTTATTTGTTGTATATTTCAGAACGACAAATTACATGAACATATCCTGCAAATTCTATCATAATTCTTAAAAATAATTTTAAAAACTCAAAGCCATTCATTTCAGGAATAAATCCTGCTAATTCCATTTAAAATTGTCGAGTGGTTTAAAAAAATTCAAAGAAAAACCCTAAAGAGTAATTTTTATATAAAAAAACAACAAATTGTAGTATAATTTTTTGAAAAACTAGTGAACATTCGTTATTGAATTGTATGTAAACACTAATGATTATTAATTTTAGCTTCTTCAATATACTAAAGCCACATATTTCATGAATATATCTTGCAAATTTCATCAAAATTCATATAAAAATATTAAAGGTAAACACTTTAAAGTGATTTTTATTTAAATAGTAATGTGGCCATCATAGTACTTTCCTATATTTGTCTCCTAACTATAAGGTTTACGGATTACAATTACTTGTTATATAAATTTTATGTAACTCTTGTAGTTTTGCTAGCAGTAGTCAAAACATATCAAAATTTTTTATTTTTTTCTCATTAAACACTTTAATTCCATGATTGATAAAATTTTTACAATATTTCAAAACTGTGAGTTGCAATTTCTGATTTCTTCAACTTTCATTTTACAGTTTTGTCATGTTGTTCATGGCACAGCTACGAACAGTATTTTATAATATAACAAAATCACATCAATTCTAAGCCTACTGCGTGATTTTGAAGTTAATTCCTTGATTGATAAAATTTTAAAAATATTTGAATACTGTTAGTTGCAATTTTTGTTTTCTCCAACTTTCATTTTACAGTGTTGTCATGTTGATTATGGCACAGCTACGAATATTATTTTATAATATAACTAAATCATATCAATTCTAAACCCACTGCGGAATTTTGAAGTTAATTTCTTGATTGATAAAATTTTTACAATATTTTAAAACTGTGAGTTGCAATTTCTGTTTCCCTTAACTTTCATTTACAGTGTTGTCATGTTGTTTATGGTACAGCTACGAACATTATTTTATAATATAACAAAATAACATCAATTCTAAGCCTACTGCGTGATTTTAGATTGAATTCCTTGATTCATAAAATATTTACAATATTTTAAAACTGTAAGTTGCAATTTCTGTTTTCTTTAACTTTCAGTTTACAGTGTTGTCGTATTGTGTATGGCACAGCTATGAACAGTATTTTATAATATAACAAAACCACATCAATTCTAAGCCCACTGCGTTAATTTGAAGTTGATTTCTTGATTGATAAATTTTTTACAATATTTTAAAACTGTGAGTTGCAATTTCTGTTTTCTTCAACTTTAATTTTACAGTGTTGCCATATGAAAAAAAATATTTTAATAAAACTTGTTCAGTTTCTCATTCTGTTTAACTTTTATTTGAATGGTTTCGTAATATTTTTCATATTTAGAAAAATATCGACAAAAAAGAAAAAAATTCCTCGAGTGAACATCCATTTCTGGTTTGTGAATGTTTCCCAATATAGGGAAAGTAATAAAACTTGTTCAGTTTTTCATTTTCTTCAACTTTTGTTTGAAAAGTTATGTCTTATTTTTCAAAAATTTCTTCTATTAAGAATTACCTATTAAATTTTACAATAATGTTATGTTTGTTTACGTTTTACTACTTTTAATTTTAATCCTCGCTTATGTGTAACTGATTAGAGGGTGGTTAGAGGACACCCACCCACCCTACATATACATAAATATTAACTTTAATTTCTGATCGCCTCCCGGTTTGCAATAACTTTGATTACAAATTTTTGAGTGTGTAAATTAATTAAAATTATATACATAATACGTGAAAAGACGTTAAATTAAGCTTAAATAAGATGGTGGGATAACGGTCACCCACCCACCCTACATATACATATAAATTTTAATTTCTTATCGTCTCGTTGAATCCAATGAAATTAATCACAAAACTTTTTGAATAAAAAAGGAATGAAAAAGGTAAAATTTCTGAGTGAGTAAATTAGTAAAAATTTGATGCTTGATGGGTGGGTGGACTTTAAAACTAAATTAGATAATATGCTAATAGTAGTAGCTAGTAGCTATACAGAAAGTAATTAATACTTAAACTTAAATTTTGATTTTGTTTTATATTTTATTACATAAAGGGTTTGTCTGTTTTTAGCAGGGAAATCATCAACGATTAGCAGTTAATGTTATCATGTATATGTAGGGTGGGTGGGTGGCCTCTATCCCACCCTCCAATCAGTAAAACATAAGCGAGGGTTTTAATTAAAAGTTGTAAAATATAAATAAATACAAAATAATTGCAATTTTTAGAGATTTATTCATACAAATGTTTCTAATAATTTTTGATGATGTTTTACTGAATGGCGGGTGGGATAGAGGCCACCCACCCACCCTACATATACATATAAACTTTAATTCCTTATCGTCTCGCTGTATCCAATGAAATTAATTACAAAACTTTTTGAATAAAAAAGGAATTAAAAAGGAAAAATTTTTGAGTGAGTAAATTAGTAAAAAATTTATGCATGATGGGTGGGCAGACTTTAAACCTAAATTAGATAATATTAGCTATATATATATATAAAATATAGAAAGTCATTTATATATAAACTTAAAATTTGATGTTTCGTTTTATTTTTTATTACATAAAATGTTTGACTTTTTTTATTGAATTAAATTGTATCGTAAGGCATTTTTTTTTCATTCAAGAACTTCAGGTTATAAAAACCTATTTAACAAGCACCTTTTAGCCAGCAACAACTTCTGTATGTAACAGTAAACGATTAAATTCTTCATGGTTTTGAATACAAAAATAATCTGTCACTCAATGATTTGCTTCTGATTGTGTTGATAGCTTTAATGAATTATGTATGTAATTATTGAAGATGGATGATACAGTATACCGTGATGAAATTAAATATTATGTTGATTTATTTTAACATTTCTTAAATGCTTTAAAATTCCTTTATAACATATAATACTAGTTGTGAAATTTAGAGCCTTTTTAATATCTACATTTACTGCGCAAAAGTCTGCTTCCAGGTTATCACAGAACAGTTGTTGCACGGTGGAAGTGTGTATAAAGCGTGGATCGATTCCCTCGCCACTCCCAGGCCAACGGCATTTATTGATTTTCGGAGGGATGTGTACAGACATACATATTTACAGAGCTCCGTTCGTTTGTAGTACATTTGGGTTTTAAATTGCTTCCACTAGAGAAATTGAATACATTCTATCTAAAACTCTAATTAAAAACTTCCTAACTAGACAAGTAAAAAATGTTTTTTTTTTTTAAAGGCAAGAGGATTAAAATTAAAATAAGTTTTAATTTTCATTTATCCTATATATACCTTTATACATTTCTTGTTTTGCTTTTAAGGTGTGTTATTTGAAAATTTTAAATTAGGATTGTGAGTAGAATGTTAAAGGGGAAATCTAAATTGGTATTTAGGGATGCGATTAGTAAATTTAGTGATATGAATCTGTTTTTAAGAAGAGATACATTTTGCTGATGACGGGTAAAAAAGTGATTGGGTGGTAGATGGATATTAAGGATAATAGTTGATCTCATTTGGGAATACCAATAATTATATCTAATTCCTACTCTGCGGGAAATTATTGGATTTGGATTATAGATATTTAAGGATATTACTGTAAAATTGAACACTGTAAAGTATTTACTGTTTGTGAATATGTTCGCCGGTTCTAAATAGTAATTTGATATGAAATATTTATCATATCGGTGATTTACTGTTTGTAAAGTCGTCAGGTTTTGGTCTTTTGGGTAAACCTAAACAGATTGGTAAAAGTTGATCTCTTTTCCATAAATATTAATTATATTGCCGAATATTTATTTTTGTGTATGTTTTATTACAGATATGACTTTAATGCATAAACAAAGTAAAGATATTAGTCTGTAATTGAATATATCTGACTTTTCGCCCTTTTTTATAAGTCGATGCTACTTTTGCCTTCTTCTATACTGAGAGAAAAATATCAATTAAACCAGATTAAAAATATATGGTTTTACAATTACAACAACTCTCAGCGATTTAATATTTCAAATTGGTGTACACCTCCACCAGGGCGCTGCCGAGGGAGAGTCGCCTGTTTATCACCGTTACACCTTTATGGTTTTAGGTAAACGACGAAAATGGCGCATAAGGGAGTGCCGTTAGACACTACCCTAATTAACGCCGTTTTCTAATTAACGTATCCTAATTAATGCAACCATCCGCAAATTTCCGCATAATGAGCCCTCAGCTTCTTCGTCGAACACCGTTACGAGCTGAGGCCGCTTTTTGGTACCACGTGAAAGTGCACCGTTTCCACGAAAAGGAAAAGGCCATCGCCCACGCTCCGTTCATTCATGCATCTCAATAAAATCACGACCACGTGGGCAGATTTCTAATTTCCTATTTATTATGGCAATTATAATGTTAACGCGTGTTCAGGCACCGAGACAGGTTCAAGATCATGTGATCATGGAAAAGTATGGGTAATATTAAATTTTATAAAAAAATTCTCTTTAAATCCACAATCGAAAACTTTTATCATTGATGTTATTCTAATGATTAATAGTACCGCTCCATCTCCCAGACGTAACAAATAAAAATGCAAGTTACGTAATGTGTGACACGTAATGAATATAAATGGTTGGATACGGCGAGAACTCACGAAACCACATTGTTCCCTTATAAGCCAGACATTGACGATGTGTTTTTTATGAATGTTAGGTGGTTAGAGAAATTTTACAGAACTTTATAACTCAAATTATAAATACTTAATAATTTCGATCTTATCTAAAAATGTATTGAATGTTAGGAGGTTAAAGAAATTTTACGGAACTTTATAACTCAAATTATAAATACTTAATAATTTCGATCTTATCTAAAAATGTATTGATACCAAAAATAAGTTATTATCTTACACTTGATAATGACTTTGTCGAAACTAATCGTAGAGAAAATAATAAATAACACATCACTTAATAAGTCACCGGTCTAATTCAAATATAGAAATATTGCTGACCAACCCATGTGATTTCCGGGTAATACTAACCTTCAAACAGTACTCGTCAAAATTTCATGGAATTCTGAGCATTAGTTTAAAAGTTGCAGTCGTTTTAGTTACCCCGGTTTTATAATTTTCAAGACAATCTATAGAAAGGAATTTCTGTTGATTAAACACTGTTTTTGATGGGGAAAAATACTGTTGGAGTGGCTTCATAAGCATTATGGGGACTCTGCACTATTATTAACTGATATACTGAATTTATACGTGGTAGTACAAGCATCGATTACGATGAACGCTTTGGTCACACAAAATCAGAAGTTGTTCCGAAAAAAATAAAACATGTCCACAAAAGAGTTTTAATAGACCGTAAAATGAAATTGTGAGAGATAGTTGACACCTTGAAGATATCAAAAGGTAGTGTCTTTACAATTTTAACATAAAAATTTGGGCATGCTCTAGTTGTTTTCGAAGTGGGTGCCACGTTTGCCAACACCAGACCAGAAACATCAACGTTTCGACGATTCAGAGCTGTTTGGAGCTGTTCAAGGGAAATAAAAAGGATTTCGTGCGTTGGTATGTGACGATGGATGAAACATGGATAAACCACTACAGACCTCAATCAAAAAAAGTCGTCAGTTGAGTAGAAAACAACCAGCGAAAGTCGTCCAAAGCGACCGAAAACTCAAAAGTTGGCTGGTATCCGTAATTTGGGATGCGCATAGAATTTTGTTTTGCCTTTCCTAAGGCAAAACTAGCAATAGTGAATATTACATGTCAATATTGGATTAATTGAGTGCAGAAATTAAGAAAAAGCGTTCCCACATACAATAGAAAAAAATGCGTGTCACAAGTCGATGAAATAAAGGTTAAATTGGATAAATTTCGTTTTGAATTGCCTTCTCACCCACCGTACTCCTTAGATTTGGTCTACAGCGACTACTGGCTTTTTGCAGACACGAAAAAATGCTCCAGAGAAAAAAAATTGTCTCAAATGAAAAAGTGATTATATTGAGAGCAAAAACAAATCGTTTTAAATAAGGGACATTGAAAAGTTATAAATGTATCGTTCTTGAAGGAGAATATGTTGAGGAATAAAGTGGAATTTCTAAAACAAAATTTGTTTTCCTTCGTTAGATGTGTTATTTCTGAAACAAACCAAGTTATTTTTAGCTTAAAACTTTTGATGTCAGATTTAAAAAAAACTATAATTTTGTAAATAGTAATATCTGATTAGTTTTAAATAATTACGGACTAAACATTTTTAAAATGATTTAGCGCTCTATTCAAAATTGTAGAATAGTAACTTAATTTATGGAAATCTTATGTCAATATCTGTATTGATATAGGGTTTACAAACTAAACAAGATATGAAATCCTAAACTAGAAGAAATAAGCTCATACAAATGTATTCAATTTGTTTGTCAAAGTTTAAACTAAAATTATTAAGAAGTGCATTCAATATATTATGAAATTTCAAGAACAAATTAGGTTTAAGACCGCCTCTTTCAATTTCCGATCTATAGTTAACTAAAGTAGGTCATTCTGTACCCTTTCAAAACGGTTTATCGCAGAATCAAAACTTTGTAATCGTATTATCCACGTCTTATGTTACCACTAACGGCCTATAATCCCTTACAAAGGAATGCACGTTGTCGTGATGTTAGGGCTCGGTATCCTTCCACCGATGAAGCACTAGAATGACCCTGATAGGGTATAAACTACTTGGATATCATCCTGAGGCGAGGAGATGTCCTACCGCTAAGAGATTCTGGGACTCATTACAATCTGCAGTAGGGGTTCCTCATAACAGAGCTACTATTTGCTCCGTCTATGATATGTCGCCTTCCTTCGGTCTAAGTTGGCCATGTTCAGCCTCCTAGTCTATTAGGTTTCGAAGGATAGGGAGCCACAAACCTGTTTCTATCGTAGTATCGCGGCTCAAGACCTTAAGGATCATGATTTCACTGTCCGTATCAATGTGGAAAAGAAACCACAAAAAAAACAAATATCTAAGTTCAAGGTGGAAAAGCATAAGGCTGATGGCTGCAGGCTAAGGGGAAGCTAAGTCTGATCTATGAGGACTCTGGGTACCTGGTGCTCCCAGTTTCAATAGCCTTATTATGGCATGCGGGGCTCTGCTATAATGGCCCATTTTTTCCCTTGGTGACTCTTGGGACGTACATGAACCAAAACCTTAAACATAGAGTTGACGCCCAACAATACTGAAAAGGAGCCAAAATGCAATAGGCCTATGGAAACTTGCAATAAAACAGCTGAACATGAGCTGCTGAGAAGCAGTGAAGATAAGCTTGTCGGTGGCCCTAAAGGTCTAAATACCAAATACCACAAGGCGTAAGTTCCTAGCAACACTGTATCTTACAGCCAGGCAGCAACTGGTGTTAAAATAGGTATATGGGTATAATCCTAGAAGGTTTTCCAAGATGTGTCATGATCTCAGAACAAATTCAAGCCGAGGCCATTGTAGATAAAATAAATGAAGATGGAAAAAAAGGGACGGTGAAGCCCCAATTCCATAAATTCTGCCCTTGCCACAATCGACTGGCTAAAGGATACATCGGTCCATCTCAAGCTGTGGGGGGGATCTTGATTGACCACTTTCCCAATAGCTAGGGATACAACAACGAGAAGATAATTACTTTCTGTTTGAAAATGGTACGTGCAGTTAGCGAAACTTAAGTCATAAAAATAAATAACGAGAAGCTAGTCTTACTGGTTGAGGCCTAGAATGCCCTGAAGACTTCTAACTGGAGCGTACTAAGGAGAAATACGAAAGGAGCCAAGTTGGAGGTCACGCTGTCTGTAAAGTCCATTTACAGGATGAAGAAGCTGGGCCATAAAATCAGTTATTAATTTGGCCAGTTTGATCTAAGATTTAATGATAGGAGGGAGAAAAGTGACGTGGGACTACCAATAGAGCCCCGTCCAGGTTAAGCTATCCCAGGCCACAAAAGACCCTAGTCGATCGATGGAGCAAAAAGCCCTGAAACATAAAATTTAGGGGCTAGTACCAGTAGAGTATAAATTGAATCTCTATTACTCTAAAGCATCAATTTCCCTTTATTAGGGATTAAAAAAGCGAAATTTAGAATAGTATTTCTGGGTTTCTGCAGGAGCCTTGGATTAATAACGGACAGGTAAGGGGCCTACCCCGAGAAAATTGTAATGGTGTGTATAAAATTGACTGAATTACTAGAAAGACATTAATTATACATTCATTCCAGAATTCACCACATGAAACCTAGCAACAGCCCTAGAAGAAGTTCACAAGTTGTTAAGGCTTCTGCCTACTTTTCAGGAGATCAAAGCCAACAACTACCAGAAGAGGTAATTAGACTCGTGGAGTGATGCAGAAGGGGCAATAAAGAACTTCTCCAATAATAATACATTTATTTACGGTAACCACCTATATAAAAAAATTGACAATAAAGATAAATAAAAATTAATGCATGCAAAATTTAAACAATATAATGTTTTTACACATTGGACACTTAAATTTTTGCTGATTTGCCAAACATATCCCAAAATTTGTAACGCCTTCCTGCTAATATTTATAATGCAAGAGTTAAATGAAAATTTTGGATCAAAGGTCACTTCTAAATCCTTTATGGTGTCAACTTTCACAAGGTCTGATGAACCGATGGTATAAGTATAATTAATTTGATTTCCGCCTCTAGATGTTGTCATATAATAGCAGTTGCGTTTAATAGTTGTTACTGGTGCACCAATAACGGAGGTAAGGAACTTCTCGATTTCATTATCTCTAACAGTTTATATATTACACAGGCCTACATTTTTGTGTTTCAAGTTTAATAGGTGTCCTATAGTAAATGGGGTATGCTGATCACGAATCTGTGATTAGTTTTTATTTTCCAGCACGTCAGGTGTTCAGGAAAAATATGTTTGAAATTTTTCATAGAAACTGCCAAAAATAGTGTGAAAATATTTATTGAAACTATATTTAATAGAAAATTACACTGAAAAATTGAGTTGTTCATTAAAAAAAACAATGACGTATAATCTACGTTAGACAAACGTTGTTTTTTTCTCCCTCAAAACTGCGTTTTGTGGTTTTCTTTTTGTGGATTTTTGTGAGTGAGTCCCTCTTCAAGATCCAGCAGTAAGCAGCCATCATTCTATTTATTTATTTATTACATCCTTGCATTCCTTTCTAACAAACAAAATATCCCAAAAACTTCCAAAATAAGAAAATATACTCAAAATTTTGGCTGAAAGGAGGACGGGTGGATTTCACTTCTTCGAAGGATCCATTCAAACCCATAATTCTGCATCATCAATGCTGCTTCAAAATATCGTTACTTGCACCCATTATATATGTAATGCTTTAAAAAGCGTAATTTTGTCTTTAAATAGACATATTTTTATGACTGTCACATATTTGTAATTTTTGTAGTAATATCCCATCTTCCTCGGTAACGTCTCTCTACCTCCTTTGTGTCTTTATGGAACCTCTTTCCCTGTTCCTCGCTTACAGCTCCAAGATTTTCGGTAAAAGTGTCAACGTGGGAATTCAGAAAATGATGTTTCGACCATGTTGGCTACAATTTCTTTGTAGTTAGGAGACTTGTTTCCAAGGAAACCGTCTATGACTTCTACGAAACATCTCCATGCTTCACATTCATCCTGGGTCATTGCATTCTGGAACAATCTGTCCGATTTCAAGGTCGAATTTCAGGGCCTACAAAAATTCCTTCTTTAAGTTTAGCTTCAGAAAGTGCAGACATTTTGTCGCACAGGTATTTAAAGCAGTCACCTTGTTTATTTAAATCTTTGACAAACTGCTTCATCAATCCTAAATGCTTTCAGGCAGGAAGTGTTAGAAACCACTTTAGCTGCGTGCACAGCAAGAACAATTTAATATTGGCATGTTGTGGAAGGACCTCTTTGAGATGAAGTTCGACATAGAGACTACAAAGAAATACGCAATGGTGTGTAGAAATTTGAGGAACAAAGACTAGAGTCTCTATAGAGGGTGTGGGAACATTCAGACCACAGCAGCTGCTCTGAAATAGCATCCTAAAGGCGTATGAATCCAATCGTCCGCTAAAGAAAAGAACACTCCAATAGCATCGAGCTCATAAAAAAACCTGATGAGAGTTATGCAGAAGGGGCCAAGAAAAGTCTCAGTGTGCTACTCAGGCTCAACATATGTGGACTCACAAGAAAACAGTGCTCAATCCACAGAAGGAATCATATTCCTACCTACTAGAGGCTAAAGGCTAAAAACTCATTACAACGTTTGGAGGGATGTAGGTTGCAACTGTATTGGAACCTAGGATGGCATAAGGTGGTGTTAAGTGCTAAATCCCGATTCTGTTTATATGAGGAACGTCCCATCATTGAATTTTCTGTCGTGAAGCCTGTGTATTAAACTGTTGGGATTCTAGAATGGAATGCTATCACTTATGGAAGTAGGTCTTATTTGGTATGCATTTATATTTCCGGTAAGACCGGATTACAAGAGTTTCTAGGGACTGATTTGCAGAGGATAATGTCAATATTTTGCCATGGCTACTTGTATCTCCTGATCTTTTGCCCATTTAACCTATATGTTTCAGTAAATGATTTGTGTTTTGTGGTCTCAATATTTATTAAATATTTTTAAATTGTTATTTAATTTTTTACATCGACCTAAAGGACTAATACAGTTTATTATTTCATAATATTTCAAGTTATTTTCTTTGGTGATATTTAAAAGGAAAAATTCCATACAATTACAAGGGTTTCTTTTAAAATTTGATTGATTATTTATACATTTATTAAATATTTACAGATTTTAATTATTTTTAGAAAATTGAAAATAATGCTTTGCACATTTTGTACATTATTGTAATATTTTTCAAATTTCTCACAAATTAAAGTATGCAAATGCTTTGGTGTTCTTTTTAAATTCACACAATCAAATATTATTCATACAAATCGTAGAAACAATTGAATTACAATTTCCAGCTGTTTTAGGTTAATTTTATTTGTATAGTTATCGATTTTACTTTCGTCCTCAAAAAATAAGTGTTATAATATAGTTAATCTATTTGAAACAAGTAAAATAAAGCTTCTCATATGATTAATTTTTGTTAGCTTTATTTATTTAGATCTTTGTAAAAGCTTTATGATAAATATCAAAGAATTCACTAATATTTGAAATAAAGGTAAAAGAATTTTCTCAAATAGAAAAATGCATTACTTTCTGCAATTCAATTTAATTTTTTATCTTTGTAAAAGCTTTCATTTAATATTAGTAATGTCTTTGATTTGCATTTTTAGTTTACCTCAGTGAAAAACCAGTGACCAGATTTATTTTTATAAATTTTAAAAAATTACAAAAAGAGATATTGAAACAAAATTTAAAGATAATAAGTAAAGTAAATAAATTTTATTTACACGAAATCATTTGATTTTCAAGAAAGAAGTTAAAAGTGGAAAAATATTTAATGCAATTTTAATTTTTCTATCTTGTTGCCTTCAACTTAATAAACAATCAGTGTAAAATAATATTTCACTCTCTTCCAATGTTGTTTTTCTATCATGAAGCCTTCAACTTAAAATATACTATTAATAAATAATATTTTGCTCTCTTTGAATATTGTCACTATTGTAACAAATGATTTTTCTACTCGGACTTTATTAAATGCTATTACATGAGTAATCAAATAATATTGAATACCGACCTCAATAAATAAATAAATTATTAAATACATTACTGATCAAGTATAATATTTATGATGATACATGTGTGTTGAATATGATAAATATTTATTTTGTTTCATTAATATTTATGAGGTTAATTTAAACACATATAAAGATTAGATACCTTTTATTGTTTTAAATATAAAGCTGTATAATATGCTGAATTAATTGTATATTTGTTGAGGATGAATTTTTGTTTGCACCTTATCTTATTTAATTGTAATAATGATTAGACATACCTGCTGATAATTGATGACGTTGTTGATTTTTTAAACACATGTTGTAATTTAATTTAATTAAAATTAACAAAACAAATGAAACAAAACCAACAGTCTAATTAATTAAAATTATTGTGTTAAGATTTATCATTCGTACAAATATGATTGTTGTGCATTTATTGATTTATCATTTCATTGTTATTAGTGTAGACACGATGGGTAGCTTGCCCAAAATAAGGTGCTTACACAGCGGAAACGTTAGCGATTATACATATGGAACAACAGAGAGTTACGTGTAAATCTGAATAACAAACGAAACAATTTGACGGTTAGATTATCATTTGTTTTTTTTTTTTGTTTTTACTAGGCGGAGGGTGTTGAAATGCGTATTAAAAAACGACGTGGGTTATTAAAGGAAGAAATTGCCGTGATTAGATTTGGGTGTATAGACATTGGTAACGTATTACGTTGAATTAAGGCAGTCCTTGGCGCGGTTAAATGTATAAGGAAAGAATTGCTGGCTCGGCGAGGAGGTAGCGGGAAAGTTTGAATTGCGTGGTGTGCGCAACCACTGCATGGGTGGGGGCCCCTATATATATCGGTCGAGGCGTCGCCATTATGCATTTAGATTGACTGCAACGTCGAGAGCGTTTGTGTTTTGTACAAGTAGTTATATATCAAATTAAATCCTATCAAAATGAGGGAAATCGTACACATCCAAGCCGGCCAATGCGGAAACCAAATTGGAGCCAAAGTAAGTGCATTTTCCATTATTTTTGCGACGAAGTTATACGGGTAAAGGTGACGCCGCCGGCCGGCCAGGCCAAGTTGGCTTCACTTCGCCATCTTGTACACCGGCCGGCGTTTATCTCGATTGGAGACCGTTAAGTTTAAATTCATATGTTTTTCTCATCGTATACTCTTTTATTACGCTATTCTTTTGTTTAGTTCGTGAATTTCATAATGAACGTTAATTTCGATAGAAATCGATTCGTGAAAATTCGTTTTAAAATCTCGGGATGATCGCATCGACCGTTAAAACACGCGGCGACGGTTTAGGTACAGTCGCGTCATAAATCCATAGCTTCATCTCTCCCAACCCAAACGGCCGCACCCTATTTTTCAACGGTCGCCGTGCCACTTAACGACAATTGATTTTTTTTTTTTGCCGGAATATTCGTGCCGGTACAGATAAATACAGCGAATGATGTCACCGCAATATTATTGAAAATATGCATTATTCATAGGCGCCTGCTTTTTTTTTTATTTATAAATCGATGAGCAATTGTTAAAACAATTGCTCAGTAACGGAATTTCTCCGTGATTAGACGATGCTCCGTTGTTTGAAAATCGGAACGGACGCTTACTTCCTAACGGTTTTCTATTCGAAGGTTTTAAATTAAAACACGTCCTCTTTCTCATCAAACATACAACTTGATTTACTTATTGATTTAATTCGTAATTTCATACTCTTAATTTATCGCCAAATAATAATTAGGATTAGAAATTGTTATATTAATAACGGTGTTTGAAAAAGCGTTGCAAGCGGTCCATTTTGTAACGGTTTTTCGCCTTATCAAATATTTGTTTGCTTGACATTGGAATTTAACTAGAATTACTACATTTGTACTTTTCGAATGTATTAATATTAATTTCTTGCAATACATTATTTATTCTTTAATATTCCAAAGTTTTAAGTTTATCTTCTTTATTTTTTTGTTTAATTAATTTTATTTTAATTCAAGTTATTAAATTTAATACATTTTAAAACATAATTGTTTCATTCTAATAACATTTAAGTTGGAAATAGTATTCCGCACCTATTGTTAATTATTATACTTATTGATTCTCGAAAAATATTAATATAATTTTCTGTCATTTATTCAGTTGTTTACTTGCGCCTTTATATTACTTAACTTAATTTTCTTTTTCAATGTTTAAAAAAAGCAATACGTTTGACCAAAACGAATTTTTGTTATTTAATTGGCAATGATCTATCATATATGAACAATTTTAAATATTGCGTTACATGAATGATAATCCATACCGTTGCATAAATTACTCATCGCACAACCCAAATTAAATCAAGCTACAATGAATCACATATTTCTCAGTATATACATTATTTCAATTAACGATGAGGTATATTAACTTCGCTTTACTTGCATATAAATAACTTAAAATTTCTCGGTGGTTTTACTTGTTTAATTTAAATTCTGAAAATAAACCAAACCAAGCAGTTCTAAGTTAATTCACCTTATCGTTAAATTATATTTCTCCAAGCGCTGGATGAGCAAAGCGTTCGTTGTTTTGTCAAGTTAATTTTAATTGTTGTAAGGGAATTATCGTGCTAAATTAATCCACCATTTTGAACAAAATATTGAAGGTGTTTAATATATTATGTATTTCGCTTCTGTTCAATGTTTATTCCTCAAATTGTGTAATGCAATGCTAAAATAAACTTATTGACGAGGCATCTGAAAATCCATATTATATCTAATTTAAGTAGATACAACCCTAAAACTCTTTGAGAAAGCACACCAATCTAAAATTGTTTTCTATTAGTTCCCATATTATTGTCTGAATTGGTTTAAAACCCCGACATCTCTTTGTTAAGGTTTTATTACATATTTTTCTTCCTTAATCTGTACATTTTGACCTGTAACAATCTATTATAAAGATAATAATAATTTTATCTAACTTGTGATATGGAACTATTTTTTGTGCTTAGTTTAATCTCAGTAGTTTTATCGATATAAATTTAGTTACTTCCAACCAATGTATGAATTTTAATCATATTAAAACTATTTTGATTAACAACAAAATCATTATTATTATTATTGAGATGTTAAAATAAAGTAATTTTATGAACAACTTTATATAAATACTAATTTTATTCAATATATAAATTTTGTTTCAACTTCATATTTCGATTATTTTGTTTCTTTTCTATAATTGTGCGTTTTTTTAACGCTAGCCAATTTCATCATTACCGTTTTATTCAATTAAGTACGAACTTATCGAAACAGAAAAGTACGGCCGTAATTGAAGCCACATCTTGTTCCTTCAATTACAACCGTTGGAACATTCTCAACGCTCGAACGACTTGTGCCGCACGTCGGCCACTTGAACCGTGACCACCAGGTTCGTTAAACCCGAGAGGAACCTCTTTTAATTCTCCCCGGGAATAAATCCTCGCACAATACAAAATTTATTGCCGTTACTGTACTCGCGCATAATTTAACGTCTTTTACGGTCGGATTTATATAGAAACTTGATCTAGAAAGTAGGTTTCCACACACACACACACACATGTTCTTAAAGAACGGCTCATCAACGATTCGTGCCGATTTTCCGGTACCTTTGGAAACGCTTTCACACCCCTCTGAAGAGATCAGATGGCGTAATCTAGATTTCTAGAAGTTTCCGGCCCTAATTCTCCTAGTCGTTGTCGCATGTGCGAGCGTGGGCCGGTTTTTATTAGGAAGTCGCCATTACGCAATCGGTCTTGCAGTATTTCTATATATAGAAATGACCTGAGTCCGCGTATCATTAACATAACGTGTAAAGCCAGTGGTTTGCGAAAGAAATAATTATCGACCTTGTTGCGCGACCATCTGCCGTTTTTCGTCTTTATCTTCGGCCTCCAGGGACAGGGCGTGCCTCAGGGGTTGCTAGGGTGCCTATTGATTACTTCCAAGCAGATGGGCTAGAATTTTTACCTGAGTTTAATAAGGGTTTCTACTGGATTCCCTCTTTTCACTATTCATACCTAAAACCAGTTATAAAAGGTGTCTGACTAAAATGGAATTTATTATGAGTACATTTCCCAAGAAATACTATTGTATAAAGAAATTTGTTGACATTTACACAAGTCATGATATAAAATTAACTATGATGTATCATTAATTTGCTATCTTAATCTGTTTAGTTTAAAATAATCAAAAATCAATAGATCAAATATATAATTACAATAAATTTAAATTTCATATAGAGTTATTGAATAAATTACAATACACCTAGAAAGGAAGAAATATTTTGTTGTGAAAGAGGTATGTCAACAACATGTTATGTTAGAGAAATTGGAAAAACTCCAAATTTCCTGCATCCGCATATATCTCTGGCAGTATATAACACTTGTGAAATTGCTCTACTTTCATTCAAATTTTCAATTCCTATTTTTATAAAGTTGATTTTATTTATATTACTTACTTCATTTGTTATTCTACGCACATAATGTGCGATGTAAAATATTTTCTATAAAAATATATTAAAACGGTTTATCATTATGACATTGTAATATATATAATTGTTAGAAATTTGTTTTGCTAATGAGAGTTGTTTTTTTTTTTTACAGTTTTGGGAAATCATCTCTGATGAGCATGGTATTGACCCCACAGGAGCATACCACGGTGATTCAGACCTCCAGCTGGAAAGGATTAACGTCTACTACAATGAAGCATCCGGAGGCAAATACGTACCCCGTGCCATCCTGGTGGATCTGGAGCCCGGCACCATGGACTCCGTCCGCTCAGGACCATTCGGGCAGATTTTCAGGCCAGACAACTTCGTCTTTGGACAGTCTGGCGCCGGTAACAACTGGGCCAAGGGACATTACACAGAAGGTGCTGAATTGGTCGATTCAGTCCTTGATGTTGTAAGGAAAGAAGCAGAGTCCTGCGATTGCCTGCAAGGTTTCCAGCTCACACACTCACTTGGAGGCGGTACCGGATCCGGAATGGGAACCCTACTCATTTCCAAGATCCGTGAAGAATATCCAGATAGGATTATGAACACCTACTCAGTCGTCCCCTCACCAAAAGTATCAGACACTGTGGTAGAACCGTACAACGCTACCCTGTCAGTCCACCAACTTGTAGAAAACACAGATGAAACTTATTGTATTGATAATGAAGCTCTCTACGACATCTGCTTCAGGACACTGAAGCTCACCACACCTACCTATGGAGATCTTAACCATTTGGTATCACTCACAATGTCTGGCGTTACCACCTGCCTCCGATTCCCTGGTCAACTGAATGCCGATCTCCGTAAACTGGCTGTCAACATGGTTCCATTCCCACGTCTCCACTTCTTCATGCCAGGCTTTGCTCCACTCACATCAAGGGGCAGCCAACAATACAGAGCCCTCACCGTTCCAGAACTCACCCAACAGATGTTCGACGCTAAGAACATGATGGCCGCCTGCGATCCAAGGCACGGACGTTACCTCACAGTTGCTGCCGTGTTCCGTGGACGTATGTCCATGAAGGAAGTTGACGAACAAATGCTCAACATCCAAAACAAAAACAGCAGCTACTTCGTCGAATGGATCCCCAACAATGTCAAGACAGCCGTGTGCGACATCCCACCAAGAGGTCTTAAGATGTCCGCCACCTTCATTGGAAACTCCACTGCCATCCAAGAGTTGTTCAAGCGTATTTCCGAACAGTTCACCGCTATGTTCAGGCGTAAGGCTTTCTTGCATTGGTACACCGGTGAGGGCATGGACGAGATGGAATTCACTGAAGCCGAATCCAACATGAACGACTTGGTCTCTGAATACCAGCAATACCAAGAAGCCACAGCCGATGAAGATGCCGAGTTCGACGAAGAGCAAGAACAAGAAGTTGATGAGAACTAAAATACTTTTCGTTAACATTACACTTGATCTGAGAAATCGCTTATTTTCTAATTTATATTTCGCATGTTTTTTTGTACAGTCACATTCCTGTTTAAAAATCGAATACAATACTTAACTTGTCAAGACTGACTTTTGTTTTTGTTGCTTTTTATTATCTCCAGTATCTCTTCTAATTTTATAACGTTTTTGCATCTTTTGTTTACGAAAGATTATAGGCATTAAAAGTCGCTGCCACAATTAACATTGCAATTTTTTAATTACCTTCTTACCTTCAACAACTGTAGTCGACGTTTTAAATAAACTGGCAGTGCATGTAAATAAAATATATCTACAAAGAGCGATAAGCAAAGTTTTCTAATAATTCGTTTTATAATTAGAAAACTAAAGTCTCTGATAACAAAAAACAAATTGCCCATTAGGTTGTAACAATTTATTCAACATAAAATTAAATATGAAGTCATTAGAAATTGAGTGATTTATAAAATAGAACAATTTTAATGAAGTTTTATTTATGGATATTAATTTCATACACGTGTTTATTAAGGCAAATATATTTACAATTTCATAATTGAGCCTTGGTAATCGAAGTAAACTCTATTAAACATAACTTTGGACAACATAACGAGCTATGTAACAAATTTTAAACTGTTGAAGAATATTTTGAAATTACTTTGTTCAAAATTGTTTACCATAAATAAAACTTGCTTGTTACAAATAATTGTGGTTCGGGTCAGAAATTGAATGGGTGGCTGGTACCATTCATCTTAATGGTGCTTTAGAGTGATGGGAGCAATCCCAGTAACAAGCTCATTTACACACACAAACGATAGCCAAACACTACTACTAAAACAATTGAATTTACAATCAAAATGGTTATATACCCTTGAATTAAAAAGCAAATAAAATGTTTTCATTTTTTAAACCATGATAATCCAAGAATTATAAATACAATTTGTTTACTTATAATATTCGTTAATTTAGTTATTTATTGTCACAGTTGATTGTAATATTTCAATCAATGATATGAATTAAGTAATTTAGAATACAATATAATCAGCAGGAAATAATAAGCACTGCAGAGATTTTTCTTTTTTTGATTTCTCTTAAAGAGTACTGTCGAGAATGTACAAACAGAATGTATTCAAACGATTTGCAAAGGAAACAAGTAGGAATGACAAAATGCACTTGTAAACATAAACTTCTGTTGGGGTAAAGATTTATAATAGCTAAAGTTTAAAACGATTATTTATTAATATTTTATCTTTCAAGATTGTCCTATAACGTAGGTTTAATGTAGCAGAGTAAATAATGGATTATTCATCATAACGATTATTTACTATTATGTTCTTTGTATCTTTCAAAATTGCCTTCTAACTTAGTTTGCATGTAGTAAAATAATGGATTCTTCATTATATTCAAGATTTATCACAAAATGAACGCCTCCACAATTAAACATATAATGGATTCAAGAAATAGTATGAAATTTAGTATAACCCTGGAAGAAAACAGAAGGATATGTTTGAAATATCAAGAAAATAAAAAGTATAACATTATTGAGATAGTTTTTGAATTGAATATGCTATAATTTGATAAGATTGAATTACAAGATTTGCAAAGCTTAGATATAACACATGATAATAGTGGATATAAAATTTTAACCCATACACTGTCTGTATTGTTTCAAAAACCACAGTATCGCAACAAACAATTATAATTTGGTTGATTGAGTTTCTTGAAGATAATAATAACTTTGATTAAAACACTTAGAACCTTTCTTCAATATATTATTTTGATCCAGATGCACATTTCGGACACAAAGTGTCCATTATCACAATCAATAAAATATTGAAGAAAGATTCTAAGTGTTTTAATCGAAGAGTTATAAGTTTATCATATATACTTATTTTCTCATTTTGTCGTACTTTACAATACATATCTATATTTCATGAATATCGACCAGTTATTAAAGACACACATATATCCCAAAATTGTCTGTTATTAGAAAGTAATGTAATGGTTAAAAATTAAACATTTTATATAGCAAAGTATAAAAATAAAATACATAAAAAGTATTGTGAATATAAGAAGCTTCTAATTCTTTATACATGTTTTACTGATAAAAAAATAATTAAATTAACTGGAATGTGCAGTAAGATTGTGATAAAATAACGCCTTTGTGTGAAAAGAGTGATTATTGAGTGATTTATTCGTTAATATAAGTGTAGGGTCATCTAGAATAAATAAATAAGCTAGAAACCTCTATTTTTTATGCTACAAACCTAAAATAAAATTAATTTTAAGAAAAAATATTGTGTTACCATATGCAACACTATATACACATCAAAGAAAATATGTGTACTCATAAAATCTTAAATTATTCAAGTGAAGTTATATTGGTTTATATACAATTATAAAGTTTTAATAACATTTAAAATGTGTGTAGTCATAAAGTACTTACCATATTACATAATTCAATCACATAATTAAAGTAATTATTGTTTAATCTAAGCGTATTGATGTTGAGCATTTTTTTCTTCATTTATAATAAATTTTTAAATAATTTTATGAATAAATGCATTCATATTAACGTTTATAGTAATTGGATATGGTTAATTTTGCTCTGTGCTCTAGTTTTTACTACACATCAAGCTTCATATTTACAGCAATCTTAAATTTTATCTTTTACATTTGAAATAGGTACACTTTTCACTTTATTTTACAACAATAGATATTTATTGAATGTGATAATATTTTCGATAATAATTTGATCATTATCAAACATAAGGTACTTAAAATTTAAACAGGTGTTATTTATATACTCTCTAAGAAGAGAATACATTACGTCAGTCTGATTTGATTTTGATTTTCTATTGTATAACATGAATTGTTTCATGTTCTTCCCATATTATGCATTTAATTTCTGCTCCTTCTCCGACTCCATTTATCCTTACCTTAGATTAGAAGGGGCCGTTTGGCTATGACAGCTTTACAGCACTGCGACCTGGTTAGATCTTGTATAATATTACCCTACTACTAGTATGTTTCCAGGAATTCAATTTCCTTGGTAAGGTCAATTAACTTCCTATGAGAACATGCCATCATCCTTACCCTACTTTTGGTTGTAAGTTGTAAACCTCAACTTTTTTGTGTATAATTCCTCTCAGTTTTTAGATATCTCAATCATACACTTTCTTTTTTATGTGGTCATATAGGAAAGAAACTGAGCTGAGTCCAGCACAGGTCATTTAAAGAAATTATATAGTTCTATTCGATTATATACAAAAAAATGTCCACTGTCCATTGCTTAATTAATCCTCCATTCCAAACACAAGTTTTTTTTCAAATATCGATTGCTAATTTTATTCTCAACTATTTTTTTTTCCAAATTCCCACCAAAATGTTAACCTAAAGCTAAATTTTACATGTATTTCTTGTGTCTAGATTTACCTTGGCACCAAAATTATGGAATTTTAAAATTGTGTACGAGAATAAATTTCTCTATATTTTAAACCTTTAAGCTACTTACTTTAAAACAGTAAAAATATTTATTATCTTATTTGAGTGTGCCCGTTTTTCCACTATCAAACATCTAATTTTAAATTAATGTAAATAATTAAATTAATTTTAATTGAAACTAGTCACGAGAAAATAAAATATAAGTGGTATAAAAAAGTTAAGTGTTTTCTTTATTAAAAATTGAAAATGTACCACGAAGTAAAACGCCTCCAAAATTCAAGAATCATCTAATTTTAACTCTTCCATCAGAAGCGAAGAAATTTGCACACTTTTTCTGTGCTCACAATTCATACATTATATTTGAGAATATTTCAACGTTGATTGAAATATTGTGACTCGATTATTTACATGTGGGTTGGAGATCTATTTAAGGAGTCCGAAGTTGTTGAGGGTATCTTTTAAAAGTGAAATATAATGAAAACATTACTAACAATAAAAATTTGCTTTAATATTATGTTGTACTACAAGGTGTAATTTTTAGAATGTAAAATATGTTACTTAAAATTAAAAAAAAAACCGTTAGGGTATGTTTAGCGTATTAAGGTGAAGATTGCTGTTGGATTAACTATTAAATTATTTTCTAATAAGATATTCATACAATTATCTTGAATAATAGGGTAATTTGTGAAATAATTTTGCACAGACAAAAAAACCTAAGTGGCTATATTTTGACTCTACCAAACATACAGGTAATTTATTATTTTGCTAAATAAATATTATTGTAAAATCGTATTTGCTCATTATATTTAGTTTCACATTCGAACGTTTCGTTTAGGCTTTTGCAATGTTTTGACATAGGCAACCACATACACTCACAATATTTCAGCTTTTTTGGTGAGCATTTAGCAGAATAACTAAATTGTGCAAAAAATTACTGTATCGCTTGATTTCTAATTGAAACTCTTATAGTAGAAGCTGATATAAATCAATTAAAGGATGCAGTAGGTGGTAACACTAGTAATGAGAAGATATTGGCAGAGGAAACATTTTTAAGTGAGTTTTTTTTTTCAAAAGCAATCAGAATAAGCACACCATATCTAAACTAATATGCATTACCATACATATATTAAATAAATAACTGATTAATATACTAATTTATTAACAAAGCTTGATAATACTTTAAATAAATTACTAATAAAAATATTCATTTATTAACAAAGTTCGAAAATACTTTTCTATACCTTTGAAAGGGAAAGTAAAATTGAATTAATTTTAAGTCCACGCATATTTTTTTCAAATTTAAAACATGTTTAAAGAACTTCTATAAAGATCTATTTTGAATTAAATG
Organism: Ontholestes murinus; assembly: GCA_963969525.1. Lineage (NCBI taxonomy): Eukaryota > Metazoa > Arthropoda > Insecta > Coleoptera > Staphylinidae > Ontholestes > Ontholestes murinus. Next base: position 59,756,379 of record OZ018396.1, read on the forward strand.
ATTGGAGACTAAAACATAATTAAGAAGATATTATTAATAATTAGAAAAACACGAAAATATTTCGTAAATATATTTTATTAAGATATTATTAAATCAATTTAATTTTTTACATAGTACTTACTCTGCGGTGTTTTTTTAATTCTACAACAAGGGTGTAGAATTAAAAAAAAAACACTTTTGCATATTATTAAGATACATAAAAAATGTACATTTACTTGTAAGTAATAAAAAAACGTACAATTTATAAATAACAACAAGAAATATAAAAATAGTACAAATTGTTATTTTGTAATCGAAATGTTATTAGGTTATTCTATGACCAACTTCTAAATTAACTTATTATTTTAAGGGGCAACATGTAGGTAATTAATTCCTTCACTTATGGACATCCTATTTATATATTAATTATACATGGTCTTGCATTAAGACTTTTGTAATGTCTTAACATAGGCAACTAAATTTACTCATAATATTTGAATAATATATTTAAGCTCTCTTTGGTTTGTTTTGATTAAATGGTACTACCATTTTTAAGTGGAATGCCTGAATTATTACAAGGATTGTAATTTGTTTGTATGTTTTATATGACAAAAATAAAATAAATATATTGTGCCTTTTTTTAATCCAAAATTATATTATATTAGTGTTTTTTTCTAATTATTAGTGAATTTTCTACAACGTAAGGACTTATATATTTTATTAACCAAAATTATAATTAGTTTATTAAGTTAGTTTATTTACTTTATAAGATCTATTTAAAATATAACACAAAAATAGATACATAAATAATAAATCACTTTCAAATTAGGAGAATAGATATTGAAGGCAGAGTTCGCAGTTCTGGAGTTCTTCCACTCGTCCAATTACACGTCTTAGCTGCTAATGATGCTTATAAGGCGTTTGCAGCCACTGAGGTAATATTTTGGCCATTTCTGGCACATTTAGGTCTAATTTTTGAAAACCTCTATGATTAGTTCCTTGTGGCGATTTTGGCAAGCCCCCCGCCTCGTTTTTATATTTTCTATGTGAGAGACTAATGGAAAATGTAAATATTATTCTTGTCAAAATAAGCATTTTTGGAAATGATGTTATACAGTGCTGGCATTGAGAAATTTATTTACTATTTAATTTAATTATGCGTACGAACATAGGGAAAGAGCATTGGAAATCACATTTATAATAATAGATAATTAATAAATTAATTTAACAACTTATGACATGTCTGATTTCCAGCCCTCAAAGAGGTCTTTAAGTCTTGATTGAATTTATGGTGAAGAGTTTATACATACATTAATATTATAATTATTTCAGAAATTTAATTTCATCTTTGTTCGAGTTTAGTTTAGTGAAATGAAGTTCACTCCCTTTCAGACGTAGACAATAAACTTTTCATTTACTAGAGAGCGAGCGAGGGTTGTAGGTAAAAATAGTAAACATTCCTTTTGGGAATAAAAATACTTTAGATAATTCCACTGAGTCACGGCCAAGTTATTCACCAAATGGAAAACGAAATGCCTTCCATCTATTTTTAAGTCACGCCACGTTAGCATTATATATTTATCACATTTAAATCTGTTTAGCTTTTTATCAATGCTGGGATTTACACCCTTCGGACGGAAATATATCAGAAATAAGGAAAGTTCTAAAGCGATTTCATTTCAAAGGTCTCACCGCTTTAAATGTGATAGATTTAGCACGATAATAATAGCAATAATTTTAATTCGTAAACAAACTGCGAAACATAAACCCTTTCCTGAGATTTACATTTTAAATCTGATTTTAGTTATAATTATAAATATTTGTACGTAAGTTCAAAAATATTTAAAAGGAAAAAAACAAAATGGAGAGCATTTGTATTTAAAATATTGACCATTGGACGCAACAACTTAGCTAATAAGAATTAAAAAAATTAACAAAAATTGTGAATATATGTAAATCTATGTGGGTTGAATTTGAATTTCCTGATCAATACCACAATGGAGTTTAAATTAAATAAAAGTAATTTGCTTTTTAGAAGTAGAAACGCCATTAAAGCAAGACTTGTTTGAATGTATTTATTTTTTTCATCAAGTTAATAATACTGTCGTACTGATGAGATCTAAAATATCGAAACACGTGTCTGTAAATGTTTTTAAAATTTATTTTTAAATAAAATTCCGCTGCTACATTCTTGATGAAACATATATAGCACAGGGGTGGATTTGTAAACCAAAGTGTTTAATTTGCTAATTAACAAATTAATTTGTGTCATTTTCATTATAATAAAAACTTTTAAGGTAATTAGAGTGTTAACTAAACATCAAGGGTTAAGTGAGAATTTAATTCATCGTACTTTTAAGGTAAATTAAAACTCTTGAAAATTAATTGACAATAATAAAATAAATAAATTAATTAAAACAATTCGATTTTGACTGTTTTAATTTGTTATCTCTAAGTTTTTTTTTATTAACCAAGATATTTCATGATTGATTGTTGAAGCCGTGACTTTGTGATACATCTTGATTATGAAATAGGTTCGTGATACTAGCAAAGTGTTATTATTTCTTAAACCTATTTCAAGATATTTCAAAAAAAATTTCACCATGGGTTGTGTAAGAAATTCATCATACAAAGAATTTAAACCGTATATATAATTATTAAAATATTATGTACTGAGAGATTAGATATCGTTTTAATTAATGATGATTATATAAAAACTTACGATTATCAAATTAAGTGAAGTAACCGATGACTAAGACAATACGAATTAAGAAAAGAAATGCGGTGCGTGAATATATTAAAATGCATACATTTGAAGCGTATGCACTCAAAAATAAACACGTCACACGAGAGCAATCTAAAACAAGCATCGAAACTGTTTTAAGAACATTCACATGCAAGTGGGGTAGCTGTACGGAATATTTATACATTCACCTCGGGAACATGTATGATCTATATTTGTAATGCCCGGAGACTCATCCTTCCCGTCTGCACCACAGAAAATTAGAAGCAATAAGTTATCAAATGCGATATGTACAAGCACGTTAAAATAAAGTCATTTCGTGCTATTCTTGAACTTGTCCATTCATATTTGAATTCGATGTGAATATATGTATATAAGTAATACGTGAAAATACTTTGCTTTACGTAGCGTATATGAAAAAAACTTGGTTCTTATTATTTTGAAACATTCAATATTAATAAAGCTTTCCAATTTTATTTATAAAAGACTAATAGTTTTTGGGAACTTTAAAGACAAATTTCGGCTTAACGTAAACATCTGGATTTAGATTAGTTGATTTAAATAATTAAATTTATAGATTTAGATCGCAAGAATCTATGGTCCAATCATTAATGGGACACGCTGTATACTGACCATTCGCTGCTACTTTAAAATACTTAATTGTATTCCTATAACATTTGTTTTAAATCGTCTCTACGAAGAATTATTCATATGAAATAATATATGAAATAAATGCATAATATCTCTCATTTCTCTTTGTGTAGAATTAAACTTTTGCTAGTGTCAATAAATAAACGCCAATCTGCTGGTTTATAAATAGTTCTTAGGCGACCAATCGAGCCAGGGATATCAAAACAGTACACAACTCCCCCCTCCATTACGAAATACTTTTTAAATTCTTCCTCACGATGTCTATACCAATAGAAAGTTGTATTGGGAGTTAAAAGCTTGTCTTCTTTCAATCTCGATCCTAAAAGTTCACACTTTCTTCTTTTGTAAGACCCAAATCGCGTACCAAATCGTTTCATTTTGATTGATTCAAAGGTCGCGGATTGTTATCTTGTGATTCTGTGGACAAATTGAAATCATCTTCCGTGCTGGAGGTGGAAGAAGACTGGTACTACGCTCTAGTAATGTTGTTGGTGGGATTGGAATGGAAATATCTGGTCCATGTGCTATAGGTCTAATTGCTGATGGAAGATTTGGATATGTAATGGCCTCTTTGTTTTTCTTATTTCCCCTCGAAATTTTGCACAAACAAAAATAACATAAATTATAATGAATTTGTTGTTTTCTTCAAATTTCTTCAAATCATAGCAACACCAAAGAGCAAAAATGAGTTGTCCCCCTTATACCACTGACTTAAATTTTCGGAAGAAGTTTTACAAATTACGTGGGGAGCAAAATGTCTGACCTGAACTAAATTCATTTTAAAATACGCCAGACACAAACTCTTGAGCAACTGACTAATGTTCTTCCTCTGCTGCTTGCCATTGTTAAACACTCAGAAACTTATTTTACCTCCAAACACGGTCTCAGGCACAAGATTAATGCGATACTAAATACTATTTAGATAACAAAACTGTTAGATTTTCAAATTAGTTCTATTGTAAACACTTTCTTGCCACATCAAGAAGAAAATCTTTGTATTTTATATTACTTCGAGGATACAGCATTTGGTAAACTCGAAATGAATTGAAAAGACTATAGTTAATCAAATAAAGTACTACTTTCTTAAAGGTGCTGGTCGGTGAGGTCAATGCCCTTTATATCCATGCTGTATTGGTGGACATAGATCGGCTTTATTATTTCTTCTTCAGTAACCCTAGATCTTCCCTGTTATGCAATACGAACTGTAGTGAATGGTTGAAAAATCGGAACTGCTAAAAAAGGACCTGTTGACCAATATTCTTTATTATTAGAGAGATCTAAAAATGTTTTAATTTCTGCGGGACTGTGAGAAGACCATTTCAAAGAGTAGTAGTGACATATATTTATTGATAAATTTAGTCAAAAGACTATCGACCAGAGGCATTTCAGCCTGTTTGACTATACTATAATATATAGACGACTGATGGCTAAACATTTCAAATAAATCATCACCCAGTTTTTAATACCTCTGGGATACTATCTGGCTTTGGTGCTAGATTTGCCAGTCACCTTCGAAGTCGTCCAAGCTCTGTTGAAAATCCTCTGTTAACCAATTATTACTATCCAAATCTATATAACTCATAACTCTATTTGCACTTCACTATCACTTTCCTTTGAAAACTTTTCAGGTTTTTTACAGGGATTCCAACACCAATGAATTTTTCGGTTCTTCAAATAATTAATATTAATTCGCAATACAAATTACGAAAAATTGCCGCTGACAATCACGTACTAACTGTGTGATATCTCGTCACCTGTCCCAAACGACTGAATATGCAACGGCCTCGCAATGTAGTATATTTTAATTAAAATTTTCTATATAATTCAAGTTGCTGAATATAAAAAAGAACATTTTAAATTTGTTTCTGCATGAATTAGAGTACCAATTTGCATAATCTTAACATAGAGAATATAATACTTCAAACAAAAAATGTGGTGTGCCGTTTTCAGCGACTGGGGCCATAGAGGTAGCCTCTGAGTCGCTGAGCCATTCCGCCATCAGTGAGGCAGTGTCCTGCGCTGAACCCATAAGCTCCCCGATATCCCTCCTCCTTACTATAATCAGCAAATCGTCGGCAAAACCGATCAATTCTGTGGGGGAAGCGGCCTGAAAACTTCATAATACGTCACATTTTAGAAGAGGGGCTCCAGCAACGGCATACCGGCTTACATCCTCTGAGGTATCTTTCAGACTTTCTCTTCTTGGGGAGTAAAACGAGCATAGCCCTCTTATATATGGCCGAAATTTTGCCCTTACGGGGCTCTGGTTCGTCCGCGACGACTTTATTGGCCTTATTTGGGTTATCTTTTGGCCAACCTTTCAGTTCCTGGTCTTACTCCACTCCTCCTACCTCGGAAACAGTTCCTAAATAACGGCCTCAATCTTCCCCGGGAACAATGCTCCCCTATGTGACCTCTTCTACTTCCCCCTGTAGCTGCTTCCACTTCTCACCCCTCCTCTTCTACAATACATGGTTGGAAGACGCCAGCATCTCCGCCGCTTCTGTTGAAACCATACCATTGCATCGCGCAGCCTGTACGCATTTCTCTTGGATTCGAATGTTGGGGAGGCGTAGAGCAACTTGGCAGCTCTTACCGCCATCAGCAGCTTCGTCATTCCTTCACTCGGCCCTCGGATGTTAGCGAGTAGGCCACCCACTGCTTTGTAGCCCCCGGTGCCGCCTCTAGCATGTGCCGCGAACACAATTATGTCTTCCAGGTACCTTTTATTCTTTATTCTTTATTGCCTTTACTTCTCCTGCTTACAAAATTACAAAAACATATATGATATACATACATTTAATAAAAAATAAACAAATAATTTAGGACACAGGCGTCACGGGCAGAGTTCACTGTTTAACAATGTTCTTCACTCAAACCCACGTCCTTCCTTAGACACTTTTGCCATTTTCGGACTTCTTTCTAAATATTTATAAGCAAATATACTCCATTTTGCCCCAGTAGCTATAGGCCTTCCTTCTGGATAGACAGCGGCTACCGTTCTCTGGGCGGCTACCTCTATGCCCCTGTAGCTGAGACATCCCGCGATCAGCGAGGCTGCGTCCTGCATCCCAGCCCTAAGCTCCTCGATATCCCTCCTCCTTACTACAATCAGCAGATCATCGGCAAAACCGACCAATTCTACCCCTTCAGAAAGCGGCAGGCTGAATACTTTATCATACGCCACATTCCAGAGAAGCCCCAGCACCGATCCTTGAGGGATGTCACCTGTCAGGCGCATCTTCTTTCTCCACTTCGTAGACGATTGTCCTACTCTCAAGGTAGCTGCCTAATATTCTAAGAAAGTACTCTCTCTCTCGCCACAGTAGCGAGCTGTGAACGTATTCTTAAACATCCAATGCCACCACAAGACAATGCCCCTTAGTGGTCCACAGTTGGCCTCATCCACCTGCTTCTTCACCAAAATAAGGGCATCCTCCGTGTTTTGTATTGTATTGTTTTTTTATTAAATCTTTATCTAACAAGGACGGAGTTTACTCTTACGTACTGTACTGTACTACCTAGGTCTTCATCCTCCTCTACGGTGGCCCTTATCTGCTCCACCAGAAGCCTCTCTAGTACCTTCCCCTCATCGTCTTATTTATAAACAGTGTTATATCACACCATGACCAATTAATATTAAAGTAATCTCTGGACAACAAAACTTCTACCCACTCTGTGCCAGCAGTAAGTGGGCTTTAGTTATCGGTAAAAATTAAAAGATCTGTATTTTGGATATGTGTGTGTGTGTTTGAAAGGTAGTCGTCCAGTTGTACGAGCACCATGAACATGAAAAACTAACCCAATGCGCTCAGGAAATGCCAGATGTCGTAGAAATGCATAAGTTTACACCCCTGGTTGAAACGGCACGATTTTGCCCAAGTCAAAGCCTAGGATATCGATTTATTCAGCAGTGCTACACACGTTAATTTCGGGTCTCTCTTCTCAGATTTCCACTTGGTGAGTAAAACGAGCCTAGCTCTCTTATAGGTTATATGGTTGGTACTTTGCCCTCCCGGAGGCACTGGTTCATGAGCTCGCTTATCTCCGCTAGGCTTGTCCTCCGCGATGACTTTAATGGCCTCGTTTGGGTTACTGCCTGGGCTAATGAACTTTCTTTAAGGCAGCGCCTTCTCCGTTCCATCACCTTTTCCACTGTAAATTCTTTACCCTTCCTTGAAGTCCCATTTCAGTCCCCGGCGTTCCTCCACTCCTTCTATTTCGGAAACAGTACCTCACTCACAGCCTTAATCTCCCCGGCATTAATGCTCCCACATTGGTCTGTTCTATCCCTAGTTTTTTTAGCCACTATTCTATACGGCCTGCCAAGTGAGAGCCCTCTTGCTTTCGTCGATCGCCTTGCGGAAGTTGGCTTTTACTGCCCCAAGGCGTCTTCCAGAATCGCCACCTCACCCCCTCCTCTTCTACATCTAATAACTAGTAGACCCTTTTCGCTCCAGCTTCATTCTTCTTAGGGATGGCGACGTCACAAGCCTCCTTGCGAACTCTATCGCTGCTTCCTTTGGTCCCCAACGGTTCTACCTTTTCCCCTCATCCACGCCAGTAGTTTATTCGGGCTCATCCTACGCACATGCCATCGGATGCCCTTCTTCCTGACCACTTGCACTCCAAAGCGTACGTACCAGTGATCACTTAGGGACTCCTCAGGCGCCACCCTCTAGTCCAAGATGTCTCCCAGGGCCCCCGATGTTACCAGTGTCGGTTTGTTACGTTTATTAGTTGCTACGATTTCTTCTGTTAAGCCACTACTATGTACTGTTTCTCCATGGAATTATTTTTCGAATTTAACCTCTTAATTTATTCTTCCAGTGAATATATCTTATACTTTATCTGCCATAAAATAATTAGTGTATTTAAGTTCACTTGCGCTTTTCTTCAGACCTACGTCCAAAATACTTTGCTCCATTTGAAAACATTCATCTGTAGAACTTTTAGAAAACTTGCTGCTAACGTCAAAAGAAACTACTTTCAAGTTCTTGGGTGTAGTGATAGACTTTAGTTTCTGGAATAAATCAAGAGAATTTCTGACAGAGTATTTAGGAGTGAGATTCGCTTATTTTTAAAGCTAGTTAATTTTAATTACTAAAACTCTTGTGGAAGTATTGATGTATGAACCCAACGGTCAGTACAGTACACTTTTCATTCGACTTTATTTGGGGAGTTATTTGAAATTTTTGGTGTTATTGATTTTGCTGTCAGTAAGTTTTTTTTGCGGTGCGAGTTTTAAGAATATTGGCAATTTGAGCTGGGGGTAAGGGTTACTAAGGCTAACTCTGATTCTACTATTATTGTGGGCTTGTTTATATTCTAATGCTGTATAGCTTCAAGCTTCCGGTGTAGGTCCTTGATTTTAGCTCAAATCCACGCAAGTTCTGTTGCTTTTACTGCTTTCTTGGCTACAAAAGATGTTATTTTATTTTATATTTTTACAATGTGAGTTAAACCAAATTTTCGGATGCGCTGATATTATTTTTGGAGATTTCAACATTGACTTTCTTGGTGCAACTGTATATAATACACACCTGACTAACCCAAATGTAAGTTATGGCACTTAACAAAATGGATTTCATATTTGCTGATATTATCTTTTATTTTACAAGAATACAAAAAATTCATAAAATAGTGGTAATATAATTTTGGTGCTACTCATATAGTTTAGTTTAGTTTAGTTTATTGACTTTACAAGTCTTACAAAAAAATATACAAAAAAAGATCATTTCCTAACTTAAATATAGTATATGCTATATCTTCTTTATTTCTCTTTGCTGGAAAATATGCTGGAAAAGCAAGCACATAATTACAAATTTATTTTTGATATAAATCCGCCTGATAAATATTAATTATATTATGAATCCATATATTTCTAAAACGAAAACAATACTCCCAATAACGTATCCGCTAAAGAGTAGATAAAATACACCCTGTAGTTTCTTAATACACGTAGGGAAAAAATACATCTCAATAAATTCTTTTTTGAAAAAAATCTCCGACTCTAAGAGATCCTTGTAGCTGTACATTATACTGAAGCGAAAGCACGCATCAATTATTCCATGTTCAAATAACCTAGACAATTTCTTATCAAAATACGCTGTGTATGGTGAATTCTTATTCAATACGATTGCATTAAATGCAGGCATGAAGTCTTCATTCAACATCTTTAGATTTTGCCGATCAAAGGCACTCATTGTAAAATCACGCAGTATATATCTCTGGTTTAAGTGTATAACAGCTGAACATGCTCCAGGAGGAATTGGGTCTTTAGCGTTAATATACATAATTGATCCAATATTTCGTTTTATCATTGAATCGGATGTAATGAGAAGATCTCTTAGATACGAGCCAGCACTGTAACATTGAATGTTGAAGTTACTGACATCTTTTAGATTATTGATAAATCTTGTATAAGGAGGCACGGTGCGTATCGCTGCATTGCCTGCAGAATAAGATGTGTGTAGAATAATTGTTATAAAGGTACAACTCATTATTATAGTATTGAATAATTTATTACTTGATGTTATTGGTTTATGATTATTTGTAAGCACACCAATTACTATGAGAATACTAGATGATAACCTCTGATCTCTACCAGTATACTCCTGTTTAATCAACAAAGTCCAGAGTATGGTTATAAGCACAATAAGTAACCAAATAAATCCATTTAGTGGTTTGAAGACGTATCCAGGTGGTTGAAGTAATGATGGTTTTGGAACTAGAAAACCATTTTGCACTTGTTTATATGGAAAACTAATGTCGACATCATATGAGGTTAATTCAATTAACCAGTGAGAAGCTAGTGATATTTCCGCTTCGTTATTCTGTACCATTAATATAGCAGCCGTCCAATCATATCTTGGAACCTCAATTATATCCACATCTCGAAGCGGAATTAAAAATTTAAGTATTTCATATTCGAATCCGGCTGGGTCGCCATTTTGAAGGTGATAAAAATATGGCGTTCTTTGAAACGTGGCTAATGTAATTTTATCTGTGTTGCTGAATGGATGCAATTCATCAAAAGGAGTTATTGGATCGAATAATATTTCACTATTCGTTTCGTAAATAGTATAGTTTCTTTTAATAACCCTTAAATATATTTCTGAAGGTAAATTTACAAAGTTTCTATTATTATTTCTTAAGCAGTATATATTACTATTGTTATTTTGTAATATCTCAACTATCACAATATCAAGGGCATGTTTCTTCGTTGCTTCAGAAGTTCCTTTTAATTTTTGATAACAAAAACCTTCACATATTATAATCACTCGATTATGTGGAACGAAATTGTTTACTTTGGAAATTAGTAATAATGTTGTTGCTGTGTTTTGATAAGCTAAAATGTATCCTGTTGATTTACAAGCAGGTTTGTTTTCTAGAAAATGGTCTTCGCTAATCATTAGTACGCTTATATTCGCATTGCTGAAATCTTTGAACGTTATATCTCCAATGTAATATATGCAGTGTTTTTGATAAAAGCTGTGCTTGATTATTTCGTAAATGATTTCATATTCGCTGCTGACGTAGATAACTTGTACCATTGAGAGTAATATAATAAATGTAATCATAATTTGCTTGATTTTAGCTGTTTTCTACTTAAAACATACAATAATTAAACTTTATTAATTTTAATGATCTAATTGTTTATTTGTAACTTTACCATCAAGCTAATTCATTATTTTATTCTTTACTCATTCTTTACAATTCAATTAGTCTGTTTTAAATATCTTCCTATCGTCTTAGTAAGACTCGTTTAGATTTACGAAATGTTTTCGTGTTTTCTAATTATTAAATACCTTCAACAACAACTACAAACAATTGAAGATTTTTTTTATAGTATTTCAACTATATCAAGGTTTCGGTCATAATGTAGAAACTTTGATAATAATAGGTTTATTGGGTATCATAGAACACAGTTTATTTTTAGAGCGCGATCATGGAAATACAAATTTCTTGATGATGGAAAAAGTAACATTCGGCACAGATTCCTGCAACAAAATCATTTAATTATTTTTCTATAGTAGAATAATTTCATAATTAAAAATTTGCGAATTACTTTTACAGTCCTGAATTTAAAATTTTAGGAATGTGCAATCAAAAAATAAGCGATACAGATTTTTATTGCTGTATAAACAGTTTTATTATAAGTGTAAATTATTATATTATATTGATATTTATTTATTTATCCAATGTGAATATAACTATTTCGAGACTTACAAATGTATACAAAAAATACAAAAATTTCGACTTCACATGGAAAGGCTCAAGTTCACATGCATTAAAAAAATATACGTATTTTTAAACACAACCATTGAAAGACTTATTATTTATACAATATTTTTTTTAAATGTACAAATTTTATACAATAGTAAAAATATATACAAATATTTTATTTTCTTACCTCCACTCACTAAAGTTCTCTATGCTTTGGGCATGGGTTGATCCAACACACTTAATTGAACCAATATATCAAATTTATTACCTATTCTTTTTGATAAATACATATTACTGACTGTCTACAATGCATTCGGTGCCATTACTAATATATGAAATGTAGACATATTTTTGAATAATGGCAGATCATAAAACGAATTGTTTGTATTCGATTTTATTCTATCTAGCCATTAGCTTGGATCGAAATTAGGAGTTGTCGGATAGAAATTACAAATAAAAATATTTATATCAACATAAATGGGCGATTTTCGTGTAAATTGTACATAATGAGTGAATGGTTTTAAAAGGTTGTAAAAAGTTGTCGAATGATTATCTAACTTAAATAAAAAAAAAAAAAAACGATTTAATACAAATTGATCGTGTACATAAGAAATTAAATCGAATGTGTTTTTATCTATTGCGCAGTAAATTTATTGTTTTAAAATAAATGTAGCGATTTAATTTAATGTTTAAATAGTAGTCATTTTGTTTTGAGTTTAGATGTGGCGATTGTTTTGTTTAATATCAAATGTGACACCGCTTTTTATTAGATTTGAGCTTTTCAAGTTCATTTATGCTTTAGATATTTTTTTTATACTTATTTAAATCATCAACTGCACTTTCTTTTTTTCCAGTCTATGTTTAAATGGTCGCCATTTTGTTATGAGTTTGGATGTGGCAATTATTTTATTTAATATCAAATCTGACATGCCTTTTTATTAGATTTTGAGCTTTTTAAGCTCATTTGTGCTTTAGATAATTTTTTACAATTATTCAATTCATCGACTGAAATTTCGTTTTTTCCAGTCAATGTTTAAATGGTCGCCATTTTGTCTCGAGTTTAGATGTGGCGATTATTTTATTTAATATGAAATTTTGAAATTTGACACATATTTTTAAATAAATTTTGAGCTTTTTAAGCTCATTTATGCTTTAGATAATTTTTTACAATCATTCAAATCATCAACTGCATTTTCCTGCCTTCTAGTCTGTGTTCAAATGGTCGTCATTTTGTCTTGAGTTTAGATGTCGCCATTTTTTTATTTAATATCAAATCTTACATACTTTTTCTATTAGAGTTTGTGATTTTCAAGTTTATTTATGTTTTAGATAATTTTTTTACAATTATTCAAACCAACGACTACAATTTTCACTTTTCCAGTCTATGTTTAAATGGTCGCCATTTTGTCTTGAGTTTAGATGTAGCGATTGTTTTATTTAATATCAAATCTGACATACTTATTCTATTAGATTTTGAGCTTTTAAAGCTCATTTATTCTTTAGATAATTTTTTACAATGTTTCAAATCATTGACTGCAATTTTCTTTGTTCCAGTCTAAGAATAAATGGTCGCCATTTTGTCTTGAGTTTAAATGTAGCGATTGTTTTATTTAATATTAAATCTAATATTTTTTTATTAGAATTTGAGCTTTTCAAGCTCATTTAAGCTTCAGATAATGTTTTACAATTATTCAAATAATCGACTGCAATTTCCTTTATTCCAGTCTATGTTTAAATGATCGCCATTTTGTCTTTAGTTTAGATGCCGCGATTATTTTATTTAATATCAACTCTGACATATTTATTCTGTTAAAATTTGAGCTTTTCAAACATATTCATCCTTTAGATAATTCTTTACAATTATTCAAATCATCGACTGCATCTTTTTTCCAGTCCATGTTTAAATGATGGCCATTTTGTTTTGAGTTTAGATGTCGCGATTATTTTATTTATTATCAAATCTAACATACTAATTCTATTAGAATTTGAGCTTTTCAAGCACATTCCTCGTCTAGATAATTTTTTACAATTATTCAAATCGTCGACTGAAATTTTCTTTTTTCAGTTTATGTTTAAATGATCGCCATTTTGTCTTGACTTTAGATGTTGCAATTGTTTTATTTAATATTAAATCTGACATATTTATTCTATTAGATTTTGAGCTTTTTGAGCTCATTTATGCATTAGTTCTTTTTTTACAATTATTCAAATCATCGACTGCAATTTCCTTTTCTCCAGTCTATGTTTAAATGGTAGCCATTTTGTTTGAGTATAGATGTGGCAATTTTTTTATTTGTTATTAAATCTCACATGCCTTTTTATTAGATTTTGAGCTTTCCAAGCTCATTTATGCTTTAGATAATTTTTTACAATCATTCAAATCATAGACTGCAATTTTCTTTTTTCCAGTCTACGTTTAAATGATCGCCATTTTGTCTTTAGTATAGGTGCCGCGATTATTTTATTTAATATCAACTCTGACATATTTATTATATTAAAATTTGAGCTTTTCAAACATATTCATTATTTAGATAATTTTTTACAATTATTCAAATAATCGACTGCATCTTTTTTCCAGTCCATGTTTAAATGGTGGCCATTTTGTTTTGAGTTTAGATGTAGCAATTGTTTTATTTAATATCAAATATAACATACTTATTCTATTAGAATTTGAGCTTTTCAAGCACATTCATCCTCTAGATAATTTTTTACAATTATTCAAATCGTCGATTGAAATTTTCTTTTTTTCAGTTTATGTTTAAATGATCGCCATTTTGTCTTGAGTTTAGATGTCGCAATTGTTTTATTTAATATTAAATCTGATATATTTATTCTATTAGATTTTGAGCTTTTTCAGCTCATTTATGCATTAGTTATTTTTTTACAATTATTTAAATCATCGACTGCAATTTCCTCTTTTCCAGTCTATGTCTAAATGGTAGTCATTTTGTTTGAGTATAGATGTGGCAATTTTTTTATTTGTTATTAAATCTCACATGCCTTTTTATTAGATTTTGAGCTTTTCAAGCTCATTTATGCTTTAGATAATTTTTTACAATCATTCAAATCATAGACTGCAATTTTCTTTTTTCCAGTCTACGTTTAAATGATCGCCATTTTGTCTTTAGTATAGGTGCCGCGATTATTTTATTTAATATCAACTCTGACATATTTATTCTATTAAAATTTGAGCTTTTCAAACATATTAATCCTTTAGATAATTTTTTACAATTATTCAAATAATCGACTGCATCTTTTTTCCAGTCCATGTTTAAATGGTGGCCATTTTGTTTTGAGTTTAGATGTAGCAATTGTTTTATTTAATATCAAATATAACATACTTATTCTATTAGAATTTGAGCTTTTCAAGCACATTCATCCTCTAGATAATTTTTTACAATTATTCAAATCGTCGATTGAAATTTTCTTTTTTTCAGTTTATGTTTAAATGATCGCCATTTTGTCTTGAGTTTAGATGTCGCAATTGTTTTATTTAATATTAAATCTGACATATTTATTCTATTAGATTTTGAGCTTTTTCAGCTCATTTATGCATTAGTTATTTTTTTACAATTATTCAAATCATCGACTGCAATTTCCTCTTTTCCAGTCTATGTCTAAATGGTAGTCATTTTGTTTTGAGTATAGATGTTTTTTTTTATTTGTTTTCAAATCTGACATGCCTTTTTATTATATTTTGAGCTTTTCAAGCTCATTTATGTTGTAGATAATTTTTTACAATTATTCAAATAATCGACTGCAAGTTTCTTTTTTCCAGTCCATGTTTAAAAGGGTTGCCATTTTGTTTTGAGTTTAGATGTCGCGATTGTTTTATTTAATATCAAATATAACATACTAATTCTATTAAAAATTGAGCTTTTTAAGCACATTCATCCTCTAGATATTTTTTTACAATTATTCAAACGTCGACTGAAATTTTCTTTTTTTCAATTTATGTTTAAATGATCGCCATTTTGTTTTGAGTTTAGATGTCGCAATTGTTTTATTTAATATCAAATCTGACATATTTATTCTATTAAATTTTGAGCTTTTTGAGCTCATTTATGCATTAGTTATTTTTTTTTACAATTATTCAAATCATTGACTGCAATTTCCTTTTTTCCAGTCTATGTTTAAATGGTAGCCATTTTGTTGTGAGTATAGATGTGGCAATTTTTTTATTTGTTATCAAATCTGACATGACTTTTTATTAGATTTTGAGCTTTTCAAGGTCATTTATGCTTTAGATAATTTTTTACAATTATTTAAATCATCGACTGCAATTTTCTTTTTTCCAGTCCATGTTTAAATGGTGGCCATTTTGTTTTGAGTTTAGATGTAGCAATTGTTTTATTTAATATCAAATATAACATACTTATTCTATTAGAATTTGAGCTTTTCAAGCACATTCATCCTCTAGATAATTTTTTACAATTATTCAAATCGTCGATTGAAATTTTCTTTTTTTCAGTTTATGTTTAAATGATCGCCATTTTGTCTTGAGTTTAGATGTCGCAATTGTTTTATTTAATATTAAATCTGACATATTTATTCTATTAGATTTTGAGCTTTTTGAGCTCATTTATGCATTAGTTATTTTTTTACAATTATTCAAATCATCGACTGCAATTTCCTTTTTTCCAGTATATATTTAAATGGTAGCCATTTTTTTATTTGTTATCAAATCTGACATGCCTTTTTATTAGATTTTGAGCTTTTCAGGCTCATTTATACTTTAGATAATTTTTTACAATTATTCAAATCATCGACTGGAATTTTCTTTGTTCCAGTCTGTGTTTAATGGTCGCCATTTTGTCTTAAGTTTAGATGTGGCAATTGTTTTATTTAATATGAACGAAAAATCTAATTGAATTCTGCACTGTACAGCATCTCATACCTAAAGCAAGGAAGAAGAACTCCTGGATATAAATAAACCATCCATATTTAATATTTTTCTTCTATTTTAAATATTTCTCAATCTAAACTTTCATTGTTCCAGCAATTTACTCTCCTCATATAAGAGGTAGAGAACCTGTATTCCGCCAGAGATGTGGACCTCTTATTACCGTTTCTTTTTGTAGGGGAATACCCCCTTTCCGAGGCACTCATTGTGACTCCTACGTTTGTAGGTGGATTATTACCAATCGTCTCCTTAATTACTTCATTGGGAATTCCTCAAGCACCTGAAGCCTTTCTGGATGGAAATGTCTCAATTATATCCTCTTCTGTGAATAATTCATCCTGCTTCAGCGTGGTGGGTGGGCCCTAGGGGGCCCTAGGGTATGTGTGAGAGAATTCAAAAACACCATGTTATTCCCCAATCCTTTTGCTACAAAACACTATTTTTCAATCTAATCTCCATTCAATGCTACGGCTTTGCGCCACCTTGATGTAAGGGCTTGTATACAAGTCTACGGTGATTGCGTTTTTCATTGGGCCAAAGAGATGAAAATCCGACGGTACGAGATCAGGGATGTAGGGTGGATGACGAAGAACAGTCCCCTAAAGTTTTGTGAGCTCCGCTCGGATGCGAAGACCAAAAGTCTGGCCTTGTCATGGAGAAAGAGAAGTTCACTTGGCTACGAACACGCTGAAGATCGTTATAACCAGCAGACTGTCTGGCTCTCCTCTACCAACTCTTCGTTCCATTTTTTTGTAGATTACAAATAAATGGATAAAACCAAAAAAATTATGGCACACTTTACAAAACTAACCTTTCAATTTATTTAATTCTAGCGTTTCACTCTATTCCAGTTAAGATGGATATAAGGTATTTTTTTGAAGGCCAAGGTGATGTGAAGGTTAAGGTTACTTGAAGGTCAAGGCCATTTGAGAGTCAAAGTCATTTGAATTACCTGGTTTGATTATTAACATAATTTTATTGATCGTTTTATGACCTTGAGATCATAATGTGCTTTCAAATGACTATTTATTAACGTTAAATAACCTTGGGTGATCGTTGTATAAACTTGAATGATAGACAGATTACCTTAAATGGTCTTGAATGACGTTAGTGACTTATATACTCTTGAACGGACGTTAAATGATTCAAAATAATCTTAAGTGATCTTCATGTGATTCTGAGTGATGGTCATATGACCTTAAATGTTCTTGAATGACTTTGATAACAATTGTAGGACCATTAAATGATTTTAAATAATAATATTTGGATGGATGATCGTTTGTCGACCTTAAGGGACCTTTAATAACTAACACATTTTTAATCTACTATTTATGACCTAAAGTAACCTTGAGTTGTTATTGTATAGACTTGAATGATGTTCAAATGACCGTAAATAATTTTAAAAGACTTTAAAGAGATTTGAATGGCTGTTTAATAAAGGATGACCTTGAATAACTGTAAATTATCGTTATATGACCCTTTAATGATTTGTGCTCCCTTGAACGGCCATGTAATAACTTTAAATAACCTTGAGTGTATCAATTACATCAAAGTGAATTGAATTTGTCTTGAATTACATTAATTACCATTAGATAACATTAAATAGTCGTTGTATGACCTTGAATGACTTGAAATGATCATTCGATGATCTTAAAAGACTCTCAATGAGAATTATATACACACAAAGTACCATTTAATCACTTTAGATAATTCAGATTGATCGATTTACGATTTTGTATAATGATAGAATGACCTTAAATGATCTTGAGTGGTTGTTTATGGCTTTGAATTACTTTTAATGGTTATGTGATGGCCTCGAGGGACTTTTAATGTCTTGTATGCTCTTTAAAGATCTTTTAATGACCTTGAGTATTCGTTATATAGTCTTGAATGATGGCTAGATGTCCTTAAATGGTCTTGAATTGTCGTTGAATGGCCGTTAGATGATTTAAAAAACAAACAGTGGCCTTGAATGATTTTTAATAAATATTTGATGATCTCAAAGTATCTTTAGTGGCAATAACTATTGAATGATCTTAAATAATCCTAATTGCTCGTTATATAACCTCGAATGGTAAGTGGATGAGCTTAAATTATCTTGAATGTTCATTAAATAATAATAACCATCGGTGCACAAGTGCAAGATGGAAGGCAAAAGGCCAATTGGAAGACCAAGAAAGCGTTGGTAGGAGGATGTCGAAGAAGACGCCAAAAAAGTCTTAAAAGCGAAGAGTAGCGATGGACCGTACAGAGTGGAGGAATAAATTAAGGTTGGCCAGGCCTCGAATCTGAGCCGTAGAGCTAGTGAATTGAATTGAAATGATCTGTAGATGGCCTTGAATACTTGTTTATGACCTTAATAACCTTGAATCTTCAATGATCGTTGGAGGATCTAATATTGATATTGAAAAGTAATTTCAGTGGAATTATACAACTATCTTTCACATTTAATCTAGATTTTGAGAATACTAGTCTAAATATATTAAAATCATCCTATAAACGAGTGTAGGGAGACTAGTAAAATAAAAAGTATGGTATATGTGTTAGAGTGAATGGAAAAAGAAGAATATTGATGTAAAGTGGATGCTTGTGAGGAGAAAGTTGTAGTGTGTAGTGTTTGGGAAAATTGTGACTGAAGAAATAGTTGCAGAAAAACTAGGGAGGTGAAACTGCAGTTTAGGTAAGAAAAGATCATAAATAAGAAATTCTGTCCTTGACAGATCCACAGGTACTGACTCGCGATAGATAGATTTAGATATGGGAATGAAGATAAGGTGAAGATGGAAGAGGAATATATAAGTCATATTCATATATACGAATGTACATCTGGCGAAATGAAAATTAATTGTGACGAAAGTAATTAGAAGGTTAAGTGAGAAATTAATCAAATGTTTAATATAGCATTAGAAGTAATCATTTAATAAAGCCTTATGTACTTAAAAAACAGGAAGAAGAAGAACAGTAATGTCAATAATATAGCTAAACTTACCCGGTGCGTCAAGACCCAATAAAGTTAAAAGCTTCGAGCAACCCTGACCATCCTGAAAATAAAGGTCTAATCAAGTAAAATATTGGAAAAAATTAATTGCAGGAAATAAACAGCTTGTCCTTGAATGTTCGTTAACTTTTATATAATTAGGATTAAAGACATAAAATTATTTTCACTGGTGAAAATAGATGGACTAATAATATTGAAGGATAAAAAAGTACGTAAAGTTATTTAAATAAGAATTAGAAGAACATGAATTTATAAAATATAAGTTTTCATCACCAATGGATTGATCGATAGTGTTTGCAATTTGCATTGCAGATATACAAGTAGATAAAAAATGCTCAGAAAAGTATTTTAGAAATAAAGGTTTGGAAATTAACATCGACAAAACAAAAAAGTTAAAAGTTATGGGAGGAATAAAGGATATATGATGTACATTTTGTGCTACAGAGAACTCCAACTGAAATTTAAAGTTTGGAGCGATACGTAAATAAATCAGTGGAAATAGGCTAAAGGAAACTTTAACAGATAAAACTGAAATTAATGCTCTTTGGTTTTTTTATGGAGGTAAGTAAAATATTGTACGGGGAAAATATATGAGAGAAATTGAAATACAAGTAAAGTATTGAAGATAGGTGTTAAGTTTGGATAATGATACTTCAATGAATGTTGGTACTCGAAAAAGTCGTATAGGATATACAAAGAGTAGAGACAGGAGAAAAACATATTGAGAAAAGGGAATAAATATAAAATTTTACATAAGATATTGAATTTTGGAGGCGTTCACTTTTTAGTACATGTTCAATGAATAACAGAAAAACGTTTAACTTTTTTTGTATAAAAATAAATTGCTGTGTAAAAAAGTAAAACTTTTGTCTTTTATTAAAATTTTACATAAATATAGAAAAAAGGAGCTTTCCTAAACATGAAAAAGGCAAATGCATTTATTTATTCGATATTGATTGATTCATTCATTCATTTCTGCATTCCTGTAACTACAAATTAAATTTTAGACTTAAAATATTCCATCAACATTAAAAACGGCAAATGCATTTATTTATTTGACATTGATTGATTGATTGATTGATGTAACTTTTTTTTTCAAGTCTTTATTAAATCGATTTTATTTATCCAGTGCTTAAGTAATTATCAGTTCCACTTCCAAGGAAACTGTTTATAATTATTAATCGACACGCGAAATATATTAAAATATTTATACTAAACATTTGGTAAACTTAATAATTACTGTTATTAAACCGTGTATCATTATTTCTATTTAGAAGATATATTTATGGAAGCCATTACATTTTGGTAATACCACGGAAGTTCACTACAAACAGAAAAGTAGTTTTAATAATTACATTTTAATGTCATTATAATCGAATCAAAAATTCAACAAACGCTTATATTAATTTATTTAGAGAAATAATTATTATCAACGAAATGAAATGAAAGTTGCAACTTTAATTATTGTATTTTTAAAAGTAGCAGCAACATTTTCCGAGCTTGAACGATTAATGCAAGTAATAAACTATAGTTTTTCTATAAAAAGCTGTGTTTATTTTATAGGGGATTTAT
Organism: Ontholestes murinus; assembly: GCA_963969525.1. NCBI lineage: Eukaryota > Metazoa > Arthropoda > Insecta > Coleoptera > Staphylinidae > Ontholestes > Ontholestes murinus. The sequence continues at coordinate 59,777,454 of OZ018396.1, forward strand.
TTGATCATCGTATCATTGAAGGAAATTTGGGCTTTATTGTTATGAACGAAAAACACTTTTACGCCCAGCAAAAATTTTGTAAACCAACGGGTTATGTAATTGCGTTAAAGACCACGATTGAATTTCTTAATATGTTTAAGAATAAATTCATGTTTGTCCCTCATAATACAATAATTATTATTTGTGATGATAATTGTTATAGCGGATTAAAAGAAAGTGTCGAAAGCTTTAAACTGCACGCGATTGAAGTTATCATATGTGAAATAACTTACACTAACGGTTCTAAATATGTAAATGTTATAAAAAACACTAAAGATAATATTAACTTAAAGTCTACAAAGCAAAAAATATTTAAACGAGAAAATTCTGCCATAAAAATTTACACACGATCTAAAATGAAATATAATTATTTAGAAATTACTAAAATGGGCTTAGAATATAAAGAACGTCTTAAAATGAATGGCATTTTTGATTCAGCATCAAAAGGGCGACTAAAAATGTATTTAAATTCAAAAATTGGACGATCTAATAATAGTGTTAAAGCCGAAAGTTTTATCGATGAGGTGAATCAAGAAAATAATCTAAATGTTTCTAAATCAAGAGTTCATCTGAAAATCTTGGATTTGTTTCTCATTAATCATCTGAAAATGTATAGTGATGAACTTTTAAATATTTTTGGTTTAAAATTAATAGAACATCTAAAAATAATTAAAAACGAAAAAATTATTTATGAAACACAAAAAAATTTGTTAATCCCATCTGATTTTCAAACGAAATCATGGATTCCAAATTTTAATACCACGTTAATTACAGTTGTAGCTATGAACACGATACCATACATATACAAAAGAAACAATCGGTTTTACGGATTTGAGTATGACCTGTTAACACTAATGATACCAGAGTCGAGTATTAAAATTAGTATACTACCTTCAAATAGTTGGCAAAGAGCAATAAAAACCGTCGAACGGTACGAATTTAACCTTTCTATCGGATCCCACTGGTATTCAGAATTAATAGCTTTTAATGTTGATGTGAGCTTTCCTTACAAACAAGTCCATTCAACTTTTCTTATCCCTAAACCGGATTTAGTCCAAGTGGTCGGTTACGTCTTTAAAGCATTACACTACAACGTTTGGTTTCTTATTGGAATTGCTTGTTTATTCGTGATTATAGTCTTATGTTTATTATATAAACTTCACATACGCCATAAAAAGTCTTTGCTTTCGTATACTATGTTAGTGGTAATTGGAATATTATCTGTTAACTATCCGACGAATATTCCTTCGTTTACATCAATTAAATATGTTATTAGTTTGTGGTGTTTTATGTCGATTATTTTGAATACATATTATTCCGCAGGAATAACGTCAATAGGAACTGTGCCGTTATATACTAAACCTATCAAAACTTTGGAAGATTTGTTTAATGCTAACCTAACATGCTATTCAGGTGGAACGTTTACAAAAAGTATGTTATTAACCTCGAATAATGCTAAATTACGTAAAATTGGGAAGAATATTTGCACCGACTATTCAGTAAACCCACCACCCAATAAATGTTCAGAAGTTGTAAACTTAGGACGTCATTATTTAGTCCCAGATTTCGATTTGAGCGATGATGATAAGCAATTTTTAAACATTTTAGAGGAAGATGTTCAGACTACTTTTAATGCAGTGGTTTTGAACAAGAATTCTCCTTACACGTTATATTTTGATAAGTTGATAACAAGATTTTTCGAACATGGAATCGTCGAAGCTACGTTTGGCTACGCTATTTTGGAAGATATAAAAGCATACCAGGAAATTGATTCGTTGTATTATAAGTATCACGCGCATGCTGAACACGTTCCAATCAGTATTGTAAGGCTTCAAGGTATTTTCTACTTGCTGTTTACTGGATATATTTTTTCTTTTATAATATTTATATTTGAAGTTCTTTTTGGGGTGTATTTTTATAGCATTGCGGTTGATATTTATAGTCTTATTTATATAGTATAACATTATAGTGTAAGTGGTATGCTGTTGAATTATTTTATTTTGAATAAATTATTATTATAATCAAGTGTATATTTTTTATTTTGGTAGATTTTTAAAATCTTAATGTTAACTATTATTTATTGATGAAAATAACTGTTCTAATAAATCTTAGTTTTAGATTTTTAAAAATTTGTTTAAAGCTGAAGTTTGTTGATCAAATCGATAATATTATTGCCGTTGTCAGCTTTAGTTGGATCCTAAAGACACCGTTGTAAATTTATTATTAGTGAGTTTGGTATTACGTATACGTAATGATGATTTTTTTTTAAAATTAATTGCTCATTTAACCCGTGGTGAAATATTTTTGAACTATCTTGATAGAACTAAAAAACACTTCACAGAAAATATGCATTTTAACAGAATTGTGCTAATGAGGTTGAGTTTTCTCATGTGATTTTAGGAGGACATTTCAAGACTAATTTTAACAATTCTAATATAATTTCAATGGCTTTAAGTGATTGTATGTATGTATAGTTATAATTTAAGAAAATTAGTTAGATTTAATACACGCCAACAAAGTTGTATTGACAATATTTTCAACATGATCAATTAATTGAGGTCGGTTTTTCAACACAGCTTTATCACTTACGCATTGATTGCCCTTTGAAACAAGTCCAGTTAGTGAAAAAATATATTTGTCGGCCATTAACCAATTAGGGAAATTCCATTTTTCAATTTTCCATCAAATTTAGTTTCATACAATCACAGATGTTAAATTCTCAAGAGAAATGGTCAAAAATTATTAATTGAAGAAAATAATTTATTTTATGTAAAGCAATTTGGATTTAGAGTCGAAAAAAATACTGAAAATGTCCTTGGATTTATGCGAGATAATAATTGTAAAGCACATGCAGTAGAAGTGAGTAGTAACAGATCATCAATGCTACCCATACTACAAGGAATTTCTTAAGGATCAATTTTGGGACCTGTAATTATTCTAATATTTATTGATGATCTCCCAAATTCTCTCGATGGTCCATGTGTATTATTTTTCGTAGATGATACGACCATGGTAAGCGTACTACAGAGGATGAGGTTCTGCAAATTAATACTCAACGTCTGAACATCGTTTCCTCTTGGTGAGGTACAAACAAACTACCTCTTAATGAAAATAATACTAAGACTATGAAATTTTCTGCCAATAGTTCAACAGAGATATCTGTAAAGTTTCTACGACTTCACGTTGATTCGGCTCTCACTTGGAAGAACCACGGCCATGAGCTTACCAAAATCTTGTCCAAAAATATTTTTTGATTGAGGACTTTGGCAAGAAGAGCATCGAAGCACATCCAACTTCGCATAGCTTTTCTCAGTCTCATCCAGACATCGTATTTTTTACTCTCCAAAGACTTGCTTTACGCATAGTTGCTGTGTGCAGCTATACAGATAACTGTATGATATTAAATATATTAACTTTTCCATTTGAAATTTTGTTGTTGGGTCGCCAACATAAACCTGGTTGTTATTCTGACATAATGTGTGAATTAGTTATCAGAAGCCTGTCTGGCCGTCGTTTTATAACGGATTTGTGCACACTTCATAAAATAATTAATTCTACAATAGACTGCCCTTATCTTTTGAGAAAGCTAAACTTTTATGTACCTGCTCATTCAGGGATTCTGAGCAACTCTCAAATATTTCGAGTGAAGACCTTCAGTAGTAACCACTGCCGCTTCAATCCAATGGTGAGAATAATGAGAACTAATGGTGGTTCGGACTAATGGTTGTTCAATTCATTTATCCCTAATTTTCACGATTTTAAGCATATGTTAATTAAATATTTATGTCTTACTTATAATTTCAGTTCTATTTTATTATATATGTTAGTATTTTTTTGTTATTGTATATCTGTAATTTAATTTGCGTAAAAAGGGATCTCCCATCAATTAATAAATTAAATTAAATTCAATTAAAGTAGTATTTAAAGTTATCATCAAAAACTATTTGAAATATTTGTATAAATACATCAATTAAAAAATGCAATTATTTTCTGTTTGTTTACATTTTACAACTTTTAACTAAAACCCTCGTTTATGTTTTACTGATTGAAGGGTAGGATAGAGGCCACCCACCCACCCTACATATACATGATAACTTTAATTACTGATCGCCTCAGGTTTGTAATTACTTTAATTACAGAATTTGAATAAATTAAAATTGACAAACTAAAATTTTTGGGTAAGTAAATTAATAAAAATTGTATACATGATACGTGGAAAGGCTTTACATCAAGCTTATATAAGATTATGATAACTTTAATTCCTTATCGTTGGTGATACAAATTTTTAATTTGGAAATTGTATAGAAATAATAAAAAATAGAGATATTTACAGATTACAAAATTTTCTTATTTTCTGTAAGAAGTTATTAGAGATTTAATAGTTTATAATTCTTTTACGTAGATCATAAAACCTAAAAATTGTAAAGAAACAAAAAACTAGTGGTATATTCAAGATCTTTTAATTATTTCAAATACATTTTTAAACTTAAAAAGGCAGATAATAAAAATATAGAGATTAAAAAATTCCTAAAGAGTTTATTTATTTACTCTGTCCAAAAACAAAATATCCCAAAATATTAAAAATAAGAAAATATACTCAAAATTTTGACCCAAGGAAGGGCGGACTGAGTTCACATCTTCGAAGGATCTTCCACTCAAACCCAACTCGTTTAATTATCAGAGATTTAAAGTCTTTCACATAAATATTGAAACTTAAAAATTATAGAGAAATAGAAAAATAGAAACAGAGATTAGAAATTTTCTTAAATTTCATAAGAAGTTGTTTGATTATTAGAGATTCTTGACATTTTAATTCTATGACATAGATTTTGAAAGTAAAAATTCGAAGGAAAATAAGGAAAAAGCTTTGGATTATTAGAGAATTTACATTACCAAAATACAAACGTTAGGTGCCATGTGGATATTAGGATTTTACAAAGTTGATGTATTACCACAGATTTAGAAGAAACACCATGGGAAATAGAGGTTTTTGTAAGGCTGTAGTAATTAACTATGAAAACAGTTTTGGGTATGAAAACTGATGCTGAATGAGATATTTGCTTCATTATTACGTATTTTGAGTAGTTGACGTTTCAAAATTAGAACAAGCGTATAATGAATAAGTAATTACTTCGTCATAATTTCATAGCATAAATTAAATTAAATGCATACTCTGCCATATTAAATGAAGCTGTTTGGATCATATAACAGTATTTCCTTAATTTTAATGAATTTGGTAGAAATTTCTAAATTCGTTCATTAAGGATAAATTTAGTGCAGACAAAACTGGCGTGAGAGATATAAAGTGGCTTAAAAAATAAATCTACTATGATTTAATGTATAACCTCCGGACGGAAACTATTTGAAGAAATTAGAGATCAAAGTTCTGTCGAACACATCATATTTAATTGTATGTTGTAATGCAAATAAATAAAATAAAATAAAATAAATATCATATTTTTTCTACTTTCAGTTGTTGAGATTATTAATAGATTTAATAGTGTGTTTCTCAACTCTCATATTCTTTTAAAGATGTAGTTTCTTCCCAAGATTTAAATGCTTATTCTGCATCGCTAACAGATGCTCAACAAAAGCCAACTTAGGCCTGGTCAAGTCTAGAGATGTCAATCTTCATGATAAGCACCGACAATCTGTAATTACTCATCTCTTGGTTTCCTAAGAGTAGTCACAGAAAAGGGAAAATAAATACAAAACAACGTGCAAGGAAGTAATTATCATTTAAAGATATCGAAGTTTATGGATCAGAGAATTCAGTCCGGTAAACAAAAGTTATCTACAGTAATGTGATACACAAAATGGCAGCTATTCGATTAAAAGTATAAATTATTAGATTCCTTCTTTGAATAAATGTTTGATGGTAGTGGCATTTACTTCGTAGTACATCTTGAATAACTTGTAACTGAAACAAAACAAAGTTATTTTGTGTCAATTACAAGTCCTCCTTTGAATCTTTGATGAAAAATCATTTATTAGTTTATTTTACAGAAATAAATACGTTCAAACTAGTGTTGTTTTGATAGCTGTACAATTTGTAACACGCCGAAAATTACTTTTGTATCATTCATTATCTGTCGAGGTATTAGCCAGAGAAGTAATTGTTTCAATTAGTGATTGGTAGTCTTAGTAACAACTCATTGCTGTAGATTTACGAAATGTTTTCGTATTTTTAAATTAGTAGTACAATTATTTATTAACTAGGATAATTTAAAACAGTTTAAGTTTAAATTCTATACAAAATACAATAAAACCAATAACATAACCACTAGCTAACAAATAAAAACCACCTTGCAGTTTATCAACGCTAAGAGGTATAAACGGCAACCGATCGATTCCTTTCTTAAAAAATAGTTTCATCTTCATACGTTTCTTTACATCAAATAAAATACTAAACTCAAACCACGCATCAATAAAACCATGTTCTAGAAGCATTACAATTTTCCCATCAAAATATTTAGTGTACGGCGAATTTCTATTATACCCAATCGCATTAAACGTAACCTGAAAGGTTTCTTCTATGATGTGCAGCCTCTCTTCATCATCCGACTGAAGATTGACGTCAGGTATAAGGTAATCCTTGTTTATATCTGTCACTTCAGAACACGATTGGTGTGGAAGTGTTTCTAAATAATTAGGTACCATGCGTTTTCCTATTATTTGTTTTACGCTGTTATTAGAATTTAACAGCAAGTCTCTTGTATAGGATCCTCCTGAGTAGCAAATTAAATTATTATCGTGAATATCTTTTAAAGTTTTGACGGGTTTAGTGTATATAGGTATGGTTCCTATTGATGTAATTCCAGCAGAATAAGAAGTGTTAAGAATTATAGCTGTGAAGAACCATAATTCTATTAAGTATTTCATTACGAAAATTCTTGGGGGTGGATTCGTTACTAATATACCTATTATTACTAATAGACTATAAGAGAAATATTCATTGTATAATTTTTGTTTTATTTTATAATTAACACCAAGTAGCACTGTTAAAACCGCACAAACTATTATAATAACACCCCATACTGTTATATCCATATTAATAAAGACGTATCTAGCAAAATGTTGTAAACTAGGTTTAGGTACTAAGAAGCTCGATTGAACCTGTGTGTATGGATAACTTACATCCAAATCATAATCAATTATTTCTAAAAACCAATGAGAACCTATAGTAAGATTCGCCTCATATTTTTCCACCAATGATAAGGCTTTAACCCAGCTCATACGAGGTAATTTTATGATATTAATAGCGTATTTAGGAATCAAATAATCTATTATGGTGTACTCAAATCCAGCGAGGTTTCCATTTTTATGTGTGAAGAGAAATGGCGGTGAATCAAAAGTTGCAATGTTTATTTTAGTTCGATCAAAATCTGGTTTCCATTTTTCACTCGTAAAATTAATTTTAATGATTTCTCTTTTAATCGTTTCATAGATATTTTGATTATTTTTGATAATTTTAATATAATTTAATTGATAAAATGGTGATATATAATCAGATAAATATAAATCGATAAGCTTTGATTTATTTTCTGAATCATTCATCTTTTCGGACGCTTCACAAATAATTACATCAATAGCATGATTTATAAAAGTTGTCGTTGATTCTTTTAAAATATTATAACAATAATCTTTACAAACAATCACTATTTTTGTGTGTGGTGTAAATGCAAATTTATTTTGTAATAACGGTAATAATCGGGTAGAGTTTTGATAAGCGAGTATGTAACCGGTTGATTTGCAAAATATTTTCTTCCTAAAAATATACGTTTCGTTCACTACTATTGCACTTAGATTTGCCATGTTTATGTAGTTGTACAGAATTAAGTCTCCGCTAAAATAAATGCAATGCTTCCTCGAGAAACTCGACTTCAGTACTTCAATAACTTTTTCAACCTCGCAATTTCCAATTGAGGTAATAATGAGGAAAATTGTGATAATAGAAATTGAAGTTACCGTTTTAGCAGCATTTAAAAATTTTAATGACATTGCGTGAAATTCTTATGATAGAAAATTATTGCCTTCATAAATTAAATCGAAACCTTGTAAGTGACTGCTTAAGCTAGAGATATGAATCCAGTTTGTATTGTATGTACTTGCTTGTTACTAATAGATATATAAATATAAGGTTAAGGTTTTCTTTAAGTAACGTATAATTTTTCAATAATTATCACGAATAGGTAATTGTGAAGGCTTTTACTTTATGATACTTTATATATATAATTAAAAATACGAGTACCTTTTTTTAATATCACAACACTTTCCTTTATTATAGTGACTATAGTTTCGACAGATTGAGCCTGCCATTTTCATTGTAAAAATTGTATGTAAATTTGAAGTATAGTTTGAAAATGATAGGCTCAATCTGTCGAAACTATAGTCACTATTATAAAGGAAAGTGTTGCAAATTATAAATTCTATAATATCATTCTGAAAGATTTTTTAAATTGATGATTATACCAAAAATTATTTATATTGTATAAATATATTTAATACTCCTTACATGAATACTGAATATTTCAATACAGAAACAAATGGTGATTTCCTCCGCTTACTTCTTAAGTGTAAGAATGAATCATTTTCTTTGTTTTTTCTTTAGGATTTACTGAAAATCTTTTAATTCTAAACTATGAACATCATCCTAAAAATAAGGAAAACAATACTTCCCCTATATATACTATATAGGAAAAGTAACTATAATGAACTGTTTAATAGAAGGTTTGTATATTATTTTAATTATATATTAATAACTTTAAAATAAATTGTTGAAACTTGATTTCCTAAAACAAAAAATGCATAACTTATATTGCACGTAAGAATAGTTGTTATTATAAATTACCTAAATATGATAAGCTCAAGAAAAAATACTATAACTGAAATAACATATCCAATAAGCAATAGGTAAAATGAACCCTGAAATTTTCCAATATCAACTGAAATGTGTTCAGCACGGGCATAATACTTATTGAATAATAATTCCATTTCTTTATAAGTTGTTATATCATAAATAATATTATAGCCGAAAACAGCCTCGATGATACCATGCTCAAAAAGCCGTTTAATCCATTTATCGAAATACATCGTATACGGCGAATTCTTCTTCAAGACAATTGCGTTGAAGGTGGTTTGAATATCTTCCTCCAAAACTTTCTTAGTTTTCCTATCATGATCGCTCAACTCAAAATCCGGGACTAGATATCGGCGACCTAAATTTACCACCTCTGAACATTTATTAGGTGGAGGCTTTTCCAAAAAGTCGCTACAAATATTTTCACCAATTTTCTGTTTATTAGCATCATGGGATTCCAAAAGCATATTTTGAGTAAATATTCCTGCAGAGTAACAGGTTAGATTGGCACTAACCAAATCTTCCAAAGTATCAATAGGTTTTGTATATAATGGTACAGTACCTATTGAGGATATTCCAGCCGAATAATAAGTATTTAAGAGAATAGACATTAAACACCAAAATTTAATAATGATTTTAATAGACGTAAACACAATAATGATTTTTGGATAATTACCAGATATAATACCAGTCACTATTAGCATGCTGTAAGAGATTGAGTTGTTTATAAAGATATTAAGAAATAGATTTAATAACCCTAATATTAACATCATTATAAAACTAGCAATTATTACTAAAAACCACGTTTTATAATTTAAAGGCTTGAAAACGTAAGCAATCGTTTGTAGTGGTTGTGGTTTAGGAACGAGGAAGGTGGAGTGAACTTGTTTATAAGGAAAGCTCACGTCAACGTTAAAAGTTATTAATTCAGAATACCAATGTGATCCAATTGAGAGATCAAATTCAAAACTCTCAACTAATTTTATTGCCCTTATCCAACTATTAGGTGGTAGCATACTCATGTTTATACTCGATTCTGGTATCAATAATGTCAATATGGTATATTCGAAACCGTAATAGGTTTGATTACGTTTATAAAGGTATGGTATTTTATTCATTGTCACAACCGAAACTACCGTGCTGTTATTAAAAGTTGGAGTCCATAAATTTAGAGGGATATCAATTGATTTTAATAAATTAACTTTATTGGTTTCGTAAATTTTTTTACCATGTTTAATAATACTTAGGTGTTTTATAGATTGTAAATTGGTAATATTAATATTTATTTTGTTTGTTGTAAGTCTATTAAAATTTCGTTTTTTATCATTAATACTAGCAATTTTATAATAAAAACTGACCTTAGTTTTAGATTCGAATGCAGTACACACATCCAAGTTTTTAATTAATAAATCCTCTACACCAGTTGTGGAAATATCTTTTTTAACTCTTAAATAAAACTTATCTTCATCCTGAGAAAGGTTAACATTTTGTTTTTTCTTAATTTTTTTATAAAAAATTAAATTATAGTACGTAATTTCACAAATAATAACTTCACGTGCACGATTTGTATACTGTTTAATAATGCCCTCCAGTTTTTTATAACAATTTTCTCTACATAATATAATAATTATTCGATGAGGAATAAAATCGGAATCTTTCTGAAGGATGTTAAAAAGGTGTTTAGAGTCGTGAAACGCAAGTATATAACCGGATGCTTTACAATATTTATCTTGTTGCCTAAAGTTGTTTTCACTCAGTGTGATTAGACTAAAATTTAATTCACTAATGGGCTGAAAAATTAAATCGCCAACGTAATAAATGCATTGCATTCTTGAAAAACTGTGATTTACAACGTAAAGTAGTTCATCAATTTCTGAAAATATTACATGGGTACATAAATATAGAAGAATTAGTGTTGAAATTTTCATATTATTAAATTTAGATATTGTTTTGCTACTATTTTACAGATTTAGTTTTGAAAAATAAAATAATAAAGAGATCAAATGCATTAAATTAAATTTTAATAACGTTAATTTCTTTTTAAAGAAATATTAATTTTGTAGACTTAATAAAGGTGGTTTGTGGTTGAATAAAATTCATAAAATCATTAATGAATGTTATAAATAACGAACTATTTTTAATGTTTCACTGAATAATCAACAAGAAACGAAAATACCTAGTAATTAATATATACTACAATTATAGGTAATCCATAAATATAACAATAATTACTGTTTGCATATCAATAGTTAATTATTTACTGTACGTATTTACATTATTTTTGATATGATCAGTGCTGGTGGTACACTTTAATTGTCGATTAAAGTCACATTAACTCCATATTTGAACATTTTTTTTTTAAAATAATGTAAAAACAGTGTTTTTGTTAAATTTATTATATATATGTAGGGTGGGTGGGTGGCCACTATCCCACCCTATAATTACAAGATAATCAGCAAGAGTTTGCTGTGGTAAATAGTCGCTAACACGCAAAATTTCATAATTGATTTAATTAAACTCAAGAAACACAATTAATTTGATTGTAGCGTACTTCTGACCTACCACAATAATCTATGTGTGTATATAAAAGACTATTGAATAATAATTTGTGTATAATTTTAAATATCTTTAGAAATAAGTTTTACGAAAATGTGCAGGACATTTTTATAATGATTCGTAATTATGTGCAATTATTATAACAAAAAAATATGCTAGTGTTAAAGAAATTGGAAAGTGGGATAGTGGACACCCACCCACCCTACATATATATTTAAACTTCAATTACAAACAGTGTTTTAAGTTTGTAAAAATTGTAAATCCAAAGTGTTGAACATTTTTTCAAAATAATTTAAAAAGAGTGTTTTAATAAAATTTATAATATATATGTAGGGTGAGTGGGTGACCACTATCCCACCCTATAATTACAAGATAATCAGCAACAGTTTTCTGTGGTAAATAGTCGGAAACACGCAAAATTTCATAATTCATTTAATTAAACTCAGGAAACAAAATTAATTTGATTGTAGCGTACTTCTGACCTACCACAATAATCTATGTGTGTATAAAAATGACTATTGTATAATAATTTGTGCATAATCTTAAATATCTTTAGAAATAAGTCTTACGAAAATGTGCAGGACATTTTTATAATGATTGTTAATTTGGTGCAATTATTATTAATCAAAATAATATGCTAATGTTAAAGAAATTGCAAGGTGGGTTAGAGGCCACCCACCCACCCTGCATATGTATTTGAACCTCAATTACAAACAGTGTTTTAAGTTTGCAAAAATTGTAAATCGAAAGTGTTAAATATTTTTTAAAAATAATTTAGAAACAGTGATTTAATAAAATTTAAAATATATATGTAGGGTGGGTGGGTGGCCACTATCCCACCCTATAATTACAAGATAATCAGCAAGAGTTTGCTGTGGTAAATAGCCACTAACACGCAAAATTTCATAATTGATTTAATTAAACTCAGGAAACACAATTAATTTAATTGTAGCGTACTTCTGACCTACCACAATAATCTATGTGTTTATATAAAAGTCTATTGAATAATAATTTGTGCATAATCTTAAATATCTTTAGAAATAAGCCTTACGAAAATGTGCAGGACATTTTTATAATGATTGTTAATTTGGTGCAATTATTATTAATCAAAATAATATGCTAATGTTAAAGAAATTGGAAGGTGGGTTAGAGGACACCCACCCACCCTACATATGTATTTAAACCTCAATTACAATCAGTGTTTTAAGTTTGCAAAAATTGTAAATCCAAAGTGTTGAACAATTTTTTTAAATAATTTAAAAACAGTGTTTTAATTAAATTTAAAATATATATGTAGGATGGGTGGGTGGCTACTATCCCACTCTATAATTACAAGATAATCAGCAAGAGTTTGATGTAGTAAATAGTCGGAAACACGCAAAATTTCATAATTGATTTAATTAAACTTGGGAAACACAATTAATTTGATTGTAGCGTACTTCTGACCTACCACAATAATCTATGTGTGTATATACAAGACTATTGAATAATAATTTATGCATAATCTTAAATATCTTTACAAATAAGTCTTACGAAAATGTGCAGGACATTTTTATAATGATTCGTAATTATGTGCAATTATTATAACAAAAAAATATGCTAGTGTTAAAGAAATTGGAAGGTAAGATAGTGGACACCCACCCACCCTACATATATATATTTAAACTTCATTTACAAACAGTGTTTTAAGTTTGTAAAAATTGTAAATCCAAAGTGTTGAACATTTAAAAAAAATAATTTATAAACAGTGATTTAATTAAATTTAAAATACATATGTAGGGTGGGTGGATGGCCACTATCCCACCTTATAATTACAAGATAATCAGCAAGAGTTTGCGGTGGTAAATAGTTGCTAAAACGCAAAATTTCATAATTGATTTAATTAAACTCAAGAAACACAATTAATTTGATTGTAGCGTACTTCTGACCTACCACAATAATCTATGTGTGTATATAAAAGACTATTGAATAATAATTTGTGTATAATTTTAAATATCTTTAGAAATAAGTTTTACGAAAAAGTGCAGGACATTTTTATAATGATTCGTAATTATGTGCAATTATTATAACAAAAAAATATGCTAGTGTTAAAGAAATTGGAAGGTGGGATAGTGGCCACCCACCCACCCTACATACATATATATAAACTTTAATTACAAACAGTGTTTTAAGTTTGCAAAAATGGTAAATCCAAAGTGATGAACATTTTTTTAAAATAATTTAAAAATAGTGTTTTAATAAAATTTAAAATATATATGTAGGGTGGGTGGGTGGCCACTATCCCACCCTATAATTACAAGATATCAGTAATAGTTTGCTATGGTAAATAGTCGCTAACACGCAAAATTTCATAATTCATTTAATTAAACTCAGGAAACACAATTAATTTGATTGTAGTATACTTCTGACCTACCACAATAATCTATGTGTGTAAATAAAAGACTATTGAATAATAATTTGTGCATAATCTTAAATATCTTTAGAAATAAGTCTTACGAAAATGTGCAGGACATTTTTATAATGATTCGTAATTATGTGCAATTATTATAAGAAAAAAATATGCTAGTGTTAAAGAAATTGGAAGGTGGGATAGTGGCCACCCACCCACCCTACATATATATTTAAACTTCAATTACAAACAGTGTTTTTAGTTTGTAAAAATTGTAAATCCAAAGTGTTGAACATTTTTTTAAATAATACATATATATCTAAACTTCAATTACAAACAGTGTTTTAAGTTTGTAAAAATTGTAAATCCTAAGTGTTGAAATTTTTTTAAAAATAATTTAAAAACAGTGTTTTAATTAAATTTAAAATATATATGTAGGGTGGGTGGGTGGCCACTATCCCACCCTCCAATCACAAGATAATCAACAAGAGTTTGCTGTAGTAAATAGTCAAAAACACGCAAAATTTCATAATTAATTGAAGTAAACTCAGGAAACACAATTTATTTGATTGTAGCGTACTTCTGACCTACCACAATAATCTATGTGTGTATATAAAAGACTATTGAATAATAATTTGTGCATAATCTTAAATATCTTTAGAAATAAGTCTTACGAAAATGTGAAGGACTTTTTTATAATGATTCGTAATTATGTGCAATTATTATAACAAAAAAATATGCTAGTGTTAAAGAAATTGAAAGGTGGGATAGTGGCCACCCACCCACCCTACATATATATTTAAACTTCAATTACAAACAGTGTTTTAAGTTTGCAAAAATTGTAAATCCAAAGTGTTGAACATTTTAAAAAAAATAATTTATAAACAGTGTTTTAATTAAATTTAAAATATATATGTAGGGTGGGTGGGTGGCCACTATCCCACCGTTTAATTACAAGATAATCAACAAGAGTTTGCTGTAGTAAATAGTCGGAAACACGCAAAATTTCATAATTGATTAAATTAATCTCAGGAAACACAATTAATTTGATTGTAGCGTACTTCTGACCTACCACAATAATCTATGTGTGTATATAAAAGTCTATTGAATAATAATTTGTGCATAATCTTAAATATCTTTAGAAATAAGCCTTACGAAAATGTGCAGGACATTTTTATAATGATTCGTAATTATGTGCAATTATTATAACAAAAAGTATGCTAGTGTTAAAGAAATTGGAAGGTGGGATAGTGGCCACCCACCCACCCTACATATATATTTAAACTTCAATTACAAACAGTGTTTTAAGTTTGTAAAAATTGTAAATCCAAAGTGTTGAATATTTTTTAAAAATAATTTAGAAACATTGATTTAATAAAATATATATGTAGGGTGGGTGGGTACTTCTGACCTACCACAATAATCTATGTGTATATAAAAGTCTATTGAATAATAATTTGTGCATAATCTTAAATAAGTCTTACGAAAATGTGCAGGACATTTTTATAATGATTCGTAATTATGTGCAATTATTATAACAAAAAATATGCTAGTGTTAAAGCAATTGGAAGGTAGGATAGTGGCCACCCACCCACCCTACATATATATTTAAACTTCAATTACAAACAGTGTTTTTAGTTTGTAAAAATTGTAAATCCAAAGTGTTGAACATTTTTTTAAATAATTTAAAAACAGTGTTTTAATAAAATTTAAAATATATATGTAGGGTGGGTGGGTGGCCTCTATCCCACCTTCTAATTAAAAGATAATCAACCAAAGTTTGCTGTAGTAAATAGTCGCAAACACGCGAAATTTTATAATTAATTTAATTAAACTCAGGAAATACAATTTATTTCATTGCAGCGTACTGCTAACCTATCACAATAATCTATGTGTTTATATATAGGACTATTAATTAATAATTTATTCATAATCTTAAATATCTTTAGAAATAAGTCTTACGAAATTGTGCAGGACATTTTTATAATAATTCGTAATTATGTGCAATTATTATAACAAAAAAATATGCTAGTGTTAAAGAAATTGGAAGGTGGGATAGTGAACACCCACCCACCCTACATATATATCTAAACTTCAATTACAAACAATGTTTTATGTTTGTAAAAATTGTAAATCCAAAGTGATGAACATTTTTTTAAAATAATTTAAAAATAGTGTTTTAATAAAATTTAAAATATATATGTAGGGTGGGTGGGTGGCCACTATCCCACCCTATAATTACAAGATAATCAGTAATAGTTTGCTATGGTAAATAGTCGCTAACACGCAAAATTTCATAATTCATTTAATTAAACTCAGGAAACACAATTAATTTGATTGTAGTATACTTCTGACCTACCACAATAATCTATGTGTGTAAATAAAAGACTATTGAATAATAATTTGTGCATAATCTTAAATATCTTTAGAAATAAGTCTTACGAAAATGTGCAGGACATTTTTATAATGATTCGTAATTATGTGCAATTATTATAACAAAAAATATGCTAGTGTTAAAGAAATTGGTAGGTGGGATAGTGGCCACCCACCCACCCTACATATATATTTAAACTTCAATTACAAACAGTGTTTTAAGTTTGTAAAAATTGTAAATCCAAAGTGTTGAACATTTTTTTAAAATAATTTAAAAATAGTGTTTTAATAGAATTTATAATATATATGTAGGGTGGGTGGGTGGTCACTATCCCACCCTATAATTACAAGATAATCAGCAAGAGTTTGCTGTAGTAAAAAAAAAACACGCAAAATTTCATAATTAATTTAATTAAACTCAGGAAATACAATTTACTTCATTGCAGCGTGCTGCTGACCTATCACAATAATCTATGTGTTTATATAAAAGACTATTTATTAATAATTTATGCATAATCTTAAATATCTTTAGAACTAAGGCTTATGATAAAGTGTGCAGGATATTTTTATAATAATTATTAATTTGGTGCAATTATTATTAATCAAAAAATGTGCTAGTGTTAAGGGTGGGTGGTGACCGTACTCGAAAATAATATCACTGTAGGTATAAGGGGCGAATCAGAAACGTTAACCACAGTAAAAGGTTTTGTAAACTGGTAGTATTAATTCAAATAAATCACAGATTTTATTCAAAGAAAAACAACATTTTAATCTATTTATAGAAAATATTTATATAAGTATAAATATTCTGAGCTTAACATTCTTGAATAATGTAAAATTTTTGTTATTAGAGTCGTACAAAACGTATCCTCTTCTTCCTAGAACATACAGAATTATTATAAGAAAACATTTTCTTTACCTAAAATATTACCTGACTATGTAGATAACATACAGCAAAATTGGTATTAGAAGTAGGAGAAAACTGGCGTATATAAAAGGGCTAAATCTCTGCAATTCAGTTTCTAATTCGTACGTACTAAATCTTAAAAATTCTTTTCGTTTATTTATAACTACAACATACACCTTTAAATACACTCCTTTGGGAAGATCCCAGTTCGTAATTTCCTGCTGGGCTAGATTCGAAAACATTCTAAACATATTTCCAATTGTTAAATTCACATTTGCGTTTCCAAAAAAAATATATTCTGTTGCCAGCCAGGCTGTCATATTAGGTTTTAGATTTATGAACTGACTGATGAACTCTTTAATTTTAGGGTCGACTTCTGGATCTTCTGCACTTGTATTTTTTGCTACAATTATATGTAGGTAGCTGAAACTAATAAAATTTAATTATGCAAACTTCAAGATATATATCTATAAGAAAATCCTAGAAATTTGAAGTATCAAATAAATTACGAAGTTAAATGAAATCGTTTAAAATATACGAAATGAGTTCAATTTATAATTTAACTGTTTATTTTTATTACTTGTACAGCTATTGAAATTATATTTAGCAAAATAAAAATAAACTGTGGAGAAAATGATTACAAGTTATTTAATACAACACAATCGTTCCAATGTTAGCTTAAGTAATTGATTGGTGAGGCTGATAGATGTTGAAAGTCCATCTTCACTTTTATATAAATAAAACTTTTAGTTTTAGCTTAAGTGTCAAATTTTCCAACAATCCCTCCGCTGTAACTCCTCTCAGTAAATTCTTCATTTACATATATTGTAAACAATTTAATATATATTTACCTATTATTTTGAAGAACTTTCAATTTTGGTATTTGTATAACGATTGATTTATCTGAAGTTTTTATTAATTCAGGACGTTGACTTAATTTAGGAGTTTGCGGTGGGCAGTCTATATTTATTTCAGAAGGCTTTGACACTTTCAAGTCAGTATTTTTGCACACCGCATTTAATTTTAACACGTTGATATTTAGAGAATCCGGGAAGCTAATCTGAAACAGAAAGCAATTTAATGAAGTTGATAATGGTGACCGTTACTTTGTGGCAGTTTATTTTAGAGAATTAATTGAAAATCAAACCCATTTTTTTCCTGAATTAAAATTTCTTGCAATTTGATAATAAATATTCTAAACAAAGTAAAGGATTTCCAACAGGTTTCCTTATTAGCAGATATTTCATGCGAAATATAGAAGAGAAAATCTTTATTGTGTGAAAATTGATAATAAACTTTGTTTATGTACACCATATAAACGTTTTTTTATTTACTCTCTATTAAGAAATTTATTTCTAACAAATATGTTTCTGAATTAACTAGAAGTATCTATACCATGTATCTGTAATTTAAATGAGGGGTCCCCACCGGTACTGTGTAACTAGCATTATTGCTCAATAGTAGTTGAAACGATTGCAAAACGCCATTGGTTTTATTCGGGTGTTGCCACTCAACTGTTAGGTTATAAAAATTGTCCCAAGAACTCTTTAAAGAAATGGGAGGATCCGGATCTAAAAACAAAACATTTTTTATTTTCTTGGACACAAACATAAACAATACTAACGAGATGTAATTTTGCACACAGACAACCGATTATTAACTATTACAAAAAAATAACATACCTGACGAGGGTACTTTTATATAGTGAACTTTCATCGAAGGTGTCCATGTTGCGCTATTATTAAACTTTGTAAAAATCTGAAATAATATTTATAAAAAATATTCGTTATTTACTTCAATCAATAATTCGTGTTTTACTTTAACTAGATACATCCTATAATGAAAATTGGTTATCCTTAGGGATGTACAGTGCATCCACGTCCAAATTACACAAGCCATAGGTTTAAACTGAATACGTATGTACCTGCCGTTTACATTATACATCATAGCGTACATTTCAATAGTTCCATTTGGAAAGCTAGGTGGATCCCATCGCACAAAAAAATCGGAACCATTTATAGCATATTCGTCAAAATTTTCTATATCTTTTGGACCTGCAATAAGAAAAAAATTTTACAAGTTGTGTAGGATACAATAAAATTCATATCATTTGTAACTTTCTATTTCTATAAACTTGACTTTGATACTAAAGACTAAGCTGGGGGAGATTTACAGATGCTTTTAATTTACGCAGAATATTGTAAGAACTCTAATAATGCAGGATATACAGATAACAAAAATAGGAAATAACAGAAATACAGTAATACAGAAGAGGTTTAGAATGATCAGGAGAGTATTACCATTGCAAATTTTAAAATCCCAACAACAACAGTAAATAAAGCCATTTATATAAAATCATAAATCTTTTAAGTAATTATTTGTTTAGTTACCAGAGATGGAAGTTACTGTAGTTTGGTTTCTAATGCATAAACATAATTCGTTATCATCTCTGCACCGTTCTGTAATTGAACATTTATTTTGCACACAATAATCATACCATCCAGGCGAACACGTGATGCCTAAAATAAAATTTTAGTAGATAGAATAAATAGCTAGTAACTGAATACTTACTTAATTTTGATGTAAAATTGTTCACGGTGAGTTTTATCTCGTTGGCAGGGTCTGAACAGGAATTATTATTTAATATTAAGATCGGTTCGACAGGGGCCATTGTGGTTGCTTCTGAAATAATATTAATAGTTTACAGCAAGCAGGTATTTTACAATTTTATAATTTATTGGAAATCCAAATATGTGTGCGATATTATTAATTATTTTCTTAAAAGTTAAAAGATTGAAGTATAGGATTTATTCATTAAATAAAACACAAGATCAGAAAATCCAATTTTTTGATTAATAGTGTAAAATATAGACTTAGCAACTATGTATAAAATATGAGATCGTCCAAATCCACTCCACGACTCTGCCGACGTGATATGATTCAATTCAGCAATTACACATCCGATGTTTTCTGTAATTGTAGCAGGTTTTTTGGCAAAGACTCTTCCCTTCAAATGACCCCAGAGAAAAAGTCTAGTGAGATTAGATCGCAAGACCTCGTTCAAAAATCAAGTATTTAATAAAAGGTGTAGTTTCTGAAGTAAGTTGTAATACGTACTTCCATCCAGCGTGTCTTGATGTCCATATCAAGAAATGTGAGCTCTAAATGCTCAGTTTGCGAGGACGAAGAGGTTAAGTCAAGCCCCACCAGCGAAGGTACAGTGCAATTTCGATATGCTCTAAAGGAAAATACACTTCTGAGAAAACTAATAGGAACTAGGGCTAATTGATACTCTTTCTTAATATTTAAATAAACTCTAGTTGCAAACCATACCAACAGTTTTTCTGTGATTAATTAAAGATAACAAATAAAATAAATATATATTATCATTTAAATAGCAGCTCCCTGGAAATCATTGACATCATTCCATCAGATGTAGAAGATTGATGCAAATCTGCCATCTCTGAGCCAATAAACGAATCACAAAATGTTAAAAATCAAACCACTGCAAGTAGTCGAACGAGAAACTTTACCCAATCCCCCTAGAAATTAGCTACTCAACAGAAAATGTTCGCGCTAGATGTCAAAGATGGACTGCGTAATAATCAACAAGATACCGATCAGTGAATTAGTGAAAGCAAAAAAGCAGAAGATTAAATATTCTGGCGAAGATAAAATTATTCAAGGCACATCTCCATATTTACAGGCTTGACACAAACACAACAGATTGTAGATTGCAGATCGCAATTCCTAGAAATGAAGCAATTTAAACACTTCCACTGCGAGAGGTTACAAACGAGCTATATGCTCATTTAAAGTAACTATTCCCCTAAATAGACTAGATGAAATAAAAATCGCTAATGTATGGCTAAAAGCCGTAAGTAATTGATTGTTTTTTTATTACATCTCAACCGAAAGCGCGAGAAACCCATACGAAAAATTCTTACATAATAAATATTTTACATCTTAACATACAATAAATAAAACATAAATACAACAACTCAAATAATAAATATGCTCTTTATATCTATATGAGCATTGGCTGAACGAACAGGAAACTAAATATTTAGGTTTAAAAAATTATGTAGTAGTGTAGCAAGAATTTGAAATATGGAGGAGTTATGATACTAGCGAAAAGCTCGGAAACTTGCACCCCTTTAAACCTAATTCATTACTCAGTAGAGCAAGACTGTGAGATTGCTGGGGTATTCAGTCAAAACCACAATCTTAATATCAGTTTATCGATTTCCAATGGGGAAATTTGAGGTCTTCTTAAATGTTTATGTTTATGTTATGTTTATTATTCTTTAGCTTCCTTCAAAAAAAAAAATACATATGAATATACACCAAAACTTTTACAAAACGTACAAAAATTCTGGATGGATGAAAGTGGGCGGAGTTCGTGCAGCTGGACGATCTTCCACTCTAACCTTTATTTGTTCATGATGCTGAGGGAGCAAATATCATTTTAGAAATCTGTATTCTTCTACAAATGCTTTTATTATCTATTTTTCCCCTTTTTAGGCTAGACTTTTAGCTGTTAATGTTTTGCCCTCTATTTTAAATCAACTTGTCTTAACAAAAAGAAATATAATTTTAACAGGGGATTTCAAGATCAGGTTCAAAGGAGAGGATCCCAACAAGGAGAAACTCCTTGACATGTCATCTTATGGCCTGGCGAGAGGTTTTTGGTCTTCTACAAGAATTAATAACTGATAACTGTCTCGACAATATTTTTTCTAGTTGTAATAAGCAACTAACACAACATTGTACACGGCAATCACAGATCACCTCGGAATAATTTTTATTTTTATTTTTATCACACAACAAATCTCTTAGTCAATAAAAATTGAGATTTTCAATTATATTCAAGAACTTACAAATTTAAGCCCAAAATTGACCCAATAATGGAATGTCACAGAAAATTAAATTTCTCGTAAACACTCTCAAAGAAACATCCAGCAAAGCTTTTCTTGAGAAAATAGGCAAAAAGTCAAGCAAACACTTGCATGTGAAATGGTACAATAACACACTAAGAACACTTAAGCCAGTAGAAACAAATACAAGGCAATCTATAAAAATTAAATAAAAAGGGCAAAACTAAAAGCTAACAATAAATACCTATTAAATTATTGTCAATTGCCCCAGGTCATTTGGAGTTTGATAAAAAAATCCACGCATAGTCAAAAGTTATAAAATGTAAACGAACACAAAATAATTGCAATTTTTAGAGGTTTATTCAAACAAATTTTTCAAACCCACATATACATATAATCTTTAATTCCTTATCGTCTAGCAATAACTTTAATTACAAAACTATTTGATAAAGTCATTTATATTTAAACTTAAATTTTGATTTTGTTTATTTTTTATTACATAAAGGGTTTGATTGTTTTTAGCAGCAGAATCATCAACGATTAGCAATTAAAGTTATCATGTATATGTAGGGTGGGTGGGTGGCTTTTATCCCACCCTCCAATCTGTAAAACATAAGCGAAGATTTTAGTTAAAAGTTGTTAAACGTAAACAAACACAAAATAATTGCATTTTTAATTGATGTATTCATACAAATATTTCTAATAATTTTTGAAGTTTTACTGATTGGAAGGTGTGATAGAGGCCACCCACCCACCCTTCATATACATATCAACTTGAATTCCTTATTGTCTAGCGGTTTCCAATAACATTAATTACGAAACTTTTTGAATAAAACAGAAATTATAAATGTAAAATTTTCAAGTGAGTAAATTGTATGCATGATGGGTGGGCAGACTTTAAAAGTAAATTAGATAAGATTAGCTATAGAAAGTCTTTTATTTTTAGACTTAAATTTTGATTTTGTTTTATTTTTTATTGCATAAATAGTTTGATCGTTTTTTAGCAACAAAATCATCAACGATTAGCAATTATAGTTAACATGCGAGCACGTGAATTGTGTCACTCCACATTTGTACTGTTTTAAAGTGGTTAAAAGTAATTATTTAATTTTGAATTTTACTAAATTGGTTCTACAAGGTGTTAAGTGCATATGTGTGATTTTATTTTCTGATTCTACATTCAGTGTTACAAGATTTTCACATCAAAACCCATCTCTGTAAATACCGGCGAGAACGGCGTGGATGCAAATTTGTCCGATCTAGGTGAATGATATCTCTGTGCTGCAAAAGAAATTCGACCCTCGGCAAAACGTATCGTATTTACACTTATCATTTATTGTAACTTATTAATATTTAATCGCTTGCCTCTATCCCTGTTTGTTTCTTGTGTCAGAGCTATCCGTTGCCCTCTAGTTTGTTTAAAAGTCGTCACAATAGGCACTGTGACGTGAAGCGAGTGATCCCTGTTTATTAGCTCCTATTATCACGCATATTTACTATATTTATTACGTTATCTCTAATAATAACTAATACCTTATTTCTAATAATGCCTGGAAATAATTTGTGTCTAGGCGGTTGCAATAATACTGTAAACAAATTAACAACTTGCGATAAATGCTTAAAATACTGCCACCCTGGATGTTTATCAAAACATAATTGTTTGCAAACTAACTCACAGATAAATAACCAATTAGAGGCTATAAATGCCCTATCTGTTTTAATTAAAGAGTTACAAGCAACGGTAACTTCCATTTCTAATGAACTGAAAGAGTTTAAATCTCTTTTCGGTGAGCTAAAACAAATCCGTGAAGAAAATGTCATCCTCAAAAACACAATTACTACTTTAAATCAGCGTATTGAAATATTAGAAAAACACAAAATTCAAACAATCCCGTTTCCGTCTTAACAATTTTAATGAAAGAGAAAAAATATTCGAAAATAACATTATTACTTTTAATCTTCCTGAATCCACGAAAACAAGCCACTCAGAAAGCTATTCTGAAGATCTCAACTATGTTCGTGAGAATTTTTTATTAATTTTAATTCAGTCAAACAAGTCAACTATAACACAAATGTTCTTGATAGATTTCTTGACTTAGTCTTTATATCGGGCAATATCTAGAAGAAAGCAAAAATTCCTTAGAAGGAAAATTCGCTAAATTCTCCCCAAATTCATCAGCATCTAGATACAATTTTAAATGTGCTAATTTAAATAGTCTGTATCAAGATATCTGCAAAATAAATTGGACTTCACTTTACCAAAGTATATATATGAGCTGTGATAAACATGTGCCAAAAGTTCCATTTAAAAATTCTACCAAATACCCAAAGTGGTTTAATAAGGATCTGATTAATGATATACGTTTAAAACGTCGATACAGAAGGCACTATTTTAATAATAAAACATCTTCAAATAAAAAACAGTTAAGACAAATAGAAAAGAATATCAAATTAAATATACACAAATGTACAGCAGTTATATAAATGAGGCCGAACAAAACCTTCAAAATGACCCAAAAAAAACTGTGGTATTTCATAAATAACAAGAATAATACAAGTAGGATTCCTGGAATTATGAAATCAGGGACGGACACCTTGAAATATGAGCAAGAAATTGTTGATGGATTTGCGACTCATTTAGGTAACTCGTTCGCACAGCCAACATCTTTTACAAATAAATTACCATTTCAAGCAAAAATGGGAAATTTTATAATATTCGAAGACGTTGTACTTAATAAATTAAAACAATTAAAATCCAGACAAATTATGGGACCAGATGGAATACCGGATTACAACAGAACGTACACTAAAATTAACATCCGACAACATGGATTTATGAAGAAGAGGTCTACTCTTACAAATCTGTTTAGATTTACGCAAGAACTCTACACAAACATGGAACACCACCTTCAGACTGACGTAATCTATACAGACTTAACTAAGGCTTTTGATCGGTTACCACATGAAATCCTAGTCAAAGAATATAAAAAATATAATATTAATAACAATATTATATTTTTTATTGGCTCATATCTTAGAGAACGTATTCACATCCGACAACATGGATTTATGAAGAAGAGATCTTCTCTTACAAATCTGTTTAGATTTACGCAAGAACTCTACACAAACATGGAACACCACCTTCAGACTGAAGTAATCTATACAGACTTAACTAAGGCTTCTGATCGGTTACTACATGAAATCCTAGTCAAATATTATATTAATGACAATATTATATTTGTTATTGGCTCATATCTTAGAGAACGTATTCAGTATGTGGAATATGGAAATCACGTCTCCAAGAAGTATCCAGCCACAAGCGGTATTCCCCAAGGCTCTAATTTAGGCCCGTTGCTGTTCCTTTTATTTATGAATAACGTATGTGATATTTTTAGCTGTGATTTCTTAATGTATGCTGACGATCTGAAACTTTTTAAGTGTATAAAATCTGTCAGTGACTGTGATATTTTGCAGGAAAATTTATGTCGTTTTAATCATTGGTGTTGTGAAATTGGCCTTGAACTAAATATTGAAAAGTGTTACGCCATCTCATTTACGAATAAATCAAATCCAACTATGTATAACTATAGTATAGATGGCCAATCAATTAAAAGGTCCGAAGAAATAAAGGATTTGGGCATCGTGTTTGACAATAAACTGACATTTAAACCTCATGTTAATAAAATCGTAAAGGACTGCTCAAGAATATTGGGATGTATAAACAGAACTACAAAAGAATTCAAAAATTTAAATACATTGATTACATTGTACAAATCTCTGGTTCTGAGTAGGTTGGATTATTGTGTCCTGATTTGGCTACCCTCTTCGCAAGTACTACTAAAACAAATTGAATATGTATAACGCAGATTTTTAAAATATCTGCATTATAAAAAGACAGGACGGTATCCTCCAAGAGGGTATTCATATCAATGAACTTGACATGATATCTGGGAGAAATCATCACATATACCTAAACTCAGTGAGTTTGTATAAAGTAGTACACAATGAGTTTGATGATGTAACATCAACATCAGAAATGAAATATCATATGCTTACTACAAATATTCGAAATTCTCGAACATTTGAATATCCCACACCTCGCACATGCCACTTCACAAATTCATCGTTTTTAAAACTCTTAAAGTCATATCACAATATGCAACATTCTGTGGATATTTTTGATGCGTTCGGTCGATATAAAGCGAATGTAATAGATTGTCTTGTTTTCAGATAATCTGTAACTTATTTTATGTGTCATTATATAGTTTAATTATTTTAATTGTTTTGGTTTATATTTTACTTTATTGATTGCAAATTTTATCCTTGCAAGAATTTTAATGTATTTTTACGTGTACTTTTATGTTTTATCTATTCATGTTTTTTAATTTGAATTATATTTATTTTTAAGATTATCGTTTTGTTACCGGCGTTCAGTTTACCTGAACGTGGTAACAAATGCGTAATTATATTTTAATCCATTTTACGAGCTACCCATTGCTCCTATTAATAATTTGCATAAATTCCGCATTATTGAAATAATCCAAACGAGATAATTTTCCAAAATGTGCAGCTGCCAGTGCGGAACAATAGGTCGGGCCCTTTTTCGGCGAAGAGGATCATTACCTGTTCCAAGAATTACCGTGCCTACGTGACAAGAACAAAGCAGCGGTACCTGAGATCACCATATAAAACCAGGCCCGACCATCGCTCTTTACCAGTCGTCTGCCCTCAGCAGCGGTGGTCAGCCTGGTCGGCTCCGCCGATTCAAGCCTCTTGCCTTGCTTTTGTATATATTGTATATTATCTCTGTCTATTCTTTCTGTCTTTTGTAATATATTTTCTTCTTCTCTGGCCCCATGTTTAATTTACACACTTTCTCTTGCTCTTTACTCTGTTTCACAGCTAGCCGGTGCCCATACGTTGACGTGGCGTGGAAGCCCAAGCAAGTATCACCGAAGGGAAACTGTTTAATCGAAGCCTGCGGCTGCTAATCGATGGTGAGCCTCGCCAGGGACCCCTGTGCCGCCTCCAGTGCGTGTTGGTTCCAGAAAGTACCGTCGGTGCTACTTCCTTGACAGTCCGTCACCAGGACGTCTTCCGCATCCCCCGTTAACATTTGGCTCCCAACTAGTGGCCGAGTAAAATTCACACCCTGAGGACTCATGCTCTACTTCTGCTACTATTTTTCATGTTGTGTAATTAACCGTGATTCCGAGTCACCCGGGGCCGCCTTCCAGTATTCGCAGTGCAAGAGGCAGTCCACCAGGTTTCACCGAAAATGACGTCAACCTGATTCGACCTTCAGCACACTGGCTACAACCACCACAGTCAGCTTCAATTCAGCCGTCTCGTGTTTCACCACAACACCGGCAGCTCCGACGGATTGACTGACGACACACCAGCTCCAGCCGCCCCGCGCTCGATGCCGTGGCCGCCACAATGGACTGGTTCACCAGGTTCCAGCTCAAGCCGCCCCATATACATCGTCGACGTTCGATGTGGAGGCCCTACTTGACTGGAACAACATAACGGTCTTGGTTCGCGCCGTGCCAGTGCACCCAGGATGTCAGCCCATCCCCGGCCGGACCAGACGTAGCAACCCTCAAGGATGCCACAAGCCATCCAGGGATGCCGAGATCCGGTGTGGGACGACCGAATCACCTCACACCTTAATTTCGGGAGGATCTCCACACAAAGCCAGTGTTGCCTACCACGACGCCAGATCCGATGTAGGATGTCCGAATCTCCCTGCATCTCAACCACGGAAGGGTCTGCAGCGTCATCGGGTGCAGTGCTGTTTATCACCAATCGACAACAACACCGAAGACGTCCACTGGCAGCTATTATTTTCATTTCATGTCTTTTTCAAAATTATCTCGTTTTCCGGGGCCGTTTGTTACCGGCGTTCAGTTTACCTGAACGTGGTAACAAATGCGTAATTATATTTTAATCCATTTTACGAGCTACCCATTGCTCCTATTAATAATTTGCATAAATTCCGCATTATTGAAATAATCCAAACGAGATAATTTTCCAAAATGTGCAGCTGCCAGTGCGGAACAATAGGTCGGGCCCTTTTTCGGCGAAGAGGATCATTACCTGTTCCAAGAATTACCGTGCCTACGTGACAAGAACAAAGCAGCGGTACCTGAGATCACCATATAAAACCAGGCCCGACCATCGCTCTTTACCAGTCGTCTGCCCTCAGCAGCGGTGGTCAGCCTGGTCGGCTCCGCCGATTCAAGCCTCTTGCCTTGCTTTTGTATATATTGTATATTATCTCTGTCTATTCTTTCTGTCTTTTGTAATATATTTTCTTCTTCTCTGGCCCCATGTTTAATTTACACACTTTCTCTTGCTCTTTACTCTGTTTCACAGCTAGCCGGTGCCCATACGTTGACGTGGCGTGGAAGCCCAAGCAAGTATCACCGAAGGGAAACTGTTTAATCGAAGCCTGCGGCTGCTAATCGATGGTGAGCCTCGCCAGGGACCCCTGTGCCGCCTCCAGTGCGTGTTGGTTCCAGAAAGTACCGTCGGTGCTACTTCCTTGACAGTCCGTCACCAGGACGTCTTCCGCGTCCGCCCGTTAACAGTTTAATTTTAATTTTTACATGTATTTTACTGTGTCAATTGTCTTTTTATTTTATATTTACAAGCATAGTAACGTGTTTTTACATTTAGTTTTTAAGTTTTATCTATACAAATATCTTAAAGTGTTTTTACGTCTATTTTTAAGTTTTATTTTTACATGAATTTTAATGTGTTTTCTCGGTATTTTTAAGTTTATTTTACCCCAATGTTACTGTGTTTTACAATTATTTTCTAGGTTTGCAAGAAATTTAGCCTATTTTTAAACTGTACGCATTTTGTAAATATCATATGAAATTTCCATTATAAAGTTATGTAACTTGTTGGAAATAAATATATTATTATTATTATTATTATTATTATGTATATGTAGGGTGGGTGGGTGGCCTCTATCCCACCCTCCAATCAGTAAAACATAAGTGAGGGTTTTAATTAAAAGTTGTATATATAAATAAACATAAAATAATTGCAATTTTGAGAGGTTTATGCATACAAATTTTTCAAATAATTTTTGATGATGTTTTACTGATTGGAGGGTGGGATAGTGGCCACCCACCCACCCTACATATACATATAAACTATAATTCCTTCTCGTCTTGCTGTATCCAATGAAATTAATTACCAAACTTGTTGAATAAAAAATAAATTGAAAAGGTAAAATTTTTGAGTGAGTAAATTAATAAAAATTTTATGCATGATGGGTGGGCAGTCTTCAAATATTAATTAGATAAAATAAGCTATAGAAAGTCATTTATTTATAAACTTAAATTTTTATTTTGTTTTATTTTTTTATTACACAAAGGGTTTGATGGTTTTTAGCAGCAAAATCATCAACGATTAGTAATTAAAATTATCATGTATATGTAGGGTGGGTGGGTGACCTCTATCCCACCTTTTAATCAGTAAAACATTAGCGAGGGTTTTAATTAAAAGTTGTAAATATAAATAAACATAAAATAATTGCAATTTTTAGAGGTTTATGCATACAAATTTTTAAATAAATTTTGATGATGTTTTACTGATTGGAGGGTGGGATAGAGGCCACCCACCCACCCTACATATACATATAAACTATAATTTCTTATCGTCTCGCTGTCTCCAATAAAATTAATTACAAAACTTTTTGAATAAAAAAGAAATTATAAAGGTAAAATTTTTGAGTGAGTAAAATAGATTGATTTTAAATTTAAATTAGGTAAGATTAGCTATAGAAAGTCATTTATATTTAAACTTAAATTTTGTTTTTGTTCTATTTTTTATTATATAAAGGGTTTGATTGTTTTTAGCAACAAAATCATCAACAATTCGCAATTAAAGTTATCATGTATATGTAGGGTGAGTGGGTGGCCTCTATCCCACCATCCAATCAGTAAAACATAAACGAGGGTTTTAATTAAAAGTTGTAAATATAAATAACCATAAAATAATTGCAATTTTTAGAGGTTTATGCATACAAATTTTACAAATAATTTTTGATGATGTTTTACTGGTTGGAGGGTGGAATAGAGGCCACCCACCCACCCTACATATACATATAAACTATAATTCCTTATCGTCTCACTATATCCAATGAAATTAATTACAAATTAATTAATAATTAAAAACAAATTGTTTTTAGCAGCAAAATAATCAACGATTAGTATTTAGAGTGTTCATATATATGTAGGGTGGGTGGGTGGTCTCTATCCCATCCCCCAATCAGTAAAACATAAGCGAGGGTTTTAATTGAAAGTTGTAAAATATAAATAAACACAAAATAATTGCAATTTTTATAGATTTATTCAAACACATTTTTCAAATAATTTTTGATGATGTTTTACTGATTGGAGGGTGGGATAGAGGCCACCCACACACCCTACATATATATATATATTATATATAATATATATATATGTATAGCTATAATTCCATATCGTTTTGATGTATCCAATGAAATTAATTACAAAACTTGTTGAATAAAAAAGAAATTTAAAAGGTAAAATTTTTGAATGAGTAAATTAATAGAATTTTTAAGCATGATGGGTGGGTAGACTTTAAATCTTAATCAGGTAAGATTAGTTATAGAAAGCCATTTATATTTAAACTTAAATTTTGATTTTGTTTTATTTTTTATTACATAAAAGGTTTGATTGTTTTTAGCAGCAAAATCATCAACAATAGGCAATTAAAATTATCATGTATATGTAGGGTGGGTGGGTGGCCTCTATTCCACCCTCCAATCAGTAAAACATAAGCGAGGGTTTCAATTAAAAGCTGTAAAATATAATTAAACACAAAATAATTACAATTTTTAGACATACATTCATACAAATTTTCAATTAATTTTTGATGATGTTTTACTGATTGGAGAGTGGGATAGAGGCCACCCACCCACCCTGC
Organism: Ontholestes murinus; assembly: GCA_963969525.1. Lineage (NCBI taxonomy): Eukaryota > Metazoa > Arthropoda > Insecta > Coleoptera > Staphylinidae > Ontholestes > Ontholestes murinus. The sequence continues at coordinate 59,808,422 of OZ018396.1, forward strand.
ATATACATATAAACTATAATTCCTTATCATCTCGCGGTTTCCAATAAAATTAATTACAAAACTTGTTGAATAAAAAAGAAATTGGAAAGGTAAAGTTTTTGAGTGAGTAAATTAATAAAAGTTTTATGCATGATGGGTGGGCAGTCTTTAAATATTAATTAGATAAGATTAGCTATAGAAAGTCATTAATTTTTAAACTTAAATTTTGATTTTGTTTTATTTTTTATTACATAAAGGGTTTGATTATTTTTAGCAGCAAAATTATCAACGATTAGCAATTAAAGTTATCATTAATATGTAGGGTGAGTGGGTGGCCTCTATCCCACCTTTCAATCAGTAAAACATAAGCGAGGGTTTTAATTAAAAGTTGGAAAACGTAAACAAACACAAAATAATTGCATTTTTAAATGATGTATTCATACAAATATTTTAAATAATTTTGAAGATGTTTTACTGATTGGAGGGTAGGATAGAGGCCACCCACCCACCCTACATATACATATAAACTATAATTCCTTATCGTCTCGCTGTCTCCAATAAAATTAATTACAAAACTTTTTGAATAATAAAGAAATCCCAAAGGTAAAATATTTGAGTGATAAAATAGTAAAAATTTGGTGCATGATGGGTGAGCAGACTCTAAATCTAAATTAGGTAAGATTAGCTATAAAAATTCATTTATATTTAAACTTATATTTTGATTTTGTTTATTTTTTATTACACAAAGTGTTTGATGGTTTTTAGCAGCAAAATCATCAACGATTAGTAATTAAAATTATCATGTATATGTAGGGTGGGTAGGTGGCCTCTATTCCACCCTCCAATCAGTAAAACATAAGCAAGGGTTTTAATTAAAAGTTGTAAATATAAATAAACATAAAATAATTGCAATTTTTAGAGGTTTATGCATACAAATTTTTCAAATAATTTTTGATGATGTTTTACTGATGGAGGGTGGGATAGAGGCCACCCACCTACCCTACATATACATATAAACTATAATTCCTTATCGTCTTGCTGTATCCAATGAAATTAATTACCAAACTTGTTGAATAAAAAAGAAATTGAAAAGGTAAAATTTTTGAGTGAGTAAATTAATAAGAATTTTATGCATGATGGGTGGGCAGTCTTTAAAAATTAATTAGATAAAATTAGCTATAGAAAGTCATTTATTTATAAACTTAAATTTTTATTTTGTTTTATTTTTTTGTTACACAAAGGGTTTGATTGTTTTTAGCAGCAAAATCATTAACAAGAGGCGATTAAAATTATCGTGTATATGTAGGGTGGGTGGGTGGTCTCTATCCCACCTCCCAATCAGTAAAACATAAGCAAGGGTTATAATTAAAAGTTGTAAAATATAAATAAACATAAAATAATTGCAATTTTTAGAGGTTTATTCATACAAATTTTTCAAATAATTTTTGATGATGTTTTACTGATTGGAGAGTGAGATAGAGGCCACCCACCCACCCTACAATACATATAAACTATAATTCCTTATCGTCTCGATGTATCCAATGAAATTAATTAGAAAATTTGTTGAATAAAAAAGAAATTATAAAGGTAAAATTTTTGAATTAGTAAAATAGTAAAATTTTGGTACATGATGGGTGGATAGACTTTAAATCTAAATTAGATAAGATTGGCTATAAAAAGTCAATAAAATATAAACTTAAATTTTGATTTTAGTTTATTTTTTATTACATAAAAGGTTTGATGGTTTTTAGCAGCAAAATCATCAACGATTAGCAATTATAGTTAACATGTATATGTAGGGTGGGTGGGTGGCCTCTATCCCACCCTCCAATCAGTAAAACATAAGCGAGGGTTGTAGTTAAAAGTTGTGAAACATAAATAAACACAAAATAATTGCAATTTCTAGATATTTATTCTTACACATTTTTCAAATAATTTTTTATGATTTTTTACTGATTGGAGGGTGGAATAGAGGCCACCCACCCACCCTACATATTCATATAAACTATAATTCCTTATCGTCTCGCTGTATCCAATGAAATTAATTACAAGTTTTTTAATAAAAAAGAAATTCAAAATGTAAAATTTTTAAGTGAATAAATTAATAAAATTTATATGCATGATGGGTGGGCAGAGTTTAAAACTAAATTAGATAAGATTAGCTATAGAAAGTCATTTATATTTAAACCTTTATTATGATTTAGTTTATTTTTTATTACATAAAGGGTTTGATGGTTTTTAGCAGCAAAATCATCAACAATTAGCAATTTAAGTTATCATATATATGTAGGGTGGGTGGGTGGCCTCTATCCCACCATCCAATTAGTAAAACATAAGCGAGGGTTTTAGTTAAAAGTTGTAAAACATAAATAAACACAAAATAATTGCAATTTTTAGATGTTTATTTATACAAATTTTTCAAATAATTTTTTATGATGTTTTACTGATTTGAGGGTGGGATAGAGGCCACCCACCCACCCTACATATACATATAAACTTGAATTCCTAATCGTCTAGCGGTTTCCAATAACATTAATTACAAAACTTGTTGAATAGAAAAAAAATATAAAGGTAAAATTTTTCAATGAGTAAAATAGTAAAATTTTGGTGAATGATGGGAGGATAGACATGAAATCTACATTAAATAAGATTAGCTATAGAAAGTCAATAAAATATAAACTTAAATTTTGATTTTAGTTAATTTTTTTATTACATAAAGGGTTTGACTGTTTTTAGCAGCAAAATCATCAACGATTAGCAATTAAAGTTATCATTAATATGTAGGGTGGGTGGGTGGCCTCTATCCCACCTTCCAATCAGTAAAACATAAGCGAGGGTTTTAATTAAATGTTGTAAAATATAAATAAACACAAATAATTGAAATTTTTAGAGATTTATTCATACAAATTTTTCAAATAACTTTTGTTGGAGTTTTACTGATTGGAGGGTGGGATAGAGGCCACCAACCCATAAAATAATAATAATTTCTCCTAGATTTCTTTACTTTTTCACTTTAATTATTTTATTTTCAATAAATGAAACGAATGCAATGATTCATATAATAAAATGATAACATTACTAACCTTCTGAGTATTTCCCTGCGACCATTTCGTTGTACCCCCATAGTAACTTTTCACTAACGCATTGTAATTGTTTTCCATGTCTTATTACTCCGATGATATTTTCACAAGTCCCACTATTAAAACCCACTACTAAAAGAAGTATTAACATCATTATGTTATTTATCTATAATAATATCCAATTGTTTTAACAAATAGGAGTAACAATAACAGGCGCATTGTTACGTATAAAAGTGAGTGAATCAACCCAGGAAAATTATTTAAAAGTATTAAACTACTTTTGCCATATGCACAATTACTCATTCACACCGGATGTAAATATTGATAGACACTTATGTAGATTATCTGTGGTTGGTGTACATGTATTTTAGATGCAAGCGAATTAATTGTTAAGTTACATTTAAAATTAATTAAGTGTGTGATATTAATGAAGTTACTTAAAAATATTTGCAACACTTTTAACAGTATTATATTGCTATTAATAGCAATTCCTTTCTACAGTTTTTCTTCTAATTGATTATAAAATTATTCATTTTCGACATAAAGGTAATAAGGATGCAATTTATTGTAAAAAGGTAAATGAACTACCAGATAGTAACGGTCGCTACCATCATTTTCAATTTATTGTAATTTATTTTAGTTTTCGTTAAAATTTGCACTGTTGACAATTATGTGCTTTAGGCAATCTAAAAATGAACTTAGAACTACAGTCGATCTAGGTACTTGATGAACAGATTGATTTAGTATATTCCCCATTGTTTAGCACTATTTTAATTCAAGGAAATGTTGTTATTAACTTTGCAATTTTTCTTGTTGAAAAAAGGTATAATAATAATAATAATAAATTCTTTATTTGCATAATAATAGTTTACTATTTTCTCTAGTAAATAAAGACAAACAGAATAGAATAAAAGTATAACATGGGAGATAATTAAGAAACTGACACTACTGATCAATCCAAAAATGTATTACTTTTAAAATTGTGCTTTAAAAGTCTGTAAGGTGACGATAAAAAATAAAATACAAAATCGTCTACTAGCAGCAGATCATTTCACAATGTAGATAATTTATTGTTGACATCAAAGTCGCACAAAACGTATTTTCTTCATCCTAAAACACACAAAAATCAATTTAACAATCAATCAACAAGAAACAGCATTATCAATCATCTAATCATAAAATTACCTGATTACATAAACGCATAAAGCTATTATTATCAACAGCATTAACACGCTGATATACACAAAAGGGCTTATAGGACTCGGTAACGTAATCTCCAAAAGATAACTCTTAAACCTCAAGAAATTTTTTCTTTTGTTTGAGACAATAATAAATATTTTCAAATCTTCTCCTCGCGGGAGTTTCCAGTTCGTAATTTCTTGCTCCGTTGCGTTCGAAAACATTTTTGACATATCTCCGATGATTAAATTTTTGCCAATGCATCCATGTAATGATGAATGATATTCTTTTGCTATCCATGCAATCATGTTTGGGTCCATGTCGACGACTCGCTTGATAAAATTTGTCTGATTTGAATGGACACTAGGATCTCCTCCACTTGCAATTTTTGCAACGATTACATGTATATAACTGAAATTAATAATACAAATTTATAAAGCACTGAATACGTTCCTTAGCAATTTTATTTGATAGTAGATAGGTATTAATATATAACTGAACTATAGACTGTGCCTAAAATATAGAAAAAGGATTTTGTTTTTTTTATTAATTAATCAAAATTACCTTTGTCTAATAATAAAGAAGATTCTGGGCTGTTTTAAAATATCATTTATTATTGATATGTAGGATATAAACGACTGCAAATAAAGATTATCAATTTTTTGAGATTCTGCTAATTCTATGCACGCTATTTACAATTTTGGATTAATTTTGTTTCACTATTTTGGATATCATCTAGATTTAGTTTGTTTAAATACTCATTTTTTTTCATATATGTATATTTTTAATTAAATGTTTATGATTTAGGTTTAAGGAATGAATTCTAAAAATATCTGACCAAGGGAAAAGTTGCTATACAAAACTGATCATCGAAGAATCTTTAGGATGTAATGATGTTATTTATTTATACCTTTTTATGTTAGGATTATTCAATTCTGGTATACTAATTTCAACTTTAACTTTATTAACGATTCGTATCAGAACAGGATTTTGGCTCAGTTCAGGTGTCGGTGGTGGGAAATCTATCCTTTTATTTAACAGTCTCGAAACTTTGAAATCCATGTTCTGGCATACAAAACTGAAATCCATCACGTCCACATCCATTGAATCCATAAAATTAAACTGAAATGAACGAAACAATTAAACTAAACTAAAAAACGACGTTTAAAAGTAATAAATGTTTGTTAAAATAATAATTTTATACAATGAACTGAAAAATTTTAATATATGTTAGTAATAAATGTTGTTTACTCACAGAATAATTATGTTTTAAACGCGGAGTGTCAACAGGAATAACATATCTCGTTTTATTAAAATAAATTATAAATGATTTTAAAATCCCATTTGTTTTGTTTGGATATTCCCATGTCACTGTTAAGTTATACTGTTTGTCCCAGAAGCTCTTCAAATTGTTTGGAGGTTCAGGATCTAAAAATTATAAGCAAATTATGTTTAGACATTCTGAGAAGAGAAACTCTACTAATCACAAACACTTAATTTTTTTGGAAGATAAGTGAAAAGAAGCGCTAGGACTGAATGATAATGATTGTAACATATTACAGTTTTTATAATATCTTGTACTGATATTCTTGCTTATCAGAAAAGCACCTAAATTTTACTTTTATAAATTGCAGGATTAATTAACTGATTGACGAGGAACTTAATTGAGAATTCATATTATATCATCTAATTATTATCAATTAAATTGCAGGGTTATTTTAATAATAGGTTGTTGAAAAAATTTAGGATTAATTTTACCCACTTCCATACTTTCATACTTCCATAGTTGTAAAGACTTTATTTAAATCAATATTTTACACTTTATTTAACGTTTGCTTATTTCTTATTGGTCAAAATACCATACCTCTCAGTCTCATGTACTTAAAATTGTTCTGTTCAATCAGGGAAAATTAAAATCTACATTATAATTATGTGAGAAAAATACTTTACCTAATATTAATAACCCTCTGCATTAACCTAACATTTAAAGCTGATTAAAAATCACTGTACTAAATTATAAAATAATAACATACCGAATGTCCTCCGTCTTAAATTCCCTGTTTGCGCTTGTATTATCCATTGTGAACTATAATTAAATTGCACCGAAATCTAGAAAAGAAATGTGTTGATCTAAAATTTATTACAATTAATTGCTTTTCACAATTTACATCAAATTGATAACGTGCGTTACTGATTAAATCCTGTATTGATTTGCAGTGCATCCACGGCCAAATTAGGCAAGGGGTGGGTTTAAAGGTTACACTGTTTGTAGGCATCGAGTTGGTAACGTATTCTATTTTATACATCGAAATCGTTCCGTTCGAAGAAACTGGCGGATTCCATCGGAAATAAATGCTCGTCTCGTTGAAGGCGTAGTAATCGAAGCATGTCATATCTGTAATAAAGAAGATTTACATTAAAACTTATAATTGTCGTAAAGACTTAAATATATGATAATAATAACATTTTTACCATTTAAAATGTGCAGTTGAATAACAAATAACAGCTTCATCAATTAAGACATAAATTTTCTCTAGTCAATATTTTAATGTGAGTTTTGTTTCAATATTTAATACTATTACTAAAATAATATAATAAGGACGGGATTCTTAAATATAATTCACCTTTGTATTACCATAATAAACCACCCATCCACTAAATTTAAGTTTAAATGACATAAATTAACTGGCTATATTTTTTTTTATTTACACCAACGTATTTAATTTTGGTTTTCCTGCAAACCAGGAGATGATCGGTGATTGTAAATAATATGTATATGTAGGGTGGGTGGGTGGCCTCTATCCCACCAGTAATCAGTAAAACATACACCAAAGTTTTGCTGTAGCAATAAATATTTATAAAAGTTTGATGTACAAATTTTCAAATTAATTACTTTTTTGATATGTGCCAAAAATTTTTCAAACAGCTCTGACTTATGTTTTACTGATTGGAGGGTGGGATAGGTGCCGCCCACCCACCCTACATATGTATATTCTTTTCAATCACTGATCACCTTTTAGTTTCCAAAAGTACACATTATAAAATTTTTGAAGTGGAACAGAAAATTAATTATAATTTATTACTTTAAATTAAAAACATTTAAGTAGTTTAGAGTTTGGATGTAAAACTTAAATTGACATTACATTACAGTATTGGGTAATACATCCCCACATTAAATTTTGTTATAGGTATTTATTAAGACATAAATTTCCTCTAGTCAATATTTTTTATCATCATAGAAAATATAAGTTTTATTTCAATATTCAACACTATTACTAAAACAATATAAAAAGGACTGGATTCTTAAATATAATAATCATAATAAACCACCCATCCATTTAAGTTAAGTTTCAATATCATAAATTAAAGCCTAATAAATATTTTTTTTTATTTACACCAACGCATTTAATTTTTGTTTCCCTGCAAACCAGGAGATTATCGGTGATTGAAAATAATATGTATATGTAGGGTGGGTGGGTGGCCTCTATCCCACCCTCCAATCAGTAAAATATACGCCAAAGTTTTGCTGTAGTAATAAATATTTATAAAAGGTTGATGTACAAATTGTCAAATTAATTACTTTTTTGCTATGTGCTAAAATTTTTCCAAACAGCTCTGACTTATGTTTTACTAATTGGAGGGTGGGATAGGTGCCGCCCACCCACCCTACATATGTTTGTTACTTGCAATCACTGATCACCTTTTAGTTTCCAAAAGTACACATTATAAATTTTTTGAAGTGAAACAGAAAATTAATTATAATTTATTACTCTAAATTAAAAACATTTAAGCAGAATAGAGTTTGGATGTAAAACTTAAATTGACATTACATTAATCTATTGGGTAATACATCACCACATTAAACTTGATTATAGTTTACAAGTATTTATTAAGACATAAATTTCCTATAGTCAATATTTTTTTATCATCATTGAAAATATAAGTTTAATTTCAATATTCAATACTATTACGAAAAAAATATAATAAGGACTGGATTCTTTAATATAATTTACCTTTGTATTACCATGATAAACCACCCATCCACTAAATTTAAGTTTAAATGACATAAATTAAATGGTTAATATTTTTTTTTTAAATTTACACCAACGTATTTAATTTTTGTTTCCCTGCAAACCAAGAGATGATCAGTAATTGAATATAATATGTATATGTAGGGTGGGTGGGTGGCCTCTATCCCACCCTCCAATAAGTAAAACATACACCAAAGTTTTGCTGTAGCAATAAATATTTATAAAAGGTTGATGTACAAATTGTCAAATTAATTACCCTTTTGTTATGTGCTAAAATTTTTCCAAACAACTCTGACTTATGTTTTACTGATTGGAGGGTGGGATAGGTGCCACCCACCCACCCTACATATGTATATTATTTTCAATCACTGATCACCTTTTAGTTTCCAAAAGTACACATTATAAAATTTTTGAAGTGGAACAGAAAATTAATTATAATTTATTACTTTAAATTAAAAAATCTCTATCCCACCCTCAAATCAGTAAAACATACGCCAGAGTTTTGCTGTAGTAATAAACATTTATAAGAATTGATGTACAAATTATCACATTAATTACTTTCTTGTTTTGTGCTAAAAAAATTAAACAACTTTGACTTGTTTTGCTGACTGAAGGGTGGGATAGATGACACCCACCCACCCTACATACGCATAATATTTTCAATCACTGATTTACACCAACGTATTTGATTTTGGTTTCCCTGCAAATCAAGAGATGATTGATGATTGAAAATAATTTGTATATGTAGGGTGGGTGGGTGTCCTCTATCCTATCCTCCAATCAGTAAAATATACACCAAAGTTTTGCTGTAGCAATAAATATTTATAAAAGTTTGATGTACAAATTACCAAATTAATTACTTTTTTGTTAACATTTTTCCAAACAACTCTGACTTATCTTTCACTGATTGGAGGGTGGGATAGGTGCCACCCACCCACCCTACATATGTATAATGTTTTCAATCACTAATCACCTTTTAAAGCACATGATCAGGCCGGCCACTTAACAGCTGAATTTCGTGAGGAAATTTGGTTTACAATAAATTCATTGTTTCGGTGCCTGTGTAATTTGTGACACCATCTTTTTGAAACCACATGCCAGTGATATCTATATCATCTAGAATAGTCCAAAATTGAATTGATAACATCTCTGGATAGCGTAATCTATTGACCATAAAAGCATTTTCAGGAAAATTTTCGAATTCAAATCTTGGATTATCAGAAGTCCAAATACGCATATTTGCTTAGTTGACGTATCCATACAAATAAAAATGGGCTTGGTCTGAAAAATGATTTTTTCTGTAAAACCAGAAGGTTGCTCTTGAACGAATTCAGCAAATGTACGGCGATGTGAATGGTTTTCCGGCTTTAATTCTTGCAACAGTTGTACCTTGTAAGGCTTCAAAGCCAAATTCGCCATGTGTTCGTTATGGCCAAACCCAATTGTTGTAAAATTCGGATTTTCTTCAACACTGTGGCTCAAGGCTGTGATGTTTTCACTTGAACGACCCAAACTAACACGCGCTGGTGTTGGCACCTTATGTACTCAAATATATCAACCAAATTCTTAATAGCGGACTCAGAAGGACGACAAGATTTTAATTGTTCGATCCACACTTCAACAACTATCAAAACTGTCTTAATTTTCTACTTATCAACACTAAAAGTTTCATAGGAACCTGGAAGTACACTCGTAATTAATCTAATAAAGTGAAAGAAAACTTTTTGAAAACATTGTGCACTTTTTCCGGAATTTGCAGAGATAATTGGAGTATTTCCAGCTGTAATTATGTAAGACTGGCAGAGGTTGGAAAATTTAAAAGCTCAAAATTATCTGAAAAATATGATACACTACACCGTGTTTAGTATATAGAGGTGTTGTTTAATTTCTTTAGCTGACAAGATCATGATTTGCCCCAATTAAACAACGATGCCAATATCAGTGTTGGGAAGGAACTTACCTCTTTTATTGAGTTTTAATTAATCAAGGAAATTGACAACTTATTAGGAGGCAAATAGAAGCAGTAACATTCATTTTTTTTTAATATTAGCAATCTTGAAGAAGTTTGTGTACACAAATGTTGACAAAACTGTTCAACATTAATTCTGTGATAAATTCTTGGCCTATAGTGCTGATAAAGATTCTTCACTTGTTCAAGAGACCTTGAGGGCTTGACAAAATAAAAATCACTAAGCTATCTGAAGCTACTGAAAAAATAAGAGTAACTGTATTTTATATGGGATGTAGAGAATCTCGCACAAATTCTGTACACTAGTGGAGATATTACATACGTTTGAAAAGCATGGGAGTTCTGGTGGTACAATTTAGGGAATATTATTAGAGATTTCCCATGTTTTTTTGTTTGGGTGAGTTCGTGTATGCATCGCTAGTGAGTTTTGATAAGGACGTGTTGTGGTTTAAGAACATGCTTTTTGAATACAAAATTCTCATGTTAGTTTGCAAGCTTCAAGTGGTTATCTGTGGGGTACAATTCGCATGGAAAGTAATGATGGTTAGACATTCGATTGCAGAATACCGAATACATTTAATACTCCCATCGGATAACATACTCCTGACTTAACCTAATATACGAGGGTGGATCAAATATAAATTGTCAACTCGAGATTACAAAAAGAAAACAGTTGAAAATACTAAAAGAAAGTCTAGTGTTGAATAGTAACTTTCTTCAATGCCCATCAAATAAGAGCAGTTATATAGTGGGTCGAAATAAAAATTAAAAATAAACGTTGCTTCATTAAAGATTGCATTTTTTAAGGCCAGTATTTTACACTAGAAGGGATAACAGAAAGAACGTTTCGATGTGTTTTAAAACGTTAAACTACTCTGATAATTTGAGAAAATTTTGTATTGTCTAAAATAACATTTTTTAATCGTATTTTTTACTAACTTATATTTAAGAGATTAATAGAAAAATAAATTAAATTACGTACGTACTGTGCCTCAAATTATAACATTATGATTGAGTTATTAACACAATTCAATATAAACTTTATTATTATTTAAACATTACTTACCTCTTATGAATTTTCCTGTAATTTTCCGCCAAATATTTTCTAGCGAAAGTTTATTATTCGAACTCGCGCACTGAAATTGATTTTCTTGATTTGACATTGCGATGCAATTACTATGGTTAAGAATAATTATAATAACGGTATAGGCAAATAACATCAGCATTTTATTCCTATTTATTCCACCTAATAATATTACAATTGAGACACATTTTTTTGTGTTAATTTAATAACGAAGTTGAACGAAGCAACGTCAAGAAATAACTAGAGGAAAATTAAAATTAGCGCGACCAAATGGATTTTATCTAATATTCGTTTACTCATAACGGTTATCTAAGCGGATAAGTCTTAATATGGTTTTTTTGAACAGACACCGCGACCACAATTAAATGATTGTAACGTAAAACATGTTAATGAAGCAATAATTATTAATAGTTATTATCTCGATTAAGAAATAGAATAAACCATTTTTATTTAAATAAAGCATTTTTTTGGTGTGATATCAACAAAGAAAGTGTTTTATTTAAATATCACAAAGTGAATACCTCAATCATTAATCAAACAATTTTAAACATTTTTTTTTGATGTGAAGAGTTATTATTCAAAGTGAATTTTTAAATAGTGACGATGGATACTTCTACTTCCGTATAGATATTTAATCACAAATTAAAAACACTTTTCGCGCTGTTTTGTATAACAGATATTTATTTATATGGTGGCAAAGGGTTTCAATACATTAACGTAACAATGTTCACCACGTAAATAAATATCAAAGTGAAAAGTGTGTTTAATTTGCAGTTTATAAAAATTGTATTTTGAAATAGAAATAGATGTTTAATTATTTTTCCTATGGTCATAAAATTTGTACTGAACAACTTCATACAAAAATCCTATGAATGATACCAAATACCCAAAATATAGTATATAAAATACAACTCGAAATTGTTCAAACCGCACGGGAAATTGCCGAATCTGTTTAGGTGCATTATCGAAAACTTTCTTCATTTCCTGAGTCTTTTCGGAATCATAGAAATACTTTACGGACTTAATCCATATTTGTATTAAACCACTTTCGATCAGCCGCATTATATCTCTGTTCATCAAATCCATATTTGGAAAATTTTTCCTAAACGGAATGGTGACGAACGGTTCCTGATAGTTCTCCTTCATTAACTTAAATTTTTTGAAATTTATGTTAAACTCTGATAGAACGTATTGATTCGAAAGCACATCGACTAGGACGCATGGATAGTAGTTTGCATGATTTTCAATCCTTACCTGTTTTGAAATTTTGCGTAAATGTTCGTTAACGGATTGAGAAAAAAGGTCATAAGTGTAGGCGGATGAGGTGAAGCATTCGATATTAGATTCAGCTAAATCTTTAAGTGTTTGAATTGATTTCGGTCGTTTTAAAATTGTTCCTGCAGTGGTTAAACCAGCGGAGTAAGCTGTGCATAGCAACAATGCTGCTATTGACCAAATGATAATTACAAACTTTAATAGCAGACTATTGTAACGCTGCTTTGCATCATTTTGAGTTATTATACTTATAATTACCAAAAAAATCATTACAAAACTGTGCTGATCGACTTTGGTATTAATTACGATAAAATATGTGCATGTAATTATAACCACTGTGCTTAACGCAATTAAAACCCAAACTGGCATTTCTAACGGCTCTAAGACATATAATCTTAAAGGAACTAACGTATCTCTTGGTACCATAAAAGTTGAGGAGATTTGAAAGTATGGATGGAGATATGTAACACCACGAATCCCAGCATGTGGTAACCAATGGGAAGCAATACTAGCATCGCCGAGACCTTTTCCCAAATCTTTCAAAATCACACTCCAAGTTGAAATGTTATACCGGATATAATGTATTGAGCGTCCACGAGTTATAAAATTAAGAATATTTACTTCAACTCCAAACGCTTTCCCACTGCTATCCCAATCGATAAAGGGAAAATAAGGAAACGTAATTATCTTCAAAGGAGTTGTTAATCCAACATTATCTTTTTTATATATATCAACGTTATTATATATTACGGTATAGTTATAGTTTGCAATTTTATTTATATAATTCATTTTAAGTATAATTAGTTTACATTTTTTAAATACATTAATTGTATCTTTAATACGCACGCAATGTTCACAAACAATTAATGATTGTGAAGGTAATTTTAAGGTAAAATTATCTCCATCGGATTTAAAAAGCACTGCGTATTCGTCCGTAGCAACATTAAGCATAAATGAATTGATTGAAATTTTAATAAAATCAATTTCACTATCCATTAAGAATTGATTGATGAGTTCATTATTTCCTGCGTAATGAAAATAGCTAACTTCGGAAAATAATTTGGTGATAATTTTGTATAAATTATTATTTTCATCGGCGTTGACCTGCAAAAGTAACAATAGAATTATTTTCATGATAAAAATTATGTGTAATGCAGTTTGAAATTAATTTAAAATATTGAGTGACATTCGTATAAGGAAAAATAGATATAATTCAGTTTCACGTTTGATTAATTGTTATAAATGGATACTAATGCCTCCTGTAATCAATAAGCGTTGACGTAAAATCAGTTAAGTGGATAATTAAATGAAGTTTTTATTCGTCAAGGTAAATTTTTCCTATAAATAGTATATAACGATCAGAAGTCTTTTTGCCTAAATTTGCCTTCCTTGTATCATCAATTGTCCATTAATACAGGGTCTGCTCGCAAAGTTTAAAGACTAATTACTTAGAAAAAGGTAAAAGGTGTAAAGTTTCAAAAAAATGTTTTTATTGTACTGCAACAATTTTTTGAAACCTTATCAATGTTTTTCTAAGTAATACTATGAAGAAGCCTTATCATGTGAAATGGTTTGCATGTGGCGAAAGGAAGAAGTTCGAAAAAGGCCGCAATGACGTTGAAGACAATAATTGCACTTCAATAGAAAATCTATTGATAGTGCATCAAATGTAAAACACTACGCGCAGATTTACTCTCGATAAACTCCAATTTGGCCGGACTACTGTGTACAAGTTAGTGACAGAATATTTGCAGATGAGAGAACTGTGTCAAACTTGTTTCCAAAGTTCTGACGAATGAATAGAAGGCGCAGTGCCTGATTGTTTGCGTAGAAATGCTTCAATGTTTGAAAGATGATCCCAATTTCTTGAGAAAAATGGTTAATGGTGGAACAGAACGTTAACGTGCGGATTGGTACACCAACTCATCTCCAAAACCCAAGGAAGCTCTCGTGAAGGGACTAACAAAGAAGTAATTGTGGAGGCTTCTATTTTGTGATACATTATAAATGATTAAATAAATTATGTGAGATATTAACAAGAGTATTTTTAATGATACAAAATTTGTTTATTTTTGTCACGTTGGAGGGTTTTTTGTATTTGGAGGATCGCATCCATTGCGTTTGTCTAGATATGAAAGATGATTGGGTTGTTCACAAACATAATTCGCTCTCTTACATGTCTCTCATCGATGCGGAAGTTTTGTCTAAGTTCAACGTGCCAACAATGTAACCCTTACTACCCTGATTTTGCTCCCAGAGACATTTTTCCCTGGATAAAGATAGATTCGGAAGGAAACCGTTACCACACGTTTCCAAGAATCCAGGTTGCTTTGACCATGTTGCATTACAAAATGAATGTTAGAAAACTTTTTATTAATGATTAAAAGTTGCAGTTCATTTTGCTAAGTGTTTTGGCAGTTATTTAACTTTTTTCCCTGGATAAAAAAATATTTAAAAGCAAACCGCTTTGACATGATTCCAGGCTGCTTAACAAGCTTGCGCGCAAAGACTTTATAGAGCCTATAAATAATGGAAAAAACCGTAGCAGAGGTGTTTTAGTGTTTAATGCTCAAAGGTCACAGGACTTTTAGTTTGCTGTTTAAAAATGTTTAATGCATTTATATTTTTAGACCCCAGTCTTGAAAGTTTGTGAAGAGACCCTATATGTAGATGGTTGAAATGATAAAATAGAGTTTTTCTAATTTGGGAGCCCTTTAGGGTTTCTGGCATATAAGGTTAATATGTGAGAGTTACCAGAATTTTGGAGATTTTTTCGTTAAGGAATTGAAACAATAAATTAATACAATGTCTTATAGGATTTGATTAGAAGAAATGGATAAATGAAGAAGCATTTATCCTTTAACCTACTTTGTCTCGTCCGAATGAGTGCGTCAGTCGCCCTGGTTTTAGATGCGGTTGACCTAAATTTTTAGACACGAGTCGCACTCGTGGTTGTAGGTGAAATAGTTAAGAGGATACACCAATCTACTATTAAAAGGAAAATTTATTAATCTTTAAGATATTCTACCTCGAGCATTACAAAATAACACATTTCACATTTTTTTTCAAATGAATTATCAATAGTTTCAAATGAATGAGCAGTGAATAAGCTTTGGCAGTTATTTAACTTTATTTGGTGATTTGATCATATATATATTTTTAAAATTATGCGTCAGAACTACTACAATACGCTTAGGGAACTTGTAAATAACATTTTTTTTAAATTTTGTTAATAATGATGCATGCAGATAAGTACAAGAATCTTTGAATACCCAAAAAGCTCAGAAAGTTTTTCTGCAGAGCGTAAGAGATAAATGTTTGAAATGTTTGACCTTTGCTATTACAAGTAAAATAATTTTTAGTTTTCAACGATTTGTCAATTTTTATGATTCAAGAAATGTTCAAAAGATAGCTTTTCCTGTAAAGATTTATTGACTCTACTAGTAGATGCAGAAAACAAATTTTATGCAGTCTTAGTAATTACAATTGATGACTGTACATCGTGTTTTCTCAGATTAATAATAAGGTGATATTATAAATCTAAGAAAACACGATGTACTGTCATCAATTGTAATTACTAAGACTGCATAAAATTTGTTTTCACAGTAGGAAAAAGAAAAACATAATAATTTTGTCTGAAAGTGGATTACACTCTTGGAGAATATTCTTTCTCTTTAACCTACATACAGAGGTTTTATACCACAACACAAAAGGCGGGAAAATAACTGGTCTTACTATAAAGAGTTTTACCGATTGTATGTATCAAGAGATTATGAAACTACAGAAGGAATCCTGCATATACTTTTGTGAATACACAACGATATAACCACAGATACAAGGTTGAACATGATACTCTCATTTTATATACTGCAAAAAACAGAATAAAACAGAACATTTATGGAAAACATAATAACATCCATATTCCTTCGGGAGAGAACTCGAACTAAGCTTTCAGCTGATCACTAGAATGAGAATTAAAGGCGAAATCATCAGCAATTCTACAGAGAGCAAAATCAGTCTCAAATTTCCAGCACAACCTCATTGAAACGATTTAATAAATTAGATTGAGTTAAGCTATTGTTTATTAAAAATACGTTAATTTTAAATGTTATTATATACAATATGGATCAGAAGGGCATAGCTTTATTCTCTACATATATCCAATAGAGATTATGAACCAAAATTCTTCCCTTCAAGAAGACAGGAGGTAATTGATTGCCAATATGAACATAAGTACTGGCATATAACGACCAAAAATTTTGTCCTGGTCAGATCACAGGAATATTTGTTATAACCTAGACAACAAACTTCCTCAAATGAAGCAATAAGAAATCCAAGAAAGCCACATTAAGAATATATACAAAGAAACTTGGAACAATAACACAAATTTGAAGACCATGGACCCAGGATGCAAACAAAAGTCTTACCTTGTAACTACAAAAAACTGCAAACTTACTGGAGCAAAGTTTCACCAATTGTATCGAAAGATTCGGAGAATTACGAAAGGAATCCTGGATAAATTTTTGCGATTACAAAATTACCTAAATGAGGCTTCAAAGTAAGAATACTCTCTAAATAATATAAAACAATAAAGCAGAATTCCTGCATTAAAAACATTAAAAAATATTAAAATAGCGCCGACAATAACAGTCGCTGATGAAAATAGTGTCGAAGAAAACAGTGCAAAATATTGTTGATGGGAAGTCCTGTGATGGATGTCTGAAATGGTATTACAAATCGTGTTTGGGTTTACATCTACCTACATTTGCTCTAAATTAACAAATAAATAATATGAACGGCAATAAAAGAGGTTAACACTGTGAATATCATGAAAGGTAACTCACTAATGTTTTTCCAAGATAATAAACCCAAAATATTAATTAATCGACGAACAGAGGGATACAATAAATATTATAAAGAAAATAATATCGTTAAATGGAAAATGGTAAACTCCATCTTTCGGTAAATGGTTCGCAATAGTAAAATAGGCAACCAATTATACTTAAGTGATGAGTCTAATAAAGACCTTAAAACTAAACAAACAAGTATGGTAATTGAAGTAAATGGAGCAGAGTTAAATAATACACCCATGGATAAAGTTCACAATGAAGTACAACTTGATATGAATAAAACAATCAGAACAAACGAAGAATTTAATAAGGCCATAAATTAAAAAAAAACATTCAGAAGAATATAATAATAATAAACGTCTTTATTTGTTCAAAACATTCGTCGTTTAAGGTAGGAGTTCTATCAAATCGATTTCTTGATCTGAGAAGACCAGACATTTGGCCCGAAGATGGTGTGAAAAATATTTTGTTTAGCAAGCGTTCAAATGAAGCAACGCAAGAAATAAAAATCTTATTTATTAATATGCAATCGATATGATGAATTTGATAAATTCTTGGTAGACAAAAGCTAAGATTTTATGTATATATATGATAGAACATTGGTTATCTCGAAGTGAATGTGAAATTTCTTCTGTTAGCAATTTATTTCCAACAGCCTTTTATGCACGATATGATACAAATCATGGAGGAAAATAATGTATACATAAGAAACTGTATCATATATAAACGATAATCATATCACCTACGATAATCATATCACCTACTCATTAACGGTTGTAGTCATTCCCCTTCGTTATTTTCCTGCGTAACTGTTTATTGTTTATTGTTTATTGTGATGCTTTGGATTACCTGTTAACAAAATACATTAATATACACATACATAAATAAATACGCTCAATTTTGACCACAGGAATCACAGGCGGACTTCATTCTTCAGAATGTTCTTCCAGTCAAACCCATATAGAATGTTTCCATTTATTGGAATTCTGGAGAATTTCTTCTACTTCTGTCTACAATTGTAGATATTTATTTTATTTTATATTTCATGTATTAAGCATTCTGCTTAAAATTTGTAAAATTTGTGTAAATATTTGATTAATGTCAACATGACATGTTTGAATTACGCATTTACTAACTGCGAGGTTACTAAAATTGAAATGCAAAGGTTGATCAAAGTTGACGGTAAAGTTAGGACCAATCCTAATCACCTAGTTGGATTCATGGATGTTGTGACCACTGAAAAAACTAGAATTCTTTCATTTGATCTATGATGTCACAATCGTTTCACAATCCATCGTATTACTGCTGAGGAAGCCAAGTACAAATTGTGCAAGGTTAAGAGGGTACAGACAGGCCCCAAGGGAATCCCATTCCTAACGACACACGATGGACCGCTACCCAGACCCCATCATCAAAGTAAACCACCCCATTCAATTGGAGATTGCCACCACCAAAATTTTGGGCTTCATCAAATTCGACTCTAGCAAACCTGTGCATGATCACCGGAGGCCGTACTTTAGGTCCTGTCGGCACTGTAATGAATAGAGAATGCTATCAGGACGTTGTGCATGTTTAGGATACCCAAGGACATATTTTTGCTTCTAGGTTAAATAATGTAGTCATCATTGGTAAGGGAGCCAAAGGGCTTCGTTTCATGAAGAAAAAATATTAAGCATCGATAAGCATCGACCATGATTTTCGATATTTCACCATTAAAAGACACCGAATGTCTCCTACCGACAACTGCTTGGATCAAAATTTAAACGTCCGCAAAAGGAAATGATGAGGCACGTAATCTAAAGCTTTAGATAAGTCTTTAAATGACGCAATAGCATAATTTTTCTCTTCATAGCTGTCGATGACTTTATTCATCAGGTCTGCTTCAGCCATAACTGTGGATTTGCTATATCTAAACCAACAAGATTAGATTGGATTAGACGGAGTCGTTTTGCTATAGACAGCCTTACAACACTTCTACCTGGTTAGATCTTTTGATAGATCACATGTAGATTTTATTTCGATCACGATAGAAGCTGTGACTTACCTAGCAAATAAATTGGGATGTTCGTTGCCTATTAAACTAGGCGTGGCTTTGTACCTATATTAAAGTGAGCTTGTTGCCATTGGCTAATTGGTTAAGCGCTTACTTACAATTTCAAGTAGTTTTTTAATTGAAGCTGAGATATGTACTCTTTTATGGCTCTTTTTCGTACAAACTTGAGCACATTTTTTCAAGTGTATTATTTCAGCATGGCATGGGCCTTGTCCAAAAGAAACTGATTTTATTCCATTTTATTTAGGCCCGTATATGCCTATGACTTGGAGACTGTAATAATCATTTAAAGCGGGATACGAAACCAAATTTGGTCAGCATTACATCCGATGGTGTTTAATCGGAACTCTGGTTTAATCAGGTTCAGAATTTCTGAGTGCTCAAATCTATGTCCTGTGCCATGTCAGTACAGTCTCATTACACTCATTATAAAGGGTGTCTCAAATTGATCTGACATTTTAATTTGCGCGCCATTTTTTTTGCGGCGAACATAGAGTACTAATCTTTGACAACTGGTATCAGGAAGTATTGAGGTTTAGTCATGAATAATTTCACGATCGAGCAACGCCTAGAAATTGTGAAAATTCATTACAGAAATGGTAAAAATTTTGCAGAGACGGTTCGAAAAGTCCGCACGTCTTTTGGTCATCATAACGCACCATCTCGCAACACTGTGGTGCATTTAATTAAAAAAATTGAGGTTAGTGGTTCAATTCTAACCTCGAAAAGCAGTGTCCGTGCTCGTACCGGTCGGTTGATTGAAAACATAGCCGCAGTGGGTGCGAGTGTTGACGAATGTCCATCCACCTCGATTCGCCATTGTGCTCAGCAATTGGGCCTTTCAAGAAGTTCTGTGCAGCGAATTTTGACTAAAGATCTGCATTTGCATGTCTACAAGATCCAATTGACACAAAACCTGCAATCAGCAGACCATGCGCAGCGCCGTACCTTCGCCAATTGGATAGAGGAGCATCAACAAATCGATGGTAACTTTTCGAAAAAAATCATCTTCATTTTCAACTTACTGGCTACGTGAATAAACAAAACTGTCGAATTTAGGGAACCGAAAATCCAACAGATCCAACAGATTCCCATGCATCCATCACGAGTCACTGTTTGGTGCGGATTTTGGGCTGGAGGAGTAATTGGGCCGAACTTTTTCGAGAATGTTGCGGTCAATGGTGTTCGTTATCGTGACATGATAACCAACTTTTTATGGAATGAAATAAACGGCATGGACTTAGAAGACATTCTTTTAACAAGATTGAGCAACATTCCACACTGCGAGCCAAACAATGCAGTTATTGCAGACAAAGTTCCATGGTCGTGTTATTTCACGCCGCGGCGATTTGAATTGGCCACCAATATCGTGCGATCTGACGAAAGATAAAGTGTATGCAAATAATCCGCAGACCATTCCGCAGCTCAAGGAAGAAATTAGACGCACCATTAATGCAATTAGTCCGCAATTATATCAAAATGTAATTGAAAATTTTGTCAAAAGAATTACCATTTGCAAACAAGTTCGAGGCGCCCATTTATCGGATATTGTGTTCCACACATAACCTCAATATTTGTACCTTATATTAAAATAAAAACATTCGTAATTTTCCAAAAATATAATATGTTTTTTAATAAATTAAAATGTCAGTTCATTTTGAGACACCCTATACCTTCGTCTCTGATTTGTTCGTGCAGGGGAAGTAGGTGTAATTTGACAAATAAAGCACTAATAACCTTTCTTCACACTTGATCCATTGATAATGGTCACTTTTATGTCCGAAATGTACATTTGGTAATTCAAATAAAAGTCTGAAGAAAGGTTATTAGAGCCATATTCGACAATTTAATTTGATCTACACGTAACTCAATCAATAAGTTTTAAGTAGGTCTAGTAAAGTAATGCATTTCACTGCTACAGAGGGAGTGGAGTGCATTGCTTCCGTGATGCCTAGAAATGCCATTCTCTGAAGGGTTTGAAGCGTGTTTTGTGCCCATTGCTTATTGACCCATATGAACCATAGGTAATAATGGGTCTTACTACCACAATAAACAGCCAATGTATTATTTAGGTTTCAGTCCCTATGATTAGGAATTTGCAGATTGTTTTATCTAGATGCACGTTCCTGATCAGACAGAGCAATTTCTTGTCCTTTTACTTCTGGAACTTTAATATTCAGTTTTCTACGGTTAGTGAAAGGTACCACCACAGTTTTATCACTATTTTACTATGTTATTGAGAGCGTTTTGGGATAGCGATGAAATAATAATAACGATATAATAACCCTTGTCGACGAAGATCGTCAGGAGCCCATCCACCACAATACACAGGAGCCCGCTTTGCAAGCATCCTTTAGCTTTGGTTGGCGTTTATGATTCACTCCCTATACCTCCGCTGATCTTACTGTTTTCAAGTATAGCCTTAATTCATCAAATTGTGGGTATGTCGATATCTTCTTGATGGCCCCTTTTTCTACAGTTTTGAATCTTGTGTTGTGAAACTCACCTTTAATATCCGTGAAAATTCCTAATGTATCTAGATTAGATTTGCCAGGTTCATAGGCAAACTGCTGCCTATGGAGTGGATTTGCCTTTAGGGCCCTGCTCTTTATTGACTATAATTTGCTCCATGATTTTTTATGAGAAATAAGTTAAGGTTAATTGGACTATAGGGTTAGGCCTCGTCACCCCCTTAATCACCTTAGTTTGTCATTACATTGGACATAACCTAGCGTAAAGCTAGCCTTATAAACTGCCTGTAGGCAAGGAGCTATTGAGGTTAATTTTATTGCCTGAGTCACAGAAACACCCTGTGTGACTCAGGCAATAAAATTAACCTCATATACTAGATTGAAAATGATGATGATTCATAAAAAATTATTATAAATGACCAAGATTCAGGCCATCAAAGTTATGAAATTTTAACACACTTTTCTAAATACTTTCAATATCGTTCGTGCTGAAATTTGGTACAGGGTGTTTGTTTGCTCATAAATCTACATTTATTTTGCCACATTTTAATAGAAAATTTACTTTAGAAACTCTTAGCACTCTATGAAAATTTTGATAACAGTGGCCGTTTTTGAGTTAAAAGCAAATGTGTCAGTCTCTGATTTCAATCGAAAATTCCTCGGAAAAATCTACTGAAAAACGAATTGAGCTGTCAACTTGCCCATGTCGTTTAAACAAAAAGTTTAATTTATTCGTTAGTTTTATAACATTTTCTACAAGTATACGATTCTTGTAAATCCTGAATGCAAGAATTTTTAAAATCTGATCTTTCGTTCAAGAGTTATAACCAATAAAGGAAAAACTAATGAAAATCGAATGATCGTTTTCAACGTTAAAATAAGTATGCGACATTTATTTATTTATTTATTATACTTTAGCTTTCTTCTTAACAAAATGCACATGAATATAAAAAATTATAAGATAAACCATGCAAAAATTTCTGGTTGAAGAATATAGGCGAAGTTCATGCGGCTGCGGTGAATTTCCTCTATAACCCATATTTCTGACAGGTAGTGAAGAGTCCAAACATTCTCTTTATTCTCTTTACCATTACTATTGAGATGATAACTTACCTATGACTTTTAAACAAAAAGTTTAATGTTGATAGAGTTTTTTTAATTTTCGTTTTCTATTCCAATAGCACTACATTATTTCCCTGCAAAAGGCATTCGCTAGTGTACAATTAGCGATTTGATGATTTTTGAGCTGCTCTTTTGTCTTCCAGTGTCCAAATTATATTGCATTTGTTTTCAGCCAATTCAATATTATGTTCATTTATAACATTTCCTATTGATTCGATGTTTTAATGGAAAATTGTTATGTCTTTTATGTGTTTTTCTGTCAAGTGGTGGTTGTCTTCCTCGATAAAACACGATTTATACAAACGTCTCTGGGGCATAGATATGGAACTTGAATGTCCTATTCTCTGCTACAGATACTTTGATGAGTATTCTGTCGTATATTTTGAATTCAAACAACATTCTTTCGTGTAATATGATTGTATCTTAAAAAATCGTACAACTTTTCCGTGATGAGATCCGGATGAAATCGGTATACATGAAAGTGGGCTATTTTCTATATTAAAGTAGTAAACTTTAATATTTAGAAACGAATAATTAGTTCCTTAGGTCGATTTTCTCTTGGGTATTTTTTTCTCTTCTTTGTGTTTGCCATTCTTCATTTTCAGAGCTATTGGTTATCTTTACCATCTGCTCAGTTTGTTATTTTGCCTTTTCTCCTTTATTTTCTCTTTGCCCTGTGTTCACATTTGCAGTATTTCAATTTTTGTTTTGATGCCTGTTATTTTTACTGCACATTTTTTGGATGCATTTTGTGACACTTTTCGTTCCGTTCTTTCTAGCTCAACATGCTTGTAGTTCATGTACTCGATGTATTTATTACACTTATTTTTTGTACAAGTTTAACTGTCGGACATTTCATAATATCACTAATAATTTTTGAAAATTTCGCACTTTTTAAGAAAGATGTAACCGCGTCTTCGCTTTTTGAGCGTAGGTCCGGTGCTATTGCTAGAACTAGGATTTCCAGATTTACCGCTTCGGGGGTTCACTTTAGTACATGTTGATTATACCCTGTCTGAACTACTGATGATGAGACCTGGCTCAACAATACGTCAAAATTTGGAATAACATACCAACTCATCTCCAAAGCCCAAAAATGCACCTGTGAAGAGATTGATACACTAAGAGTTTATTGCTGTTAGTCAGAGTGACACAGATAAGTTTCACCCTGGAGTGTTTTACTCTTTGGAGGATCGAGTCCACCACGTCTGTCCATATATCAAAGATGATTGAGTTGTTCACAACAATAATTCGCTCCCTTTCACGTCCCTCACCGCTGTCTAGGTTTTGTCTAAGTTCAACGTATCAACAATGTCGCAAAACCGCTACAATCCTGAGTCTCACAGTGTAGCCTTTTGAAGAATATTCTTTCGCTCTAACCTACAGGCAGAGGTTAAACTACTACAAAAAGCGAGAAAATATATTAATTTGTTTCTTTTGCTATAAAGAGTTTGACCGATTATATCAAAAGAAGATCAGGGAACTACAGAAGAAGTGCTGGATATACTTTTGCAAATACACAACTACATAACTACACCTACAAGGCTGAAAGGATACTCTCAATTCCCAGACTGCAAGAAAACAGAATTGATGATAAACATACATATTCGAGATTCGAAAACTGAGAACTCGAACTCTTTAAGCGGATGACTAGAATGGAAATTAAAGGCGAATAAAGCCAGCTTTGTAAACTGTTCTGCTGCAACAGTGTAGGGAAAATGCCATTTGGGCCTAGGGCTTTGAAGAGTTTAAAGTTATTAATTGCCCATTTAATTTTTTCTTTGGTAATGAGTTTACCAGCCTTGTTTTCGCTTTCTCTAATAGGTAGGAATATGCTTCTTTCTGTAGATTGAACAGTGTTTGTTTGGGAGTGCAGAAATATAGAGCTTGAAAAGTAAATATTTAAGAGCACAATTAAACTTTCTTTAAGCCCCTCTGAATAACTCCTATCAGTTTATTAGCCCGATGTTGTTGGAGCAGTCTTTAGGCAGGACTTTGTGGAGCCTGGCTGTTGAGGTTGTGTCAGTAACTCCCTCACAGAATGTTCTTCATGTTTTCCTTTTCGATTTTCTCAGCTCTGTATTATATTCCGACAGTGACAGTGTTTTGTTGCACTGTTGAAAGTTTTTCTGGCTTGTATTGAAAGTTTTTCTGGCTTGTATCTTAAAGCGACCTAAATCGTTCCATCAGGGCACGTCTCTAGAAGGAGATCTCCTCTTTACCGGATAACTAGATTCATACGCCTACAGGATTCTATTTCTGAGCAGAGTCCTTACTGTTTCTAACTCCTCTGTGGTCTTGTTTTGATGTTGAGGTAGAGATCGTCGGTTCCCGTACACTATCTATAGAGGTTCAAGTCTGTGTTCTTCAGATTTCTACACTCCATCGCGTCTTTCTTTCTGGCCTCTATGCCCAACTTAATCTTCTGACGAAGAAGTAATTTTTACATACTTTTAAAGTTTTGCACTTAAAGTATGTGAAAATTATTTCTTTTGAAAAACCTGGGATATGTTGAATTAAAAAAAATTATTACAATTTTAACTTTTACTATCCTGAACTAAAAAAACATATTTGATGAAACAAACAAAGGAATATACAAATTTGCTGAAAAAACTTCATGTAATTTATTTTATTTAATAATGTCCTTTTTAACTATACAACACATATTTTAAATTTTTACATGAATCACAGACAGAAAAACAAAATCAACTAATGTAATCAGTGGCTGTATTTATATACTTAGTAACCCTTGGGTGTTTTAGGTGCTAGTTTATATATTAAAATATAAAAATCATAGTATAAATAATGTTTAGATAATTTTTACATGCTTCAATTGAATGTTGTGCTTCAAAATATCTAAACTCTGGAGAATAGAACATTTCAAGGCCACCATTCCTGCATCGTGTCAGTTTTTAAGTAACTCTGACCTATGTTTATATTGAAATATATTTACACTCTAATAATTATAAAATCAATAAACATCATTAATAATTAGAAAAAACACTTAAATATTTCGTAAAATCTACAACAAATGATATATTTTATTAATAAACATCATATTAACTATAGCACATAAACTTTGTTTATTTTAGATTTACATCATATTTCTTTTATAACTTTAAACAAACTTGTGAATGATAAAGTCAATCGCTAAACACTTAATTATTAGTGATTTAGAGTTAACAAAACAAAGCATTATTTGATATAAATTAACTAGACTTCATCATAAGTACTATTTGTATTAGAACAATTTAAAAGAATTAGAAACTTTTTATAATCTAAAACGCTCTTACTTATTTTCTATTTGTATGAGATATTCTCTACTTCTTTCTAAAATACCTAAAATATATGCACTCTATAATAAAGCAAATAAACGAAATTAAATAACCCAAAACGATAAAATAAATCAATCCTTGTAATTGCAAAATATCTACTGATCTCACAGCTGCAAGTTCAGATTCTTGAGAAATGAAAAAATCTTCATAATACTTGAAGCTTTTATAATCCTCCTTATATTTAATTGACGTAAACCAATGTTCAGTCAAGCCACTAGCATGCAAATTGAGAATTCTCTTATTAATAATATCCGTAAATGGTGAATTCTTTGTTAAAATTATAACAAAATATGTCTGTTGGTAGTAATCTTTTATTAACTTTAAATGCTTCCTGGTGAAATCCAAGTCTTGCCTTTCCGTTGTTATGTACTTATGGTAGAATAAATTAACAGCGAAACATGTGTTTGGTGTTGGATCTTTCTCATCAATTTTTATTTGGTTGGTTAATGCCATCAATTTTGGATTTTTTGAGGTTATCAATGATTTCAGTAAATAAGTACCCGTGGGGTGACAAATTATTTTGCTCTCTAATAGGTCATCTATGTCATTAATTGCTTTGTGGAATCTTGGTATAATACCTAGGGTTGAAAATCCAGCCGAATAGGCAGTGGATAGTAGAAGGGACGAAAACGAGGAGCTCGTAATTAAAAGTTTTTCCGACAAAAATTGCATATGGGGTTTTGTACCACCCTGTAAAAAAATACTGATTATTATAAATATATAATCGATATAACCATACCGATAATTTCCAGAATAATAATAATTAGAGAGTAGGTGTAAAAATTTCGCAAATATAATAATAAGCACAAAAATAGAAATCCAAACAATTTCCTGCAACGGTTGAAACATGAAAGTCTCCAATGGCAAAAGGTGGGGTTTCGGTACTAAAAACGTAGATACAATTTGCATGTAGGGAAAAGTAATATCAACGTTTCTCGCACTAACATGGGTGATTGTGTACCTTCCAATTGAAATATTACCGTGTCCATCTTCAACTTCAACCACCGTCTTATGACTAAAATCTTGCGAATATATTATAAATTCCCTGGGCCAACCATTCGTCAAAAAATGCATAATATTTCTTTCAATGCCCATTAGTGAACGCGAATTTTTTGGCCATAAAAAAGGTTTAGCAAAACGTGACAGGATTGAAAAGGTATTATTTCTAAAACGTGGAATCCACTGTTTCATTTTGAAATCCACCACAGAGGTCGATATTTTGAAATTTGTAAGCAACATCCAGGGATTTAATGTTAATGTAAAACATTTGTGTAGTTTGATGACAAAAATATTTAAAGCATGATATAAAGCGTTATACGTGAAATGTTTAAAACTTTCCAGGTTGTGTCCTATGGTAATAATTACAATATTAGTGTGCGATTTAAATTTTGAAAGGTTGGCGAAAGTTAACTCAAATCTTTTAAAATCATCATAATAAATTATATATCCAGCAGGTTTGCATATAAAATATTTAGTTGTAACTAGTGCAATATCAGTTTTTATAATTACACTAGACTGAGACTTAAATAATTCTTTAAATACGAATTCGTTATAATCACCTATATAATTTATGCAATTTCGTTCGGGGAAAATGTTTATAAACACATCGGATAGTTGATGAGTAATGGTCGATGTAAATTGTATGTAAATGACTAACTTCCATAGGATGCACATTTTATTCGTTTGCTATATATAGTACAATAGGGTATAAAACGTTTGGTTTAGTACGTGCCGTACGTAAATGTTTAACCAATTTAATTAATTAGACAAAGGGATGTTTTGCTATTAGAGAAAATTATGTTTTAATGGGTTTATGTTTGTTAGGTAAAGTATAATTATCGAAATTAATTCATATGCGGGGGTGGAAATTAATAAAAATTAAAAAATATATAACCAAATAATTTACCATAAAAGCATTTTGCATTGTTTAAATAATTTAAAATGGTAACGACTAGCATGAAAACTTGATATTTGAAGAAATAGAACTTCATTCGATTTTTGACGATCAAAAGCCTCTATATATCAATTGGTTACGGAATTTAATTGATAGTTACATAACAAATAAGTGAAACCAATAAATCCATGTACGATTATGAATTTCTTTTTTGCCGAAATTTAAGAGTCAACCCTTGTATTACAAGATAGTTTCGAAACCATCTGATATGAGGTATTTCAGGTACTCAAATAATTAGTAAAATTGTTTAATGATTAAGTTAAAAAAGTCATTTAAATACATTTAAAATACGCAAAAGAATATTTTTATTACAGACGTTATTAATTAATTAATTAATCCATTAGCAATTAAGAAGTTTAAGGATGAACAAATACAGAATAACAGAATAACATTGAAATATGTATGTAATTATTTACTTAGTCATTTTTTATTACAAACCAACTAATTATTAGAGCGGCAATTCATTACCGTCTAATAAAGTCACGTTAATTAAGTACAGTGTAATGGCGGTGTATATTAATTATATACTTTAATGCATAGTTGCAATTTTTATAATCGTACGTATTAAGTTGTAGGTGTGAATTGAAACTTGAATGTTTTTTTAATACCCTGCAATCAGTAAAACATCATCAACAACTATTTGAAAAATTTGTATGAATAAATCTCTAAAAATTGCAATTATTTTTAGTTTATTTATATTTTACAACTTTTAATTAAAACCCTCGCTTATGATTTACTAATTGGAGGGTGGGATAGAGGCCACCCACCCACCCTACATATACATGATAACATTAAATACTAATTGTTGATGATTTTGCTGCTTACAAAACAATAAAACCTTGTATTCAATAAAAAATAAAGCATAATCCAAATTTAAGTTTAAAAATAAATGATCTTCTATAGCTAATCTTATTTAAACTTGACTTAAAGCCTTTCTACGTATCATGTATATGTAATTTTTATTAATTTACACAGCTAAAAATGTTACTTTGTCAATTTCCTTTTATTCAAATTTTGCAATTAAAGTTATTGCAAACGGCGAGACGATCAGTAATTAAAGTTAATATGTATATGTAGGGTGGGTGGGTGGCCTCTATGACACCGTCTAGCCAGTAAAACATCATCAAAAATTATTTGAAATATTTTTATAAAGTCATCAATTAAAAATGCAATTATTTTGTGTTTGTCAACAGTTAACAACCTCCAAAACCCTCGATTATGTTATACTGATTGAAGAATAGGATAGAGGCCACCCACCCACCCTACATATACACGTTAACTTTAAATAATAATTGTTGATGATTTTGCAGTTTACAAAACAATAAAACCTTGAATGAAATAAAAAATAAAGCATAATCCAAATTTAAGTTTAAATTTAAATAACTTTCTATAGCTAATCTTATCTAATTTAAATTTAAAACCTGCCCACCCATCATGCATGAAATTTTTACTAATTTACTCACTCAAAAATTGTATTTTTTTAATTTCTTTTTTATTCGAAAAGTTTTGTAATTAATTTAATTTTAAATCGTGAGACAATAAGGAATTAAAGTTTATATGTATATGTAGGTAGACTTTGGAGCTGAAGTGTTTGTATGAGTCAACCATGACGCCGAGGTACTTTAAGCTCTTAGAGATCGTTACCTCGTGTCCTAAGAGCCGAATCTTCTCAACTTTTCTGGTGGACAGCCAGATCACCCAAGTCTTGTGTGTCGCCACCTTCAGCCCCACGTTACTGAGCTAGATGGCCACTTTTGTTATCGGCTATTCGTTTGTTGCCTTAAGGGTATCAATGAGACCCTCCCTGATGATGAGGAGCAGGTCTCCCGCAAAACCAATCAGCTGAGCCTGTTGCGGCAACTCAAGCCGAAGGACGTCCTTGTATGAGATGTTCCACAAGAGTGGCCTGGGGATGGACCCTTTTGGAACACCGCCGGAAAGAACGGTCTCCTCTTCACCTTCACCAGGAGTGTTGCTGATGAAGACTCCAACAAATAGCCAACCAGTATCTCCATAATTTGTTCAGGTACCTCTCGCCTCTAGACCTCTAGAATTGTAGGCCAGGGTAACGTATTGCATTTGTAATATCCAGTGCTATTCGCAGATAATACCACCTCCGGTGTAGAGATCCAACCTTCGCTTCGCCAGCAAGCGTCTACCGTGAACCGGCCCTTCTTAAATCCGCACTGATTGCTCGCCAGCTCTCCATGCCTGTTCACGTGCTGTATTAGCCTATACATGTCCTGGAGAAGGAAGAAGGTTTCTTTTGGAATGGAGTTCAAAAGTCTCAAGCCTCAAGTTTCGTTCGAATACCGTCAAATCTCTTTCAAGTCTGGAGTATTGAGATCTGGGAAGTATAATGAATGTTCAATTTGCACCACCCCCTTTTTTGCGAGAAACTGTTTGATGATATTGGCAGTGTGAGGGCGAAATTGTCGTGAACAAAAAACCATGAACCTTGTTGTGCATACTGGGGTCGTACCCTGCGTAGACATTTCATGAAACGGTTCAACATTTCAATGTAGTTGCAGCATTGAAAAGAAAGAGATTTGACGATATTCCTGACATCCAACGAAACGTACCGATTATTTTGTATGTATGTATGTATGTATTTGTATGTATTTTATTTATTCAATGTGCTTACATAATATATTCAAATATAAGTTTTCAATTTTACAAAAATTTCGGTCACACACGAAAAGGCTTGAGTTCACTTCTTGTGTTCTTCCACTCGCGCCCATTTTTTAAGCAGATTTGGGATAGTCACCTTAGTTCCTTTATTGCTATTCTTGGCTGCTTGCGCAGCATTTTTTCTCAAAACTTTGAATATTTTTACTGACCTTGAAATGTTTTCAGGACGTGTATAGCAGATCTCAGAGGTACATAGTTATGATAAGTGACTATTTTGAAGGTCAGAAAGGTAAATTTCGTTAATATTTCATATACATTACAGTATTATTCACCCAACTTTATTGTCAGAGGTTGTATATATTTTTGATTAACACCATACTGAGATTTATACAATATATTATGTTTGGCATTTATATTTCTGTTGTCATCATTCACACAGAAAACACTTTTGGAGTAAAAAAAACGTAGAAATTGTTTTATTCCATGCGTAATTTGTTGTATCATTTTTTAACATGAAGAAATATTGTTTATGAATTTTAAAAAAATCAAGAACCTAGACTTTCAACAACTATCAGCTCCAAGAATTAGATAAATTTATTATTAAACAATTGGGATTTTTTTATAAGGCAATATGTAAGAAAATTATTTGCAAATACACAGAATATTTGTTATTGTTTTCATCGGTTTACCTATTAATGACTGTTGTATCAATACCACCATCATTTATCCTACATATACCTGTAAATACCTTGGCATCCTATTTGATTCAAAACTCTCCTTTAAACTCAATACACAATCAAAATCAAAACCTCGGCTCGGCATTTTAGATCATTAACTTACAAACAGCAAGGAATAACTATAAAGACTGAAACACACATATACAAGTCAATATGCTGACCCTTGTTAGATTATGGTGCAATTCTTTTCACCCAAATCCGACCATCTGTCCTTCACCACTTCCAAGTCGCCGAAAGATCCGCCCTAAGAACTGAACATCTACACCCTGCCAACCCACTCCATAACCCCTCGAACGATGATCTTTTATACGAAACCACCCAAATCCCACCCATTTCCCAACGTATATTAAGCCTAAGCATTAAATTTACTAACAATCCCCCCAACCAACCCCTAGTAACAAAATTATGTATCCCTTAAAACGCAAATATCCCTTCTAAATATCAATATCCTCCCCTCACAATTCATCAATTCATTTGTGCGAATCAGCACGACAGTTCAGCTAGATACTTTTTTTCTCTCACTATTAAACTCAAGACAGGATAGAAAGACCGCAGGTCTATAGCCAAGACGAACTAACACCATTTATTTGTTTCCATTTTATTGCTATTGTTATTATGTATAAAGATTATTGTATATATGACGGTTGTATTCGTTAGAGCCATGAATTCTTCAAATGTAATATTTTCCTTTTAATCTCTACGACGAGCTCTGAGGCCTGGCGCCCTGAGTGTCTCACGAGGGTGCCGCACGTTGGCGATGAAGGCCATCAAGGAGCTATCGTTCTCTCCACTACCGGATCCAGAGATAGCGGCGAAGAACGAAGTCCACGACGAAGTGCTAAGAGGGAGGCCAATAGCTACGCAAGGTTACGCTTGCCGAACAACTGACATAGCAGGTGGAGCATGGGCAGTAAAAAAGAGTGGGCCCGCAACCTCATCTACAAGGTAGAGACATGGATAGAAAGAAGGCACGCGGAACTGGACTACCACACCACCCAATTCCTATCTTAACACGGATACTTCTTGATTGGCAAATCGGAGGATGCTAAGGGCAGAAGACAGAACACATGGCATTCTACTGCCTATTCGAATGCCCAGAATGGCAACAGGAAAGCGAAGAGGTGGAGGAGAGTCTGGAACACCGGTTAGACCTCAGGACCCTAGCAAACCGGCGAGACTGGTGAACAGAATTGTCGACGACGATTCTGCTGGAAGAGCGTTGCTGCTGCCTGCACCGCCATTCTAGATAGGAAGGAGACGTTCCTGAAGGGGTCGGCGGTAACAGAGGAGGCCGAGCAGAGATAGGCATCAAACTAGTCTGTTTTATTATTATTACAAATTTCATCAAGAAATTTGATAAATTGTTAATTGATTACGCCAATTATAAAGAAACTGAAGGACGAGAGGCGAGAGAAGGACGGTAGGTAACAACCTTTAAAGTATTATCATAATTGCGCCGTTGTCCCGGTATTTATCATTCATCGTCATCATCATTTATTTATGTTAATTATTTAAAAGTTCTTTAATGTTGAACGCTAAATGATATCACTAAATGAATTTTATTAGACGATAAATAAAACTATACTTTGTTAATATCACACAAAGTTATGGCTCCAAGCATCCACCATATCATTAAATTCCATTTAATGATCATTCTAGATAATCCAATGAAATTTAAATAAACTATATATTTAAGCTAAAGTATATGAAGTTAAGAGTACTACCAAGAATCAGCATGCCTATAATACGAGAAATTATATAAATTATGCTTCATGCAGCATCTTATGTAGCTATGAAATATTTTATATGTCTTCCTAATGACCTCAAGGCCATCCATAATTTGAATAATTTTAGAAACCGTTTGAACGAATACCTATGCTCAAAAGAACCTTATTACTTAAGCGAACTGTAATCATACTCAAAAGATATAAATTCTTGTTTGTTGTTATTTTATATTATTGTTAAATATGGCACTATTTCATTAATTTGTATTGTAATTTTGTATACTTATTTTTGAAAATAAAGATCTAATTATTATTATTATATGTTTTTAAATTAAACTATAGACATGGTATTTATATTCATAAGATTATTACGTTATAAATGCGTTTAGGCAGTATGGATTTTCAAATTCTTATAATAAACAATTTAGGAAATATGATAAATGCACTGTTGGGGTTTGCAATTTAAACACAAACTTTCACTGAATATTGTAGCGATAAATAAAAGCAAGAATATTATTTGAAAGTTTGTGTTTAAGTTACAAAACCTTACAGTGCATTTAACATGAACTTTCAACAATTAACAGGCAATGCAATCAAAATATGATAAAAATAAAATGAGAGATCTAAAGTAATTTACTTTTGAAATTATTCACGAACATAAAACAAAAATTAAAGCTCCTATAATGACCAAATCTCTGCAAATCATTCAAAACTACGAAAACCGTTCAACTTCATACAATTAAGTTTATAGGTTATTCTTATAATCTTCCAAGGCTACTTAAAGTCTATCTAAGATCATTTATGGTAATATATTAGTTTTTCTAATTTAGCAAGGATATTTTAATTGTTAATTTAAGTAAATTAATTTTTCTTTATTTATTTGTATTTTTCTGAATGGAAATGGCTTTAAAGTTTTATTTTGGCTGAGAAAATTGGATCTGTCGTCAATCCGTTCTAAATTTATTTATCAATATGTCATTGTTTTGTGGAAAGTTGACAACGTGTTAAACTGCAAAGATTCTCAAATTACCGAAGCGAAACATTTCTCGAAGATGATAAAAATAATATATCGAATGTCTAATAGTAATTCTAGAATCAATTTTCTATATTTTTCAAGGTTAAACAATAATTATAAAGGCATTAAATGGCCCTTTAATGTAGCTAACATTAATTAAAGAAGAATTTTATACAAACTTTAGAATATATCATATCTTCATATGCAGTTTGAATTTAAAATGAATGAATGAAGCTGTAAAACAAACGTATCCACATTATATTTCTTATGGGTAGTCTTTTGTAACATAGAACAATGACACTGGGTTTTATTATGTCTTTTCAAATTTTCAATTCATTGTAATTACAAATCTTGAAACTATTTACATCAAAGACACACACCAAAGCCAAGTCATAATTATGTTAGACTTGGTATTCGCTTCCACAAGAATTATTTGATTACATTGTACAAACAGCAATTTTCCAATTGGTAAATATGCTGTCATTTTAAAACTTCGATTTATAAAATATCTTTCCCTCTACTTTATTTTGATTTTGGTTGTAAGGGTGCATTTCTGAAAATTATTGTTTTTATTTATGGTTATTCCCAAGTATTTTATAGAAGCTGAAGATGGAAAGCCATTGGGAAAATGGTAATAAAAGACTAGTATATATGAACCAATAATAACGTTTCATTTGTAATGAGCATAACAAGTTTAATTGAAGTCCTCTCCTTAGAGGAAAAGAAGTCAAATCGGCGAGATAATGGTGAACCTTCGTCAAAAAGACCTTCTATGGCAGCAGTGTCATCAATGCAAGCAAGAGTGAAAGAACATTTTATTATGAACTCAAGTTTTTCGACGTGCAAACAAAATTTTTGTAAGAATTTATTGTTATTTTCGATTTTATTATGTTAACACAGTGGATAAATAAATACTTATACTACTATTACCTTAAACTACTTCTCTATATAGTCAACTCGCAAATTTAACCCATCCCAGTTTCATATCCCTCCACCGCACAGTGTGGGATTGTACAAATCTAGCTGGAAAAAATTATAAATTATAATAAAACATCTTTTTCAATTGAATTAATTAATTTAGGACGTAAAATAAGTTTGTAAAATATAATCCACGCATATTTCTACAGAAATGTATATACATTTTTACATAGTTTTTTTATTTTGTCGTAGGATTCATTTATTTCTAGCTGCTTATCTAATGCCGATTTTCTAATAATTTCATATTTTCTGTACGTTAATTTTGTTGTACTTATCAATGCCAATGCTTCTTCTGCAGAATACTGAGGTGTTTGTTAGCCTGTGGTATAAAAAGCTCTCTTCCCTTTAGTTCGTCTTTTTGGACTTGAAAGCAATTGCTGCAACATAGAAGCAGCATTTCTTTTGCCAGATTTCCTCAACTTAACTTTGAACTAAAGTCTTTTTTCGGAAGCCTACTTTTTTGCACACTGGATTCCACTTGTACTGGGTGCATCCAAATTAAATATTGTAACGGTAGTATTTAATCAATTATTGAACTGTTCATAAACATATTTTTATTGCGATGATACGCCTTCCATCTTTGGTTGAATCTGATCATGAACGAATAAACAGTCCGGCTTAATTCGTCTTACGTTATTTGAGAACAATGATGTATGTTAAATTTACTTTTAAGGTAATCCACAAGTCATTTTCAGTCGCAGAAGAAGTTGATCGTGGGTTATTATAGTCACTTTTTAACACTTGGAAATCTTTGAAATACGCAATTTATCGCACTCAAAATTTTATTGTATATATTCAAAATGGATCCAAAATTATAAAAAATATAAAATCATGGCGTACAAAGGTGTACAAAAATTTTGGCAGTCTAATGAAATCACCACTTCTAAGTAATTTCTGATTTTTTATCGAATATTCTTTGCTAAAATTTTATTAAAAATACATAATTGAGGAATCTTTCTTAGGGTACAATATAAACTACATACCTTGATGTAAATTATCCATGGCAAAAATGTTGTCACAAATAAATACTTTATATAATACGACCTTCACAATTTACGCGTAAGGAATGACTGCGAAGCGGTTTTGAAGTGACAAATATTTAACCTCTTTTGTCGAACGATTGACAATAAAGCCGGGCATCTACAGATTTTATATTTTGCTAATGGCATATTTAGTACCTCAGCTAAGCATTTAGTGGGTTATAAGTAAATATTTTGTATGTTGTTTTTAGCACTTTTTTCCTCCTGGATTCGCAAAATCCCACACTGTGCACCGTCAGTATATTGAGTTACGTAACATTTCTTTTCTGTCAAAAGTGTTAGAATTTTGTAAACAGATGGTAATCTGAAGAGGCTAAGTCTGAACTATAGGGTCGATAGTTGGAAGCTAATCTGTAATGACTAATGACCGACTCGAACGTTCTCTTTTAAATTATGACATCAACGTCGAACAGACGACTCATCCACAACATTTTCACCATGTACAGCGTTCAATTGGCGATGTATATCGCAAGGTCGGGCATTTCTTACGTTGAGAAATTTAATCACAGCCGAAACTTCACAACTGGCAGTGTTGTTAATTTTCTTGAAGACTATAAACACTTACATAAACACCACAGTCAATATCATCGAGACGTAACTTTGCACATAAACCGCGAAAAACAACTGAACATATTAGCACACTTCTATTCGCCAGCGCTCCGCACGGTGCAAACGGGTACTATTTTTCTGCCATCCCTCGTAGTATTGGAATTTGTTTAAATTGGATTTATTTTAGTGCGCAATGTAATATCAACGATCAATGATATCAAGTTCAGTAATGAAACGATTCTAGTATGGTAGGGATATAGTTTATCAGAGCTGCATATCAGGAAATTATTTCTTTATAAGAATTTAAGCAAAGAAGGTGTGGATTATAAACTTGGGAGCAGATTTTAAATAATAAAAGTAAAAGTCTTTCAAGTATAAGTTAATTTCTCAATAAAAATAAAAACTTGCTGACATTAAAAAAAATAAATTGTTGAAAACTTGTATACCTTTATTAATCAATTTATACCATAACATCCATATGCTGATTAAAAAGGACAATATGAATGTAATGTTTAATTGACACGCTTTCTTATTAAGATCCATTTCCTCTGTTGTATGCTAATCTCCCTAATTATTGCAAATTTGAGAAATGATGTCTTATTGTATTTCTTAATTAACGCTAATAATGAAATATTTTTTTTGTGCATAATTAATTAGAGATAGTTTCGTTTTTTCTAATTTAAGAATAAATAATAAATAAAGGATTTTATATATACAATAATCTTTATTTGGACGAAATACAATACATATTGACAATATAAATGAGTACAAATAGATAGTGTTATTCTATCTGGGCTATAGGCCTAATGTCTTTCTTCCCTAATGGATTTTGTTTAATGCGAAGTTGAAAAGTTAAAGATTAAAGTCAATAATAATATCAATTAAACCCGTTACAATCCATCACAGTTAATGCATGAAATATGTATTAATGCCTCATTAAATTTAAAAAAATAAGTTTAACCGTAAAATTAGCAATTAGCCCGCATTGAATTGATTGGTGAAATCCATCACGTTTATTGTGTTAATTTAATGCGTTGTGCAAAAATATTCAATCAATTTTAATTATTAATTAAATACGCCTAGTTAAATGATTGTACAAATTAGTTTAGTTATTAAGTGATATAGAAATATAACTTAAAGTTTACTTAGAGAAGTAAAGCTGCATTAAAATAATGAATTTCATAATTGTAAAAATTTCCTTTGCCAACAATTGACCGTTTTAATTACATTATATTTACCATATATTTAATTGATTATTATTATTGATAATTGTTTTGCCTTTCAACTGATATTAATTTTCATTTTTATTTGTTTAAGTAATTCGTTTATCAGTGACCATATCTTTGAGAAATGGATTATTTTCATTGTTTTCCACCTTGTCGCGCTTTCTTAGATGAATTTGTTGAGTTCATATTTAACTAAAATATTGTGTTTATCAATATATCTCAGATCAAAAACAAAAATATAGCTAGCCCAAATATAAACATATGCCTAAATCAAAAGGCCATAGGTCACAAGGAAAAAAATTTTTTATCACAGCTTGTGATAAAAATCTTTCTACGGTCGTTTAAGAAATGTTTAATATTTCTGCGATGTCTCGAATCATGTATCGGCGGTTTGCATCAATTATTGCCTTTATTTTATCGTTTTCAGCTTCAACTGACCTTCTTGAACGTACCATCTCTGTCTATTCTTTCTATTTTCAATACATAAATAGTAACCCTCGTATTATTTCTTAATACACATTTGAATTAATAGTCGCTATTATAATAAATAAACTAATCTGTTAATTTGATAATTCTTGTTACAATCAAGTTTATTAGTGTCGATAGGATATAATAAAAACTCCAAATATATTATTTGTGATTTAATTAACAAAGCTTAAACTTATAACTATGATAAATAAATATAGTGTGTACATTTATATTACGCACAACAAGATAACTACACTATCTCTGTAAAAGTGAATAAAATTGAGAAAACTTGATTTACTATTTAATATTAGTAAAGTGTAAGTGGAACCAAATGTAATGCTTTATTTACTTGTTGACTAACTTTTTTTAATAAATTACAAGGTGCTACTATTATAACTAACTGCTCTATGCATTTAAATTTGTATAGTTAACTATTCTAAATACTGTCGCTTACTAAGCACAAATGCAAAAATTTGAATTTCTGTCAACAACAGCCACGGACAGGTTTCGATCTATTTTGCTATTAATTTAGTCAGTACTATAAAATTATGATTCTTCGGGTAAATTTATGATTATTTGCATTTGTTGTTAATAAGCGGCATATGTATATGTTAGTAGTATAATAAATATTAATTAATTATGTGTTATTATTATTTATGTTAGTAATATAATGTTTTATAATTTTTAATTCTAAAGATGTGCATGGTGTAATTTCCTATTTATTTGGATTTAAAACCCAGACTTATTAAGCTGTATTTAACTAGAACAAAAATATTATCGATCCTATAGATGTTTATTGTTTTATTCCAACACTACTAAGTACAGTGATGAAGCTGTAGCAAGTTTTGAGGACCTGAAATTACACGTTAGTCAGTACGATGGATAGCTATTAAAGCAAAAAAATCATTGAAGTAGTTCGAACATTAATTATACACTGTAGACTTTAAAATAATGTTATTAGTGAAGTGAAACATATAAAATGAAAAATTGCGAAAAATTAAAAGTGATTTTTTAATTGTGGATGCATTTACTTTATGGTACATCTTGAATATAACGCAGAAGGAAACACAATGACTTTATTTTACCACTTTAGGTTAGATTTATTAATTTTAAAGCACTTTATGTTTGCTATTAACTAGCTGTTAGTGGTGTAATTTTAAATAAAGTCGTAAAACTAAGTCATCGTGTACCCTTATTCTTTAAAGTGGTTGTTATTTTAATTGCAGATAGCTAGGCATTATTAAATTAAGTTAAACAGAAGAATATTAAAATAAAAATAATACCTCAACAAGTTTTTCGTTGTTGCATTGCTCGTTCATTCCAGCTGTAATGCAAAGTTCTTTATTGGTGGCAATGATAAACATAAGTTCCTTTTGAGTTATTAGGTCTGCGTCGAAAGGCATATTTAAGTAGCATGCGTCGGCAATAGCAAGACTCTACAATAAAAAAAATATATACATAAATGCATTAGTTACATAATAAAAAAATATTGGAATTATGAAAATGTAATTCATTTCAGTAACTGTAAATGGCTAAAAAATACATGCTTGTATAAATGGACACAAACAAATTAATCACATTTTCGTTCATATATCCTTACATTTAAAAAGTAGCACAGTAAAATCTGTCCAAAATCCAAAAATATAGTGCAGTACAGTTAAATTTTACGAAAAAGTTTTTGTAAACAAGTACTACATTATAAATATACATATTTTTATTAATAATGGGTTAGTCCACCCTAATTGGTACACTTCCCTACTCTTAATTCGATTCTATCAGGAAGTCGATTGAGGTATTGTTTTCGAAGCAACCTGTAATTCTTGCTAAATGGCTTGCACTTATTTAGTATTTTCTCCATAATGTTCCATACATGATCAATGGGCGAAAGGACATTATTGCCTACAAATCAGCTCATAGAACCTCTTGCAATATGGGGACGAGCATTGGAATAATGGGTTTTCCAACTGCTGAGGAAAGGATATATGGTTCTATATTGCCTCAGATGAATACTAAACGAGACATACTTCTATATGTTATAACGAACCATTCCCTAATTCCTACTGCTTGATTCACAGGCCTCTAAACAGAATATTAAATGTTGCGACGTTACCTACGTCTTCTGTTATCATGCATACCTGAACAGAATTGGGAGTCAACATTAAACACTCTATATTTTAATGCAGTTGCAACCTAATCCACTCTAAAGGTTGCTGTCGATAGAAAGCGGTTAGTGATAACACAATATATGGCTGATTCTACAATGAACCGATCGAAGAGTTACATAAAGTCTGTTCGTTGGATCTTCCGTCGTACGTCACAAACTATTGCTTCAAAAAACGACGAAAGTTTTACAGTGCGCTCTTTTTCTAACGCATTTGGTTTACTTTATCAGACTGAATGTTTTTGCGTCGTTTCTCGAAGCGATAATTTGTGACGTACGACGAAAGATCCAACGAACAGACTATAGCTCGCGAAATGATCTGGTACTGGAGAATTGGTCTCTTGTTGCTATAAGTTGAAGATGACGGTCTTGAACCTCATTTGTTTTTCTTTATGGCCCGATTCCTCTTATGCCTGACCCTCTATCTAGTCCATGTCTAATAGCAGCGCATGGCTGTAGGTTAATTTCCGTTATGATGATTAGTAAACTTTTTTCGCGTATAGCAACGTTCCGAAATCTGTTAAATCAACTTAATTGTCGGCAATTTTAATGTTATCGTACTCTAGGCATATTCAAAAAAAATTATAAAAGCGAAAACAATTTTGCAAAATATACAACTGATAAAATTGTTAGAAAAAAAGGCCTGCACATTTGATGATGCCAAGTTTAGAAAAAATATTTTCTTATCGCTTCTTATTGTTGCGATTTCCATGTTACTGAATATAGAGCAGAACATAATTTCAACTTCTTAATAAATAGCGATACAACAGAACCTCACAACGAAATTTTTTTAGAAATCATAATTGACAAAAATCTAACCTGTATTGAAAACAGAATATCTGAGTACTATATTATGATATTTTATTCAGTTCTTGGCTATAATATTAAGCATACTAATGAATAATCAAGTTTTTCAACAACATTCAAGATTTATTTTATAAGAAAGTAAACTAAAAATATCCGCCGTTGCTTTCTATAACTTTAAGATATCTTGCAGGCATCTGATGAATTCCATTTCGGAAAAAGGTTTCGGCTTTGGACAAGATAAACTCTTTAATTTTCGGATCTCACTAAAATCGACTGGAATAAGTGGTAATCAGATGTCTGGTGAATATGGCGTATGATGCAGGACGTCTTGCCAAAACACCTTATAATATCTTTTGCATATCTAGCAACAATAACAAACACTGGACGTTCTCTTATGTCAGTATACGACCATTTAATTCCAATTCTTGATTCAAGTAGATTATTTGTCTTTGATAGTAGTCCGCATTTTATGAGATATGAAGTTACTTCTTCAGAGAAGAACCCTCTTTCCGAAGCGGTTGGGTTTTGCGAACGATTGTTATCGCAGTTATTTATGACTTTCTACGTTTTGGATTGTCATAAAGTATCTACCTCTCATCACCAGTAACGATTTCCCACAAGAAAGACTTGTTTATTAAGCAGAAAAAGAGACGATGCCACTCGTTGATAATTGTTGGTTCCAGTCAGTTTATGCAAGATCTTTCTTTCTGGATCTCTCTCATCTCATGTAGGCGTTTTGAAATGAATTGTTGAGTCACCCCCAGCTATTCTGGAAGCTCTTTCTGCGTTTTGCCAAATTTTCTGCAAGTATCTTCTCTAACTCACTTTCTAAGCCCGCCTAATCCTTATGGTATAGAAGACACGAGTTCTATGAGTGAGAAAAATTGTGATTAGTCGACTGTGGCACGTAGAAACCTCTGAAATATTTCAGGATTTCACCACTTAAATAAGACGCCAAGCATACGTCTAAGGAGCGCAAAAAGGCATGGAAAAACCAAAATGAAAAAAAACCCTATGCCGTGGGTGTCTGGAAGAAGAGGAAACCCCCAACACCTACTGTGCATTTGCGAAGCATACAAACAAGAACGCAAGGCGAAACTCGGGAAGCCCATGCTTCCTGTAGAACAGCTAATATCCCCTGGCAGAAACTCCTGGACTAGAATATACAGGAGTTCAAAAGAAGTAAAACAGCCAGAGGCGCACAAAAGGATTACAGAGACCACAGTGCAGGGACGCTAAGCGACACCATCTCGTGAGGATAAAAAAAATACCTCTAATTCGAAAATGGGTTAAGAAAAAAAAAACAATAACGGGTCGACCAAGATCATCAAGAAAAGCAGAGAACTAGGATAGTGTATATCAGTATGTTTGTGACGAACCGAACGTTTCAATTCGGAATCGCGCAAGTGCGATTAAACGTACCTAGATCGTCATTACATCGTACATGCACAAAGACCTAAATCTGTACCTCTATAAAATCCAATTGGTATAAAAAAATAAAACTCCAACATGCCGGACAGAGGCTTCACTTCGTAAATCAGGTAATTGAGCGCATTTTAATGTTTACTAACAACTTGTTTTCATTGTACATTTAGAATTATATATCATAGTTCCTAAAAACATGAACCAACATTTTCTGTAGTAACACGGGCTGTTATTCTGAGAGAAATTCGAAGAATTTCTTATTGCCTTCTCATTGAAACTGACATTTTCATAGAAATTATTTGTTTCAATGATATTATGTTGTGTTGTTAGAGTGAATATATGGTTACAAAATGATGAAGCACCTCAATAGTTTGATCGTCTGCTAGTGTCTGGATCTACAGTTGATTCTTTGTCCAAA
Organism: Ontholestes murinus; assembly: GCA_963969525.1. Taxonomy (NCBI): domain Eukaryota; kingdom Metazoa; phylum Arthropoda; class Insecta; order Coleoptera; family Staphylinidae; genus Ontholestes; species Ontholestes murinus. The sequence continues at coordinate 59,851,983 of OZ018396.1, forward strand.
AAATGAAGGCCGCTTGTGTGAAGCACTTCCTAAAAGCCTCTGTTAGATGCATAAGTTATCATACATACAATTCAGATTAATCTTCCACTGACGAGATGCAGATAAAATTATAATTTAAATAGTTGTCTTAGTTAAATATAATTCATTAGTTTTATATTCACTGTAGAATTAGTTTCTGGATTAATGGGTACGTCAACAAACAAAATTGTCGAATAAGGGACGATACCAATCCACATGAGATCCAAGAACGTCCAATGCATTCCGAAAAAGTCACTGTTTGGTGTGGATTTTGGACTTGCGACGTTGTCGGTTCATATTTCTTTGAAAACGACGTTGGCCCGGCCATCACCATCAACGGCGAGCCCGCTAAAGATCATTGATTACCAATTTATTTTACCTGAATTGGATGATAAAAATGTATTTGCAGAAAATGAACTATACTATAATTATGAATTGGATGATATAGACACCAACGAAATGTGTTTTCAACAAGACAGCGCTATGTGCCACACACCTCATGTCACATGCGACATTCTGCATGAGCCATTTGAGGACGTAGTAAAAAGTACTTTCAACGTTTTTATACCAATATGACCAGGGAGGTGATGTGAACTGGCCACTAAGATAGTGTGATTTGGTTGTTGTTCCAGAAAGCATTGCTTTGAACTGATACTGCAAGATCGTCTTATAGTGAAATTAAGGCATCTTTGAACATTAGTAGGAACAGCATACAATTGCATAAAGAATGCATTGGCTGTCAAAAAAATGTTCGCGTTGGATCCCACATAATTTAAAAAAAAGTCTCTTTTAGATTGCTCGAAAGAAAACATGTCTATGATATCGTAACAGGTGACGAATCATGGATATCTGCCTGTGAGCACGAAAGTAAATAGCATACAACTTTATGGATCTTTTAGATGAGCAAAATTCAAGAAAGTTCTTCGCCTCAAAAAATGGACACATGTCAATTAAACAATCAGCGTAATAATGGATGGTCACAATCATTTGTGTTTCAGAAGTCTTGGACCAAACAAAGGAAACTAACCGCTGAATACCAAACATTTTCACCAGGACAATGGTGATCTCATACATCGGTTCCTCTAAGAGACTTTTTGATAATTGAAAAAGTCGATTTGATTTGGCAACTACTTACTTTGTTTTGCTCTCGCATATCAAAAATAAAAAGCGAAAGATTCATTCTGTTGATTATTTTAGCTGTTCATTCATTTTCTTACATTAGAGCTTAGGTATTCTACGTACGAGCACTAATCAAAAGAACTGTCAGTAGCTACTCCTATGTACATATTTAAAAAAACAGCGTTGTTTTACTCGCGTTGCAGTGAACAGATTATATTTTTTTTGTTACTAAGAAATTAATGTCAATCGAATAGTTGGTTTTACAACACCTCGAATCTGACATCGCTAAATGTAGTTTATGTATATTTTATACAAAATAGGACTAAAAATACTTCCCTCTGGCATTCCAACATTTCTTTGCTGCCTTTTCGATAAGTACGATTTGAACTAAGTTAATACCTTAGCCCTTACTCCATATTTTTGTAGTTTTGCTAAAAGAATCTATTTTGTGATTAATAGTATCGTTCGCTTTTAATAAATTTTGCGAAGTCAAATATAACACTATCAATGTGTCTTTCTTTGATGTTTAATCTACAGTACGAACAATCTAGATTAAAACCGTTTACGCAAAATGTGTTTAGTCCTTCTGCTGACATCCAAAGTAACGCCCATTATATAATATTCTTGATCTTCTTCAATCCCCACATTCATATTGTTGCAAATTTCTATAGATCGGACATGATGATGATGATACCGTATTTTAATCATTTTCTGTCATCCTTGTTTGCTTAATACATTGCTTTTTCTGTATTAAAATTAGTCTTCTAATTCCAATAAGCTATGAAGTCGGTTTCATTAAACGAACAAGATGAATGAAAGATAAAAACCCGCACTTATTTTCGGCGTCCTTCGTTTTTAAATCTTTCAATTGGTTTTATTTAAATCGTAGGAAATTTTTATTTCTATGGAAATAATTTTTAATTACAAATCAAGGGCATCTTAACAAGAAGAAGATATGCTGACTTGCATACACTGATGATGTTATCAGAATAATCGGCGAAGAAGGCCTGTAAGTCAGTAGACCGTGCACTGGGGTGCTTCGGCTTTGCTGATTTGAGACACAACTTCTGGCCTGAACCCTTCAACCATTCGCGCCAAACGCGGCACGCAACCACGGACTCCAGTTACAGACCTTCAATCTGACTATTGACTAAATCAAAAGAGGCAAACGCTACTTTGGATTTTTTATAATTTAATGACGCTAGGACACAGATTAAGAGGATTTGGAATATTCGACTATTCACATTGGACCACGAGGAAATTTGTCTAGAACGGAGGTGGCAATGCTAACAATTAAAGAGCGGAACGAATTCAATAACCTTTTGGAGAAACTTCGGGTAGTTTTCAAGGAAACAGGATCATCCATGGAAACTACAGAGCAGAAAATACGAAACTCTTGAAGGTAGAACTCAAGAGCTTATTTTTTGATTACACGTGCTCATCTTTTACGAAGATAATTGCTTTTAATATTTATATAGTTTCCAGTAGTTGATCCTTAATTATTTAAACCAAGCCGAAGTTAACCCCATATTAACAACCGCTGATTGTATTGCTCGTATCAACGCATTTTTAGCGATTGCACAATATTTTGCAGCTATCACATACTATGTCCCTTCCAAATTTTCCAGCACAAATATCTCCACTATAATTCGCAAACATAGAAGAATAATTTTCATAATCCGCCATTATATCGTCAACATAAACATAACACTGAGGATTCAATTCATTGATGGTTTATCGCATCTGCGACTCTCAACAATGAAATGAATCCAAGCTACAAGGCTGTCGTAATTCATTGGTTATTGAAGTGCAATTCACTCTAAAGTAAAGAAGTCCCTTAAAGTTTTAATACTTACTTTAGATAGTAATCGTTCTCCAAAAGTACAGCACAGACAGATAAAGAACAGCCAAAGAAATACATTAATTAAGTCCAGCAATTTAATTCTCTAAAAACATAGCAATTTTATTTAGTTGCTTATAACCGGGTTTTTTTGGGATACCATCATTAGTTGCAATGTTACGAACGTCACCATAAATGTAGTGTAGGGTACGTGAAAGAGAAGGTAATAGTATGAGTGGTCCGTTAATTTATTTGTAATCCTAAAACAAAACATAGTTTACTTAGCTTTATGATGTAAAAAGTTTTACGTATAATAATATAGTAAAAGGTACCTGGAAGATAAAGAGAGACAAGATCGAGATGCGGGCGGAGGAATGAGAAATCGTGAAGGATACGTGTAGTCATCTGGCAGAGGAATACAAAGGAGTGAAAGAAGATTTGGTGGATGGATGTAGAAGCTTGAGAGAGTGGATGAGAGAAAACAGAGCCAGGATAAAGGTAGTGATAAGACCGGGGGGAACTATAATATTTAATGTCACCCAATTGTGTTGTTTTATTTTAATATAACAAATTATAATATTTATACTTACTCAAGAATTTTCTGATGATAAATCACAGTCTTAGCAACCTGTACATGGCGTTTCTCCCGGGAATCTAAACGTGGTATCAGTTCAATCATTCTTATCAAGTGATCAATTCTGTTGTTTATAATTTCAGCAATGTCTAGCATACTTAACCCTCCGAAGTAACTAGGACCACACGCCATGAACACAGCTGAAGTCTTTAAAAAGATATAGGATATTAGTTTGTTCAAAACTAAATACATAGTTTATTAAATATTATATACTTGATTGAAGAGGCTTCCACTTTAAAAAACTGTCTTTCTATTATTTAAAGTTATTATATATATATATTACCTGTAACAGCAAACCCAATCTTCTATTCCATCGAGTGTAAAAGTCTTCAAATGGTAACCAATAAATTGCCACCATGCCGCAGATATTTTCGACGTGATCTTCGCAGGGTATGAACAAATTATACGCGGTCGCCATAAAAATCGAAGCCCACATACAGAGTATGAGTAAACCGAAAAACGTGTTAATTTTTTTGTTTAATTTTTCGATGCCTTCGGGTTTTTCGTACACGGAAAAATCGGCCAAATCGTCGTACATTTCTTCGTAATATTTCTGCTTCCTCGAGAAAAACATCATGGTGCTCGTTCCCCATACGTACAACAATATTCCAGCTGTTCCTTCGAAGATCGTTTCTAGGGTGAGTCCATAATTGGCTAGAGTTATAGACAAAATAATATATAAATATTATTAGACATAAAGTGTTATTTAAAAAAAACGTAAATTATTAATTGAAGATTCTTAAAATGAAAGAAAAATTTACTGCAACTGTAGAAAAACAATTTAAATGAAAAATCCGACCAAAAAACAAGAAATAATGGAAGATTATTTGTTGAAAAGTTCGTCCTAGAAAATTTTCTAAGACAGCAAAAAATTTTAACTTAAAATTTGTAATTCCTTTGAAAATGATTGTGGCTGATAGAAACATATGTCAGGAAAATAAATACAACAATATGAAACATAACAAGTGTTCTAATTTAGAATTACCTAATATTATAATGTTGTTTCATCAGGAATACAATAAACATGGTATCTAGGGTAAAATCAAGAATTGCTGGAGATTTGGAAGAAAATGTAGGAAAAATTGTTAAAATATTTTTAAAGTAATGAATATAAAATAGCAGAAATCCAATAAAGGTTTTGGGAAATTAAAATAAACTACTTAGATGTTTATCTTTTTACTATTTCATACCTAAAACAGCATACTTACTTTGAAAGTAGTATAAGGCTCCTACAATACCACTAACGGTTACCGTCAAATGTGTATAACAAAGATACAATTTAAAATAAAACCAGAAGTTCCTATCTCCATACGACCATATAAGAAATGCTTTCAAAATTCTCCGTACTACGTAGCCTAAAACAAGCTTATCATCTGTTTGGTGTGGTGATGTAATAAATTTTCTAAACATCTCAGGTATTATGGAAAACATCGCGCCTTTCTCCGGTGAATGCGAATTGGACGAGATTTCAATGACGATTGAAAGAATTTTTCAGGAATATTAATGTTATTGAAATGGATTGATTTAATGCTTATTTATTAAGTTGTACGCCCGTGCATACTTGTTCTATAATTTGTTGTCCATTCTTTATAATTAATTTAAATACGCGCATGTCTTCTGTTATCAAGTTGTACTTAAAATTACCAATCGTTTTTATAATCTGTGGCGTATTTTATAAATTACAATGTATAATTCTGCTATAATTTATAACAAAAATTCCTCAAAATGCAGATGATTATATAGTTAATATAAACGGTATTTTATGTTTTATTTGAAATTTATATTCATAATTGAATATTTTGTTATTTTCCCACGTTGATTTGCAATAGTTTTACCTTTTGTTTTAAGATGGAACTACTTTGATTTTGATCTCTCTGAATATCCTCTTTTTTTCAAGTCGCTCTCTACTGTCGTTCGCAGTATTTTCTTCTTGTCCTGCGTTTTTATAATGCTTACAATGTTTATTTAATGATCTCCAAGAAATAGCCTCAATATTCCTCTGAATTACCCCAGCTTGTTGTTCAATATTAAAGTGAATATAAAGAATTTCCAGTCTTCTAGTCTTTTGAATTATAGGAATCATTCAAGAGCAGTGTTGTTAATAAGAATTTTCTCCAAATTTATTTATACTCTACCGACTTGACTATTTCAAATAATTATACTCGTTTTTTGTTAAGGAGTAACTCCATTCTATTTTCAACAAGCTCTTGATAAAATAACTAATTAACTTCTTTTGTTTATTCTGTATTGGGATAATAATATAATACCTACACCGATATCTAAATAATAACAATGCATAATATAATACAAACTGGTATTTCTCAAATGCCGTTTGAAATTCAGAACGATGAATATCAAAAGGCTTTTCAAAAATTGAACCTTTCGGCTTTTTCTTATTATCTTATCTTACCTTTAAAATATTTTTACCTTTCCTTTTTTTGTTTTTTATTTTGCCTCCTATATTCTTCTTCAAAATGTGGCATTTCTATCTAATATATGGCAAAAATTTTAACACCTCTTCTGAGCTATATATTCGGCCTTTGAATGTTTTGCCTAAATTTTATCATCAGGGTAAACAAAACATAGTCCTTTTAGCATAGTCTCATTGAGTTGGTGAAATATCGAAGGCACATAATATAAACCATTATTAATTAATATCGTAAATGTTGTCTTATCATGATATTTTGGAGCTTCCTTTGGACGATAACTCAAAATTGGTGCAGCTGTAATTGCAACCTTCGGTTATTGAAATGCTGTTCTATTGAAACTTTTATTTTCCCTCGATAAGTCGAGATAGCAGTTTAGTGATTTTAGAGGATCCTTAAAATCCGTTCGTTTTCTTACCGTTGAAATCTTTCTTTGAATTCTAAATATCCAAAACGTAGGAACACCTCTTTTGGGTTTTTCCCATCAAGATACATTCAGATACACCAGATATGTCTTCCTCATAAGTGTATTTTACCAACTAAATAGCATGCCATCTAATTGCTGCAATCCTTTTCCTATGGTAAATGCTGTCTCGATCTTCGGAAGCTACTTACACTTGCAAATAGCGTCAAGCAAATAGTAGATGCAACTAAATTCTTATCGACTACTAATGCAGCAATAATTCATGTATTTTTATTATCATTATTCCTCGCTCTTGATTATCATAATCCAACATCATGGTGTAATATCTATAAACATCTGTTTCCAACAAGAGTATAATTGAAGTTTGATGGTTTCAATCTCAAGTTCATGTGCGTGTATATACAGCGTTGGGATAAATTACAAGAACGGACGATTATTTCAAAAAAGCAAAAAATGTCTTATATAACAGTTGTAAAGCGTTTGAAATCTACTTGCCTTGAATAAATGGGAATATACAGGGTGATCCACAAAATTATGGTGAATTAAAATTATATATTTTTTTAATAGAACACCTCGTATATTTGATTTGATAGCCTTGTCGATTTTGAACATGTTTTATTAACCATACGTTATACCTAAATTCATTCGTTTTCTAGATATCGACATTTCAAATAATAACGAATAACAATGCGATATTCGAACGTGACGGTAGTTACCCGACCAACACTAATTAAGTATGGCCTTGGAAAATAATTTGAAAGTTAAGTTCTATTAAAATTAAACAAACAAGTAAATTTCATTGCCTTTACTTACTGAAACAGAGAGAATCGATATTTTAATTTTCATATTATATTAGATCATATCAGGAGTTATGTGATATCCATAACAATTTGCACCCAGGCAGATAAAATATGCAGTTTTCGAACTTAAGAACTTTTTAGAGCGTTACAGAATGACTATGAGTGTAAAAAACCAACCAAGATCTGGAATACCTAGGAGTGCAACAGACGATGATAAAAAATTGAACATTCTGCTTTCAATACAAGAACATCACAGATAATCCAACAATCACCTTGCTTCGGATCATGAAATTGATCAAAATAGCAATTCTTCATACTGAGAAACTGAACCCATACACAGTTAATGCTGTACAAGAACTTTGTGTCGTTGAATTTTCCAAACCTTATTGTATTTTCAGATGAAGAAACCTTCATACTACACGGAATGATCAATAAACAAAATTACCGTTGCTGAGGGCGAACTAATCCAAACTGGTATGAAGAACTCCATACACAGTTCCCAGAAAAAGTTAATATCTGGGATTGTCTGGATTGTTTGCGAGATATGTAATTGGACCCTTTTTTATCGAGGAAAATTTGACAGGTGAATAATATCTCCAACTCCTTCGGCAAGAAATAGTTCCAACTCCCCATATTAACTTAACCTGGTCTCAGCATTTTCTCGAGAAGTTAGAGAATTTTTGGATGTCACGTTCCCAAATAGTTGGATAGGAAGAAGAAGGCCTATCGAATAGCCTTCACAGTCATAATGTTTTTTGGAACAAATCCAATAATTTGGAAGAACTAAGAATTAAAATTTTATATGAAAATGAGAAATTCACAAGGACAGACCCAACAACATTTTTGCGACAATTTATATCATTATCAGTTAGTAAATGGGGGCCATTTAAAATAAAAGCCGATTTTTCATGACTACTTATACCTATCGTTTTATGTTAACTGATTAAATTGTTTATTGGCATTTATTTTGAGTTTTGTAACTGATCAAAATACAACTTTTATATTAGTTTGGTTTAGTTTAGTTTATTGACTTTAGAAGTCCTACAAAAAAATATACAAAATAAGATACATTTACAATATCTTGAATTTAGATCGCAAGACTCAACCATTGTTTCCTGTAACCGATGATGATGAGGAGATGATTCGTACCATTGAGGCAATATTTTTGCCATTACTAGTAGCTATTTTTGTCTAATTTACTTGGAGTTATTTTATGATGTGTATGTCAATGTGACATATTGATAAGCAATAATTTTGCTAACTCCTTTATCTTTTGTAATAATCGACCGTTCTGGCAATTTCTCCTAACCCTGTATACTTATGCAGGTGGTCGAACTAATATCAACGCCTGCTGTATTACTTTAAGATCATCATTTATTATATCTGCTTCAAATTCCTGATTAAAGTTAATGAGATTTTAAGCAGCGGTTTTTAAGCTGTGGATGGTGAACCTTTTTAATGTGCGTGTTTGTTTATAGTAATTTTCAGGTGCTTGATTAAATAATATAGTCAATTTAATTTTGGAATACTTTCTGGAAACATTTGTTGTATCACCACATAGCAATAAGAGTTATTGTGAAAGATGATACCTGAGAAAATTGACACCAAGAAATTTGATATTGTAGTGAGGTGATTTTATTTTTATAAACCAGTTCTAGTGATTCCTTTAAAATTTCTTTGAATTTTCCCTATATTTTATCTTATTCACTTGGAGCTTTCTTAAAACTGACACCAATGAGACTTTTTTGCAAGTTTGATTGGGTACGAAATTATCCCATTGAATTATTTTAACTTTGTTTAACTACTTAATTAATTACAAGTCACTAATTTTTGAATGTTCATTTATTGCAATCTCGTATTTACTTATTTCTACTGTTGTTTGGATTTAAGGCCAGCATAATGTTGGCAAAGAAGTGATAAGAATAGAAGTTAAAAAAGTTGTGGCCATCTACCACTAAATATAGAGATACGTAAAGGTAAAAATAACGAAACAGAAGAAAACAAGATATTTTATTAGAAAGGAATACAAATAAATAAAAATAAATAAATAAACTAAAGAGATTTAGAAGTGAAGAATGTTCACATGCGAAGAGAGAAGTAAAACAATGAAATGAAAGAGCTTTCCATCTGCTTTAAGCAGGTAGAGGCAGTTAGAAAAAGGTATGACAAAATATGTCAGCTTCTTAAAAAAATAAAGGAAAGGAATAGTAATAAATAATATAGCATATCAAAAACTAAAACTAAAAAATCCAAGAGATATGCGCATTGGTCTCTCCCTTATAAAAATTAACAAAGAAACTTAAAAGGAGCTGTGTACCTTCATGCTGCATAGAAAAAGGAACGTTAAGGAATGTAATGAAGAAAATCATTAAAGAGAAGGTTTTGAGGACAAGAATGAATATGCTCAAAGCTGGTATGGAAAATAAGGTTAAGTAGGGGTAAAACAAATATAACAAAGTCAAGGATAGTGAGGGTTTTTTTGCAGAGTACATAAAGGAGAAGATAATGCTAATGTAAACAATTACAGGGTAATATCAGTAATGTGCCATACATACAAAATTGTTATGATTGTGGAGAAGAACCGATTAGAGAAAGAGCTAGAAGATACTAGAATTTAGACAGAATTTCAACAAAAAAATGAACCTGAAATATAATTTATTGCCTGCAGGTGTTGTAAAGACAGTGGTGGTAAAGAAAGAGATTTTGTATATGCATATATCAAAATTAGTCTGTAGACATAGTAAAAGTAAAATTAATTATAATAACATAAGCATTATAGACGCTGACATATAGTAAAGTCATTTAAAAGTGATGTATAATTCGATTTTTATCGTTAGATATTAAATGATCAAAGTAAAGAAATAATTACTTTCAGAATGAATTAAAATAACAAATTCTGCTAAGCTTTACTTGGTTCGTTTCACTTTAAGGTTTCACTAAGTGATAAATGAGAAGCAAATACAAGATATGCTAAGCAGATTAATTAAGTACAGGGTGGGCCAAATAAGACCTACCAATGTTAAACACAAATAACTTTTTAATTTGTTGATATTATTATTTTATTATTTTTGTAGGTTATAATTGAATTCTTGGAAATGTATTATGGAACCATACAGTACAAAACAACGCTTTAAAATTATTGTTATTATTATTGTAAATATCGGTAATATTTTAATTCAAGATCAGCTTCCAGAGCCTTCATGATTATGAGTTTGTTCGGTCGTTTTGAGGAACTGGGTTCAGTGGTCGATCGTCCTGGAAGATGTGCTCATCGAAATATTCGCACTGAAGACAACGTGGTAACTGTGCGGCAGAGTGTTGCAGATGATCCATATGTCTCAACTCGTCGTCGTTCCAGTCAATTAGGCATTTCCGACAGAATTTTAAAGTTGTATCTAATAAGTACCCATACAAAATTCAAATTGTGCAAACACTGCTACCGCAAGACCAACAACAACGACCACAATACGCTGGTCGTAGCCACATAAATTTATTTTTAAATAATGGTTTGATGTCGGTTGAAGCGCATTTTCATTTAAATGGTTATGTCAACAAACAAAACTGCAGATTTTGGGACTCTGAAAATCCAAGGGCAACACACCAGCATCAGTAGCATCCATTTAAATGTACTGTTTGGTGCGGTGTTATGACCAAAAGAGTTATCGGCCCATATTTCTTCGAGAATGAGGATGGAACGCCGGAAACGATTTCCAGAGCTTCTTATAGAACAATGATTGAAAACTTTTTGCGGCCAATGACGGAATAGAATTTGTGGTTTCAACAATATGGAGCAATTGCGCACACTGCTAAGCAAACTATGAACCTGCTGCGTGAAATTTTTGTAAACGACTGATTTCAAAAATATCAGATTTCCCTTGGCCACCTGGTTCGTTAGATTTAAATGCGATCGACTTTTTTAGATTAATATTTAAAAATCAAATTGTATGTTAATAAACCAGAGATTAAATACTGAGCCTTCAACCAGAAACATTACGTGGTGTAATGGGCCAAGTATTTCTTGTCCCTTACATTCAATACCAAAGTATGCAAGTTTAATATTTATAAACTAAATAAATTTATTATGTAGTCGACTACAGAAAATCGAGCAAGTCGGACATGTATGTTATTTTGGTTACAATACACCTTAATTGAATACAAATACGACCAATTAGGAAGATTTTGCAAAAGATATTGTTGCCTAAGTAACTTCATCTGAATTCTAGATTAAACCCCAATATAGTCATAACTGTAATTAACTCGAGTGAAAACATAAATATACCTAAGTTAAAATGACATGCAGAAAACCACTACCACCCATATAGGATGAGGATGGAATTTAAACATTGATATATTACTTATAACTTAATTGAAACACAGTTATATTCCTTTCTTCACTTTTTATTTTTTCACTGCTAAATGTACATTTCGGGCACTATGTACTCATTATCAATAGCTAATTGCCTTACTTGTAATATTATTAAAGCAAGATAAACTAAAACTGAAATATAAGGCAAAAGATATTTGGATTTTTTTTTGGAAATATTGAAAGTAACTCTTAGGTAGAGACTATATGTCAAAAAATTAATGGTAAGCATTCTGACAGTGATAATAATTAACTATTCTGGTTTATATTTAACTCAACTCCAACCATTTTTTGGTTAAGCTTTTCTTATTGGTTAATTTAACACTCGTATTAAAAGAAAACAAATTCAACGGATCCAGTTCTTGATGATTTATAAGTTACCTCTTTGAAGTAAGGTATATTTATAAAATATGTTCAATGCATAGTAAATGGGTATAAATAATTTTTATAAATTGAAAACTATTGTGGTTCAAATAGAATAAAAAGCTTCCAAAAAACTAATATAGATTCCATACATACCTTGAACTAAAGATGCAGTAACTAAATTTATATCAAACGATATTAGAACAAAATTGATTGATCTAGATACTCATGCCATTTAATAGCCTTATATAAATACTGATAAGTTTACACGCTTCATTGTCCTAAGGATATTCTAATAGGTCTAATAAAGTTTGGGTTATTCCAAAGGTCTGTTCACTTTCCTATAGTGTTATTTATACCATTGGCATTTAAAATATGATTCTTGTCAATATATTTTACGATTAATATGAGGATCATTTAGTCTTTAACTTATCCTACAAATAAATGAACCAATGTGGAACTTAATTCTAAAAAATAGTTCACATCCCAAAAGGTGGACAATGGAGAATAAATTTGTAATATCAGGAAAAATCAGCCATTGTTATGTTTTCTAAACGTTATTCTAGTTGTACGGATTTTTTTTTTAAATATGTGGTAATATATTTAGAGGAAGCATACGTATCTAGAAGTTCTTCTTTATATAAAACTGCCATAGTCGCAACATATAAAGTATATTGAAGACATATGTGAAAGAAATAATTCATATAGTTGGAATTATCTGTAAAACATGAGAATATTCAAAATTTTACTTAATTTTTCCAAAGGTTTTTACTTGTTTAAATGTAACCATGTCTCTACGAACTTTTTTGCAAATTTATTTTTGTCCTATCACGCCACTTGAAGCTCGAATACGATTTTTTGCACACGTTGTATAGAACATGCGTTATATAACTTAAATTTAGAGTGTTTGTAATTGCAAAACGTGTAATATATGTATTTATTTTATATTTTTAAATAAATTATGTAATTTTAAGAGGTTATTATTAAATCATAGTAAAGCCTTATGTAATCTGAATTTAATCCTTTAAGCCAAAAAAATAAATGTAACGAATTATTTGACGTTTTATTCCATTTAATATTTAATATTTTCCTTACATAATTTCCTCTTAGATAATAATTGAATAAATAATTGAAAACCCTTTTGTTCATATTAAATTGATTAACTTCCAATAATCCATTGATTATTATTTAGGAATGTAATAATGTCTTCTCATGATTATTGGTTGCTTGAGTTGCGCACCTGTGTACATGCAGGTTATAATTTATTGTAATGTCACGGGTTTTTATACCTACTTTTTAATTAAGATAAACTGCCTATAAACCGGCTATAAACATAGCCATAGCTTACCTAGTAATTCTGTTTAAAATAAGCACACTGCTCTCTATAATCTACACTTTTATGTTTAAATATTTTCCCCATAAATTCAAACATTAAACCAAACCTCCCTTTAAACAATTTAAACTATAATTTATTATTAATCATCTCTGGAATTGATACGTTTCTTCGAAAAAAAAAAATATTTTGATTTTTTATTAACCTCAAATATTTCGAAACGTTAAAACTTAATGATACAGTATTTATATCAACATAAGAATGTTAAATAAATAATTAGGAGGGACTTTAAACATACATTACTGTTACCTATAAGAACTTCAGTATTCTCTGTGATTTCTGGTTTAAACATAAAAAAAACAAAGAGCTTTCAACACTGGGATTTGTTATTTATCTTGATTGAATCCCTAGATGTATCGTTTCCTCTCGATCAGTGTTATATTTTTCCTTGCATGAAGCCAACTCGACGTGGGTTATAAAATACTTGCAGTGGTTCGTTTTCGTCGATATGTTAACCACTTAAATTTCACAAACCGCGATTTGTATGTTTAAAAAGCTTTATTTAACTATTCTATTAGCAAAATTACAAGATTCATCAAGAGAAATCAGCTAGGTGAATGAAACTGCAGGATATAATTATATACTTACTAGTGAATAGTTTAGAAATATTCTAGTTTCTATGCATTTAAGGTGTATACATTCGCATATCAATATATTTTTAAGCCATTATTAAATATACTTAAGACTGTGGTATATAATTAATTTTTTAAACTACTGAGTAGAGTAATGAAGCTGTAACTTGTTTTAAGGACCTGAAATAAAATTATTGTCAGTATAAAAAGATTTTAGTACACTATAGATATATTTTTTATAACATGTAAAATTATAATCAAATAAAAAACTAATAGAATTACTTAACTTAACCCCTTCCAGCATAATTATTTTTAAAAGTAATTTCCCGTGGTTCATCAAATAAAACATTAAATGAAATGAAAAGAGAATACCTCTACAAATTTTTCGTGATTGCACTTCTCGTTCATTCCAGCACTTATGGAAAATTCCCTATTTGTAGCGATCATAAAAAGTAGATCCTTTTGAGTAATTGTATCCTCACCAAAAGGGATGTTTAGGTAGCATGCGTTGCCAATAGCAACACTCTATAAAATAAATACATTTAAATAATAGAATTTATAAGCATATGATAGTATCCTAACTTTTGTTAGTAATCGTTCTCCGGATATGCAGAGAAGAGAGATATAGAAGAGCCAAAAGAATAAATTAGCTATATCCAGGAATTTAATTTGCTAAAAAAAAACAATTTCATTTGGATGCTTACAACGTGCAAAATAATTTGAAATACAATCATTAATTGAATTGATATTAACGTCACCATAAATGTAGTATAGGGTACGTGACAAAGTAAATAATGGTACGAGTGTTCCTGGAATTCGTCTGCTAACCTAAAATAATTAACTTAGCGTAGTTATTAATAAGAAATAATTAATATTTATGCGCACTCAAGAATTTTCTGGTGGTAAATCACGCACTTTGCTACTTGCGCATGTCGTTTTGTACGTGATTCCAAAGTCGGTATTTGTTCAATCATTTTTATTAGATGGTCAATTCTGTTCACCATAAGTTCGGAAACGACGACTAAGCACAACGGTCCAAAGAAACTAGGCTCGGCCGCCAGAAACACAGAAAATATCTGTAAAGATAGATAGAGAATTAGTTTAATTAATTTTTCACAATCATATTTGAAATGTTAAAAAAATCTTAAAACAGATGCCTTGGTGGCTTATTTTGGATTATGTGGTACTTCCATTTTCTTTTGAACAGATTGATTATTATTTTAAACTGTTCTTATTTTATTATTTAAGTCTATGTATATTTAAAAGCGTATAGTATATATGCAATAAAAATTAATTACAAGTTTCACTTTATATTAATGTACTAAAAATCTAAAAAAAATTAAAACAAATAGGAATATCATATTTTAGCTCTGTCAAAATTTAACTTTTATATTGGAATACCTCAGTAGGGGGAACCAGCCGATTCTAGAACCTCCTCTGACCTTGAGAGTCATGAGGAGGTCTAGAATCGGCTAGTTCAAGGTCAAGCGCATCCTCTTGATGTGACCTTCACCTGATCCAAATATGTTGTCAGATTTCAAGTATAACGTGTTTACATTAAACTCTTTTTCTGTTTTTAAATTCACCTGCAAAAGTAAGCTCCATCGTCTGTTCCATCTAGTATAATAGTTCTCAATTGGAAGCCAATAAATCGTTATCATGCCACAGATATCCTCTACGTAATCTTCGCAATATATCATCCAATTGAATACTGTTGATGAAATAAGTAAAGTCCACATGAAAAGTACGATGCCGGCCAAAAATATGTTCATTTTTTTATTCAACCTCTCGATGCGGTCGGGCTTTTCGTACGTGGAAAAGTCGGCCAAATCGTCCAACATATTTTCATAAATTCCTTGTTTTCTCGAAAAGAATGTCATACTAGCCATTGCCCATACGTACATTAAGAATCCAGACGCGGCTTCGCAAAATTTTTCGAGGTTAAGCCCACTAGTAGCTAAAAAAATTGTATTAAAAAAATGTTGACTTTGCCATTCTATTATTTTGCCTGTACTTATCAATTAATTGAAATAAATATCATATTAATGTAGGGTAACTTTTATTGTGTCTAAAGTAAATAGTTTTAATTTTATTTAACCAAAAATTTTAATTTCAATGATAAATGTCAAGAGGCTTTCCAGAAATAAGTAAGTATATACTTAAAACCACAACAGGTTAAAAATAATCTTTTATCAGATGAAAATTAGAGTTGTTTTATAGCAAATTCAGAATGGTGAAGAAAAGATAATCACCTACTTCAGTAAGAATTTAACAAAATAAGAGTAAGAGTTGCAGTAGTAAAATCAATGCAGAATTTTTATAAATATCTGCCTAGAAAAAAAACAAAAAGAGGCTCCAAAATGGCTCTAATTGTTGAAAAGAAAACAAAGAATCCAAAAAGCTAGATGACTTTTTAAGAGTTTGACATTGAAACTTAGTATACACACCAGTTTCAATTGTTATTAGGTACTTACATCTCACTAAAGAAATTTATATTAACTTACCCAATAATAACCTACTACTTTCTGAACTAATAAAAATAAAAATATTAATTAGAATTAATTATTTTGAGCGTTTCTGTCGCTAATTTTACATTATTAAAATGTAAAAACTACAACAAAAAACTAATTAAAACGCTCTAAGTAAGTAACAATATATCAAGAGTATACTAAGAAATTTGTGCACTAGTAAACGGCAATAAAAATATATTTGTATTTGTAATATCCTCCACTGTATATTTATTTAAGCCGATATTGTCCCCACGTTGGGCACCACTTTTGTCTACCACGATATTGCCTTCTCAAATTGTTTGTTTGAACTCAAGTTAACTATCAATCCGGTCCTAGTAAGTATAGAATATAATAATCTACACTAAATAATTAGTTTCAGTGACATCTAAGCAATAAAAACATTAATCTGCGAAAGAGATAAATTTGTGACAAAAACCACTAATTATTTATTGAGATGGCCCAATAATTGGCTTGCAGTGAGCCAAAAAGTGACAATACACTAATACAGAATATTATATTTATTTAAATATATCATTTTTAATTTATTTAAAATATATATTACATACTTACTTTTAGAATGGTATAAGGCTCCGAGAATACCAAATACGCTTGCTGTTACATAAGAATAAAAAACACCTAATTTAATGTAAAACCAAGCGTTTTTCTCTCCATCTGACCATATAAAAAATATTTTTAATACTTTTCTTAACATGTAACCCAAAACTATATTATCTTCAGTGACGGATGGTGGATTAATATATTTTTCAATCTTCTCGATTCTTTTAGAAAATAACATTTTAATTTTCCAGTGGATTAAGCGCTGTTTAATTTAATAACAACTGTATGAAATTTTAAAGAATAAACAAAATAATTAATTTGATTATTAATTATTGAGTTATATATTTGTATATGCGTACGCTTGAAATATTAATGTTCCTTTTCGTGTAATTATTGGTAATATTTCGCAAAGATATCGTACTTTAATTATGATTTTGCAGAATTACAATGGTTATTCCTGCCAGTTACTCTGGGATGTTATTTTATTTCTTAGATCACTTTTGAAAAGCTGAAAATAAAAGGAAACTTTACTTCTATTCTTTTCTTCTTCACACTGTTGTTACATTCAAGTTTTCTTAATGAAAAAATTGATACGGAGTGGAGCAAAAAGCAAGTGGCAGAAGATACAGGTTCTGAAAAGAACAGGTGAATAATTAAAAATGTGCAGAAATGAATTAGAAGTTGGACCCGAAAAGAAAAATTATAGTTCTTTACGCATTACAAAGAAAAAAAATATTATAAAATGGAAGGTATCACAGAGTCTACTTGTCGTGCCATCATCAGAAATTTTAGTGTTCGAATACATGAGTGCAGTGGCCGCGAAGCTTTATATTTGGACGATATAATTTTTAAGAACCCCTTCCAGTTTAGCACTACTTATCCCAAAACTTCCCATGGCTACTAAACACATTTTTGATAGATTACTTTTCTTAATTGGTCCACTAAATATAAACTTTCTTTTGAAAAGAGTAATAGCAAAGAGAGCGATAAAAGATCATTAGAAGAATAGATATATAGTAAAAGAATTTTAAGGAAAGGATGGAGAACCAAAATAGGCTTTCAAAGACTTTAAATGAGAAAAAGCAGCAAGAATGGACGAACTAATAGCTTAGAATAAGAAAATGATAGAGAAATAAATGGAGAAGAAAATGTTTAGAAAGCTTCTAAATCAAACGTGATAGGGGGAAGGAAATATATTGGCACCGTGAAGAATGAGGTACAATGTGCTACAACTAAAGCAAGACCAAACTCGGCAAACTCATCAGTGACACCGAAAACTCCAAAACCAGAAAATCCTGCAAATATGGGATTCAGAATAAAAGACTTCGAGATATCACTGCAGAGATTAGAAACTCAAACAATAAACACACCTTAAATTCTGGTATGGCTTAACCGCATTGATGAAGAATGGGTAACCATTTCCAATTTCTATCATAATGCGCTCAATTGTATGTATCTACGTCAGAGATCGAAGCAGTCATCTCTTCAATGGTTGAAAACGAATTTAAGCTTAGAGGTCAGCTATATATTTTACCAAAACTCACCGGGTAACATCCGTCAACGCATTTGTTACTGATCAATTTGAGGAATATCACCTTGCTTATGATTCAATTGCCCTGGACGGATAAATATTTTACTTGGAACAAGATATTACAATCAAATTCTGCTAGAGGGAATGAAAAAGAACTTCTGAACACTGAAATAGAATGGATGGTATCTGGTAGCAACATCAAACCACGAGAACAAATTGCTTGCTTAATATCTACCAACGATGACTTGAATTTAGCAAAGTTTTGGGAATTAGAAGAAATACCCACTACAAAATCACAGAGGATGAAGAAACGTGTGAAGAATACTACAAACAGACTTACGAAGCATCACTAGAAAAGATAGGCTAAAACAACTTGGTATTCAGCTTTATTGAACTTCTCAACAACGAAGCAAAGCAAGTAGCCACAATATCACAAAATTAAGCCTATATGTGAATACAGCAAATCGATCAACACTGGGCCGCAGTAAACAAGAAAAAAAAACATTGTTGGATGAAAACTTGTCGATAAACATCTACCAACCACAATATCTTATTCTTTCAAAACATAGAGGTGTCAACATTGCACTAGTCCAAATAATATCCGGAACCGCCAGATCAAATCCTACCGTCCCAGTCAGAAATATACCCACCTCCGAGGGAGGTTACAATAAATGGGCAAACTTCCAGGAGTTATTTGAACAACAACTAATCCATAACAACGGTGCCATTTCTTCAATAGAAAAATTTACCTACTTATAAACCATCTTCCAATTATATAGCTGCATGGAAAACTCGACGACAAACGGCTCCTTATTGCTCAACTACTGAACAATTAAAATTAAAAAACGGTTTTTCATTAACACTCGAAATTCCTTTTTATCCACGTTTTTCCAAAAACAAAAACTGTTTTACTCAAAAAGTTATAACTCACAAAACAATTGTCCGATGGTTGTTAAATTTTAAGATATATCGTTTGAAGATTAGTTGACTCTGAAAATCATATGGAAAAAATCTAGTGGCGCCCTCTCTTAGAAACGATTCGAACTGTTCAGCCGTGAAGTGAAGTGAAGAAGTGGGTATAAGTTTGGATTAAAGAAATCCGAATCGGAGTTAAAAATATCTGAAGCAATATGAATTGTACAGAGTTGGTGATTGCAGAGAGACTTGATAGACATATTGTTGGTTTTTAATTGAAGGGGAGAATGACAGATTTTTACTTTGCATAAATGATTTATTGAAAAAACCTGGATGCCAAACAGTTTTTTTTAACATCGAAGATGGCGTTTCATCAAATTTGTTCTGGGTTTGAAAAATAATATGTTTCTTTGTTATTGCTGTTTAATTTGTGAAAGGATTTTTAAAACTATATTGAAATTTTTTTTGAAATTTCGAATATTCCGTAAGTATTGCCTCTTATGTTGTCCAATGTTATTTGTCGTTTGAATAAATTTGGGGAGAGGATATCTAAATAATTGCTTTTTTGAAATGGGAAATTAGCGCATAATTTATTCCGATAAAGTAGAATTAAACAATAATTGAAAATTTAAAACTCAAAACAAAAATTTAATTAAATTATTTTAAGAAAAGATTCTAGAAAATAATAATAAAATTTATTGAATATATTATTAAAATGTATATAAATCTGTAATTATAAATAAAGTGTTAATTATTTCCGTTTATATTAATGAAATTTTACTATTATAGAAAAAAAAAAATTTGGATTTGAAAAGAGAAGAATAGAAACAGATTTTCCACATAACTATAAACATTTAAAAAATCATGCTTACCAAAAAAATGATCTATAGGAGATTCCACAAATGTCCACAATTAAATACGCATACGAGAAGATTAAATTCAAATATTAAATTATAATCTTTCTCCAAAACAAGCATATAGATAAATCGTGTTCAATATTTTTCATTTGTATTAGTTAAACTATTTTTTCATCATCTCTAATGAGTGGATGATTAATATATAGTCAAAACATGTGTTTCGCTTAAACTTTTGTATAATAATTTTAATTTTAATAACCGTACACGTGTAGCTTTTCAATGCCGATTGATTGAAATTTTTAGAAATAAAAACCCTTAATTAATGGATTGATGTAATGATTAATAAATTATGTTGCGCATCTATATAATTGCATGCTGTAATTCATTTTTTTAATGAAGTAATAGTTTCCCATTCTTTGTTATTATATTTATCAGGGATATAATTTTTATTACGACTTAAATTAATTTAAAACTTATTAGTTATCGTAAACCCTTTATTAAGGAAGATTACAAAGATAAGGTAATTACATTTTTTTTTAATTATTGGGTGATTATATTAAATTATTCGACATATATCATTGATATTTTTACTTTCCCTATACCTCTCGTACTCCTGATCCGCCCAAACAAATTATACGTTGAGGTAGGTCAAGAGTACGCTGAAGTTTAAGCGGGAAATTAGACGATAGGTTAACCTATAGTTTATTGTCGCAGATTAAGAGTCAGCTTAAATTATTGCAATTTTAACCAAAAACAATTGAAAATTTTTGAAAACGTATTTTAAAAATCACTTCAAACAGTTGATTGAAAAACAATTGAAGTTCGAATTTTAGATTTTTACTTAATTTAAATTAATTAGATTGTAGGAATCCAACTTTTGGTTATGAACCACCATCAAAAACCACTATAAACGAATGGTATACGCATTTGGTCAACTGTATTTTTCATTCTTGCATATTTTACTGAAGGTAAAAAAAATAAATCTCTGTAGGTAGTTTTTAGGTTTATATATTAGTGAGCTAGTTATTACATATATTTTTTTAACCTATTTCAACAAGTGTTCGCAACTATAGTATTTTTCCAAACAAGTGTTATAATTTATATGAACCAGTAAACTATTTTAGTATTTTTAAATAACACAGCTTATCTAATAATATCATATTAAAGACATTATTAAGGTTAAATCTATTGTTTAAACATTGCACAGATCTAATTAAGCAGACATACTACAACAACAATAACAAATAACCATTGATAAACATTAAATTATTGCTTCCTTGTCATGGTAACATTCCGATTCCATCTTCAACCGTGCTGTGCTGATGAGATCCGATTGGGTCTAAACCAGTCTGTAGATGTTGATAGAAAACCAATAATTTACTATAAAAATGTACTATTTTGTACATGTAGCCTACTAATAATAACATGCATTAACAAGATATCAAGTTTCATTACTCAAGTACGTTATCATAAACAATATATTTATTATGCATTATATATTATTTACTACAATTTATCTACGAGTATGTGGGATGAAGCTCTACAATAAATTTATTAGCTTTTGAAATTAAATATTATTTAGCAAACCATATTTAATGCATACTATTAATACCATCAATAACAACATTTTAATTGTGTTTGAATTGAAAAGTACAACTAAGGATAACATTGTTTGTTTTTTTTTTATATATAATAAATAAGCTAAATTAGGTAAACAATCACTTTTCGAAACAAAAATCCTAAATACCATCTAATTTATATTATTGGCGTAATACATAATTCACGTTATTGATGGAATGCATTAATTGTATATTTTTTATTTATTCACTCTTGAGATCTTAAACTCCCCAGTAGAGTTATGAAGCTGTAACTTGTTTTTAGCACCTGAAATAATGAATTAATGTCATTAAATGAAATAACCAGGTAAAACACCGACGAAGATCACAATTTACATTTACATTTACAATTTTTCGAATGTTAAAATTTTTACCTCGACGAGTTTTTCATGATTACATTGCTCGTTCATTCCAGCAGAAATGCAAAGTTTTCTATTAGATAGAATCATAAACATGAGTGCCCTCTGAGTTCTTAGATCATGGAACGGCATGCTCATATAACAAGCTTCGCCAATAGAAATACTCTGGAACATTAAATTTAATTAGAAATACAAGCAACTTTTTTGATTATATAAAAATGTATCATTTTTAAAATCCTTCAAAATTATTTAAATTTAATTGGTTATAAACATAGATAGATTACATCTGAACCATGGTAAATCATACTAGTGCTGCCTTTTATATTTGGAAGCAGTTTAAAATGCAATTTTTGGAGGTACCATTTTTCCCACTCCGATTGTGGTAATTGAAACTTTTTACTTTGTATAACACGTGTTATCCAAACAAAAATATAAATGTGCTTCATTTATATACAACATGTATTACGAAGTAGAAGCTTTCGACTTCAACAACTTTGAAAATTGGTTCAATTAATGCAAAATTGAATTTTACTAATTTTCATGGTGAAAAGACTGATGTACAATGATTAACTTCCTTTTATTCCTCTCTCTATTCCCGAAATATAATGGGTATTAGGATATCTGAAATGTATTGCTATACGAGGAATAGCAATATATTTCAGAAATCCTAACGTGGCTGTGATGATACAAAATACAATGAAGAAGGAAAACGGATAAAAAGGGGAAACATGATTATCATATTTAATGAAATAAATAAACTAAGCTCGCCATCTGTGGCATACGCTAGCTATTTTTGACCAAGCATTTTTGTGATTTTCCCTTCTAAATGTTTGTAACTGTTCTAATGATACACCTTGTATATTAAAATATTTGTGTATACTACACATTATACTTACTCTGGATAGTAAACGTTCCCCTAAGACGCAGCAAAGAAAAATGTAGAACAACCAAAGTATTAGGTTAGCTATGTCCAGTAATTTTACTTTCTAAAATAATAATTGAATTATTTCGGGTTCTGTTTGATTTCCATATTGTGTACAATACCGTCATCAATTGAATCGTTATTAACGTCAGCATAAATGTAGTGTAAGGTATGTGAAATAGTAGAAAATGGTACGAGTTTTCTGTTAATTGATCGGCAAGCCTAAAATATATATAAATTAAAATATAATTTAAATTGCGTTTTATTTCTTCAAGCAATTCTTTAAACGTTCTAGAAATTGTTAGTAAATTTTTACATTTTTACTGCAAAATCTGGAGATTAATTTTTGTTGGATATTGTGTTTTGCTGAATAATTCCTAGATTGTTGAAAATACTTGAATATATAACAAATGCGTCTTTGTAATTCTTGCCACTCATCTTTTTTTTCTCGAGGAACTGCACACTTCGGCAGGAACTCCTGCTGCCTCTGTATTACATTATTGTACATAATTATACATAATTACTATACGTTACTAACTATATTACTATGGTAAATATTACATTAATTTGAATAACTACGTTTAGCCTAGTCCCTCCTGTCCCCAAGGCAAACTGCTTTGGCAAACCTTGCCGGGGCTTTCCAGCAGTCTTCGCTGCCGGTAATTCGCCTGAACAGTGTGTCCTCCTGATCATCCCCCAGGGTTCCCGCAAGGGCCTCCCTTTCCCTGTTCCATCTTCGGCATACAAACAGCATGTGCCTCGCATCATTGCAACTTGCCAATCCATCACAGATATTCCATGAAGCAGGCATATCCGATTAAAAGCTGGGTGACGAAGTAGTCCAACCCATGGCTCCACCCTTGGAATAAGGCCCCGGTTGAGGTGCCCTAGCCCGTCTCACCCTATCTCCTCTGACATTTCCTCTGGATCCACTTTCGCCTCCGCTTTGGCCTCTGACTTGAATGTCGCCCCTTTACGCGCCCAGAATACCATCAATCTTGCGGCCAGCTGGAGGTCCGCTGGATGGGAGAACGCTAACACCTCTGCTGCACCCGTTGATATAGCGGGTGCCCACTGATAACTCTGAGGGCACCTACACGTAGCGCTCCACGAAACCTCTCCGCGTTTCTCTTAGACTGTAAAGCTAAGCAGTTTCGTGGCCCACACCGCCATCAGCAGTCTCCTCGACCCCTTCCAGGGTCTCCCCATATGGGCCAGTAGGAAAAAATCCTAGCCGCCCCCGCTCACTCACCAAGGTAATTTTAGTCCCCTCCTCCATCAGCTTGGCCTCTAGCAAGTCGTGGGTTGACCGGCACTTAACACATTACTCAAAAAATCTCCGGTCTAAGAAAAACGTTTTTTTTTTTAATTTCACTTTATTCATCAAGAGTGATACATTCATTCTATAGCTTCTCTAACTTTTCGATGCCTTTTTATGTGAAACTATTTGTCTTTACTCTCAAAATAAGCCTCAATACCGGCAATCATTTCTTCATTTGCGCCAAATTTGTTTCCCTGGGGCATTTTTTACAATTCTGTAAACAGGCAGTTATCACTGGGGGCCAAATCTAAAGATTATGGTGGGTGAGAAAGCAATTCAAAGCGTAATTCATCCACTTTAATCAATGTTTTCATTGACTTGTGATATAGGGCATTGTCGTGGTTAAATAGCACTCTCTTCTTTTGAATATAAGGCTGTTTCTTCTTGACTTTTGCACTCAATCGATCCAATAATGCCATCTATATTCACTATTGATTGTATTGCCTTTCTCAAGATAGTTGATGAACAAAATTCCAATCGCGTTCCAAAATACGGATGCCATAATCTTACCAGCCGACTTTTGAGTTTTTAGTGACTTTGGATGACTTCATCTAGTCACATACCAATGCAAGACATAATTTTTATATATCTTGAACAGCTTCAAACAGCGCTCTGAATCGTCTACGCTTATTGTTTCTGGTCCTGTATAAGTAAATGCGGCACCGACTTCGAAAGCAATTTGCTCATGCCTAAATGTTCACCTAAAATTGTAAAGACACTACCTTTTGATATCTACAAGGTGTCAGCTATCTCACAAAATTTCATGTTACGGTCTTTTAAAACTCTTTTGTGGTATTTTTTATGTTCTCCGGAACAACTGTCGATTTTGGACGAACAGAGCGTTCAGCATCATCAGTGCTTATAAGACTGCGTTTAAATTCATCATACCAGTTAATAATAGTTGATTTCCCTGGTATCAAGCCACTGTTTAGTTCCAACAGTATTTTTTTCTCATCAAAAAACAATGTTTAATCTACACCCGAAATTCTTTTCTATGCATTGTCTTAAAAATTACAAAACAGTGGTAACTAAAATGACTGTAGCTTCTAAACTAACGGTCAGAATCCTTTGAAATTTTGTACGTACGGTTTGAAGGTTAGTACTACCCGAAATTCACATGGGTCTGTTAATAATTTTTCCATATATGTGTCAGACAGGGGACTTATTGAGTGATGTATTATTTAGGTTAATCTGGAGCACCTTAACGTGCCCAGATGCTATCACCAAGCCCCCTTCCTGCTATGTGCCCCGTCATGCTGTGGCTCCTCTGGTCTCCTAGGCCCCTTCTGTCCTCCTATTCTCCCTCAACTTCGCTCTGGAAGCAGGAGCTATTTATGTCAGCATGACAATTTTATAATATTTATAGTCGCAGATCCACTTAATTTCTATCTTATCTTTTTCCCCAGGCGCACCCTCCAGCGCCTCCATAATCCCCTTTCCTCCTCGTCGGCAATCTTGACCTCGGGAACCGCTCTACTCCCCTTGGTGATCAAAGCCTTCCTTCCTCTAAGCAAGAGTCAATTTTCTTCCTCACCTCATTCCAGGCCGTCCCTGTTTTGAGCTCCAGAACAAGATTCTCGGAAGGCTCTTCTTGTCTTCAGTTATGGCCGACTCAGGCCCCGTATTCGAGCCCCTCTTTAGCTTCTCCAGTATTGAGTTTTGAAATTTCAAAATTAGAGTATCAAATATAATTCAACTTTTGTAATTTGTAAAGATTAGATTAGTGATATATGAAATAACTTGAATTCTAAATTTATATTACAATAAATTTTGGTATAAATGTAAACTTACTGCCGGTCGATAGCCAATAAACTTACTTACTCAAGAATTTTGTGATGATACCTCACACATTTAACTAACTGCATATGACGATCTTTTCCTGGTCTCGTATTGGGTATCTCTTTAATCATAATTATCAAGTGATCAATTCTGTTGACAATGAATTCGGAAACGCTTAACATGCACCAAGGTCCGCAGAAGCAAGGCGCACATGCCAAGAACACGACTGAAATCTGCAAAAATATATAGAGAATTAGCTAATTCAATTTATTTATTTTTATAGTATATGAATTGAGATATAATTGGCATAATATCTTTTGATTTAAAATTATTATTTAATAATTTAATTATCACCTGCAAAAATAAACTCCATCGTCTATTCCATCGAGTGAAAAAGTTCTTGACCGGTAACCAATAAATTGCTATCAAACCACAAGTATCTTCAACGTAATCTTCGCAAGGTATCAGCATATTATATATAAAAGCTATAATCAATAGAGACCACATCCAAGCTACTGCACCGACCGAAAATTTGTTTATATTGTTATTCAATTTTTCTAGTCCGTCGGGTTTTTCGTATTGGGAAAAGTCGGCCAGTTCTTTCAGCATCTTTTCATATTCCCTCTGCTTGCTGGAAAAATACGGTGAAGAACCGCACGCCCAGAGAGATAACAATATTCCAGATGCAGCATCTGAAATTTTTTCAACGATAACTCCTTGAGTGCCTACAAAGAACAAACATATAATATATTGTATTTACAAGGTTGTAAAATTTTGTAAATAAATAGTCTCCTCAACACAATGACTTGTTGTTTCAATTCAAAATGTCTACTTCATGTAATATTTTATTTCGGAAATAATTACATTACTTTTGTTGCTATAAGTAAAGAATAAACATTAATATTTTTTTATATTGACCCTTATCGACCAATCATTTTGAATGAATGGACGAAGGAGTTGATCCCAGCGTTGGAACCTTGGACGATCAGGAGGCACGGCGAGCTATCGTACCACCTAACTCAAATCATGTCAGGACGCGGGTGCTTCGGCAAATACCTTTACAAAATTGGGTAAGCCCCCAGGGAGAAATCCCCTTGGTGAAAAGACGTGCTGAACGATGAACAACACTCGTTTTTATGAGTGTCCACTGTGGGAGCGGGAAAGGGATGAGCTAATTCCGGGGACAACTGTTTGGAAAGTTTTACAGAAACGGAAACTTTAGACCCAGGATTGAGGTAGCTGTTGCAACAATTAGACCACAAACACAAAAAAGTTTGGTTAGAACTACCCTATCGACTTGATGTGTGCTGTGTGATAAAAGGTGCTCACATAAAACACTTGTAAGTTTGTACGCGTAACTATTTGAGTTGCTCTTTCATTTCATGTATTAATTATGATTTTAAGTTTTACGTAATAAATATTACAAAGCTTTAAAACCCCGATATTCATTTATAAACACTTGTTATTTATTATTATTAGTAGTATTATTTTAAGCGAAGCTAATTTTATTATTACATATTATATTTTTATTAAGTAAGGTTTATAATTTAAAGGGTTTATAACAAATTTAGTATAAATTACTACAACTTAGATTTTTTACATATACTTACTTATAAAATAATATACAGATCCGACGACCCCACTTGTGCCTAAAGAAATGTATAAATAGAAGCAGATTAATTTAATATAGAACCAAACATTTCTGTCCCCACTTGTCCACAAAAAGAAGGCGTGCATGACTTTTCTTGATACATGACCTAAGACTATCTTATCGTCTTCGGTGTACGGGGGTTTAATAATTTGTTCAAGTATGTTATTCAATTTGTTAATCATTTTAAGAGGAGAACTTTCTAGTGAATACAAATTACGTGACATTTCAATATCAATTGATTAAACTTTTCAGGAGAACAAAAAATAATTAATAGGTTGGTGTAGTAATTATTATCGTACTTTTATAAATGCTGCATTGTAATTGTTTTAATTCCTTTATAATTATTTGTGTCGGGGGTACGTTTCAACCGCAATATTATCTTTTAAATTACACTATCGCCCTTTAATCTAAATAAAAGTTGTTTAAATATATATTTTGTTAATTAATTGCTTAGTAATATGATATTTAATTTAAAAGCAGAATATAATACAAACAGATAGAAAAAAACAAGTTTTTGGATAGGCCTATGCTAGCGTACTAGCTTTAAGATTATCTCATTGATTACGTTTCTAAATGTGTAAAATTCTTCAGAAATTTTAGAATAGGTTTTGCAGAAAATGTACTAAAGTGAAACTAACTATTAATGCATGGTCAAACATACAATAAAATATTGATTAAGGATAGGATATATAGTTTCAGTGCACCTTTGCAACTGCAATTGTACCAAGGAAGAAAGAGTTTTTCAAAATCTTAAAGATAAACAAATCGAAGATAAGAGCTTTACATCCAGAATCAGATAGAGTGGTGGATGGAATGAATGCTTGAGGCCAGTAGTATATAAAATAAACCGGGAGACTCCAGAAAAAATCGTGATCTTTGTGATTTGAAGTTTGAAGAAATCCATGGCCAAGTGTTCTACTGTGTGGTTCTAGAAGCAAAAACAAAAATCGCTTGATTGAAACCGATATGACTTTTTCTCTGTGAACGTATTCATGCCGATGAAGTTTCCAAAAACAAAAATTACAAAAAGGAATATAGCGTTTTCGCAATATTGCAAATTCAGCTATTTTCTTTGGATGAAAAAGCAGTCGGAATAATTATAGAACTTAGACTACAAGCATACAGGATCCATTATAAATGTAATGCGCACTATCTGGGGAAAATATTTTTATTGATCGTAGGGGTACAATTATTTAAAATTCTTCAAAATGCTCGTTTTCCTTTCAGCGTTTCCTTCAGTCGGGGAAACAAAGAAAATGTCGCACGAAGTAGGGAGGCTGGGGTACCACCGTGGTGTTGCTCATGTCTTTGTTGACAGTTCTTAAATACCTACAGGTAAAAGGCTAAGTTAATGATAGTTTCTCTTAGCGGTACAAACTCGAAAAGGTCGATTCCACAGACGTCAAAAAAGACATCGTTTTCATGTGAGGCTTGCTCATTCGCGCTTTCTTAGAGCGGAGAGATGATGTTGTGTGCCACTCGTTGCTCTCCCTTTTCGATTTTAAGTGGTACTTGAACATCCAGGATACTCCAGTTACAATAGAGTTAAGAAAATCCGAGTCATTTTGAATAAAATCCAACAATTCTTGATAACTCGAAACTCGAAATTCTTTCTGGTCTTCCATCAGCACTTTCATCACAAGCTTTGCATAGACCTTGCGCATTTGCAGATACTCGGTCACCATAAATGTAGACATGTTGGGGGTGTCAACGATTTGCTGGATGCTAAATCAAATCGGAACAATTCTTGGACTTCTGATGACGTTGAAATATTCACGCCAAAAAATTGCATTGTGTTTTTACTTAGCGATAATAATGGGAGCAATTTACAATCGATATTTGAGACAAATAATGTAAGCCCGAGGATAACACAAATTTTTAAACCATATGGAAAATTCTGTGAGTTTATTCAGGACATTCGAAGATTGTTTGAATCATGTACCAAGGATGACTATGTTTTTTTTTCTTTCTGGCAGTGTGGACGCCCTTAGGGATCAGCGTTAAGTGTTTAAGATCTAACCCAACTAATTTCACCATTAACACCAATCACAAGTGTCCACCTCATCGCAAATACACTATGGGCAAGAAGAAATGTACTGAAATCTCTGATTAGACAAATCAATGGAAAACTGCGTAAAAACATTAGGAAGACATAATAAGGATGTTTAAAAAAGTTGTCAACACCAATAATACGTGATGCCAAACGGAACTTCACCTTCCAACTCCCACACATAAATTCGTCGTCGCCAAAAAACTAAATGAAGTTCACTTTAGAAACTGTTCCTCAATTTTACTCCAAATTTATCTTTCATGTATTTTATACGTTTATATGTTTCTTCTTCTTCCACTCAAACCCATCTTGTACCGTCATGTAAGAAGTTGGCATCATCTTCTACATCCGGAAACATTTTTATTTTGCTTTCTATTGGTTAATTTATCCAATATTTGTAGGAAACTTCTGGCAGTTAATGTCAGCATGGCAGATATATGTATATATGAGCCACAGTTGAATTTCGTGAAATTTTGAGGTCAGGAAAACTGGTTTACAATAAATTCATTGTTTCGGTGATTTCTGGTACCATCCTATTGGAATCACATGTCAGTGATAACCGTATCATCAATAATAATCAAAAATTACGTTGATAATATTTCTGCATAGCGTAATCCATTGACCCTAACCGCATTACCAGCAGAATTTTCTAAATAAAAACATCCCAATCACGCCTCCAAATACGCAAAGGCGTCTCAATAAGTATAATAAATTCTAAAAATATTTTCTTCTTTCGTATAGATGGGAAATAATTTAGTAAGACCCTCTCTTATGTTTTACAGATCGAAGGGTGGGATAGTGGCCACCCACCCACCCTACATATACATTAAATCTCAAAATCAAACACTGTTTAATGTTTTCAAAACACATCAATACTAACAATACGATTAAAATCTTAGAAACCAAAGCAATAACAGTGATTGAAAGGGCTATGTATATGTAGGGTGGGTGGGTGGCCTCTATCTCACCCTCCGACCTACAAATCATAAGCGAGGGTTTACTGGATTAATTTTTTATTAATTAAAAAGTGTAATTGTTACCAAAATTTATCATAAAAATATTACCTGTTGTGATATTACATTGGAAATAAATGCATTGTTTTATAAATAAATTATTTTAAAGATTTAGAATATAAATCTTTATCATCTTCATCGCCAATTAAGATTGCGTTTATAAAAAAATACTTCGAGCAAATGTAATAGGTGACAAAAACTCTTCTAAAAATTGTATTTGTTGTTAGATTGCGTCTAAAATCACTGTGTTAATTAATAAATATATCTATTTGAAGATTATGAAAGAAAATGTTTGTTATCTTGCATACAAACAAGATGGCGTTTGTATGAAGACATAAGTTGCTTCGATTAAGTGTGATAAATTCTAAAAATCTATTCTTCTTTCGTATAGTTAAGAAATAATTTAGTAAGACCCTCGCTTATGTTTTACAGATTGGAGGGTGGGATAGTGGCCACCCACCCACCCTACATATACATTAAATCTCAAACTCAAACACTGTTTTATGTTTTCAAAACACATCAATACTAACAATGCGATTAAAATCTTGGAAACAAAAGCAATAACAGTGATTGAAAGGGCTATGTATATGTAGGGTGGGTGGGTGGCCTCTATCCCACCCACCAATCTACAAAACACACGCAAGGGTTTACTGGATTAATTTTTACTTACATCAAAAAGTGTAATTGTTACCAAAAAAAAATTACTTCGAGCAAATGTAATAGGTGACAGAAACTCTCCTAAAATTTGTATCTGTCGTTAGATTGCGTTTAAAATCACTGTGTTATTTAATAAATATATCTATTCGAAGATTTTGAAAGAAAATCTTTGTTATCTTCCCTACAAACAAGATGGCGTTTGTATGAAGACATAATTTGCTTCGAGTAAGTGTGATAAATTCTAAAAATCTTTTCTTCTTTCGTATAGATACGAAATAATTTAGTAAGACCCTCGCTTATGTTTCACAGATTGGAGGGTGGGATAGTGGCCACCCACCCACCCTACATATACATTAAATCTCAAAATCAAACAATGTTTAATGTTTTCAAAACACATCAATACTAACAATACGATTAAAATCTTAGAAACCAAAGCAATAACAGTGATTGAAATGGCTATGTATATGTAGGGTGGGTGGGTGGCCTCTATCCCACCCTCCAATCTACAAAACATACGTGAGGGTTTATTGGATTAATTTTTAATTAATCAAAAAGTGTAATTGTTACGAAAATTTATTATAAATTTTTTCTGGTGTGATATTACATTGGAATTTAATGAATTGTTTTATAAATAAATTATTTTAAAGATTTTGAAGATGATAAACTTCATGATAAATCAAGACGGCTTTTGTTAAAAAAAATACTTCTAGCAAGTGTAATAGGTGACAAAAACTCTTCTAAAAATTGTATCTGTTGTTAGATTGCGTTTAAAATCACTGTGTTAATTCATAAACATATCTATTTGAAGATTTTGAAAGAAAATATTTGTTACCTTCCCTACAAACAAGATGGCGTTTGTATGAAGACATAAGTTGCTTCGAGTAAGTATGATAAATTCTAAAAATATTTTCTTCTTTCGTATAGATAAGAAATAATTTAGTAAAACCCTCGCTTATGTTTTACAGATTAGAGGGTGAGATAGTGGCCACCCACCCACCCTACATATACATTAAATATCAAACTCAAACAGTGTTTTATGTTTTCAAAACACATCAATACTAACAATGTGATTAAATTCTTGGAAACAAAAGCAATAACAGTGATTGAAATGACTATGTATATGTAGGGTGGGTGGGTGGCCTCTATCCCACCCTCCAATCCACAAAACATCAGCGAGGGTTTACTGGATTAATTTTTAATTACATCAAAGAGTGTAATTGTTACCAAAATTTTTTTGGTGTGATATTACATTGAAATTTAATTAATTATTTTATAAATAAATAATTTTAAAGATTTTGAAAATAAATCTTTATCATCTTCATCACAAATCAAGATGGCTTTTGTTAAAAAAAAATTACTTCGAGCAAGTGTAATAGGTGACAAAAACTCATCTAAAAATTGTATTTGTTGTTAGATTGCGTTTAAAATCACTGTGTTAATTAATAAATATATCTATTTAAAGATTTTGAAAGAAAATTTTTGATATCTTACATACAAACAAGATGGTGTTTGTATGAAAACATAGTTTGCTTCGAGTAAGTGTAATAAATTCTAAAAATCTTTTGTTTTTTCGTATAGATAAGAAATAATTTAGTAAGACCCTCACTTATGTTTTACAGATTGGAGGGTGGGATAGTGGCCACCCACCCACCCTACATATACATTAAATCTCAAAATCAAACACTGTTTAATGTTTTCAAAACACATCAATACTAACACTGAAAATAAAATCTTGGAAAAAAAAGCAGTAACAGTGATTGGAGGAGTTGTGTATATGTAGGGTGGGTGGGTGGCCACTATCCCACCCTCGAATCTACAAAACATACGCGAGGGTTTATTGGATTAATTTTTAATTACATCAAAAAGTGTAATTGTTACCAAAATTTATTATAAATTTTTTCTGGTGTGATATTACATTGGAATTTAATGAATTGTTTTATAAATAAATTATTTGAAAGATTTTGAAGATGATAAAGTTCATCATAAATCAAGACGGCTATTGTTAAAAAAAATTACTTCGAGCAAGTGTAATAGGTGACAAAAACTCTTCTAAAAATTGTATTTATTGTTAGATTGCATTTAATATCACATTGTTATTTAATAAATATATCAATTAGAAGATTTTGAAAGAAAATCTTTGTTATCTTCCCTATAAACAAGATGGCGTTTGTATGAAGACATAGATTGCTTCGAGTAAGTATGATAAATTCTAAAAATATTTTCTTTTTTCGTATAGATAAGAAATAATTTAGTAAGACCCTCGCTTATGTTTTACAGATTGGAGGGTGGGATAGTGGCCACCCACCCACCCTACATATACATTAAATCTCAAACTCAAACACTATTTTATGTTTTCAAAACACATCAATACTAACAATGTGATTAAAATTTTGAAAACAAAAGCAATAACAGTGATTGAAATGGCTATGTATATGTAGGGTGGGTGGGTGGCCACTATCCCACCCTCCAATCTACAAAACATACGCGAGGGTTTATTGGATTAATTTTTACTTACATCAAAAAGTGTAATTGTTGCCAAAATTTATCATAAAAATTTTATCTGTTGTGATATTACATTGTAATTTAATGAATTGTTTTATAAATAAATTATTTGAAAGATTTTGAAGATGATAAACTTCATCATAAATCAAGACGGCTTTTGTTAAAAAAAAATACTTCGAGCAAGTGTAATAGGTGACAAAAACTCTTCTAAAAATTGTATCTGTTGTTAGATTGCGTTTAAAATCACTGTGTTAATTCATAAACATATCTATTTGAAGATTTTGAAAGAAAATTTTTGTTACCTTCTCTACAAACAAGATGGCGTTTGTATGAATACATAAGTTGCTTCGATTAAGTGTGATAAATTCTAAAAATATTTTCTTCTTTCGTATAGATAAAAAATAATTTAGTAAGACCCTCGCTTATGTTTTACAGATTGGAGGGTGGGATAGTGGCCACCCACCCACCCTACATATACATTAAATCTCAAAATCAAATACTGTTTTATATTTTCAAAACACATCAATACTAACAATGGGATTAAAATCTTGGAAACAAAAGCAATAACAGTGATTGAAATGGCTATGTATATGTAGGGTCGGTGGGTAGCCTCTATCCCACCCTCCAATCGACAAAACATCAGCCAGGATTTACTGGATTAATTTTTAATTACATCAAAAAGTGTAATTGTTACCAAAATTTATTATATTTTTTTTCTGGTGTAATATTACATTGGAATTTAATGAATTGTTTTATAAATAAATTATTTGAAAGATTTTGAAGATGATAAACTTTATCATAAATCAAGACGGCTTTTGTTAAAAAAATACTTCTAGCAAGTGTAATAGGTGACAAAAAACTCTTCTAAAAATTGTATCTGTTGTTAGATTGCGTTTAAAATCACTGTGTTAATTATTAAATATATCTATTTGAAGATTTTGAAAGAAAATCTTTGTTATCCTCCCTACAAACAAGATGGCGTTTGTATGAAGACATACGTTGCTTCGAGTAAGTGTGATAAATTTTAAAATATTTTCTTGTTTCGTATAGATAAAAAATAATTTAGTAAGACCCTCGCTTATGTTTTTCAGATTAGAGGGTGGGATAGTGGCCACCCACCCACCCTACATATACATTAAATCTCAAAATCAAACACTGTTTAATGTTTTCAAAACACATCAATACTAACAATGCGATTAAAATCTTAGAAACCAAAGCAATAACAGTGATTAAAATGGCTATGTATATGTAGGGTGGGTGGGTGGCCTCTATCCCACCCTCCAATCGACAAAACATCAGCGAGGGTTTACTGGATTAATTTTTAATTACATCAAAAAGTGTAATT
Organism: Ontholestes murinus; assembly: GCA_963969525.1. Taxonomy (NCBI): domain Eukaryota; kingdom Metazoa; phylum Arthropoda; class Insecta; order Coleoptera; family Staphylinidae; genus Ontholestes; species Ontholestes murinus. The sequence goes on from OZ018396.1 coordinate 59,887,521, forward strand.
GTTACCAAAATTTATTATAAATTTTTTCTGGTGTGATATTACATTGGAATTTAATGAATTGTTTTATAAATAAATTATTTGAAAGATTTTGAAGATGATAAACTTCATCATAAATCAAGACGGCTTTTGTTAAAAAAAATTACTTCGAGCAAGTGTAATAGGTGACAAAAACTCTTCTAAAAATTGTATCTGTTGTTAGATTGCGTTTAAAATCACTGTGTTAATTCATAAACATATCTATTTGAAGATTTTGAAAAAAAATCTTTGTTACCTTCCCTACAAACAAGATGGCGTTTGTATGAAGACATAATTTGCTTCGAGTAAGTGTAATAAATTCTAAAAATATTTTTTTCTTTCGTATAGATAAGTAAGATTTAGTAAGACCCTCGCTTTTGTTTTACAGATTGGAGGGTGGGATAGTGGCCACCCACCCACCCTACATATACATTAAATCTCAAACTCAAAGACTATTTTATGTTTTCAAAACACATCAATACTAACAATGAAAATAAATTCTTGGAAACAAAAGCAGTAACAGTGATTGAAGTAACTGTGTATATGTAGGGTGGGTGGGTGGCCACTATCCCACCCTCCAATCTACAAAACATACGCGAGGGTTTATTGGATTAATTTTTACTTACATCAAAGGGTGTAATTGTTACCAAAATTTTGCTGGTGTGATATTACATTGGAATTTAATTAATTGTTTTATAAGTAAATAATTTTGAAGATTTTGAAAATAAATCTTTATCATCTTCATCACAAATCAAGATGGCGTTTGTTAAAAAAAATTACTTCGAGCAAGTGTAATGGGTGACAAAAACTCTTCTAAAAATTGTATCTGTTATTAGATTGCGTTTAAAATCACTGTGTTAATTAATAAATATATCCATTTAGATTTTGAAAGAAAATCTTTGTTATCTTGCATACAAACAAGATGGCGTTTGTATGAAGACACAAGTTGCTTCGAGTAAGTGTGATAAATTCTAAAAATGTTTTCTTCTTTCATCTAGATAAGTAAGATTTAGTAAGACCCTCGCTTATGTTTTACAGATTGTAGGATGGGATAGTGGCCACCCACCCACCCTACATATAAATTAAATCTCAAACTCAAATACTGTTTTATGTTTTCAAAACACATTAATACTAACAATGCGATTAAAATCTTAGAAACAAAAGCAGTAAGAGTGATTGAAATGGCTATGTATATGTAGGGTGGGTGGGTGGCCTCTATCCCACCCTCCAATCCACAAAACATCAGCGAGGGTTTACTGAAATAATTTTTACTTACATCAAAAAGTGTAATTGTTGCCAAAATTTATCATAAAAATTTTATCTGTTGTGATATTACATTGGAATTTAATGCATTGTTTTATAAATAAATTATTTGAAAGATTTTGAAGATGATAAACTTTATCATAAATCAAGACGGCTTTTGTTAAAAAAATACTTCTAGCAAGTGTAATAGGTGACAAAAAACTCTTCTAAAAATTGTATCTGTTGTTAGATTGCGTTTAAAATCACTGTGTTAATTATTAAATATATCTATTTGAAGATTTTGAAAGAAAATCTTTGTTATCCTCCCTACAAACAAGATGGCGTTTGTATGAAAACATACGTTGCTTCGAGTAAGTGTGATAAATTTTAAAATATTTTCTTGTTTCGTATAGATAAGAAATAATTTAGTAAGACCCTCGCTTATGTTTTACAGATTAGAGGGTAGGATAGTGGCCACCCACCCACCCTACATATACATTAAATATCAAACTCAAAGACTATTTTATGTTTTCAAAACACATCAATACTAACAATGAAAATAAATTCTTGGAAACAAAAGCAGTAACAGTGATTGAAGTAGCTGTGTATATGTAGGGTGGGTGGGTGGCCACTATCCCACCCTCCAATCTACAAAACATACGCGAGGGTTTATTGGATTAATTTTTACTTACATCAAAAAGTGTAATTGTTGCCAAAATTTATCATAAAAATTTTATCTGTTGTGATATTACATTGGAATTTAATGCATTGTTTTATAAATAAATGATTTTGAAGATTTTGAAAATAAATCTTTATCATCTACACCACGAATCAAGATGGCGTTTGTTAAAAAAATAATTCGAGCAAGTGTAATAGGTGACAAAAACTCTTCTAAAAATTGTATCTGTTGTTAGATTGCGTTTAAAATCACTGTGTTAATTAATATATATATATCTATTTGAAGATTATGAAAGAAAATCTTTGGTATCCTTCCTACAAACTAGATGGCGTTTGTATGAAGACATAATTTGCTTCGAGTAAATGTGATAAATTCTAAAAATCTTTTCTTCTTTTATCTAGATAAGTAAGTTTTAGTAAGACCCTCGCTTATGTTTTACATAATGTAGGATGGAATAGTGGTCACCCACCCACCCTACATATTCTTAAATTTTAAACTCAAATACTGTTTTATGTTTTCAAAACACATCAACACTAATACTGCGAATAAATTCTTGGAAACAAAAGCAGTTACAGTGATTGCAGTAGTTGTATATATGTAGGGTGGGTGGGTGGCCACTATCCCACCCTCTTATCTAAAAAAACACACGCGAGGGTTTAATGAATTAATTATTATTTACATCAAAGAGTGTAATTTATTGTTTTTCAACAAGAACTTTTTTAATCAAAATAAAGCAAAGAATTTAGAAGAAATTGATTCATGATTTTTATTGTATTAGAAAGAGGAAGGTTTGACAATTATATGTGAAAAATGATATCGGATAAATGTCTACTACGACCACGCTTACAGATGTCGATTCTTTTATCAAAACTTTAAACACTTTTTGGCAAAATGGCTGGTTTATTTCTTTAATCGCGTCACGGATTTTGAGTTTTAAGGCTGCAATCGACTGGATTGGCTCGGTACAGACAAAAATTAATCCAGTGAAGTTAAAGCACATTATCGTGCCGGCCACTTAACTACTGAATTTCGTGAAATTTTGCGATCAGAAAATTTGGTTTACAATAAATTCATTGTTTTTGTGCTTGTGTGATTTGTGACACCATCTTTCTAAAGCCACATGTCAGTGATATCCATATCATCTATAATAGTGCAAAATTGAATTGTTAACATCTCTGGATAGCGTAATCCTTTGTCCATAACAGCATTTTCTGCAGAATATTCGAAATATAAACTCCTCAATCATGTGACAAGCAAAGGCATTTAAACAATCGATCTTGCTTGGATTATCAAAAGCTCAAATGCTTCAATTTTGCTTGTTGACGTATCCATACAAATGAAAATGGGCTTCGTCTGAAAGAATGATTCTTTCTGAACAATCAGCGGGTTCAATTCTTGCACGAGTTGTACTTTGTAAGGGTACAAAGCTAAATCCTTACGCAAAATTCGCCATATGGTCGTTGTGGGGGTAACTTCAAATGTTGAGAATTAAATCAAATTATTTGTATATTTTGGAGGAAAAAATTTTAGGTAAGGGGGATTTTCTGGTGAATAAATAGTTTACACTTTATCGAGGGATCTGGTTTCTATTTCCAAGTCTGCTTAGTACCTTGAAGTACCTTACCATGAAGCGCATATTGAATCATACGAAAATAGCTTCCCGACAAAAAAGTGACTATTTTAAGAACACTTAATTTATATGTAAACCGTACAGACAACAGCGACTAGACGTTTGGAATCAAGGTCTTCACTTGAACTGCGAATGCAGTCTACCCTTATAGGAAAAAAATATGGCACCTCAACATTGCCACACTTCACTCACATACACAACAGTTAGCTTTAATTAATGTTGGACTAGATGCAAAACACCGTGTCCTATCAATTATAATTGTATTAAAATAATCAAGTAGATGAGGATTGTAATTTTTAAAAGAAAGGTAACAAGGAAACAAACAATACGCGGCGGCAATTATCGTAATATAAACGGTCGCTTATTTTTTAATTAAGCGAGAAAATAAACCATAAAAATGAATCGATCGTGAAGTGCGGTGGTGGGATTTACCAAAAAATCATCGTTCCTGTTTTAACGGCGACAGCAGGGGATCGGATGCATTTCGGGGGTCTCTGTAAGCGAGCTTAAGGCGGATTATCGTGTGCACTGAGTAACTTGATATTCGTGGGGGGAGAGACTACTTTACCATCCGCAGCGACAGCAGGAACATTATTTAGGCTTTAGTTGGCTTCTGGGCTTCGTGCAGTAAACATCCACTTAAAAAAAATAACACAGGACGAACCATGAGGGAAATTGTACATCTTCAAGCCGGTCAGTGTGGAAACCAAGTTGGTGCCAAGGTTAGTGATCAATAAAATATTTCTTATTATTATTTTTATATTTTAATCAAAGCTGATTTTCATTTAGAAAAATCCATTGAATTTTTTTACAAGTGCTTAATTTTAGCTAAGAAAGTTTCAAAAAGAGTGATTAATTTGTAACAATTCTATGAACTAGCTGCAAAATTTTAGATTTGAATTTGTGGTAAATTTGAACATTAACAATATGAATTATTTGTTTTAGATTTTATGGCAACATATTAAAATTTACACGATGAATGTTAATTATTAACCTTCTAATTATTAAAACTTAATATTTAATTATTTGTTATTAAGATTTTTAATAAACTAATTTGTTAAGATCCACAACTAAAATAATTTAGACATAAATGAACCGATACAAATTACCATCTGTAATCGACTCATATATTATAACCTTGCAGTAATAATATCTCTATATTAAAAGAAATGATTACTTACTTATATCGTATATATAAAAATTTATTATTACTAAAAACCATTTCAAATACAGTTTAATTTTTAGTATTACATTTACCAGTTTCTACAATTTTCATTAATTGAGTAATTAATTTTAAACAGTATATAATATTATTTTCATGTTGGCGACCAAAAATCCAATTAGAAGAATAATTTCAAAAATAGAAGAGCGTAAATAGTGATATTATTAATCTTATCAAATAGTCAATATTTTTATTGTTTCATTTCCTCTTGCCAATGTTGTTGTTCCACATTTTCAAAAAAAAAAAAACAAGCGTCGACTGTTATCGCGAATCGCTGCGATATTTTGAATGAAAGCAATTTCTCTGTAACGGTTCCGCGACCGTTATCACTTGTGCAACACTAAACAGTACTTTTCGGTTATCAGACATTGTACTTGTGTTGTTCTGCGCGTAATTAATTCAAACATTGTAACGAACTCACACTTCGAATAATCGTACAGTTATGCATATCATTATGGTAATTAATTTATTATATTATGGCAATATTAATTAAGATGTTTAATATGTTTTTAGTTATATTGTTTTAATAAAAACCAAAAGCAAATCGTTATTTTCAATATTTTTAATTTTACCGTATTTTAAAATCATTTATAAAGTAATAATTCTATTTTTACTCTAATATTCGATATGTTTAATCTTAACTTTAGTTTTATTTTTACTAAATCCAAGGCTGTTTTTAATGCTCAAAAACGTTTTTGAACTTGATGAAAATTTTTACTTTTCAAAAAATTAATTAATTAAATATCAATGAATTAATTTTTTTTCTTAATACTCATAATGAATTCATTTTTTTCCTATCATTAATTAAGGAAATTTATGGTAACCTGTGCATATTTTAGCATAATATTTTGTTTTAATTATTGAAGGGGTTTAAAAATATGGCTATTATTAATAAATTAGTATAAATGAATGTAAACAAGAAATTTTAATTTCTTAAAACAACAATTTTCCATAAACCCTTAATGCTGTCAATGTATTTTAGAATGTCTTTCCTTTCAGCTTTTTTATTAATTCTTAAGGTATGCATTAAGGTGATATTTTTACACATCGTTTATAAAGAAAGAAATAATTTTATACTTTGGCTTAATTACGGTAAACAAGAAGTTTTAATTGCCTAAAACTTTAAACCTAAAACCCAACAATTATCTATAAATCCTTAATGCTTTCAAAGAATTAAAAATGTACAGTCATAATGAATATATCATAACTTTATCTTACAATTTTATTTTTCTTTAACTTGGTTATAATTTTTAATATATTGTAGCTTTAATCTCAACTTTAGTTTTATTATTTATTTTTACTGAATTTAAAGCGTTTTCAAATACTTAAAAAGTTTTTGCTCTCGAAGAAAAATTTTAATGTTTCAAAATTCAACAACAATTTTATATAAACTCTTAATGCCATCAATGCATTTCAGAATTTCTTTTATTTTTCTATTTCTACTTATAATATTATACATTAGATTTTTATTCTTACATATCGTTTTAAAAAAAAATAATTAATTTTATACTTTAACTAGGTTATAAGTTTTATTATTATTATTATTTTTAATGACTAACTATTATTGATGAAGGTTTAAATTAATTTAAACACCTTCATCAATAATAGTTTATTATTTTGTACACTTAATTTTAACATTAGTTTTATTAAATCTAAGGCTTTTAGGGATACTGAAATAGCTTTTGCATCTGACAAAAAATTTTAATTTGTCAAAACTTTCTTTAGAACACAAATATTATTTTTCCCATATGTTGCATACTTACGTGGACACGTTGTATATATATATTTTTTTGGAGAAATACATCTTGCCTTTTTATTGGATATTTTCACCAATTTTTCTTCCACATTTTTTTAATTTTCTTTGACAGTTTTACAACTTGCTAACAATTTTTCTTATAGATACTTTCTTCAAAAAAAAAGCTCTCATTTTTTTTCTATTTTCGATAAATATATCTTGCTTTTTTTATTGGAAATTTTAATAACTTTTCTTCCATATTTATTTAATTTTCTTTGGTAGTTTTATTTTTCAACCTTCAAAAATTATAGAATTTTTCAGTTCCAGAGATTTACCGCAATTTAATTACCAGATTTATAGATATTTTTAGCTTTTTTCTACTTTACAGGAATGCCACAAGATTTTTTAGTTTTAGAATTTTATAAAAAATTTTCTTCCAGATTTTTTTCAGCAAATTTTTTATCAGATTTCAAGAATTTCTCTTTTCTATTTGCTAAAATAAGCAATTTTTGCTGTTTTATCGGATTTTTCCAGCTAAATACTTTTCTTTATTTATACGATTTTCATTGACACTTTTAGAATTTTCCAAAATTTTTGTACAGATATTTAGAACAGTTTTCATAAGTTCCACAATTTTTCTACTAGCTTTCTAGAATTTCTAAGCACATCTTGCTTTTCTATCTTAATTTTCAAGCAATTTTTCTATCATATCCATAGAATTTTCATTGACAGTTTTAGAACATTTCGAAAAAAAATCTTAGATATTTTTAAAACTTTCTTTAAAAATTTCACAATTTTTTAGCTATTGTTCCGTACAGGAAATACCAAGTCTTGTTTTTTAGTTTTAGAAATTTTATTTATTTAATTAATTTATTATCAATTTATTTTCTTTAAGAGTCTTAAAAAGTTCCAGAAATTTTCAGCCCAATTCTGTGAGCAAATAAAGACGTTTATTATTATTATTACTCTTTATATGTTTTTCTACTTTTGAGAAATTATTTTAGGTGAAAAATAAAACTTCGGTTTTGAGAAATTAAACAGTGTGGCGAAACAATTCAGTGCAGTGCATCGACATTAAAACTGTGTAAATTCTCAAAACCGAAGAGTTTTATTTATCATCTATATAATGGAATTTCACCAAGTAAAAGCCTTATCAATCAATTCCACATATTTTTAAAATTTACTTTGGCAGTTTCAAAACTTTATAAAAATTTTCTTTCAGATTTTTTTCAGCAATTTTTCTATCAGATTTTAACGGATTTTCAATGTATTTTTCTATTTTCTAAAATTATCAAATTTTTGCTTTTTTATTAGAGTTTTCCAATTTAAACCTTATAGAAATTTAATTGACAGTTTAATTCTAAAAAAATTTGTACAGATATTTAGAACTTCTTTTCATTTACGAGGAATATAAAATATTGCAATTTTATCGCATATTTTTTAAAAACTTTCTATGACAAACTATCAAAAAATAAATGTTACAGATATTAAAAACTTTCTTTCAACAATTTCAATGCTAGATTTTTAGATTTTTGTATTTATATTTTCTTGCTTTTTAATCGGAATTTTCAGCTATTCTTCCAAATTTATAGAATTTTCATTAACAATTTTAGAATATTTAAAAAAAAAATCTTAAACACATTTAAAACTTTCATTAAAAGTTCCACAATTTTAGGAAATATCAAATCATGTTTTTTAACCCTAATAATATAATAATTTAAAGTTACGAAAACATTTCGTGAATCTACAACAATGTTGTATGAAGGATTTTAATATATTTTATTACCCAATTATATATATCATTCATATTTTAAAATATACTTTGACAGAATTTTCTAAAGAAATGTCCTACAGATGTATAGAATTTTATCCAAAATTCCTAATTTTTTTCACAAATTCCTTTAACAGATTTCTAAAGTTTTTTATCACTTTCTTTATTTTAGATAATAATAACCATATCTTGTTTATGAATAATTTCTATGGCAGTTTTAGATTTTTTAATGTATCTTACAGATATTTAGAACATCTATTAGGGGCATAAAAAGTTCCGGATATTTTCAGCAATTTAATTACTCTTGATAAAATATTGTTCTTACAGATATTAAAAACTTTATTCAAAAGATGAAATACCAAGTTTTAATCAGAATTATATTATTGGTTACACAGCAATTTTTAGAATTTTCTTTGATAGAATTTTCCAAATATAATTCTTACAGATCTATAGATCTTTCTTTTTGGAATTTACGAGTTACACGAAGAGAATTATGAATATAACTTGGATCAACTCTTTTTACACACATCTTTTTACCGGATACTACAAATATTCCTGTAGATTTTCATTATTGACAGTTTTATGATTTAAAGATATCAGATTTGCTTGCAATTCAGCATACTAATATAGTTTAACTATACATATTTGCCAAAATTAGGGTTTCCAAGTTTTAACTGATTTTCGGATATTTGATTTAAATGGTTTAGGTAATTGCAGGCTTCTTATTACTTTTTACAGTTAATCATGATTTTCAATTTTAGTTTTATTGAAGGTACTGTGTTTTTGTACACTTCCAAAATGCGATGATATATTTGCATAGTCATTTAAGAAGGAAGGAGAGGCATTAGAAGCAAAAGAATGTCGTGGCTTCGGAATATTAGGAAGTCGACAGGTACGAATGATATTCTGTATCAGGGTATATCAAGGTACTATCTTTATAAGATTAATCATATAGATTGAAACGATTTTCAATCTATATGATTAACTCCTATAAAGATAGTACCTTGATATACGATTTCATCAATTGTTTGTAGCCTTTGGTCGAAGTTTTCTTTAGTCAAACTGTTTTAAGGCCTGTTTTTTCAGGCAGCTAATGTATTCTAACCATGAGTTTTTTTTTCAAGAGCTCCATTAGTAGAAAATGTAATGATGCAGTCTAATAACTATCCTATTTTTGATATTTTAAATGAGAGCGATAATTTTTCTCATTAATAGATTATTTAATTCTATGCACTATTACTTATTTTTGGAAAATAATCCTAGAATACACTTTTTAAATTTAAATTTTACCTACTAACATATTTTTGTGTGGCTTATATTATACTTAATTTAGACTGCACATGAATTGAACAGAGTTCATCCTAGAAGGAGTAAATTCTTCAATTCTTCTTAATATTGAAGTTCATAAAATATTTTTTATTTATTTTAGTAGTTGCCAATAATAAATGGAATTATAAAACCAATTAGAGTTAACGCTAATTGTAGAATATTGTTGAAAACTCCATCCAACCAATAGGGGAAGTACAGTTTTAATAACAAAAAAAAAAGTCTTAATTAAAAACCCAGTAGACTCCAACCGACTGGCTGCAAGTCAGCGGAGCATAGACCACGAAATGGCCTCAAAATGATCTTGAACTCGCGTTCCTAGATTGCCGACCGCTCACAAAAATGGAATATAATAATAATAATAACGCTTTTTTCGCACGAACAATTCCAGCAGACTAATCCACATATAAATACGCCGAATGACTAATTGTGCTGTGCCACTAATGACTAACAGTCGCCCCACAAAACTGGCTGATATCATTGTGGAGCACGATTTTATTCCCAGAAATCTAATCGCAAACATTTAACCTTCGCATAAGTGAAAAAAAAACAATTTTAAAGTAATTTCATGCACTTTAGTAAAGTATGTTTTTGTAATTATAATCTGTCGAAAGACTTCAACTCTGATTTATTCCAGAAATACCTTTTTTTTTTACTTTGACCAAAATGGCAATTAATTAGTCATTCTTATGAAAAAGACATTATCTTAACTTCACAGTTAACAATATCGTAGGTAATTGTTGAGAAACATATGTATGATAACAAATATTTATTTTGGGACCAATGAATCTTTGTTTGCAGTTTGGGTCGCTTAAAAAAAAATCTGATCTTTGTTGATATAGTCCCAACCCTTCATATGGATTGTTATGCACATGCTTATACTAAAAAAAATAGACTTCCAGCACATGAGCTTCTGTATCCATGCACACAACCGTATACATTATGTCTTGTTTCTGTGGACACGTATCGAATTACTTAAACAGGCAGTTAATGAAATCATTAAGGCTGCCGTTTACAAATAAACTCGTTCGTTTTAATTACACAGCCACTGACTATTCCGTAACAAATTCTAAATGCGATTCGTGTTAATTACTAACCTCGTCCCTATTCTTACCGGCTCTTGTACAGAGTGGAGATTTGCACCTTTACGTGAATGAATTTCTCGTTTTATTCATCTGTGATTACTTAGACGCCACCAGTTGCTGAAAATTAGAAAAGAATAATAATGATAAATAATAATTTATGTTTAACATGAAAAATTTTATATATTTTATTAGTTGTGTTCAATTGCCAAATAAGCTTAAATTTGATATTCTTATGTAACACGCAACAAGACAATATTTAAATGTTTTCGTCGTAGCAATTTGTAAAATTATAGGTTAAATTTGGTTGCTGCGAGAACAATAAGTGGTGTGAAAAAAATATTAAACGGATGAAATTGAATGAACGACATACGTTTAAACAGAAAAATATTAAATAAATTCTAAGATATTAATGTTTGTATAGTTATAAACATTCGTTAATGATTTTTACAACATTTTTTTTTATGGAAAACTTCGTAAGCTTGAGGAAGTAACAATGTGAGGAAACATATAAACCAACTGAAAATTTTAAGGCAGTATGTGATTTGCATAAGTCGAAAACCACACCTTAACCAAGAATTCCAGATCCTCCGTAGAGAGAACAGACCTTCTCCTCTCCCCCTTTTGCTCATTACTCCCGCATAGGAGATGCCCTTGGTTCACCATGATCTTTGTGTGTCTGAATCTGGTGGCAGCCTTTTCCAAACCTTTCTTGAATCTCAATGAAATGTTCTCTTGAACTTTTGTATCATTAGCTGAATTCCCACTTAAGTATTTCTTTCTCCTTCTAACAGTAGTGATGGTTTTATCCAATGGTGAATCGACCAGATTCGTTCGGATTTGTGTACATAAAAATGAATTTTCTGGAAAGTACTATAATTCTTTAAGAAAAAATATTTCTAGCAAATGTATCTACAAATTTCAAAGAATGAAAAACATACTCTACGCAATTTAGGGATACAGCTGAAAAATTCTAGAATTTTATGAGGAATTATTAGAAAATTTGAGAAATTTAGGAAATTTTGTGGAACAATCATAACAAAGAGAAGAATATGGGAAGAGAATAAACAAGTAAAAAAGAATAATTCCATGAACTGCTAGATTTAAAAGATAGAGAGAAATAACAAAATTAAGAAAAATTAAAAACTTATTTGTGACATGTTTGTAAATATGTTATTAAGAACCCATAAGTCAAATTTATACAATAAACAGTAAAGGATGATAAAATGATTGATAATTATATTTTTGGGCAAGCGATTAGAAAAAAAATACCATGACGATCAAATTGCAAATGTTTATTATTTTAGGAAATTATGCCAATAAATTTGAAGGTCATTATATCACTTGATTATATTTCATTCTTTAGTAAACAAACATTCGCACATTCTCACGGAATAATAATTACAAACCGAGATTTTGACCGGACATAATAAACAGAAATTTATAGACAGATAAGATAACTCTTAATATTGTGACATTGTATTATATTAGGGTATTTATAATAATAACTCTGCGTCGAGTAAGTATTTTAAGTTCAATGGCCTAACCGCTGTTCAGACGCGACAGATTTGAAGCTATTTTGGAAGTATGCTCTTCTATTTTGATATTCCTTCGGGTGTTCAGTTTATGATGCGTCACTTATTAGATGCACCGACTCCAGCTATAAAACGTTTCCACGCGTCATCTGCCTTCATAAATATAATCTTTTCCTGGTTTCCTGGCATCCTGTAATCTGTGGATGTGACATGGAAGTTCTGAAAGAATTAATTGTGTTTGCTTGCTTGAACGACACCATCTGGATCTAGTGACTATATTTACTACTTACTCTTTATTTTATAAAATCAATACATCCTCAAATAAAAGTCACAGTAGAATAACAATATAAAGTGTAAACTTTCCTACCGTCACTTGATTTTGAAATTTTTAGAAAGGCTATATTAAGACAGTAAATAATTTGTTAAAAGACAACAATCAAAAAAAGTTTATAGGCAGCTTATATAAAGGAAACAAAACAATTCAAGTTGATATTAGTATAAAAATTTCGAAGATCTTACACAAACACAACAAAAATATTGCATTTGAAACTTGAAAAACTTTTGCACTTATCTCTTAGTGAAACATTATTCAGTGTTTTCAATTCTCTACCTAATATTGCATTTAAATCATTTTCAAAAAATTGTATGGATATAATTTTTTTGTTAATGGATTTATAAATAATATTTACTTAAAAATTTCATCAGTTGGCATGTGACATTCTTTTAAAATTATAAATTAAGTAATAATTCTTGAAACTTCTCGGCGTTAACTTCGTAGTACATTTTAAACTTTTTTTAAATAAAGAAAACTTATAACTTTTTTTATTTTTAAGTAATAATTATAGTAATAATAATATCGTTTAAGTTTTTAAGTACTTTCCTTTGTAACACGATTCACATAAAATTTCTCTTTACTGTTATAATAATACAAACCCCACTGACACTAATTACGCTGGAATGGGTTTTACAATGAAACGAAAACGAAATTTTACACTGTGCCACTTTAATAGAACAATACGACATTTTTCACGGACTGGAAACAAAAAATTAGTTAAATGGTGACAAAGTGAAGACGAGGGAAACTGTGTCACGTAATCCCGCAAGCGTGAAGAAAATAAGAGAAAAGAAAGACATTATCGTTGGAAAAACAAATACTTTTGATTGATAACATCTCTATGTTAAATTTTTTACTTATTTTATTAATAAAATTATAACATTCTTGATGAAACATATACATCACAGGTGTGGATTTGTAAATAAGAGACTTGTTTAGTTTCATATGTCAGGAAACTGATAAGAACTAAACAAGCCTCTAATTTTGTTTTAATGCAACAATCAATGAAGTTATCATAAATGTCAAAACAAAATTATACTTTCTTAATTCTAAATTATTCAAAATGTATTTCTACCATCAAGAAGTTTAATTATTAAATTTGAAACACTAAATCTTGAAATAACTTGTAATCACTTTCTCCACAGTTTAAACTGTAATCTTGTAATCAGTATAAAATAACTAGTAATCACTTTTAAACTGTGGAAAAATTGAATTTATATTGCTCATCAATCAACATTATTACATCTTGACTTTACTAATTCTTCTAAAATATAAAGGTTCTAAATAAGAAAAAGTGGATACATTTTGATTTTGCTTTCACCTCGTATTTAACTAATAAAGTCGTAGAGTTTGGAGGGTAAATTTATCCCGCCTTGAAACCCGATGCGCCGCCTTTATTTATATCTCCTATAAAATTATCCCGGTAACTATCTCGCGGAGGTTCTTGTGTCTTCTTCGTGTTAAATTTAGACATAAAACGAACGCGTGCATCTCGTGCGCTTAAAATATTTAGAATTACCCCTAAAGTGTTTTTAAAATAGTCTGATTTATTTCCTCTGCGACAGCGAGTTTCCGTTTTGGTTAAAGCAAACACTAACAAAACCAAAAAAAAAAAAGTAAAATAAACAGCTACAGTAGCTTCTTCTCCGGACGCCAGTCATGTTTTTGTCATTAGGGTTTGTTTCTAAATGTATTTGTATATTTTGTCGGCATAATGTGAGCAACGACATATGTTATGATCTGAGCAGATTAAAAACGTGTTTTATTCATTTATTAATGAAAAGATACAATTATATGGTTTTAATTATATAAATGATATAAAAAAGACTTACTATGGTCAACAGGATGTTCAAAATTAAGTTCGAATAGTTTGTAACATAATTAGCAAAAGAGTTTAATAATAATTAGCAATTAATTAGGGATCATAAGATCAGGAAAATAATTAATAGTTGGAAAATATAAAAATATTATTTATTTCTATATTACCAAATGTTTCACCAAGATATTCAGGAAATAATTATTAATATATTTTAAGGTTACAAAAAAAGTAAAATTATTCTATAGGTTATAATATAATAAACAGAAACAAATTTATGATATGCATCAAACATCGACCTTCAGATTAATCGGATCTACCATTAATTTCGAACGACTTTATTATTGTAATCATCATAAAATTTATGTTTGGCTCATTTAATTCATTATGTAGCTCATATAATGAAAAAGTTAATTTTATGAACATGTTTTGGTTAATACTATTTTATTTTTAGATATTTATGTACACGTTAAATGCGAGATAATTATTAATACCAAATTTTATGATTGAAGCAGTTGATTTGATTCAATTCAATTGTTTCAATATTTGAAACCTTTCAAAAATACATAAATCCCACTTTGCAATCGGTAAAACATCAACAAAAAGTATTTCAAAAATTCGTATGAATAAATCTCTAAAAATTGCAATTAGTTTGTATTTATTTTACAACTTTTAATTAAAACCCTCGCTTATGTTTTACTGATTGGAGGGTGGGATAGAGGCCACCCACCCACCCTACATATACATGACAACATTAATTGCTAATCGTTGCAGATTTTGCTGTTAAAAACAATAAAACACTTTATGTAACAAAAAATGAAACAAAATCAAAATTTAAGTTTAAATATAAATGAATTTCTACAGCTAATCTTATCTAACTTAGATTTAAAGTTTGCCCACCCATCATGCATCAAATTTTTACTAATTTACCCACTCAAAAATTTTACCTTTTAATTCCTTTTTTATTCAAAAAGTTTTGTAATTCATTTTATTGGAAACTGCGAGGCGATAAGGAACTAAAGTTTATATGTACAGTCGACACTGTCTATAGTGAAACTCTATATAGTGAAAAACTCTATATAGTGAAATTTTTTCAAACCCCAAAATATTTTCATGAAATTTTATGTAAAAAGCACTGCATATAGTGAATCTGTAAAGTAGAAACACTCTATATAATAAAATTTTTACCGGAATTTCATGTATAAATTTTTAGGCATTTATTGAGATTTTGGCTACTTCGGGTTTCCCATTTCTAACTAACATTAGCACGAACTGAATTTTGATGACTCACTGTTTTGAAAAGGTTCTTAAAGCGTTTATAACGCCTAACAGGCAAAATGTAAATCAAGTACAATAGATTTCAGTGAGAAACACGGGGAAGTACCCCGGGGAAACCCATTTTATATGTAGTCGATGCGTAGATTAATTCGCTAACAGGTTCAAAAAATAGCTGATTATTTTTCCTAGTACATAATATGTATGTTGTTTAGCAATTTATTGCAATTTATTGAGACTACACAAATTTTAAATGTACATATATATGTATGTATTAACAGATTTTGTATTATGTATTCTTTTTATTTCGTTTGTAGTATTTAGCCCTCTACATACATATGTAATGTGTACAGTATGTGCATTATGTACATGCTATGTATTTAAACTTTTAAATGTTTAATAAAAATTTTTAATAAGTAATTCAATTTTGAAATTTTTGTTTCTCTTTATATAGTGAAAAACTCTATATAGTGAAATTTCGGTCAACATTTTGGTCCTTCACTATATAGAGAGTCGACGTATATGTAGGGTGGGTGGGTGGCCTCTATCCCATCCTCCAATCAGTAAAACATCATCAAATATTATTTAAAAAAATTGTATGAATAAATCTCCAAAAATTGCAATTATTTTGTGTATATTTACATTTTACAACTTTTATTTAAAACCCTAGCTTATGTTTTACTGATTGGAGGGTGGATAGAGGCCACCCACCCACCCTACATATACATGATAACTTTAATTGCTAATCGTTGCTGATTTTGCTGCTAAAAACAATAAAATCCTTTATGTAACAAAAAATAAAACAAAATTCAAATTTAAATTTAAATATAAATAATTTTCTGTAGCTAACCTTATCTAATTCAGATTTAAAGTCTGCCCACCCAACAAGCATCATTTTTTTACTAATTTACTCACTCAAAAAATTTACCTTTTTAATTTCTTTTTTATTCAAAAAGTTTTGTAATTAATTTAATTGGAAACTGCGAGACGATAAGTAATTAAGATTTATATGTATATGTAGGATGGGTGGGTGGCCTCTATCCCACCCTCCAATCAGTAAAACATCATCAAAAATAATTCGAAAAATTTGTATGAATAAATCTCTAAAAATTGCAATTATTTTTTGTTTATTTACATTTTACAACTTTTTAATTAAAACCCTCGCTTATGTTTTACTTATCTAACTTAGATTTAAAGTCTGCCCATCCATCATGCATCAAATTTTTATTAATTTACTCACTCAAAAATTTTACCTTTTGATCTTAATTTTAATTCTAAAAGTTTTGTAATTAATTTTATTGGAAACTGCGAGACGATAAGTAATTAACGTTTATATGTATATGTAGGGTGGGTGGGTGGCCTCTATCCCACCCTCCAATCAGTAAAACATCATCAAAAATTATTTGAAATTTTTTTATGAATAAATCTCTAAAAATTGCAATTATTTTGTATTTATTTATATTTTACAACTTTTAATTAAAACCCTCGCTTATGTTTTACTGATTGGAGGGTGGACAGAGGCCACCCACCCACCCTACATATACATGATAACTTTAATTGCTAATCGTTGCTGATTTTGCTGCTAAAAACAATAAAACACGTTATGTAACAAAAAATAGAACAAAATCAAAATTTAAGTTTAAATATAAATGACTTTCTATACCTAATCTTATCTAATTTAGGTTTAAAGTCTTGCCACCCATCATGCATTAAATTTTTACCAATTTACTCACCCAAAAATTTTACCATTTGAATTTTATATTTATTAAACAAGTTTTGTAATTAATTTTATTGGAAACTGCGAAACGATAAGGAATTAAAGTTTATAAGTATATGTAGGGTGGGTGGGTGGCCTCTATCCCACCCTCCAATCAGTAAAACATCATCAAAATTTATTTGAAAAGTTTGTTTGAATAAATCTTTTAAAATATGCAATAATGTTATGTTTATTTACATTTTACAACTTTTAATTAAAACCCTCGCTTATGTTTTACTGATTTGAGGGTGGGATAGAGGCCACCCACCCACCCTACATATACATGAAAACCATAATTACTAATCGTTGCTGATTTTGCTGCTAAAAACAATAAAACCCTTTATGTAACACAAAACAAAACAAAATTAAAATTCAAATATAAATGACTCTCTATACCTAATTTTATCTAATTTATATTTAAAGTCTTGCCACCCATCACGCATTCAATTTTTACCAATTTACTCACTCAAAAATTTTACCATTTGAATTTTTTTTATTAAACAAGTTTTATAATTAATTTTATTGGAAACTACAAGACGATAAGGAATTAAAGATTATAAGTATATGTAGGGTGGGTGGGTGGCCTCTATCCCACCCTCCAATCAATAAAACATCATCAAAAATTATTTGAAATTTTTTTATGAATAAATCTCTAAAAATTGCAATTATTTTGTGTTTATTTATATTTTACAACTCTTTAATTAAAACCCTCGCTTATGTTTTACTGATTGGAAGGTGGATAGAGGCCACCCACCCACCCTACATATACATGATAACTTTAATTGCTAATCGTTGCTGATTTTGCTGCTAAAAACAATAAAACACGTTATGTAACAAAAAATAGAACAAAATCAAAATTTAAGTCTAAATATAAATGACTTTCTATAGCTACTTTTATCTAATTCAGATTTAAAGTATGCCCACCCATCATGCATTAAATTTTTATTAATTTACTCACCCAAAAATTTTACCTTCTTAATTCCTTTTTTATTCAAAAAGTTATATAAAGATATATATATATATATATATATATGTAGGCTGGGTGGGTGGCCTCTATACCAGCTTCCAATCAGTAAAACATAAGCTAGGGTTTTAATTAAAAGTTGTAAAATATGAATATATACAAAATAATTGCAATTTTTAGAGATTTATTCATACAATTTTTTTAAATAATTTTTGTTGATGTTTTACTGATTGGAGGGTAGGATAGAGGACACCCACCCACCCTACATATACATATAAACCTTAATTACTTATCGTCTCGCAGTTTCCAATAAAATTAATTACAAAACTTGTTTAATAAAACAAATTCAAATGGTAAAATTTTTGAGTGAGTAAATTAGTAAAAATTTGATGGGTGGGCAGACTTTAAATCTAAATTAGATAAGATTAGGTATAGAAAGTCATTTATATTTAAACTTAAATTTTGATTTTGTTTTATTTTTTGTTACAAAAAGTGTTTTATTGTTTTTAGCAGCAAAATCAGCAACGATTTGTAATTATGGTTTTCATGTATATGTAGGGTGGGTGGGTGGCCTCTATCCCACCCTCCAATCAGTAAAACATAAGCCAGGGTTTTAGTTAAAAGTTGTAAAAATATCTAAAATAAAATTTTACAGTAGTAACTTACTCAGCATTATTTTTGAAGTTGGCAAAAAACATGACGTTCCGCAAGGTTCAATTCTCGGTCCACTTCTATTCTCGTTATACAGGTCATTAATTTCTGACGAACCAGAGAATTGTTTGCAGATGATACCCAATTATAGTTTTCATTTCCACCGAACTTATATCAAGAATAAATTCAGACATT
Source organism: Ontholestes murinus (assembly GCA_963969525.1). Classification (NCBI taxonomy): domain Eukaryota; kingdom Metazoa; phylum Arthropoda; class Insecta; order Coleoptera; family Staphylinidae; genus Ontholestes; species Ontholestes murinus. Next base: position 59,906,749 of record OZ018396.1, read on the forward strand.
AATCTAATTCTAACTCACTAGATCTAAAACGGAATCCTAACAAATCTCAATTATTATTATTTGGATTGAATGAGGTGTGTGATGACAGTGCCAAGTATTTTAATCAATTTTTTAATTGTAATTAAGTTATATTTAATGTGAATTCATTGGTAAACAAAATAGTGATTAATATTCAATCATTTTAAAGCGGACACCCGAATATTAAAGTCAGTGACATTAACATTCGGCACAATTAATAACACAGGTACATCCGTTAATTCCGTTAGCTTATAAAGTGGTACTCATAAAGGAGCCGCGTTCAATGTATCGATTCCATTAATAATAATGGCTTTTCATTTATTGCAATATCCTTTCCGCTCAGTAATTACGAACTGATTCGCATTATCGGCAAAAACTTGTTGCTAAAAAATTATCTATAAAATAAATGGTGTATAAAGTAACTTCAGAATATGTAAATTCATTTAGATAGCCTTCCGAGGCATTAACATGAATATCAGTAAAAGCGTGTACGTTGAACTGTGTGATATTTTAAACGAAGCCAGCATGTAAATAACGATAATTAAAGCAATTAAAATCCTTCTAGCGCTAGTTTTTTCTTTAAACTGATTCAACGCACGCAATAATACGATGCTCTTGTATATTAATCATATCTCATTCTTATGCTAATCATACAATTAAATCGCAACTTTCTTCCATCACCAGAATATGGTTGTTCGTGAGAAGATTCTTCTCTATTTGTACATAATTTAAATATAAAAATAATATTAATATATAAATATACTTATGCTTATCACACACTCAGACTTCCTCTCTGCATAATCATAACCGGAAATTATTATCATACCAATTTTTCTGTCTTTTGCATTTTTATAAAGTAATAAGGATATTCATTTCTTCACTGTTAAACAAAAACGTTTACACTTGTAATTTCTTCACTGTTTTTATTTAAGCATTAAACGTATATTTCGTAGACTATATGACCATTATCAATAGTTGATATAATCTTCACATAAATCAAGAATATAATTAATAATAATTAATTTCTTTTTATTTGCAGTTTTGGGAAGTAATCTCCGAAGAACATGGAATCGACCCGAGCGGAATCTACCTAGGCCAGAGCGATCTCCAATTAGAAAGAATCAATGTTTACTACAACGAAGCCACCGGTAAGAAAGGAAATATAAAAAAAACGAACGTGTTCACTAAACCGTAAATAATTAGAGAAAATGACGAAACGAAAATTTCGGATTGTCTCCAGATCCTATCCTCTGCACGCATCGATAATCACATCGATCCAGTTAACAACTTTCTAATGGCGAACGGCTTAGCAGTAAAGCACGCGTTTTATAAATCCATTATTAAAACGTTTTTGAAAGGATCTGTTCCATATATTCAGTAAATTGTGCTGATCACGCTAGATACAATTCAACCAATTAATGAACCCCATTAAAATAATTAAAAAACACCGCTATAACGACCGACTGGAAACCACTCCGGCTGTTTTACTTGGAAGTCTGAAAGACGGTGAGCACGTAGAGTACCGGAAGTCTCATTGTTCAACACGCTCGAAAATTATATTGTGGACGATATCAAACCAATGCGGTGATTTAATCAATTTACCGATTATGGATTTCACGTCGATTATCATTCGCCGCGTCGTTTCCGTTCCTACGGTTTTGGCAGGATGAGTTTCGGCGGTATTTATTGCATACAAATTGGCCGTGAAATTTGTGCACTTTTATGCCATGCAGACCGTAACGGATTATTATAGCGGCCTTTCTCGAAACAAATGTCTCGCTTTTTGATACACCCAGTATGGAATATAATTAATCAGCCTCGAGGGAAGCCGTTAAGTGCATTGCAGAAGATATTACGGTCCGCGAGTAAACGTCTTATTAAAATGAAACGATTAATCGCTTTTATTGCGGTAAAAATTTCGATGGAATGATGTGTTTGTATAAAGGATAATCGGCAATTAGTGTATGAAATTACATACACTTAAAGCTTTTATCTTTTTAGAAAGAAAACCATGTTGTTTTGGGATTATGTTAATATGCACCAGTTTTTTTACATGTTCACCCATATATATTTCAATAGCTTGTACTACCGATATTATATGTAGGGCGGGTGTCCTCTATGCCACCCTCCAATCAGTAAATCATAATCGAGGGTTTTAATTAGAAGTCGTAAAATGTAAATAAACACAAAATAATTTCAATTTTTAGTTGGTGTATTAATACAAATATTTCAAATAATGTTTACTGACTCTGTAATTAGGTTATACAATAATAAATAATAATCTAATTTATTTTTACCATTGTTTCAGTTGCTTCCCAGCATAGTGGAGGTAAATATGTACCAAGGGCCATCCTTCTCGACCTGGAACCAGGAACCATGGACGCCGTACGTTCCGGCACCTACGGCCGGCTCTTCAGACCGGACAACTTTGTTTTCGGTCAGTCCGGAGCTGGAAACAATTGGGCCAAGGGCCATTACACAGAGGGAGCCGAACTGGTGGATGCCGTTCTGGATGTCGTGCGCAAAGAGGCCGAAAACTGCGATTGCCTGCAAGGTTTCCAGCTGACACACTCGTTGGGCGGTGGAACCGGATCCGGAATGGGCACCCTCCTCATTTCGAAAATCCGCGAAGAATACCCGGACAGGATAATGAACACCTATTCTGTCATGCCTAGTCCTAAGGTTTCCGATACCGTCGTAGAACCCTATAACGCCACCCTTTCCGTACATCAGCTGGTGGAAAATACCGATGAGACTTATTGTATTGATAACGAGGCGTTGTATGACATTTGCTTTAGGACCTTGAAGGTGCCAAATCCTAGCTACGGTGATTTGAACCATTTGGTTTCGCTCACCATGTCTGGAGTTACCACTTGTCTTAGGTTCCCTGGACAATTGAATGCCGATCTTCGTAAATTGGCTGTTAACATGGTTCCTTTCCCTCGTCTCCACTTCTTTATGCCAGGATTTGCACCATTAACATCAAGAGGCAGTCAACAATACAGAGCGCTAACTGTTCCAGAACTAACCCAACAAATGTTCGATGCTAAGAACATGATGGCCGCCTGTGATCCTAGACACGGACGCTACTTAACAGTAGCAGCCGTTTTCCGTGGCCGTATGTCCATGAAGGAGGTAGATGAACAGATGCTCGCGGTGCAGAACAAAAACAGCAGCTACTTTGTAGAATGGATCCCCAATAACGTAAAAACTGCAGTTTGTGATATCCCACCAGTAGGCCTAAAAATGTCATCGACCTTCATTGGAAACACCACAGCCATCCAAGAATTATTCAAACGCATATCCGAACAATTCGCCGCCATGTTCAGGCGTAAGGCGTTCTTGCATTGGTACACCGGCGAAGGAATGGACGAAATGGAATTCACAGAAGCCGAATCCAACATGAACGATTTAGTATCTGAATACCAACAATACCAAGAAGCAACCGCCGACGAAGAGTACGAAGCCGAGGAGGAAGTAGCCAATGACGATTTCAACTGCTAATTACCAAATAGTCAAATGTCTCAACCGAATATGTTATTTTAGAATTATTAGAGTGTCGTTAACTAGTCTGTAATAATTACAAAACAACATAAAAATGTTATTATTTATATGGATAAATTAGGTATTAGGATTAGGTTTTTTTAAAATTTTCAACTGTCTATGTGGGATACGTGTTTTGCCTCATAACAATTTGTCATTTAGTCAGTTTTAAAGTTTAAGAATAATTTTAAAATAACTGTTTGGTTACATTTTTTTATACTCTACCGCATTTATTTATATTACGTTTTTTTTAGGGATACTTTCTTCATTTATCCATTTCTTATTTATTTATGCATTTCTTGTAATATCAAGACTGAAATTTTCTACTTTGATAAAAAATAAATATAGCACTTTAATCGATTCTATTTTATCGTTTCATTTTCATAACCTAATATATAATGAACATTTAAGAAGAGAAACAAAGCAAACAATAAATAAATTATCTGGCTAAAATCATTATAAAAATTACTGCAGAAACATGCCTCCATAATAACCTAAGATTTATTTAATGTTTTAAGATTCTATATTTTGTGGGATTGTCTAATTTACTCATTTTTAAATTGGTTTAACACAACAAATTTTTGCCTTATACTAATAAATATTATTATTAGACAAAACTAATCGTTACTCTATCCTCATCTAAAACAAATGCTTTTCGGTAGTGTTTTTATATAAATAGTATAATAGTAATATCAACATGACACTTTTTTTTCCACACCTTGTTCACAAACCGTACATACTCATATAACCCGATAGGTTGAAGAGCTAATATTACAACCTTCAGCTTTACCTTTCAATTTGCAAATTTTATATTGGTTACGTCTCCTTCTTCTGTAGGTGCCTCTCCTAGCAGAGGTTGGCGACTATTTCAGCATATGATTTCCTATCTGTTGTTGCTCCCATCAGATCTTCAAACCCCATTCCTGTCGACTTCCTTATATTCTAGAGCCACGACATTCTTTTCCTTCCAAAGCCTTTCTTCTATCTTTCCCTGGATTATCAGACGTAGTAGTTTGTAGCGTCCGTGCCACATTACACAGCCAAGGTAAGCTGTTTTTCACTTTTTGGTATTGAGTAAAAGTTGCCGCTATAAGCCCACTTCTTCATTGGATACGCGTTCAGTCCATGAAGGTCTCTATCGATTTTATTATTTATTAATTTCTTTGTACTCCTTTCTAACAAAATATTACAAAATATGTAAATATACTTGTTCATAGTGGATGTTTTTAGTATGAAACGTTAGCAGCAAGGGCCATATGTAGCATTTCGCTTTTCAGTACCCCATACTAAATATTACGCCTTTATTAGTTAACAGTTTTCTCATTTTCAGAAAGCCCTCTCTCACAATCTCGATTCTATTTTTTAGATCTTTGCCAGGATCCATGTTCTCGTTTAGCTAACAACCTAAATATTTGATTTGATTATGTCTTATGACAATGAATTATTTATTATTAAATTTTAATTTGCATTACATTTATAGAAAATACATTTTTTAAATAAAAACACTCATTATTTTTTTCCTACCTAAAACAAATACTATTCAGAAGTATTTTTAGTCTAGAAGTTTAATTTGATGAAGAAAAATACTTGTTACGTTATATACTGTTGTCTTTACTCATTACTTTACTCTTCAACTTGGAAAATTAGGCTGGTTACATCTTGAGACATTGTATAATTTATTTTCATTTTTGGACTAATCATTCAATATAATTCCAGTGCCTTTAACCAGTTAACTAAGTTTGACTCATGATGAATCGATTTTTGTAACACATAGAAATTCACAGTTTCAAAACGGAGCGACACAGTTAACTGCTTAATATATTTTTTAAAGTGTGTATGGTTGTGGTGTCCAGTTAACTGTGTTGCTCCTTTTTGAAAGTGTGAATTTGTGTCATGAAAATTGATCGATAACGAGTATACTCGTCAAACTTAGTTAACTGGTTAATGTTAGATAAAGTTTAAATACAATCAATACAATCAATCAATTAATAAACAAGATCTGCAAGTGATAGTGTTAACAGAACAATGGAGTTTAAATCATCACAGTAATTCCATCCTTGAAGTGGTTCTTTCGTACTTAAAGTATGTGCAGACAGTATACTGAAAACTATATAAATTAATTTTAAAATAACGGATAAGGTGATACTAACAATTAACATTCCTTTTTGAAATCATATTGAAATTTGTGACAACGATATTGAAAAAGTAATGTTTGTTTCTGATAGTTGAATCTAAGGCATACAAATTATTGGAATAATAATACTACTTAACCTTATCCATCATGCTCTTTCCTGAAAATATATAAATTACTTTAGGGATAAATTTATTAAACAACTTCCTCCTCTGCGTAGTAAATAGCCTTGGCTATTAAGCCCTGTTGACCAGGTACGGCAGCTTAGAGGATGGAGTTCTTCTTCTTGTTGCGTATTTAGTGGCCTTTGCGTATTGAGGCCCTGTCGACCATACACAGTAAATTTATCTTGTTGTGTGTTAAGCTCTGCAGCAGTATTAAATACCTAACTGAAAATTTAAATGCAAATGAGGTTATGTGTACAAAAATAAAAACAATAAAATCACAGATACATGTTGCCATATTTCACACCGTATAAAACAATATCTTTAAATGATTTACTGTTTATTTTGCTTGAAAATTATTTTTTTTTAATTTCGACATTCTAATAAAACAGACATTCTTAAAGTTGACAAACATTTGTATGTTTTTAAACCCCCGGAATAATTTTAAAGAACAAACGTGTATCACATATTGCCTACTTACGAAGATTTGTTTATAGGTTTGACAACGTTGCATTACGCTGCGATTGGATTTTGTCACAAAACGAAATGACGTGTTGACCATAGAAAATATAATAATAATTATAATTATAATATACATTATTCAAAAAATACAAACATATAAATCACAAAAACATAACTTAAACTATAAACACTTACAAATATATGTAAAAATATATGATTGTAGGGCTGAAAGACCTCAGGTCTATAGCCTAGACGGACTAACACCAACTATTTGTATTGTGTTCATATTTATTGTTATTATGTATTTTGTATTGTCCAAATAAAGATTATTGTATATATATATGATTGTATAAAAGATAAAATATATACTTACATAAGAAGCGTCCAGATAAGAATATTTTCTATGGAAACTGCCAGCTTTATGTAGTTTTCTGTAAAATTGAAACATTATAACGAATCCGAAAGATATCTGCATTCAGCGTTCTACTTTACCTGCAAATGTTTTCTGTAAAATTGAAACATATAACGAATCCGAAAGAAATTTGCTTTCAGCGTTCTACTTTATCTGCAAATGTAGATTTCTATATTTCGTTATTTGATCTTATATTTGTTCTGTAAATATTTAATATATATAATAAAACAGTTTTCTTCATTAATAAACAGAAATTTAATTTAAATAAAAAAGCTGGGTAATGTAATTTCTATAGGTTAAATATAATACAAATTTATAACACAGTATAAAATAAAGCACTAAAAACCTTTCTTCATACAGTTTTAAATACCAAAATACATATTTCGGGCACAAAGTGACCATTATCAATGGTTTAAAGCATTGTATTTCGGACATAAAGTGTATAAACTGTGTGAAGAAAAGTCTTTAGTGCTTTATTCTATAATAAAGTTTATCTTCTCGTAACTTTTTCAATTATAACACAGAGTTACGTGAAGATAAACTTGATTAATTAATAAAGCTCTAAAAACCTTTTTTCAAAAATTTACAGATATATATTTCGGACACAAAGTGACCATTATCAATGTTTTAATTGAAATATTTCAATCAACATTTATACTTTCCTTAAATTTTAATCATTTTCTATTTTTGTCATGTAGATCCCTTCTGAATGTAGGAAATCATAATCTTCCTCTTGCCACCATTTAACTGTAGATGGCGCTAGGCACTTCATTCTTGAATTTTAAATTTTACCAATGTATAATTGAAATGTTTTAATAGCTGGGCAAACGCCGACGACTCTGTACTGCTGATTAGCCTAATACACTTTGTATCAGCAAATCTATCTAAAATAATCTAATCAAAAGTCTGCGAACACTGCAAATTTCATTAATAAATAGAACCAATATGTAAACTTTTTAATGCGTCACCGATAAATGATTTACACAAACTCATTGATAGAAAATAGTGTCTATAATATTCAAAACAAAAAGTAATTATATCTTTGTTGTGTTATAAATACAAAAAAATATTATTTTAATTAAATAAAGCACAATTAATTTTATTTTAACAATGAACTATATAATAAGGATTATATTTTATAGTACGTTATTAAAATAAAATTAATTTTAATGAATAGTAGACCTCTTTATTTAGTTTTAATGATGTTTGTGTATATTTAAACTATTTGAAATAAAAACAGTTAAGAAACAAGATTGACTTTTTATAAGTTACATATACAGGGTGAGTTTTTTTAGATGTATTAGGATCTCGGAAACTATAAGAGATAGAAAAACGGTTAAATGGGGAAAGAAGTGTAGATTTACGAGACGAATAAAATTCCATTTTTAAAGTTTTCAAAAAAGTCAAGGGTAACTAGATTTTCTATTTAAAAATGTAAGTTTGCGTTATATCTCGGAAAATAATGGCGACAAAAATTTTCTGATTATTTTTTATTAATCTGCATAAAATTATCTAAAACTTTGTTCTTTACAGTTTTTCTATCTGTTATAATAACCGAGATATATTGATTTGAAAATATTGACACTTTTTACTTTTATCAAAATATCCAGTTACCCTCGACTTTCTTGAAAACTTTGAAAATGGAATTTTATTCGTGTCATAAATCTACACTTCTTTCCCCATTTAACCGTTTCTCAATCTCTTATAGTTTCCGAGATCCCCATAGAGAACATCTAAAAAACTCACCCTGTATACTATCAACCCAAAACATTTCATTGATTTACCTTTTGATTTCATCAGATCTAAAGAATAACGAAGGATCAAAGTGTAATAATCAATCAATTAAAATTTGAACATGTAATCATACGATTTATTATTATAATTATATAACATCAAGACGCCAAGATTGTCAATTTTTTTGTATATTTTCGATTATTTTATTTATTAAACATCATTATCGCCGAAAACAGTAATTAACACAAACAAACAGATAAATCCATTCCGACTTATCAGTTTATTATTGGTGAAAATCATGTTTGTAAAAATGAAAAGATAATTTCGCCGGAATCAAGGTCACTCGGTGCTAGTTAGCAACAAATTCCCGCAGGAAGACGTCGAGTTCATTCATACGATGCGCCGAGTATATCTAATTTCATTCGGATTCGTGCGATTAATGCTAAAAATACGATTTTCTATTTCCGAAATCGCCAGTCGCAGTCTGTGCGGCAAATAATGCGTTTTAGAATCGGACGATTCGTTTTATTTACTTTTACTGTGAAGAAGTGGAGCGTGAAGGATGCGGCAAAGTAGCAGAATAATAGAATTTATTGCTGGCGTGTCGATATTTCGTAAGCGATTCGAACTCGCGCTGGGCTGAGTCGGCGTTCTTCGAACGATTGTTGTTGGTCTTTGCACTAATTTAAATGGGATACGTGAGTTGTACAGCCAACATCTTATTAAATCAATTATCAATTAGTTACTTATTAATAAAAAAAAATTGCATTAAATTAATTAATGTATGGGCTGGCAATCGTTCATGATTACTGTACAAAGGAAAGCAAGAGGACGTTTTCAAAAGAAGAGACTCCCTTACGCGAACCTCTCCAAAAGGAAGAGCATACTCCTGGAGCAGTAGGGGGGGCACGAATAAAGTTGCTAAGATAGAAGCAGGAATGTGGGCTTTTCTTAAAGGTACAACACCAAATAAAGAGAAGAGTATAGAAGCCTCACAAAGAACATGTACTTAGAGCAGATGGAAATAATGAAGGAGTACAGCTGAAGAGAAAAACCAAAGGTAGCAATTTGACTAACTATGAAGGAGTAACGGAAAGAGAAGAAAATGAAGGAAGACCAAGGAAAGCAAACTATAAGCAAAGAATGAAGAACTAAATAAACTAATAGTACATAACACAAGAAAAGAGATTAAAGATTGCATCCAGGAACTAACGTAATAAACGAAGGAAATCGCCACTGATAAGGATTCAGAAAATGAAAAGATCTCTTTGAGAGAAACCGTTGAAATCTTGTTGAAAAAAACTTGCAGACACTGAAGAAGTAAGGCTTTATTATCGTTGCCCATATGGATACCAGGATAAAGGGACTGGACTTGAAGGCCAGGGTGCCAAAAGAAAAACCAAGCAACACAAAGAAATGGTATATCGTCTGAATCTAATTGAAAAATGGGAGGATAATATTTGAAATAAAGAATGGAACGAGGAAACCTATACAAAATCCTTCGTTAACGTAGAAAATTAAGAGATTAAAGACTCGTCAGTTAAAGTGATCCCATTAGTAGCGGGGAATAACAAAATTAAAAATTATGAAACGAATTATACCCAGAAATTGCTGAAATCTTCTCAATTATGCAACTATTATTATGATTAAAATTATTGGACATTTATTATTATTTTATTGAATTAGAACATTGCTTTCGTTCGATGCGTTCGAAAAGCGATTTCTGTGAAGAAGCAAAACCCGTTCGGAATACAAAAACATTTTTCTTAGATCCGAAAATCACCCAAAAATTAAAATGCACGGCGACGTTTTAATTCGTCATTAACGTGTGCCGAAGAAGAAAAAATAATCATTTAGATTCCCGTCTCGAAAATAGCGACATTCATAATAGGATCAAGGGAAAGTGACTCCGAAAAAAAATGAAAGTTCGGCGCGTGTAGTACACGAAAAGTGGATGGGTGGATTAGAGAGTGTCGTGGATTTACGGAAAATGGCCCTTATTTAACGTGGCCATAATGGCGTACTCGCGACCGGGGCGAGTTCAGGCACGAGGAAGTGCAGGTCTGTTATCGTCGACAATTACAAATTAAGATGCGGGAGTTGTCAATTTAGTCGGAACCCGCTTAATACTTTTTTTTTATTATGGAGGCGAATGCCGACGGAGACTACGACAATTTGGTCGGATTGTGCATTTTCACTTTCCTGATTCCGACTAATTTTTAGCTCTGACATTTATTTATACATTAATAATTTTAATAATAATAAATCTTTATTACGACAAACGACATTTTAAAGTTAATACAATAGATAATATAATACTATATAAATATTAATAATGTTAATGAATTTCTATTTTTCTTACGATTAAATCTTTTCTTTCTCTGCAAACTTTATATATTTATTATATATCGAAACTAAACATTCTAACGCAATAAACTTATTGAAAACCACTGATTCTCTAAAATAAATTTTCCCATTTCTACACATCATAAATAATTCACAGACTCGAAGCTTATAGCCGACCATGATAAGGATTTCTTGAGTGTCAATTATGTAAAAGAAACCGTTTCGTAATGTTTATACATAACCTACCTTTTACATGGTAGCCATCATCGCTATCACTTATTATTAAGTGTATTGGTCTTACTATTGAAATATTACGTACTTACACATATTGACCCCAAAATTGATCTTTAAATAATTTATAAAGCACCGGCAACGAAAAAAAAATTAAATAAAGAACTCTTGTGCGTGCATTGTGCAACAGCATTGTTTTCACGAAGAAAATTGTGTCGCCGTGTGCGCGTATTATGTAACGTAATTTATTTTAAAAGTTGTCAATATAAACTTTCTGTTGCGACATCTTTATTTATTTGTTGTAGGTAATTGTTGTTGGGCTCGTAAGTTAGTTCTTAAATAATTTTATTCTTTTATTCTCTATCCCACCCTCCAATCTACAAAACATAAACAACGATATAATTAATATCTAGTTAATAAAAGTTTGGTCTAAAAGAATTAGAAGATTTACACAAGATTTATTAGAAATTTTTTCGATATTACGCATTTCATTCTTAAGAAATCGTTATTTAAGTTGCTTGAACTGGAAAGTAGGATAGTGGACACCCACCCACCCAATATTTATATGTGTTAACATTAGCCACAAATCTGCTTTTAAATTTTGGAAAAACCAACTGTCGTAATGATCAGTTTTGGGGAGCGAAAATGAGTAATAGTGATTTGAAATAAATTTTATATGTTGGTGGGTGGTATCTATCTCACCCTTTAATCTGTAAAACATAAGTCTAGATTATAAATCAGTCAGTGTTTTAATCAAGTTGTTATCATCTTCACGTAATTCAATTAATTAAAATACTGTCTTCTCCTTTTCGATCTTTTCTTCTGCATCAAAAACGGTTTTAAAAGATTTTTTCTAACATAATTTTCTTCTGTTGTTAAATAACTTAAACATTTCGTCCTTAACCTATTTTTTATTTAACCTATTTCTTCTTTTTTTAAGAGCTCGTCTTATATTCCGCTAATTATTGTTTTTTTTTTGGCACTGGTTTTCATTTTTTAAAGAGCTATTAACACGTTATTTCAATTTCCTTGCTTTAACTGATACGACAATGCATATATTTCTATACTTTTTTGATCTTCTCTAATAAACTAAAATAATCTTTTACTTGGTGTTCCCTTTTCTTCTTCGATTTAGTCTAATAAATATCCTAAGTATTTTTGGCCCTTTATTTTGTGAGAGCAAGTAAATATATTCATCAACTTTTTGATTTATAAATCATAAAATAAATATAAACAGCTATATAAATCCTACACGTATACGACAGTTTTACTTTTATCTGTCTTCTGTTAAGAGTAATTAAGAATTTCCTCATTTTGGTTTAAACTTCTTTTCTGTGTGGCCAGCTATAAAAAAATCTAATATTACATTACCTTTTCTTTTATCTTTTTTTAGTATTTTGTTTCAACCTAACCTATTCTACTCTCTTCTTTTCACCATTTTTCTAAAATAAATTCTAAACATATTGAAGTTTTCTTTTGTTGCCTTTTGATAAAGTAGTCTTTCTCTATTTTCTTATTTCCCCTTTTGGCTTTCTTTTCTATTATTTCTTTGATTTAACCACTGTAAAAATCGTAAGCTCTTTTTCCCACTCAGAAAATATTAAAACCTTTATTTTCTGAGTAGAAAAAAGAGAAGATCCTAAGCTCTTTTTTCTACTCAGAAAATAAAGGTTTTAATATTTTCTGAGTGTACAGTGATTAAATCCTTATGGCAGTGTCATTTGTCATCTGTTATTTGTTGTCTGTCATATGTCATCTGTTATCCGTTAATATAATACTATATAAATATTATCTGTTATCCGTCATATGTCATCTGTCTTCTGTTATTTGTTGCCTGGTACTTGTCATCTGTCATATGTCACAATTATTTTTAAAAGAATCCAAAAACCTGTGGAAATTAAAAAAAAAACTCTTATTGAAGATGCGGCCATTCATTATTTTATGACACTTTCATCTATCATCTGTTATCCGTTAACTGTCATCTGTCATATGTCTTTTGTCATCACCAATTATATTTAAATGAATCCAAACATGGAAATATTCTGAAAATGACACTCATCTGTCATTTGTTATTTGTTGTCTGTCATATGTCATTTGTCATCTCTCATTTTTCATCTGTAACCTGTCGTCTGTTTTCTGTTATCAGTCATCTATCAATCATCATCTGTCAGCTTTTATTTGTCATCTCTCACTGACAGCAGGTTATATAAACTATAAACAAAATCAATAAAAATACTCTTATTGAAGATCATCTGTCATCTGTGAACTATCATCTGTCATCTGTCACCTGTCACCTGTCATCAGTCAAGTGTCATGTATCATTTATTATCTGTCATTATATGTCATCTGTGATCTGTCATCTATCATCTGTAATTTGTTTTTCTACTCAGAAAATATTGTAAAGATCTTTCCTTATGACATTGTCATCTGTCATCTGTTATTTGTTGTCTGTCATATGTCATCTGTAATCCATCACCTGTCATCTTTTATTCGTAATATGTCATCTGTCGTCTGTTATTTGTTGCCTGTTACTTATCATCTGTCATATGTCACAATTATATCTAAAAGAATCCAAAAATCCTGTAGAATTTTTCTGAAAAACTCTTATTTAAGATACGGTCATTCATTATTTTATGACACTGTCATATGTCATCAATCATCTGTTATTATTGTGTGCCATATGTCATCTGTTATATGACCTTTGTTATCTGTCATATGTCATCTGTTATCCGTCCACTGTCATTTGTCAGCTGTCATCAGTCATATGTGTCATCGCCAATTATATTTAAAAGAATTCAAAAATTCATATGTCATCTGTTATCCCTCAACTGTCGTCTGTTATCCGTCATCTGTCATATATTTTCTGTCCTCTGTTGTCTATTATCTGTTATCTGTCATTTATCAACTGTCATCTGACATCTGTGATCTATCAATCATCTGTCAGCTTCCATTTGTCATCTCTCACTGGCTGCATGTTATGTAAAGTACAAGTATGTCTCTAAAATCTTAACCAAATTAATAAAAATACTCTTATTGAAGATTATCTGTCATCTGTGAACTATCATCTGTCATCTGTCATCAGTCATGTACCATGTACCATTTATCATTTGTCATCTGTCATCGGTCTAATGTATCATGTATCATCTGTCATCTATTATCTGTTATTTGTTGTGACAATTATATTTAAAAGAATCTACAAAACCGTGGAAATATTCTGAAAAACTCTTGCTGAAGATGCGGCCTTTCATTATTTTATAACACTGCCGCCTGTCATCTGTCTTCTGTTATTTGTTGTCTGCCATGTCATCTATCATATGCCTTTTGTCATCACCAATTATGATTAAAAGAATCCAAATAAACGTGGAAATATTCTGAAAATGACACTGCCATCTGTCATTTCTTATTTGTTGTCTGTCATATGTCATCTGTTATCCGTCAACTGGCGTCTATTATCCGTCACCTGTTATCTGTAGTCTTTCATCTGTCATCTGTCGTCTGTTATGTCATCTGACATCTGCCATCTATCAATACTCACCATCTGTCAGCTTTCATTTGTCATCTCTTACTGGAGGCAGGTTATGTAAACTACAAGTATGTCTCTAAACTCTAAACAAAATTAATAAAAATACTCTTATTGAAGATCATCTGTCATCAGTCATGTGTCATGTGCCATGTATCATTTATCATCTGTCAGCTTTTATTTGTCGTCTGTGATCCGTCATCTTTCATATGTTATTTGTTGCCACAATTATATTTAAAAGAATCTAAAAAAGGCCGTGGAAATATTCTGAAAGCCTCTTAATGAAGATGCGGCCTTTCATTATTTTATGACATTGTCGTCTGACATGTGTCATCTATCATCTGTTATTTGTTGTCTGCTATCTGTCATCTGTCATATGTCATCTGTTATCCGTCGACTATAATTTGCCATCTGTCATATGTCTTTTGTCATCACCAATTATATTTAAAAGAATCCAAAATACGTAAAAAATATTCTGAAAATGACACTGTAAGTGTCATTTCTTAATTGTTGTCTGTCATATGTTATCTGTTATCCGTCAAATGTCGTCTGTTATTCGCCATCTGTCATCTTTCATCTGTCATCTGTCTTGTGTCCTCTGTCGTCTATTATCTGTTATCTGTCATTTATCAATTGACATCTGACATCTGTTATCTATCACGAATTCATTATTTTATGACGCTGTTGTCTATTATCTGTCATTTGTCATTTGTTGTCTTTCATATGTCATCTGTTATCCGTCAACTATCATGTATTATTAGTCATCTGCCATCAGTCTTCTATCCTCTGTCATCTGTTATTTGTCATCTATCTCACTGCCATCTGGCATCTGCCATCTATCAATCATCATCTGTCAGCTTTCATTTGTCATCGCTCACTGGTGGCAGGATATGTAAACTACAATTAGGTCTCAAAACTCTAAACAAAATTAATAAAAGTACTCTTATTGAGTTATCTGTGAACCATCATCTATCAGATGTTATATATCATACGTCATCGGTCATCTGTTGTCTGTCATATGTCATCTGTCGTCTGTTATTTGTTGCTTGTTACTTGTCATCTGTCATCTGTCAAAATTATATTTAAAATAATCCAAAAACCCTGAGGAAATTTTCTGAAAAATTCTTATTGAAGATGCGGCCTTTCATTATTTTATGACATTGTCGTCTGTCATCTGTCATCATCCGTTAAATGTCAACTGTCATTTGTTATCTGTCATATGTTTTTTGTCATCACCAATTATATTCAAAAGAATTTAAAAAAAAACGAAAAATATTCTGAAATCGTTACTGTAATCTGTAATCTGTTATTGGTTGTCTGTCATGTCATATATTATCCGTCAACTGTCGTCTATTATTCGTCGTCATCCATCTTCTATCCTCTGATTTTCAGTCAATAATTCTAAATATTTGCATAAGTTAGTCTAAAAGAATCAGAAGACTTGCACATTATTAATTACAATATTTTTTTCTTGTATGCATTTCTTTAAAATTAAGAAATCATTGTTTAGTTTATTGTAACTGGAGGGTAGGATAGTGGCCACCCACCCTACATATGCAAGTAAACTTAAATTACAACACTGTCCCACCCTCCAATCTGTAACACATAAACAACGATTTAACTAATATATAGTTAATAAAATCGTCGAACAGTTTGGTTTAAAAAAATGTGAGAATTTAAATTTATTGGAAACATTTTTGTTATTACGCACTTTCTTCTTATGAAATATTTGTTTATGTTGATTAAATTGTAGGATGGGATACTGATTACCCACCCACCCTATATTTACATGTAAACATTAGCCACAATGCTGCTTGAAATTTTGGAAAAACCCACTGTCATAATGGTCAGTTTTGGGAAATAAAGTAGAGTAATGGAGATTTAAAATAAATTGTATATGTAGGGTGGGTGGGTGGCCTCTATCATACCCTCCAATCTGTAAAACATAAGCCTAGATTTAACTGATTTCCAGTCAATAATTTTCAATATTTGTACAGGTTAGTCTAAAAGAATCAGAAGACTTGCACATTATTAATTACAATATTTTTTTCTTTTATGCATCTTTTAAAAATTAAGATATCGTTGTTTAGTTTATTGTAACTGGAGGGTAGGATAGAGGCCACCCACCCACCCTACATATGTAAGTAAATTTAAGCTACAACACTGTTTTTAATTTCTTGAAAACATCAACACTAATACAGTTGTCGTTTTTTGGAAACCAAACGAGTGAAAATGATTTAAATAAAATTGTATATGTAGGGTGGGTGGGTGGCCTCTATCCCACCCTCCAATCTGTAACACATAAACAACGATTTAACTAATATCTAATCAGTATAATCTTCATAGAGTTGATTTAGAAAAATGTGAAAATTTACACACGATTTATTAGATACATTTTCGTTATTACGCACTTTCTTCTTATGAAATATTTGTTTGAGTTGATTAAATTGGAGGAAGGGATACTTATCACCCACCCAACCTATATTTACATGTAAACATTAGCCATAATGCTGCTTTTAAATTTTGGAAAAACTAACTTCCATAATGGTCAGTTTTGGGGAACAAAGAAGAGTAATAGAGATTTAAAATAAGTTGTATTTGTAGGTGGGTGGCCTCTATCACACCCTCCAATCTGTAAAACATAAGCCTACATTTAACTGATTTCCAGTTAATAATTCTTAATATTTGCACAGGTTATTCTAAAAGAATCAGAAGACTTGCACATTATTAATTACAATATTTTTTTCTTGTATGCATTTCTTTAAAGTTAAGAAATCGCTGTTTAGTTTATTTTAACTAAAGTGTGGATAGAGGCCACCCACCCACCCTACATATGCAAGTAAACTTAAGCTACAACACTGTTTTTAATTTCTTGAAAACATCAACACTAATACATTTGACGCTTTTTGGAAACCAAACGAATGACAGTGATTTAAATAAAATTGTATATGTAGGGTGGGTTGGTGCACTCTATCCCACCCTCCAATCTGTAACACATAAGCAACGATTTAACTAATATATAGTTAATAAAATCGTCGTAAAGTTCGGTCTAAAAGAATTAGAAAATTTACACAAGATTTATTAGAAAAAATTTCGTTATTACGCATTTCCTTTTGAAGAAATCGTTATTTAAGCTGCTTAAACTGGAAAGAAGGATAGTGGAAGCCCACCCACCCAAATTTATATGTCAACATTAGCCACAATGCTGCTTTTAAATTTGGTAAAACCAACTGTCGTAATGGTCAGTTTTGGGGAACGAAAATAAGTAATAGTAATTTGAAATAAGTTTTACTTGTGGGTGGGTGGTATCTATCTCTGCTTCAATCTGTAAAACATAAGTCTAGATTTAACTGATTTCCAGTCAATAATTCTAAATATTTGCACAGGTTAGTTTAAAAGAATCAGAAGACTTACATATTATTAATTACAATCTTTTTTTCGTGTATGCATTTCTTTAAAATTAAGAAATCGTTGTTTAGTTTATTGTAACTGAAGGGTGGGATAGAGGCCACCCACCCACCCTACATATGCAAGTAAACTTAAGCTACAACACTGTTTTTAAATTATTGAAAACATCAACACTAATACAGTTGTCGTTTTTTGAAACCAAACGAGTGACAATGATTTAAATAAAATTGTATATGTAGGGTGATTGGGTGGCCTCTATCCCACCCTCCAATCTGTAACACATAAACAACGATTTAACTAATATATAGTAAATAAAATCGTCGAACAGTTTGGTTTAAAAGAATGTGAAAATTTAGATTTATTGGAAACAATTTTGTTATTACGCACTTTCTTCTGATGAAATATTTGTTTATGTCGATTAAATTGTAGGATGGGTTACTGATTACCCACCCACCCTATATTTACATGTCAACATTAGCCACAATGCTACTTTTAAATTTTGGAAGAACCCAGTGTCATAATGGTCAATATTGGGGAACAAAGAAGAGTAATGGAGATTTAAAATATGTTGTATTTGTAGGGTGGGTAGGTGGCCTCTATCACACCCTCCAATCTGTAAAACATAAGCTTAGATTTAACTGATTTCCAGTCAATAATTTTCAATATTTGCACAGGTTAGTTTAAAAGAATCAGAAGACTTGCACATTATTGATTAAATAAAATTTAAATGTGGGGTGGGTGGCCTCTATCCCACCCTCCAATCTGTAACACATAAACAACGATTTAACTAATATCTAGTTAATAAAATCGTCGTATAGTTTGGTTTAAAAGAATTAGAAAATTTACACAAGATTTATTGGAAACATTTTTGTTATTACGCATTTTCTTTTTATGAAATATTTGTTTATGTTGATTAAATTGGAGGATGGGATACTGATTACCCACCCACCCTATATTTACATGTAAACATTAGCCGCAATGCTGCTTTTAAATTTTGGAAAAACCCACTGTCATAATGGTCAGTTTTGGGAAATAAAGTAGAGTAATGGAGATTTAAAATAAATTGTATATGTAGGGTAGGTGGGTGGCCTCTATTATACCCTCCAATCTGTAAAACATAAGCATAGATTTAACTGATTTCCAGTCAATAATTTTCAATATTTGCACAGGTTAGTCTAAAAGAATCAGAAGACTTGCACATTATTAATTACAATATATTTTTCTTTTATGCATCTTTTAAAAATTAAGAAATCGTTGTTTAGTTTATTGTAACTGGAGGGTAGGATAGAGGCCGCCCACCCACCCTACATATGCAAGTAAACTTAAGCTACAACACTGTTTTTAATTTCTTGAAAACATCAACACTAATACATTTGACGTTTTTTTGGAAACCAAACGAGTGACAGTGATCTAAATTAAATTGTATATGTGGGGTGGGTGGGTGGCCTCTATCCCACCCTCCAATCTGTAACACATAAACTACGATTTAACTAATATTTAGTTAATAAAATCGCTGTAAAGTTTGGTCTAAAACAGTGTTTTCCAACCTTTTTTGTGCCATGTTCCACCTAAGCATTTCTAAAATTCAAAATCTACGGAAACATCAGCACTTGTTTAAAAAGAGAGGAACCCCTACGATGGCCGTAATATATTACACTAACACAGGAGATGACCCTTTGATCTCTTAGCCCCTTATCGTCTATTTCCACGAAGAACAGAATAACTAAAATCAGCTACAAGAAAATGAAATCATCGAAAACTGCGAAAGCGCATAGACAGATCCGGTATCTAAACCAGAAGGAACAAATAACTTATGCGTTGATTACCGCCGAATTAATGCCAAAAAGAAGCTATACGCTCCCACGGATCAATAATTATCCCTACTCGATATGAGAAGTCCTCATCATCACTGAACCTTCAATCTGAATATCATTAGACAGCCGTCGTCAGTGCCTTCAGATTAAACCGGTATAAACGAATACCTTTCGGACTCCGCACCTAATGCACCCACAACATTCCAGAGAATGATGGACCGAGTAAAGAAGGGATCTGAGCCAACCAGACTATTCATATACTTCAACAACTTAATATTGCTCTCCAGCTTAGTAGAAAAACACTTCCAAGACCTAGAAAAGCTATTTAGTAACCTAAAAAGTTCCAACTCAGAATTAATCGGAAAAGTGTAGATTTGATTGCAAGAAGGTAACGTTTTTTAGCCAAATTTCCAAATCCTTGACGAAGTTGACAAGGAACAATGCCGCGTGAAGCTGGGGACCAATGCAGCAGGTAGCTTTTGAAACATTGAAGTAAACCGTTCTATAGCATTACCAATACATGACATCCAACAGATCCCATAATCACAGTGGACCTACCGTCGAAGGATCATGTACTTATTCATCAAGAACAACTTGATCGACAAAAAATAGTCGAAACGTTTGAGCGTAATAACATCTCAAAATACGGCATAAAGAAGTCCTTAAAAAATAACACGATTATCATACATCTGGACACTATGGATGGAATGGACAGAAAATCATTCGGAGTCATTGGGAAACACCGGGTTAGTCTACAACAAATAAGAAGGCTTACACTTTATTAATTTCAATAATTTTTTGCGTGTTGTAAAATGTCTTTTGTGGGAGAAATTTTTCACCCCCTTATCCCATCAAGACGTGATGTAGGATGCACACTGGCACGGATTGGGATGCCCAGCAAAGTAATTCTTATTGGTGAAGGGAAATTTAAGGAGTTGGGTTGTTTTGAAAAATAAATTAAACTAGAATTTTAGAATATTATATTCCCTGAAGGCAAACAACTGGAACCATAATAAAAACCAAATCAAATTGATTCTAAATTATATCTACAATATTTATAATAATAATAGCATAATAAGTTTTGCTGCAGAAATTGGTAGCTTAAAAATTATTATGCTATTAATATCTGTTTATTTATCTAACTAGAAATTTCAATTTGCAATTATAACCCATTAAAATACCTAAAACGTATACTTTCTTACTATAATAACAGACTGAAGAAACTATTTTTACCTGTGACTAAGAATCAAACCTTATTGTTTGATGATTAACCAGTTAGGTATAAAAGAATGTTATCACAACCCATTTATATATTAATCAATTCAATGATTTATATCACTAGTAATGCGTTTCTAATATTATTTACATTAATTATTGATGCGGATCTACGTAAAAGGTTACCGTTTAATCAATGGAGAAATATTGTAGAATTAATAAAGAATTCCCTAAGTAATGACTTGCTACTACCAGGATATTCGATAAATTCGATGCAGGCATTTGTAGTTAAGGTGAGTAATTTTTTTGTGGAGGTGAGTGAGTGAATTGTATAAATTCCCAGGATGTTTATTCCCTTTTACGTGCGTCTTGTAGCTGGCGGTAGCACCGGTGAAGAAGTAACAGAGCGTGTGACCTTGGCCTTGTGCTCGCGTGCACTCACTGATCGACAATCGCATGCGCCGCCATTTCCGCATTTACTTGTTCAGCTACTCAGTTACTCGGTACCGGTATGCAAAATATAGTTCATTTAATATACGAACAGCACATCTGGACGAAATGGAAATTGCCGTTGTCGATTGCTTCTATTTTGTTTATAAATTAAAAGATTGCTACTTATTATTGTAAATACTATGTTTTACTTTTGAATGCGCCATATACATTTTAAAAGTACCTTAGCCTTTGTTGTATTCCAAAAATTGCAAAAGATTTTTAAATGAAACGTTTTTATTCTTTCTTTCTTTCAACTCTATGCACCGAAAGTGCGTGTTTATTCGTAGTTCTCTTTGGTTATTTTCCATTACCTTAGGTGCTTTAAGAACAACAACAATAAAAATTTGTTCAAGAGCAAGGAATTACGAAGACTAGAAGGTAGGTCATAATTAAGTAGAGAAAAACATAACAGATAAAACATGATGACCTAAACAAAATAGTTAAAAAGGAAACTAAAAAAGGCAAAGGAAAGGGATAGAGATCACCCACCCACCTTACGTATACATATAAATTTCAATCGAGAACAAAAGAAGAAATTAAACGTACATGGGTTTTTGTTTTTCAAAATATCCTCCATGAAGATCTTTTGCATGCGCTTTATCCAATTTTCAAAGTATTTCCACTTCGATTAAGGTACTTCGTAAATATGCATTTTGAAAAATGTTGACCTCCTAATATATTGTTGGTTTTCGTGGCTAAAAAAAGTCATTGGGTGCCATTTGCAGTTCTCAAAAAGCTTCAAATCAGGAAAGAAGGTTTAATTTTGAACCTGATTAAACCCAAGTTCCTAAATGTGACTATTAAAACCACATAGGAAGGACGTGGCCAAAGAGGGGCAAAACAGGGCACTGGATAAATACTATAAATAATAGGTCAAAGGCACTCAAAAATGTTTACTGACCTCTCGCCAAGCAGAGCTAAACTACTCTTTCTCCTCACTAAAGATAAGACTGGTCACGGTCTCCTTAGAAAATTGCCCAGTGATGTACCAACTTCTGGTTCTGGTTTAAATCGATGGGAGGGGAGAGAGTTACGCCGCATGGAACCCAATGGGCCCTTTGTGCGTCCTCCCATCTGAGTCCTCATTCCTTGCTACGGTCAAGCCAACCCAAGGCATTGGCAGACACTAGGACTGCAGCAAGACGGACTCTTAGGATGTCTGAAGACTTTAGACATCACTCTCTGATTGTGGATTCACGTAGGTTGGTTAACAGCGGACAAACTAGAAGTACATGCTCTTCCTTTTCACACCCTCTGCAGATGGGACTAGATTGTAGTCCAAATTTGTTCAGGTTCTGTTAGATGCCCTATAACCTTTCGTAGGTTTTCTCTGAATAGTTGCAAACAGTATCTGACCGTTTTGGTGTTCATTGGGATGAAGTTTCTTGAGACAAGGAGCGATGGGACAACATACATGGCTGTATGTTGTCCCATCGTTTCTTGTTGCATCTGATTAATGCAATTTTCAGTATTGTACTCAGATCTAGCAGGGGAGGGCAGCATACCGTACGTTCGGATGCCTTCCTCGCCAAATCATGTGCTATTCTGTTCCCTCTGCTGTTGTTGTGTCCTTTTACCCAGCATAGAGTTACCTCGTTGTTACGAGCCACTCCTTCCAAGGCTTCGCAGCATTCCAGCCTTAATGCTGAGGTAATTTTGCAGCTGGCAATGGTCAAGATTGCCGCGCTGCTATCCGTTATGATGTATATGTTTTTTCCCTTAATTTTCTTGTCAGAGATTGCTTTTGCCACGAGTTTCACCATTGTTGGTGTGCTCATTATCTTACCTTTAGCAGTACCGATTTTTAGGAACAGGTTTTTGCAGAAAATTCCTATACCAGCGCCTGCTTTCGTTGACGACCAATCACTGTATATGTGGATGTCTTTATAGTCTTTATTTCTCTCTTAAATTACAATAAAGTACAATAAGAAAGAAAGTGCGTCACAATAATGAAAAAATACAAGGAAAATAAAATCATATTATGCTTGCTTTCTACTCCCGAGTCTTCAAATCTCAAGTATATTTGAAGCTTTCTGGTGAAAAAGTATTTTCGAGGGATATTGTCCACCGGCATCATAATCTCGGGATTTCTTTGTCTTATATCCTCTAAGGTTTTGTGGTATTCATGCTCTAAGCTTTATTATTTCTCTGATAAATATGTCCAAGGGTGATAGGTGCAGCAGGGCTTCCATAGCCGCTGTTGGTGTTGTTCTCATGGCTCCTGTCGCGCTCATAAGGACGCTTGGTTGAACGTGGTCTAGGAGACTTACGGCTGATTTCGTGGTCGTTTTTGGCCACAATATTATTGATGCATACGCCAACATTTGCCGCACTATGGCTGTGTAGATCCATAGGGCTACCTTTGGAGATAGGCTATGCATGCTTTCTTAGATCTCTCCGTTAGGTGAGCATTCCAATTCAGTTTTTTTTGTCTAGAAGAATGCCCGAGTATTTGTTGATTCCATCTTTCAGGGTGAGTTCTTCACCGTGAAAGCTTGGTGGTTTGAAATCTTTAATCTTTCTTCTCCATGTGAAAAGCACCAGTTCCGTTTTTGTTGGATTTACGGATAGACCATGGTATGTGCACCATTTGTTTACTACGTCGAGAGCATCCGACATACGTTTCGCTAACATACTTTCCGAGTTGCCGGAAAGTAGGATAATGTTATCGTCGGCGTAACCTACGGTGTAGAAGTACTGTTTATTCAGTGCTTGCGGTAGTTCGTCTACAACTAGGTTCCATAGTAAGGAAGACAACACTCGTCTCTGTGGACAAACCGACATACAAGTCACGTGTTAGCTGTCATCCATTGCAGCATGTTTGAGATCTACTGGGTTAAAGCTACAGGAACTCCCCTGCGTCGAAGTGCCGCTGTTATATTTGGAAAGAAGGTCTTATCAAAGGCTCCTTCAATGTCTTTGAAAATCGCAAGGGTGAAGGCTTTTGCTCGAAGGGTCGGCCAATTCGGCTCACCACGGTGTGCAGTGCCATGCCTTCACAGTATGCGTGTTAATTGGGATGTAATGTACTGGTCGCATAGCCTCTCCAGTATCTTTAGTAGAAATGATGTGAGGCTTATTAGTCGGTATGCTTTCGCTGTGATATAGTCTAAGCGTCCTGGATTTGGTATGAATATACTTTAGTTTCCTTCCATGCATAGGATGTGTAGCTGAAAGCAATACACCCTCTGTATACGCCTACGAGGGTGTCTGTATGAGGGCCGGATAAATCCCGTCCAACCCTGGGGATTTGTATGATGAGAAACTCCTCATTGCCCAGTTTAACCTTTTCCCTGGTAACGATGGAGCCCGGTAAGTCCCAATACGGTTTGGTTCGGGACTCTGTGGGTGTATCCGTGGAACTTTGCTCCTGGTTAAAGATACAGTCCTTAATAAAAGTTTGCCGGTGTTTTCAGATGAGTCTGTGTAAGTGCCTCCTTCATTAGTCACGTTGTACTACTTTGTATTTGTTCCATTCGAAATCATTTTGCATACTCCTGGCTATGTTGTGAGTCTTTATTGCTTGTTTTTTCAGCACCTCAAATTCAGTGCACCACCACGCATTTATGGGCTCTTCATCTTCTCTAGTTTTTAGAGGGCTTGCTTTCTTGTACGCTGATATGATGTCCTTCTGAAGTGCGTCGGTCATATTCTCCAGTTCGGGTATATTTTTCTAGATGCCTAGTTTTGGAGATCCTGCTGAGGGTAGTTTTGAAAATTTCCCTCTTGATCAGTACCAACTCTACAGGAAAAGTAAATTAGACAACACCTGTAGACTATATGGATTGGGGCAGGAAACTGCCGGGCGCATCCTATGCGTGTGTGTAGCACTGGCTACTATCGGGGAACCTCCTAGGAAGTTAATTGACCTTACAATGAATTCCTGGGAACATTCTTGTACAGTGATCCCGACAAAGTTAATTGTTTTATTTTGAATTATCAAAATTTATAACGAAGTGAAAGCCTCCACAATTACTTATTTCAGTCTTGTAAGGTTGCCTTTAGTCAAATGACCCTATTTAATCTAATCTACTTTGGCAATTGTTGAAGTAGTCATTTTCTAGAGCACACATATATAATATTTAGGATCTGCTGTGTAATATATGTATATATATTTTAATTCCTATACTCTGTGTTAGTAAGAGGTATTTGAGACTTTCCAGATATATGTTTTTATTTTATAATTTGCCTAACATTGTAACCCTGATGTCAGGTGTCGGTTGTATTTATGTTGACTCTTATTTTCTGAAATTATACAGATAGCCTAGTATTTTAAGTTTTTAATTGGTGGTTATTGCTTGTTTGTTATTAAATTTCTAGAATAAGCGTATTTTTATTCTTTTGGATTTTTTTGTTATGATTTGTTGTATCTTTTATTTATTCTTGGTTTTTGTCGTAGTGTGATAGTTTGGAGTTTCTCCTCAGAGGAAAAGAAACCAAATTCGCTAAGATAATGGTGACCTTCTCTGCCAGCGGTGACATCGATGCATGCAAAAGTGGAAGAACAGCTTAGTTTGAACACAAGCCTTTCCATGTGCAAACAAAATTTTTGTTAGAATTTATTGTTATTTTTGATTATATTATGTAAGCACAGTGCATAAATAAATACTATTACTACCACTACTATAGTATTTGTACATTTGTTGTAATTCGTCGATCTTTTTTTGATTATTTTTGTGATTATAGTGTCACTTGCTAGCAAAAAATGGTATTTGTGAGTTTTTGTGATATATACAACATATACAACATCTTTATTAACAAACAAATATGCAAATAAATTAAATATAATACAATGAATGTTAGTGGGCTTGTTTGTTAAATAGTTATCGACCAGCGGTTCAGTCCGGATTTGTCATTGTCGATATGTCACGTCAGTCTGTCTCTGAAGAAGATGATGATGATTGATAATATGATGCGATGAATTTAAATGTAGTGCATGAAGGGGTTTTGATTTTTGGGCCAGGTTGGGATTTCTGCGCAAGCAGTAGAGGGGAAGGATGTGTTGGTTGAAGGGATTTTTCGAGAATTTTTCGATTAGATAAAGAAGGCGTTCATTGATGGGGATAACATAGGTAGAGTCATACATGAGTTGGTTAGAAGGATTGTGTAAAGGATTGCTGGAGTGGCGGATTTTGGTTAGAATTCTTAGGGAGGATCACTCGCTAACTTGGATAGTTTTGATAGAAGGATTGCAGGAGATATAAAAAAAGGACATTACCATAGTCAAGTAGAGGGCGACAAATCATTTTATATATTTTGACGGCTGTTTTAGTAGATATACCGTTTCCTTTGTAAGAAAGACTTCTAAATAATTTGGCTCTAGTGATGATTTTTGTTTTTTTTAAGGCTGTGTGCTTTTTGAAATTTACTTTTTGATCTATGGTTAACAAGGTATTTTATAGACGTAGAGGGGGAAACAATTGAAAGGAGATGAGAATGTTATATGCGGGATTATTATTAATGTGATGGGAATTGATTTTAATTCGCCATTTAGCAAACCAGTGTTGCAGGGAGTCAATTAGCTGCTAGACGGATTGAAGAGCTTTAGGAACGGTGGGTGCGTGGGAAATTGCCGCTGTATCATCTGAAAATTGGAAGAGATATTTAGAGGGATTGAAGTGAAGTGGATAGGGATAGTTTTAGTAATTTTGGCCGCTTTATGAAAGTTTTTGCAGGACAGTGTATAAGCGTTTGTAACACTGCAATTTTTTTGTTTGTTATTGATATAGTTATTTAAGGTTATTTGTTTATTGTATTTATTAAACAAATATAATATGGATTTTTAACTAAATGTATCTTCAATCAGCTAGAATGTTTTAATTTTATTAATCAGATGTTTTTGTATTTCTCTCTTCTGTTTAAGTTTCTCCAATTTCATTTTATTATTTCTTTCAAATTCGTATTATGTAATTAATTATATTGTATATAATTTAAAATAACCCTGTTACAAATATATATAAAAATTTGGACTAGACACATCTGTCAGTCCAAATCCAACAAGTGTAAACATCACACTTAGTCAGTCGTCTTCGATTTTGTAACGCGCCATTAGATTTTACGATGTTTCGGGACATTTTCAGCTGCGGTATTTTAAGGTGAAAGCCCCGGCGTTTTCGAAATTCGACGTCCGAAACCGTTGCAAAACCACTTGTTTTCGACCCATTTCAATAATTAATACACGGGCGCCAGCGACCTACCCGAATTTGATATCGACTTTATAAAAAAAAAAAACCAAAATAGTCTAGCTAGGTCTCCTCGACTGGCCAGCGGAAATGTATCTTTCCGAAAACGAAAAAGTGTTAAAAATACGGAAATAGGTCAGCTCCAGATCAAAAATGCAGTCCTCTTAAAACACACACAACATACAGCTGATGTGTATTATTAGCACTGCACAACTTGCTATTAATAATAGTCGTACTGCAAACTCCACCACTAGCACAACATTTCGGATGGAAATATTATAAACGCACAGGATGTCGGACCTCCGGTGTCTTTTGTATTTTTAAACTTTCGAGTTATTTAATAGGCCACCACGCACACCTTTTAAATATTAATCGGACCGCAATCTGGCAAAATGGTATCAAGAGAAAACTCGGGCCCGCAATTATATAATAATATATCGATTCGTGCATGCATCAACCATAACTGGTCGTCGTAAAATAATACAATTAATAATAATTAATAATAATTTCGGTAGTAATTGATTACGATGTATTCGCTACTTCTCTTGTAAATGCCATTCGGTGATCTTTATGTTTTAATGATTGTTTATTTAATTAAACATTGACCCCAGGGGCAATACGATCATCGTCGCATTATGTAATTAATATATTATCGATCTGTGTGGTTGTAAATAATATTATATAATGTTTTCCTTTTGGGTGTTGGGAAATTAGAATAACTTTCAAAATCATGTATATCATAAATTTACTATCGGTTATACAAGTAAACATATAATATTTATAATAACTGTACAAGGTGTTCAAAATTTAAATCCACATTTGGTCAAATTTAAACCAATATATCTCTTTTTTCTAACAGCTTTTCACAATATTGTGAACATGGTCATTTAGATTCATTGCTTGCACTTTAATAAATGAATATGGGTACATTTTATGCTTCTTTAAAATTCGCTGAATAGGATCGGGTTATTCCAAAATCGTTGTGCGCAGATCTTATTGAAGCATGTGGATTGACTTGAAAATAGGCTAGTAAACTTACTTCGTTTTCTTCTTCATCAATTATAAATTTATCTCTTCTCGCGACCTTCTGAGTAGTACCAGTTTGCAAAAATTTTGCTTCGATTCGTCTAAATTTCCATCTATTTATTGGCGTTAAATGGGAATACCTTTCATTAAATAATCTGCAGGTCCTCTCTACAACTCTTAGACTTTTGCCGTGAATGTAAAATAAATTCAAAATATCTTTATTGGAGTAATTATCTCTGGGATTCATTTTAGTAATAACAATACGTTGATATTTTGATTTAAAACAACTTGTTCTTTTTTTTCTAGGTTCGCTTGATAAAATGCATAGCCAACGTTTTTTTATTTGAACAGAATATTGACATATCTTTACAAACATGTTAATAACCTTAAGAGTAAAGAAGATAGGTATAGGGAACGCTAGTATAGATAAAAGCACAATTAAATTCTGCGTCCGAATATGTAAAAATATACAGGGTGTTCCATTTAAGAAAAACGAGATATATTGGTTTAAATTTGACCAAATGTGGTTTGAACACCCTGTATATATTTTTTTCAAAAATAACTCATCATTGGATACCGTCAGGTATTGACTATGTGTAGCCAAAATTACAATCCTTCAATTTTATTTTAGTCGGAGATGTGTATTTTTAAAGTGAACTCTGAAAAACAAACACAAAATTTTTAAAAATATCAATTATCTCGAAAACGCTTAAATTTGGACGTTATGTTACTTAATAATTTTTTTCACAGAATTTTATGTAGAATGTAGGAAGTTGGTGTTGACTTCCGGTATAACCGGAAGTCATATAATCTTGAAAATATTTTAATTAAATAGAGCACACTTGATTACATAATCCATGAAAATTTCATAAAAATACATTCACTAGTCCATAAACTTTTGATGTGCGGTTTCGGTGGGACACCCTGTATAAGCTTGTTCAACACTATCTCGTGATTCACGCGATCAAATGCTTTAGATCAGAGATGCACAGACTTATTAAGACTAGGGGCCACTCGGGCAAATCATGAACTGATGGCGGGCCGCCAGAAGTGTAGGTAATTAAAGACAATAAATAATTGATAATAATGTATTAAAATTAAAAAGGAATTTATTAATTTGAAGCGTGGCACTGCATAGTGCTTACAATCTTTTTTATATTTGGCTCAAATTTACTTGCAGCAACACGTAAAACTGCTTCCAAACTTTCATTTGCAAGGCGGTTTCTATTTTTGGTTTTATTATTATTAAGTATTGAAAAAGTTTGTTCACATATATAGGTAGAACCAAATAAGCTGGCACATTTCAGAGCGTTTATGCGCAACTCTTTGTACATATTTTTATCAATGCAGCGGTAAAAGTTCAGCAAGTCTCCTTCGTTGAATTTGTTGCGTAAATCTTCGTCGTTTTGAATGTCGATAATTTCTAACTGCATTGACTCTGGCGCATTTTCAACTGAAATCGTGAAAGGATTGCTGAATATGTCCAACAGAGGTTTCACTTTTTTAAACTCCGAAAATCTGTCTTGAAAAGATTGAATCAAAATATCTAGCTTTTCTACATAACTGAAATTAATCGCAGTTTTGTTGAATTTTTCAGCCATTTTCTTATAATTCGGAAAATGATTGTAATTTCCAGAATTCAATTGCGATCTGAAAAGTGTCAGCTTGCATTGAAAGGATGATACATGAGCGTAGAGCTGGGATATCAGTTGATTTTTGCCTTGAAGCCGTGTGTTCAAGACATTCAAATGATTTGTAATGTCAACTAAAAAAGCCAAATCACACAACCAATCAGGATTTTTAAGTTCCGGGACATCCCTTTGCTTTTCCGCCAGAAATATTCCAATTTCTTCTATTAAATTTAGAAATCGTTCCAGTGTCAATCCACGACTTAGCCACCTTACTTCTGTATAATACAGTAAATCTCCATATTCGCTTTCGATGTCATCAAGGAATTGTTTGAATTGCCTGTGATTGAGTCCTCGTGATTTTATGAAATTTACAGTCGAAACTACCACTTTCATGACATTTTGAAATTCAATTTGTTTAGCACAGAGGGCTTCTTGGTGTATAATGCAGTGAAACTGCATGAGATCTTCAGCCTTTATGTTTTTTTCTTGCAGATGCTTTTTCAGCAAAGTAACTAGCCCGGAATTGACACCAATCATCGAAGGAGCACCGTCAGTCGCAACTCCCGATAATTTTGATAAGTCCAAATCAGTTTTTGAACGCTCATCCAAAAGTACATTGAGTATATCAACTCCTTTGGTTTGACCTTTCAATGAACACATTCCTAATAACTCTTCTACGACTTCAAAATCTTGAGTAACACCTCGTATGAATATTAGAAGTTGAGCTGTGGAACTAATATCAGTGGATTCGTCGAGTGCTAATGAAAAAAATTCAATGATCTTAGTTTTTTCAGTTAATTGTTCCGCAATATTACCTGACAAAGACATAATTCGTCTTTGGATGGTCATACGATTCAGTTGAATTTTCTCAAACTTCCCCCATCATTGAAGGGGCGACTTCGCTTTGCTATCATTCGAGAAATTTCATAACTAACTTCTGTAGCTGTTTCTGAATCTTCAATGGGTTTTCTAAACATAGCTTGCTGACCCGTAAGCTCCCGTTTTAAAGACAACATTTTTTGCTTTCTTAATTCGCCTGTAAACTTGGTAAAAGAAGGATGCTGCGTTTCATAGTGCCTTTTTACATTATATTCCTTTGCAATTGCAACAGAATTCTTGCAAATTAAACAAACGACTTTGTTATGCGACCATACAAAAAAGTATTTCTCAGTCCAAATTTCTTGAAATTGCCGATTTTCATCTTTAACCTTACGTTTTTTACTAGGTCCTGGCTTGTCCATATTGCGTTCTAATCCTGGCTAGGATTAACACAGCACCTAAAAACAATTACAGTACCTACTTAAATTACCCATCATTTTTAAATTATCAAAAATAATTGATTAAATAGGTAGGGAAACACTTATTAATAATAGAGTTTTACTTACGATTTCACAACACAATTATACACGGCACTTGACGGTTAACACTGCAACAGGAAATCTACGTTGAATGTGGATCAAAATATATGACACCGGCTAGTGGAGTACAACTATTGCCTTCCAAAACCTCTATTAAACTCACAGAACACTAATACACCTAGCGGCGATTAAACGTGGCTTTTATACCGCGCGTATAGAGTCGAAAACTGTCTGGAGAAATCTCGAAACCGACTCTGGAAGCTTCGAGTCGTGTACTATCTACGCGAGCGATCGTCATCGCGCCGCCGGCCGCCGCGCTTCTTCAAGCAAACGAATTTAACCGAGATCAGCACGAACATTACCGACCGCTGTTACCGACGACGCACGTACGGCGCACCGTAATAGCGCGCGCGCGACATTCAAATTACTTTTCGAACATATTTTTTTTGGTTTTATTCTGGAATAGAATTCAATATTTTTAGAATGTACGAGAGTATTATTTTTGCTGTCGGCGGGCCACCGGTATTCGACCGGCGGGCCGCATGCGGCCCGCGGGCCGCGGTCTGTGCATCCATGCTTTAGATAGATCAGTATAAATAGCATACACTTGATTGCCTTTCTTTATTCAGTAGAAAATGTAGGTAAATAATTAATCATTTAAAAATACTAAAACATTTCGTGAATCTACAACAGGTAAATAAATTGGTTAATGTAGATCTGCCCTTCAAGAAATCATTCTGCTCTCCACAAATGACTTTTTTGCAATCCCACATCACCTGTTGAGGCTCTAATTGATCTAGTACTTTAAGTATAGCTGATTTCAAGGTAAAACCTCTGTAATTAGCAATTTATTTATTTATTTATTGTTTGTTTTGTTTCTTTTCTGAAATAAAATCTAAAATACAGACTACTATGAAAGATATAACTATAATTTTAATTGAAGAGACCCGGGCGGAGTTTTTTCTCCGAGATGTTCTTCCACTCTGACCCATTCAGCCTATTCTTTGTTGGTGTTCTTCCGGCTTCTATTATTCAGCTCTTAAGCTCATTTGTAAGAGACTAATGAATGATTGTTCCATAATCAAGAAAAATAAGTCAACGATTAAGAATATAGAAAATCAAGGGGGCGGGAAAGGGTATACACACGTGGCCAAGCCTTACAAAGGAGGATTCAACTTATTTTGATTCCTGAAAAAGGATTCATTGTTCTCAACAAATATGGTGGCGATCCGTTGCGAGAGAATCAGGCAAAGCATTCAAACAATCAAAAACTTCAGATGTGCTAACAAATAAAGAGTTCAAAGTAACTGCATTTACAAAATTGCCTAACCTAGGTATGGGAGAGTTGTCATTGCTATATACTTTAGAAAAGAAAATTGCAAACAAGTTTACACAATCAACTCCATTGTTACTATCTATTTTTTTTGTTTGTTCATAGAACATATTTATATGGAATTCCAAAACGCTTTTGGGTTAAGTGCTGTATTTAACTAATTCATCATAAAGGACTGTACTGGCGATGGTAGTGACTTGAGAAAAAAAAAAACACAAACAGTTTAGAATGTAGACGACGGAAAGGAACAAATATTGGATACTGAACAAAGGGTTGGCAGAAATAGTCGTTAATAACAATATTTAATATGAAAATTAATTTCGAAATTGTTGCCAAAAAAATTTGGAGTTTAATCAGAGATGTATAAAACAGGCAAAAAACATAATACAAGTTATTGGAGAATTGTTGTTAAAGTAAGCTTACAATCAATTATAAATTCCCAAGTTATTCCGTACGATAAAGTAAAATTAATTTTACCAGCACGTCTAAACAAAATTTCACTTTTAAAAATCACGTATTACTACAGACAAAAATGGAAAACAGAAGAGTACAATGTGAACGCGAATACACATTTTTATTCCTTCTTGAAAGGCACTTTTAAAGTCTATCGTAGTAAGCAAGCATATACTTCTGTTTCTGTATGCTCCGTATTTTTCCTCGCTTACTAAAAGTGTCTGTTGTACTGCTTTCGTGACGGAACCCGTACTGATTATTGGACAAGTCCCCTTTCAGTGTCAGGTCTTATTTAAACCTACTGACTATAAGGTGTTCAAATAATTTCTTTACGCTGTGGATTAAGCATAATGGTATCTATGTTTTTCCATCATCAGTGTATTTGCATGGCTTCTCAATAGACTTTTTTCATTTTCTTAGGATTCTGCCACGTATAAGTATAGAATTAACAGAATTAATCATTTCCAGGTGTTTTTGTGGTCAGGCTCAATTTCCGATGGAATCTTGTCAGGCTCAAGTGCCCTTTTATCTTTGCTTTGTTGGCGCCTGTTCTAGTTCCTTCACAATAAAATGGAACGGGTTGTTAAATGATATTTTTTGGGTCTGTGCTTTCCTTACAGTTGGAAACAGATCGGCAGTGATTCGAAGCTTTTTCTTCTCCTGTAGTTCAGCAATCGTATGAAGTCTGAACTTATTATAGGCTACCTTTTATCTTTGGCCATACGGGTTGGTGTCTATATCTTTTATTATATTCCTCCAGCACATTTCTTTAGTATTCAAGATTTACCTTCTTACTCTATAGTCTGTAGTTCTAGTTGCTGTTGTCCTGTTCCTCTAGAGGTCTTAGCTCTGGTCAAACGACGCCTGACGACATGATCTCCTTCTTCCACGAATAAACAGTATTTTGGGCTCTATTTCCTTTGAGTTTAAATGTTTTATTACATACGTCCGTTATTGCCTTCATGACTGTTCCGGGGCTGTTATCCTTGATTAGCTTCACCTGCAGTTGCTTTCTAGTATTGCATGAAATTAATAATTGGACATCTACAACATTTTCGGCACCAGTAAAATCAGACTTTTTAACACTCCTCGATATCTTACTTAAACAAAACTATTTTAAAAGTGTCATTTAAATATTGATTTACTTGTAGGAAAGTATTTTTAGATTTTAGAATACTTAAATACGTTTCAATCAAATAAAGAAACTGTGCTAAAATCGAGACACAAAATAAAACAATACCTGTTGAAAAGATTATTATTAATTTTCTTCTTTCTTAAATTGTGAATAACCTATTTTTTCGAATATATTAACAAATATGACTTTTTACACATTTATCTTTTTCTTTCATATCTTCTTCATTAATTGAGAACCAAATAAAATTCTACATAACCGCTTGGTATTAAATTATTATTCCGACACTTACATAAACAAGAATCTCGGTTATATAAGCGCTTTTGGTATTTGCGGGCCGAATTTCACGGCACGGGACCGCGACGTTAGGAAGACATTAAGTAAAAATTGCATCGCGCTGGGACATTACGCAACCGGGCATAACTTCCACATAACATTAAAAAAAAGCCAACATAATTACCAGACGCCGAAAAAAAAAAAACAACAAGAAAACGGCGCAAAAAAAAGTCCGCCCGATTCTTCAGCAGCACACCGCGAAGTAGGCCATGCCTCGATTTATTCAAACGTACAAAAACACATCGTGAATTCGCGTCCTGATTGGCCGATTCGCTGGGCTAGACGCGAACAAGTGAAAGTGCAAACCTAACCTCGATTTCACTTTCGTTTAGTAGGCCGAACGGGTCCCACGACGCTGTCGTATTTTGCAATTGCTCAGGAGAAACTTGACGTTCCGTCCTCCTTCTTTCCTGTGCGCGTTTCTAACGGTCGGAACGGAGACGGCGATAACGAATGTGCATTAGAATTGCAAGTAGCCGTTCCGAGCCTAGAAACCAGCGTGAATTGGGTCGTGTGCTCCTTAGTGGTATTGCATCACGAAACTCAGACTATTATGCGATGAGATTCACTGTCCGTAGTAGGATTCAGGAAATTTGCTTTGCTTTTTCGTTCGCCCGCCCGTTATTTCGGTGTCATTATGTGGTGTAGGCGGCCTCAAAATAAAAAAAAAAAACAAACGAACAACGGGCGAGTTGACTTTTCGTTGTTTATATAATCAGGAAAGGATTTTTTCCGGGCCTCTAATCGAACAACGCGGATTACGTAAAGTGACCCTTTTTTTTTCGAAAATTCGGCATTGCACGCGTTATTAATAACCCGCATGTGCAATTGCCCATAATCATTTCGTTAATCAGCTAACCGTACCATAAATTAATGTTTTTCGATCGTGTATTTTTTAAACTTGGAAGTGAAACTATAACTACGTAAGTTCTTAAATCTTAAATTTTTGGGTTTTGGAGCTGGATAGGTGCTTCCTAAAACAAGAGGATTGCTTATTGAGAAGAAGTTTACTCTTGTATCTAGTCAATTTGGACTTTTTAGGAGGCAGAAATTTGGCAGTGGTCTGCAGGACTCGTCTCACCCACTGATTTGCAAAACCAACTACGACCGTTTATCCTTTTTTAGGCACATTTTTAAATTTCAAGTTAAGGATAGCGGACAAGAAGAGCGATACGGAAGCACTTGAGGAATTCATAGCTCAGTACACCTATGAATAAAACATCTGATATGGTGCTGCCCCCTTAAATCAAAAAAATATTTTTTTGTATAATAGAAAATCTTTACCAAGTAAACAGAATCTCCTATGAAGTAATACTCACATTAAAAAAAGGTTTGATCTAGAGTAGACAATAATCAGGAGATTTCATTTCATCAAGGGTGCAGTGAACAAAGTATCTACCGTCATAATCAAGAGCTTACTGAAAGTTGTATTTGCTAACATTAAGATTCTGGTTTGCATTTATATAATCTAAGTGAAATTCAAAATGTTGCCATTTATTGCAAATGTATATCCCAACTACTTAAGATCAAACAACGTACTAAAAACATACACCAAAAAAGCAGATGTTGTGAAAATATAAGTGATTAAGAGAAGAAGTAAATTAATAAGTAGACTCTACAATCAAGAATTTAAGAAATATCATTACTGGACAAAAAACGGAAGAGGACGTTTTCAAAAGAAGACACTCCCTTGCGCGATCCCTTCCTAGGGAAAGACCATACTCCTAGAGTATTAGTGGGGTCAAAGATAAAACCGCTAACATAACATCTTAAACATCTTAAAAATATACTAAAACCGGAAAAGAAATAATCCGATGCTAGTTAGAAGAGGAGCACAAAAAGGTAGGTATTTCTAGATGGACCGATACCTGACAGCACATTGATGCTGTCAGGACTGAGTAGATTGAAACTAAGAAAAATCACAAATAGAGGCCACCAACCTTAAACAATAAAACCTTAATCACTGTTACTACTTCTTATGTTTAGAAAACTTCAACAGCATTAGTGTTGAAATTTTTTCATGAAATAAAAAGCAGTATTCTAGCTTAAGTTATCAATATTTATGTAGGGCGGGTGGGTGGCCACTACCCTCCAGTTATTAAAACATAAACAACTATTTCTATAAAAGATATTTTATAGTAGAAAATATTTATGGATAAGAAATTTATTAATTGTCGTGCATTTTCTACTCATTGAAGGATTAGCTAGAGATTGCCCACCCATCCTACATACATGTTTTAATTTTATTCACTGTTATTTCTTTTCTTTCTAAAAAACTACAATATTCTTACTGATGCTGTTAAAAAATACAAAGTGGTGCTTAAGTTTTAATGTATATTCATAATTATTCATTAAGAAAATCAGTAAAATGTTCGTTTATCTATTGATTGGAGGGTGTAATAGAGGCCACCCATCATACATATATTTCAAACATAAATTACACACACATAATCATGTTTTTTTGAAAAATCCAACAAAATTTTATTCTAATTTTTTGAAACTCTATTGTAGCTAGACTTTCTATGCATATGTAGGGTGGATGGGTGGCACCCATCCCACTTTCCAAGCCAGCCCAACTCGGGCCTTGGCCTACTGGATGCTTTGCCTCCAATATTCACGGATACGTTTAACAAAATAACTAAAATAAAATCCATTGTAACAACTACAGTTGTTTAGCAAATTTCGTAGGTAAAAGTGATGGATGACACATGGATTTAACCCTATTTTTCATTGCAATGACAATGTTCCTTTTATAGCTAAAAAGATGGTTTGAATAATAGTTAATGTATCGACCAGATGACGTTGGTTTTTGGTACCAATCTAGAAAAATAACACCATGCGTCTGATTACTTTCGTATCCAAGAACGGCACGCTATTATCGGTTTTCTCCTCTATAGTGAATTGGAGGTGGTGATTAAATTCATTAAAAACATTTAACAAAGTGATTTTTTGATTAGCAGGAACCGCACAGATCAAGTCGTCTACATATTTCTTAATGAAGGGCAATTCAAAGGGAAGTTTAGGGATAACCTGGTCAAGGAGGAAATTCATGGTTATATTTGCAAGAATTGGGCTAAGGGAGGAACCCATTGGAGTACCAAAAGTTTGTCGATAGAATTTGTCGTTGAACATGAAATAGCTATTGTTGAAAATGAATCTAATTGTGCGGGTAAAGTTCGCAAGGTCAAAGTTGCAATGTGGAGCTATTTGCTCCCACTTTTGCTCAATTATGGAGATGACTAGGTCAAGAGGTATGAAGGACACAACGTCCAAAGACACTAGTTCGTGGCCTGGTGGTAAAGTGTAATTGTTAAATTCTTGGGCTGTGATTGATTTTCTTTTGGTGGATAACCAGTGCATCTCAGATATTTAGATATTGCACTTGCACAATGTCTACGGAGATCAGTGGACAAAAGCTCGGTGAGTCGTTGGGCAATATGTGTGTCATCGTTGCCGCAAGATTTAGCACAACTGTATTATCTCCCGCGCGCCCACAGGCCGCGCACAGCTGAGCCCCATTCAATGTCGGAGCAAACACTCTCATTCGAGATGATCGGCGGATCACAATCCTCGCTGCTCAACTGGACATTTCTGTTGCTAGTGCTGTCCAGCGATGTCTAACTGAAGACAAATAAGAGCAAAGGAGAACCATCTGTACGAAATTGCTTGCTCGGTATGAGGCTGATCGTGACAATTTTTTGTCAAATATTGTTACAGGCAATGAAACATGGGTTCATCACGTCAAACCCGAAACAAAATGGCAATCACTGAAGTGTCGCGACACCCACTATCCTATTAAGAAAAAGTTTAAAACCATATCTTCAGCTGGTAAAATCATGGCTACGGTCCTCTGGAATTCTGAAGTGTATTGTGCTACTCTTCGAAAATTTAGCAGAGACGAACTTCTCTTTCTCTATGACAATGCCAGACACAAGTCTTATCTCCCGAGAGGATCTCACAAAATTTCAGTGGACTATTCTTTCTCATCCACCCTGCGATCTCGCACCGTCGGATTTTTATCTGTTTGACCCAATGAAGGACGTAATCAACGGGAAACACTAAGCGGATGATGACGATGTTATTGATGCAGCACGACGTTGGCTCCGATATAGACCCGTGGACTGCTGCCATATAGGCATATAGGTCCTCATGTCAAGGTAGTGTAAAGCCGTAGCATTGAATGGAGATTACGTTGAAAACTTGCGTTTTGTAACAAAAGGATTTTTTTCAAATTTATTTATTGCTTCACAAAAGTAGTGCAATTTACATATGAACTAAATCTAACTTAAACTAATCTATTTTTATTCTCCCAGGATTTAGGAACACAGAGGTAAGAAAACAACCCGCGATTTTTCCTCACAACAATTTCTCCCCTTAATATCAATCCTCTTCCTTTTTGAGCAGCTGCCAACAACTGCTCAATCCACCGTTAGCTTCTTGAGCTTGACCGTTCTGCTCTTTTCTCTTTTCGCTCTTCTATCTTCTTGCTTGTGGTAACGGATACGCCACCAGTAGCTACACAATCCACCACTAGTGTACCCTACATATCCGTTATCTTCTTCTTCTTCTCCATTCTTTCTTCTGGTACGCCCATGCATCGGTAGCTACCTCTGATTTTGCACATGGTCGATTTGCTTCTTCTTCATTATTCTTTCTTCCGCGTATAGCTACTTATTTCACCAATTGCTACTCGATCCACTATCGGTGGTGCCTTAATAACATTTTTCTCGCCGATTTTTATTTGATCCATACAAGAGTTCGTAATTTAGCCCGGTTTGAGTTCATTTATTGATTCCGGGAATGATTTGAAAACTTTCCGAAATGCATCTTCACTTCTTAAATTTATCAACTCATTATAATTATTGGATCACTTTAACCCAGCTATAAGTTCCCCATGGGCCCTGTAAGTGAACATGAAGACATTACGTGTTCCTCGCTATCTATCTCGCCTTCACATTCGCAATTTACTGTATCTGTTTCTTAAGAATTTATTAAAATTTCCATGCCCTGTTATTTTTTGTATCATTTCCGCGGTTATTATAATTTTAACGTCTTGTCTTTCATATATTGTCGTGAAAAATTTGAATGTAGTTCTTCGCTTCAGTCGAATTTATCCACGTATCGTTCCACCTAGTTTTTATTTACTTCTGAATTAATTTTTCGCGTAGGAGAATGACGCCTTACTATATACACATTTTCTTCTTCATATCTTCCCTTATGGCTCCCGCAGCTTCCTTAGCATTGGAGCCTAGGTAGCTGAAATGCCGAACCCTCTCAAAGCTGTAGTTTCCAAATACTATGATTACTTAGATGATTTCCTTTACTTTGGCACATGAATTTGGTTTTACTCATTTTCAAATCAATGTCTCATGTCTTCGCTTCAATTTTTATGAAACTTCCTTGACTGCTGTCGCTGTTCTGTCCAGGATATCCAAGATTATCCGCATAGGCCACTCGTTACGTGTTCGAGTGCTAGGTTGAAGAGCTTTGCTTGTTTTGATGTGCGAGCATTGTATATGTTGCTTACAGTAAGTTAAAAATTTCATCTCGGTCAAAAGACAGCCACTACTTGGCACCCAATGACTTTTATTGTTTCCAGTAATTAAAGATAAACTGCGTGGACAACGATTTTCATCTCCCGAAGAAGCGGTTGAGGCAAAATACATTTTTTAGTCTGGTAAAAGTGCTTTGAAAGGTGGTTCAATCGCATGCACACGTGTATAGATTATTATGAAAACCAATAAAAATATTTTTGATAAAATTCATTGGTTTATTCTTTCTATTCTCAATACAAAACTAACAACCCTCATATCTGTCGTATGCCTATTTAAAATTTATGAAGAGCTAGTAAATATTGATGTCAAGCTTCCAGAATTATTCGTATACCTGTCTGTGTGTGTAGTTGGTCGACCATAGACCTCCCAGGTGTGAATCCTTCCTGATAGTCCCCGTAGGTGTTTGCAGCGTATTGTTCGAGTTTGTACTTGATGATCGTTGTATATATCTTGTATGGTGTTCTAAGTAGCAGCAAGTGTTTGTCTTCCTTTTTATATGTACTGTGTACGAGGCTGGTGTTCTACTCTTGGCATTTTTTCTGTTTTCTTAGTATATGCATTATGGCTACTAGTTTTTCTCCGCCATATTTCAGGAGTTCCCATGGGGCATTGTCGACACCCAATGTTTTATTGTTCTTTACCTTTTTAATGCTTTCGATATCTCACTATATCTGTCATGCTGACATAAATAGTTACAAAGTCTGCCCAAAAATGGGGACACAAAAGTAAATAAAAGCATTTATAGAAAAATCCAGATGTCCAAGAGGATATTTGGTCCCTCAGCATCATGGGCAAATAAAAATTAGAGTGGAAGATCATTGCAGCTGCATGAACTCCGCCCAGCTTCATCCATCCAAAATTGTTGTACGTTTTGTATAATATTTGTTTATATTCATATTAATTTTTTTGGAAAGGAAGTTAAAGACTAATAAACATAAACATTTCTTCGTAATTGGGTGGCTCGTCAGCTTCTTCATTGCAGTTGCTTCAAGATGTGGGTCGCATTCTGAGGGTGTCCTAGTGGGATTGTTATGTTTCCATCTGTCTAGAATTTGTTACTTTCCTGATAGTAGGGTCCCTTTTCTAGATTTGGCAAGCGATGTTTTTGGCTGGTACCACTTTTGAAGGAGTTGATGTCCATGTATGCATGGCGGGTATTGTAGTTCCTTAAGGTTTTCTCTTCCTTTTCCATAGTGGCATTAGGGTACGCCCTCTTTCGTTTTCTTACTATTTCCTTCGCTGCCCTCCTGGTTTCCCGTATGCAATCTTCTTCATTCTTGTCGGCCTTACTAGGTATACTGACCTGTTTGTATTTCGCACTTCAATAGTTTGTTTGCATAGTATGTCATACTATTCGTATCTGATTGGCTTTGGTTTGTATCCTCGTGATTCTGTCTCTTTAATTATTGTTTCTTTAATGGTCTTCAATGTCTAGTCTTCCGGCTAGTTTCACAGCATGGCGGTGAGGTATTTTTCTAACATATTCTGGTATTAACTTAACCAGGTAACTTTTGGGGCTGTTTGTATTAGTATTTTTGTTATTCCGTATGTGGATTATGTAGTGTACTGACATCTAGACCTAACGTTCATTATACAGAGTGGAAAAGCCAACTGGAGTAAATTCATTATTTCGGTTACTGTACATATTTATAGAAAATTAAATTATGAGAAGTAAAACTGAAAATAAAGAAATGGAATAGAACAAGAGTTTTACTTCTCCCAAATTGAAAATTTGGTTACATTAAAACAGTAGCAGAACAAGTATTTTTTAAAATAGGAAATGAAAAACACTCAATATTGTTCATAATGTAGAAAATAAAAATAAACGAACGTTAATGCAGTAGATGTTCAAAATGCTCACCGGGAATGTCTTGGCAATATCCTAATCTTCAATAAAAGTTTCTTCTAACTTTATTTAACATACCAGACGTGACCGACCTGAACTCAAGCGTGATGCGTTCTTTTAAGTAATCTAAATCACGTGGTGTAGTTTTATACACAATATTCTTCACATATCCCCATAAAATCCAATGGAGTAAAATAATGTGCTCTTACTGGCCAGTCTATCAATAATCACCTCCCTATCCAGCGATTTGGAAATGTTAAGTTGAGGTACTGGCATACGTCGGTAATGTGACGGTGCTCCATCTTGCTGGAACCGTATCGTATTCGCTAGAACTTGGTAGTTTCTTGGATCAGGATTTAATTTGCCAAAGTTGACACGACATCATTTTGAAGTAGTGCTAAATAATTATAGCCAGTAAAATTCCCCTTAAGGAAAAATGACTAATGATTTAGCTTTCAGCAATCCTTGCCTAAACATTAACCTTTTGAGGGTATTGTCTATGTTTTTCACTCATCCAGTGGGGATTTTCCTTTGACTATTGTTGTGTTCCATGTAGAGAAAGTGCAGGATTTACTATTAAACATGTATTTATTACAACACAATATATTAGAGAAAAAGATCTAATTTGCAATACCGGATACTGCAACGTTCGTTCGCTACAGCTTTCATTCAACTCGACTAGTACTAACTATAACAAGATCACTGATGGCATTGATCCTTGCAACAATTTAATTAATTACATACGTGCGTCTGCGGAAAATAGCAAGATATGTTGTTTATTACATCATTGACGGCATTGATTGCTTGGTTGGAGTAATCTAAATCAAAAAATCCCTCGACCGACAATCAAGTCGTACTCCCACAAAAATATTAACCATTCTTCGCCGCGCGCCGTTATATAACAATTCGTGAATGGATTAAATCGACATTATAGATATAGTGTCGGACATGTTAACAACCGCCGACATAGAAAATTCATAAATCACGGAGCGAGAAACGCCGCAGAAAATAAAAGTTTTCGAAACGGAAAAAAAAGGAAAAGTGACGCCGCTTCCAAGTCTTGTATATTCCAGTCACGACTGACACACTTAAATCCTTATATTCCGTTCCTGCAATCACAATAAACCATGTACACGCCATAAACAACAATATACCTCTTTGTTAATTATTTATTTGTTTTCACCGGCGATATCTGACGGTTTTGTTATGGAAATTCGGTGTTTTGTTTGCACTAAAACTCCACTAAAAGTGTTTTATTTAGACGAGTAATTAGCACACACACACACACGCACACACAGATAAAACAGCGGCGGTTATAAAATGCGGGCGGTACTCTTTTTTTTGCCAAAAATCTACCATTATTCTTCGGTGGACTAATTTGATAATTTTTTTGTGCGGTAAATTCGGTTCGATAGTGGCGGGTAAAAGTTTGATTTTCTATTTTACAGTTTGGTGAAATTGTTACTTTGATACAAGCCACCATTTTTTAGTAATACTGAATTTAAAATGTAACCAGACTTATATAAAATTAATTTTCCTTTTCGTAAAAAAGCACATCTCGAAGATCATGAAATGTTCTAATTGGCACAGAATTACGTTAGCCACTGTAATCCGCTCAAAGGACGAACATTATTCAAATTATCAATTAAGCGATTTTCACTGAAGTTCCTGACTAGGAATAACCTCTGGTATTAGATCAATCCTTCAAAGAAAGACCCCAACTGAGAGGTTTTAGCCCTTAGGAGTTAGACACTATCCTACTGAGAGGGTGTCCATGATTGATTTTTTCTTCTTGCATAAAAAAGTTTATCTATCTTCAATTGTGCTATGCTGATGAGATTCAAAATTCCGAGTGTTTCTAATTGAATATAGGGGTTCTAACGCTTCGTAGTACTTGTTACGTAAAACTTTAAATCATAATTAATACATGAAATTAAAGAGAAAGCGCTAGAGGGCGAAAGCTGAAGAGAGTGTTGAGCGAGTGACTTAAGTCCCTCATAGGGATTTTGCCTCCAAAACTATCACCTTCCATCCCTTTCTATCCTCCACCACTCTCTGTCACTATTTGATCTTCAACGTTTATAAGACCATCTCTAAGTCACTTTTTCGTCACAATCTGGTTCTCTCTATTTTTGTTTCCATAACTTTTTTTCTGCCTATATTTTCGACAAATTAAACTGTTGACTTGAAGCTTATAACTGTTTGTCAATTTGATTTTTGGTGTTTATATTTAATTCATAATAATTTTTTTCATATGTCGAAATCTTTTATTTCTTATTTTAGTATTACAAATGTTTGGTCGCAGTGTAGATTTTACTGGCTATCAAAGGACAAAATATTCTTAGAATAGACCAATAAATAACCTCTTGAATTTATGCCGTATGTTTAATAAAAACCTTATACATGCTATTTATATATAATTTTATCCTCGGAGAGAACGCACAATTCCTCCTCAACAATGTTTTAACATTACTGAAATTGTGCAGAAGACTAACAATGAATTTTGAGTAGTCCGGATTCATTTTGTCACTGAATGTTTCTCCCTTATTTGTGGG
The DNA here is from genome assembly GCA_963969525.1 of Ontholestes murinus. Taxonomy (NCBI): domain Eukaryota; kingdom Metazoa; phylum Arthropoda; class Insecta; order Coleoptera; family Staphylinidae; genus Ontholestes; species Ontholestes murinus. The sequence goes on from OZ018396.1 coordinate 59,951,646, forward strand.
CTCCATTGAAGATGATATTACTTCTGCTATTACAACCAAACATTGCTGAACAACTTTATCAGCTGGATTAGATAAACTGTTGTGAAGTGCAGGAAACAGTACATAAATATAGTTGTATATCTGTATAGGAATGTTGGTGTATAAAAAGTGGATCCACCTTAAGACAGCAACTTTAGTTTGAGCAGAATTGTGCATAAGATATTGGACCAATACATCGACGACACTTTCAATGTGTACGTTGTTCTTCTTATCTTCACCTGGAGCAGTTTTTAATTCCCCATGGTAATCTGATTCCTGCAGTGAAATTGGCTTTATGAGTGTAAAGTGGACAGCTGTTGTAGTCTTATTAAAGTTTCTCCGAGAGTCCGTGTCAAAAGCTAATGGGGACAGTACAATCGTGAATATGCATGTAATTAATAGGGCCAGTAAGCTGAACAAACTTCTTTATCCATATTATTGGAGCAGACTTTACGACATCATCACTATTATCTTGGGCATGGTTTATTAATATGTTGATCATGGTGGCAAAATCGACTTTGATGCTATTCTGAAATTCACCCAAAACAGTGTCGCACATTTTCTTAACTTCGTGTTATCCAATATTCTGAAGACGCTGTCTAGCAGCTTCAAAAGCAAACATTAATTTGGATTGCAACCTGCACAAAAAATCAGAACTAATTTAACAGAAATTAAGAAACCTATAGTCTGAAGTATTAAAATATTTATGAACAGTTTAAAAATTTCTAAAGACTAATGCCTGTGTGCTTCATCTTGATCTTTTGTCATGTATTTTTAGCAAACTGTGTCTGGTAGTTATTCTAGCTGCAATAATCTTATTTTTTAATTAATTTATCCTCAGAACGTTTCAGCTTTGCTACATAATATCTTGTCAATTCTTTGTGATCCAAAAATGACTCAACAACTAAATATAAGTTACAAACTTCTTTTTCTATATTTGAAGCCACCCATCGAACTAATGATTATTGTTGAAATCCTTTCATCAAGACACCACCAGGTAAAAGTTCTGCAAAAGCGAGCACCTACAGCAGCAGTTAGATGTACAAGTGCACTAGTTGGTAATTGATCTCTCCATTGTTTTAATTCTTCATAGATTTATAGATACATTTGTTGCATCATTTGGCGATAACTGCTCTGCTGCGGTTCCTGGCATTAGTCCATGCAATCTTTGATATTTTTTGAAAGAGTTCGGCAGCCAAGCAAGATTGAATTATTGCATTCCAGCTGGAGATATTTATTTTCAAAAATCGTCAAAGGATAAAATATTCTTAGAATAATCCAGGGAATAACTATTTTGCCGTGTGTTTAATAAACAAGCTGTATTGATGCAAATAAAATATTCTGAAAAATAATAATCATAATAATTTATACAATAATTTAATTATATTTGAATTAGTTTACAAGTATTAGAAAAGAAATGATTGCTTAATTAAACATTAGAATTTCGTATTTAATTTATTTGTTAAATATAGATAATAGTTGCATTTTATCTACAGTTTTCTTATTACGCAAAATCCGCCAGAGTTTCGGAAGCAGTTATTCTAGAAACCATGCATATGCACAGTTAATTAAGAACTAAGTGACTCCTTTCATTGCACATGCTAATTAGGGTACACATTTCCTCACACACACATACGCATATTCCAATGGTATACGTGTGCTTTTAGCAAAGGTATAATTTAGAAATCATACATAAATTCGCATCATCAAAAGATACATTACGCAAAAATGCCAATCACAAATCGAGTTTCCCTTTCTCAAAACTGAATGAATAGCACTTATGTAAGGATTCCGTTTTCAACTAATTAAACCGTTAAATCTGTTCCACCGGAAACGGAGACTGTCTTCCAAATGTTGCGAATTCCCACCGCCATTCAAATCTGCCGTAATTACCATCATCGGATGGCGCTGTCCATAATGAAAATTATTATCCTAGCCAGTGGGTCACGGGAGATGAGTAATTGTGCCTTTAATTTATTTAAAATAATATGCCGCACTCCCCCGCGATCGCCGTAAATGTTCAAGACTGTATCTGGCATTGCCATATATAAGTGCCGATGCGATTGAACTTGATTACGATGCCTGTGCAATCATTGCACTTTTTCCTGCATTGCATTGAATGGGCAAAATTATTCATGTATCCTTTGCATATGTTAATTAATCATCTGTCATTGACCAATCCCAACTCTAAACAAGGATTTTCCCAAAATCATCGATGTTAATTGATGGGCTTGCATTCGGAGAAGGTCTCCATGGATTTGATTGAATGTGCAAGAAAGACATCGGTTACCGTGCGCTCGAATTGTATATCAGCACAATTATATAGGTAATATTTGACGTCATGCAATTACCTGCGGACGTCCACTGTTTTTAAATTGTGCATTGCACTTTTACGATTTATGCTGGATTCGTTCGATTTTCAATCACTTTATGTCAATATAAGCATATTTAATTTAAAACTAATACAATTTTTAAGATAAGTCAATAAATCTTTATTATAAATATAATCTAATCCTATAAATTATGTTACATTTCAGAATTTCAATTTTATCTAAATTCATTCATCCATTTTCGAAAACACCAATAAAAATAAGGAAGGGTGGATGGAGGGATCTGACTTTTACCTTGTCCAAACTTGAAAATTGATGTTGGTGCTGAAAATTATCTTCTTTGATGTTTATGTAATTGTTGTAAGCCGTTAAAAAATGTTTGGCAAAAAAACTATGTTTGATAATTCTGAAAATCAAAATTGATCAATTAAAAACTATTGAAGTAGACTTTTTCAATAGTTACCAGAAAAATATTAATTCTATTTAATTCCATTTATGATTCATTTTCAAAACTTGCAGAATGTTATAGAAGTGAATCATAAATGAAATTAAATAGAATTAATATTTTTCTGGTAACTTATGAAACAGTGTACTTGAGAGAACGGTTGAGACAAAATTAATCAAAAAAAATAAAGAATATTTAGTTTATATTAAGATTATACATTGTATATAAATTAAATATATCGCAAATTTTTGGTTTACAATTTTAAACGTATTAACAGTATTCTATTTAATATTTTATTACATATACATTCATAAATTCCTAGGAGACACATTTATCTGCGGCGAATAATATTGTCTAAGGAATAATCTGTGTTTGCACTACTATAAAAATATTATTTTTTCCATGTAAACACAGCGGCCACTTAGCAAATTTCATTCCGCGATATTTATACACATTTTTTTATATCGTTCAATAACCCAGGAGTTTAATAACCTCGGGTGCAGATCATCTTATAACGAAACTCGAATGCATTTTCTACTTGTGAATTATTATCGTTATGCACAATTCGTATTTGCCTTGTGTGCAACTTTACGCACGAGGATGTTGACACTTCAGACACGGTGAATAATACGGCTTTATCTTTGCGACAATTTCGCCCGTTATCAATTATTTGTATTTTTATTATTTACTCTAGATTAGTAACTGAATCATGGATGCACACACATCGGTGCGATGATAAGTTTCCCTTAGGAAAAAAAATGTGCGTTTTAACCTGTTCCAATAATTATTTACTAAGTATAAAGAATACAACATTTTATATGATTAATATTATATATTATTGCATATTATTTACAAAATTCTGACTTAATATTTAAGAGAGATTAACATCTTTAATCTGACAAATATAAATACATTAAAGAAAAAAGGCGCAGACATATAATAATAATAAATGGCTTTATGAGTTTAAAATCTGTGTTAGTCTATTTGGGATATCAACCATAGGTCTTTCTGTCCTGATATTTTAGATTTAAGTATTTTTGCACATTAATAGTTATTTGAACTACTAAAATATGCTGACTTCCTTCGATATTTACAGATTGCTGTTGATATCACTAATAAATGCCTTAATAGATAAGCACGCAGCCCATTAGAAAAGTCTACTATAAATTCCTTTTTCAAAATTTCACCATATTCAATATTACTGCAACAAATTACAGACCTCTTTTGATATCACCAAATAAGTCTAACATAATGTACAACAGCACATTACAACATCTGGTCCACTTGTATCTTCAAAACCGCAGCAAGTACTACCTCACAAATTTCAAGATGCAAAAAATTTGTTTAACAAATTGTTGCAGCTCTATTTTCTTGTGTCTAAATCAAACAACTCTTGGCACCTATGCTGTAACTACCATGGTTTGATCAAAGTTACATTTTCAAACCGTTATCCCTAACCTATTATTCATGATTTCACTTACAATTGTTGTGGTTATACGTTATTTTCAAAAATCGATTTGGTAATATCACCAAATTCCAATTCAAACAAATGCCATTCCAAAGGTTGCAATGATAACACCTTTCGGTCTTTTTAAATATACAAGGGGAGATTTTGGATTAAGAAACGCCGCTCAAACGTTTCAAAGATTTATGAACTAGGTATTACGTAGACTATTATTGTGCTTCGCGTTCATCGACGACATTTTTGTCTTCAGCAAGGATGAACAAGAACACGTTCATCACTTGCAACAAGTTTTTCAACGCTTGACATCTTTTAAAAAACTAACTATATAAATGCCTTTTCGGTGAAACTAAATTAAATTTTTTAGATCGTATGGGTGGGTAGGGAATGAAACCTCTTCAATTCAAAGTTGACGCAAAAATAAACTTAAAAACTAATCAAAATCCGCAAAAATCAACTTAAAAACTAATCAAAAAGCATTACAGCGTTTTCTTGGCAAAGATTTATTGAAACATGCTAAAGTATTTAAGTCTGATCCCAAGCCGCTCTTCAAGTATTACAATCGAAGCCAACTATGCTATACTTGCTTTATCATACCCTCTTGTAGAGTTAAGCATTATGGTAGGCGCATCTGCCTCAGTTGCTGGTGCGGTCTTGAAGAAGAATTATATTTCTAGAGTCTTTCGACCGCTTGCTTTCTTTTCCAAATCTTTTTCGTCGACACAACGTAAATACAGTACTGTATGTCGTATATTTATAATTAAAAGATTCAAATATTACCTTGGAGATTGCGAATTTATAACCATAAATCATAAACCTTTGATTTCTGCTATAAATTCGAACTCTGATCGTTTCTCATGACTAGAACACAAACTAATCATCTTCATCGTGCAATTCACGACTGACATCAGATTCATACCAGGTACCAAAAAAGCGTTGCTGATGCATTATTGGCAATCGAAATTAACTCATTGGAAATTTCTAATCTTGCTAAATTACAATCCGAAGATGATGAAGTAAAATTTCTTTTGAAAAATGGCACAAAATTCACTCCGTCAGGCACCGACCATCTATTTATGTAGATGTAACCCTTTGTAATTAAATTTATCGTGAAAATTTATTCAAAAGGTAAAAATAAAGGTTTAATTCAAAATTTAATTAACAAAGTGATTTATAAATCAACCAAAGCTTATATATATCAAAATATTGCAGACCAAACATATAAAAAATTTATAAAATTCACTTATTTTTGCGCAAGTAATAGATAAAATATTGAATATCTTTTGAAAACAAAATCATCAGATTACTCTTAGACCAACGAGTAATTTTTAAACATACTTTTTAACCAAAAATCGGGGTATACCAAATTCCCCTTTTCGCATGCAATAGCAGATGCAGGGAAGTCACGTGGAAAAGATGATATGAATATTATTTAGAATTTTGACTTAGACATACAACAAGTTTATTTTTTAATAATATTTATTAATTTAGTTACATCTTTGCACTTCTCTCAACAAAATATCAGAAATATTGTCTTACAAAATATAAAAATATAAAATATATAAGAGAGGACGGACACTTCTTCGAAGGATTTACCACTCAAAACCATAAATATGCTTATATTTATTTTTGTTCAGTTATTTTGTCCTTCTTTTCATCCTAATTTCTAATAAAACTGAAAAGTTTATTTGCGATACTTTAGATATATTTAATCACGTAAATGATCGCCAACTTTGAATTTCCTGTACATTATCACAAAATTTACGACACAAAAAAATCTTAAATTATAATTACTAGAAATATCTTAAGAGAATTGATTTAAAACATTTAGTAAACCTTTCGCATAATACACCGTTTAATTAGATATTGCAAATTGTAAAAACTAATGAAAAAATAAACTTATATTAGAAATATTTGACCTTTATATTAAGTTAAACTTAGCAAATGAAATCCAGAATGGTTAACCGATACTATCAAGAATGTGATTGCTCTATGGGATAAGGCGTTTAATAAATACAAAATTTCTTAAAAAACAGAAGATTTTGAATACTATAAATATCTTAGAAATAAAACAAATATTGCAATTCGAAATGAATAAATGCAGTTTATAGATTTTAAATGTAAAAACCATAGTGCGCATTTCTCGAATGTTGAATATTCATAAAGCTAAAACTAAAATTCCTTGAATAAATCAAACCTTTTCTTAGGAATATCAAAAACTTAAACCAGTGCCAGACAATCAAATATATAAATACTTATTGGATGTCGGGTCAAATGCTGCTGGAATAGACAATATTATTTATTTATCTTTGGGTCCCTTTCTTAAAACTTACATATACAACAAAGCAATTAAAAAATAACATACGTCAAATTTTGAGCGAAACAAGCACGGACAGGGTTCACAATGAAAAAGTGTTCTTCCACTCAAACCCTTCAGTTTTCATGATGCTGAGGAGGCAAGTATATTCTTGGACATCCAGATTCATTTATTAATTATTTAAATGTGTTCTCAATATATTCATTGATTCATTACAAACATAGTTAATTCTATTTTACTTGATAATCAATTTCCAAATTTTAAGGATTGTTAACAATCCATCAGAATTGAAAGAGTTATAACCAATACGCATACTGCCTGTGCTCTGAAAAATAGCCGAAAAAGCTATGAAAGAATAAGTATGTGTATTTTTTAAATGTCCATGATATTCTTTCATGTTCAAATAAATTCAGATTAATTTCGTAAATCTTATAGTTAAAATTAAAAGTTTAAAATAACTTTTTCTTTACTGTGTTTATTTAAAATCAGAAATAATATATAGTTGCTCAACTGCTCTGTTAGCAATAACAGGCGATATAATTAAAGAAATAGACTGCACTAATCCTTCTTTACAATTCTAAGCCATTTGACACTATTTATCATAAAATCTTAAATGTCATTGTATTATGTTGGTTTCTCAACAAATGCAATAAATTTAATGCAGAGTTATTTAACTGATAGAAAACAATGTCGAACGAATGCTGGAAAATCTTTCGAAATAGAAATTTCTGCGGAAGTCCCCCAGGGATCCAACTTAGGCTCAATTGTATTTGCTATATACAGAGTTATTCACGCTATACGGCACGGAATATTGTGGCTAAAATACGTGACTATCAAAAAGTTTCACTTTATTTTTGGAAAACAGAATAATAAAATAAAAGCACACTTAAAGATTATGCAGTTTAAACAGCAGCATCAATCCAGTATTATGATAGAAAGCAACAAATTCAAATTGTAGAGTCAAAATTTGGGCTTAGTGATGAACTCTGACATTCGGATTTAAGTCATATAGCTAAATGTATACAAAAAGCATACTTGAATCTTAAGTTGTTATATCCACATCGTAAAATTATTTCATAAAATAAAAAAAAATACCTAGCACTTAGATACATCAACTACTATGACATTACACTGAATTGATTCTCTTTACTATGACGTTGTTTATGATCCTTGCATAGACAATGTCATTCAAACCCGAATACAAAAGGTTCAGAAATCTTTTTTACGATTGGTTTGCTGCATCCAAAACAGCAGCCCGTTTTTTTTTAAATTGGTCCTAGTTTTCGAAATATTCAAGAAATTCATTCTTTAACAATTTTTGACTATTAACGGCCATTTTTTGAATTAAAAAGTACACATCAGAAATGAACAGAGGTTGAACTGAGTTCTTTATACTGCTTGGAATCTATTTCACTCATTAGGCTCATCATGCCTTGGTCCCAGACATCATTGGCATCGCCTTTCGAAGTTTTGTGGAAAAATCAAGATATGAATGCAGAAAATGTATCTTGAGAGAAAATTGAGCTAAAATAGTGTGGTAAATTTGCAAAAAAATGTAGAATACTTGCTTGTAATCCGGTAATTTGTACTTACCGATATTGCTACTGCTTCATCAGGCATTAAATATTTTGTAAACTTTGCATCAACCATTAGTTTTCGAATGTCAGGTCCGACAAATATTCTTTCTTTGATTTTTGCGTATGAAAGTTTTGGTAGAGTTCTTAATAGGGCCAACTTTAAAGTGAAGAGGTGGCAATAAAAAGTCTTGTGGAATCATAAGTGGTACAGAGGAGACGTTTTGCTGTCTTGGATCATAATGGGTACGACTCGGCCACACTTTTCTCACATAATGTAGATCAACTGCACGGCGGTCCCAGAGACAAAAAAACAACAAAATTTCGTGAATCCAGATTGCATCCTAACCCATAGACTAATAACCTATAATGAATATGTAAATCAATTAATATATATTTTGAAATTAAGTACAATTAATGTATTTCTCAAGCTTTAGATCGCCACAAATTTTCCATTGATGCTCAATGTATTTAATCTTAGTCAAAATTGTACGCATTGTGTCGTAACACTCTTTAGTTTGTATTGCGTGAGCAATCGGAATGGATGTTTTTTTTATTTCCAATGTAGAGAAGAGCCGCCTTCAAACTGTACTTAGAACCATTTATGAACAAACGTCATTCATTTCGATCAGATGGTGTATTTATTACATCAAATAAACCTTTGATGTCATTGGAGAAACACATGTTATTTTATTTTTTGAAGAACGGTAAAATCAAGTGATTTATATTTCTGTTCATAATGGCTTGTGTTTTAGGTGAAGATTCACCATTCCTGCAACCATGATGGAAGCAGCTCTGCTTTTTGTTTTGAAAAATCGCGAATCAAATCACTCAGTTCACTTTGCGATATTAAATTCTTAAGGCATTTTTTGCAATTATACCAATGGATCAATTATCTCCATTATATTATTATTAATATTATTATATTAATTATCAATTATCTCCATGACTTTTTCTGTTCTCTCCATAACGTTGGCACAGAAAATGATAAGTATACATTTTCACCAAGTGACCACTTATAGAGCTTTGTTCTGGACGCGTTACAAAACAATTTCGGTACCCATGGCTTACAACAGCAAAACCAAAGTACTGCAAATACGCATGTTTGAGTGAATTTTTCATTGTCTCTGCATTTTCACATGTTTCGAAGCAAAATCACTGCACAAAAATAAGTTCTGAATAATGTTTAATGCAACGTTGCCAACTAACAGCCATTATAAGAGCGCAGTTCTACCACCAAGCGCGAATTCGAAAACTAGAACCAATCTTGACACACGGATTGAAGATCTGAGTTTAGGACATCACATAATGTTAGGAATCGTTATCATCTGCTCGAGTCCAAAAGTTGACCCGAATTTGTAGAATTTGTAAACTTATATAATTTAACCATAATTTGTTGATCACCGACTTAAATTCTAAATTGCTTTTTTTTGTTCATTCACTTTGATTGCTTCTTATTTTAATATCTTTTATGCACATGTTGATAATATTTCGGTATGTACTTAAAGGGTTAAGACTTATATCAATTTTGTAGTTGCTCTTAGTCCTATTTACATTTACTTTTTTTAATTTTTTAAAAATATATATTAATAGGTTTATGTGTATCTAAATTATAATTGTATTAATATGAATAAATTTATTTACGATGAATTAAATTCTCACTTAACTCGTGGTGACACATTTTTATGTTAATTAGAAGGTTAACTAAACACTTGGTTTTGTTCATTTATTATTATTATGATGATGATGTCTAAAACTTCTTTAGACTACATCCAAGCCTAGTGCTCCAAAAGTTATGAAATTAGTTTTTTGATTTGCTATATTACTGCGAGACTTAAATGAAAATAAATTATAATAGTGTTAAAACTATTTTAAACTAAATTAAAATCAATATACTTGATAAAGTTTGAAATTGGTTTCAGCTTATCGCTATTTATTTATTTAAATACAACATTGGCGCCAGTCGAAAAGATAATACAATTTTTACTTATCTTACCATTAATTCTCTTAGAAATGATTAAGATTAAAACGTCAGATTTCAACTAAAATATGAACTATAACTTATGGGTTTTATAAATGTTTTCCCAAATATTTAGTTTCCTTTTATTATAATTATGTAATTTATTAATAAAATTGTTTTATATTGAATAATTTATTTTATTACATATTCTAAAATGTAATATAGCATTTTATAGAATGATGGAACAGTGTGACTTGTTCAAATTCTATTTTCACTCACAAATAAAATAACAATAAATTTTTAAACATTAATAAATGTTACTTCAAGCCAAATTCCAGATGTAAAAGTATCATTAATTATTCAAAAAAACATTGGCTTTTCAAACTGTAAGCGAATTGATATAATTAAACATTTTTTTAATACCCACATTCAAAATATTTGTTTAAAAGCTTTACTAACATGGGGTTGTGTGTGGCAAATTGATGAAGACTTAGACTTTAATAATATCAAAACTTGATATAATCGATACATCGATAAAATTAAAAATGTACAAAAGAAATTTCCGTGGTTCATTTAGTACAAATAGGATCTTCAATATACTACTGGAGAATATGAAGACACAATGAGAGAGATAAATGTAATTTCCTTACAAGATCGTCGAATAATGTTAGGCTTTTGTACATAAATGAAACACTTTTTAACTTGGTTTGAACAACTTGGATTAAGTGTCTTCTAGTTTGAAAATGACAAATTAAAATTGTCAAAACTTAATAAAGTCCCAGTTATACAAACCAAGTTAAAAAGTGTCTCATTTGTGAATAATGATGTATAACGAAGTTATACATACCGCTAACAGACTTATTTGTGAGGTAATTATCGACAACTGGTACTCTAAACGTGAAAACTCGTGAACTCTGCCTTCAAGGTCTATGTTTAAGTGATTTCGTGTATTTATGTATGCATTCTATGTATTTTTTTAAATAGATCTTGTAAAGCAAATAAACTAAACATTTTTGTCAGAGCAACTTATTTTTTCTCGAAGTAGAATCTTAGCAGCAATACATTTTACTTTGATTATTTTTGATCAGAAGCAAGTCCCCAGAATTCTGTAGCTCGCTTGATGGAACTAATAGCTAATAATTTTTAGTACATCATTAGGTAATATAAATATAAATATTTACATTGCAATAAACAATTTGGTAGCAAGTAAATGTTGATATGTATGTGGTGAATTTATGTTGTTTTTTGTAATGAATTGTCTTCATATTATTTTAGGCAAAAGGTGTATACTGTAAATAGCTCTTACTATTATTACTACTACTAAACATATTTTGAAACCCTTAACTTTATCAGGGTTTTAATAAAGTAAAAAAAGGTTGATACTTGCTCTGATACACTCTTGATGAAACATATACCTCACTGGATAGGAATTAGGAGTGATATACTTGTTCTGTTTCATATATTTACTATCACCGAAGCACGTGTCAGGAAACTGTAAAAAAGCTTCATCGATACAAGATTTATTTATAGTATTAAAATTTCCAATAAAGCTAAATCGTAACAAAAATATCATAAAAGTACTACAAAAACGTAAAACCAGGCGAAAATTCACGGATTTATTAACAGTTCGTACTTTTAAATTATTAATACAAATTGTAGCAAATTATGAAAGTCACAATACAATAACTTAAGTTTTAGTACCCGATTTTAGTTTTTTTCAATCAATCTAATTACTTTTTTGATTTTAATAGCAATGGAAACCATTAGCATCCTGCCATCCCGTTATAAAATCGCATCGGAATAAGCGCCACATTAAATCATAACTCACATCGAAAGTGAGATTCTGAAAGGGAAAGTTGGCGTGCAAAAAAAAAACGTGGCAGAATGAGTGTGCACGCCAGATCCGAAGTAGGTTAGATGTGTGCGAAAACTGAAAGTAACGCGATTCATTACATTATTGGGTTTGTGGTTCGTCCGGCGACTCTTAAAGGCCTCTGGTACTGCAAGTAACGAGGAGTACCGCAAAGGCGACTCGTTATCCGGAGTAATTGCACGCGATTTATAACACATTTCAGACTCGTTTTTCATTGCCGCGTTATGTTACTACGTTAACGTAAGGCGGCCTTCGATCAGTTTAGTATTCCCCAGATATAGTTTTCTATTATGCACTGTGAATAAAGAAAAGTACGAAACCGCAGTTGGTGGCTGCTTTACAATTAGAAAACGACAATACGGTCATTGCAGTAGCCAGCGTTTGCGGTTAACCTATTCTGATTACGTGGGTGACTAATACCACTATCAAAATTCGATTAATAAATTTGGTCAAAAAATATCATATATTGATCTAATTTTTATTTTGAAAATACTGTTATATATTTTGCAAAACGCTTTTTATTTGGACTATGATGTGAATAAAATGATGTAAGAAATATATAAGGTACTACCTTATATATTATGGAATTTTACCAAGTAAGAGCATTGTCAATTCAAGATATAAGAAATGACTGAAAACAATAAAAAATAACTTATATTATATATACAATCTTATTAGTACCTATCTTTAAGGTGCAATTTTTTTTGCTTAAGTAATAATTGTGGTTCAGCTAAAAATCCCTTCACTAACATAAATTTGTAATCATACATAATATTAACCTATTACAAAGTTTTGATGAAAACTATAAATCAAAGTTTTCTGTACGAGAAGAAATATGATTATTTCATTTTTTTCATACTGAATTCAAATATGGCCAGAATTCACTTTTAAAAATTTGATTTCAGTTTTCTCTATGACCTTTCTATTATTTTTGTCGATTTTATTCGTGCTGTATTTAAATTAAATCTATGTAATACCATTTCAAAGCTTCAAAAAAGAAGATTGTGTAGATTAATTTGGAATTTTGATGGGTCAATATTGAGAATATTGAGTAGGGTCTATAATTCTTTTGAAGGATTCTAGAGGGGTGAGAACTTAAAAAAGAAATCCTAGGATACCGTCTATAGATATTTAAGAACCCAACATAAAATTTCCCGTTATTTTGAGATATTAGGACAGTTATTAATAAAGTTGGTATTAATTTTTTTAAATGGTATAATTTCCATATTGTAACATATTTCATTTACATCAAAACTCATTTGGAGGGAACAATTGTCGGTAATTTCTAGTAATAATTAATTCTACAGAATATATTAAATGAAAGTATAGCAATTAAATGTAAAATGCGGTATTTTTCTTACAGACCAAAGGCAATGACACGAATACATGTATTGCATTAAATTCACGTTTTGAAATGCATACGAATTATTAACATAAAACAACATATTCGCACGCATGTGGGTTCCTGGATATTTACCAATAGCTTTTTAAACTTTAGATTTAAACGTACTGTATATGGGAGTTAAATGTGAGCACCCACATACAATATATATCATTCAATTGTGGGATGAATTGAAAATGTTCAGTGATATTGTATATTAATTATATAATAATAAATATGAATCATTATTCATTGTTTACATAGTCATATCTGAAGATTCTTTTTTACGAAGAATAAAAGTGAAATTAAACGTTAAATAAAAACACGACTGTTTAGAGTTTTGCTTTATTTTGTAGATGAAATAATTGTCTACAAAATAAAGCTCTAAACAGTCGTGTTTAATAATTTAATAATTGCTTAATAATGATTTCCATATATTGGGTAAGTAAAGCGCCCTCGAGCAAATGATTGCGACTCACATGTTATAATCTCTTTACAACATCTCAGCAAAGGGTCCAGTATTCATCAGTACTCATTGTTTTTGTCAGATCCTACTTTATTATTTTTCATGAATCTAAGTAGTGCCAAACTATGATAGATAGCTAGTGGTTTCCCTGAGTTTTTCAGAAGGTCCATCTAGTTTTGGAGAGTATTTTGCTGTTTTCTTTTTGTCTTAGTCTAGCTGATGTTATCCAAACTAAGTCTGTGAATTGATATGATTCTGCTGACTTTCTTAATCAGCTTTAATTTTCATGATTATCTTTGGCTTTATAAAATATATTGGTGTCAAATCTTTTTTTTTCTCTTGATTTCTAGATGTGTCTTTGCTGTTATAATTATTAGAGCGCGCCAACCCCGTGGATCATATATCTTGGAAATGCCAGATAGTATTACTTTCCTGGCTACAATTATCTTTTGGAGTACGGACGGTTTGAATGTGAATGCATCTTGGGTAGGGTTCCATATTATTCCTAGAAATTTCTTGTCTGGAAATAAAATATCAAAGACAGTCTACCATATATTCCGGTAATCACTTCAAGATTGACGTTGTTGCTGGACCATTTCCGTAGATTGAATTAATGAGGCCAGATTGAATTTCTGGTACGGATTATATGTCCTTGGCCATAGAATTCACGCCATGTATGTATGTATGGTGATAGTATTTTACGTCTTGAATACCGTATGGTGCGGGATGTAATATTCTGAAGGTCGACTTCCAGTGGTTTTTAATAGAACCATATTTCCTAGGTTTAATACTCTTTCATAAAACTACCATATTCTTTGTTTAGATGTTCGTCCCTTTGCAATCGTCATTTTTGTTGGTAGAATCTTGCTACGTCTTGCTTTATCTCTTATCTCCCTGAGTTTAGGTAGATCGGCAGGGAATCCGTGGACTTTTTATTGTTGTTACGAAGTAATGTTTGTTACTCATCTAGAATCGTGAGAGGTCTTGACCATCACTAGATTGTGTAGTATTTCCTGATGTATTCTGGAATTTTCGCCTATTATCCACCTTCATCTTGTTTCATGTGTTCTGAGGAAGGAATCTATTATGTTTTTCTATAACCTCCAGTAGGATTTGGTTGTAGTGATGTGTTTCAAGTAAAATGTCAACTTCTCGTGGACAGTTGACTGTTTTCTCGGGTAGATCAATTTCCTTAAACTGGTCTTTAAGGTTGTGTGGGATTGTATTTGTTGATTGTTGGCTAGTGATTCTTGGTAACAATATGGAACATAACATAAGTGTTTATTTTTCACCAAAATTACATGTCTGGTTCTATCAGGAGGATAACTAAACAAGTATTGACTGTGTTGAGGACTTTTTGATGTGGTAATCCTAGTATTTGTATTGCATGTTTCGTTATGAACGAGAGTTGTGAACATTGGTCTAGTAGTGTCTGTGCAGTGAACAGAGAGCTCTTGCTTGTTATTACATCGACTAGTATTGTAGCTAACAAGGCATTAATTCTCAGGACTCCTGTTGAGGGTAAATTGCTGGAATGCCTTGGTTGTTATTGATTTTGTTGTACTGGGCGCAAAACCCGCCCAGTACAACAAAATCAATAACAACCAAGGCATTCCAGCAATTTACCCTCAACAGGAGTCCTGAGAATTAATGCCTTGTTTGATATTGTCCTTAGCGACGTTAATACATATACTAATCATTATGCAGTAATTTCTCTTCAAAATCATTAGATTTTCTTTAATTTAATGAGTTTTCCAATTATTTCTCTTCTAAATATTTTAAATCTTCTTCGACATCGAATTCTAGAACTTTCTAAGGATTTTACGTATAGGTTCCTAGATGGATATAATATGATTCATATAATCAAAATGATAGTGTTTTACTGTTCCTAAAAAGTAGTGTAAAATATGCATATGATATTTATTGCAATTACGACATCGTTTTTGGCTGGAGCAAGGCTCTATACTCCGGTGATTTAGGCAATTTTTTCACAGTTCTTTCTCTTATAATCTCGTTTCTTTCTTGCAAACGCCGTGCCAGAAAGGTAGAACTATGGTAGACATCATGGTATCTCTAGAAGTGTCTACTTGTGGTTTTCTAACATTCCGCTGATTGATTTTGTTAAAAGGACAGGATTCGTTTTTCTAGAAGTGTAAGGACTTAGGACAGCTCGGGGACTTCATGGGAAGACTCCTGGCTCTGATCAAAGATTTGGTTCGTGTCATAGCCCCATCTTCTGATGATGCTTTTGCAGACGAATGGGCCCCAAGAATTGGTGTCGTATCCCATGTTTTAGATGATTTTCAGACATTTCATTGTTGTATCATATAACTATAAGCTATGCAGAAGAGTTTGACACACATACTGATTGATCTGTTAGTGTATCGATTTTTTGTGCCATTTGTTATCATACTGTTTGAGTATGTCCTGTAGGTTATCGGTAGACGAGATATTAATTTCGAAACCTCTCCACGTATGTAACCAATCAAATATTCTAGTTTTTTAATACTCCTTAAGTGGAGATTATTTTGAGTAGCTTGTTCCTATAATCTTTGAAATTTGTTCCATTTATCACATCAACCTTTAAATGTTGCTAATGAAAGGCTACGTAAATTGACTTTAAGTTTTGATGGATTGATTGCTTGCAGATAGTACTTTTGTCGATCTTCGTCGGTAATTATATAAAGATAAATATTGAATATTTCATTCCAGAACTGCTTTATACTATTGATCTACATTTCCATCCCATTTGACGACTTATATTTGATGTCTGGAAAGCGTTGTATAAATTTATTTCAAAACTTGCATCTTCTGTCGGAAACTGATGACTTCTGAATCTGGTATTGGCACTGATGCAGGTGTTTGCTTCGCTGTTTTCCTTTCTTGATATATACTGTCCATGATGGCATTTGCGGTTACCTCGTGTTTTTTTTGCATCGAAAGTTCATTTTCTTCGAAGGCAAGTTGTCGCTTTCACGAGAATCGCTGGTAATTGTTTGCCAAAAGCCTCCTGCTGTTTGGCTAGTTCATTCAGTTTTTCCATATTCAAAACTTGTCATTAGGCCTCTATACTCAGTGTTGTCGTTGAAGGGTGCGTTATTAACGATGCAACACGTGTTTAGAATTTTGTTTGTATTACATTTTTTTTTCTCTTAAAGTTCGTCAGTCAAAATACAGGTTACTCAATCCTCAAGTGCTAAAACGAGAAGCCGTGTCCTCCGATTAAAGTGGAATAGGTTTCATCTTCTATGTTGGATGTGTTGAAATTAGTAGATATTTAGTTCGAAGGACTCTGATGGCGAATTCTGTGTCATCACCAGAAGATCATCTATAGAGAATTTTATGATTTAGCTAATTTATATTTGTCCATTGAAGAATAAGAATCAAATATCCCTCAATACCGATAGCCCGAGATGGAACACCGCGTCCGCAAATCCCCATGCGAGGTCAGAGGGAAGATAAACAAAAGATTCAACTCCTTACCATGGTGATGAAGTCGCAAACTTTTGTTGAAATTGATTCTCGCTTATCACGTGATGAAACCAAGTGCCTTTCTATAAACAATAACAAAGAAATTGTCTCAAATAAAGCATTGCATGATTCTCAAGGCAGCTTTGCTTAAATATCTCAATATATTTTTATGCCACCTGAAGATCCAAAGATATAAATTTAATTTAGTATCCTTTTATGATAGTCTGTACAGGAAATCAACTATTATATTGTTTTTTCGTAACTGCATAGTTCTTGAGTTTAAGTTAAGTGATTAATTATAACCAATAAAAACACTGTTATTTAATGTAAGTAAAGTAAGGAGTAACAGTGTTTTTATTTGTTGTTTTTTTCCGGGATAAGTGACCATTTTACGAGGATCCTCTGGATGATTTTAATGTCATCTGTCACTTCAACGACTAATAATCGGCGTAAACAGTAACTAGGTTATCCCTGCCGTAGCCTTGAAATTTTTGTACTGCTAAAACTTATTGTTATGTAAATGATGATTAAGTTGAATTTAGTATCGAAAATTACGGGATTTCAACTATAAAAGCTTAACCTAGCGAAGCACCGCTGGGTGACTTTAATCATCAGTCACTTTAATAGTTTTTTTTTTATGAGAATGGCGGTGAGATTATCCTTTACATATGCCTCGAAATTTCTAGACTGTTTATAGACATTAAGAAAACTTTACTTTCTGGGGTGCTGCAATTCATGTCTGCTTGATTCTGCAGGTATATGGCGTTCTCTATAGATCTATTAATAAACCAACTGCATTCCGGCAAGAATCCTAGATGATGCATGATGATTTTTAGATTAAGCCGCTTCACTTTTGCTGCTATGTCGCATTATAAGTGCTCCTTCTAGATCTTCTAGAATTTTAACTTTCCTGCGTCCAAATATATATACTATTTTTGGTTAATTCAAAATTGCAAATTTGTTATGTTTCCTTTAAGGTATTCTTGGTAGAACTAAAGAAAATCGCCCTGAAGCATTTTCGATACCTGCTCTTCTTTTCTTTTCATCGAGGCCAAAAAGCTGCTGAATCAGTTCAGGACATTTGAAAAGTATATGTCATAGGCGAGTCAATGGACGAAAATGGTTTGCAAAGTTCAAAACTGTGATTTTGGCGTCGATCACACGCCCCACAGTGAAAGGCTTTCTGAACTCGATCAAGAGCGGCTCAAAGCACTTTTGAAGGAGGACTGTCGCCAAACGAGTCGTAAATTGGCCGAAAAAATGAATTGCGATCATAAAATGATTCTCAGTCATCTTTATTCAATGCGATTTGTTGAAAAATTTGAAGCCTGGGTGTTTCATGAGCTTAACGAAAACAATAAAGAAAATCAAATTGCTTTCTCAACAGCACTTTTTGTACGATTAATTAAATTCTCACTTAACCTGTGTTAGAACATTTTTATATTAATTAGACGTTAATTAAACTCTAATTTGTATTTTTTGTACCAAATCGCCACAGGAGATGAGAAATATGAGGCAAAGGAAGGAGCGAGTGGTTCCAGGAGATGCGCCGAAGCCAATAGTCAAGACTGACCTTCATCCAAAGAATACCATTATCTGCGTTTGGTGAGACTGGGAGGATATGGTGTACTGGAGAATGCCCGAGATGAATGCCACAGCCAACAAGGAGCTCTACATATCCCAGCTATACTGTGTGAAAAAGGCTATTCGACTGAAAGGATCCCATCGACGAGGCTAAACCATGCTTCTTCATGATAAAGCCAGGCCCCATGTTGCACAAGTCGTCCTGGTTTTAATATGTAGAATAAGTCCTGTAACTTCGATAAAATTTATCAACAAAGAGGTTTTAAAAATTAAAGAAACCACTGAATCAAAATCGTAAGAAATGTCCAAAAAGATGGAAACTGAACGTCTAAACTATATTTTAAAGAGCTCATTACCCACCTTAAAACCAAACTAGAGGGGTAGGTATATTTGATACGCTCATAAATTGTTAGATAAGGAAAATTAAGAGGCGAAATCAAAGAAAATATAAGTTTGATTATTTTTGCAAAAAGACAGGTACTTTCAAAAAAAGAAATAGCTTCCCTTATAAAGTTAACAAGGGCAGCTACTGATGTTTATTGTTATATTTGGCAGTATTCATTTGGGTAATACTGGAATAATTTATTATGCTAAAATATTCAATCAAATTAAAGTAATGTTTTCTTAAATTAACTACAAATGGAAGTATGTAATTATGATAATTTTATATCAATTGTTCACACAAGTTATGAATATAAAACCATTTTATGATTCATAACGAAGTACGTGCACATTCAGACATCAAAACTTTTATTCATAGAACTATTTTAATTAACTTGCGATTTTATTTAATGCAGTTGTGTGTTTAAAATCGTTAATAGATAGTTTTATTTAATTACCCCCATAAATCCGTGTGCTGCGCATAATAAATGCCGTTATGTAAAAAATGCGTTGGTAACAAATCAAAATGACCCAAATTAGTTAATACCGATACTTGCCGACAAGCGAATTAGAGAAAAAAAAATCGCGTAATTTATTGGTAAACGATTGCCGTGCATCGAGTGCATACTTCAATGGATGCGGATTATGTGCTCGCTCAAGCGGAGCATTTGCATTTTTCTAGATTTTCGTCGAATGAGTCAACCAACATTGTTAATCGATATCATAATTCCAACGGTTAGGCACACCGGCAAGGAATTATAATTAAACTATAATTTTTGTCATTGACGGAACACTGCTCCTAGACTGTGAAAAATGAGTCTAGAATATCAATTACTGACCTTTCATATGTTATTGACATCTCTAACAATCCAGGGAGTGTATACAAACGTATAAATAAATAAACAATATGATTGTATAGAATGTTTAAAAGTGTTTTTTATAGAAGCAAATAAAATGATGCTAGTAAAATGTGAATTATATTCTTTAAAAATGTTTTTTTTGCTCAAAAATTTAAAAATGTATTTTTTCATAATATTCCCTATGAAAATTAATACATTGTTGCATGTGCTTGAACTAATTTTTAAAGCACTTTTCCACTCTAAGGTACTCTAAAATGCATCAATTCAAAGTCATTCCTTTGATTGCAATTATTCAAAAAATATATCCCGAAGTCAAAGCCTCCACAATATCGTATTTTCTTTTTCCAAAAGTTTGTAATCGATTGACTTAGCATTTATATTCGTTATGGCAAAGCTAAGAATTTGAAGCTGCATAGATTGGAATATTCCTCATTCAGAATCAGTTGGTTCTATTCATGATGCTAAACAGGATTTATCTAAGCTCGAAGTAATTACATTAATGTTCACATTTTATCACTTAATAAGTCTTTAGAATCTAAATATACTCGTAGTTTTCCATCTCAAACACATTTACACAAATTTTAAAAATTTTAAGTAGGTATAAACTTAAATAAATATCCTATGTAGTGACAAGAACTTCAACGACGTAATAAAGTGCCATTTTATTAAAACGTCAATGGATAAACAGCATAGTCAATTCCAGCGAGACGCTACTTTGAACACAGATGGTTGAAATACAACTAAGCATGTTAGCACACATCCGGCGGCAACTCTATTCGCCAGCGCTCCGCATGGTGTAAATAGGTACTACTTTTCGACTATTCCTCGTTTATTAAGCAGCACAGTTATAATCTAATTATTTTTAATTGCTATATATTAATTATATTTCCGTATTAATATTATTACAACTCAAGTAAATCGTTGTTATTTTTATATTTAATAATAATATTAAATTAAAAATAATTACGATACATTTAAATTATAAACGTGATTTCATTTAGAAATAGATTTAGACAGGCTGTACATCGACTAATCAGGAATGGATTTCTCATGTACCGTTAGCCGACAATCGTTGGTGGCGATTTGAATAAAATTGAGGGACGCTCATCAAATTTGCCTCCGCGAGACACTTCGGCTTATTAGAAATGCAAATGTAATTAAACTAAACTAAGATTTTGTGTACGTGCAACTTTGCACGCATCCATAAGTGATTACAGGCGCGGAATTTTAATTCCACCCGTTGGTTCTGTCCGGTGCTGGATAAACCGAAATGTACAATAGTGTGGTCAGCATTGACGACAATTGTTCCTATGAAGTGTACAACTTAAAATATACGAAACGATATGCTCGTTTTATCATTTGCGATGAATCACGTTTCTTCGTGCAGATTATTTTACAAAAACATTTATATTATCTACGGCAAAAGTTTACCAAGTAAAACCGCGAAATAACCAGCATCAAATAATTTTTCTGAAATGTAATCGTTTAATAACCTTTGTAATTATTGTACATAATAATATTTCAGTTACTATGAAGGTTATATAAATATATATTTTAATTATAGTGTTTGTTTGTTTTTGGAATACTTTTTCTTGATTAATTCATCGGTATTTATGATTCTTATTACATTAATTGTATGTTATTTTTGCTTGAAAATGGGGGTTCAGGAGTTAAATTGGCTTCACGGGGTTGTCATTATAATTTAAAATATTATTTTTGCTGCTGAACCTCTCATTAGCCTAATGTAACTTCTTGCAGGATCCCCCTGTCAAGGGATGACTTATTCTGTATGTGCTTTGAATTTCTCTAAACCTAGTCTAACATATATTTACTGACTGTCCCTCAAGTCAAGAGTCATGTGGGGTTTAATCTAAGTATACCTTTGATATTTACGATTATATTTTCTGTGTTGTCTTAGCTGTCTGAAAATATTGTGTCTTCAGCTAAACAATTGTTCCTTTCAACCAGTTTGGAATTATTTGATGGACCAAGTACATTAAGAAAAATGAAAAATAAGGACGAGAGTTGGTTTAGCCTCAAGACGCATTGGCAAAAAATTGTGTGAAGCATCACCAAATGCTATCCAGTCTATGTTTAGGAGCTGAATGGGCTAAACCACTAATTTCTGTATAAGGGCACGAATACAATCAAATATTTCAATTCGTTGGGCAAAACACTGCTGTTACTATGCCCAACAGGGTGCTAGACCATAATCTACCACCCTCATTTACACTGCTTGGTATTCACCCAAGGAAGGATAAATATATCAAGGAACATATTCTGTGCTGTGCAGATGGCCACAAAATGAACAGACATTATTCTGCTCCCAGCGTTCGTAATTGTTAAGGCGTGATTTTTCTGAGGGAGACTTGAACATCCTTAGGCCAGCAGAATGGAAATGGAAGATACTTCAAATGTGTGGTGACCAGTGACATCATTATGCCGTAAATATCAAATTCCCCGATGTTGAACTGTATTCATAGTGAAAGAAAACTAAGTGTTTTAATTAATCTTTCTAATTAACATAAAAATATTTAACCACGGGTTAAGTGAGAATTTATTACATCGAACTGTATGCTGTTTATATACATGGAAGATTGAACTACCAAGAAAATTTAAAAATGTGTAATTAATTAACTGGTATGTGGAATAGGACAGGTAAAAACCTTTAAAAAGTTGTATAACGATAAGTTAATAGTAATTATAGTTTACTATATTTACTTATAGCAAAAAAAGAAAAACAGTTCTGTAAATAAAATATTGTAATGTATTCAACAGCATAAACAGCAGTTTTTTACTGCTTCGATTTCATTCACTGTAGCGGTGATTTGGTTTGAGATGAAACCCAAGAGTGAAATTGAAGTAAAAAGAGTGATATCAGGACAAAGCGAATTAGCCAGTAACTGTTACATCCTTTTAATGCTTTCCAAATCTCTAAAAATACAAAAATAGCTTTAATACTTATCCTGAAGGAACGACCAGTCATACTTCATCCTCTTGTTTTAATTGTCAGTAATTGTTCTGCAAGATATAGAAGCACATTTCTTTATGACTTTAACGACCATCATCTAAAATAGGAATTGTCATATAGGGATTAAAGGGGTAGTCTCCTCCAGCAACTTCTAAAAGCTCTAATTACATTACTTAATACAAGATATAACTTTGTTCTTCTTGTGTATAATTCATTTACAAAAGAATAAATAAATTAACGAACACATACAAATTTAAACAACAAGAATCACGAGTAGAATTCACTGGTTTCCAATGTTCTTCCACACAGACCCACATCCATCCACAGTCCATTAAGACACGCTAACAGCTTCTGAATCCTTCATTTTGAATATATAGTCGGCCAGATACAAGTTTCTTGTTAAAAATGTAATAAAATGAACAAAATTATTTTTTTCCATGTAGTAAAGCTTTGTTAGTAAGAGCAAACATAATTATGGAACACAACTTTGTTCAAGTGGCTGCCTAGGCTGGCTTCGCAGAAACGCATTCTGTCACTCCAATTTTCCAAGACCTTGTTGATGGTTTCCATTTGATCGTAGCTCCGAGGCGGGCAATTAACATCGCCAAGACGGCAGATAACACGATTTGAGAATTTGGTGTGCAAAAGATCGATTGTGGTATGGACTCAATTTCAGTAAAAAAAAAGTGGTATAACATGTCTCCGAAACGGTGTTTCCAGCCTCATTTTCGAAGAAAAATCATCCAATGATGCCACCTTTCCACAATCTGCACCAAACTGTCACTGTCTGTGAATACATTGGCTTCTCGGTAATAACGTACGGGTTTTCCGAGCCCTAGTTGCGGCAATTTTGTTTGTTAACGTAGCCACCAAGACGAAAATGCGCCTTGTAAGGAAAGTTGATTTTTCGCCCAAAATCGTTATCAAATTCAAGCTGCTTTAATGCCCAAACTGCAAAGCGATAACAAAGAGGATGGTGGAGCGTCTTTAATTATTGAGTCAATTGGACCTTGTAAGCAAATAATCCGAAATCTTTGTGCAAAATTCTCCTCAGGCTAGTGCGTGAAATGTTGAGCTGTTGAGATTGACGACGATGATGTTCGTGGATTGAGTCTCACACTCTCGGCTACAGCAGCCACATTTTCATATGTGTGTTGTCCACCAGCATGTAGGTCTCAGGAACTTTTTGCACAAACTTGCGTACAGCAGGCGCGGTGGGTGATTCATTTCGGACAA
Source organism: Ontholestes murinus (assembly GCA_963969525.1). NCBI lineage: Eukaryota > Metazoa > Arthropoda > Insecta > Coleoptera > Staphylinidae > Ontholestes > Ontholestes murinus. The sequence continues at coordinate 59,975,975 of OZ018396.1, forward strand.
AACTTCCTTTTAACAAATGCAGTGTTTGGGCTACACAGCACTCACTTTGGAAATAAGTTTGCAATTGTTACCAACGTTTTTCAAGTGTAAAGTGACTCATTTCGTACCGCGGAGGTATAATACTGACTTTGTGTCAAGATTCCGAGCGGAAAAAAGCTGTCAGTGTCAAAATAACCTATTATTTAAAAAGAAACCACTAAATGGCCCACCCTTTATATTGAAGCAAATATGCTATGTTTAACCCTTTTTGGGAGATTTATTCGATATTAGTCTGCCAAGCATAACCTCATAAAATCGCACAACCATCCAGATTAAGAAATTGCACGACCTGCATTTTGTAAGGGTAAAATCCAAGACAAAAGAGAATTCTACTCGGCGATGTTTCACTTATTCCAAGGTGTATGGCATGACGGCTGGGTGATCGGCGTAGACTTCACTACCCTTAAGAAGGTATTTGAAAAAATTTGGAGAATCTTAGGGAAACTCCTACGGATGAAATCAGCAAAGTAGGAATCGCCATAGATAATGAGACCATTACCTGCCAAGAAATATTAAACCATCTAGATTTAACGTTTTTTCTTATTTCAAGTCATAAAAATATCGATAGACGCTTCATAGATGTTAAATTCTTATCCAAATATAAAAAAACTATCGAGATAATATTAAGACTTCCAACGACGTATTTACATTATGAGTACTAACAACTACCGGACCTGACAGAGTTCATTGTGAATTTCTCAAAAACCTAATGACTTTCCAGCTATCTCTAGTTGTAGGTATATTTAATTTGATCTGAAATATTTCCTGGCAATTAGCATACCATATGCTGTTAGCGTATTAAAGCGCTTAGATAACTTCTCGCTAAATACTGCACCTGTGGCGAGAATTCACTATCAATTAGCATCGGAACTCGTTTTTTTACTAGTTTCTCAGTCATCTGAGAATATCGGGTAACGAAAGAATGCTTCTAGTTGCCGTCCATTTGCACTAACGAGTTCGCTATATAAAGTACACGAGTAAACCGATGGTTCTCTTGATTGTTAGAGTAAGAGAACCTTCTTTCCAGCACACAATATGGTTTCTGCCGAAGACCGATCAACAATTGATAATTTTGTGTCATTAGAGTTTATCAATCAGGATGGTTTTATTACTAAATAACACTTAGTGCTGTTTTTCTTTGATATATTGAAAAATGAAGAATTGTGGCAAAATTTATCAATGAATTCTTCCCGGGTTGTTGAAGTTGGATCGAGCCTCTCCAATGTTTACAATGATGTCCTTCAGAGCTTTGTCCTCGGCGTTAGTTTATTAAACATTGCCATTAATAGCATTATCAATGCGATTATACTAGAATATGTTATTGATTTAATCATCTATTTCAACATACCTGCAAAAAAGAAGAATATCTGACTAATGGTTTTAAAACCAACATGAATAAATCCAAATTATCCGTTAATAAGTAAGCGTTACAAGAGAAGAAAATTCTTTGAATGTCATGTTAGATCTGGTGGAAAATCCAATTAATTTCACCAAACATAGGGCATGTCGATATTCTATTCAAAAAATTTACAAACTGGAAAAATTACATCCATATAAAATTAATTTAATACAAGAATTAAGTGAAGACGATTTTGATCGTAGAATCTGCGTTGTTACAGACAAATTAAATCAAAATACAAAATTTCTCTCCCAAATGTAAATGTTTGGTGTTGAATAATTGCTGGACACGTCATAGGACTTTATTTTATAAATGAAAAATGTATTAATTTTTTTCTTGCACTTTTCATTATCCTTTAAGATAATAAAAAATATATTATTCAAGGTCATACATTTGATCTCGTTTAAGGCAATCCAACGATTAATCAAAGTAATTCAAGGCCATCTGATTATACTTCAAGGTCATTCGATGACTTTTAAAAGTTATCCATTGATATTGAAGTTGCTTAATCAATCACACTTCTAATGAAAAGATCAACCAAATTTATTTGAGTTACAGATTTACAGTTACAGTTTATTGAAATGTCTTTAATAATAGTGACGAAATCATCTCCGAGTATCATTTAAGATAAAAAATATCGTTCAAGGTCATCTGATGCCTATTAGTTCTCATTCAAGGCTATCCAACGATCGCATAAAAGCATTTAACAGTTTTTAGTGATAGTTTTGAATGGTTCAAGATACTAGGTCTTATTTAAAGACATTTAATGTGAAACAGAAATCACTCTAGACAATAAAACGGCCAACTAAAGTTATTTGAGTTACACATTTAAAGATTATTCATACGTATTTGCTAATAGTGATGAAATTAGGTTTCAGTGTCATTTAAAATCATAACAAATAAATATTTAAGATTTAAAATCATTTAACACTCATTAATTTCATTCAATGATCATTCAAGGCTATTAAAAATCATTGAAGATCATCTAACGATTATTCAATTTTCATTCATTTTAAATCACCAAATGTTTATATTTATATTTATTATACTTTAGCTTCCTTTCCAAAAAATAAAATACATATGAAGATACAAAACTATTATACAAAATATACAAAAATCAAGGGCGTAGTTCAATTGTCCTACCGATTAATCAAAGTAATTCAAGGTCACCCGACTCTCCTTCAAGGTCATTCTTAAAAAAAGCAACCACTGGTTTAAATAATTTTAAAATTTGTGTAATATCATGGAGAAATAAGGTTTTTTAAATAGTAGTATTAAACAATGGAGGTACTATGCCTAGAAACAAGATGGCAGCTTTCGGAACTTTAATCAAAGAAAACGAAAAATGCAATCACCGATTGAAAATTTAGGAAAAAAGCAACCAGATGCATAAATGGTTTTAAAAATTGTAAGCGTAAGCAGAAATAGTGACTTTAAAAATATAATGATAAACAATTGACGTACGAAGTCTAGAAACAACATGGCAGCGTTCAGAACTTTAATCAAAGAAAACGAAAAATGAAATCACCAATTGAAAATTAAAAAAAGCAACCAGGGGAGTAAATAATTTTAAAAATTGTAAGCGTATGCAAAAATAGTGTGTTTAAAAATATAATCATAAACAATTGACGTACGAAGTCTAGAAACAATATGGCAGCGTTCTGAAGTTTAATCAAAGAAAACGAAAAATGCAATCGCCGATGGAAACATTAAAAAAAGCAACCAGGGGAGTAAATGGTTCTAAAAATTGTAAGCGTAAGCAGAAATAGTGTATTTAAAAATATAATGATAAACCATTGACGTACGAAGTCTAGAAACAATATGGCAGCGTTCTGAAGTTTAATCAAAGAAAACGAAAAATGCAATCGCCGATGGAAACATTAAAAAAAATCAACCAGGCGTGTAAATGGTTTTAAAAATTGTAAACGTAAGCAGAAATAGTGTATTTAAAAATATAATAATAAACAATTGACGTACGAAGTCTAGAAACAATATGGCAGCGTTCGGAACTTTAATAAAAGAAAACGAAAAATGCAAGCGCCGATTGAAAATTAAAAATAAAAGTAACCACGCGTGTAGAGGGTTTTAAACATTGTAAGCGTAAGCAGAAATAGTGTATTTAAAAATATAATCATTAACAATTGACGAACGAAGTCTAGAAACAATATGGCAGCGTTCGGAATTTTAATCAAAGAAAACGAAAAATGCAATCGCCAATTGAAAATCTAAAAAAGCAACCAGGGGAGTAAATGATTTTAAAAATAGTAAGCGTAAGCAGAAATAGTGTATTTAAAAATATAATCATAAACAATTGACGAACGAAGTCTAGAAACAATGTGGCAGCGTTCTGAAATGTAATAAAAGAAAACGAAAAATGCATTTGCCGATTGAAAATTTAGAAAAAAAGCAACCAGCGGCGAAAATGGTTTTAAAAATTTGTAAGCGTAAGCAGAAATAGAGTATTTAAACACATAATCATAAACAATTAACGTACGAAGTCTAGAAACAATATGGCAGCGTTCGGAACTTTAATCATAGAAATCGAAAAATGCAATCGCCGATTGAAACATTTAAAAAAAATCAACCGGGCGTGTAAAATAGTTTTAAAATTTGTAAGCGTATGCAGAAATAGCGTATTAAAAGATATAATGATAAACAATTGACGTAAGAAGTCTAGAAACAATATGGCAGCGTTCGGAACTTTAATCGAAGATAACGAAAAATGCAATAGCCAATTGAAAATTTATGAAAAAAGCAACCAAGGGAGTAAATGGTTTTAAAAGTTGTAAGCGTAAGCAGAAATAGTGTATTTAAAAATATAACCATAAACAATTGACGTACGAAGTCTAGAAACAATATGGCAGCGTTCTGAAATTTAATCAAAAAAAACAAAAATGCAATCGTCGATGGAAACATTAAAAAAAAATCAACCAGGCGTGTAAATGGTTTTAAAAATTGTAAGCGTAAGCAGAAATCGTGTATTTAAAAATATAATGATAAACCTTTGACGTACGAAGTCTAGAAACAATATGGCAGCGTTCGGAACATTAAACAAAGAAAACGAAAAATGCAATCGCCGATTGAAAGTTTAGAAAAAAAAGCAACCAGGGGAGTAAATGGTTTTAAAAATTATAAGCGTAAGCAGAAATAGTGTATTTAAAAATATAATCATAAACAATTGACGTACGAAGTCTAGAAACAATATGGCAGCATTCGGAACATTAATCAAAGAAAATAAGAAATGCAATCACCGATTGAAACATTTAAAAAAATCAACCAGGCGTGTAAATGGTTTTAAAAATTGTGAGCGTAAGCAGAAATAGTGTATTTAAAAATATAATGATAAACAATTAATGTACGAAGTCTAGAAACAATATGGCAGAGTTCGGAACTTTAATCAAAGAAAACGAAAAATGCAATCGCCGATTAAAAATTTAGGAAAAAAGCAACCAAATGTGTAAATGGTTTTAAAAATTGTAAGCGTAAGGAGAAATAGTGTATTTTAAAATATAATGATAAGCTAAGGACGTACGAAGTCTAGAAATAATATGGCAGCGTTCGGAACTTTAATCAAAGAAATCGAAAAATGCAATCGCCGATTGAAACATATAAAAAAAATCAACCAGGCGTGTAAAATAGTTTTAAATTTTGCAAACGTAAGCAGAAGTAGTGTATTTAAAAATATAATCATAAACATTTGACGTACGAAGTCTAGAAACAATATGGCAGCGTTCAGAACTTTAGTCAAAGAAAACGTAAAATGCAATCGCCGATTGAAAATTTAGAAAAGAAGCTACCAGGGGCCAAAATGGTTTTAAAAATTGTAAGCGTAAGCAGAAATAGTGTATTTAAAGATATAATGATATACAATTGACGTACGAAGTCTAGAAACAATATGGCAGCGTTCTGAATTTTGATCAAAGAAAACGAAAAATGCAATCGCCAATTGGGGCGTAAATGGGGGCAATTGAGTGGCCAGCTAAGTCTCCTAATAGGCCCAAAATATCAATAAGGCATGAAATTTCTAGTATTGCACCGAATATCCTTCTTAAATTCTCTATACAATTTTGTTCAGCGAGTTCATTAAATGATTAACACTTTGAGCACTTTATAAAATAGGGTTGTTATGGAGATGGAAACTTTAAAAGGTAACTTGATGGCTAACTATTGTTGTATAATTTATAAAAAAATATTTTCATAGATCAATTGCTCCAAAACGGTCGAGATTAGTTTTATGATATGCTATATGAATTTCGTTTAGAATTTGGAGCTTAATTGAAATATGAAATAATATCGAGGGTGACCCTTTGACCTACTTTGTCTCGACATCACAGATGCACTTTGCTTGGGCACGAGTCCTGCTCGTTTTAGATGTGGTTGGTATGAATTTTTAGACACGAGTCGCACTCGTGGTTGTAGGTGAAAGGGTTAAAGATAAAGCAAGTTTGTTTGACTGATCCAGTACACTGAATTTGTCTTTATTGTAATAGTTTAAACAGAAATTTTTCGCTAGTTGTCTTACTTTAGGAGATAACTGACTGATTGGAGCAACCAATAGTTAAATCTGTATCTGATAGAATGAAGTTAGACTCTGTTAAGAAAACATGTGAAATAATAAATTGTAAATTGTAATCACAGTGCTTAGAAAGATTTCAAGACTGAAAAAGGTGATTATTGTTAGAAACCATACTACATTCCTGTAGGGGTTCTAACAATAATTACCTTTTTCAGTCTCTAATTCTCTAAAACAATTAAAAGTTGTAATTAAAAATAAAATTTTACATTTATGTAAACATATAGTACCATCAAATAAAATAACGAAAACAGTATTCCAAATTGAATGAATCATTACAAAAACAAATCCTCAGTATTGTTTACCACTCGGTTAATTAGATTCGAGCCGTATTCAGAAAATAACGCATCCGAAATGGAAGTGAAAGTGAATTCGAATTAGGCGTTAATTAATTCAATCAAAACAGTGCGCGCCTAACGCGAATATCGTGTTTGATTTATAAAATGATTCACGGTGAAACGGGAAAACCGCCATATTCGGGTTTTGAGGTTAAGAAATTTAAACAGGGGACACGGACGACGGCTTATCGGCTTTGTCACATTTATGAATGAAATACAAATCCACCCGCAAATGAGTAATCATCTTTACTGAATCGTACGTTATTTCTAGATAACGCGTGGAAATTGTCTAAAGCCGGCCGCAAAATCCTGTCCTATTTTAACAAAATGTTTATTATCACGATTCTTATTAATTGCATATGATTAATGCAGATATTAACAATAACGTTGTTCTAATAAATGATATTTCCATGATTATTTTTAGCTCGTATTGATAAGTAAACATAGATAAAGTACTTCTTAGTTATATTAATTTAATATCTTAAATATCCTTTATTTATAATCAGTTTGTGTAAAGTTGATCATAGAATAATAATAACATGAACAATATGTAAAGAAAAATAAGTAATTAAAAGGTCTATTTTATATTGATTATTCCTGTGACTAAAAGTATATTATTTTATTTTATTGTTGGTTAATGTACAAAGCGATGAATAACCGATTATTGCGAGATTAACTGATACAACAAGTAAATAAGATATTAATTTAAACAAAGAAAAATTGTAAAATTACTTATACTCAAAGGAATTATGATTAATTACATTATAAGTAATGTACATAACTTATATATTTTTAGAGTCAAGTCAAGCAAGATATCATAATTTAGATTAAATGATTAAGTTGAACATACAGGTATAGCTTTATATGATTTCATGATTTTAATGATTTAATTAAATATCAAACAACGTATGTTAATTTTGCAATAACTTAAAAGAACGATTATTGATCACTCGCAAAAAAGGTGTGAAGTTATAATATTAAAAAAAAAACGAAAGGTAATTTATTGTCGCCCAAAATATTGAAATCCATTTTTGGATTTCTCACCCACGCGTAATCGGGGTACTACCTACTTGCGCCACCGTTCTTTCGTTATCAAAAAGTTTTCTTCTGTTTTGCAGCATCAATTTGTGCATCCTGAAAAATTGCGTCACATTACGAAATCGCGGGCATAATTATTTTACGATATGATTTGCCGTTGCGCAAGCTTCCATATTCCAAAGAAAAAGTGAAAACTTTAATAACGTCAAGTAGGTGCACAATACTCACGCTGACCCACTTTTGCGAGCTCTTTCGAGAAACACTGAAATCCCTGCGACTGACTCATGAATCCGCATATCCTCCTCAATATCCCCAAAACGTGTGGTAATTTTCAGTGAAACGAGGATTCTCTGGAAATGATGTTATCATTAATGAACGCCCACGATATTATTGGTAAAAAAAATTAATAGAACATCAAAATACGATTTAACTTTACACGGTAAATTTAGATAGTAAATAGTATTAAGTTCTGTTGATGTATAAGTCTTGCAACTTTCCAGAAGCAGATTTACTAGTTATCATCCTCTATTATTTTTACTCCAAAAGATACGCGCTATTTTGCATAATTTAACGTCTTAAACATCGTATGTCTACATTATGCAAATTAATTTTGAACATTTTTTAAATCCGATATGAGAACGTTGTAAATCATGTTATTTTACATAACATGAACTAATTTAAGTAGAGGCTCAAATTGCGTATTTTACCTTCATGGAAAACACATTTGAATATTCAAATTTATTTTAATCTATTATTGTTCTAATAAGAAAGAAATTTCGAAGACAAAATTATGTTAGTGTCCTAATAGAATCAGCATTTCGAATTAGGAAAAATTAATACAATAAAAATACTTAATGATGCCTCAGGAATCAACGATATTAAAAATTAATGTTAAGCATTTATAAAATTGCACTGAAAATATACATTAAATTTTAATTTTTTAATCAATCATAACCTACTTTCTTATCATAATATCTCAAATATCGTAACCCAATTTTAGATAATCATTCTCTCAAACTTTACATTATTCGTATGAATGAAAAAAAAAGATCAAACGAAAATTATTTACTGATAAACTATAGTTATGATACATTTAAGTGGAAAAGCGATTGCCAGACAATAACACTTATTATAAACGGCGCTTATTATGCAAGTGCTTCATACACCAATCAACATTCGAACAATTACTTAATGAACGTTTGTTGTGGATATTTCCAGTTCTTGTAATTCCGATATTTATTAGCAAAATGTCCATTTAAATGAATTATTAGTATGTAAATGACTTAATGAATGAAACTCCTGGTTCGTGCATTACATATCCGGATTTTTAATGAAATACGAAATTAGAATACAATTAAGGCATTTGCTTTAGAAAAAAAGTAAACTTAACCTTGATATTGATCTCGTACATATGTGAAGGTTACATTTGCACCTGCAGCGGATAGAGAGAAAAAAAGTAATTTGTAATCATTGTATGTTATAATATCCATGTCTTACGTCTTCATGATTTCCATGCTAGACACCATTTTAGTATTTTCTTATTAGGATTCTAATTGCTGCAAAGAATTTTCTGCATCGATATTATGCAATGGTGTGTTTATGGTGATGATTACATTTTGTTTTTGTTTTAATGTGCAGAGATTATACTGGAATAAGTTGTTTAATATATTCATATTATTTTACATACATAAATAAATAATTTCAAGTATGTATTAAGATCTTACCAGACGGTAAAAAAAACTAAAAAAATATTGTATTTGTTGTAGTGTAATTAACAAATCCGACAGAATGTGAAGATGTGACCACCAAATTTTAACAATATAACAATTAATTATTTTATATCCTCTTCCTGAATTTTAAGAGCGATTTTATCTTTTTTAAGCATAAACACTAGATAACTGTAATTTATACATTAAAACTTTTATAAATTTTCTTTGATCTTAAAGGCATTCACTTCATGGTATATTTCGATATTAAGAATAAAGAAAACACTTTTACTTTTTTTAAAGTGGTATAAAAAAGTAAAAGTTTTTTCTTTATTATTTATAAATTTTATTTGAATACTCTTTATCCTATCAATATAATATCAAGTACATATCTTCAACAATGAGTACAAAGACTACAAAACAAATCAGTTATTGAAAATACATTGAAAAAACTGAATCGATGATAAATTATCTGAACCCGTACACTCGGTTGCTCAAAGTTTGGTCAGTTCATGTAGAATTTCTGTAAGTAGCTGGTCATTGAGACTGCTCCCTTTTAGTGGTAGAGAAACAACAAACATGATTTGAATTCATTTGAAGATAGCCAATCTGTAGAAGAAATTAGAGTTGCACTTTTCGAAGCTCCACCTGTTTACCAACCATGAATAGTGAGTCGGTGAAAAAGGAAGAGAATGAGTTTCTACAAAAAAAGCAAAACTTGAAGTTAATGTCAGAAAATGAACTAACTAAAAAGGAGCATTTTGTTTTGTGATAAATGTGATTTATCTCCTTAAATTCAATAACACGAAGAAGATCCCTATGCTCTTCTTCAACGCACAGGAATTGGAAAACCAAAGGAAAATATTTTTGTATTGTTTAGCTGATAATCCTCTTCAAACGTAGTTAATATGAAGCAGTATATCAAGAACAAACCAACGAAATGGGGAATAAAACTAAACACCCTGTGTGGACCAAGTTATGACTACATTATAAAGGATCGACCACCATTTTGAGATATTTTATTTCGACGCTTCTGAACCGAATTTCCGTTTATACGAGTACGTTGACAACTACTTTACTTCAGAAATTACAATTTGTCGCAATACTTGCGGTATAGATATGTTTTAAACTTAAACATCACATCGAAAATGAAGAATAAAGACCGTTGTTCATCTGAAAAAGTCATTAAAAAGGATGGAATAATAATAGTTAAAAGTTATGAGAACTCAAGTTTTGAAAGTGTTGGAAATATAATATTTGTCAACAGTGAGGAAAGTCGCAAAAAGAGGATTTTGAGGCAAGACATTATTCGAGACTACAACATATCAATGTGAGGCATTAACAAACTCGACTTCCTCATAACACACGCCATAGATATTTCATGCCCCAATATTTGGATCCAAGTAACAATGGGCCGAGACTCGGAGTATTCCAATAAAAGGTGTTTGTGTCCTCTTGGGATTCAGAGTTTAATCAAACTGAATAAACCATTTTTGAGAAAAAAATCTCAATTGCTAAGATTGCCATCGAGTCCCACAATATTCAGGGAACAACGATCGAAACTAGTCTGTGAAATATAAAAATAGTGAAAGAAAACCGAGTGTTTAATTAACCTTCTAATATTCAGGAAGGTTCGACCAATACATGGTGATCGATTTGATCAGATCGGACAGTTCTATTCGTTTGACAAATAGATGTAAAAATCTCTGCTGCAAATATTAATCTCGGGTTCATTGCCTCAAATGTAATATTCAACTCTGTTTACATAAATTTGATTGATTTTACCCACAATTCACCAAGTATGGAGTCCTAAGGTTTCTGCTAAACGTTAGATAGGTTCTTTGGCATATGGCGTTGTTGATTGTGAACCCAATGGCTGGCAGTTTCTCAGGCCAGTGGTTGCGGTTTTTCCTGAGCTGCGAGGCCACATGGAACTTGAATTCACGGTTTCGTCCTTCTACCGGATTAGCTGCCGGCTGATACACAGGAGTTAAGCTCTGCTTTATTCCTAGATTATGAGTGATTTGTTGCATCACGGAGCTAGTTCCGTTGTCGCTTGGATTGGAGTCCAAGCGCAATTCTGGACAGTGGCTTGCTTCTTGAAGAGGTCCAAATAGATCCATGGCGAGAACGAGAAAAGTTGTTTGTACTAGGCTGGCGGGTTTCAAGTTTGAAGCTTTTAATTTCATTCTGGACAACTTTTGACGTAAGCTATCACATCGAGGTTAATACTCTGCCATATCCCCTGGTGGTGACTTCTTCAAGGCGGCCTCTTCCGAATCTCGGTGTTGGTCCTTTGCGATTCTCCGCTCCATGGGGTGTTTTTATGGGTAAATCGATTGCGATCAGTGCGATGTCTTGGGAATTCCTAGGTAGGCGAGAGGGCGCATCAGCGACGATGGTTATTTTACCGGAAATGTATTTTATCTGCAAGTTATAGTAATAATAATAATTAAACTATATTTCAAAGAAATGCTAACAAACAATATAATAGAAAACATAAATTAAATTGGGTCAAAACCTCAGCAATTAGTTTAATTTTGTTATCTAATAATTGATTAAATTCAGTGGTATTAATATGTGACTGTTTTGTTTTAAGAAGAACAGCATTTGTTTTTCCTTTATTAAATCTCAGCATATTTCATAAGTTCAATTGGAAATATTTTCGACGGCTGTTTTTATCATAAAATGACATCAAATTTTGCTTTTGGAAGAATTACATAGTTGTTAATATGTTTTTTTTTTGCTTGCATCATTAATCAGGAAAATTATTTTCCACCCGAATTATTCATCTTAAATTCTAAATTAATGTAAAATTGAATTGAGTGCTATATATTGGTACTTTACTCTGAAATTAATAATAATCATTTATTTAAATAAATTAATAGATTAAAATTAGTAAATATTTTAAGAATGGTTTGCAGAGAAGTATTTAAAAGAAATCATACCTGCGGATAAATGCAGCAACTAAATAATAATTGAAAAATTCACAAGCCATAAGCTTCTACTATGGTGATTAAAAATTACATCAATTCTTTATTTCATTCATAATATTTTTTCTGGATACGTAATATTTTTTATATTTATATTATTATTCTATTCATTTCATAATATCTGTCATCTGCTATCTACCACCAGCTAGTTGTCATCTGTCATGTGTCGTGTGTCAGCTGTTATCTGTCATCTGTCATCTATCAATGCCGTCTGTCATTAACCTATCATCTATTAACAGTTATTCGTTATTTATTATTCCTTGTCATCTCAAAATGCTTGGATTTGTCATGTGTCATATGCAATTTGTCGTGTGCCGTCTGCCATCTTTTATGTTCCATCTGTCATTAGTTATCTTTCAATTATAACTTGTTACCTGTCGTTTGTTAGCTGTCATCTCTCAATATTCATTTATCTATGATCTGTTATTAGTCTGTGAACTGTCATGTATAAACTATCGGCAACCACCCAACCATTCTTCACATACATTTCAGCAAACATTGTTTCTGCTTTAGATTTAAAACGAAAGTGGTTGGTGATCCGTAAAGACAATTATTGAGGTCTCCTCTATGTAGTCTCGGTATTTCCTGGTCTCGTGAAGGTGCTGGCGTCTGTCATTATAGTAAAAGGCAGTGAGTGGTCGACTTGGCGAAGATTAGGCAATGTAGTGAGTTTAGTTTTTAATTTGCTTAAAGCCGACTGTTTGATCTTCGGCCATCTCCAAGGTTGCGCCTTCTTCGTGGGCTGACTTAAAGAACGTGCGATTTTGGAAAAAAAATTCTAAGAATTTCTGGTTCCACATCTAGAGGAATAATTGCACCTGGGATGGATTCCTTGTATGCTACTTTGTTGTATTGCACCTACTTCTTCTCGGGATCGGTCTTGATGCCTTCGGTGATGAGAATGTGTCCCAGGTATTTGATTTATGAGCATGCGAAGTGGCATTTATTCCGATTAAGTTGTAGGCTGCTTGTTCGCAGCTTCTTCAAGACCAGCGCCAAAAGTTTATAAACGCTGCAAAGTCCGAAGAGGTAAGAATAATATCGTCCGTTTAGACATACATTGTTACTCCGACTTCACGATGAATCCGGTCTATCAGCCGCTGGAAGATAGCGGGGATGTTCTGTAGTCCAAATGGAAGCCGTCGGAAGTGATACGTCCAAAATGGCGTTACGAAGCTGGGATTTGATAACAGCCGGCTTTTAAATGTAAATTTGGTGATGTCGTTCAATCCGCAATGTCCCTTTCAGTTTGGGCAAAATCACTGCAGGAGTTGACCAAGCTCTTGCATTCCTCAATGAAGCCGTTTGCTAGCAGTAAGGCTACCTCCTGGCGTAGTGCTTTGGTACTGTTTGGCATCAGGTGGAGAAGCGGATAGTCTCGATGTAGTGCTCACACAGCGTTGTGATTGGTCCTAATACCTGGAACAGCTTCGCATATTATGAAAGAACAGCATTGGCTTGTCTGCGCTGGGTTTAGCATGTCTAAGCATCATAGGGGCCATGCAAACGACCCCTACCGTAGGGATGGGGGCAATCGTAGGTCTCCCATCGCTTTATCTAGTGATACTAAAGAAGAAACTTGTGGTGGTGGCCCTCCGACGACACCAGAGACTATCGGAAGACTGGAGTGTACACTTAAAAATACTGTAGCAAATCAACCCGCTCCCCTCTCCGTACCAATCTACATCATGTCCAGGAGGGTCAAATTCAAAAAACCGTTTGAGGTGTTGATTGAACACCCAAAGCGGTTTCGATGAGAGTCAATGAATTTGGTCGAACAGGGATACTAAAATAGGCATTTATGGCCCTAACCAAAACCACAGGAGATTCATGACTCTTGGTACGACATTCACGATTCTGCAAGCGTAAGCAATTGCAATTGATATGTGCGCCTGGGTAACTACCTAAACGGCGAGCGTGTATACATTTGCTCAGTAAGCCAGGACGCACTAAAGACCGCTTAACCCTACAGCCACGGCTTACTGACTGTCGACGATCCCTCTCGCAACTAGTGAAGAACAACTCATTGGGGTCCCAAGTCACGGGGATTTCGAAGGCAACGCAAGATGAACTCAGCAAATGAGGTGCAAATGCTACTTCCATAGGACCAGAGCCGATTTGCGAACTCCCCATGGCACACAGAAGAGAGGCCAGAAAACGTAAGTACTGGAACAATGTCGCATTCCTACGTCAATTAAAACGACTCATGAAACTCGATCACAACCATAACTTAGAAAAAAACGAGCTCGACTAATGACAGGGTACTGTGCCCTCCGGTACCATTTGAAAAATGGGAAAATAGGATAATATGAAAGTGGAAATTGCAGATGTGATTCGGCAGATGAAACGACCGAGCACATACTATGTATGCACAAGAAGTGAGCAGCATCACCGCCAAGCAAGTTATCAGGTTCATAGAGGACGTGGAACTTCTTGGGAAGTGATTGGGTAAGGGTAGAATAATAGATCTGATAGATCGTAGTTCATGAGAGATGAACTCATCTTACATTGACCCTATGTAACCTGCAACCTCTGTACCCTGTAGTCTTCTTATCGGAATCTGGATTCTTGAATGATGATTCTTCCTCAACCCCGCCGCCCAGATCCTATATTGGCGACACGGGATTTATGGGATGCTGCTGAGCCAACATTGACTGAATTCCGTGGTCCGTTGGGAGTATCTAGGAGGATCATCGCTGTGGATTTAACTTTCCTTTCTTTAGGGAAGATTCGGGCTGTGACTTTTGCCACCTCCTGAATCCTGGTGTTTGCGTCCGCCAGTATTACTTTCATAACCTATCGTGTTTCGAAATATTCCTTCTCTTTGAGAGCGTAGTATAGGCTGAGGCTATAGCTCACGTATCCAGAAAAGACGTTCTTGAACTTCCTCCCGTGAATATTCGTACATCTGGCCGGTGTTTTAAGGTAGCTAATTCAATAGTGCAGAAGCTGGATTTGGTATTGCCAATAGCATTTAATTGGTTGTCTTCGCTGCTTTGTGACTAACGTATTGCTTATTTAGTAAAAGTGAGTCGAACAGGTTAACAAGACTAAACATTTTAGAACAGTTTGGTGGTGACCATTTCTATATAGTATTTCATTTTCAAATGTAGGATGAAATAAAACTTTGAAAATCGTGTTTTATTTCATCCTACATTTGATGATGTTGTGTTTGGAGTGGCTACTTATAACTCCAAAAAAATATTTGTATAATTTAATAATAAAATGTATTAAAGTCTTGTAGATCGTTAAATTAAATTAACTAATAATTTAAAAAAATACGAAAATGTTTCGTAAATTTACAACAATCAGTTTCTCTAAGCCTACAAAAACAAATCACTCATTGAAACAACCACTTCTCTGGCTAATATCTCGACATTATACAAAAGTAATTTGGATGTTAGAAATAACACAGCTATTTAATTATTTGTATAATTAATTATTTCAGAGTCAAACCGTTATTTCAATCTTCATTTTGAATAAAAACTTATTGCATTAATCAGAAGGTTACTTAAAATTAACATAAAAATGTTTCACCACGGATTAAGTGAGAATTCAATTCATCTCATTGTTATAATATTTAATTAGTTGACACTGGAGGCTACTGCCTAGTGATACATTTAAACAATATTTATTAAAATGCATAAATATTTGTTAAATAGATACCAGACATTTATGTTTTCTTTAATTAATCAATAGCAACTAATTAGATAATTATATGTGGGAGATTTAATATGATTTATTATCATTGCGATTTCAATACCAATCTCTCTCTCTTTCTCTGTGTGAGGTCGAAACAACTACACTACATACGCAACTTCTCTCAAATAGGCAATAAAAATAAAATTAGTTTGAATTTGTTAATAGATGTAATCGCTCCATTAAACATTTAATGCAAAAAGACTAATAAATCAAGACTTTAACAATTCGTAACCTTGAAAAATTGATATCTCAATTCCGATCAGCGCCAAATTGAAATTTATTGTTATTGATTAAAGCCTCACTCTATTAACACATACGTATCTGTCATTATATTTTAATGCTAAGACCATTAATTCCTTCCTACCTTTTATATTATGAGTAATGCATTTTTTGGTTGTACATGGAATAAATATTTTCCCAAGGCAAACGAACTGAATCACGTCCACGATTTCACGAACTAGAAAAGTCTTCTACTTCTTAATTTAAGATTGCATAGTCGAAATGAGACCAGAATTAAGGCAAACTACTTTTGATGCTGCATCCATTCACGATTTCGATTCTAATCACGTCCACGTCTCGCAATTTACATATTTTACCGTTTTTAGAAATTAGAAATAATTTAATAAGTTAAATGATAAATGTATAATGAAAGAATTAACTAAAACAAATTTTTACAACTTGTTTCATTTATAATAAAAATGTAATACAGTCTTTTACGTTGTAGAAATTTAACTAATGTTTAGTTAAGACTACAAAACAAATCACTTTTTGAAACAACTACTTCTCTGGCTAATACCTCGACAGACATTGAATCATATAATTACTTTTGTATCATTCAATGTAGTTTGTTTCAAAAAGTGATTTATTTTGCAGACTCATTTGATGTAGATTTACGAAATGTTTTTCGTGTTTTTTCTAATTGTTTTATTTATGTTTACTAGTGAGATTACTTATTTCCTGTATTTTTTTTTTACATGTGTTTTACTCCTTTCTTAAACGTTCATATTCAATTGACTAACATTCCATTCATCAATATATTTGCAGTTATATTAAAATTACATCTGATAGAAATAATTGATTTTAAATGCTGTTTACGTAAACAGTAATTTTGCATTGGGTTTGATTAATTAAGCCTGGCGATTAATCGACTCTGATACGAAGTAATTTACTTTTATGATACACTTAATGTCATAACCAATTACTCAAACCTTATGAAGGAACTAACAATATACCTATTAACCTAAAACAGTGTTATAATAAGCAAAAACATAATTGCTTACACTATACACTAGAATTTTTGAATTTTAAATATATAAAAAGAAAATCAAGGCAAAGGTTAACAGTTAACTAACTAATTATATGTGTCTTACATGTGAGAATAGAAGATTTTTACTTATAGGTATAGTTTTGAAGGTAGTGAACACATGTGATAAATTAATTTCTCAAAAAATCCGTAGTTAAACATTATTGATTAATTTAAAACATTTGGTTTTACTGTTTCTAATTTTTTCCAACTAGTTTCAACAATTTAGTGATTTTCAAGGATGGACAAAAACAAGTAGAAGAAAAATATGAACAGTGAAGACTATACATCTAATATTATCATTTTATCTTCATTTGTTTTTTTTGTTATTTTATTCTTTAATAACGCATTTTCAGAATAATTGAAGCAATATGGATTTGGTTTAAATGTACCTGTTTTTTAATAAATATTCTGACAACTCGGTGCCGCCCCGCACTGCATAATGACCATTTATAACATTGTCACGGTTGGCGGATCATCTAGACTTGCAATAATCGAGCGGATTATAATCGATGGTGAGGCCTGCAGTGGAAAAGGGACGGCAACAGCCAAGTCAACACCGGAGCACAGTTGGTAAATGAAGTGTGAAGCAGCGGTTCACCGTTGTTGGTCGCTGGTTACGTAATCCCGACTCCGGTCTCCTTACCGGACTTTTCACCTACCGCCAAGGCTGAAAGTCTCAGCTCTCAAGTCGCGCGAGAGTGCTTAATATCCGATTTAATGGAATTATGTGCTGCACTCAAGGGGATCAATTAGTTTACCGCTGCCCAACATTAAATTACTTTTATTGTTTGCGCGCATTTGTGCACGCCAGCAATCCTAATCAAATTATCACGCTTTATTAACTTGAAATTATTATATTTATTCTTCACAATGTGTACGTGACTGGATTGCCTTGTTATTGATATGTTTAAGTAAATCATATGTAAATGCTTCTGTTAAAATTCATGAATACAAAAATCAATTTTTATAAGAAAATATTATTAGGTGAAATAAAATGTTCATTGTACCAATTTGGCTTAAATATTTGAATCTTTGAAGATTAAATAGTACTGAAAAGAACCGATTTGCAATGTTTCGATCAAGTCGCATTGGTCTTCTTCATCTTGAGGGGGAGGTTATTGGCAATCTGCTCTTCAGACTTCTGTCTTTGGAAAACTGTAGTTTCTTCTTTCTTTGCGAAACTATCTGTACCAAAATGTTATAATATATATCCAACCACTTTAGGGAAACTTTAATTAGAGTTATAAAATTTTCGGTTTTTAGAATGGACCTAATATAAAAGGCTCTAAGTTTAAAATATGAGACCTAACTTTTAAAATGAATTGTATACTTGTAATTGGTTTTTATTTTTCTAAAAATTAAAAATCTCTGAATGTAAAGAAGTATTTAAGTTATACTATTATATAATATTTTAGCAAAGACCTACTTCAAGAAAATCTTGCTATTTTGTAAGAATCAATTTTAATACTTCAGGCATTAGATGCTGTATGAAACATACTTATCTATTCTTTATCTTTTGCCTGTACCTTTGCAGTTTTGAACTCGTATTGAAGTTGGAATTAAGTTTTCTTTAAATATTTCTTTATAAAAAAAGCTGAAAAAGCCATTTTTGAGATAGATAAATAATAATATTGAAAGTTTAGAAGATGAAACTAACGAAAACAAAGATAACATCTATTATTATTTGAGTTGAATGGAACTTTTGATGGAACTAGAAGATAAAGGTGGTGCAGTAAATTCTTCCCCTGACTCTGACTTAGATGCGGAATCATCAACAGAATATTAATTTTTTGATAATCGATATTTAGAGACCGTTAAACATCAGTTACTTTGGTAAATAATTATTCTTACTACCCTCAAAACATAGCCTGGAGACACTCGTATTTCCTTGAAATTCTTGATTTGCAATCCCCGTTTCAGTTTTCTTTCTACTTTTTCAATAAAGAAATGATAAATAGATCTGTTAATGAGTCAAACAAGTTTGCTTTTTAAGAACCGGTAACGGTCTTGAAATTACATAAGTTAGGATTTTAATTTTCACTATAAGCATTTATCATTATCACGTATCAAGGCAGACTTCATGTAATTAGACCATTAATAGACCACATGAAAAATATAATAATAATATATAACTATTTATTAATCCATCATCGGCTGTTTCTGGATGAGCATATATTTGTCTTAAAAAATTTTATGCTCAACAAACTTCACAAATGGGAATCAATATTTATATTTATATTTTATATTGTTTACTTTACAGGATCTATAACAAAACATATAAAAACACTAAATTACTTTAAAATTTTGAAGGAGGAGTTCACAATTTCTTGAGTTCTTCCACTCGACCCAATACATTTCGCAGCTGGTGACTATGCTCATCAAGCAAGTGTGGCCATTGAGGCAATATTTTTGCCCAATGTTTGGAGACCCGTCTTATTTTATTTGCTTATGTCAGTGTTATATCAATATGTTTAATGCTCCCTTTGGGGTCTAAATTTAGTCTTTAAGGTTTATCTATAAGTTTAGGTTATTCAACTTTTACCTAACAAACCATACAGTTGTTCGATGTTTACAACTACTCCCAAAACATGTAAATCAAGTAATATCTTTTATACCAATATTCCTTTGCTATATGACTTAATCAAAGAAGATAGTAGTAGATCCCAAAGTCTATCGTAAACAAAGCAACATACTACTTTTGAAAGAATTGAATAGCTGGTAAGACAATAAAAAAGTTTGATTGCAAGTTAGTTGAGTTAGCCATGAACCAGGAGAGGCTACTACCTGCTAAGGAAAAAAAGAAAATCAATTATCATATATTTAAGTAATAGAAAGGTACAGTACCTATATAATATGAACAGCTTTATCGGTCGATATGATATACACATTAAATTAACACCTAGACCTTACTGTATATACCAAAACTTACTACAATGAAAGAGACATAAGGATAAAAGGATTAATTAAGCAATTGGTTATGTTTCACTATTTTCATAGTGAAATATAACCAAGTGCTTAATTAATCATTTTATTAACATAAAAATGTTTCACCACGGGTTAAGTTAGAAGTTAATTAATCGAGACATAAGGACTTTTTAATATCCTTCTCAGCTAATTAGCTGACATGAGAATCAAGTTTACTAACACCTTATGCCGTTATCTAAGTAGGTCAAAAAATAAAAGTGAAACAAAGTACTAATAGTAGATGTGAAGAGACCTCAGACTTCTCTA
The DNA here is from genome assembly GCA_963969525.1 of Ontholestes murinus. NCBI lineage: Eukaryota > Metazoa > Arthropoda > Insecta > Coleoptera > Staphylinidae > Ontholestes > Ontholestes murinus. Next base: position 59,996,300 of record OZ018396.1, read on the forward strand.
AAAGACCATGGTATGGTGTACAAGTCCTGCCCTCGTACGTTACGATCGTTTTAGACATGGAAACATATTTATGAATTTGTTGTATTGGCTTAGTTAAGGTTGACTATTCTCTTATCATAAATTTCGGTCGCCAATCCATTTAGCCAATAGTTGTCTATGTTTTTGACTTTACCTTTTGTTTGCAACTTCTACAATATTTCAACGTTTCTCCTCGATACATAAACTCCACATGTTAATGTTAACATGCCTTTCAAAGTGGAAACTATCTGCTTGATTATTCTTGGCGTTAGGGGTTAATACCAGATGAAAAAGTGTCTAAAGCATTAATTCGGATTGATCTAATCTTTAATGATTCCAGGAGATTAAGCTCTTAATACCCTTATTGCAATTATGCAAGATTTTGCCATTATTAATATGCAGCAATTAATGTTTGCGTTTTAAACAATTATTTGAAAAAGAACTAAAGTCATGATTTGATATGTTGTTATACGTATGTAAAGTCTAAATTATTCAATGTTTTGTCCTTAGCTTATAAACATCATAACTTTTCTCCAGTTTTTTTTGTTTTTACAATAATTACTTAGAATTCGTCTATCTTCTTAATTACTAATCTTCTTTCTTGCAATTCTTCTTATCTATAATTTCGCCTTACAAAGAAAAACGCTATAGTAATAATGTTTTTTATTATTACCGTGGCTATACGGCATTTCCTATTTTTTGATTTTATTTGTAACAATTTGGCTTAAATCTTTGAATTATCAAGTTTTAATAGTTCTGAAAAGAAATCGCATTAGTCTTCTTTAGGCGGAGTTCGTTCAAAATACGCTACACTTGTATTTACTTGAAATTCTTGCAATAGTTGTACTTCAATTTTTGTTTGCTTTCTTGAGAACCTAATCAAATATTTTATCCCTCCTCAAAACCAAAATCCTTTCTCGAATTTCTAACCACATCCCCAATTATCAATTTGGATTCCTTCCCCGTCGTTCAACTTCTCTTCCTCTAACCATCCTAGCCTCTAATATTCAGACTGCCCACCTTGAAGGTAGAGCTTCTGCAGCATTATTTCTGGATGTCCAGAAAGCATTTGATTCTGTCTGGCACCAAGGCTTATTGTATAAATGTCACCTCCTAAATATCCCTCGTCATATCATTTTTATCATTAAACAATTCCTCTTTAATAAATCCCTCAAAGTAAAAATCCACAACTCCTTCTCTTCTTCTTTTACTCCCGAACAAGAACTTCCTCAAGGCTCTCCCCTTTCACCTCTATTATACAACATTTTTAGCTCCGATATCTATAATCCTAATCCTCTCTACTTCAATCCTTCCAAATATCTCCTGCAATTTGCAGATGATACTGCCCTAATTACCTATGCTCCCACGTTACCAAAAGCCCTCCAATTCCTTCAACAGCTTATTCACTCCCTCCAACACTGGTTTGCAAAATGGCGTATTAAAATTAATCCCCACAAATCACAGCTCCTACTTCCATACCATGGCACCAATAATTCCCCTTACAATGTTTCAATTTCCCAAACTATTATCCCTCCTTCAACTTCCGTTAAATACCTAGACATAACCATAGACTTCAAAATCAATTTTAAAAAGCACACAGCTATAATTAAAAGCAAAATAACAATATTTTAAATGCTTAACATAAGGAAATGATGGTATTACAATCAAAACAGCAGTCAAAATATATAAGATGATTTGTCGCCCATTATTGGACTATGGTTGTGCCCTCTATCCCAATCCCAACAATCCAACCTCACACAATATCGAAGTTAGCGAGCGAGCATACCTCCGTACCCTAACAAAACTCCGGCATCCTCTTAATCCCTTACACAATCCTTCTAACCAGCTCCTCTATGATACCACTTTAGTTATCCCCATCCTAGAACGTCTTCGATTCCTATCAGAAAAATTCTCCAAAAATCCTTTCAACTTTCACATATTATCCTTATATTGTATTCCTAGAAATCCTAGTGTAAACCCCAAATTTAAAAATCCTAATTCAACCATATTTGATTTCATCTCATCGTTTCATCCATCTACGCATTAACGACTGACGCCATATGACTGGACAAAACAAGGCAGAAAGACCTCTGGTCGATAGCCTTTTGACGAACTAACTCACTAACACAACATCCATTATTTATTATTTAAATGTAAATATGTATATTTTGTCAATAAACATGTGTATTATTTCAAATATTTTATACTGGCATTGGAATATTTTTAATATCTCTCGATCCATTGCCATGATCTTTAACACGAACGAAATTATTTTTATGTATCACTTCTATCGTACATATTTTCTTCGTTTCAAATGCGTTTTTTTTTGACTATTATATATATTATTGGTTTGAAAATATTTCACTTCTTATCATCTACTTTAAATCTGCTATATCTCATTGGTTTGGCCTGGCCTGTTGTTACATAAAAAAGTTTTTTTTTTCCAAACATCAATTTTAGTTTGCTCTTGCCTAAAATATTCCTACTCTTGAATTCTAAATATTTATTATGGTTTTTTCCGTGATAACATTCTAAAAATATTTTGATTTGATAAATAAAACGAGTAGTAATCTTTTTTCTTCACTGGTTTATTTAAAATGGTAAAAATATATATAACATCATTATAATTTCTAGTTGCCAATTGCAAATATATATTTTTTTAATTTTTCAACCTATTGTCCCATTTTCTTATTTCTCTCAAAAATTTTATTCAATTCAAAACTTCAAAATTGTTTTTCAATGTTTTTAGTATTATAATAGTAATTATTACGTATTTCCTAGAATTTCCAGCATTTTATTCAATTTTTTAAAATTTCCTATCAATCTTCACTTCAAGTTTTTAGAATTTTACAGCAATTTGTCTTTCTAAAAGCGAAGACATTCTTCGAAGGTTCTTAAATTCAATCTCTTTCAAATTGCATGGAGAATTTCAAAATGTGGCTGTACTAAACTTTTTTTGGTTGTAGCCTACTGATTATGCTATTTCAGTTATAAAATCTAGTTCATTTTTCAAACAACGGAACTGATATTGCTCTATTAATGATACAGTTGAATGCTAACAGTTTATATTTAAATGGGAAATTGATTTTCTAAAGATTTCAGAATGTAATCTATTATTATTACGATGTCTAAAAATTTATCATTGATTTCTATTGGTTTGTATTTCAAATTGATGCTGTCGAATAAATAATAGATTGTATTTATGAAACTGTTAAATATTAAGGTATCATCTATTATCGCGAAAACGTCATTTACACACCTATTGCTAATTTTAGGCAAATCTGGGATTGTGTGTTTGGCTTAGGTTTCTAAATGGTTTAGGAATAAATTAGCAAAGAAAGGTGAGAGGGGTTCCCCATTTCTGTACCAAAAGTTGGTTTGTAGTAATTATTGTTAAAAGTTAAATAACTAGATTTGTTAATTTTATGTATTCGGTGGAAATTTCAGAAGGTATATTATTGTTGATTAGTAATTATTCAAGAATGTTTAGAGTGTATTAGTACAGCTATTGAAATGAACATTTAGCGTTTTAAATAAATCAGTGAAGAAAAAGGATTACTAATCGTTTCATTTGGTTTAAAGGCTACTTGATGATCTGCTTCCGAAAAATATTTGCTATCTGTTTGCTGTTTTTTTTTAGATATGTAATATGAAATTTATTTAAAATGAATGTTCTTGGATATATTTAAATCCTTGCGGTTTGATGACGTTTTCATTTATTAAATTTTGGATGAGATTGGCGGGGAAACTATTATCAATAAAAGTGGAAATTGTTTGATATAACTTTAATTCAGTGGATCTTCCGCTAGTAGTTAGAGGATTGGAGAAAGCTCGATGTATCATCTAGTGATATGATGCTAGTTTGTGGGTGATTTGAAGAAAAATTAATTGTTGGGTTGACAATAGAAGGCTTTTTATTTATATCAAATTCAATTGTTAAATGAACTTTAAATCAAAATAGTTTATTCTGTTGGTATTTTCTTCGAGAGAGAGATAATTTAATTTTTGGGTGAGTACTGCTAATTATATTTAAAAATTGAAAAATATGATTTTTAGAAAAGTCAAGTGAGAAAATGTGTTCCTTGTTTTTTTTCCATGAATAAATCAGCTAAAGGTGGATTCATTAGAGATCCTATTATAAGACCTATGGTTTTTTTGATGAAATTTATTATTAAATTAATTTTTTTTAAATAATTTTGGTTTACACAGGTTTTGAAAATCAATTTGATTTAGTGATCCCAATGTGATTTATCTAGTAAATTTTGAATGATTCTTTAAAGGTATATTGGAGAACAAGCTTCTAACGTCTAAAGATATAAAATTTGAATGTTTTGGAGTTGTTGATTAGAGGCATTCGGAAAAAGCGAGTAAATTTTTCTCTGTTTTTTTTTGTATACAAATAAATATGGATTTTCAACACCTCAACGCCTTATCTATCAACCAACTTTTCTCTCAATGTTTTTAGGCAAATAAAATAAAGTGTTTATTTGCTTATGAAAATTATGCTAAAGTAAGGTAAAAAAATTCTTAATGCTAAAGATTAGCTTCAGTCAAAGTTTTTTAAACAATGTGATTTTATTGATTTTTAATTGAAAAGTGTTCCAAAGTCTGTTCTTCAGCATTTACAATGAATACATAAGCTAAAAGTGGAGATCTCATTTATAGACCTGTGGTTTATTGATAGATTAATATTAAATTGAAAATAATTTTGCTTCGGACAAGTATCTAAGTATTGATAATGTTCGGATTTAATCAAGTGATTGCAAGTTGCTTTATTTTGTAAGCTTTAAATATTTTCTATACATTCTTTAGTTTCGAAATTAATGAGGATGTTATAGATTTAATATGTATAGACCAAGCGAGTGAATTTTTCGTTTGGAACAGATTTGGTGAATTTTTGAAGAGTATATTAAGTTTTTTACCAAATCGCTTCCAATACTATTATTCTCCAATTTATTCATGTATTTTTGTCTTATAATTTTTATAAGAATACATTTGAATTAATCCAAAATAACTATATAAATCATGTAGACGATTGAAATTAAAAATCATTATAATATTTGCAGTAAAAATTCTTCTATACTAAATATTTTTATCAAAGTGTGGTTCGCTAGGGTATTCATTTTATACTGACTTCTCTAAAGATTTTAATCAAGTACATTATTGTATATTATTATTCAAATTAGATTCAATGGGTTTTGGTGTCAATGTTACAAATTAGCTAGTAGATTTTTGCAAAATAGAACTCAGAAAGTCACCAGAGCTCATGCACGTAAATTGCTTCCCAGACGTTAGAGTGCAAAGATCGCTATTGAAGTGAGTATGTGTGAATAACCTCCGTCAAAAATTGGTTAGCAAATTAAAAAAGTATCTGCAAAACTTGCTGCTAAAGTTCTGAAGGATGAACAGACATAGCGCCAGGCGAAGAAATGCTTCAACGTTTGCAAGACGATCCCAATTTTTTAAATAAAATGGTTATTGATGATGATATAAGTCTACGAGTATGATACTGAAAAACGTCAACGTTCAAACCCCCTCACCCCTACAGCCCATAAAGCTCACACAAGCAAGTGAAAAGCAGTATTGTTGGTTTCAATTCATGTGAAGGGTTTTGAAAATGAAAATAACACCCAGTTTATTGATGAACATTCTTAAATACAAACTAAATTTGTTAATAGTTTTAAGAATTGATAATCTTCACCTTGTGAACGAAATGTACATATAACGCTTAATAAAAAAGTGAATAAGGCCCATCTTCAGTGTAAGAGTTAATTAAATGAATTTTTACAATTAAAAAAAAAATACTACAAAACAATATTAGTTTCTCAAATTCAAGTTCATTCTGTTCGAAGCTAAATAATAAACATATCACTTCTGGGATCAAAATAACCATAACAAATTATTATTAAAAAAACTAGTCTAGCATTACCTTAATTTCCTCCAGACGTAATAAATCAACAAAACCTAATCAATGCTACTAATTTAATTATGTTAATCTTTCAATCGCAGCTGAGATCAATGATGTATGCAGACGTGTTTTAATTATAACTAACTTTTTGTTTTATTTAATATCAACGTCCCATATATAAGTAAATTCCTTAAAAAGATTGTAAATTCGAATTAAAACGCGAACGGATTTATTGTTATGTACCGTTCTAATAATAGCACAAAAATAGTATAGTCGTCTCTATTCGTCAAAACAAGGTGTAATTTTCGTGAATGCTCGTTGGCAGACGGTTTTTTTTTTATATCGGAACATGCGACGACCTATCTCGCGAAACAGCACGACCTTTCCCGCATTTGGAGGTTAGGATAGGGCAGTTTTGCAGGTTTTTGCACGCCATTGGATCACAGCCAGCGGCCGGCGTTGCGTCATCCGCACATGTGTGTTTGTATACAGCAAAAACTCATTATTTTTCGCAATTCCAAAAATGCGCGACATGTAAAATATAAATACGGAACAAGTGCTTTGTTATACGGTAGCAAAATGAGAACGCAAATATTTACGTTTTTATTAAAACGTGGCATTTATTGCACTTGGTATAAATAATGTTGAAAATAGGAGTTGCATATTGGTAGCTCTATTATTAAACAATGGTCGATGGCGTGATACACCTGGAAGCGAAATAGCGAAAGGTCGTTCTGCTTAACCCTTGACGATTTGCCTGCTCTGTGTTGGGTAATGTAAAGACAAAAATTAGGTCATCCCAACAAAATATAAAATAATGCAATAGCGTACGATAAAATTATTTCATCATAGAGACGTTAAAATTGGAATCCCTACAAATCTTGGCGATTCATCGCTTGAAATTCTACTAGAAAAGATTTAGGTCCTGAACAAGTCAAATCAGTGATTACGGAGGAGTGGTTTTAGATGGTTGAAGTCCAACACCAATTGCGCTACGTTGATGAAATCCAAATTAGGTCGAAACTGGTCAGTGGCTATTATTGACAAGGAACAATAATTAATGTTTACATTGTGCTAGTTGTGAGGTTATAAGACATTAAAATTATTGGATCGACATCAGAAACAATCATTTTCTTTCTTTGTCGGAAAAGATACACGGGATACCAACGTGGAGAACGTAGGGATGACAGGGCAAATTATTCTTCATTGCCCAAAATAAAGATGCCCAATGAGCTGACAGCTTGATCATCGCATTCCCTTTCGAATAAGGGAGGAACTCCATCCCCAACAATCTCGTAAGGAGCGCGAGAAAATGGAAAAAACACTCATCTTCAAAAACTCGAACCGATAATATCATTTTTATTCATTTGTGTTGATCGTGATAGAGATTAATTTATTAATGATTTTGTTTTACCACTTTATTGTAGTAAATTAAATAAATCTAGTATCTACTCATTAGATGGTTTTTCGAAACTAATTCAGTTTGAAGCCCAAACATAATTATTGTAGACAGTAGAAAACAGCACTAAAAAATGTAAACCATATCTCATTATATTGAGATTTGGTGATGTTACCATTCAATCTAATATACTTTAAATTATATCAAATATAGTCTATCAAATATTTTCGATAGTAGATAAAATATTTGAAAATTACCATTAGGTGAACGATATATTGTAAGCATAATAGTGTTGTTTATGGTAGTTCCAGAAATGTATCATTCCTTCTCAGAAATTATATTAAAAAATTGAAATTTACGAACTAGATTATTGATTAAAATATTTGGAGATATCTTATCTTCCTATAGTCGAAATTAGTCAAAGAAAACAACAAATGAAACAATTTAATCAAAAATCTAATTAATACAAAAAGTTTCACCGCAAGTTAAGTGAGAAATCAATTGATAGTAAACCAAATCTACGAAGGTGAATCAAATATATACCGGAATTTAGTTAAAAAATTAAAATGTTTTATTTTTCTACATAGTCTCCGCTTTTATTTGCGTATTTTTCCCAGGGAAGCGGAAGTTTTTTGATGCCATTATCGAAGAATGTAGTCGGTTGTGTCTTCAGCCAATTGCTCACCAGCGATTCCACATCTTGGTCACCGTGAAAACGGCATCCTCCCAATTTGTCTTTGATTGAAAAAACATATGAAAATCACACGGGGATAAGTCGGGGCTATAGTACGGATGTTCCAATATTTTGCAATGATTTTTTTCTAATTTTTCTCGGGCCAAAGCAGTTGTGTGTGGCCGATCGATGCCATGAAGGACAATTACAATTCGGATGGACATGTCATCTTTTCTGTCGATAAGCCACAGCTTGCAATAATTCATTCATTCATTCAGCATTGAATGTACATCGCCAATGAAGGAAATCAACAAGCAGTATGACTTTTCTATTCGAAAAACCAGTTGCAACAAGTTTTCGCGCAGACAGACGAGTTTTTTCGAAGTGGTGCTTCTCCACGTTGTCTCGACTCCATGCTTGATTGTTTAGATTCGAGGGGTGTAATATTGCGCCTACATCTTATAATACATGAAAATGTTTTTTCGTTTGCCAAAACGGCGTCCTCTCTACCCCTTGACAATCACCTCCAATATATTCAGCGGTACTGCGCATAACAATTCACTTAATAAACAATATATTAAAAAATTCGGTTTACATTTGATCCACCCTCGTATAATATTTCTAACCATAATAAACTGTTTCAGTTAGTTGTTTCAATCGCTCGTTTAATATATTAATAATTTCCAGTTTTTGACGAAGGTAACAGATTCTACCATATATAAATTAATTCCATCACTTCATCTTCTATGTATTTCTCTATACCTTTTACTTATTTCTCCTCATGTTATCCACTAATGTGACGCTATATGCTCTTCTCAGATATCTGATTCTTACTGGTCTTATTCTGTTCTTAGTCTTTAGTCATGCTTCATGTACAATTGTTAAAACTGGTCTGTAAATTGATTTGTATAGTTTAATTATCTTGCTTGTCTTTTACCTGTTATATATTTATTTAGTGTGTAGTACAGTTCATTAATATTGTCTATTCAGGTATGTCCTGCATGTCCACTCCTAAATATTTGCATTGTTTACTTGCTATATTTCATTGTTCTCTATTATAATGTTAATTTTCATTTCTTGTCCCGTTATTTTTATTTTAGTTTTGCTGATAATAATATTTATACCTAATTTATTGAAAGCAGCATCTATTCGCGAATAGATTATATTCGATTGTTCGATGTTCTATTGTATATTTTACCAATAAAAAACTTATTGGTAAAATCTTTATAAGATCATTTAATTGTTTATTTGAATGGATGTTTTACATATGTTTTAAACTTGTTTTATTATTCTATTAACTCGCAAATAACCGGTTTTTTCATATGGAAACATTTTAAATAATACGAGGGTCATTCAATAAGTAATGCCCCTTTTCTTAGAAACTATTTATTTAAAAGTGTTAAATTTTGGTGACAATATAGCTACATGTTTCTTCTACACGTACTATTTTTCAATATAGTCTCCATCAACTTGTACGGTCTTACACCAGCGTGAAACAAGTGCCTGTGTGAATTACGCTCTCATCATCATCGAAGGGTCTTACACGCAAACCGTTTTTAAGAGGTCCGAAGAGATGGAAGTCTGACGGTGCCAGATCTGGGCTGTATGGTGGATGGGGCAATGTTGTTCAACCCAATTTGGTGAGGTGTTTCCGGGTTCTGAAACTCATGTGCGGGCGTGCATTATCGTGCAGGCTCAAGATTTCAGCCGGATTCTTTACCGGGTTCTTCACGTATTCTTCGGAATGAATGGCTGTCCCTCTTGGCATCACATCAACAAGAATGACCCCTCCACTGTCCCAACAAATAGTAACCATGACTTTTCCAGCAGAGGGAGTTGACTTGATTTTTTTCGTTCTTGGTGACTGAGAATGCAGAAACGCTTCCCCCTTAGCATCAAACCTCGCCAACAAACATGACATGGTTGTATTTTGCATCCTGTGTTCTGCTGTGAGACTTCTTGGGACTCATTTTGCTCAAACTTTTGAATATCTGAGAGTCTCGAGACGCCATTTTGAAAATTCACTACAGCCCTGCCATCTGTGGAAATGATTTGAAACTTCGTCCATCGGGAGGAGAAACACTGAACTTGAAGTACCTAGAAGTACAACTTTCAGTTTTTGCTCATTGTGAAAAAAAAATTAAACGATCCTTATAAGTTTAAGCGTTAATACCGTAGTCAAAATTCTATTAATGTTTTTATCCGCCAGGAAGTTTACAAATCCGTCTGTTCCATTGTTGGTTTTCCCTCTGGAATTTGCCATGAATGGAAATTTTCCAGCTGTATATTCAATTTATTCGCTCTACAAATTCTTTTCAGTTTTACCAGACCAGCCTACTTCGGAATGGTTATAGATCACGGATGCTACACAGTTAGAATCAATGTAAACACCTTCAGCTTTGTGCAGTTGACAAACGCGTACATATTGGAATTATGGTTTGAACATGCGGATTAACTTCTATACGTTGATCCTTTTGAATGGATATTCCTTTTAATATGAAGCTAAATTTAAAATTTTAGAAAGACTACATACATTTACAGATAAGTTTGCTCTCACAAATTAGTTCCTATAAACTTAATGATTTGCAAAGCTTCCTGAATCAATTTATCTATGAATCGTTGTTCATTTCTCCTAGGATTGTAGCATCGCCTTTACTGGCAGGAAATTTCTCTTCCTATCTCGATTCTTTGAGCTTCCCACCAATCGCACTTGAAGGAAGCGTGCTCTACCGTCACAGTATATGCATTTGTTTTGTTCTCTGAATTCGAACCTCTTGAGGTATGCCCCAAACGCTATTAAGGAATTGGTATAGGTAATACACATTGGCACCGTGTTTTCTCTCTGTAAAGTTCTAACTTTTTCATGAGCTGCTTTTTCAGTTTGAGTAGTCCACTTTTTATTCAATTCTTTTAGCACGTTAAATTCTTCCATTTTTAGGCCATCTTTGTGCCCTTTTTTGCTTGGAGTTCGACCTCGCCTTTGTGCTTTTTCTATTTTTCCCGTATTTATTTATTTTTAGGTATTCTGTCCAGGCTGGAGTCGCATACAACAAAATCGAGTGTCTCACAGCGTTTAGGACTTTTCTGGTTCGAAAGCTTGGTCCTTTCAAGTTAGGCACAATCCTGATAGGTACATTGCGCATTTTTCAGTTTTGGCCTTGATATTTTCAACATGTTTCATCATCCTAGTGTTTTTCTCAATGTGTCAACCCAGGTATTTAATCGAGTCTGTTGTTTTTATTATTTCTTCTTTGACTCTGACGGCGACTTCTTTGATTCTTTGCCCTCTATACAAAACTACCGCTTCTGTTTTTTTTTTGTGGGGCAATGGATAATCAGAGTTTCACGATTCTTCTGACTACTTGTTCTAAGGCTGTTTGTGCTACTTCCTTCATTTCTTTCACGTTCTTGTTACAGTTTATTAATTTACTTGACGAGTTTTCTCCTGGCACGCTTCATCTTCTTCTCTTGTTTGTGGGAGGAGCCTAATTATTAGTGAAGATGATAAGGTTGTACTAACCTCAGCCTCCTTGATTTGATCACCGGCGTTCTGGGTGCCAGATGTTGATTGGGGACGCTTGTTTGAAGATTTTAAAATGTAAATGAGAGCCTGGGGTTGCAATAATGGAGTTAAAGTCGCAAAAACGATTATGGCCGTATCATCTGGGTATCCTATGAGTCTTACACTTCCTGCAAGTCTCATGGTCTCATCGTCCTATAGAATGTTCCCTAGAACCGGGCCGAGTATTGATCCTTGGGGTATATCGAATGTAACTAGGATTGTTCTTTCTTTACCTATGATTAACTCTCTCTCTCTTTTCGAGGTATTTATCGATGATATTGCGTATATATGGTTCAATGTTTTTTCTTCAAAGTTCAAAGATAAATAAATAAATCATTTTGATATTAATAATGAAAATATTTTAATTTTATTTATAAATTAAAATTGAATTACGAAGTAAAAACTTTTAATGATTATTTACCTGAGATTATTATGTGCCTTAATTTTGCTTGAAAAACAACTTATGAATCATATTATTACGTCAAATAAATAATTAAATAATCCAAACTATTTTTACTAAATAAGGCTAATAGACTTGTTATTTAAATCTATAAACCCTATTTCCTTAGTAACTGTTTCTATTACCACATAGAGCATTATTTACAGGAATATACTTATCCTTAGAAACATGTTAAGTATAATTGGAGTTAATGCAGAGAATGGTTGCGACCGTTACTACGTGGTAATTCATACTTACACTGAATTGAAAAATTCACTATGTTTTAACCACAAATATTTATTCAGTATAATTGGAGTTATTTATAGATTTAATACTAAACTTGTACGTGATTTAATTACAATAAGCCAGCATTATTATTATCAATAAAAATAGGTCACAATAGAAACATTAAATGCAAATCGTAATGAAAAGAAACGACGAAAGAGCGCTGACCAGCTCAACTGAACCCAAGATAATCCAGGTGTTACAAAACAGTTCCAATTCTTGCGTTAGTCCCATGTTAAATGGTGAATTCACATGAATTAAAGTCGTTTACATAACAGAGTAAGTAGAGCATGCGCCCGCACTCTACCATGCAACGTTTTAACAATGCCCATAACGATGAGAGGAAAAGTTGCGAATAATTAAACAGTGATGGTTCTCTTTCTGTTCGTTCCCAAATTATTTCGATGGTGTTATTTAACGAAATCGAAAATTATTACTTAATGGCTACTATAAAAAAAACACCATTGTTACGACACGCATTGTTTTTTTTTTAAATTCCGTTTTGGGCGAAAAATTTTATGATTCCAATTATCTACTGTATAGGTAGTTAATAATAATTTCGCACGCAAATAAAGTAATCAATTAAAATGTGAAAATGCAATTATTACCTAAAATTAAAAGTAAATAAATTATTATTTTATATTTATACTATTAATAAAGTGATGATAATTATAGATTTATGATGGGGGACACATTTTTCAAAGTAAAAACAGTGAAAAAAAAGAAGCCCTGTATAAGTAAGACAAAAGATAAAGATTTTCCACCGAAACATTCGGAAATAGTTTTTATAATATTGAATCTTATGCTGATTTTGTTTGTGTAACCGAACATTGGGAGTCATGCGATCGGCTATTAAACTATAACCTACTTGGGGGACAGCTCCTGCAGACATCCGAACAAAATGTAATCCATTTAATGAGTTAAAAATTCTCTCTGAAGAAAATATTTTTGAATGTAGCAGTGTTTTGTGTAATATTGAAAATTTCCATTTCGTAGTGATTTGCATATATGGGGCACCTAATTGTTATTTTTTGATGCATTCCTGGGAAAACTAAGTAGTCAATACTTCTTCTGCTACTTTCTTGATGAAACCATATATTCAAAATAGGTGGAGTAAAACACTTGTTTTGTTCCATGACTTTATTATCAGTTTCCTGACACGTGTTTCGATCCGTTACGATCATTTTCAAAGTTAAACTTTGATGGAACAAAACAAGTGTTTTACTCCACCCATTTTAAAAACTAAGTAGCATGCTTGAAGTACTTTTTAGTAAACAATTGACTTTCTTTTTGTGTGGTGAATATCAACACTATGAGTAACGGAAAATCAAATGAGGACTTTCAGGATATTCTAAAATCATTAAAGGCTACTTACACCAGGGTGATGACTGCATCAAAGACTTGTGTGGATAATATTATAACAAATTTCGAATTGTTTTATTACGATAACTTTGTTTGTATAACTTTTTTATTGTGACTAGTTTCGACAGTCCCTTACAAGTATCACATTTTAGACTATATATTCCTGATTTTTCAACCCTAAAACAAAAACACCACTGTTTGAAAAATCAGGAATATATAGCCTAAAATGTGATACTTGTAAGGGACTGTACATGGGCCAGTCTGGTCGAAAATTAAAAACTAGGCTCCATGAACATTTATGCTAGAAGGTCATTTATATTTAAAGTTAAATTTGGATTATGCTTTATTTCTTATTACATACAAGATTTTATTGTTCAGTAAGCAGTAAAATCATCAACAATTGGTAATTAAAGTTGATATGTATATGGAGGGTGGGTGGGTGGCTTCTATCCTATCCTGCAATCACTAAACCATAAGCGAGGATTTTAATTAAAAGTTGTAAAATATAAATAAACACAAAATAATTGCAATTTTAGAGATTTATTCATACAAATTTTTCAAATAATTTTTGATGATGTTTTACTGATTGGAGGGTGAGATAGAGGCCACCCACCCACCCTTCATATACATTGAAACTTTAATTCCTTATCGTCTTGCTGTATCCAATGAAATGTATTACAAAACTTTTTGAACAAAAAAAGGAATTAAAAAGATAAAACTTTTGAGTGAGTGAATTAGTAAAAAGTTGATGCTTCATAGGTGGGCAGACTTTAAACCTAAATTAGATCATATTAGCTATAGAAAGTCATTTATATTTAAACATAAATTTTGATTTTGTTTTACTTTTTATTACATAGAGAGTTTGATTGTTTTTAGCAGCAAAATCATCAACTCTTAGCAATTAAGGTTACCATGTATATGTAGGGTGGGTGGGTGGCCTCTATCTCACCTTCAAATCAGTAAAACATACAAAAGTTTCAATTAGAATTTTTAAAATGTAAGAAACACAAAATAATTGCATTTTTAAATTGCTGTATTCATACAAATATTTCAAATAATTTTTAATGATGTTTTACTAATCAGATAGTGAAATAGAGGCCACCCATGCATTTTGGTGTATGATTAACGGATTAGAGGGTAGAACAGAGGCCACCCACCCACCCCACATACACACATTTAAACATTCCACTGACACAATTTTATATTTCCAGTTTTCGCCCCAATCAACCTGAAAAATCAACATTCGCGAAACATATTATTGATGAAAGACATTCTTTTTCCGAAGATGTACTTTCGGTTCTACATTTCGCAGAAAAAGAATGTAAAATAGATTTATTAGAATCCCTAGAAGTACATAAAGCCAGGCTTAATCCGGGAATTCCCTTAATTAACGATCAGATCGACCTTATGTACACATCCATCTTCAAAGCTGTTTTATAATCCCTCTTTTTCATATTTGTAAATATACCTGTTGTAACCGAATTTTAAACTACTATGTGTTTGATAATGACAAGCTAAATTTGTCGAAACTAGTCACAATAAAAAAGTTTTCAAGTTATACAAACAAAGTTATCGTGTTTTATTCAATTTACAAAAATGTATAACGAAGTAGAAGCCTCCAACATATATAACATAACAAATTTCAATGGGAAGTGGGATGCTTCTGTAATATCAACGGGAATTTTTGACCATTTTGGACAATTACTCTTGCTTGATAAGCCATCTACTAAACCTAACATAAAATACGTGAAAAACGGAAGTTTTCTGAAGAAAGCATAAGTAAATTCCTACCACTGCTAGCTGGGGAAAACTGAAATGAAGTCTATACAAAAACAACAGTGATGTAATTATTTTTATCAATCTTTTCATACTTTTTCAAATGTTGTTCAGAGGATCACTTGGGCTTTTGAGGAGGGAGACCTGTCTTTCGGGATTTTCATTGACTTGTCCAAGGTATTTTACATGTTGTTATATGTATACTTTATATACATATAACAACATATTAAATCATTACCCTAGCTCTTTTGCAAACATCAATTGCTGCAGTCCTTGGAGATTAGAGCAGACCGAACTAAGCTTTTCGCCACTTTTTAATCTGGTACTAACCACCCGAGATAATCCGCAAACAATTACAAAAAGGCATGTTCCCTCAGTGCAAAATAGGAGTGACGATAAAACTTCGAATCTCGAGTCTTCATTAATTTTAACTAGTAACTTAGATTTCTATACATTGCCGCATGGTTTGATTATTAAAATTATTATTTATTAAAACATAGATTACGAAATATTTATTTTCTGACCTTTAAATCGAAATTTTACCAACACTCATTCGGCTTAAGTTTCAGACCTGCAAATAATTTTAGCTCTTTTAAATGCGGAGTGTAGCTGCTTTTCACTATTTCCACATGCCCTTTTAGTAACTCTACAAAGCCATAACTATCCTCAATTTTACGTTCATCATTGTACTTTACAGATGCTATTGATAATGCTTTATTGCCGTTTAACTTTCTTTTCTTCATTCATCTTGTACTCGTCCTTTTTCTGTTCATTCATTTCAATGCTGTTAGTTATTGTAAGTTTCTGGGAGAAAAAGAAAACAGCAATTTAATACCAGCTATGTTCATGTCATGCTATGCTTTGATTATTAAATATAAGAAAAAACATTCGTTTAGCTGATAACAATTGATAAATCAAATATATATATAATTAGGAAATAATAAATGAGGAAAATATTTCGTTGCTATTAATTTAGTGATAAAAGAGTAAAATGATGAAGAACGTTCAGGTCAGCCAATTGTAATCTCAAAAAACCTGATATGATATTGTCAGCCACTTGTATGAAGATTTGTGCCAGGTGGATTTAAATAATCAAAAAGAAACACATGGCATTTCCCTATCTTTTTTGAATACAACAAAAAGGAAGAGAGGTAATTACAAGTGTATAATTCGATTTAAAAGTAAAGTCTCATATTTTAAACTTAGAGTCTTTAAAGATTAAAAGTTTAACCATTAATGTGATATCCAAAGAATTACCGCTTTCTATAAGTACCAGAAGCATTTCCCTTTTCAATCAGACTTTTTCTAATAAAGCAGTAATGTACAGAAAATTAAATTATTTGATTTATCATCAGTGATAAAATTATTAAGTTTAATTTCATCGTGAAACTTTTCCAAATCCTTAATCTTTATCTCAGGCTATTCCTTTATCATTTATCTTTTTAAACACATATTGAAACACTTACTATGTTTTTACCACAATTAATTTATTGTAATATGGTTTACATATATACAAAAATCACGACTTCAGTTTCGACCTGTTACAGTCATTATCAAGTCTTGATAATGACTGTAACAGGTCGAAACTTAAGTCGTGATTTTTGTATATATGTAAACCATATTACAATAAATTAATTGTGGTAAAAACATAGTAAGTGTTTCAATATGCGTTTAAATTTGGATTACCACCTAGTAACGGTCACAACCATCATGAATTTATCTTTTTACTTTTCCTATATGGAATATATACCCTTCAATTTACAAAATGCTTCCCTCTTATACTTTCTCTACACAAAAATCCGGTTTTATTAGATTCATTAATTTATTAATTGTTCCTTTTCTTTAATATCATGACTTCAATTTAGTAGATTCATCATTGTGATTATTTAATAAAATGGTGATGTGACCATCATACTACTTTCCCTATATTTTTCTCGAAAACTGTGAGGTTTACGCAAAATAGCTATTCTCAACAATTTGCTCAATTTTGAATTCCTTACAATTATCTGTTATATAAATTACATATAAATCCTAAAGTTTATTAGCAATAAAACCATTAATAATGGACACTTTGTGTCCGAAATGTGCATCTGAATCAAAATAAAATATTGAAGAAAGTTTCTAAGTGTTTTAATCAAAGTTATTATTATCTTCAGGCAACTCAATCAAACCAATTAAATATTAATACATTTAGTCAAACAAATTTTTCAAATAAGTTTTGATGATGTTTTACTGATTAGAGGGTGGAATAGAAGCCACCCACCCTCCCCACATATACATATAAACTTTAATTCTTTATCGTCTCATGGTTTCTAATAAAACTCATTACAAAACGTTTTGAATAAAAAAAATAAAAAGTCAAAATTTTTGAGTGAGTAAATTAGTAAAAATTTGATGCATGATGTATGGGCAGACTTTAAATCTAAATTAGATAAGATTAGCTATAGAAAATCATTTATATTTGAATTTGTATATTTTATTATATAAATAGTTTTATTGTTTTTAGCAGCAATATCATCAACGAATAGTAATTAAAGTTATCATGTATATGTAGGGTGGGTGGGTGGCCTATATCCACCCTTCAATCAGTAAAACATAAGCGAGGGTTTTACTTCTATTTTTTTTTTAAATTTTGTAAGAAAAATTTGTTAAAAAACTTTCAGATAATTTATTTGTAATTACACGAAAAATTGAAAAAAAATCTAGAATATTAAAAATTTTGATTAATCTAGAATTAAAATTATTAGAAAATTTTATAAATTGTGAAAAATTTTACACCTATCAAAGAAAAGAAAAATATAAAAATAAAACTGCGGAAAAGTTTTAGACATCTAGAAAAAATGTTTGTATATTCTAAAATTCTCGACAAAATTTCTAGAAATGTAGATTAAGACTTATTTTTAGAACATTTGAAAATTCCGATAAGTAAAAAGCAAGTAAAGCAAGAAGCCCCGGAAAATCTAAGAGCCTGAAAGGAAATATTTCTGAAAAAAACACTAAACTCTAAACAATTATGCAATTTGAAGGAGTTTTTTTTAAACCTCGACAACTTCAAATAATCTGGACTTATTTTAATTAAAATTCTAAACCTTTCAAAACCTAATGAAAATTTTTATAAGCAAAATTACTGAAAATTTCCAGAAATTTATAAAACAAAACTGCTACATAATTTGACATCCTACAAAACATTTCTTGATATCTTTAACATCAAATTAGTGGATATTTCTAGAACTCTTGAAGGAAACCTGAAAATATTTAAGTAATAAATTCTCGATAAGTAAAATTTTTGAATCCTCAAAGAGAATTCTTACAATTTGGAGTAAAAAACCTAGAATAAAAATTGTAAACGTTTTAGGTGTCTAGAAATAAAACTGCAAAAAAAAAATCTGGAAATTTTGACAAATTTTCTGGGAATCTGGACTTTAAATTACACTAAAATTCTAGAGCCCTCTAAAAAAATCGTGGCTAATCCTGATAAGATTTTTTGTAGGATCTAGCAATTTTTCTTAAAACGAGAGCTATAAATTTGGAAATTAGAAATTTCAAATTACTGGAATCCCAAAAATCCTTGTAAAAATCCTAGAAAATTTTGATAAGATAAAGCAAGTAAAGCAAAAAAAAACTCTTGATAAATGATTACAATTTGGAGCCAAAATTTTTACTCGAAAAATAAAAAAAATCTAGAAAGCTAGCAAAAAATGTTTTAAATTAAGTATCTGGACGAGAAATTACCAGAAAAATTTGGTTTTAAAATTACTTGAAAATTTATTTTCTTGTTCATATATCGATTAAAGAAAAGATAATTAACTCTTGAAATATTACGTTGAGATAAGAAATGCTGTAAATTTTAAATGTCTCTAAGAAATATTTGGTAAAAAATGTGTCAATAAAGATGGAAAAAAGTGCAGAATATTCTAAAACCTTTGACAAAATTTGAAGACATTTAAATATAAATTTAAAATTTTACCAATTTCCAGAATTTTCACTTACAGACCCTTAAAATTTTACAGGATTTCTTGCTTTATTTTAAGGGCATGCAAGTAAACATTTTAGGGATTGTTAACATTTTTTCATCATATTAAAATCTAAAAAAGGTCTTAATATTTCGAAAAGTCTCGACAATGTTTGTAAAAATGGAGGCACAACATTATTTGTAACTTTCTAGAAGCTTCCTAAAAACCCAAGCATGTTTGAATAAGGTAATAGTAGAAGTGATGAAAATTTCTAAATATGTATTAAAAAAAACTGAACTCTTAAAAACTACAACTAGGTTGAGAAGAAAAATTTCTGGAAAATTTTAAAGACTGGAAAGAAAAACTTGAATCCCCTAAGAAACTATTGTTGAAATTATTTTAAAATTCATTAAAGAACTACTTAACATTTCTAAAAGTCTCGACCACGTTTCTAAAAATGAAAACGTAAAATTACTTGGAAGTTTCTAGAAGTTCTCTAAAAAATCAAGCAAATTTCAATAAGAAAAAACAAGAAATAATGTAAGTTTCTTAAAAATAAAAAATAAAATTCGAAAAAGTCCTGAACTATTGAAGAAAATTCTTCAATTAGGGTAAGAAGAAAAATTGCTGGAAAATTTTAAAGAGTGGTTAAAAAAACTGTTAAAAACCCGAGACAACTTAAAATTAAACAATGTTTTTAAAGATAATTCTTGCAATTTGGTGTGAGAAATTGCATAAGAATTTAGGAATCTAAAAAAAACTGCTTCAATATTTCTAGAAACTACTGATGACGTAAAGTAATGGTGGAATATCTTACGAATCTTAAAATTTTCTTTTCCATCCTACGTAAAATGTTTGAGTGGGCAAATTAATAAAAAATATATACATGATACGTGGAAAAGCTTTAAATCAAGCTTTGATGAGATTGACTATGAAACGTCATTTATATTTAAACTTTATTTAAATTTTTTAAAGATTTAAGTGTACTTATAGACACTGTTAAAACTTCGTAAATGGAAGCAATATATAAGCCTTTGTATTCAAATATGTATGTGCTGGTTAATGGTTTGTGTGAGAATGTCTATGTTTTCGCTTTCATTCAATGACCTGGTTTCAGTTACATCTAGAAAGTGTACAATATTTACGTTACATCCACATCCACATCCAGTGCGCCATGACACCACCACTACATTCTTCGCTCACCTTTAAACGGAAAAATAAATTCTGTTTCATTATGTTGGATCTGTCCTCTGACCTCTTCGTCTCTTGTACGTTTCTCGGCGTTATTTATCGTGTGTGCATTATTTCGATTTATTGTATTTGATAGTTTACGTGTAAATGATATATTGTTAAACGAGAACGTGTATTCGTTATTTAATAATAATAAATATTATGTGCATTGTTTTCTGTCTTCTATATATAATAAAATAATAAAAGATCATTGAAATTATATGTTAGACGTGCAGATTTATAATATATTTGTTTAATGCTATAGATTACTTATTTTTACTAATGAAAAATTAAACTTTTTGTTTAAATGTCATAAGCAAGTTGTCAAATCATTTTGTTTTACAATTGTAATCGCCGACTCAGATTTTTCCGAGGAACAAAATTAACTCAAAAACGGCAACTGTTATCAAAATTTAGTGATAAAAGTTTCTAAAATAAATTTTCTATTAAAATTTGGAAGAATAAATGTAGATTTACCAGCAAACAAAAATTTTGTTAGCAAATACTTTTTAGGAACACCCTGTATAGCATGGTTCCCGCGGTACGATCGAAGTTACAAATTGCCTAAGGAATTTTTTGATGTTAGTTTAGGCTGTAACAAATTGCAGCACACTATCACGAACGGTATTGAAAATGTTTAGAAAAATGTGTTAACTTTGATGGCAT
This sequence comes from Ontholestes murinus, assembly GCA_963969525.1. Lineage (NCBI taxonomy): Eukaryota > Metazoa > Arthropoda > Insecta > Coleoptera > Staphylinidae > Ontholestes > Ontholestes murinus. Next base: position 60,017,571 of record OZ018396.1, read on the forward strand.
GTATCTTGGTCATTTGAAGACTCTGTAGTAAAGTTGCAATTATTATTTTAAATGTGTGTTACATTAACATATTGTTTCATTGAACGATTAGAAAAGTAATTGATGAATGGATATGAATTCAACACGTAGGCAGAATTAGTCATAATAAAAATTACAAAAAGTCGCGATTCTGTAAACATATTGTAAGGATTAAAAGATGGCCAAAGATTTATTTATGGCGATGTTGATTGATTCTCGCTATATATGCAATTGTTGGGAAATACGGTACGGAGAGGCGTGGAAACGGCGTAAAACGAACAAAGAGACGAGTGTAGGTAGATTTTAGTGTTTCCATCAAGAATGATCTATGATGATCTTGGGTCTGCATACGCACACACATACGTTCCTGTGTGTGTGTGTGTGTGTGTGTGTGTGTGTGTGTGTGTTTCTGAGAGTGCATCATCGTTGCAAGGCTAACAAACGCCGAAACGATCATTTTAGAGAACCTGCTGCCAGTTTAATAGGCATCTAAACCAGATAGTGGTAGCACCGTTACATTTTTGCCTATTAGCCCGTGTGTCCAGCAGCTAGAATCCGACTCGTTTTCTTTTCTTTTTTTTATTGTATTGTGCATTTTTATACGGATAATAATTACGGATGGAATTTCGTGTGGTTTTTTGCTTCCGTACTTGGGCCCCCGCGGGAAAGTTGATCGTGACTTTAAAATTATTTTTTTCATTATGCATCAGGAAATTATTTAACAGTACGGCAGACCACTAATTACTTATTATTTTCGGGTGTATTATATAATGCGATTATTTTTAATTGTGCTTACTAGTAATAAATTATAAATTATGGCATATTTTATTATGATCAAATGTATTTTAGATTGTTTAAATATGACTAAAACATATTTTATTTATGTCTATGTGCGTTTAAGACTGCCTTGACTTTATTATATAATTATAAAATCAGAAATTGTACCCAAACATGAAGAATAGAAAGGGGCCCAAATTTGACCCTTGAGGTACACCACTAGAGGCTTTGTAACGATTGAACTTATAACATTGTATATCTTCTTGTTGGATTCAGTTATGCAGATATGATGTCAACATTTGAATTATATTATTATTACGACTAAATTTTCAGATTGAATTGTAGCGTTGTATCACCTAACAATACCTTTAAAGCGCCACGTTTAAAATACCTTACTCCACTCGAGATTTATGAAGTGCACAAGAGAAGCAAACAGTTTCCCGAAGACGTCTTTTAATTCCTTAAAATGTTTTGTTGTAACTAAATCGTAAAGCGTTAAAAAACGTGAGGTTGGGTAATTTTTCCTTTACAATCTAATACTTTTCAAACAGCTCCTTGTCAAAATCCTAAAACAAGCTACATATCCATTTGGTCCGAATAAAAATCATTATAACCCACAATAAAAACAACAATTAATTCCCAAAAAGAACCTAAATTTCATTTTCTGACATTCTTACGTGCCTACATTTAATATCCCACGCCACAAATTGATTTTATTATTCTTTTAATTCGACATTTTTTCGTAACTCAACTTCAACATTTTTAAACCTTTTCAAGGCCATCAATTTTGAATTACCTAGGTCAGTATCTAATGATGTAAAAGGTACCTTTAGGCCATTTTTTGCCCTTATTTCTCTGAAGACTTCTGACAAACAAATGTTTATGTGCTTTTCAGAATTGATCGTCCGATATTGACCCAATAGCACAGTTGCCTCATTTCTGGTTTTAACAGTTGACTATTTGCTTCGAAGTACTTAATGTGCGAACAACTTTTGTAGGATTTGGCTCATTTTGAAAGACTGTCTACTGCTGTTTATTTTTGGGCTTATATACGTATGATTCGTCATCCACTACGATATCATATATATCTTTTAAGCACTTATTTCTTGCGAATTCCTTTGCACAAATCGACACATGTCATTTTTGAGCGATATATATGCATTAATTCATGCGGTTTTCTAAGAGAGGGCGCTACTAGTATTATTTCGCGTCTTGTTCATCCGTGACTATATTCATTTGAAAGCTACTATCATTGCGCGTCTTTTTCAATATATGTAATTTTATTGAAGCGCAAACAACATCTTTTCTATTCATTTGAACATGTCGAACTTTGTGCCAGAAAAAGTGTTTTTGCGGGGAGTTCTTCTTCATTACTTTAACATGAAGAAAAGTGCTACCGAAAGTCATCGTATTTTAGTAGAGGTTTATGGTGACGATGCTCTTGCTGAAAGAACGTGCCAGAAATGGTTTGCATGGTTTAAAAGTGGCGATTTCAACTTAGAAGACGATGAACGACTCGGACAGCCAAAAGGTTTGAAGATAAGGAATTGGAGGCATTGCTTGATGAAGATGCGTGCCAAACGCAAAAAGATCTTGCAAAATCATTAGAAGTTGATCATGTAACTATTTCCAGCCGTTTAAAAGTATCGGGATTCATCCAAAAGCTTGGAAATTGGTTAAAGCCAAGAGACATCGAACGCCGATTCTGCATGTCGAAAATGTTGCTTCAACGCCACAAAAAGAAGTCATTTTTGCATCGGATTTGAAAGCAAATGTCCATCAAAAGAAGATTTTGGTAGGATTCCAAAATCATCGTGTATTTTGAGCTGCTATCAAACAACCAAACCATCAATACGGCTGTGTGCTATCACCAATTAGACAAATTGAATAAAGGCATCAACGAAATGCGGAAAATCGAAAGGTGTTGTGTTCCACCTTGGCAATGCGTGTTGTCTCGAGTTATCTAGGTGGAATAACAAGTTTTGTGCTCCGTCAGAAGTTGCTGGATCTTGGATGGGATTTGATGCACCAAACACCATACTCACCAGACCTATCTACTATTTGTTTCAATCTTTGCAAAACTCTTTGATTGTTATACAATTCAATTCAGACAATGTTGTCAAACACCACTTTGCATGGCATCATGTTGTTATCTGAAAGATGATATAAGCCCAATACATAAAATTAGCTGTCGTGTAGTAAGAACGCGAGAAAGATATCATTCATACAAATATCACCTTGTTAAAGAACTCTCCGAAGACGATTTTCAAAGATGTTTAATCACCAAAAATTTATCTACAAATGTGCCTTTCTACTTACAAGAAAATTTAAACATAGAGGGACATTACAGCTCTTAAACACACTTATGCTTCTGTCATTGGAGTCAATGTTTACATTTAGGTTTATTAGTCTTTAGCTTCCTTCCCAAAAATAATACTTATAAATATACACAAGTATTATACAAAACGTACAAAAAATTTGAATGGATGAAGCTGGGCGAAGTTTATGCAGCTGCGATGATTTTCCACTTTAACCCTTGTTTCTGTCTATGATGCTGAGGGAGCAAATATCCTCTTGGACATCCGTATTCTTCTATAAATGCTTCTATTTACTGTTTTGTTCCCTCTTTAGGGGAGACTTTTTAGCTGTTTGTGTCAGCATGACAGATTTACAGGGTTGCTGATATTTATTCATTTATTCATTTAAGCTTTATCGGTCATGATTATATAAAATACAAATAAACTGAAATATACAAAATTGAATCAAAAACATGCATATAATTTTAACAGCATGCCGAAGGGCGGAGTTCACACTTGTAGATGATCTTCCACTCAAACCCGTAACCTCTCCTCCGCTGATTCGCAGTTCATCAGCTTTGGATACACATATTAGCTTTTAAAAGCTTATTTTCCCTTTATTTGGGCGATTTAATACAGCTTTGTCATTTTGACGTTGACATGTATAGAAACGGTCGGTAGTCTCTAGAGAAAAAAAGTTTTAAGGATATCGAACATTGAAAATCATTTTTTTTTTATCAACTATACAAAAATAGTTAGCCATCAAGTTATCTTTAACAGCCGTACTAATAGTCGCGAATTAATTCGAGTATAAGGATTATTCCTTTACCTCGGATTATTTTTAAAGATAAACGTCAATTCAATAATCCTGCGCGACGCAAGATTATTTCGAGATTATTCGCGAACTGTCAATTTCTTACTTGTCAACAGATATTTTTATAATTCATTATAGTTAATATATTGTTATTATAATTTTACCTTTATCCATTTCTGTAAAATGAATTACCATTATTATGTACCATTTCCATTAAAAATAAGTATTAATTGTACTTACTATATTCGTAATTTAATAGATGGCGCTCTTCAACTGACAGAACATGACGATTCTGCCAACGTAAAACCAGTAATAATTAAATGTCACTAAAAAGTTCCCGTATCGAGGATAATTCTTCGAAGTCGCCGAAACTACCCGTAAATACCCGACTAATAAATACGACAAATAATTCAGGATTTTTCAGTTCGAGAATTAATTCGCGACTATTAGTACGGCTGTAAAAGTTTCAATCTCCATAATAACACTATTTTATAAGGTGCATATTAGATATACAAAACAAAGTGAAAATTGTGTTTAATTTGTTATTAAAACATGGGAATGATTTAAATTTCATTCGTATATATTAAGTGGTAATGATTTTTTTAACAGATCTTTTAGTTTGTTCAAACAATTTTACCAGGACTATATTTTGAGAAATTGTATTTCGTTCTTTGCTGTTTTCGCTTTTCATCGTTTGACTTTAAAATTGTCTTTATGCTTAGTGTGCTTCAACATAAAAATTAGGACCAATTAGGCAAATTCAATTTATATCGTTGGTTTTTCTATTAAATAAGTTGCTAATCGCCTTAACTGAAAACCATACCACCTTCAACTGCTATTAGGAATGAACTATAGGGGGTCAGGAATGTCAAAGAGGAGACGCCGAAGGACAGAGATGAACAAATGAGGTTCAAAACCATCTTTGACTTATAGCAACAAGAAATTGATGATTCTCCAGTACAATATCAATTGCTGGAATATGGTTAGTAAACGAAGATTATCCTTTAACTCTTCGAGCGGTGTAGGGTGGCATAGGGTGAAAAGTACCTCATACGTCTGATAGCAAGTGACCTCGAGGAGAGGACACTGGAGTTTGAAGTAAGTAGGCGACGAACCCAAAACTGCAAAACTGCCAGGGGACATATCGCAAGAGTTCCCCATTTTCCCTTTTCTGGAACGTGACCTACGGCAGGATGTTTGGGCTGCCATTCCCAGAGGGAGTGGACCTCATAGGGGTCATTGACCGCACGCTAATAATCAGGGGAAGGGAGATCAGCATAGTCAAAATGAAGGCGCAATGACTGAAAACAAGAAGAATCGCCATCTGGGTTCTTGGCCAAAAAACTGAAGAAGAGCCTAAAGAATCAATGAAGAGAGACTGGACCTTCTGGGGCAGCTTATTTATTTATTTATTAATTTATTCCAACGATTAACACATTTTTTTACAATAAAATAATAAAGATATAAACTAAAATTCAATTAGTACAAGTATATACAAATTATTATAAATACAAATAACAATTGATTACACTCACTAATTAAATAAATAAACATAAAATTACGATAGACTCGATAATTAATGTTTTGAATAGTTCATCGGCCATTTTCATGTAATTTGATATTTATTCCAGTAAAAAGTTTACACAAAATATAACACAAATCGAGACAGAGGAATGTAATACAAAGGAATAACAAATTGGAGAATACTCACCTAATTTTATCTCTACTCTCTACTTTTCGAAATTGCCCGCCTCGGATATTATTCGGGTCTATATCTCGAAATACTTACGCTTTCTTCTTTGTGAATAGAAAATTTTCTTGGTGTTTCGAAGGACCAATTTTATGTTAGGATTTGACCAGTGCTTGTGGTAAGCGAGCTAGTATTGCAAAACAAATAATACGCGTACTTCCACGCTTAATTCAGGAGAAATAAATATATTAAAAACTATTGTCAATGGTGATATATACAAAATACGTCGTAGTATTTTCTTCTATGGGCCTTTCGACCTCGGTACGGGGTTGAAGAGGTGGATAAGTGGGTGCATATACTTCCTGAAATTGGCTGAAGGTGGCGCCCTGATAATATATGTTTACGATAAATTAAATTCTCACAACCCGTGGTGAAACATGTGTATATTACAACACCAAGTGTTTAATTAACCTTTAATTAATAATTGTCGCTATTTTTTTCACTCCGATTAAAGATCCTCCAAAACACATATTTTTAACGCACTAACTGTTGCTTCAGGAGTCGAGAAATAAAAAGAAGTCGTTGGTTGCCAATTCAGGACTGTGCGGCGGATGATCAATCAATTCGACTTTTTTAGTTCCCAAACAGTCTCTTGTGTGATCTCGCATTGTCCTGGAGAAAAATTACGAGTCTTCGGCGATTTGTTGCCCTTGTTTTTCTGAAGACCTCTGACAAACAAATTTGTATGTACATTGCACTAATGGTACAGTTGCCTCATTTCTGGTTTCTCCGAAAATACTTAATGTGCGATCAACTCTTATAGTTTTTTAGAAAAACACTGATAAGGTGTAAGGTTTCAAAAAATTGTTTACATTGTTGTAGAACAATTGTTTCACCACACAGTGGCTTCATCAGGTAGATGACAAATATCCAACTTTTATATATAAGTGTTTTTAAGCTTAGTGAAACGTAAAAATTGATATGAAATGATAGCAAGTTACCTCAAGGAGAGGATACTGGAGTTAAAAGTAGGCGGTCAGAGGGTTGGTACTGGAGCCCCTTTGGGCTGCCGTTTCCAGAGTGCAAGCAAACGGCGTCTATGAATGGCTAGAGACAAGAAGAATCGTCACCTGGAATCAATCCCTCCATAAGAGCCATAATTGATAACCTAAGAGGGCCCAGCGAGAGAACTGGAAGGCTGATGGTGAAGGTTGGTACGTCAAAAGTATTATACGCAGCACCGCTCGTGTAGAAACGTTGGAAGGATAAGAGGACCTGGAGATGGGTGTGTTAAGGGTGATACGGGGGTACAAGACAGTGTCACCGACGGGGTAGAGGTCCTGGCATCGCTTCCCCACTCCCCCCCCCACTTACTGAGCGAAGAAAAGGGGAAAATCTGCGGAAGAAGCCAAAGAAAGTATTGGTAGGTTGCACGAAGAGTCGGAATATCACCTGACACCTGACACCTGACGCTACTCCTGTCCGACCACAAATGCTTCGCGGAGTATCTGTGCCGGATAGGGAATCTCGACAGCGAGATGTGTCGGTAGCGCCAGTGAGGATCAACTAACACCGCCAGGCATACACTGGTAGAATGCGACAAGTGGCCGGAACAAAGATAGCAGCTAGCCGACGAACTAGGGGCGACGGTGGACGAAAGAACGCTGGTGGAGCTAATGCTTCTGAACGAGGCAAAATGAAAAGCGGTCGTGAGCTACGCCAGAGAGGTACTGATGGTAAAGGAAGAGTCACTGGAAGGGGGGGTAGATAGTATGTAAGTTTATAATCGAATATTGTAACTGTATTGTACAATAATTGTATGTACGAACTGAAAGGATACCGGATGAGGTCCACTTTCCATCGGTATTCCGAAACTCAGGGGGACACTGTTAGCCAAGCGCGGCTAGCACGTCACCAAAAATAAAAGTTGCGACTGCACAAGAACCTAAAGTAGCATACAGAGATGTTTAGAAATGAATCCCGATTCTGTTTAGGGATGCATGATGGCCGTATAAGGTTCAGACAAAGACATGAGTAACATCGCAACATGGAATTTTCGTTTGGTATAATACGAACGCCTAGAGATATGTGGATGAGGTGATAGAATCCCATATTCTTGCGTATAAAAGACCCACTTTTCTAACAAGACAATGCTCGCCCTCTTATTGCAAGTGTTTCTTCGATTTGCGAAGGATAATATCAATATCTTGCCAATGGTCATCTCAAACTCCATATCTTTTGCTCATTGAACGTATGTGAACATTATAGGGAGAAGAATAAAGACTTACAGCACCTTCCGCTGAAATTATAAGCCCTTCAGCACGAATTATAGTTTGCTTGAAAAAGAAAATCTCAAGAGATTATCGACCACCGGCTAGAATCGATGCCACAAAGAATAGGAAAATGTTAAATAAAACAAAAAAAAGTTTATTTTTGTTCTTTTGATTGATTAATGGTTGAGGCCTTAACTTTGTACTTTTGATTTAAACTTTAATGACTTATTACCTATCGGATTGATGATGCTGATACTTGGAGAAATTGCATTTTGCAATGTTTATCAAAATCACGACTGTTTTGCATCACAAAATAAAGCAAAACTCTAAAGAGTCTTGTTTTTGTTTAATAATTGCAATTATTATCTTTTTATAGTCGAATGTTTTTTCCAAGTTTAGCCAAAAAATGCCTACACCTTCTTGGTATTGCAATTTCAATGTCAAAACCATCTTTATCACATCGACATTTTCTTAATTTTAAATTATTTTTAATGTGTCTTCATATTAATTACTAAATGAGTATTTATAAGTTTTGGCAATTAAGGTAAGGTCTTGAAAAATCGGTATTTAAAACCTCTCTTGTTTTCTGGAACAGATTTTAATCAATTCTCTCAAATTTGAATTTTTATATTATTTAAAAGTATTAGTAATCGCGGTTAGTACTTCAATGTCTGAGCTATCGACCATTGGCCTTTCTGCCCTGTCAGAAAAAGATATTAAGAGGTAAAAATTAAATGCTAGTTAAGGGAACTGTCCAGATGATGCGATCTAATGAATTCGTGAATTGTGCTAGTGGGATATTTGTATTTTGGAAGAATATTGGGATTTCGAAGGATGTAGAAGGGATTTCTAAATATATTTTTTTAGTTCTCACTTTTAGCAAATTGTAATGTATATAAAATGAAATGTTTCAAATGTTAAAATAATAACAATCTATTAAAGAACATAAATGTTTACATGCGCAATAATTTTCATTTAGATGGAATCTAAAACCTTTTATTTACTATTAATGCATCGATGCTGTTACCAACGTCACGTATCAAATAAATATTATATATAATAATAACGATGATGATAATTATGCTTTAGTATTGACCCCCTCGTGACGTGAAGAATTAACGTCATAACGTGCGTTATACTCAATTACGATTATTTATGTTATTGTGCAGAGTTAAATAACAACAATCAGAGTCGTACCACCAGTACTAGTTATTTTCGAAATCGTTATCACTCGTGCGCTTTCGGTAATTACTGACGGCGGTAATCATCTTTGCTGGGGAGGGAAAGAGTTATCGCGCTGTTTGTGCCTTTGGCACGTTTTTGCTCTTTTGGCCTTTTGCAATTTTTATCTCACTGATAGAATTTAATTTACTTTTATTTATCTGTATTTAATTCATTTGATGCCCAACATATTCCCAGTTTTTTTAACAATATAAAAAGTAAATGAAAATTGCCATAAAGATGTATGGAAACTCAGACAATAAAGTTCGGTGAATAGTCCTGTAACGAAAGTTACCCTACTGTCCTTCGAAACAGTCACCTCCTATAACTATGCATCTCTGAGATCTGCTATACATGTCCTTGAAACTTTTCAAGAAGACTTCTTTTGGGATGGAATTCAAAAGCCTCGTCACGTTTTATCGTCAAATTATTAATATATTTTTCTTTTTAAAGCAAGTTTGAGTCGTGGAAATAGGATGAAGTCTGAAGGATTCAGATCTGGTGAGTATGGTGGATGTTTAATTTACACCATCCCCTTTTTTGCGAGGAACTCTTTGACGATATTGGCTGTGTGAGAGCGAGCATTGTCTTGAACAGAAAAAAAACACGAATAAAAGGTTAATTCTAATTAACATAAAAATGTTTCACCACGCGTTAAGTAGAATTTAATTCATTGTATGTAAAAAAAACATGACCTTGTTGTGCGTACTGGGGCCATACCCAGCGTAAAGGTTTCATGAAATTTCAATGTATTTTGTTATTTTTTATCATCATCACCTTTTAAAATTTAATATTCCATCAATACAGTATGAACATATGTCCCCAAATTCTAAATCTTCTCGTTTTAAATATTTCACTGATATCCTTAACATAAAACAATACAACAATATTCATAACACATACAATTCGTTGTTAGATTTAGTGCTATGTAATTACGAAGTTGATCTGTCCGTTTCACATGCAGATTTGCCTCTTGTTCCTGAGGATAGCTTCCATCCTGCTCTGGAAATGAATTTGTCAAACCATCCTAATGACTTTCTTTCACAATTTCCCAGGAACGACAACACAAGATTTAATTTCCGCAGGGCTAACTTTATATCTTTGCACAACGAACTTTATAGCTTAGATGGGAGTATACTTAATTCATAATGTCTATGAAATGGTTATCAGGTTTTATGATATACTTTATACTATTCTCTACAAATATGTCCCTACATACAAATCTAACAAACAGAAACATCCACCATGGTTTTCGTCTGAAATTAAAGGTAATTTAAATTCCAAGTCTAATTAAGCGTCAAATTTCTGAAGCGTATTCCTTATTTATTTGTAACACGGAAAATAACTTAAAAGAAACCCCTCTGACTTATGGAATTTCGTCTCTAGTAAGCGTGGAACTACTCGAATCCCAAGTGTGCTACATACTGACCAGGAAGAATTCACTGATCCCAATGACATAGTTGATGGATTCGATGATATCTTTAAAAGTAATTTCAATCGAGATTCAAATCCTACACAGGACAACGATTCAACTCGATATCCGCCATTCCTGATTAATAAAGTGGACTAGTCTCAACTTATTATTATATTGTCACACCTTCCAAATAATAATTCTAATATTGCAAAAATGTTTGAAAGTGTATTACATAATAACATATTTAAATACGTGGGTTCCTTCATATCACCATATCAACACGGATTTATGCCAGCCAGATCGACAACAACAAATCTGACAACAATTTCGCAATATCTAGCCGATTCTCTAGATGCTCGTGGTCAAGTTGACGTTATCTATACTGATTTTTCATGCGCCTTTGACTCAATTTACCATGATCTTCTAATTCATCAACTTAGTCGTTTGGGTGCTGTTCCTGCGGTTACTAAACTCATTGGGTCATACTTAAAAAATCGTTCATGTTATGTATTTTATAATGGTTTTAAATCATACGAATTTTCTCCTACCAATGGTGTTCCGCAAGGTTCCTGTCTTGGCCCCCGTTTATTTAATATTTTTGTTAATGAGTTATTGGGAATGCTTACCTGTCCCGTTTTGGCATACACTGATGATCTTAAAATTTACCTAAAAATTAATTCTTGGAATGATGTAATAATTTAAATGTAGTTGCTGATTGATGTAAGAGAGTTAGATTAGTACTAAATGTCAACAAATGTTGTGTGGTAAGTTATTTCCGCACTCATACTTCACTTGAATCAAGGTATCAGATCAACGGAGACTATTTATCGAGATGTACCACGTTCAAAGATTTAGGAATTACTTTTAACAACCAACTCAAGTTTAAACATCATATTGAATCTGTCCGTATAAATGCATCGAAGGCTTTAGGATTTATTCTTCGAGTTAGCCGCGACTTTTCCAATGTTGATGCTATAAAATCTCTATATTCCGCCTTTGTGTTGAGTAAAATGGAATATAATAGTTTAATCTGGTTTCCTATTTACGCTAGTCACTCCCTTTTGTTGGACCAATTGGAACGTCTCAAGAAATAGAGTCACAGAAGAAATCTGCGTTGTGCAACTTTTATGAAGAAACTTTTAGATGGAGAAGTTGACTGCCCCGAAATTCTCGCCAGGGAGCTATTCAATGTCCTTGTAAAACCTACACGATTTTCATTACTTTCTAAAAATTATAGACTTGCTGACATTACTGTCTGGGACCGATAGTAACTATCCATCGTTTACCCTAAATCTAATTTCCGAAAGCGATTTAATAAGTGTTATGGCCCTATTACTCAATAATACATCTGCTGGTGATGACTCTGTTGTATCCTCCTTAATCAAAGATTGTAGATCCATTTTTGCTAAGCCGCTTTAGATTATTATAAACATGTACATTTTCCACAAGGTGGAAATTGGGAAGGATTACTCGTGTTTGTAAAAAGGGCGAGGACATCGTCTAGAAAATTATCGTCCGATTGCGTTGCTAAGTAATGTTTCAAAAAAATTCGAACAGGTAATCACACTACAATTCTTAAGAATCTATCATCATTCTTATCCTCCAACCAACATGGATTCATGCCAGATAGATCGACAACAATCAATCTGGCTTCATTTACCCAGTATGTATCTGAAGTGATAAATAATAGAGGCCATACGGATGTAGTGTACACGGAGCTTTTGATACCGTCGACCATAATATAATCCTAATGAAATTTGCTGACCTTGGGGCTGCTCCGAGTCTCCTACAAATAATGAAATTTTACTTATCTAATTGTTTAGCATATGTCGCCTATAATGGTTACCACTCGTACAAATTCTTAATGGATTCTGGTGTTCCGCAGGGTTCGAATCTTAAGCCGCTGCTTTTTGTAATTTCTAAAATTTCCTACTGGATGATATTATACTCTTCAGTAAAATTTCTTCAGCAAATGATGTTGTGTCTCTACAGAATAATATTAACATATTAGTATCGTGGTGTGAATCACAAAAACTGATTCTTAATGCTCACAAGTGCTGTTCCATGTCATTTTCCGAAAATATAATAATGTATATATATATATATATATATATATATATATATATACTTTATGATGTGAATCACGTTTGAGAGTTTCGGTTTGTTGAGATTGTTTCTGCAATCAGGTTTCCCAGGTGGCAGCCTTTGTTAAACCATTTCACATTTGCTTTTAGGATTATATTATGATTGAATTCCATATTTCTGTATATTTGTCGTTTGAATGATTTTTGGAAGAGGATATTGCTTTTTTGAAATAGGAAATTTAAAGACAATACACTATATTTGTTATATATGTATAATAAATAATTTTCTATTTCATGTTTAGTTCTTAATTCGTTTATTTATTATGTATTATTTCCTAATAAGTAAAACACAAGTTTGTAATCGGTGACAAATAAAATAAAAGTATTATTAGTAGACAATAATATTAAGATACTAATAAAATATATATATATAATTATAATGTACACAATTTTTATTCGTATACAACTAGCTGAATATCTAATGTTCGTGTTGAAAAGTGAAATTATTATTTATAAGCGATCGTCATTATATATTTGAAAAATTCGAGATAATATGTAAATGAGTGCGTAGATTCGAGGCAAAAGATGGTGCGTGTGGTGAGCATATAATACATCATAAATATAATAGCGGTGATGGTTCATCCAGTCATCCACATCTCGTCCGTGCATATGTAGTTTTGTATTTTGTATACAGTTAAGGAGAGAGTTCTTACCTTGCATTACCTTGACGGTTGTTGACCTTTTTTGTAAAGGTGTGTGTATCATAATACACATCTGCCCAAAGTAATTCCCCCCGAAAATTCTTCTTCTCGAAATGTAACAGACGTCGCTTTGAAGGCTGCACATGTCCTCGTTAGCCGTGTTGGTAAAACGTGCTACGTACCATTAGTAATAAATAAAATTCGACGATTCCTCCTTATCGCCGCTCCCGATAAAAGGAATATCCAGATCAAAAGTTCAAGAATAAATATAAAAGTGCGTATATGTGCGTAACCTCAGCACACGCTATCAATTTTTAAGCGATAAATGAGCACTTTAGAAAAATATTATTCTCCCTTCGGTATTTACTTGTTTACTTAGTGAGTGATTGATGATTTTATTAAATTACAACGTAGTTATACGCTATCAGAAACTCACGAGTACCATGTGCGATATTTTTTCCTTGTATTTATAGATATCTGTCGCCGCACGTTTTATAAGAAAATTTTGTAGGCGACACGATATAAACATCATATCTTTCACACTAACTGTTCATAAATTAAGTTGATTTTTTTAATTACACTAATTTCCGATAACAATCGTGCTCAACTTATCACAGTGCAAAATAACATATTCATTCATTTAATTCATAAATAACATACATAAATTGATTATTTTCCAAGTCAGTCTTGAAATGAATTTATATTTTCATTTCCAGCCCAAAAATATCAACATTTTTAAAACGTGTAAATTAAATATTGATTTATTTTATAAATGTTAGTTTCAATCGAACTATCGCGTATTGTTCGAGGTGTATGGATATAATACGATTTACAGGATTATATGTAGAAAAATTTGTTCCATGTACGCGATTATTGAATACATTCTTCGATCTGCAGGAATACATTCTAACTGTTCGGAAGTTAGTTCTTCTAATAAGTAGCTGCCCTTAATAATACATACTTTACTACTTTATAATTATTATTAATTATAAAACCTCTAAAGCTTATAATATCATCCATAAAATCTCCAACACAAATGTTTTCTAAATACCTAGCCAAACAACTTCAACCGGAAACAGAAGAAGCACCATCATATGTCAAAAATTCAACAGACTTCCTTAAAAACTTGAAGAGTCCAAGAAGATTAACAGTTAAATTTGTAATTTCTTTAAGAATGGATATACCAATATGAAACCAAACAAGTGACTTTTGGTCTAGTAGCAATGGGCTACGATACATCGCCGCAATGTTAAATATCTTCAAACCATACTCACGAGCTGCACTTTGTAATGATTAACCAATTGTGACCGCTTTTTTGCCTTTTCCAATTGTCCTTTGTGGATTGTCGGCGACTTACGTTTATAATCGCGCACCATTTTCACCTACAAGCAATCGATAGTTCTCCCAATGACGACTTTTCACAAAAAAATTCTTTTATGCTTTGGAATGATGAAATTTCGCAAAATTAACACAATACTCGTGTTCAGCACGAAATTATTAACCAAGTTATAGCACGATCAACACGGAGCAAAACATGTAAGCGACTGACACAAAAACACATTCAATGTTGTGACGACTGCAAATGTCGGCGCAGACAACTCAAATTTTCTATGTAACTAAAGTTTGCTTCACATGACTACTCTACATAGTAAGTGTGGTACTAATGGGGCACGTAGTCGTGTTTAGAAGTGGGGCAATCGTTTCTGTTCCATGTTACCCATGTTCTATAAATTTCATGTTTATGAAAGATCACCAAAAGCTTTTCAGCTGCCTGTCGGTGGGCGCTATCTCTCAAAATCGAATGATCTTTTTGAGACGAAACTTTAAACTTAAGGTTTTATCCTTAAAAACTGGATCTTAAAACCGTTTGGTGGCTATTCATAAACCGGAAGTAGATGTTTACTCAAAGCATTTTTTTTTGTTTTTTCCTAAAATTATTCTAAATTTGGAAAAAGTTACATAACTTTTCAAACAAAAGTTAAAGGGAATGAGAAAATGAACAATTCTTTTATTTTATTAGATTCCATCAACATTCCATTTTATATATTCTATTTAGGAAAAGTAGAAAACAAAACGTCACCCTTGGACATACGGTATATAGAAAAGGAATGCACACAGATATCACACCACTATCCATCTCCAAAAAACTCTTTAACCAAAACATTAATTACACTCTCTAGGCCGTTGGTAGACAAACAAACATATTAATGAGGAGCTCGAAGAACTACGGGAAGCACTGACGCTAAACGGCTTTACACACTAAAACATCGAAAGTTTTATAAAGCACACAACAGCAACGAAAACCAAAGACCAACAAGAAGAGTCTCAAAAAGCATTTCTTAATCACTTTCTTTTTTCCAGCATATCCTGTGTCAGTTTAATTCAGTTCGGTATTTTTAGAATTTTGAGGAAGTTTTTCTTAACTGCCTCTTCCATTTTTTGGTCAACTTCTATTACCTAATAGAACTTCAAAAGTTTTCTCGTCTTTTTTTAGGGAAATGGAAATTTCAGGATATGTCCTTGCCACATTAGTTTATTGTTGTTTAGAATCACATCTGTGTTTGATTATACTTTTTTTTTGTTCTTCTTGTTCCCTTTATTTCTACAAATATTCTTCTGAGTTGTTTGTTGTTGTTTGTAATTCGTATTTTTGTTGCTCTGTCTTATAAATCTTTAGTTTTGCCCTCTATAAACTTTTTTTCAGTGCCAATATTGATCTTAACATCCCTTATTCGGTGTTCTATTTTAGTTTTTCATTTTGTAATTTAAATATCAAAATATACAAATATATTCTATATTACTTAATTCTTAATTGTAAAGTTTGTTGTTTTATTATTGTTTTTTTTTTGTTTGTTTCATAATGATATATTCTGTTTTTTATTTCGTTATCTTTCCATTTTCTCTCTATTAATTGTCTGTATTAATTAATATTCCTTCTCTTTTTTTGCTATAATTATTAACATATTTGTAGTTATTGAAATAAAACAACACAATTGACAGATTTGGATTAATTGAGTTGAATGAAGGTGATAATAACTGGATTAAAATACTTAGAACATCAATGGTTTGATACTGTATTAAATTATTGACAAATGTTTCTTTGTTTCCAAAATATACATCTGATTACAAATAAAATAGTAAAGAAAGGTTTCTAAGGGTTTTAATAACATTTGGGAGGGTTTCACTTTTTATGAAACCCTTTCATCTGTGTGATTTTATTTATTTAAAAATATTATTATAAATATTATTATTCACCTCATCAATTCAAAATCATCTTTATAGGCCAAATACTGATGGTTTCCCGCGTATATTTACTATTTTACCTAATTACTGTTTCTAGAACAGCAACGTTTCCACTTCTTAATCAATTCTTCGCTTCAAAACTATCAGTGTTTATTTCAACTGTGCTTATTGTTCTATTTAAAGACAGATTTTACTGTTGTAGAGAAGCTTAATACAATTCTTGAAGTATTTTTTTCTTGTTTTATATCTACTCTGCATTTAAAAAAAATGATGTATAATGATAATGAACATAAATATCTCATTAAACTAAACCTCATATTCAGTTTAGCGCCAGATACTGAAAGCTTTGTTGAAATGAAATTAATTAGGTCTTAAAATACTTGTAATTTTTTTCTGCAATCACTTAATAAAATGGACTCTTTTATTTATCAGTGAGAACGAAATATTTATGGTTTACTATGGACCGTTACTTTATCGCTCTAACGTAATAAAATCTAAAAAAAGGTTCGTTATTAATAGCAACCATTAAATACACATTGAATAGACAAATTGAAAAGATTTAAATATTTTTGCAATCAAATATATTCTTTATTAACTTCGTTATTCCTTAAAGTAAATATAAATAAAACAATACAAACATTTTGGCCGCAGGAATCACAGACGGAGTTCACTGCCTCTCAATGATCTTCCACTCGACCCATATCCTTCTACAGAGAAGTATCAACCCTTGATTGCTTCTGGATTCATATAGAAGCTATAATATTGGTATAATGAATATACCTTTCAAAATGCAGGAATATATGTGCTATAGAAGCTGAAGGTGTGGAAGGTAATATGACTACTTTATTATATTTAAAACAATTTACATATTTTGAGCAGAATTCTTAATGAATGAAGTATAGAGTAAAATAAATATCTACAGTAAATGAGAACTTTCCATCAGGGTTAGACTGGAAGAACATTCTGAATATTCCTGTGATTCCTGTGCTCAAAATTAATGTATTTTTTATGTATGTGTCTATTAATGTATTTTCTTAACAGATAATCCAAAGAATCATAATAAATAATAATAAATAAAGTATATATTATTATTGGTCTTGACTACATTTCTATATGATCGATTATGCTTATAATTAATTATTCTTTTAATATTTCTAGCGATAACCATAAGAGCATTTGGCGAGTTGGAAAAAATGGAGCACAATGGAAAAATTTCACTTTAAACAAATTGCCAATAACCCGAATACATTCAACATTACTGTCGGCCATAATGGAGCCATTTTTCAAATCCAGTTGCGACCGACTATCGCCATGATCTATTCCAGTTTAAAAACAGTTAATAAAAATTCTCCGGCCGTATATTGTCCGCATGAAATGGTGTTATTGTTTTAAGTAGATTTCACTACAATGAAACACGAGATGTAATCGTTGTACAAACACGTGCACCAAAAATAAAACACTGCACTTAAAACCGCGCCTGTTAGTGCCAACAATTAAAAATCGTATTATAAGATTAAAATCACCAATAATTATATTTTTGATCCATTAAGAGAAGTTCCAATTGTGAGGTTAGTATTTCTAAATTATTGTAAGATATGTCTGGTGGAATATAAACAACCCCAATAATAATAGTATTGGAGGTAAAATGACATTTGCATAAAATACAATCAACGAGTGGAACAGTGTTTGTAATTTCGGTGGTATCAATCAAAGTAACGGAGATGTGATTTTTAGATGCAAACAGGACACCATTTGTTTTAGATTTTAATCCACGAACGTTTTGATAAAATATACTAATTGGGTGGACTATCCTGTTGGATAGTGTTGATAATATTTAGTAAATAACGAAACTATCAAAAAACACCTCAAGTCGTTAATAAATTATCGATAACGTTTTTTCAAAATTATGTTATTAGAGATAAATCCCAACAAATTGGAACTAGCTCCGGCTTTATCAAACAACTGCGTGCATATAAATAGTACGTCCTGATAATGCGAGTTGACCCAATTTAATAGACTAGCCTAAACTCATTTCCAAAATGCGACACCATTTTAGGTGCATAATTGATCGTCCATCTTCATCACCATCATCATCATCATCATCATCGCAGGCTACTAACGATAACATATCTTTGCCAAGTTCACACGTGCTTAGTGGAACCGGAAGTCAAGGACCTTGTCTCGCTGATAAAAAAATGTTTATTGATAAGAACTGACTTACTACGCTACTACCAATCGTAAATCGCTTCGGCGTCTCTAATTCGGAGAAAAAAAATATGTTGTACACATCTTCAGGGTCAAGTTGGCGAATTTCGATAAGGTTATGGCGTTGATTTTAATTTCGTCGAATGTCGAAGTAATTAACAATGCAAATAAAAATAGCTTTATTTGTATATAAAATATAATCAAATTAGTATTTGGACTTTTTTCTTCCATTAAGATTTCTCAAGAAATTATGATGGTATGAATAATAAAAATAATTACTCAATGATTTTTTTGTTCCCATTAGACAACGATTTTCAGTACCCGAAGAAGCCTTAAAAACGCATGTTTTAGATCTACCTCTACATCTTCTGCATGGACAAAGTGCTTTGAATCGTATGCAAAAGTGTATAAAAGCAATAAAATTATTTTTGATAAAATTCATTTGTTTGTTATTTCTATTCACAATACATGTATAGTTCATGAATAGCTACTAACATCTTCTAATTATGAAAAAACACATTTCGCTTAACATCACTACTTACAAATTTTTACTGTTAAATAAAAATTATTACCACTTTACTAATGAATTAATTAACTTACACCGCTCTTATCTATATTATTTACACGCACATATTTTGATCGCGTCGATTAAATAAATGCGTGGACTACTGGTATATACAGCGGTCCTCACATAAAATCCCCCGTGAGATTGATTTTGTTGATATTAATTTAGATAATGTTTTCCTTCGGATGTATTTTATTTGTACAGATTATGTGAAGGCGTGCGGACGCCAAAGGTATATATTATGTTTTTATCTGGACATCGGAATACCGAAAAGACACCGTTAGAGAGTGTAATGAATATGCCACGGAATGGATCCAATTTATTCGGTCCAAGTGTTTATTGTCGAAGGCGATCTCTGATTTGATTTTTTCAGTCGAACGCTTATTGCACCGCTGATTGAATTAATTACGATAATCATTCTAATTATAATAATTGCGCGTACTAATTTTGCATACGGATGGTGAAAAATGTGTAGATAAGTTTATTAATTGTGATTGACACACAACATGTGTGCATAAATTTTGAGGTAAATGTGTAGTAACAGTTAGGATTCTTTTATTATTATATTACAAACAATTGTTTTCTCAATAGAATGTTATTAAGAAAAGAATAATTACTTAATTAGTTAAAAAAAATACATTCTTATCAATCAATTGTTATTCAATAAAATATCGAGGATGTTATATAAATTTGAGGGTAGGATAGAGGCCACCCACCCACCCTACATATAATTTTTTAACATTAGTCACTCCCTCATAATTTGTTTTCAAGAATAATTGCCCAGTTTGTGATGATGATTTTCAAGAATTTTAAAACAGTGTGAAATTATTAAGGGAATAATTAGTAGTTAATTAATTAAGCAAACAGTGATTATTCTAGTAGTGTCTAATATTAATTGAAGGGTGGGATAGAGACTACTCACCCGCTCTATATATATTTTTTTACTCTGCTATTACACTCTACATTGATTTCCAAAATAAAAAAGTGCTGAATTTGCGTTGATGTTTTAAAGTGTTTTGGGGCAGTGTTGTAGTGTTAGTTTAAATGTATATGTAGGGTGGGTGGGCGGCCACTATCCCACCCTGAGGGTGGGAGGGCGTCCACTATTACACCCTGCAAATATCGCAACACAAACGGAATTTTCTCATAAAAATTTTTGCTGAGGAAAATATCTGAAGAATTAATTCAGCGCTCACTTTCTTAGTAAACAATAATGATTTGGAGGGTAGAATAGATGCCACCCACCCATCCCACATATATTTCTTTAATTTTAATCGCGCACTCTGTACAAGTTAATAAGCTTTTGAAGAACATAAACTGGAAGTGCCGTTTTTTGATTTTCTCGATAATTTTAAAATTGAAAAATTAGTTAAAAATTAATTGACAATTTTTGCCTATTGCTAATAAACTATAGGAGTTAGATGAAATTTATATAACAAGTAATTGTAATGAATCCAATTTTGAACAAATTATCAAGAATTACCTTTTTGTCTAATCCTCATAGTTTTCGAAAATAATATAGGGAAAGTATTATAATGGCCACATCACCATTTTTTTGCTTGATTTTATCCTCAGATTTCATACTCAATCAAAAGATGGGAATTGTGAATGCAGACAGCCTACGAAAGTAATTTTAGATAAAACTGACATTTATTAATAATAATACAAATTAACAAAAATAATATAACGAAGTAATTTATCATTAATTATAATAACTGATGTCTATAACTCTACGAAAGGTGGAGTAGACATTATAGAGTAAAAAAAAAGTGAAAACAGATTTATACAATGAAAACGTGTGACTAATTTTTGTGACCTGTAAATTATACCACGAGATGAAAAAAAGAAAAGATAGAAGGTGACGAAATGTGACTTACATTAGGTCTTTGATCTGATAGTTATTAATCCTACGAAATTCTGGAGCCCTTTCACACTTTCCTAGATGGTAGTTGTGTTGGAATTCAGTCGAAGGATGCATTTAATTACACACGTCACAAACATCTATCTTTATGTGACTTATTTCTCGTCATTTATAATTCCTGAAATAATTTCCTCTGCAAGGATGACTAATTTTAAAATCACTTGTACATTCACCATTTGGAGATAACTACGCGATTTTTCGCGCCCAAGCGGTAAAATTACAAGTTTTCTGTTGATAGTTTAAGATAATGTGGTGCATTGTCTAGTTAAGCTAATTGGAACGTTGATGGCAATAGATGACAATAAAGATGGGTAAAATACCAGTCCATTCAATATACAATACGCAAAATATAACAAGAAATAAATGCTTCGCTTTTCAAGAGGCAGCAAACTAAGTTATGTACGATGTAGGTCATAATTATTATTATCAAACAAAAGGTTTAAACGGCAGCAAATTTAGTAGTAGTTTAGTAGCTTTTGAAAACACGTTTAAGAATTCTGAAAAATCTGAATTTAGAATTCTGTATACACACAACACACTTAAATTCATAGATTGTATTTCAACCGCACTTAGTTCATATTGGTTTTCTATCGATAAGTTCACTACGCGCACAATTTCTTTGAAAGAAAAGTCCTGGCGAAGCAGTATCATTGATCATATGGAGATATAATCTATTTCTACAGAAATAGCAATAGTGTAGTGTTGAAGAGCAATGCAGTTCAATTAATCAGATACAAGCCAATGTTCAGCCATACAAATGACATCTAAGGAAAATTTCAAATTCATTTAATTTATTTCTAATTGATTGCACGGTTATGTGAAATAAGTTTTTGTGATCACGCGGGTTTACATGTCTTAGGTTTGTATCTGCTGATTTGGACATTTCCGAAAA
The DNA here is from genome assembly GCA_963969525.1 of Ontholestes murinus. NCBI lineage: Eukaryota > Metazoa > Arthropoda > Insecta > Coleoptera > Staphylinidae > Ontholestes > Ontholestes murinus. The sequence continues at coordinate 60,039,686 of OZ018396.1, forward strand.
AAATTAAATCGTCTAATGGATATGCCTGATGGCCATAGGTTGAGTGTGATAAGTTTTCCTAGATAATCAAAGTCAGCGCCAAATTTGAAAGATGATGTGGTAGATTTATTTGATTCGAGTTTTTCCACCTGGCTAAGAGGTTCCCGTCTCGAACCTCTTAGCCAGGAAATCAGAAATTTGCCTTAAGTTTAGCTCTGCCTATGTGTAACCACGCTTTTTGGTTGGCAGTTTCACTTCCAAAAAAAATGGTAGGAATCCATCTCTGAATAAGGGGTTAAATAATTTAGTAGGAGGTAAACCAGGCGGTATTCCATTAGGACCAGGCGCAGCACCATTTTGAATTTTAGATAGGCATTCTAATCTATCACAAAATTGTAAATTATATCTATTTCATGTTATATTTGTTCCGGCGCTTGATGGAATGTAGTAACAAATACACATAGTTTATTCTACTTAACGAATATCTATATTCCCACTTTTCCCAGCTTGGTGTCTGTTTTTGGGTTGGCGGTGACATTCTGGACGTTCACTATGCACTCGTTGGCCTTCGTCTGCAGACCCCTCAGGTCTTGGATGTACAACAGGCGCATCACCTTGGCGGCCTCGTTCAGCACTGAGTCGTTCAGTTCAAAACCTAAGTCGGTGTTTTTGTATGGGAAAGGAGTGCCCTCGATTATGTACTCTTTTGGATTTTCTAATGCTTTAGTGTGCAGACGTCTCTGGATGAGTTTGCTGCACGCTTTTTAAAAATGTCTGCCAATTTGTTAATACCAACCTCAAATTCTTTACTGGTAAAATTCAAATGAACTAAAGGATTGTCAGCTACAACACTGGGAACGTTTTCACTTTTCAAATTTTCAACAGCATACTTATTGTACTTATTTCCATTTTTCGAATATTCTGCTTGCAAGGCGAACCCTAACAACCAATCAACACAACCCTCCCTTTTTTCAGTGGAAATCGGGCATCCCAGTTTGGTCAAGTATTTCGCAAAGTTTCCACTCCAGTTGACATTCATGTTCGATAATCCCTTCTTCTCCTCATTGGAACACCGTTTAATTTTGGTTTCTTCCAACCACAAGATCAGCTGTTGCAGTTGTTTATCGTCTTTTACGTCATTATTCTTAAACATATTTACCTATTCAAAGCTGCAATTATAATTACGTATGCCTACAATATCAGCATTACAGAAATTATAGTGAAATGATTCATTTAATGGTGATAAACTGCTGGGAATATCATCAAAAATTATTTGAAAAATTTGTATGAATAAATCTCAAAAAATGAAATTATTTTGTGTTTATTTATATTTTACAACTTTTAATTGAACACAAATAAAAAACTTTTTAACTTTGTTTGTATAACACGGACTTTATTTAGTGACTATAGTTTCGATAATTTTAACTTGTCATTATCAAACTAGAAGTTGAAACAAAGTTAAAAAGTTTTCTATTTGTGAAGAATTATGTATAACGAAGTAGAAGCCTCCATCGTTAACTTTTAATTGAAACCCTCGCTTATGTTTTACTGATTGAAGGATGGGATAGAGGCCACCCACCCACCCTACATATTCATGATAACTTTAAATACTAATTGTTGATGATTTTGCTGCTTACAAAACAATAAAACCTTGTGTTTATTAAAAACTAAAGTAAAATCCAAATTTTAGTTTCAATCTAATCTTATTTAAGCTTGATTTAAAGCTTTTCCACACATCATCTATATAATTTTTATTAATTTATACAATCAAAAATGAAAGTTATTGCAAACCTGCGAGACGATCAGTAACTAAAGTTAATATGTATATGTAGGGTGGGTGGGTAACCTCTATACCACCCTCCAATCACTAAAACATCATAAAAAATTATTTGAAAAAATTGTATGAATAAATCTCTAAAAATTAGCAATTGTTTTGTGTTTATTTATATTTTACAGCTTTTAATTAAAACCCTTAGGAGTTTTAAAATATTTGTATGAAAACATCAATTATCAAATGCAATTATTTTGTTTGTTTACATTTTAAAACTTCTAATAAGTGAATATATAAGTGAGTTAGATAGTTTGACCCTACTATAGATTGGAACCCGCTCTTATTAGCAATACTTTCCTTAGAAAATTTTGGGCGAACTAATTGGATTGGAGTATTTAAGGAGGTGTAGTCTAGTTCAAATGGAATAGTGGTACAGTTGGCGTGTATGATTAAATTGGAGGGGGGACAATTTTTCTTTAGTCAGTATTTATTAGTTAAGACCTCTGTATTCAGGCTACTGATAATCTGAACAAGATTACTTTTTTCAGACCGATATTTTAGAATCTGCTTTGCACTCATTTGTTTCCTCCTCAGTGTAAGGGGCGGCTCTAGGCTCTCTGCAAGTATAGTGTCGGAGGGAAACGAGCACATCGCTCCAATGGCAACCCGAAGGGCTTTCAGTTGGACGGTGTTAAGTAGCTTAAAATTAGAGTTAGAAGAGGAGCCAAAGAAAGTGCAACCATATTCGAGAATTGACCTGATATAGGATTTATAGAGAATGATGCCTGTTTGAGCTTTGGTTCCCCGCCAAGATTTAGAGACGGATCTAATCATGTTGATACCCCTTTCGCACTTACCTACAATATATTGAATATGAGACTTCCATAGAAGCTTTATGTCAAAAATTACTCCTAGATATTAATATTTTCTCAATAATAGAAAATTTCTACCACATAGGTACAGGGTACGTGAGAGAATAAAATAATAGCCGATTTTTCGTTAGACATTTCAAAACCATTATGAAATATCCATTTTTTCACATACGACACCATTTCACGACATTTCTGCTTAGCTTTATTAAGATCCTTGCAGAAAGCGTGAAACACAAAATCGTCTGCATATTGTATGCAAGGAGGGAGCGAAATATGTATATCACCAGATCACTAATTTCTTCTTTTTTAGATCTTACTGAGATTGTGGCACCACTAGATTATGATATCATTTCGCTATCAGAAACGTGGTTAACGCATGTTATTAAAGACGAAGTCGTTTCATTGCATAATTATAATTTGATTCGGTGTGACAGAGAAGGCAGAGGTCGAGGACTAGCTTTTTATATTAAACACGGTATACATTTTGAATATATTCCTAATACTAACACAATTGAACAATTATGGATAAAACTTTATATTGATCGTTATTATGTTGCAGTGAGTGTTTGTTACCGCCCTTCTAATGTTAACGTAAAATATTTTGTTGATACATTGGAAGATACACTCTCTCACATTAGTCCACTTTATGATTTATGTATTATTACCAGTGATCTTAATTTAGATTATTTAATAATGAGTAACAGTTTAACATACCTTATGGATGTACTATATTTCTATAAATTAAAGCAGATCGTTTCTGAACCTACTAAAGTAACTAACATATCTGAAACGTTAATTGACATTTTTTGTATTTCAGATGAAACGCTGGTTGTTATTACTGGAGTTGTTAATATGTCTGAAATTAGCGATCACAAACTTGTCTATACAACATTAAATATAAGTAACAATGAAATACAGCAAAAATTGGTAACATTTAGAAACTTTAATCACTTTAACTACTGTCATTTCTTAGTTGACTTATACTCAGTGCCTTTCTTCCTTATTTATGACATTAATAATGTTGATGAAAAAGTCAACTACTTAATATCGCAACTCCTAACTCTATTTGATACGCATGTACCATTATGCTCTAAGATATTTTCTAAACCTTGCTCACCCTGGTATACAGACAATTTAAAATTCATGAAATCACTTCAAAATAAAGCACTATGATGATTTAAATCCAATCCAACAGCAGCCAAATGGGAATATTATAAGTCACTGAGAAACCTTACAACATCCTCTATTAGAAGAGAAAAGAAAGCTGTTTTAGAAAATGCTCTCAATAATCGTGATTTTAAAACTACATGGCGATCATTAAAATCAATGGGAGTAATTAAAAGAGAGAACACATATAATATTCCCACATTTCTCAAAAATCCCAATGAAATAAACTCCTACTTCATTGACTCTATACCCAAAAATGGGAATAATAATACTCAAAATAATTTAGTATCCAACTCTTCTTTTAACTTTCAGCCTGTGAGTGAAGAATTAGTAAGTAAAATTCTAAATAACATTAAAAGTAATGCAATCGGTTGCGATGCCATTAGTATCAAAATGATACAATATGGCTGTCCACATATTTTGCCTTATATCACGGATATTATAAATACGTGGTTAGACAATGGTATGTTTTCAACACTTTGGAAGGAGGCTATAGTTACTCCAATTCCTAAAATTAAAACTCCTCTTCAATTCAAAGATCTGCATCCCATTAGTGTGCTCCCAGTAATGTCCAAAATATTAGAGAAAGTTGTTGACCTTCAGTTAAGAGATTACATCGCTTCTATTAACCTATTACCCTTAACACAATCAGGATTTCGCCCTAAGTACAGCTCCACAACCGCATTGTCTAATATGTGTGACAACATTATTAGAGCCACGGATACTGGCATGCTTTCTGTGATTGTATTGCTAGATTACAGCAAAGCCTTTGATACAATCAATCACGATACGATGTTATCTATCTTAAGCTGCATTGGGCTAGGTGAAGTTGCAGTAACTTTTTTTGAGAATTACTTAAAAAAATCGCACTCAGCGGGTTAAAGTTGAGCAACATCTTTCTAATAAGCTACCAGTTCCCTCAGGTGTGCCACAGGGCTCCATTCAGGGTCCCTTGTTATTTTTTAATATATTCATCCTTTCTTCATAAATCTATTAAATTTTGCGAAACCCACTTCTATGCTGATGATACCCAGCTGCTTTATTCTTTTCATAGTGATAATACTGCGTTAGCGTGTATACAGCTTAATGAAGACCTTTCAAGTCTAGTTAATGTTTCAAAAGAACACTGTCTCTATGTTAATCCGCAAAGAAGTCGAAATTGATTATCTTTGGGCCAAAAAAAGCTAGAGAACGCCTTATGCAAAGCAATTCATTTAGAGTAACGATCAATAATACTGTGCCCCCATGCAGCAACGAAGTCAAGAATTTAGGGGTTACCATCGACAATAGACTTCGCTTTAAATCACATGTCAATCTATGTATTAGAAATGCCTATTGTAACTTAAAAAACCTATATTGCAACCGTAGCCTCTTGTCTATCCGATCAAAAAAAAATGTTATGCGATTCTCTCGTCTTGTCACATTTTAATTTTCCGGATGCCCTATATGATCGATGTATTGATTCCGTAGATATAATGAGAATACAAAGAGCACAAAATGCATGTATGCGCTTTATTTTTGGGATTAACAAACGAGATAGAATTAGTCATAAACTCTTAGATCTAGATTGGTTAAATATGAAGAACAGAAGATATTTACATGGTGCATGTCTATTCCACTCTATTATAATTAATAAAAATCCTCCCTGCCTCTACAATAAAATAAAATTTCGTACAGACGTTCATAGTCTTAATATTCGGTTTAAGGGAACACTAACACCTCCAAAGTTTCGTTTAGCTCTTTTTACGCGAAGTTACTCCTATGTAATTTCAAAAACATATAATAACATTCCATGTAACATTAAGACTATGAGCGTTCCACTATTCAAATCACACCTCAGGATTTATATTCAGCAAATTAGTTGATTTTGATTTTGTCGTGTAATCCAAAATATTAGAAAACATTATATTTTACGTCTTCAATTTTTATTTCTTAATATTTTTTATTATTTTAATTATATTAAATCCATTACATTTGCCCTAGTAATTTATAGGTTGAATGGAAGATCAGCCACACTTCAGTTGCGCTGAATTCATACCTTTTAATTTTCCCCTGGTAGGATCATTTTGTAATTATTTATTGTAATATGAGCTCTAACATGGTTTGTAAACTACTTCTTGATTTTACTTGGTGAAAATAAATAAATTAAATAAATTTATTGAAAAGGGTAGGGGCTAACACGGAGCCTTGGGGAAGATCTACAGATGATGTTCTAGGACCTATTGGATTGCCTGTTAAGCTGTCTAAGGTATAAATGTTACGGTTGGTGTAGAGTGATATTATATTGGACGAAATATTTGCAGGGATGACCAGATCAATCATTTTGCGAAATAAGATGTCCAAATAAGGCTGTCATATGCTCCTCTGATATCGTGGAAAAAACTAGGATGATAGAAATTTTTTGAAACGGATAACATTTAATAAGTCGTTCAAAAATTTTGGTAATACACTTCAGTAACGAGATAGGTCTGTAAGACCCGGTAAGCATTGGGTCTTTATTAAGTTTTAATATTGGGATAATGACGATCGATTTTAATTTCTGAAACTATCTCATATCCCTGCTTTAAAGAGCTTCAATAAGTAGTCTTTACCGCTGGCGGAGAATTCGTTAATCATACTGAAGGTTATACCATCTAAACCGGGGTCTGTGGAGTTGCTACTTTTATCTATGGTATTTAAGGACAAGTAAGGTTTTAGGTATTTATCAAGGTTGTTTGAGAATTCTGGTCAATTAGCCCTATTTGTATTCCATCTAGAAGATGACTATATTTTAAAATTGTTCGAAACAGTCCAGATACATTCCGAAATAATGGGAAAGTGATCGGAGCCCAGGGTATCATGTGAGATTGATATGTTAAAGAAGTGCTTAAGGTAGGGGATGATATTGTTAAGTCAACTATTGATTCCCTTCCATTGGGGTTGGAGAGTCTTAAGTTTGCAATATCTTCACACAAATAATTTAATATCAACTTTTCCAAACAAATCAATAGCATTAAAAATATTTCTTACTCTATAAATTACAGTTGCATCTGAAGTAAGATCTTTTTCTAAGTTAAAATTAATTAAGAATTTTTTAAGTTCAACTAAGACTGCGTAATTTATCCATTATTTCGATAGAATCCGAAATATTAGATGGTTTATATATTAGACAATTAAAAGCTGATTTCGCAAGTGTAAAAGCAAGAAAAGTTAATTTTTTATATGTACTTGCCTGTACAATTAAGTCTTCTTGTAGACTTTAAAATAAATTATTTGATTATTACAGTTGTTTTTTATACACTCCCATAGCTACCTAATCAAATTCAAATTCGCGAAAAATAGGATGAAGGAGGGGCGGCCCTGAGTTTCAATATAAATGATCTTCTATATGTAATATTTTTTAAGCTTTTCCACGTATCATGTATATAATTATTATTGAATTATTTTAAAAATTTTATTTTGTTAATTTTCCCTTGTTCAAATTTTATAATTAAAGTTATTGCAAACCACGAGGCGCTCTGTAATTATAGTAAATATGTATATGTCGAGTGGGTGGGTGGCCTCTATCCCACCCTCCAGTCAGTATAACATCATCAAAAATTATTTGAAATATTTGTATGAATGCATCAATTGTAAAATGCAATTATTTTGTATTTGTTTACATTTTACAACTTCTAACTAAAACCCTCGATTATGTTTTACTGATTGTAGGGTGGGATAGAGGCCACCCACCCACCCTACATATACATGATAACTTTAATTGCTAATCGTTGATGATTTTCCTGATAAAAACAAACAAATCCTTTATGTCATAAAAAATAAAATAAATAAAAATTTAAGTTTAAATATAAATGATTTTGTATAGCTAATCTTATCTAATTTAGATTTAGAGTCTATCCACCCATCACGAATCAAATTTTTACTAATTTACCCACTCAAAAATGTTACCTTTTTAATTTCTATTTTATTCAAAAATTTTGTAGTTAATTACATTGGATACAGCAAGACGATAAGGAATTAAAGTTTATATGGATATGTAGGACCAGATCTAAAACAATGAAGAGAAAAGGTACAGTTACTTAGGGATATTAACACACGATATTAAAATGAATTCGCAGCTTCTCAGTATAAAAGACTCAACATCGTTTATACAAATCGCATAAATCAAAACAAAAAACAAAAGAAAGCCAATGATAAATACATCTGATCTTCTTCCAATCATGCAAAGGCGATCTGGAATCTCATAAAATCAAAAGCCGACAATAAACAAAGAGTAAACAAAAATATAAATATAACTGCAAGTGAGTTTAATGTTTTTTTCGCAAACGTTCCTGAATCAATGCCAAAACAAAACAACCATCCACTAAATTTCATGTTAAGATTTAACATTAAATTAACTCATGCAACAAAATTTGATATTAAAGAAGTATCTACCACCAAGGTACGTGATGTTATATGTAAATCGAGTAAAGATGTATATGAATTAAATCTAGAAATAATAAAAATTGCTTCAGATATTTCAGTAGGTCCGATAACTCATTTAATCAATAAAAGTATAAAGACAGGGTTTTTTCAGATCGCCTAAAAATTGCAAAATGCATTCCAGTTTATAAAAAAGGGGATAATCTGAGGTAAATTGCAACCACTGTCAAATATGACATAACTAATATAATTGAAGTCCTCTCTTCAGAGGAATATAAGCCAAAGAAAATGGTGGAACAACCTCCACCAAAGAAACCTCATGTGGCAGCAGTGTCATCAAGACAACAGTAGGCAAGAGTGGAAGATCATATTTTTATGAACTTGAGCCTTTCCATGTGCAATCAAAATTTTTGCAAGACAGTATTTTTATATATGTATTTTGAATTTTATTTTAGTACATTGGATAAATAAATACTATCTATCTATCTATCTAAATAATTACCGTCCAATAAATATTCTTCCAATATTTACAAAAAGATTTGCGAGCAAATAACAATTTATTTAGAAAACAAAAATATACTCTCGGATTCTGATTATGGCTTCAGGAAAAATAGATCTACGATAATGGCTATTAAAGAATTTATAAATTTTACGATTGATGGTTTTGAAAATGAAGAAATTGTGGCGAGCTTCTTGCTTGACTTAAGCAAGACTTTCGATTGCGTAACACATACATTATTATTACAAAAAATGTATTCCTATGATTTCAGTCCAATGAGTTGTAGACGTCTAATCTCGTACCTATCAAATAGGAGGTAAAAAGTATTATTTAATAATTCAATTTCAGAAGAAAAATATATGATGCATGGTGTTCCTCGAGGCTCAATTCCATTTTCAGTCTACATAAATGATTTGCCTTCTCAACCATCACATGGGTCAACAATCTTGTAGGCAGATGACACCACAATCTCCTCTAAAGGAAAAACTGTACAAAATCGCAAATACAAAACGATATGAATACTATAAACACGTGGTTTGATTGCAATCGCTTAAAATTAAATAGCAATAAAACACTTCTTTTTTCTCCCTCAAACGAAATGAAGCAATTGAGAATACATCAATACAATCAATTCCTTTTATTTTTCATAGTCCGTTATTCTTTTAGTTTGCAGGTATTTTTAAAATTAAAATTAGTTTGTTTTTTATTTTCTTCTTTATGCCTCCAGTTTACTGTTCGATTATTTTGACTTTTGTATTTCCTATTCTTCAGCACTCCTTCGCTGTTTTTATAATAATATAATATAATTCTTTTGAATATCTCCCATTTGTCTTGGTATTTCTCGTTTAATTTTAGGAATTAAATTCTACATCGAAGTAAAGGATTTTAATACATATCATTATTCAATTAATTATTTAACACTTCAATTGTAATATTTCAAAAATCATTGTGAACTCAAATGGCACTTCCAAATAAGATAACAGTTTTACTCTATTTGTTTAGAAGTGTAACTTATAATTGGTATGTATAAAAATATATGTATAAACCAGTTAGTTGATAAAAAGAAACAAATGTAAATATTTTGATGAGCGCGCGGCAAAATTCTCGGAGCAAAATGCACGTAGATGTGGACCGTTTTCCATAATAAAAATGTAGAATTCCGTCGAGATAGAAATAATAATAAGCGAGGAGGAACTAGTTTTGGGCCCATGTTGCTCTTTGGGCCGCATAACAAGTATTTAATGGTGACTCCAAAGTTCTCCGCGCGCAGAGTTTAAGTTTGAGCGCTGTTGGGCCACTTTCACTGGATTCTAGGTTATCCACGTGTCTCCTCTCCACCACGACCTTTTTTTATCTTATTTTTAGTGAACATTTTATTTTAATCTTACGGTTTGCCGTACGCACCGCGCTTCGAGGAACGAGGAACGAGATAGCGGACGTTCCCTCAGAGACTCTTCGCCTCGCATCTTCTCTCTTCTCTCTGTCGACCATTATCAGCGCACCGTTTTATTCTATCGGAGTTTTACCATGCCGCGCGGAAAATAATGTCACTTGTTTTATCTCGCATGTTTAAATCCTCTTGTAGCCTATATATATTTCGATTCGAGTTATGTAACAATTACTCACATCACCATCAATAGTGAGACGATAATAAATCAAATACTGGATTAACTATTCTAAATTCATTGGGATTATCACATAGAAAGTAAAAATGCAGTAGAGCTCTTATATCCTTAGCAAAAATACAGCTCACCATTCTATAATACGTCATGATAGTGCCAATCCAACTTTGAATCCAAATGGTCTACATAAAGTACTAGTACTTGTATGTTATAATATCACCTGAATTACAATATAAAAATTAAGTTTTCGACGTAATTAACGTTGAATTGCTCGAAAATAGAGCTCTTTACTACCGTGTAAAAATTTGTAAAAACACACCCAATTCAGTACAAGTTCTCTTATAAGCTGAACATCAAGACCTCCAAGAATCGAAAAGCCGTTTGCCTTTCTGAAATAAACACCTAAAAAACGAGGATAATCTCTAAACCTCTGGATTTCACCGACGAAGAAAAATAAGGTCAAACCAAAGGAGAAAGGAAAAGGTTCTAACAAAAAGAGGCTTTTCTTCTTTTCCTTATTATTTTGACATTAACAAGTAACCACAACATATTTCATAAAACGAATAACTTACTCTCTACAAACAAAAGGATAATATTACAGGTAAAAAGCAAGAAATGATTTTGTCTGTATCCTACAAAGAAAAGCTGTTTCAGGTTGGTATATCCTTAGAATAGAAACAATAAACAAATTAATTTTATCAAAAATATTTTTATTGCTTTTCAAAATAATCGTCTTTAAGATCTATATACTTTTGCATGCGTTTGAACCACCCGTCAAAGCTCTATGTCCAAGCAAAAGATGGTAGCTCTAAAACATGCGTTTTAAAGGCTTCAACCGTTTCTTCGGGCGATGAAAATCGTTTTCTAAGCAGTTTATCTTTAATTACTGGGAACAAGAAAAAGTCAGTCAGGCTATAAAGTGGATTATCCATCAATTCGATCTTTTGTGTGTCCAAATATTCATTTGTTGCATGTGATGTGTTGAGCTCACATTGTTGTGATGCAAAATGATTCGTATTGTGTTGATTTCTCTCAATTTACCGATACCTTCAGGCAAACAAATGATAGTATACCACGCTGAATTCACGGTCTTTTAATTTTCTAGTGCCACAGTTGCCACATGACTGGTTTTCGCGAAGAAAAATGCCACCATTTGCTTTTTAACACTTCGAGAACGAACTCCACATTGAAACACCCAAACTGCATTGGCCTTTTCTTTATAGCTCATACGCTTATATCCACGACTCGCTAACTTTGACGATGCTGTATACGGCTTTGGATGCACCACAGTTATATTTTGAAATCATTTTACAGCACCAATCGACACGAGCAATTTTTTAGCATCTGTCAACAAATTTTGAATCCAACGCGTACCCAACTTCCAAAGACCCAAATGTTCATATAAAATATTATATAATACCTAAACACCTATCGATTTCGTGTCACATGATGATCTTCTTCCATTAGTTTTTGGCACACCGACCGATTTTGGACGACCTTCTTTAATTTTGTAAGTAAAACAACTAAAACTCATTCATGATTTATTGTATTTTGCATGTGTGTAAGATGAACGTCTATAATATTCGGAATATTCATGACCCTGACTGTGATCACCCTGATAGACATAATATAAGAAATTTTGCTCTTGTAGGCTTATCAATATTGACCAAAGTTCATAACCATTTGACACATACGTCTAATAATCGAAACAGATTATACGTTTCGGCAAAAGTCCAAAACAATATATACGCACTAGTAGCCTTCTGTGTAACTTCCTTGCGATTAATTAAATTTAAATTATTGACTATGTACTAATTTTAAAATTCTCCAACAACATTTGGCTCTGTTGCAATTGAATCAAAAAATATAATAATAATAATCTTAATAATCTTTATTTATCATACAAAATACAATGGAGAAATAAACATTACAAATATACATGTGATATTGTTAAAAAATTAATACAGTGATTGTGTTTAGGATGAATAAGGATAATTTATAATTTAAAAAATTATATAATTAATTTTATAAACAGACCAAATTGAAATTATAAGGTGTGCCATAATATAGGCGAAGGAAATGACATAATGATTCAAATAAAACTCATTCACCGATCTAGAAAGTGGCGGAGTAATAAAATCCGAAATTCATTATTTAACATTTCATCCAACCTCAACAAATACGTCTTGTTTATTCACTTGTGTGCGTGCGTACACTACAAGACTGGCGTTTAATCCAATTAATGTATTTACTCGAGTTCTACTAAAACACGTATAGGTCGTTATCAGTGACGTTATTTATTTGATGTAGATAAATTTTAACCCATTTCTCGGATTCGGCTACACCAAATTGATGCGTCAAGCAATGTCTACGACGAAAAAATTCTATGTGGCCGGATGTGCATACGTATATTATCGAAAAATAATTAACGCATACGTATAGAATTCAACTGGAATATTCTATGTACGTACGTAATTGTATTATAATTGTAAACAACAAGGATTATCTGAAGACTGTTTGATTACGCGATATTTTGTTGTTATGATTATACATCAATTATCTAGAATACGTTTGTAAGAAACAGACAACAGAATTAACGAATAGAGGATAGAATTCAATTCACTACAGTGTATTAAAATATTTTTATCTACGATCGTACAGAAAGTAGACGCTTTTTGCATCATTTTTCATTGTAAAAGTGGCTTTTTAAATCACTAGTGCTTTTTTACGTTTTTATTGCACGGTAATGTCAAACTGTTTTTATTGCACAGAAATGTCAAATTTGACAGATGAATATAATATAGCACAAATTTTCGACGAAAAACTAATTTTTTTATTAATTGATACAAATAACTAATAAACTATAAATTAAATATATAATATAAACGAAATGGCGATTATAATAAAGCGAACATTTTTTCCATAAATAATAATGGCGGCCGACATTTGTGCAACTTGTTTACTGGTTGCTAAGTAACGCTTTCATTAGTGCACTGCGGGTAAAATATGTTTTCATTAAATAAATTATTGAAATGACATTAAAATATTACTCATAAGAATATATTCTGTTAAATCCTTTACGATCGAAGATAAAATTTTGTAAGGCACACGTGTAAAAAGTTATAAAGCATCACTTTTTACACTTGTACCTTAAATAACTATTTTTGTAAGTTAAATTTCTTCTTCAAAAATGTAATTTTTCAAACGCTAATAAGGAAGCGAATTAAAACTTGTTTTCTATTTCTTTTCCCGATTTTCCCGATTTCAAATCATTAGAATTTTTTAGTTGTGCTGCTTCAAAAATTAACTCCAATGACCAACTGTAAATCGATTACTTCAAACAAGATTTTCTCTACTCATGTTGAACTTATTCAAGTTGAAAATCGCATTCCATTAAGTTTGTATGATTTAAGATTATTGAAGATGTGGTTAGACACTTAAATACACATTCGCTTCCCTACATAGAAACCAGTGTCTCTAAAATACAGTTCCTCTTAACGACTAATAATTTTCTAAAACTGAATTGAATTTTATTTACAACATAGAAACGGTCACAATAATTGTCTTTATTAATTTTCTAAAACATTGCATTTTAGCACTTGTCATTATTCAGAAAGTTCCTGGTTGTCACCATTCCATCTTGTATAAAAGTGAGCTCACTCTTATACAAGATGGATAGCATCCTCGTGGAGAAATTAGTACTCTAAACGCCAAAACGATTCGTGACATCAAAGACATTACTAATAATTTAAGCAATGTATTTAGTAATATCGTATTATCTATGAATGCAGAAGACGTCTGTAAAAAAAACGATAACTTTTTAGACTTCTTAAGTTCCTCTTAATGAAATACTGACAATAAAGAAGTATTCAGAAACCATATACTGCATCAGTATTTCATTTAGTGTTACCTTGAAGTTTCGACAAGTCACAGCCTCATCAATCCAATATTTTAAGTTTGTGTTATTGATTTTATGACTACAAAGTGCAGGTCAGACTGAAATTATACATAGATTGTAATTCTGTTACGCATCTAAATCTTTATCAGAAGAGTAAAATCACTTTCGAATGATATATTATATTTATGTATTTATTTTTATATTATATTTTTTCTATAGATCTTATAAAGTAAATAAACTAAACTAAAAGCTTTCCACTTTGGGATATAAAGACGAATTATGTCAAGAAATATTACAAATAGAAAAATCAATGAAAATTGTACAAGTGCCCAGTGATTACGATTCGGAATCATCGATTTTGACAGAAATGTATTCCTTGTATTTTAGAAATCCAAGTCCAACATTATAACACTGTGATCAAATTCATTAAAAAAACTTTATATATGCTGTAAGTTGGATTTTTTTCTATGATTGCGAAGATTGCCTTTTCTATTCAACTCACTAGCTATCGAAAATCAGTAATCGATAAATGGCCAAGAAAAAAATCGAGGTAGGTATCATGGTTTTCATTACCGTGACTGTCTTAAAATATATAAATGAATTAAACGATTTTCTCACGTACTTAAAGCTTCGTTACCAACTATACCTAACACAAACTACCATTCATTTATATGTTTCGGCCGAAATTTAAAAAAAAATATCACCTCATATTCAAGTTCATAAATGAAATTTAACATATTAGTTGCAAATACTTTGTCATTGATCGAAAAATTATCTTGTTCGGTAATGTTTATGCTATCAGCCAAAATAAAGCGAACATCTATAGTCTATTTCTGGATCTTCAATATCTTTATACCGTGATACATCTATGAGAATAGTATATTGTATAATGAGTATACAATGATACTCATTGCCCACGAGTATGAAATTTGCTCCATGAGCCAAAGGCTACTTACCATTATTTTGCGTAAATTTCAACACACTCGCAATTTTATTTTGACGTGTAATTTCACGTCAGAAAAGTCAACTCAAAAATCAAATGTGTGTTATAAATTTTATAATGTTCGTATAATATAAGGAAATTTACATGTATTCATTATAAAAATCGTTTAGTCTGATTCAATATTAATATTACTAATCCTATGTTATTGTAATATCCCTCTTCTGTTTAACTATTGTAGCACTAGTGCTGCAATAGATATATTGTAACACTAGTGCTACAATAGATATATTGTAGCACTAGTGCTACAATGGTTGCTATGACATTGCATATTTAATATATACATAACATACAATGTAATACATTTCATAATCAAAAAGTAACCTACAATTATATTATTTCATTATAGGAGTAGAAAAAAGTTTTATAACTTTCATAACCCTACTATTCACCGTAAGCTGTATAAAAACCTAAAAAATTTAGTCATCCACACAACTACTTAGCTTATTACAGAACCAATTATGTCGCCTTTGATGGAGAAAATCTGCTGCACCTGAGCATTCTACATTAATTATTTCTTTTCTTATTCTCCACAAGTATTTATTGTTCTTAAAATCATATATATAAATTTTATTTGAACGTTTATTTGGTGTTTTGGAGGAAAAATGTATTAATTACATTAATTTCGGATCACGAATTTTTACCATAAACTTTTCAGATCTTCCAATCAACAATAAAGGTTTAAGTTTAAAGCCAGTTAAGAAATGATAGTTTGGACTATGGGGACATAGTTAAAATTAAAGATTTCAAATAAATCACGATTAAAATACTTCGTATGGGAAATGCTAAAACAAAACCGTTAAATTACCAATTTTCTATCAAATCGAAAAATTACTCTGACAGTTAATAATACATATGATAATGACTATTTCACACAAGTAAACTCCTGGTACAAATCCTTCAAAAATATTCCTACCCCACACACTGCTGATGCTATAACTGAGGAAGAATACTACACTAACGTTAACAAAGGTAAAAACACAGCATCCGGTTATGACAATATTCTTGACATCCCTTCCTGGCAATATCCATAAATACATTATACAAATATTTAACCACATTTAGAAGTTCCAAATTATTCCCCAGGAGTGGAAGCGCGGACATGACGCTTTTATCAAGCTGTCGCCCTAGCACCTTACTTCAGGTCCTGGGGAAATTATTCGAATACATACTGAAAACTAAAATTATGCTCCACTTCTCCCACCACATCCCTATACACCAATTTGGCTTCCTTGAATACCGCTCCACTTCCTTACCATTAACAATCTTGACTTCAAACAGTCAAACAGCACACCTCGAAAACCAAAAGTCCGCCATAGTCTTTCTAGACATTCGCAAGGCGTTTGACTCTGTTTGCAATCGAGGTTTGCTGTTCAAATGCCATTCCTTAGAAACTCCCTCCCATCTCCTTAATTTTATTGTCAATATCCTCTTGGTTAGACTCCTTCAAGTAAAAGTCAAAATACCTTATCCAATTATTTTGTTCCCCAAGATTCTTCTTTATCTCCACTCCTCTATAATATGTATGTAAACGACCTTTATAATCCCGACCCCGCATAACCACAGCTTTACGCATAACCACAGCTTTACGCAGATGATAAAGCGCTCATATCCCACGCATCCACCTTAAACAAAGCCCTTTCCACATTGCAACGACTGATTGTGGTTTGCAAAGTGAGAGAATATCGATAAATCCAAATAAATCCCTCATTCATCGTTTTTACAATTCTCAATACAAAATAACAATAAATAAACACATACTAATACCTTCCCAAACCTGGGAATACCTATGAATATCATTTGACCTTCAAATTCCACACCCAAAACCTTAAAGCGAGTATCAAGAAGAGAACACGATATTTTAGAGTTTTAACGTACCAAAATCAAGGCATATCTTCACACACAGCCGTCCATATTTATAAAACGATTTGTAGGCCCCTTCTTGAGTACCCTCTATCCTATTCCATAATCCCCGTCCCGCCGTCTTAAAAAATCTCCAGGTAGCAGAACGATCAGCCCTTCGCATCCTTACTAGAATCAGACACCCCCTTATTCCCATTCATGACCCATCTAATACCCTCCTGTATGAATTAACCCAAGTAATTCCTATTGAAGAGCGTCTGAAACACCTATCCCAAAAATTTGCCAAAAATCTTCATAACGTCGATATCCTTAACCAGCTGTGTAATCCTCGTAACCCTTTAATCACTTCAAAAGCCAAAACACCCAGAAATCACCATTCATCAATTAATCTCATCAGTTCATAATGAAATTAGCGATCATAACCTTTGAATGACAGAAGAGAATTAATTTCGAAAGACATTAGTAATCATAATGTTTTTAGACAGTTAAATCCAGGCTGAAGAAATCTTAAGTCTGCACACTTCACACAAAAATTGTAAACATATTTACTTCTAATAATAAAGATGTTTTCTCCCTCGATAAATTAGAGAGACTAAAACTACTATTTTTTAAACATACAACTGTTCATTTTTAGCTTACACGTTAATTCTTAAAGAGTAAGAGTCTAGTATACCATTTGAACCAGCAAATTTCTTGTTCTCTGCCAAGAGCTTTATCATTAAAGCTTTGATTTAAATATTCTCGGGAATGATGAACGTGATATTATTTCTAATAAATGGATGCTTATAGTAACTGCGTTTATGAGAAGCAACTAATTCATTTACCAAAATTCGTTTTTAAGATTAAATGTCACGAAAATAGCAAATCTAGCCAATGTTGGTACAAGGTAGAGAATAACTATTCCTTTTAGCTGCATTTAATTTGTTGAAACTCCATGATATCACTTTTAATAAAACACTGTTGTACGAGGGTGGATCAAATATAAACCGGAATATAGTTAAAAGAAAGTATGTATGTATTATTGAAAAAAAAAAGAATATGTTTTATTTTTCTAAATAGTCTCCGCTTTTATGTACAATTTTGTCCCAGCGAAGCGAAAGTTTATTGATGGCATTATCGAAGAATGTAGTCGGTCGTGTCTTTAGCCAATTGCTCGGAAACAATTCCACATCTTGGTCACTGTGAAAATGGTGTCCTCCTAATTCGTCTTTGAGTAGACTAAACATATGAAAATCACACGGAGACAAGTCACGGCTATAGGACGGGTGTTCGAATATTATCCAATGAATTTTCTCTAATCTTTCTCGGATCGAAGCAGCTGTGAAAACAAAGAAATAAAAAATGTATACCATTCGTAGACTTACAGTCAGTCGTCAAAAAATTTACGCCTTCCGCGACAATTTAATGATTATGCGTTGCCCAACAAACGTACGGTACATACATATATTCGTGATCAGACATTGTGCTACTGGCGGCAATAAGCATTAGTGAATCAAATTGACGTCCTCTCCTCCCATTGACAATCACTTCCAACACATATAGCGGTACCACGCATAATACTTCGTGTAGCGCCTGATAAATTAAAAAAATCCTGTTTATATTTGATCCACCCTCATACTTTAAGGTTTCAAAATATGTTTACTATACTACTGCAATTATTTCTCACTACACATTGGGGACATATGTTATCATTAACATCAACGACTGATGAAGCCAGTGTGTAATGAAATTGTAGTTGTATAGAAAACATATTTTAAAACCTTAAAGTACGTCAAAATTTTATCAATATAAATCTATACCTCTTTTGTTGGATTTATCCAGAATTTTCATTATCAATTTTTTTGTTAAGCGATGTGCGCCCGTTCTTTTTAACACTATCAAATGTATCCTGATAATTTGTATCTTCTTAAATTGTTTTTTTAACTCCCTAAAAATAATAAAACTTTGGCTAAACTTAATTCATAGGTTAAAATATTTACGAAATATTTTCGTGTTTTTTCTAATCATAGGTTAAAGTTGAACTGGAACTTTGTCTGTAGTTATTCCTCATTCACTATTATAATCTGCAACGTCATCTCTTGTTAGAATTCATCTTTCGGCAAATATTCTTTTTGGGCTGTTTAAAATAACTGTCCTATTAACACCAGTATTTAATAAATAGACATCAGATGTGTTATAATTTTACAAATTTCCTGCGATCTACGTTAATCTTGTTTCCCAAGGTCCCTTTTTTCATTTCAGGACACATTTTTAGTTCTTTTATTCCTTCTTAGGTATCTATCATTATTTTCATTTGACAACAATACATTTTCCAAATGATTCTCATTATTTGCTTGAAATTTCTGCAAACTTCTAAACAATGAATTGCAAATCTTTTTTTAATATTTATTTTTGTACGAATTTGTTAGTTCTAACCAGTATTTTAATTATTAAATTACAAGTATATTTAAAGTTTGATCATATCTCAAAAAAAATCAGCCGGCCTTTTATTAAATTTATTTTATTTTTTTCTGCTTCCATAAATTTCTTTCTTCGATCTCTTGGTGTCTATATTCTTTTGTCATAATTTTTAGCAACTTCCTTAAAGAATCAAAATTTTTCCAGTATTTATTAGCACATCTCTTTATTGTTTATTGTTTATTGTTTATTGTTGATATTAGAGTAGTGTACATTAGTGTTTACACAGGTCACTATTTACAAATATATATATATATATATATACATATTAATTAAACCTTAGAATATAAAGAGTATGTTATTAAAATACTAAAACTAGAACCCTATAAACAGTTTAAAATACATATATTAATTTAATGCATGTAACATATCAAAACTTTAATTACAATAAAATTCATCTAAGCTATAAAAAGGATTGCTATGTAAAAATATTTTTATTGCATCTATAAATTGTTTTTTAGTTTGGTGTTGTTTAATATCGCCAGGAAGCTTATTATAAATTCTGGGGGCATGGTATAAATGTGATTTTGTATAGAGTTGGTTCTTATGAATATTAGGGCGAACAAATGTTGAACTTTACAAAAAACATTTTTTTTAGACAGAGTAAACATCTTTATTGTAGATTTTTTTACAATATATAATTATAATAATTATTGTGTTTCTTCATCTTCTTCAAGCTATCGATCGTAGGTCTTTCAGCCTTTGTTGTTTTATCTTTCGAGAAATTAATAATAAATGCTTTATATCATTTTTCATATTTTTGTTTTAGAATTTCCCCGAAACTTCTCTTTCAAATTGACATAATTTTCTTGAACATTCTGAAAATATCCAACGCTTCCTTTCCAGACCTCGTAGGATTCCTCTTCGTCTTAATTTCCAGGAATTTTTCATCCAATTACATACAATTCATACATTCTAGAACAAGAAATAAAGTGTAACAAAATTTTACGAAAATTTCTTGTTCTAGAATGTATAGATTTTATAATTTATATTATATTCACTTGGTATTTTTTAAATACTCCAGAATTTCTATCTAATTTTAAAAATATTTTTCTAAATACGCAATTATATTTTAATATTTAGAGATTTTTTAAATAGATTAATGCTTTATCTACTTTTTGAGAAATTGTCGCTTTATATTATCAGTATTTTTGAGTAATTTCTGTTCTAAATTGAGAGAAATTTCCATGAGGGTTTTGAAATTTTCCTACAATTTTTCGTAGAACTCTTTTTATGTCACATTGGCATATATATTATATAATAACTCCACGTAAATTGGACAAAACTAGCCACTAGCAATGGTAAACATTTTGCCTCAATGGTAGTAATAACCTGCTGATCATCATCAGCTACAAGGAATAATAGTTTGAGTGGAAGAACACTACCATATGAACTCCGTCTTCAAATCTTGGGATCTAAATTTCGAGTTATTCTAAAAGTATGTTATTTTGAATATATTTTTTTTGTAGGACTTAAAGTAAAGTCAATAAACTAAACTGGACTAGGAATATCTATTACCTCAATGTTTCCTGGAGTTTCATCCAATTTTTCGAGAATTTCTTGCATTAATTTACCCAGGAATTTTCGTCGTTGTAGAAGAACTAATAAATATTTAAAAATACGAAAACATTTTGTAAATCTGGTTAATACCACCAATATAATGTAATATCTGTAGTGTCTAATAGCCAAGAAATTTGTAACTATTTTGTATTCTTATTAAAACTTATTATTCTAGATTTATAAATGTTTTCGTATTTTCAAATTATTAAATCATCAAGAATAATCTTAGAGGTATATAGGTATAATTAGTACAGTAATTATGATGTTTAATACCGGGTAGTTCTAAAGGTTATCGTTACTATCCACCCCATAAATTTGATAATGGCATAAAACCATTAAAGAAACTATTAGCGAAATAAATAAAGTAAATATTAATTAGAAACATATATATATTAATATCTATAAAAGACAATTTTATGATATTCTAGGATGATAATATTAAACGAAACTGTATCTTGTCGTAACTCTTCTCTTGTAGTACTGTCTTCAGTCTCTTTTATAATATATTTTTGTTTTCAACTGCACTTTTAAATTCTGCATAGAAAGTTTAGATTAAAGTAATAATAAAATAAATAGTAGCTTTTGCTGCGTTTGTCATCCAACAACATTTTTAATAGAAGTTTGTTGATGATGCAGAAATATCGTATTTTGGAAACTAAACTCTAATAAAGTTCTGCCTATACATTCTATTAACGATTCCAAAAATGTGTGATGCACTTAATATTTATTAAATACGTAAGAACAGGTATAATTTATTTAATAATTACATCACAATGGCATTAAAATGTTTATATCTTAAATTATATCTAACTTAGGAAGTAGAGAATTCGTGGAAAATAAAATAACTCAGGCCTAAAGACCTACGGTCAATAGCCAAAAGAGGACGAAGAAACGCAATAACTATTATAATTATATATTGTAATACTATCTACGAGGGTCGTTCAATAAGTAATTCAATAAGTATTTTTTTAGGAACTATTTATTTAAAAGTGATGCATGTAATATATTAGTAAGAATATAAAATTCTTAAACTAATAATTTAATAAACTTTAATTTAAAATCTAATGCTAGGTATTTTGGGTAGTTTTAGTTATCCATTTTGCTAATCAAAATGACTAATGCCAAATACATCTCTTGAAAAAGGTGAAAGATAGCATATTTGATTAAGTATATTCCAAATGAAGGATTCAAAAGCTCTCAGCATTTCTTACTGGACAGTGGATGGATGTAGGTATGAGTGGAAGAACATTAGAAACCAGTGAAATCTGTTCGTGATTCTTACTGTCTAAATTTGTGCACGCGTTTTATTAGTTTATGTATTCTTTTATAAATATATTAGAAGCAAGAAGAACAAAGTTATAAGGAATATTATCTCTATATTTGTAATTATAAAATTTTATAATATCATCTATTTTCCAGTTTTTTTTTAATCTCCCACGAGAACCAAAAACAACGCACAAATTGTCTTATCATTACAAAGGTTGAAACTGATACAAGTGTGTGAATGCGTGTGTGTGTGTGTGATTTTTTTTAGTCGTAAAGCGCAGCAGCTGTTAATTCTTAATTAGAAACAATTCCCAGCACTGGAATCGAGTTGTGTTTTCATTATGTAATTATAATTTATAATCTGTGGGCAATTAACCTTATTATTTAATTGATATATGGCGGTTTTTTTTTCAGCTGTACATAAATTAAGACGAACACCTTTCCGATGCGATGCGCAGCTCTTACTTTTCGACTATTCGAATTTGAATATATTACTTAACGAGGAGACGATCCGTAATTTGCATTATTATCTAACGGTAGTCTGCCTATTTTTTTTGGTGAAGATTGTCCGATGTATTATGTGAATTAACCCCGAAGTCAATAAATATATGTACATAAGTTTTAATAACTGAAGTAAGAATTAACATCTGTTTTTGTGGTTAAGCCTTCGTTATACATCTGCTGAATCTATGTTACATTTGATTGATTATTGTATTAATATAAAAATAATATAAAACAAATTTTATAATACGTTTGAATTCAGTGTACCAGCGATATACAGTGGCTGTAGATGGCGCTTCATCGACATAAGTTGAATACAGTTGGTTGTTGCACTGTTGTTGAGCTAGACCACGTCGAAAGTCATAATAAATCGTAACTCACGCAGAGTGTGAGCCCTGAGGAACCCCAGATGTAATCCCCGAAGAGCAGACATTTTTAATATTAACCTTTAGGAATCCACTAGTCAAATAGCTACCTATCTATTTAATAATTTTCCAAAGAATATTTCTGAAATAATATTCGTATATTCTCAATTATTTATTACTATGGCATATAAAATGTAGGTTGTTGAAAAAATTCACTTAGTTTGTTTCACTTAATCTATTATTAACATAATGTTTCATCAAGTAAAAAATGAAAAACAAATACAAAATATATGAGATGTAATTAACAAAAATTGGGCTACAAGAATTAATGGTAATGATTATTTTGTGTACCTATTAAGAGGAAATGGATAAAAATATGCTATACTATACTATATTAAATAAATAATTATAATATTAAAAATTTTAAAGGCTCCTTCTCACGGTTAAGATCGAGTAAGTATATTTATTACGCACAAGATTATATCTTCTGTTTATCCTTATTTATTGATATGGAAACTGTGTATCTTTACATGGATAAACTTATTATTATTATTATTATTATTTAATTACTGACCCAAGTGATACAATTAATGAAGTCGATGGACTACGAAGTCCATTTTTCCAACAACCACATAACATATATTTAAGTTTGTGTATTTTCAAGGAAATAAATATTATATTATTATATTATCGTATTGAACACAATAATCTTGTTTAAATCACTAAACGCATATGGAAAATGTTAATTAAGCGGCGTTGTGCAAACCCGCATTTTTATTTTCTCGCTTTTGATTAATTACAATTGCGACGATAAGAATCCGACAACCTAATTCATATTTAGCCTCCCATTTAATACCGGAAGCTTAGAGGCCCGATATTTGGGTCAACAAAACAGTGCACATTTATTTAACATATGCAAGCTGGGCCTTTGTAAGAATCGGATTATGTTTGCTTTATATGAAATACGGCTGTCATTATATCTGGGTTGTAAAGATATTAAACATGGCACATTCTAATTAGAAACGGTTCCGAATAAGTTATTTTCTTGAGGAATACGTTTGTGTGCCGCTCTAATAAACACTGTCAAATCGAACGGCCGCAAAACTAAATTCCGATTTTTTTAAATTTAAAATTGCGGGCGTATTTAAATACATAACACATGAACTATAAGTACTGCAACATTTTGTATGCATTGGGTGGTAGAACATGCTAGAAACTAAAGAAAGCAGATGCAGACAATTAGCACTAATGTTAATTAAAATGCAATCATTAATTAATAACAATTGAATATCAAAATGGTATGTTTAAACTAAATGTTTTGCTTTTTAGAAATATTAATCAATATCAAACTTCATAATTAATGAAGTTTGGTGAAAAATTCCAATTGAAAGATGAGATAAGTTATTGTTAAGAAAATAAATATTTTTATAAATTTTGGAATAAACTTCTATGACCAAAGGAGTGGATTACAAAACTGAACTGAAGATTTTGCTGCTCATACTCACTAAATGTCAGAAATGCCCTAATTAGGTTGATGGATAGTACACTGGATTGAAAAATTCAAATGTTTTAACCACAAATAATGATGGATAGTAATGTAAAATTTAATTTGTTCATTCAAGACATATTCCTAATATTTTAGAAAGAATAGGCAAAATACGTATTAACTTTAAGTCCTTGAAGCAATTAGAGTTATCAACCAAACTTTATATTTTACATTTTGCTTAACCTATAACATTACGACTCCTGTCATATTTAATTATGTAATTATGCACGTTAATCGAAAATACAAGCGAACGAAATAGGAATAAATAACGGCGAATACAATGGAATAATACGGAGGCGATTTTAAACTTTCACGACCACCATGTAAAATTCATCAATCGACGTTTCCACAGGCAGAAAAGTATTCCTTATTTTTTTTTCTCCTCCGTTCAATTGCGAAATTTCTTCTCGCCCATAATTTAATTTTACAACACTTTGCCTTTTCTAGTTTTGAGCAATAATTAATACAATGGCGGAATATTTCAAAACTGGCTCTTCGTATCTGTAAAATGCATACAATTGTCTTTCCATGGAAAAATATTATAATACAATTAATTTAAATCGCTATCTGTAAATACGTGATTGTCTTTGAGGTATAATTTTTTTGTGGTAGTACCTGGGGCAAGGATTAATTTTAATTATAGGTACTTTATAAATGCAATTTTAATGAAATTAATTCAGACAACTAAAGGAAATCTAATGAAGAATTTTATCCAGATTATAATTCTTTACCAATCCCAAAAACAAGAAATGATTTTACACTGATTAAATTATAATAAACTAGTAAACGTAATTAAATAACCTAACAATCGAGTTTATAATCATCTGCAGACGATGATTGTTACGATCGCTTAATCTAATCACCTCAAGGGTCCATATTAGGACCTATATACAATTTACTTTAAAAAATCGATTTATTAGATCGAAGTTAAATTCCAAAACCTATTTATTTTAATATTTATTTATTGATAATAAATTAAATTAATTTTTCTTTTATTAGTAACAATAAAATAATTTATTTAATATAAACCACATGACCACGGAATTAAAACGTCGTCCACATAAAACTTTACTATCTGCAGATGGTCGATAAAGGTGAAACTCACCTTACCACCTGTCCGTGGCGTTGTTCTAGTTTGTACATTTGGTAAAGTGTTTGTATAATGCCCAACATGGCGTTGCCCGGAGATGAACAAAATTCACACAATATGCATTTAAAGTCCGCCGGATTAATAAACGTTATTTACGACCAAATAGATCGGCTTATTTTTATGGCATTATAAATCACGAAATCTGGATGCAGCGTTTTTACATAAACATAAAGGGTATTAAGACGGGGCCCGTTCCTCTTCAGTTAATTTTTCTATTTAATTTGATGCAATAAAACGAACGATAAAGCGCCTCATATTTATTGCCATTATTGGGATGTATAATGACTTGCCTAGTGGACACTATCATGTTACCCAACACGATCAGAGGAGTAATTAGTTTTTAAGAGATTTATACATCATAAACAGTCATGGTTATATATAATACATCGATATCTTCAGTTATTTGCAGACTAGAAAAGATCTATTGGTTCTGGACTTTTCTCTAAAATTTTTGAATTTCTTTAGAATCTTTCTGTTATTATTGTTTAAAATTAATAGTAATATTGCTATTGTTAATTTCATTTTTGGCTAATGAGAAATTAATCAGCTAATAAAAATTTGTAGTACCCACATCCGCTGATACCGGTGCCAATTAAAATCACGCTGCATTTATCAAATGGATAAATTATGATAATAGAGAATGCATTTAGCGGCGCTGTCCAGTGGCGATGCGTGACTTTAGAACTCATTGGACAATAATTAGAGTATAAAACGACCTTTCGATAATTAACGCCGACGACCTTATTATGTTGCTATTCGTAAAAATTACAAAATTCAGGATATACTTTCAAGGCATGAAGACATTGAGGTGTAAAAAAAAGCCGTTTAATTAAATGAGAATTTCATTAGGCACTCGAGCAGCACCGGCACAACCTCACGAG
Source organism: Ontholestes murinus (assembly GCA_963969525.1). Classification (NCBI taxonomy): domain Eukaryota; kingdom Metazoa; phylum Arthropoda; class Insecta; order Coleoptera; family Staphylinidae; genus Ontholestes; species Ontholestes murinus. The sequence continues at coordinate 60,066,484 of OZ018396.1, forward strand.
CGGAAGTGCCTGCAAGGAAAAACTGCTTTTCATAAATCCATCGGGATTTTCCTTATTCGGGCCATTAATCACTCGCCAAAGGCTATTTGTGATGTATTAACATAAGTTTTTTTTATTTAAGTAGCATGGAAAATGTTTATATAAAATACAGGACTACATTAACATTAGGTAACTTGTGTTGTTTTTTATAATTACACTACCAAATGAAAATAAATTAAGATAAACCGTCTGCAGAAGATATTGTACCTTTATAAACCATTACCGATGATAGAGTTTTATCAAATTATTGCATAGAGTCATCAACTAATCCAGGGAACAATATTATTATATTTGATAGTCATTAGATTCATCTAAAACAAAGGATATGTCCACATATAAGTCAACTTCATAAAAAGTAACAAGAGTAAGAAAAAATCCTAAAGCTAAGTTGAAATCTAAAACTTCTACAGAAGATATTTCACATTCAAAGAGAAAAACTGCAGATAAAGTTTTATCAAATAAATACATAAATGCAGACCTGATTCAAGAAATGCTAACCATTTATTAGAAAGTCAGAGGATATGATTGTAACGGGTATAACTTCTAATAAATAATACTTACTGATTTTATTTAAATTACACTTAACCAGTAACAGTTCAAAATATTTCACCAAGTGATAAGTTTGTCATTAAAAAAGGATGAAAAAATAACAAAACTAGGTCAAAATCTAAAGAAAGAAATAGTGTTAAGTGACAAAATCAAGAAAGATTATAATAAAATTCCTAACGCCAAAAATGTGAGAAATTAAGGAGTTCAAAAATAGAAATACTAAAAGTTAATCAACATGAATATCTATGAATATTAAAAATTGAAATAAATGCCCAGATTTATGAAAAAAAAAAAACATAAAAAGGAAGAGAAGAAAAAATATTTCACAGGAAAATTTTAAACAATTTTTCACATTTAACTTCATTTTAATATTATCATATTTACCTACTTTTTATATGAAATTTACCAATAGCTAGGAATTAATAATGAATACATACGGAATAGCAAAGTCTATGAAATATAAAAATCTTAACAGCTTGGACAAAGAATGATTTCTAACGATAGGATTTCGGAACATAACTGAGATTAAATATAAATAAAAGGACGTTATGTGGTAAAAGGATTACTGAGATTAAATAACCAGAAAAGGTATTTTAAGATTAGCAACGTGGATGATGAAAGAAGAGGAGGCAATTAACGATACAATGGTACAATGATTTTAGAATAAGTGAATAAGTAAATAAATAGCTAAGGTAAAAAGGTAAAGGGTTGTGTGATGAAAGAAGACTGGGAGATATTAAATGGATGCATTGGACCACAGATAATCGACAGTAATTATTTACATAGCCATCAGGGGATTTTTATGGAAGAAAGTGAGAAGAATGAAAGTGGAAGGAACAATGGGATCATATCACTTACCGCTGAAAGTAGAAAAACAAATGAACAGAGATAAGGAAGCAGTGCAAAAACAATATAAAAGAAATTGGATTAGTGTAAACACCATTAGGGATTGGATTTGGATTTGTCCGACTGAAGGGCAGAGAGGTCAGTTGCGCGTAGGCCCCAGCGGACCCTTTCTTCGTCCTCCCATCTGAGTCCTCATTCCATGATACGATCAAGCCAACCCAAGGTACTGAGAAACACCAGGACCGCCACAAGAAGTACTATTAGAATGCCTGATGACTGTAGACATCCTTCTCCCATTATGTATTCACGTAGATTGGATAAAACCGGGCAGTCCAGAAGTAAATACTCTACGGTTTCCTCTTCCTCTCCACACCCTCTACAGGTGTGACCAGAATGTAGTCCAAGTCTGTTTCGGTGCTAAAGTGACTCTTACATCTTAAATCTTACACCTGTATGGATTCCACAAATTCATGACTAAAGTTTCGATTTATTAAGGTGAAGAGGTACTAAATTAACCAAAAAAATAAAATCCAGAAGTACATACTCGAAGATTTCCTCTTCCTCTTCATACCCTATACAGGTAGGACCAGAGTGTAGTCCCAGTCTGTTCAGGTGCAATCTTAAATTGCAATGTCCTGTTAGGAGCCCTACATACCATCCGTATGTTTTCTCTGGCCGTTTTAGTGTTCATCGCCATGGAGTTTTATGAAAGCCTATAGCCAGGCGTGTTGTCCCATCGCTCCTTGTAGCATCGTAATCAAGTCTTGAAAAAAATCAATATATTTTCATATAGTATAGGAAACCAAATTTTAAGGGCATTGATTGACTTCGTGGCTTCATTCTTCCTCCATGAAGCCACGAAGTCAATCAATGGTGGAAAAGGCTTTTGATGAAGTGAAACAAGGAAAAACTTATCAGTCATGGATGTACTAAGAGATAAAATGAGGAAGCAAATATTTTTAATATTGTATTACAACAATGTTTCATGAAACGAAAAATATAAATATATTTTTAATATTCTACTACAACAATGTTTTACCACACAGTGGTAGATGTAAATATATATTTTTCATCTACCTGATGAAGTGTGTAGTGAAACATTGTTGCAATACAATATTAAAAGCATTCAAAAACATTATACTGTGTCAGTGTTAATATAGTATTAGTGGCGAGAGATTGGGGTGGAATGAAAGATATGTTGAAGATGGTGAAAAGATATATGGATAAGACAGGATTATGTGAATGAGGTTTAGAAATGAAGGAAGGAAAAGAAGAGTAAAATAATTAGAATGGAAGGTGGAGGTAATTAAAAGAGTTAATGCATTCAAGTATTACCTAACATGTAAAATGTGTTTTCTTTACTCATTTTAAATGTTGACAAGAAAAGCGTGGAGTGTTTTGAATTCCCGCTTTGGTTGGTGAAAATTTTCGAGTGGCATAGAAATTTACCATAGTGGAAGTATAGGGAAAATGAGTGTATGAATGCATAAAGAGAGAGCAACTGTGGTTTTTGAAGCATATACTGGTGACCAAAGTCCACTTTGGGATTCATAGTGAATTAGCAAACAAATAAAGTAAGTTTATATTGCAAGCTCCGGCATATGCATATACGGGCCTAAATACAGGGACTCAGTTTCTCTCTAACAAGACCAATTAGTCTTGAAAGCTGAAACAATAGCATTGAAAAGATGTTCCTAGATTTGCACGAAAAAGGGCTCCAAAGGGGCACACAACTGTCTGGTCTAAGACAGCCAGGCTGCCTATAAAAACATTAATGCGTACAGCTTCAACTCTAAAACTATTTGGAACTGTAAACAAGCTCTGAATCAATTGACCAAAAGCAACAAGCTCATTCTAATGCGAGTACCAGGCCACGCAAGTTAATAGGTTACGAACATGTCGATTCACTTGTCAGGGAAAGATCTGCGACTACCAAGATCGGACCAAAGCGTACATGTGGACTATCAAAAGCACATAGAAAAGGCGTTGTCCAAGATTGGGGTAACAATTGCAAAACAGGATACTGGAAAACTGGAAAAATACACCAGGTCAAAGGCAATAAAAAATGTTTGACCTCTCGCTAAGCAGAGCTAAACAGCTGTTGCATCTAAAAGCAATATAAGACTGGTCGCGGGTCTCCTTACAGGACATCTTCACAAGATAGGTAAAGAGGACAGCACCAATTGTAGACTATGTGGATTGGCAGAGGAAATGGCCTTGTATGCGTGTATGTTTCACTGGCTACCACAAGACTGTCCCTAACCGGAGAAATGACAATAACACCAGAATGAATCAGGACGTGGCCTTCAAGTCAATTGACTTTACTAAGAAAATTGACTTCCTGGGAACATACTAGTAGTAGTGTAAGGTTGTCTATAGCCAAACTACAAAACACTTTTTAAACTTTGTTTATATAACAATTTTGTTTGTATAACACTTAATAAAGTCCTTGTTATACAAACAAAGTTTAAAAGGGTTTTATTTGTAAATAATGATGTTGACATTAGAAATTGTTGACAGATTACATTGGATAATTTTGAAAGTTGATAGCAGGCATTGTTAACAGGTGATATTTCATATTTCTGATAGTTAATGTTTAATTTTTTTTTAAATAATTGATATTTAAGATTTTAACAGTTGACGTTAAAAAATTGTTGACAGGTGACATTTGATAAATTTGACAGATTGCACAAGTATTATCAACTGGTGATATTTCATGTTTTATTATTATTGATGTACCATACTTTTTTAATATGTAATTGATTTTTAAGATTTTTAATAACATTAAAAATTTTTGACAGATGACATTTGATAATTTTTTTTGACAGTTGGCAGTAGGCATTTTTAACAGATAATATTTCATATTTCTGATAGTTGATGTTTCATTTTTCATAATTTAGACAGTTTGACAGTAAGTATTATTAACAGGAGATGTTTCATATTTTTGATTGTTGATGTTTCATTTTTTTTTTTAATAACAAATGACTTAAGATTTTTAACAGTTGACATTAAAAATTGTTGACAAATTACATTTGATAATTTTGACAGTTTCACTGTAAGTATTATCGACAGGTGATATTTCATATTGTTGATTGTTGATGTTCTATATTTTTTTAAATAATTCATATTTAAGTTTTTAACAGTTGACATTAAAAACTGTTGACTGATGACATTTGATAATATTGACAGTTGGCAGTAGGTATGGTTAACAGGTTATGTTTTATATATTTTTTTTTTCATAGTTGATGTTTCATTTTTTTAATACTTTAGAATTAATTTAGAATTTTTAACAGTTGACATAAAAAATTGTTGACAGGTGACATTTGATAATTTTGACAGTTTGAGAGTAAGTATTATTAACAGATGATATTTCATATTTTTGATTGTTGATGTTCAATATTTTTTTAAAGATTTTTAACGTTAAAACATTAAAAATTGATGACAGATGATGTTTGATAAGTTTGACAGTTTGGCAGTAGGTATTATTAACAGGTAATATTTCATAGTTTTGAGTGTTGATGTTCTATATTTTTTTAATAATTCATAATTAAGGATTTTCAACAGTTAACATAAAAAGTTGTTGACAGATGACATTTGATAATTTTGACAGTTGGCAGTAGGTATTGTTAATATTGTTAATTGTTGATGTTTCATATTTTTTTATGCTATTTCATATTTCTGACAGTTTTTTAAATAATTGATATTTAGTATTTTTAACAGTTGATATAAAAAAAAAATTGACAGATGACATTGATAGTTGATTTTCATTTTTTCTTAAATAATTGATATTTAGGATTTTTAACAATTTTTGACATAAAAAATTATTGACAGATGACATTTGATAATTTTGACAGTTGGCAGTAGGTATTGTTAATATTGTTGATGTTTCATATTTTTTATATAATTGACTTTTAAGATTTTTAACAATTGACATTGAAAATTGTCAACAGATGATATTTGATAATTTTGATAGGTTGACAGTAAGTATTATTAATAGCTGATATTTCATATTTTTCATAGTTGATGTTTAATATTTTTTGTTTTAATAATTTACTTTCAAGATTTTTTACAGTTGACATTAAAAATTAACGACAGATGACATTTGATATTTTTGATTGTTGATGCTCCAATTTTTTAAATTAATATTTAAGGTTTTTAATAGTTGACATTAAAAATTATTGACAGATAACATTTGATAATTTTGACAGTATGACAGTAAGTATTATTAACAGGTGATATTTCAAATTTCTATTATTAAAGTTCCAATTTTTTTTAAATAATTCATATTTAAGGTTTTTAACAGTTGACATTGAAAATTGTTGACTGATGACATTTGATAATTTTGACAGTTGACAGTAGACACTAGGTATTGTTAACAGGTGATATTTCATTTTTTATATCAAAAATAATAAAATATTAAATATCATATGTTAATAATACTTTTTTCCATCTGTCAAAATTATCAAATGTCACCTGTCAACAATTTTTAATAACAACTTCCACTTTTATATTTTTTAGTAATTGATTTTTAAGATGTTTAACAGTTGACGTTAAAAATTGTTGACAGGTGACATTTGTTAATTTCGACAGTTTGACAGTTAGTATTATTAACACCAGATATTCAATATTTCTGATTGTTGATGTTCCATATTTTTTTTAATAATTGATATTTAAAATTTTTAACAGTTGTCGACAAATGACATTTGATAATTTTGACAGTTTGACAGTAAGTATTATTAACAGGTGATATTTCAAATTTTTGATTGTTAAAGTTCCATATTTTTTAACAGGTTTTAACAGTTGACACTAAAAATTGTTGACAGATGACATTTGACAATTTTGACAGTTGAAAGTAGACACTAGGTATTGTTAACAGGTGATATTTCATTTTTTATATCAAAAATAATAAAATATTAAATATCATATGTTAATAATACTTTTTTCCATCTGTCAAAATTATCAAATGTCACCTGTCAACAATTTTTAATAACAACTTCCACTTTTATATTTTTTAGTAATTGATTTTTAAGATGTTTAACAGTTGACGTTAAAAATTGTTGACAGGTGACATTTGTTAATTTCGACAGTTTGACAGTTAGTATTATTAACACCAGATATTCAATATTTCTGATTGTTGATGTTCCATATTTTTTTTTAATAATTGATATTTAAAATTTTTAACAGTTGTCGACAAATGACATTTGATAATTTTGACAGTTTGACAGTAAGTATTATTAACAGGTGATATTTCAAATTTTTGATTGTTAAAGTTCCATATTTTTTAACAGGTTTTAACAGTTGACACTAAAAATTGTTGACAGATGACATTTGACAATTTTGACAGTTGAAAGTAGACAGTAGGTATTGTTAACAGGTGATATTTCATTTTTTATATCAACAATAATAAAATATGAAATATCATATGTTAATAATACTTATTTCATCTGTCAAAATTATCAAATGTCACCTGTCAACTATTTTTAATAACAACTTCCGCTTTTATATTTTTTTAATTAATGATTTTTAAGATTTTTATCAGTTGACGTTAAATATTGTTGACAGGTGACAGTTTGACAGTAAGTATTATTAACAGAAGATATTCCGTAAATCGTGTTGCCTATTTAAAGATCCCGTCCTCCTAAAAACGCCCTCCTTGCAAATATTTGGTTCCTTCCTCAGAAACTCAATCAATTGGTACACCTGGCAGATACCCTCTTGCGTTAACGGCGCACCTTCCATGATACCACGGCTTTTTGATTTCCTGAACGGAACCAAACTCCATTTCTTTGATTGTTGATGTTTACATTTTTTTAAATAAATCATATTTAAGTTTTTTTAACAGTTGACACTAAAAATTGTTGACAGATGACATTTGACAGTTGACAGTAGACAGTAGGTATTGTTAACAGATGATATTTTATATTTCTGGTAGTTGATGTTTCATATTTTTTTAATAATTATTTATTTTATTTATTTATTTATTTATAAGTTCTTTATCACACTTGCTTTACAAATACAATTTATAAAAGATTAAATTTAAGATTCTTAACAGTTGACAATAAAAATTGTTGACAGGTGACATTTGATAAATTTGACAAATAACAACAAGTATTATTAACTGGTGATATTTCATGTTTAATTATTATTTTAATAAGTAATTGATTTTTAAGATTTTTAACAGTTTACATTAAAAATTGTTGACAGATGACATTTGTTAATTTTGACAGCTGACAGTAAGAATTGTTAACAGGTGACATTTCATAGTTTTGATTGTTGTTTGTTCCATATTTATTTAATAATGCATATGTACGGTTTTTAACAATTGCTATAAAAAATTGTTGACAGATGGCATTTGATAATTTTGCCAATTGACAGTAGGTATTGTTAATATTTTTGGTTGTTGATGTTTCATATTTTTTGTTTTAATAATTCATTTTTTACAGTTGACATTAAAAATTGTCGATAATTTTGACAGTTTTATAGTAAGTATTGTTAACAGGTGATATTTCATATTTTTTTATTGTTGATGTTCATTTTTTAATAGTTGACTTTCAAGATTTTTACCAGTTGACATAAAAAAAATTGACAGATAACATTTGATAATTTTGACAGTTGGCAGTAGGCATTTTTAGCAGATGATATTTCATATTTCTGATAGTTTATGTTTCATTTTTTTTCCTAATAATTTATATTTAAGATTTTTAACAATTGACATTAAAAATTGTTGACATGTGACATTTGATAAATTTGACAGATGACAATAAGAATTATTAACTGGTGCTATTTCATGTTTTATTATTGTTGATTTTCCATATTTTTTTAATATGTAATTGATTTTAAAGATTTTTAACAGTTTACATTAAAAATTGTTGACAGATGACATTTGATAATTTTGACAGCTGACAGTAGGTATTGTTAACAGATGATATTTCATATTTCTGTTAGTTGATCTTTAATTTTTTCTTAAATAATTGATATTTAGGATTTTTAACAATTGCTATAAAAAATTGTTGACAAATGACATTTGATAATTTTGACAATTGACCGTAGTTATTGTTAATATTTTATTGATGTTTCATTTTTTTAATAATTGACTTTTAAGATTTTTAACAGTTGACATTGAAAATTGTCAACAGATGATATTTGATAATTTTGACAGTTTGATAGTAAGTATTATTAACAGGTGATACTTCATATTTTCGATTGTTGATGTTTCATATTTTTTATTTTAATAATTGACTTTTAAGATTTTTTGCAGTTGACATAAAAAAAAATCGACAGATAACATTTGATAATTTTGACAGTTGGAAGTAGGCATTGTTAACAGGTGATATTTCATATTTCTAATAGTTTATGTTTCATTTTTTTCTTAAATTATTAATATTTAGGATATTTTACAATTGACATAAAAAAATATTGACAGATGACATTTGATAATTTTGACAGTTGGCAGTAGGCATTGTTAACAGATGATATTTCAAATTGCGAATAGTTGATGTTTCATTTTTTCTTAAAAGATTGATATTTAAGATTTTTAACAGTTGACATTAAAAATTGTTGACAGATGACATTTGATAATTTTGACTGTTGACAGTAGGAATTTTTAACAGGTGATATTTCATATTTCTAATAGTTGATGTTTATTTTTTTTAAATAATTGATATTTAGGATTTTTAACAATTGACAAAAATTTGTTGACAGATGACATTTGATAATTTTGATAGTTTGACAGTAAGTATTATTAACAAGTGATGTTTCACATTTTTGATTGCCGATGCTCCAATTTTTTAAATTAATATTTAAGGTTGACATTAAAAATTAATGACAGATGACATTTGATAATTTTGACAGTAAGTATTATTAACAGGTGATATTTCAAATTTTTATTGTTAAAGTTCCAATTTTTTTTAATAATTAATATTTAAGTTTTTTAACTGTTGGCATTGAAAATTATTAACTGATTACATTTGATAATTTTGATAGTTGACAGTAGACACTAGGTATTGTTAACAGGTGATATTTTATATTTATTTCTGATAGTTGATGTTTCATTTTTTTTCTTAAATAATTAATATTTAGGATATTTTACAATTGACATAAAAAATTATTGACAGATGACATTTGATAATTTTGATAGTTGGCAGTAGGCATTGTTAACAGATAATATTTCAAATTTCTGATAGTTGATGTTTCATTTTTTTCTAAAATAATTAATATTTAGGATATTTTACAATTGACATAAAAAGTTATTAACAGATGACATTTGATAATTTTGACAGTTGGCAGTAGGCATTGTTAACAGATGATATTTCAAATTTCAGATGACATTTGATAATTTTGACAGTTGACAGTAGGTATTGTTAATGTAATATTTAATATTGTTGATGTTCCATATTTTTTTAAATAATTAACTTTTAAGGTTTTTAACAGTTGACATTGAACATTGTCAACAGATGATATTTTATAATTTTGACAGTAAATATTATTAACAGGTGATATTTCATATTTCTAATAGTTGATGTTTCATTTTTTCTTAAATTATTGAAATTTAGGATTTTTAACAATTGACATAAAAAATTATTGACAGATGACATTTAATAATTTTGACTGTTGACAGTAGGAATTGTTAACACGTGATATTTCATATTTTTGATTGTTGATGTTTCATATTTTTTTAATAATTAATTTTTAAGATTTGTAACAGTTGACATAAAAAATTATTGATTTTTTTTCTTAAATAATTAATATTTAGGATATTTTACAATTGACATAAAAAAATATTGACAGATGACATTTGATAAATTTAACAGTTGACAGTAGGTATTATTAACAGGTAATATTTAATATTTTTAATTGTTGATGTTACATATTTTTAAATAATTATTGATATTTATGATTTTTAACAATTGATATAAAAAAATTGTTGACAGATGACATTTGATAATTTTGACAGCTGACAGTAGGCATTTTTAACAGGTGATATTTCATATTTCCGATAGTTGATGTTTCATTTTTTCTTAAATAATTGATATTTAGGATTTTTAACAGTTGACATTAAAAAAATATTTACAGATGACATTTGATAATTTTGACTGTTGACAGTAGGAATTATTAACAGATGATAATTTATATTTTTGATTGTTGATGTTTCATATATTTTCTTTAAATAATTATTGATATTAAAGATTTTCAACAGTTAACATTAAAAAATTGTTGACAGATGACATTTGATAATTTTGACAATTGACAGTTGGGATTGTTGATGTTTTATATTTTTCTTAATAATTGATATTTAAGATTTTTAACAATTGACATTAAAGATTAAGTTGTGTGGATTGAAGGAGGAGAGCTTGGATGGAAAAAAATTGATGAAAATGTGTATTATGTGCGAGTAGAAGTGGATACTTGCAGGAATTTGGCAGAGGAGTTTGAAGGAGTGTGTGAGAAGTGGATGCGAAGAAACAAAGATTTGTCTGAATGGTTAAAGGGAAGATTGTAAATATTCTGATGAAATCGGGGTGGGAAAAATAAATAACGGTATTATTATTGTATTAATATATGTCAATAAAGGTTTTCTTCATTTGAGAATTAATCCAACTCTTGTATGTACCAATACTTGTAGTTAGAATTTCTAACACTAAGAAGTAAAATAAATTCGAGAAAAGAAAACAAACAGTCTCTAACTAAATTATTAAACAAAACAAAGTACCTACAAAAGATTTATTTAAAGAAATATATGTATATTTATTTATTGTATATCTTTCATATAAATACATTTTAAACAAATAAATTACAAAAAAACATACATAAATAATAAATTTGGACGAAAGAAGCACGGGCGGAGTTAATATTAAAATACGTTCGTCCGCTCAAACCCTTTTATATATTCCAAAACTAAACAGAAAAAAAGCATTAAGGATTCCAGAATATTACCAATAAATATATATAATTTTTAAAAAATCCAAATGTTAAGAAAATATAATTTTACTTTCAACTATGTGCCTTGTGAATTAGTTCATTGGCGATAATTATTATAAAGGTTTTTATATATAATTAAACAAAGAAGTAATATGTTTCGTGCGAAGAGAACACCCGAATCCGTCGAAGACCCGGAGCGGAATGAAGCACGCCGTTTAACCGTGCAGTGCACTTCTAATCCGACTTAAGTCGAACGGGCTGGCGCAGTCGAGAGCGCCTGCGCCAGCCGACTTACCTTGGCACAGATACAAGTATATTCATTTTATTATGTGAAGTCTTACCTGAGTTATATAAGAGAAGTTTTCTATTATTTTCACTTTTTTAAATATAGTTTTGATATTTCGTGCGGCCTATTCTCCTTTCACTCAGACACAATGTGATATAACGAGAAATCAGTTTTGGTAGACGGGCGCGGATATTTTGGCAAGGCGTGTTTATTGTTTTGACTGCTCGTCGAACTGTTATTTTTTTCTATTATTATTACTATCAACATCGTCGTTTGGTTCGCCTCGTTTTCGACCGCTTCCTTACCTCATTAATTCCGTATGGTAATTTTATTTATGCATGCGTCAAAATATAATTTGTGACTGAGCTCGGTGCAGTTTGAAATTTGTAATAAGGAAGCCGACTTTTTCTGTACACGCCAAACCGTTTTGGACGACACTATTTTAAAACGCATAATGGCAGATGGATTTAATAGAATATTATTTTCGTTCATCAATTAAGCATCACAACAGGATACTCATAAGTTGTAGCACTAATATCTTTTTTTTGTCTTAACTCTGTATTACTTTGCGTTTTTTTAAATTTATTTACTAAATTAGCGCCAATATAATCAATTATAATAAAATTATATATAAAAACTATTCGACATTAAAAATTCTTTCAAATATTTTATAAAATGCTCATAAGTTGTTGAGTATACTAATGAAGTGTTAATTTAGTTTTGAGAGTGCAACAGATTGATATGAATTAAATAAAAATTATATAAAATTTCTTTTCACAGTGTAAAAATATTAATCCTTGCAATTTTTCTTACACCCTCACTAATATCATTTATTAACTTAAATATGTGTCTGTTATTGAAGCTATAATCGGTAAATATTATTAGTGACTATAATTCCTCTATAAATAAATTTGATAAGGTATTCAGGTTTGTAAAGTAATATGAGTAATATGTTTTATCTGCTTGAAATGCGTATTATCTGAAACATTATCGTAGCAAATTTGATATGAAAGAAATATTTTTTAAAGGTTTTGGGTGTTTAAATACTTAAACTTGATTAGTATATAATATATCAAATTAGAATAAAAGTTAATGGGCTTCATAGTTGCTCATTATATTTGATAGTCCATCGATTATCATGAAAATAGGTGGGATTAAATTATATTTTTCGAAAGTACAATGCTTTTGCATTAAATGATGAGAGAATTTTTGAAAATCTATTAAGACCTAAAATAAGGAAAATTAATGAACAATATATATCTTATACTATTAAAAAATAATTAAAATGTATTTCTTCATTTAATATTATATCTATCTGACATTACTTTTGTTGTTAGTTTTCTTTTCTTGTTTTACAATGTTCTTCAATGTTTGCTACCAAGTGTTAATATTTTAATTCCCAATAATAGCAATATTTTCTGTTGTTCCTCGGACTCTCTCTATATTTTCCCAAAATCAAGGATTATACCTCAACAAAAAGGGAACTTTATAAAACTTGTCTTAAGGAAAAAAGTTAACGAAAGAAAACTAAGTGAATTAGTGATGGAATTTACCCTTATTTACAAAGCTATTTCAAAAGGCCTAAGAATTTTACTCATTGTTCATGTACCCATAGTAGTAGCCATCTCTAGCCCAAAATCATTAATAAAATGAAGTACTTTACGTTGTAGAAAATTAACTAAAAATTAGAAAAACGCGATAACATTTCCTAAATCTACAATGAGTCTTACTAAAACTACAAAACAAATTACTTATTGAAACAACTACTTCTCTGGCTAATACCTGTCGAAGTATTAGCATTAGTAATAAATGTTTAAAGTAAGAGAGTATAGAATTACAACATTTCAAGTTTCCAGCACAAATGTAAATGTATTTAATTTTCAGTAAACTCTAAGCTAATTATATTGCTGTTGTTACTGATGCCAATCGACATTTTAGATGTAATTTTAATTCCATGTTGTTATTGATAATGGTAGACCAAGTAGGCTAGCCAGAAAATCTTTCTTTTATTATTTTTAAAACAAATCAATTAACTTTTTAATATATTTTGTTCATAAATATTATTTTGTTATAATTTGTTCTTTTTAATAAAATAAAAATGCAGTATGTTGTCGGCGTTTACTTGGTGGTACATTTTGATTAAAAATTAAATAAAACACTAATATAGTTGAGTTGAATATTTAATGATTGTCTAGCATCAGACAGAAGTTTCTTTGGGGCCGAATAAAATGACAGATGTTTACTTGGATTTATTAATTAATCATCAGCATACTGAACGCAGGATCAAAAGTTAAGGATAGAGGGAATAAAAGATGAGTAAATAGAAAATAAAATAGGATCTAAAATTGAGTCCTGAGGCACACCCAATAATATTTAGTTGTCTGGATGTGATTCGATTTATTCTAACCTGCTGCTGACCAAAAATAAAACTGCTGACTAGGTCTAATGAATTTGGATCAAGGCCGATATATTTTTACTTTGCTAATAAGAGAGCGTGATTGAGAGTATCGAACGCCTTACTGTAATCAACTAGTATTAGGCAAGACAGTAATCCTCTGCCAGTAGCGTTAATTATATCATCAGTCACTTTCAGTAAAGCAGTGAGCAGCTATGAGCAGATCTGAAGCCATACTTAGAAGGAGATTATTATCCTCTATAAAACTAGTCAACTGATCCTTCATTACAGTTTCAAGGATTTTAGTACGGGTAAAATACTAATTGGTCTAAAATCCTTAAATGTATCAGGATTATCATGTTTCGGAATTAGAGTTATTGTTGCTAGCTTCCACGCACGAGGAAAAACTCCCTGTTTCAAGACAATAATTAATTATATGTGTTAAATATTGGGTAATATAAGAGTAACATAATTTCACCATTGCTGAGCTAAGACCATCCGAACCTACTGCATTTGATCTATTTTTTTGGGGCTGCTTTGACACTCTGCCATTGTTTATTAATGAAAAACTAAATTTATATTTAGAGTTTGGATGAACATGGTTTTTATAAAAAGATATTAAGTTAGGATCAGCTATACTTTTTACTGAATGAATTAGGTATGCATTAGCCGCTTCTACATCATCAAACTTTTCAGGTAGTTCAGCTTTATTTGTTCTTACATATTTCCATAGGAAATTTGGGTCTATAGACATTTTGTTACTTAGATAGGTTTTCTTTTCTCTTAGTATAGCTTAATTTGCCATATTTCTGAATAATTTATAAGTGTTATAATCCTCAGGTATACGACTATTTTTAAATTTCTTATAGGCATAATCTCTGTCCACCATCATGGCTTTAATTGTAGGAGTTAACCACAGGGCCGGTTTTTTTTTGATACTCGAGATGTTATTATAGGCGCATGAATGTCAAATAAAAATATTAGGGAATCATTAAGATATGCTACCTTTTCATCAATATTTTCTAGATAGAATAATTCATTTAGTTGAAGTGAATTCAAGTCGTGTAAAGCAATTGATTATCTATATTATTCAATCTCCGATAAGTTATGAAGGTACTAGGTTTTCTTGAATCAATAGCAAACTTAAATCAAATCGTGATCCGCAATATTATGAATTTTTTCGACGCCGCATTGTACAATATGAGATTTAAAACTTGATTAAAACACTAACACTTTCTTCACAATTAATTTTTATTTTGCTAGTTGTACATTTCGGGTACTATGCACCCATTATTAATAGCTTATAACCTATGAGATATGAGATTTGTTTAAAACTATAATTAAATCTATTAAAGTTGCTAAGTTGGCAGTTACTTGTTGCCTCTTCTATAAGCTGGTCTCAATAAAGGTGTTAAATTTAATAGTTAAATAAGAATCAATATTTAATAGATTAATATTAAAATCTCCTAAGAAAAGTATGACATCGCAGATTGGAAGAATAAACGAATTAATATTTAAAGTTTAATGTTCTTTCTCAAATTCTCACTATATTTTGAATTTGAAATATATACTTTTCATTTTCTAAATATTTTAAAATTGATACTTTCTAAGCTACACTCTTGGTGGATTTATTGATTTATTGATTTGTTTAGATTAATACACTTGTTATATTATATGTTTTCATTAGAAGTTTTATCCTGACCTGGATCTTGACCTCTCATTTTCAAAATTAATTGCCAAATTCAAAACATATGGATAAAAATATTAGTAAAAAATGAAATACAACAAATGTTTTAATGCAAACAAACCTATTCTAAATTCTAATGTAAACTTTACATACATTACTTTGCGTATATTGAACAGAATAAATTGTACAACTATTAAACCTGCTTTTTTATTGGTTCTACCTTATAGGTTTTCATAATGAATGTGTTTCAAATGCTATTTTTTGTTATTTTTCATTCGAAAAAATATCTTAAATATTTTAGATGTTCTTGTGCGACATTCTTATTTATATATGTCCTTAATTATTCTTAATTTTCTTGTCAAACTCTTAATTTTTGAATTTTTGTTAAAACATTTGTTATTCACATACTATATTCTTACTCTGCGTTGTTGCTTCGATATTATCGTTCATGTTTCACTACTGCTAGCTGCTAAGAATTAAAGTCTTTACTTATATAGTTATTGCCAAACTATTTTATTTGTCATGTTAAATATTTTCCTATTTTAATTCCTCAAAGCATTGCATCAATACTTTTAATACATCCATTATATTAACTTCATTCATACACGATTAATCGTGTACAAAAATCATCATCACATTTATTTTCTCTTTGTGTCTTTCATCTTTATTTTTTTTTAGTAGATAATGTGTTACATGTTCCTTTTATTTCGTATTTTTTTTATTTTATCTTACATTCTGATTCGTACAGTTTGGTTCATTTTAAAATATTGTATTGTATTTATTTTTTTTATTCCTATATTTCTTAGTTTAAAGATTGTTGAGCGTGACGATGCACTGACTATTAAATGAAAATACGAGTCTCCTACTTAACCTAACCGCGAACATACCGAAACTTAGAAAAATACCTCCAGGCGGTTATAAAAACGGGTGCAGTTTATGGTTTGTTTTGTATCATAAATTAGGAAACCTATTCAGAGTTGTAGTGAATAGAAATTGTGATTTATAACCGGCGAAGGGGCAGGTAGTAAAGGACAGCAAGGGAAAAAAAAGGTCGGTCGAAATCTCATATTTACTCTGTAATATCTAAAACGCCGAAATCACGTTAGGCGCAAACTACGGACAAGTAATCATATATCAGTACATAAACAAACGTCATTAAAATAAAAAATTCCCGAATTAGTAAGAATAGGCGTTACCTAACCTTTGCATTATCCGTACCTGCACTTTTCTTACCCTTGGAAGAACGGTTAAACCGGAATATATTATATCGAGTAATTAAATAATGGAAATTTCCAGATTATATTAACTAATAATTCAATTGATATTATTTGGGATTCTATTACTACATCTAAAAGCAAAGATTGTGAACTGTTGTAATTATTGTTATTTTTTCAACCATAATTAAATATAGCCAAAATTAGTTACGTTACTTTAACTTCTATTTTATGATTATACATTTTCCCTGTAAATAGAATTATTGTTTCTGTTGGGAAACAAATAAACAAAAATTCGCTTATCTACAGGGAAAGAATGTTTTTTTTATATAGAAAAGGAGAAATGTGTTATATATAAAAAAATATATTAATGAATGAATAATAATACAATAATTAGCGCATCGAAAATTTATTTAAAATATACAATAGTTAAAATTCAAATTTTGGTTTATCTCTGTAAAACTAATAATTACAATATTATTATTATTATAAACAACTGCAATTGTTTTACTTTCATATTTTTCATGGCTATTTATAATAAAACTTAAAAATGATTATTTGGATGTTAAATAAGTTTTTTTTTATATAAAATTATTTCATAACATTTCCCGTTTCCAAATAAAAAAAAACATTCTTTTTCTGTAAATAAGTGAATTATAATTCTATACTATCCGCCCTTAGAAAACGTTTGCCCAGAAAACTGACCGACTACCTGATTCGGCCGAAGGGTACAGCGCGTGCCAGGGAAGGAGCGCTGACATTTTTATTATCCATCGGCAATTATTATTTAACACAACCACAACCGCACACAATAGACATGGGCAATAGAATAGAGTCTAAGAAACGGGCAGCTCCAAACCTAACCTAACCTAACCTTTTTTTGAGGGACGTGATGACCGCGCACGGCCAACAGTGGCCCCCCTGAATTCAGGAAACACCAGTGGAACCATTACACTTCTTCGCCTGGTGACTTCCATCTTTAATAGTATTTTTGTCTTTATTTAAACAATGTACAGCAAATGACATAACAATAAAATAACAATAACAAATAACAAAACAATAACAGGTAACAAGTTAGAAGTAACAGCAAGTAACAAGTAACAAATAACAAATAACAAATGTGGTGAAACCGGTAATAATAAGTAACAGGAGTAACAGTTAACGAGTGATGAGATAACAAAACAGGTGAAAATGTGGTAGGATCGTAAAACGTTACGAAAATATTGTGCTGAAGTGTTATTATGCCTGGATTTCGCGCTAACCTAACCTAATATAACCCTTTTTTTGTGGCCGGGAGGTGGAAAATCTTTTATAGACGGAGTGTGAGACTCCCCCGTTATGAAACGGATATACCCACTAAAAACCACCTCCCCATGTCGCCCTACCGACCCGCGGAACCGCCGTCAGGTATTACTTCACAAGAGGGTAGGGTGTCGGTCTGCGTCTGTATGTGTGTGTGTGTTTGTATGTGATGGGGGTATGTGTATGTGTGTGTGTGCAGTGAACGGCTCGGGTACGTGCGGTCGCTACTCCTAAATGGTTGTGCACGTCAACCACCTCTGCGGGAAACCTAATATAACCTAACCTAACTTAACTTAACCTTAAACCATACGTTTGTTGTTACAGAAACAGGTAATGTAATGAAGATGGTCTGTTTCCCGAGTGGCATCGGACCTCCCTAATCTAACCTTTTTTTTTTGTGGCCGGGAGGTGGAAAAGACTGAGTGTGGGAGTTCCCAGAACTAATCTAACCTAATCTAACCTAACCTAACATTTTCTTTTATGCACACGATAATTATATTTCATCTTGTAAATTTTCGAAACGTATATATTGTTTATTCAATTCCATCTAAGTCTATAGATAATTACTTTTTTCCTCTTTAATTCTACTTTGAGTACAAATTATGCTCTTATTTCTATATTTGCAATCAATTGCTTTAATAGTACCTTAATTGGATGAGTTACGTGAAGATAAACTGAGTATTAAACCATTGATAATGATCACTTTGTGTCCGAAATATATATTTGGTATTTCAAATAAACTGTGTGAAAAAAGGTTTTTAGTGCTTTATTTTATAATTGCTTCAATATTCTTCGCATATTGTTCTAATACAATATTTCTTTTATTTTTGTGATTCGCAAAATCTCTAGTTTTTCTTTTATCATTTCTTATATCTAATCACAGTTTTGTGATGGTGAAAAATATTTTCGAATAGATACATAGTTGGTAAAAGCATGAATACAGATACTTAAATAAATTCATTTTTTTAGAAGGACTTTAATAAAATTTACTGCACCCCCTTAAATAGTTAAGTTAAATCAGAATTTACCTAACTTTAAATAGTGAAGTTAAATCGGTTGGGTTGCACTCTGATTATTCACCATTGCTCTTATACCAATACTGATTTTTGATAGACAACTTACTTAAAATTTGCAGTGAAGATTCTTTAATAGTCAACTTTTTTTGAAGATTTTGAAAGTTGATTTTATAGGTAGTAGATGTCTCTGTATATTACTGGAATTAACTTTATTTTATAGTTATAAAATTGATTATTAATTGTAAAACGTTTTTCAATACATTACGAAAATATTGCAAAATAGTTTACATTGAAGACTAACAATTTTGTATTAAAAAAACAGATGAGGAACAAAGGAAAATGTTTAGTTTTTGTTTTTCCTTATGTAAAATTGTTACTTTTCAATGTTAACTATTTTGCACAATTATCTTAAAGTAATGAAAATCGTTTTTGTTTACATATTAATTATTTTTCTCTTTTGGGGTCTCTTATAATTGATTGTGTGCAATGTTTTCATTAGGATCCTGAATTAAACATTTTAACATGTCTTCTAATTTTTCTTCCGGATGTTAGCAAAAAATAGTTAATAAGGCTTTAAAATGAATTATATATTCTTTGTTTATGATTTAAAAAAAATGGTATTTATTTTCACAAACAATTATTTCCAAAATTTATTTATTTAAGCTTAAGTTGAAATTAGAAATCTTAGAACTATGTATATATATATAATCAGCAGTTTTATTAGTTGGTTAATAAATTTGTTAAATTAATATACATATTATAAGGTATCACTAATTCTCATAAATAGTGAAACTGTTAACACATGCTCTCATTTTTCTTTTATTTTTGTTATACCAACACTCTTTTTTGTCTGTAATTTCAAAATTTATTCAAAATTTGCCGATGAAGAATTTGTACTCTACAATGATCAACTTATATGCGATGCGTTTTTTAAGGATTTCGAAAATTCTTATCATTAGAAGTTTCTTTTTCTGTGAATATTTCACGCAAGTTACTTTACATAATATATTTACCTTAGAACCAAATGATTAAATGTTATTTTATTTATGTCAACCTTTTTTTGCGTAATTTCTGTGATTGAATTGATAGGGCTGATACTTGGGTGAAACACCATTATAAACTTTTAAAAATAAAAACACGCTTACTTTTTTTGATTTACACAGATTTATTGTTGAAAATACTGGAACAATTACACTGAATTGAAAAATTCACTATGTTTTAACCACAAATAATTATTGTAAAAATATTATATAACGTGTAGGCACAATTATATAAATCTAAACAACACAGCACGACTCGAGTTTTGACGTTTTATCGTCATTATCAAGTGAATTATAAATTGATGAAATTGTTATTTTATACTAACTATTTTGGGGTGAGGGAATATACCTGCCGCTAATTGTTTGCGGATTATCTCGGGAGGGTAGTACCAGATTAAAAAGTGGCGAAAAGATTAGCTCGGTCTGCTCATTAAGAAGATTACATCGTTCATTCCGCTCACATACTTTGGAAAAACCAGCGAACAGATTGCTAATATTTTTCGAAAAGAGAATCATCAAGTAGCGTTTAAACCTCCTGGAAAATTATCAAACATGCTATTCAATGCCAAAGATAAAGTCGATCCTCTTAAAAAATCTGGGGTGTATGAGATCCGTTGTTCAGAATGCAATAGTGTGTATGTAGGTCAAACAGGACGAAGTATATCAACTCGTTTTTCCGAACATCATCGTGCTTTTCGTCTTAATCAAGACACTAGCTCTTTTTCAAATCATTGTTTAGAATGCAAACACCAATTCCCGGATATAAATAATCTAAAAATCTTGCATAATTGCAACAAGGGCGCTAAGCTTAATCTCCTGGAGTCATTGGAAATTTTCAAACAGAGCCGTAATCCGTCAGTAAATCTTCTTAATGAGCAGACCGAACTAATCTTTTCGCCACTTTTTAATCTGGTACTACCCTCCCGAGATAATCCGCAAACAATTAGCGGCAGGTATATTCCCTCACCCCAAAATAGTTAGTATAAAATAACAATTTCATCAATTTATAATTCACTTGATAATGACGATAAAACGTCGAAACTCGAGTCGTGCTGTGTTGTTTAGATTTATATAATTGTGCCTACACGTTATATAATATTTTTACAATAATTATTTGTGGTTAAAACATAGTGAATTTTTCAATTCAGTGTAAGTATGGATTACCACGTAGTAACGGTCGCAACCATTCTCTTTACTGCAACAATTGTTTCGCCACATAGTTATCAAGCAGATAAATAATTGTTCATGAAGCCACTGGGTGGCGAAACAATATTTACATTACTGTTGCCTTTGCTTTTTTTATATTTACTATTCTTTTAGTGTTTCGCTCTATATTATCAGGTACATCTACAGTTCCTTCTTCTTTTATTATCACTTTTCTGTCTGTACGAGTATATGTGTATATAAGCAGGATTAGGGTTAGGCCATCCTTTTTTTTTTTCTTAGATTGTTCAAAATGCTTTCAAATGTTACTATTTTCCTATATTAAAATGTTTATGTTTTGTTTTGTTGTTGCGTATCTCTGTTTCTTAATATTTCCAAAGAAACTAGACTTCTTACTCTATCAAAGTATTTTCCTATATCGATGAATCCTTGTTTTCTGATTCTGATTTTTTTCTTAACATTTTCAAAATGTTTATCATTTGTGTTGTCGTTTTGTAGTGAGAAATATTATAAGTAACCTTTACAAAATTATAGAAAGGAGATAAATTGGATTAGAATTAGAGACCAAACTTTGTTTGACTCTTACTACGTTATACCAGAAGTGTTCAAATTAAAAGGTACGAAACGATACTGTCTTTATAAATGAAGTCTTCATCCAAAGATTATCTATTGATTAATGAGCCAAAGGATTGCGTATTCCCAGAACTTCTGTGACCATGACGAGACTCAGTCTTTCAGTCTCCTCGAGTTCATCGTCTGAGTTGTTAAAGCGCTACCCTTTCAGATGTTTTTAAAAGAGACATATCGAAATCGCAGGGCGATGGAAGAGAGTGGATAAAATTTCTGGACTGGTTGCATTGAAGGTGTGCGCACAGTGAGTTCTGAAGCAGCTTACCGATCAACAAAAGGATTTGCGTAAGGGGTTCGCACGTAAACATTTGTTTTGATATCATGAAGATATCATGAAGTCATCGTCACAGGTCATAGACGATGGAGCTAATATCATCACTACGATCTAGAGTTAAAGCAGGATATACGTGACGATATACGTCGTCACCTCTCTCTAAAATTTTCAAAACCGTGGCATTAGCACTTATTTTTTGACGTCCAAGGTCCACTATTTGTTGAACTTCTCAAGCACAGAGGCAGTCTACTATAAGACACTCCAAAAACTACGCAAGTCCATCACTGAGAGTGTGTTCGCTCCTTGAAAACAAGCGTACACACATCTTCAGAGTCACATATGCCAAACAGTTCAAGTGGGAGCAGCTTTATCATCCACCCTACAGCCTGAACATGTCGCCCTAACCTTTTCTCGTGCTTTGTCTTCTGAAAACACATCTAAAAGAGCACCGCCTAAATTCAGACGACGATCTCAAAGACGTTCTGAAGGACTGGATCTTGATATGGCTACAGGAGTTCTGAAAACATCGAATCCTGTGGCTTGTTGATGAATGGAATCACTCTGCTCAGGCATCTGGTGTATACTTTGAATAAAGAAGTATTTTATACACACGGTGTCGTTTTGTACATTTTCATTTGAACACCCCTTATATTTTTATAAATATTTTCACTATAAACGCCTTAAAGGCATTATGGTGTCATTGGTATTCAACCTCTTTTTATTCTGTTATGCATATGCATCTTATCTTTAAATCTTGAGAAACAAAAACGATCAGAAACAACAAGAATTCAAGGATATATGCTTGAATCACTCCATGTGTTTCGGAAAACTCACTTTAATGTGGGATTGACATTCTTAAAATATGTCGGAAGAAACTGATTTTCTTGATAATATCTGAGTGGCTAATTTTTTTAAGTTTTTATACACTTATGTGTGTTATTTTAAAAATAGTTTTAACTCAAAATTTAAATTATACTGACACTTGTATGCATCCTATAGTTTATTAATAATTTTACATCAAATGTATAAATAGAATAAGACAGTAAAGACTAGATAAAGAAAATAAACAAAGTGTTTCACCTTTTTCGTAGTGTTTACTTAATTGATATGAATCAAAAATGGGTAATTCGGCGATTCGAGAATTCAAATTTTTTGTAAATATAATGTAGTCGGTTTTGTTACAGTCGTAATTTGAATTTGAATTTATCTGCGGAATTCCCTTTTACAAAAAAATAATAGATTCCTAATAATAATCGATACAAAGTCGAGTTAGTTTAAGAGCTAAGACAAGATATCTCCAATCACGTCTTTAAATCAACAATGATGAGATTTGAAATAACAGAAATATTTAATAATTTCACTCCATCTATAATGACCAAGGTATATTAAACACAGAAAAAAAATTAGTAAGGGTTTTCATTATTTTTCGACGAATAAAGCACTAATAACCTTTCTTCACAATTTTATTTGAATTGTCAAATGTACATTTTGAACACAAAGTTACCATTATTAATGGATTAGCACTAAGTGTCCGAAATGTACATTTGGTAATTCAAATAAAATTGCAAAGAAAGGGAATTAGTGCTTTATTCGTCAAATAAATTTGATCTTCACGTAACTCAATCAACCAATTTATTGTTTTTATTGTGTTTACGATCTATATTGTTTTTAAGAAATCTTTAGAAAAGGAAATCCTAAGAACACAGAGTGCAAAGTTTGAAGCCATTCATGACCAATCAGCCAATTGTCAAGAGGAAGTTCACGAGGTTCAAGAGGTCCCATGCAAAGGAACTTGAGGAGCACGTCAGAGAGGCCGAAGAAGGCTATCAGCAAGAGTAAAGCATTTTCCTGGTACAAACTCTAGACTGAGGTTGAGGACGATCAATGGGGGAGACCGTACAAAATTGTCATCAGAAGAATGTGCATGGCATGACCAGATGCAGGGATTCTTGTGCCGGCAGTGTTGTAAATCCTGTTCCCACCGAATATGGAACAAGGCCGGAGAAAGCCTTCCCTAACAGGAAAGCCTTTGGACCGCCTGGAATTCCAAATAAGGCTGTCAGAACGTTTATAACAGAACGGCCAACGTTCACCACCAAACTGTTCAACCGTATCTTCCTGCAGCGTTACGAAGTTTAAAGCGGGGTGCTTTATACTCCTTTCCAAGGACGAGAAGTCTCCCACATCTCCAGACAAGTACCGCCGAAAAAAAGTGATAGAAAAGCTGATCCGAAATAGGCCTTTCCTTTGACTGAATGACAACGATGACCTCTTGCCCCGCGAATATAAATTCAAGAGGGGAAAATCCAAAGTGGACGTTCTGAGAGAGGTCAGGAGAATTGCAGATGGGGCGAACCAGGGACCGTTGAAGAGAAGGAGTATAACGCTTGGCATTAACAACGTCTTTAACTCCATCCCGTGGCCATCAGTGTTGAAGGCTTTGGTGAGAAAAGGGCAAGAAGAACGGCTCTCTACCTCGTCAACTTCTTTAGAGATTACTTTCGTGGCCACGAGATGAACTACTGCACGCAGGGCTACCAGGAGACATGGGCGATGAAGGAGGGTTTCCACAGGGATCCATAATCGGTCCGCTTCTCTAAATCATTGTCTACGACGTGTCTCGAGATGCCCGATGTTGTAAATGTAACGGCTTTGCAGACGAGTTCCTTATCACAGTCCAGAGAAGGGAGATGTAGGATGTGGAAGATGGTACTGAGGAAGCAATTAGCAGGGCAGGTCGCTTAATGAGATTCGTGGGCCTGGAGGGATTTGCTCACAAGACTGGAGCCACTTGGTTTTCCAGATGAAGAACAGGGATGCGAAGGGAGTATGGTATGCAGCTCCTGGTCCAGAACGTAGCAGTAACCCCTAAAATGAAGTACCCAGATTGAGGCGAACTTGATTTTCAGAAGTCAGGTATAGGAGATGGTGCTGGAAAAAGCGCGCATAGGAGCAGCTCTGATCTGGTTGATGCCCATCTGAGGTGAGAGTGTGAAACGGCGTCTTTTGTTGAGGCAGTGAAATCCAAGTTGTTGTATGGACCGAAACTGAAACCATCATTGATCCTAGAAGTCAGAGTAAAGACAAAAGTGCACGATGCACTGTTGGGCGCGAAGCCAGACAAAGACTGTAAGCTGCTGGCAGAGCAGATGGAGGGCGGGCAGCAAAGGTGGGTGAACCAGCATCTGAAGTGGAGACATGGGTCGAAAGAAGGCACGGGGAAATGAATTACATACTTCCTATCCAGACACAAATTTTTATTGAACTATCTGTGCCGGATCGACAAAATGAAAGACGTGAAATGCAGGTGGTGCGAACTGCAGAAGGAAGGTATAGCTTTCCACTACCTATTCGAATAGTAGGAGAAGATATTTTACAAATTGAGGAAAGCGGCGGGATTGGTGACCAGAATGGTCGAGGATGAGACCGTTTGGAAGAGTATTAGTACCGCCTGCTCCGCATAGATTACTTGTGTATCCTTCTTCATTATATTCAAGATGTACTCCAAAGTAAACACCTAGACTAAACTTTTTCTAGTATTGTCTAAATTTCCATCGACTCAATTATTAATTTTTTTTGGAATTTTACTTTCTTTAGTTTATTATAAAATATTTTCTTATCTTCACTTCAACTTTTTCTTCTTGTGTCTGGTCTCTGTATCACAGGAGTTCTACTTGGGACAAAACTTTTAGTTCTAATTAATCACTCTTTGATAAAAGCTATAAATCTTTGATAATGATGATGTTTATTAATATTAACAATATTTTAATAGACAGTCCTAGTTTTTTTTCGTTATATTATAAAATTAGAAACTTTTCATATTTAACACCGACTCATGTATTCAATCCTTTCCACTAGGTACATTAATTACGATCCGTAATCAATAAGTTACATAATAAAGCGTAACAATTAATGAAGAGCATCGACGTTCGCCGTTTTTTTTTTGTTGTTGTTGTAACCCAAAAAGTGTGCACTAATTAGGACTTTCGTGTTTCCTGGTGTATTAGGTAATATGACCCGGAACTAAGAGTGCCAACATAACAAAATAACGACCCATTTACTTTCCCATTAAGTGCGGCGCGGCAGACGGACGAAACGAAATCGTTCGGCGCTCTGTAATAATTTCAGTTTACAGGACTTTAAGGTGAGAAAGTTGTGTAAGTGTACATATTGTATTTTCTACCGGCCGGACGATAAATCTCTTCAATGCTGCATTGTTGTCGGTATCTCTCCGCTAGTAAGTTGGTGTCCCTGCATAATTCGAACGTAGGAGAGACTATTAACAATCGGACGATTTAAATATTTATGCTATATTTATAACAGCACAATGTGAATACTTCCTTGTATTTTCGTTTTTTTTTTGTTTTGTAATTAGCGATCGGTTATTGTTTTCACATAATAATACATTACATTGAAGAAAAATATTAAAGTTACGCACGAATTATACGCGTAATTTTACAAATGACTGAGATTTTTAATTA
Organism: Ontholestes murinus; assembly: GCA_963969525.1. Classification (NCBI taxonomy): domain Eukaryota; kingdom Metazoa; phylum Arthropoda; class Insecta; order Coleoptera; family Staphylinidae; genus Ontholestes; species Ontholestes murinus. The sequence goes on from OZ018396.1 coordinate 60,093,325, forward strand.
ATAAGTTAGAATGCTATATATCGAAACTTTAAAGGTAAGGCAGATAGTACTTTGAGAAAAACCCTATTTACATTTCTTATAAATTTTAAAGTTATCATTTATAATTAAATAAAAAAATTAAATAGCGTAAACATTATGGTATATTTTTTTTATTTCAGTACAATAGGAATACATTAAAGATCGTTATTAATTATGTGCACCATTAATTAATTCGCTCTTTAAATACGTCAATACATACATAATCACAATAATAATAAAAGAGGCGATTTCCATTGCAACTGGATTGGTGGCGTTCGAAGGTCGCGAAGCTAGGAAGTAGTCTGTTGTATCCTGAACGACATTGATAACTCGGATTCTTATAAAACGTATCGGATTGAATTAGTTTACCGCCAAGGTACTTACTGTTTCCTTTTTGCACCTGTTTATTAAAAGTTTCCACGCTAGAATTGTGGACCTGGAACGGCGACCGACGATTTCCTAGTGCGCGTTTAAGAAAAAGTTTTTAGTAAAAGTGGAATGATTGGCGGAAATTAATGAATCATTGAAAATAATCTGTTGGAGGATAATAATAATATAATCTAAGTAATTTCTACTGACCTTAAATATATTGCAATTTACTGTTAGACATATTTTTATTAACATTATAAATAATTGCAGGGTTTTTTTTATTACAGTAATTAATCACTTAATCCATTAATCTGGCAATTATAAAGGGATTAATTATTCAGAAAAATGTTGTCGTTATTGAAATTAATATATAATAGAAATTTTGATATTAAGAAACTTAATTAATTGATTAAAATTATAAATTATAAATCAGATTTGTTATATTTAAGTAAATAAAATTTTGACGAATAAAGCACTAACCAATTTAAATAACATTTTTATGAGTGTTCGTAATTGAAATCCAAAACTATTAGTAGAAAGAATCTGGCCCGAAAGAAGAGGCAATATCTTGACCTAAGAAATGGAATTGGCTCAAAAAAGAATCAGGATTTTAGCCTAAGAAGATAAGTACGTACCGAGCAGCCTGCAAACCGATCTCTTTGAATTAGAGGTTAATTAAACCCTTGGTGTTGTTTCACAATTTTCACCTATTCAAAGATTCATTTAGAGGGCTACATTAACTACTCGAAATAATAAAAAATAAAGACCCTTCAGTAATAACTATTTTATACAATTTTAAGGTATTTGTAAAAACTCGTCGAGTAAATCCCGTTGTATACAATATATTTTTTCAATATTCTATACACCCACTGCAGGTGATAAGATCGATTATTTACATTTTTTAAATAAAAAAGCCACACATGCATACACGCACACCTTGAGAGATAAGGGAAATGTGTATAAATAGCGCACCTTTTATCCAACAGTCATCAGATTATTGAATGCTGGCCAAATTTTATTGTACATACGCGGTAATTGTAGGTTAATACCCATAACATTGATATTTGGCGTCTGATGCAATAAAGTTTGCCAATCGAATTAGAACTTATATAGGTTTGGCAGACTGTTTTTTCTATTACAGGATAAATATATAGATTATTGACAGCTTTGGTTGAATGCGAAGATTATAAACTACTCTGGCTTCAATCACGCGATCAGTAAATACGAGGGATGGTAGGATGGTAGTAACCGTTTGCACCGTGTGGAGCGCTGGCGAGTAGAGTAGCCGTGAGTTGTATGCCAGCAGGTTTAGCTGTATTTCAGCTATCTGTGTGCAAAGTTAATTGTGCTGTTTATTTGAGTGTTTATAATGTTAAAAAAATAAAGGACTCCACCAGTATAGATTTACCTCCTTATGTTTACCAACTGTTTACAAAAATCTAAGACTTTTTAGCAGGAAAATAGGTGAAAAAAATTGTCTTAAGGTCTTAATTATAATAACTTTAAACCTTGCAGTCAGAATTGGTTTCAAAATCAATAGGTTGATACTTTTATTAAGTAAAAATGACGACTGGATTGAAATGTCCCTTTCAATATTTAAAACATTGTTGTCAGTTTATTTGTTTATTTTTTTTTTAATTTTGGAAGATTAGATAGTTACCCATATATTAATGACTTATTTTCATTCTTATTTGCTGCTTATCGTAGCAACTATATTTCTAAATATATTTTTTTTCTAAACTCATCAGGAAACGAGGAAATGTCGAAAATAAGATTTAACATAGTAAATCTCTAGGAGCCCACATATTTGAACAATAAAATAATATGTTTATCAATACTAAAAATTAAACTTTGTTATAAACTAACTAATTTATTAATACTTTTCTATTTAAACTTTAGAATTATTGCGTCTTTAATAAATGACAACCCGAAAAGCAATAACAAATAAATATACTCGGTCGGTGCAACAATTTCCGATCTGGAAAGATTTACGCCAATTACTTTTGGCGTTTCGGTGTGAAACGAGATGATATAGGTTTCCGAATAAATAAGCGGTGAATCAACCGTTGCAGCTTGTGCTTGGCTTAAGACCAAAAATTGGTGCATGTTGATATTTATATAGGGCAACCGGTGTGTACGTGTACGAGTGCCAGTTTCATTTTTTCGCGACAGACTTTGTGTGTTATAGTAAATATAATAACTAAATCGTGTAGGCGAGTGTAGTGTAAAATTAGAAAATGCATAGTGCTCCGAAAATAGTGGCAGTCGATTCATTTAAGTGGTATTAAGTGGTATTTATATTGCGCTGGATAATAACATCATTCAATTTTAATAGTAAATATCTGATAAAAGATAAAATAAAATCATTAGGTCATGAATTATTTTTTTTAATAAACTATTGTATTCTTAATAATTGTTACATGACTTATACTTAGTTAAATCTTTGTTAACTTTTATAACTACAGAAAAACAAGAAAATTAAGGTACTCGCCCATTCAATTCACTAACTCTCGAATCTTCTCATTAACAAACTGATAAAAATGAAGAGAACATGAAGGACGAGAAAATGACCATTATGAAGAATGCGACCAATCTGATGACGAAGATTTCAAAAAGAAGCAGAAAATAAAAGTTTGGACATACCTCAAAAAGAAAAGAAACCTGAAAGAGAAAAGAAAAAGCCAATATGGGCAGAAGGTTACTATTTAAAAGTTGACTTCTGATGAAGATAATGAAAATGATGAAATTTGGCATACTGCAATAAAAGCTGAAATAAAAGCACACATCAAAAATGAATCTTGAAAAATAATAGAAGGACAAAGATATGAATATCATAGACTACAAAATAGTACTAAAAAGAAAAATAGGATTAGACAACTTTGTAACAAAAAAACAAAACTAGTGGCACAAACCAAAAAGCTGATTGATTATAATGAAAAATTTGCACCAGTAGCAAAATTAAGTTCTATCAGATCTCAAATAGCAAAATCAGTAGAGAAAGGATAAAAGCTGGTACAAATTGATGTGACAACAGCATATTTAAACGGAGAACTAGACGAAACAATCGTAATAAAAGGTAACAACTTATTTGGAAAAATATGTAACCGAGATTATGACAAAAGAATACATACAACCTAATAATACTATTCAAGAATACGAATCCAAATTTATAAGGAATTACTGTAATTAATACATGATAATACATCCCAAGTATTTGTTGCTATAAATGAGATAAGAATTCAAATTAATGCTAAATTTAATAATAAATATTACCATAATTTTAATTACATTTATTATTGCTTATAATTTATGATATTTTCGACTAATTTTATTGAAAATTTTTAACAATTACTTCTAGTAATAAAATTATAAGTAACTCTAATTCTTATTAAACTTAAAATTATCTGTATGGTTAATTAAATACTTTCACTTCCAATTATATCAATTGTTATTTACAAGTTGTGTCATTCGTTTCAATAATAAATCTGCTTCATTCGCGTGTAATAGAATGATAATGCTGTTCTTGTTGAGCGCGATAAAGTATCTCTTGGTCTAGCGGTCCCGATTTTTTAGGTCATCAATTATGAAATGCAGTCCCAATTTGTGTGGCCATCTTGGACTAGATGCAAATAATGATGTGCCGTATTAGTTACCCAGTAACATATTCAGAGAGGTAGATCTGTGTCCGGAAATAGACAGAGCAGGGTAAGACACTCAATGTCAGCTAACGTCCTTCGCTCTATTAATAAAGTGACATAGTGTTGTCGCTCCCATACGCTATATACCCACTGCACAATTCTTGCATATTATTTGATTATTTACAAAACCGGCCCTTTTGTCATTTGTACAATGCGAGCCGTAGGATCGATAAACGCATACGCAACCGTTTGCATCAATCGACAATTGATGCTTAATTACAAGAAGGTGGTCGTTTAGATGGTAATTCGATTCGTGTTTGCAATTGTGTTTTTCTAATGTTTACTTACATGGTCCGTATAAATAATACAGGTTCGTATTATTTATAATATTCCGCTTCTTACTTCGATGATGATTTGCATCACAGTTTCTTCATTGCCATCGATGAAAGTGTATTGGGAAATCGAATCGATTTGCGGACACGATGAATCAACAACTGAAATTGAAGCGGTGAAAAAATTCAACATTAATCGGCTGTGACCAACCAACAGACGCTTGGTATGATATCTTATTAAGGAAAATTTGTATGCCATCGTTAATATTTATAATTGATTCGGTTTTGACCCTTTAAAGTAATTAAGCAATGAGGAATCTAAATTGTTTTACATTAAAAGATGTACGAAATGATGAGACCTACTCAGGTCTTGTTTAGACATTGGATGACACCTTGATGATTTCTATATTCTTAACGGAGAAGTGGTAGTCTTCAACTGTGCAGCATTGACGAGACACGAGTAGGTCAAAAAAATCCGTGGTTGTTTTGACAGAACGTATTTCTTTCTGTAAAATGATAGAGAAATACGTTCAATCTAGTGTTGCTTTGATAGCCTTGCTATTTTGTAACACGCAAATTACTTTTGTATCATTCAATGTCTGTCGAAGTATTAGCTAGAGAAGTAGTTGTTTCAAAAGTGGTTTGTTCTTGTAGTCTTAATAAGACTCATTTGTTGTAGATTTTACGAAATATTTTCGTTTTTTTTCTAAATATTTTTAATCGTATCTTCACATTTGTTATTATTTTTTTGAAATAACTTACATAATATTGCAGAAAGTTAAGAATCATGTTTTAATCTGCAATGACAACTTTAAAGTTTTTAGATGCACATGGATTGAAACGAATTGCTGAAACTATAAGAATATAACTATGCGAACAATTTTGAAGGATTTAATAAGGTTATATACGACTCTCCCGAGACGACAAGCAAATCAGTTAATGACTGTCAATCAGTTCTTAAGAAACAAGAGCTTCAAAACAATTTAATTACATAAAATCCCGTTTAACTTCTGTGAGCTACACAATAAAATCTTTATAAAAGCAGATATTTTTTAGAAAATACCTGGATGCATTGGCCAAGAAATCAAAATAATATCGGAAGAAATAAACTTGTTTTTGAATGGCGACAATGTTCCCAATCTTCAAATGTATCCGGCTATAATTTAAAATGAAGAGAAACATATCTACTTTCAAAAATTTATTGAGCGACAGAAGTAATAAATTTACAGTTGAACACCTAGAACAACATTTAGTGACTGTTTTCATGAATAGATTTTAGTTATTTTAAAATGTATACAAAATTACACTTTAATTTTTAAATACTCTTACATAATATTATATATTGCGTAAAGAAAGTGTGTTTGTTTTAGTTTTAAGCAGAATTTCTATGTAAAATATGTTGATAAACGTGTTACATACAAGCAAATATAGTTTTCTTTAGTGCTTTTTTACGGTTTTTATGCTTGTTTGTCTGTTTTAATGCTTTTTTTCTCTAAATTTGGTGCCTTTTTAAGTGCTTTTTTTCACAATTTTTAAGCTTTTTTATCCACTATCTACTCATGATTCACTACTATATAGCAGTGACGGTCCTACAATTCTTTTATATACTTTTATTTTTATTGTTTTTGTAATCTCTTTTTTCTCTGAGAATGTTTTCTTTATTGTGTTGTAGATCATTCCTGCCTTGTCTCATATATTATGTTTTTTCCGTTTTTTTTTCATTTCTTCTATTAATTCCTTTTCTTTTCTTTTGATACTTCTTACATTCCATATTCCACATTTTTCTTGTACCATTTTCTCGCTGTGATGTCTTGTTTTTTATTTGTTTTCCTATTAGTTGCTTTCTTATTCATACTCCTCTCCGTTAATTGTTATCTTTCGGTATCCTATTCTTACACTCTTTCCTTTTGCTTTTTTTTTCTGTTGCTATTTCTCTATTTTTTTTTGTACGAATCTTTCTTCATGAGCTTGGTCATTATTAATGTATGTCTTGTACCCTCTTAAATTTTCTTTAGCTCTCATTATTTGTTGTTTTGTTTTCCATGTCCCAACTTTAACTCATATTATTTGTTTTTCTCTATGTAATGTAAAATTCTCGACTTCCTGTACTTGGTTTGCCTTTGCTGTTATTATGATATTATTTTTTATTAATTTGCTGTTCTTACTTTTCTACTCTGTTTCCAGGTTGTCGATTCTTTTTAACATCTCTTCCTTTTCTAGCCCCCACTTTTCTTCTTCATTATTAATTTCTTTCTTCGGTTTTCTGATCTCTTCTTTTAGTTCTTCTGAGTTGTTTTGCTTTTCTCTCATCAAGTCTTTAAATACGTTCCTCCATTTCCACATCGTTCTTAGCTACATTTAGATTTGCATTCTCCGTGAGTTTTGTCCTTGTTTTATATTTGTATCCTTTTGTTGTTACAACATTTTGTTTCGCTGCTTTTGTTTTATTTTTTGTATTCTTCATTGATCCACTGCAAATGCATTTATATTGATCAACAAATGAGGATAAAAGAGAAGATATCTTTATAATTATGCAGTGGCTAGTTACTATATCACCTGCAAGGGTAGTAAATAGTGGTGGCCACTATTTACTACTAGTACATAGTAGCATTGAGGTAAATAGTTAAAAGTTAAATTTTTGGCAAATAATAATACTATCACAAAGGATTTAAAGCCTACGATGTCAATAGGTTCTAAATAGCTGAAGACCTAACAATTGTTTATAACGTGCAGACACACTTATATAAATATAAACACAACATGACTTAAGTTTTGATATTTTTAGTTGTCGAAACTATAGTTACAAGTGTGAATAACAACAAAGTTAATTGTTTTATTTATTATGGATTCTCCTTTGCTCTTTTTCTCATTTGGTCTTTGATTAGACATCGTGGGACACTTCGCGAAAAAACCTTTGAATATTCCGGTCTTGTAGGCGTTAAATAATCCAATGAAAAGAAATCCAATGTTAAATCACACAATCTATAGGCGATAATTCTTATCACCGAAACAAAAGAGTATACTTTTGATATATTTCTAAATAATACACAATGACACAAATTTTTATTATACTTGTTGCTGTGGCTTCTTACAAATATATCAAAAGTAAATGCACACTGACACAAGCTTGTAAAATAATACAGGTCTTTAAAAATGTGACTTAAATGTCCCAGAAATGGCAAAAATATTACCTCAGTGGCTACAATCGGCTTATAAGTATCATCAGCAAATTTCGAAATGATTTAATAATAGCGAGGGTTTTAATTAAAAGTTATATAAGTTATATTTTTAGAGATTTGTTCATACAAATTTTTCAAATAATTTTTGATGATGTTTTACTGATTGGAGGGTGGGATAGAGGCCACCCACCCACCCTACATATACATATGAACTTCAATTCCTTACCTTCTCGCTGTATCCAATGAAATTAATTACAAAATTTGATGTATGATGGGTGGGCAGATTTTAAATCTAAATTAGACAAAGTAATTTATATTTAAACATAAATTTTGATTTTGTTTTAATTTTTATTACATAGAGAGTTTAATTGTTTTAGCAGCAAAATCATCAACGCCTAGCAATTAAGGTTATCATGTATATGTAGGGTGGGTGGGTGGCCTCTATCCCACCCCCCAATCAATAAAACATAAGCCAGGGTTTTAATTAGAGTTGTGAATTATAAATAAACACAAAATAATTTAAATTTTTAGAGATTTATTCATATAAACTTTTCAAATAATTTTTGATGATGTTTTACTGATTGGAGGGTGGGATAGAGGCCACCCACCTACCCTACATATACATATGAACTTCAATTCCTTATCGTCTCGCTGTATCCAATGAAATTAATTACAAAACATTTTCAATAAAAAAGGAATTAAAAAGGTAAAATTTTTGCGTGAGTAAATTAGTAAAAAGTTGATGCCTGATGGGTGTGCAAACTTTAAACCTAAATTAGATAATATTGGCTATAGATGGTCATTTATATTTAAACTTCAATTTTGATTTTGTTGTTTTTACATAAAGGTTTTGACTGCTTTTAGCAGAAAAGTCATCAACGATTAGCATTTAACGTTATCATGTATATGTAGGGTGGGTGGGTGGCCTCTATCCTACCATCCAATCAGTAAAACATAACCAAGGGTTTTAATTAGAAGTTGTAAAATAGAAACAAACACAAAATAATTGCATTTTTAATTGATGTATTCATACAATTACTTTAAATAATTTTTGATGATGTTTTACTGACTGGAGGGTAGGATAGAGGCCACTCACCCACCCTACATATACATATTAACTTTAATTACTGATCACCTTGCGGTTTGCATTAACCTTAATTACAAAATTTGAATAAAAGAAAATTGACAAAGTAAAATTTTTGAGTATGTAAATTATTAAAAATTATATACATGATAAGCGGAAAGGCTTTAAATCAAGCTTAAATAAGATTTGCTCTAGAAGGTTATTTATATTTAAACTTAAATTAGGATTATGCTTTATTTCTTATTACATACAGGGTTTTATTGTTTTGTAAGCAGCAAAATCATCAACGATTAGAATTTAAAGTTATCATGTATATGTAGGGTGGCCTCTATCCTACCCTCTAATCAGTAAAACATAAGCGAGGGTTTTAATTAAAAGTTGTAAAATATAAATATACACAAAATAATTGCAGTTTTTAGAGATTTATTCATACAAATTTTTCGTGATGTTTTACTGATTGGAGGATGGGATAGAGGCCACCCACCCACCCTACATATGCAGATAAACTTCAATTCCTTATCGTCTCGCTGTAGCCAATGAAGTTTATTACAAAACTTTTTGAATAAAAAAGGAATTAAAAAGGTAAAACTTTTGAGTGAGTAAATTAGTAAAAAGTTTATGCTTGATGGGTGGGCAGACTTTAAATCTAAATTAGATAAGATTTGTTTAGAAAGTCATTTATATTTAAACTTAAATTTTAATTTTCTTTTATTTTTTATTACAAAGAGAGTTTGATTGTTTTTAGCAGCAAAATCATCAACGATTAGCAATTAAGGTTATCATGTATATGTAGGGTGGGTGGGTGGCCTCTATCACACCATCCAATCAGTAAAACCTAAGCGAGGGTTTTAATTAGAAGTTATAAAATAGAGAAAAACACAAAATAATTGCATTTTTTAATTGTTGTATTCATACAAATATTTCAAATAATGTTTAATGATGTTTACTGATTGGATGGTGGAATAGAGGCTACCCACCCATTTTGGTGTATGATTAACGAATTAGAGGGTAACATAGAGGTCACCCACCCACCCCACATACACACATTTAAATATTCCTCTGTCACAATTTTATATTTCCAGAAACCACAGCAGTGTTGATGTTTACCCTGTGCAAGAATACAAACGTAGGATTTTAACTTAAATTTCCAAATATATGTAGGGTGGGTGGGTAGCCACTATCAGATACTCCAATTCTTCAAACACAAACGATTATTACCGTAAAATAAATTGTATAACAGGAAATATCTTTCGAATCACTAAAAATTTTCTTAAAATCAAGTGTTAATTTAATTATATTCGAACGCATGTTTGACTGGTTGGAGGACGGATTAAAGGATACTTATTTATCCTACAATATAAACAATTACATCTGCAACTGTTGCAATTTTAAATTCCTAAAAATCACAGCAGTTTTTGTATTTATATTATGCAAAAAGAAAAATGGTGGGTTTCCACTGTCACACAATGCAATTCTGTAAATATTATCAAAAAAAATTTGTTAGATTATATTTAAAAAAATATATTACAAATTTTCCTATTAAATGTTATTACACTTAATTCAGTTTATATACCAAAAGTTAACGACATGTATTTCACATTTACCGTGGTAAAAAAAACGTAGAAAATCGTGTCTTATTTCATCCTACATTTGGCATGTGTTTCATTTCTGAAATTAAATATTTAATTAAAATAATTTCGACGTATATTTTACTTATTCTATTTTTGTTATCATTTAAAAAAAATAGTTAATTATTAATGGTATAAGTAATTATTAATAAATGGCGAATCAGTTATTTTGAGTATACTCTGTATAGAGCTTTACAATTCTTGGCAACAGTGCCCATACATTCGGCTTATTATTTAATATTCAACAAAACTCTAACACATTGCCTTGATTTTGAAATCTAACGGCTTTCTGGATAATCAGAATGTTAAGCATGGCTAATTGATTCAGTTTGCTCAAATTACCCTCTTCACAGCTGATATATAACTATAAACTACATATATAAAAAATCACAACAAATTTGTTCACAGGACTTGCATTTCAGTGCTATGTGTTCTTCCACTCAGGTCCAATAACTTACTTCTTCTGTAGGCTGAAACATTTCTACACAAATAGTGGCAAATTTTAATCTTAGGTTAATTCTAGGACACTTAAAACTCACATTCAGCTCGTAGTATTATACATGTTGATTCATTTAGCATGACAAATATTATTTATAATATATTAATCGTTGAACCTTTAATAAAGGGTGACTAAATTTCTCAAAATTCCGTCGTTAATTAGTGACTATCCAGAATATTATTTTGCGCATAAATTACTAACTCTTAAGAACAATTCGAAATTATATCTTCCTCATTACTACCTCAAATAGCATCAGCAAATGTTAATAGACCCTTATAAAATTCTAGTAGTTCAAAATATATCTCGTAGGACGCGTTCATAACATCTGCGAAACAAAGATCTTCTTGGTAGTAGGCTACCTAGTCAATTCTTAAGACACATGTTATCTCTTCTGGGAAACAAATCTTTAGGTAGTGTTCTCCTAAAGCAACTTTTTTTTATTAGATTACTCGTTGAGTCGCGTCAAGTTTTAGCAATTTCAGATAACTTTGTCATTGACAAAATAATGGAATTATCAAATTTTATTTATTATTTGAGCCACAACAAGCACCTAGATGTTTACAAAAATTATCTTAGTACCAAAAAATCAATTGAAGAAATTTGAAGGTTAAAATATTATACAGGGTTATTCACGCTATACGGCACGGAATATTGTGGCCAAAATACGTGACTTTCAAAAAGTTTCACTTTGGGGATATATGGGGGTCTATTAGGGCTACTTTTTAAAATTATTTTCATAATATACAGGGTGTCCCAAAAACCCTAAACGTATCAAAGTTGTGTTTTTTTAAATGAAACACCCTGTATTTTATTGCATTTTTGGATCTGTCTATAAAAATAAGTATGTGTTTTAATAAGGTTTTTATTACATAAACCTTAAGGTTTTTTAATTAATTTGATTTTTGTAAAAATGTAACCTAATTTTCATGTTCCAAATACTTAAAAAATAATTCAGTTATGCATACCAAATTTACACTGAAATGTATTAATAGATCATATTTTATTTTCCAAGTATAATAAACTTGACATCTTATGCCGGGTGTAAAAAAATTGGAATTAAACAAATGAGAACTTTAAATGACTATAACTTCATTTATTTAAATGGAACGCTATATTTGTTAATTTATCAGCAAATGCAGGTTTTAATTACCTATCGAATGGTATTTAAATCTTAAGTGTTAAGTCTTCTCGTTTTTACAGAAAACGCCAAAATATTGTTTTTTGCACCGTTTTAGTACTTTTAAAGTAAAAATTTTAATGTATCTAGATTTCTATCGTATTTAAAAACATCAGATAATTAATTTAGTCTGTTACTTTAGTTTAAAAAGGATGTCTTTTGTTATAGTTGTGTTATTTTGCGTTTTTGTGTTAAATCGTTATTAATCGTTATTGTTTGAACATGGTTGTTGTATGTCATAGTAAAAAATTAAAATTTACACAGATTTTCTTATACTGAGGTTTTTATAACTGACACTTCCAATTTCTTTAAACTGGTTTAATAGTCTCTCAAAAATGACTGGCTTAGGGTGATTTCTTTCGGGAAACCTTTAAGTATAAACTCGACAAGCCAATAAACAATTTTGATGACATTCTCCAAGCATAAAAATAATGCCAATAACCCCTTCTTTTGAGTAAATCTTCATTTTTTACCAAAAAAATACAACAGCGATGTTCAAACAATAACCATTACTAACGATCTAACACAAAAATGGAAAATAAGACAACTATAACAAAAGACAGGCTTTTTAAACTAAAATGACAGACTAAATTAATTATCTGACGTTTTTAAATACCATAGAAAACTAGATACATTAAAATTTTTACTTAAAAAGTACTAAAACGGTGCAATAAACAATATTTTGGCGTTTTCTGCAAAAACGAGAAGACTTAACACTTAAGATTTAAATATCATTCGAAAGGTAATTAAAACGTGCATTTGCTGATAAATTAATAAACATAGCGTTCCATTTAAATAAATGAAGTTATAGCCATTTAAAGTGCTCATTTGTTTAATTCCAATTTTTTTACACCCGGCATAAGATGTCAAGTTTATTATACTTGGAAAATAAAATATGATCTATTGTTACATTTCAGTGTAAATTTGGTATGCATAACTTAATTATTTTTTAAGTATTTGAAACATGAAAATTAGGTTACATTTTTACAAAATTCAAATTATTTCAAAAACCTTAAGGTTTATGTAATAAAAACCTTATTAAAACACACACTTATTTTATCGAAGGATCCAAAAATGCAATAAAATACAGGGTGTTTCATTAAAAAAAACACAACTTTGATACTTTTAGGGTTTTTGGGACACCCTGTATATTATGAATGTAATTTTATAAAGTAGCCCTAATAGACCCCCATATATCCCCAAAGTGAAACTTTTTGAAAGTCACGTATTTTGGCCACAATATTCCGTGCCGTATAGCGTGAATAACCCTGTATATTTAATGTACAGTTAAATATAAAACTATTTATATTAATTGCGATTTTTAATTCCACTAACTCAGCTTCATTTTCATTCAAACTGTATTAATAAGTATTTTATTTAAATTTAAATAATCAAAATTTAATCATTCCAGCATACATTTTAATTTTTTAGTAATGACAAAACTTTTAACTTTTGCTCTAACTAAACTACTTGTAATAATATTTAATATTATAATAATTCAAAAACATTTATTCATTATACATTTTACTTTTTAATTTAAATAAATTACTATTATACTACTTATACTATTTAATATTAAAATAATTCAAATGAATACTTTATCTTTCAGTATGACAAATCCGTTTGCTAGTATTGTAACAAATGACAACAATAATGACTTACCTTTAGAATGACGAACACTCACGATGACGCACCTTTTATTATCTACACTCCAGAAATAAATAAAACGTTAAAGAATGAATATGCAAAGAAATTGTATACTATCTTTTTCCTCCTCCTCGTGCAGATGACAAAAAAACATCACCAAGGGTCACTACTAAAAAGAGTGAATTATTGTCAGAGGAATTTATTAAATAAAAACAAGGAAAAAAAAATATTTAGGTAGTATAAAATTTACACCATATCTATCTTAATTATTAGACACATTTTTACAAAATGTACTCTTTGGAAAATATAATAAAATATAATACAATATACATACATATACATATATATTTAGCTTAACTATACAATAGAACTATAAATTACAACAACAGATATATTTTTTACAAAAATATATCTAAAAAAAAAAATTCATACAGTTAGATTTACTCTTATAAAAGGTACATTGCATCGGTTTTTCTTTAAAAATATATCTTTCGTATATTTCATAAATACATTTTAATATATCATCACAAATATCGAACGGAATAAATTCTAATGTATTTTAATACCCGTTAAAACAAATCTATAAAATATAGAACGCCGCCGGGCGGCGGCCGTTGTATTTTTTGTTTCATTTTTATTTTTTTATAATAAATAGTTTTATTTTTTCTTCTTGCCACAAGAACACTTAATCGAGGAGATCTAAGGTAATGCTATTCTCTTTATATGATAAACGAAACTCTCCGTGTTTTAAGGCCCTATTGTCAGACAAACTTAAGGCCGCGTAAGTCATTTTTTGAAAATGATTCCGAAAATATGTATGCTGCGCACGTTATGATTAAAGCTTTCGATTCATTAAACTAGCTTAAGGATTAATTTACTACTGGGATACAAAAAAAAGTAAGCTATGCGAGGGGGGTGGGGGGTTGGTGTGTGAAATGGTGACTAAGGCCCGTAATCGTGCACGATGTCCATTATTCTCTGCCTGTCTTCGGACCTGGTAACAAAAAAAAATACAGGTTAATTAATACATTGTTGCTATTTACATTACAATTTTACTTTGTGCTAAATTTTCTTTGGACAAGTTTAAACACCGCTAAAATGATAATATAATTTACACTTATTATTAATGAACACGTAAATCAATAAGTTATTCACTTAGAAGGTTAATTAAATACTTGGTTTTGTTTCACTATTTTAACCAAGTGTTCAATTAACCTTGTAATTAACATACAAATATTTCACCACGGGTTAGGTGAGAATTTAATTCATCACTTTCAACTAAATATTTGTAGTGAGCAATTTTTGTGCACTATCGCTTCATATACTGAAGAATCTTTTATAATGAAGATAAAATACCTATGAAAGAAAAAAATCATTGACAATATTTTTATGTATGTCGCATTAAACCTGGTATGGTATTAAAAATATTACAATTATACGATAATTTCCATTCCCCTTGTGGTTCGTGAAAGAATGTATGAAATGGTTTCTTATCATATAAAGTAAATTAGTTAAAAATTTATAACAATTATAAAAATTTTGTTAGAACACTTTCAAAACTATATACAAACTGAGAAAATCTATTAAATTTTTATTTAATTGTCTACAACGATCTAAGGAAAATGATGGTAGCGACCGTTACTATGTGATAGTTCATTTTAAAAAAGGTTAAATGAAAATAATTTTTAAGTTTTTATACCACTATTTATTAACCTTTTTTAAAACGATCTAAGGATTTTAATATTTGTGCTATAATGAGTTTAAATTCTTTAGATTATTTAAGATAAACTTACTCTTCTTTCCAGAAAACTAAAACGATAACAATGTTTTTGTAATTTGATTTGTATGTATTTTTTATATTTTTTTAAGAAAGAAATAAATAAATAAATATATTTGTAGATCCACCCAACATCTGGTAAAATATTGAGGCTCAATTGCAGATACAGTGTAAAATTCACAGGAATGTATAAACATTATTTGCTACAGAAATATTCACCTTTGTATAATAAACCCTGTGTGTGGTATACTTATTGGAGGGTGGGATAGTGGCCACCCACCCACCCTACATATAAAGTTTAATTTTAAGCCACAACAAAGATGATTGGTTCTTTACATTCATCAAAACTAATCTTGTTTTTATTTTCAGAAAACTAAAGCAGTAACAGTATTTAAAATAAAAATATATATGTAGGGTGGGTGGGTGGCCTCTAACCCACCCTCAAATTAATAAATCATTCGCCAATAATTGCGATTAAAGTTTTAATTCGCGAGAATGTATAAATATTATTTGCTACAGAAATATTTACTTTTATACAATTTTTTTTCGAGAAAACCCTGTGTGTAGTGTAATTACTTGAGAGTAGAATAGTGGCCACCCACCCACCCTACATATTAAGTTTAATTTTAAACCACAACAATGGTGATTTGTTCTTTGCATTCGTCAAGACTAATTTTGCTTTTATTTTCTGAAAACTAAAGCAGTAACAGTATTTGAAGTGAAAATAAATATGTAGGGTGGGTGGGTGTCCCAACAATAATCAGTAAAACATAAGCGGGGGTTTAATTAAAAGTTGTAAAACCTAAGTAAACAAAACATTATTGCAAAATTTATTAGATTTATCCAAGCAAATTTTTCAAATAATTTTTAATGATGTTTTACTGACTGGAGGGTGGGATAGAGGCCACCCACCCACCCTACATATACATATAAATTCCAATTACTGATCGTCTCATAGTTTGGAGTAATATTAATTACAAAACTTTTTGAATAAAAAAGAAATTAAACAGGTAAAATTTTTGAGTTAGTAAATTAGTCAAAATTTGATGCATGATGGGTGGGCAGACTTTAAATCTAAATTACATAATAATAGCTATAGTAAGTCGTTTATATTTAAACTTAAATTTTGATTTTGTTTTATTTTTTATTTCATAAAGGGTTTGACTGTTTTTAGCAGCAAAATCATCAACGATTAGTTATTATGGTTAGCATGTATATGTAGGGTGGGCGGGTGGCCTCTATCCCACCCTCCAATCAGTAAAACATAAGCGAGGGTTTTAATTAAAAGTTGTAAAATATAAATAAAAACAAAATAATTGCAATTTTTAGAGATTTATTCATACAAGTTTTTCAAATAATTTTTGATGATGTTTTACTGATTGGAGGATGGGATAGAGGCCACCCACCCACCCTACATTACAGATAAATTTCAATTACTGATCGTCTCGCGGTTTGGAGTTAAATTAATTACAAAACTTTTGAATAAAATAGAAATTCAAAAGGTAAAATTTTTGAGTTAGTAAATTAGTTAAAATTTGATGCATGGAGGGTGGGCAGACTTTAAATCTAAATTAGATAATATTAATTGTAGAAAATTGTTTATATTTAAACTTAAATTTTAATTTGGTTTTATTTTTTATCACATAAAGAGTTTGACTGTTTTTAGCAGCAAAATCATCAACGATTAGGAATTAAAGTTATCAGTGTATATGTAGGGTGGGTGGGTGGCCTCTATCCCAACCTGCAATCAGTAAAACATAAGCGAGGGTTTTAATTAAAAGTTGTAAAATATAAATAAACACAAAATAATTGCAATTTTTAGAAATGTATTCATACAAGTTTTTCAAATAATTTTTGACGATGTTTTACTGACTGGAGGGTGGGATAGAGGCCACCCACCGACCCTACATATACATATAAATTTCAATTACTGATCGTCTCGCGGTTTGGAGTAAAATTAATTACAAAATTTTTGAATAAAAAAGATTCAAGATTCAAGAGGTAAAATTTTTGAGTCAGGAATTTATTAAAATTTTTATGCATGATGGGTGGGCAGACTTTAAATCCAAATTAGATAAGATTATCTATAGAATGTCATTTATTTTTAAACCTTAATTTGGATTACGCTTTATTTTTTATTACATAGAAAGTTTTATTGTTTTGTAAGCAGCAAAATCATCAACAATTAGTATTCAAAGTTATCATTTATATGTAGGTTGGGTGGGTGGCCTCTATCCCAACGTGCAATCAGTAAAACATAAGCGAGGGTTTTAATTAAAAGTTGTAAAATATAAATAAAAACAAAATAATTGCAATTTTTAGAGATTAATGCATAGAAGTTTTTCAAATAAATTTTGATGATGTTTTACTGGTTGTAGGGTGGGATAGAGACCACCCACCCACCCTACATATATATATATATATATATATAAATTCCAATTACTGATCGTCTCGTGGTTTAGAGTAAAATTAATTACAAAACTTTTTGAATAAAAAAAAAAATAAACAGGTAAAATTTTTGAGTTAGTAAATTAGTTAAAATTTGATGCATGATGGGTGGGCAGACTTTAAATCTAAATAAGATAATATTAGTTACAGAAAGTCGTTTATATTTAAACTTAAATTTTGATTTTGTATTATTTTTTATAACAGAATTTGACTGTTTTTAGCAGCAAAATCATCAACGATTACCAATTAAAGTTATCATGTATATGTAGGGTGGGTAGGTGGCCTCTATCCCACCTCCCAATCAGTAAAACATAAGCGAGGGTTTTAATTAAAAGTTGTAAAATATAAATAAACACAAAATAATTGCAATTTTTAGAGATTAATGCATAGAAGTTTTTCAAATCAATTTTGATGATGTTTTACTGGTTGTAGGGTGGGATAGAGGCCACCCACCCACCCTACATATACATATAAATTCCAATTACTGATCATCTCGTAGTTTGGAGTTAAATAAATCACAAAACTTTTTGAATAAAAAAGAAATTAAAAAGGTAAAATTCTTGAGTAAGTAAATTAGTAAAAATTTTATGCATGATGGGTGGGCAGACTTTAAATCTAAATTACATAATATTAGCTATAGTAAGTTGTTTATATTTAAACTTAAATTTTGATTTTGTTTTATTTTTTATTACCTAAAGGTTTTGACTGTTTTTAGCAGCAAAATCGTTAGCAATTATGGTTATCATGTATATGTAGGGTGGGCGGATGGCCTCTATCCCACCCTCCAATCAGTAAAACATAAGCGAGGGTTTTAACTAAAAGTTGTAAAATATAAATAAACACAAAATAATTGCAATTTTTAGAGATTAATGCCTAGAAGTTTTTCAAATCAATTTTGATGATGTTTTAATGGTTATAGTGTGGGATAGAGGCCACCCACCCACCCTACATATACATATAAATTCAAATTACTGATCGTCTCGCGGTTTGGAGTAAAATTAATTACAAAACTTTTTGAATAAAAAAGAAATTCAAAAGGTAAAATTTTCGAGTCAGGAAATTAGTCAAAATTTGATGCATGATGGGTGGGCAGACTTTAAATCTAAATTACATAATAATAGCTATAGTAAGTCGTTTATATTTAAACTTAAATTTTGATTTTGTTTTATTTTTTATTTCCTAAAGGGTTTGACTGTTTTTAGCAGCAAAATCATCAACAATTAGCAATTATAGTTATCATGTATATGTAGGGTGGGTGGGTGGCCTCTATCCCAACCTGCAATCAGTAAAACATAAGCGAGGGTTTTAATTAAAAGTTGTAAATATTTATTCATACACATTTTTCAAATAATTTTTAACAATGTTTTACTGACTAGAGGGTGGGATAGAGGCCACCCACCTACCCTACATATATATATATATATATACAGTCGACACTGTCTATAGTGAAACTCTATATAGTGAAAAACTCTATATAGTGAAATTTTTTCAAACCCCAAAATATTTTAATGAAATTTCACGTAAAAAGCACTGCATATAGTGAATCTGTAAAAGAGGAACACTCTATATAATAAAATTTTTACCGGAATTTCATGTATAAATTTTTATGCATTTATTGAGATTTTGGCTACTTCGGGTTTCCCATTTCTACCTAACATTAGCACGAACTGAATTTTGATGACTCACTGTTTTGAAAAGGTTCTTAAAGCGTTTATAACGCCTAACAGGCAAAATATAAATCAAGTACAATAGATTTCAGTGAGAAACACGGGGAAGTACCCCGGGGAAACCCATTTTATATGTAGTCGATGCGTAGATTAATTCGCTAACAGGTTCAAAAAATAGCTGATTATTTTTCCTAGTACATAATATGTATGTTGTTTAGCAATTTATTGAGACTACACAAATTTTAAATGTACATATGTATGTATGTATTAACAGATTTTGTATTATGTATTCTTTTTATTTCGTTTGTAGTATTTAGCCCTCTACATACATATGTAATGTGTACAGTATGTGCATTATGTACATGCTATGTATTTAAACTTTTAAATGTTTAATAAACTTTTTTAATAAGTAATTCAATTTTGAAATTTTTGTTTCTCTTTATATAGTGAAAAACTCTATATAGTGAAATTTCGGTCAACATTTTGGCCCTTCACTATATAGAGAGTCGACTGTATATATATATATATATATAAACTGCAATTACTGATCATCTCGTGGTTTAGAGTAAAATTAATTACAAAACTTTTGAATAAAAAAGAAATTCAAAAGGTAAAATTTTTGAGTCAGGAATTTATTAAAATTTGATGCATGGTGGGTGGGCAGACTTTAAATCTAAATTAGATAATAATAATTATAGAAAGTTGTTTATATTTAAACTTAAATTTTAATTTGGTTTTATTTTTTATCACATAAAGAGTTTGACTGTTTTTAGCAGCAAAATCATCAACGATTAGGAATTAAAGTTATCATGTATATGTAGGGTGGGTGGGTGGCCTCTATCCCACCCTCCAATCAGTCAAACATAAGCGAGGGTTTTAATTAAAAGTTGTAAAATATAAATAAACAGAAAATAATTGCATTTTTTGAAGATTTATTCATACACATTTTTCAAATAATGTTTGATGATGTTTTCTAACTGGAGGGTGGGATAGAGGCCACCCACCCACCCTACATATACATATAAATTTCAATTACTGATCGTCTCGCGGTTTGGAGTAAAATTAATTGTTGTTAGTGTTATTAAATGGATAATCAGCCTTCACAATGATATAACGAAAATTCTGAAAATACTGATAAACTACATTTTGAAACGATTAGATAATAACGTTTTAAAAAGTACTAATAAAAAGCTAAAACATATATATGATTGATTATATAAAACAAGTAGATTAAGCCACCTAAATAGTGGTATAAAAACGGCGGAAATAATTTTATTCACTCTTTAATTGATAGTATATGGATCAGCCCAAAACAATAATTTGATCGAAACAATGCAAATACGGTTAGTAGAGTAGAGAATTTAACTGTAGTCCCAATTCTTAATACGAAATAACTAAAAGTAAACACTAATTATTCCTGTAAATCCCTTCGAATAATATTTGATCTTTAATTAGTATATAAAATTCACACCCAAAACCTTAAAAAAGGAATTAAGGGGAAGGAAAAAATTAAGGAATTTTACTAAAATACAGCAGTCCACGTCTTTAATATGATTTGTCGCCCTTTGCTTGATTAGTCTGCTCTTCTAGTTCACAATTTCCGTCCCTACATCCTTAAAGCATAAATAATCAGCCTTTCATATCAATAAAAAAAATTGAGACATCCTCTCAATCGTACCAAACCATCTAAGACCATTTTATAGAAATTAACCAAGATAATCCCTTCCAACCACTATCCTTGAAATTCGCCCAAAAATCCACACTATAAAAGCTTCAACCATATATTTGATTCCTTTGATAATACCCTTCAACCACCGTTCATCAATTAGAAATCGTTTTGTTCTCACAAAAGTAAGTACATTTTTAATTATTTTTTAGTAATCGTCATTATTGCTTCTTTGAATGTTACAATTACTCAAGAGTAAATACTATGAGCAATATTTTGAAGATGTAATGCCATTAGAAATAATGCCTTTTATATTATTGGTTTTTGAGTTACGTAAAGAAAAATTAAAAAGTAATAAAACACGTTAAAATTCAGTTTCTTCACAATTTATTTTGTATGAAAATTTCGAGCTCATTATCAAAGTTATTGGTTTATTATCGGAAGTATGCATTAATTCATGCGGGTTTCTAAGAGAGGCCGCTACTAGTATTATTTCGCATCGTGTTCATCCGTGACTATATTCATTTGAAAGCGTCTTTTTTAATATATGTAATTTTATTGAAGCGTAAACAACATTTTTTCTATTCATTTGAACATGTCGAACTTTGTGCCTGAAAAAGTGTTTTTGCGGGGAGTTCTTCTTCATTACTTTAACATGAAGAAAAGTGCTACCGAAAGTCATCGTATTTTAGTAGAGGTTTATGGTGACGATGCTCTTGCTGAAATAACGTGCCAGAAGTGGTTTTCATGGTTTAAAACTGGCGATTTCAACTTAGAAGACGATGAACGACCCGGACAGCCAAAAAGGTTTGAATATAAGGAACTGGAGGCATTGCTTGATGAAGATGCGTGCCAAACGCAAAAAGATCTTGCAAAATGATTGGGAGTTGATCAGATGTTTAAAAGTATCGGGATTCATCCAAAAGCTTGGAAATTGGGTGCCGTATGAATTAAAGCCAAGAGACATCGAACGCTGATTCTGCATGTCGGAAATGTTGCTTCAACGCCACAAAAAGAAGTCATTTTTGCATCGGATTGTCACTGGTGATGAAAAATGGATTCATTACGATAACCCCAAGCGCAAGAAATCGTATGTGAAGCCTGGCCAGCCATCAACATCCACGGCAAAGCCGAATATCCATGGCGGCGAGGTAATGCTCTGTATTTGGTGGGATCAGAAGGGTGTGTTGTATTATGAGCTGTTGAAATCGTATCAGACGATCAAAGGAGACCTCTACCGAACACAATTAATTCGTTTGAAGAGAGCGATTACGGAAAAACGACCAGAATATGCAACCAGACACGAATCCATAATTTTCCATCATGACAACGCTCGGCCACATGTTTCAACACAGGTTCAAAACTATTTGGAAAACAGTGGGTGGGAAGTTCTACCTCACCCGCCTTATAGCCCAGACATAGCCCCTTCTAATTCTACTTGTTCAGATCAATGCAGAATGCCCTCACCGGAATACGCTTCACTTCAGAACAGGGTATCAAAAATTGGCTCGATTCATTCTTCACCACCAAGCCGGAGAAGTTCTTTTGGGATGGAATCCACAAACTGCCAGAGAGATGGGCAAATGTTGTAGCTTCCGATGACCAATACTTTGATCATTGAGTGTATAACCATTTTTCACAATAAAGCCTTAATATTCGAAAAAAACGCATGAATTAATGCATACTCCATATAATAGAAAGATTTCCTGTCAGTACATAATTACTATGAGCAATTGAAAATATTCGTGAAAAATTATGGCCTTATTTTGGAAATTTATTAACCTTTATGTATATGTGTAAACGTTGGGATATTTTATACGATTTTTGTATTAAATCAACAATATAATACAATACGTAATCTATATGTTAACCTTTCAATTCATTTAAACTAATTTGTCACAAGACTGAATAACAACAGCTCAAATTTGTTATTTTTGTTAAGTATTGTAATCATTGGCTCGAGCTGCGTTTCGTGATCAAAGAGACGTTTGCAAGAACAGTGTAAAATGAGTAGGAACATTTGGCAGCAGAACTATGATTTATTTCGTTAAGAATATTTAAAACGGAAAACATAAAATACATAGAATCTTGCATTTTGCAGGCGTTAATTTCGTAGTACATTTTCAATGAATAATAGGATAACGTTTAACCTTTTTATACTACTTTTTATTTTTACACAATACTTTGGAACTAGTTTGTAAAAATATAAAGTAGTGTAAAAACGTTTTTCTATTAAAATACATATATTTATTTTAATGATTTATCCAAAACAGTAATAGTTATCGAGAGATGATATTAATTTAAGTAATTTTATGTATTATATAATTTAATTTCAGGCAGGGGAATTCCCGGATTAATATTGACTTTAAACATTTCAATCTAGTTATTCTAGTTAATTTAAAGCCTAATCCGGGAATTATTTATTTAGAAGAATAGTTCGAAACCTCAAAAAATAAATTAATGTGTTTAATGCTTGAAGTCATCACTTTGTGATACATCTTGAATCAGGAACTTTAAATGAAGTGTATTTTCATTTAAAGTTCCTGAAATTAATGTGAAAAATCATGAATATTTTTTAAGAAAAATAGTGATTTTAATTTGTGATAATATCAAGTTGGCTTATTGAAACTAAAAAATTATCAAAAAGCTTGTTTATTCCACTCTCTCTCTCTGAAAATGATAAGTTGGTACAATTACCCCTTGCAAGAATTTGTTTTAAGAAAGATCGTAAATAATAATTTCATTTGAATAGATATAATCATCAATGAAAAACCGCATTTAAAAATTTCTTACCAGTCTACGGTGCACTGAATATTTATTTCTTATTGGTTTTCGAACGGCATTATAATATCGTAAATATGATAAAATTTGATAAGATAAGTTTAAGTAAATATTAAAATAATTGCCTTCAACTAATACCAATATAATAATCCACCTGATTATAATATGCAACACCAATATTTAAAATATTGATTGCTGTAACGATGGAACAAATTCACGTGTGAATAAGATGTTTTGTTACTTTCCCTCTATAGCTAATCTTTAATAATTTAGATTTAAGGCCAGTCCAATCATCATGCATAAAAATTTTTATTAATTTACTCACTTAAAATTTCTACCTTTTGAATTTCTTTTTTATTCAAAAAAATAATTAATTCTATTCAAACCGCGAGACTATCAGTAATTAAAGTTTATATGCATATGGAGGGTGGGTGGGTGGCATCTATCCCAACCTCCAATCAGAAAAACATCATCAAAATTTATTTGAAAATTTTGTATGAATAAATCTCTAAAAATCGCAATTATTTTGTGTTTAGTTATATTTTACAACTATTATTTAAAACCCTCGCGTATGTTTTACTGATTGAAGGGTGATATAGAGGCCACCCACCCACCCTACATATACATGAAAACTTTATTTGCTAATCTTTAATGATTTTATTGATAAAAACAATAAAACCCTTTATGTAAAAAAAATAAAACAAAATCAGAATATAAGTTTAAATATAAATGGCTTTCTATAGCTAATCTTATCTAATTTAGTTTTAAAGTCTGCCCACCCATCATGCATCAAATCTTTACTAATTTACTCACTTAAAAATTTACCTTTTTAATTTGTTTTTTATTCAAAAAGTTTTGTAATTAATTTTATTGGAATCCGCGCGAAGATAAGGACTTAAAGTTTATATTTATGGAAGGTGGGTGGGTGGCCTCAATCCCACCCTCCAATCAGTAAAACACTATCAAAAATAATAGGGAAAGTATTATGATGGCCGCATCACCATTTTTGTATTTAATTAAAAAGAACCAAATTATTTAAATGCAAAATTAAATTTATTTTATAATTCTTATCAATAAATAATAACCATTCGATCTGAATTTATGATAATCAAAATTAATAAATTTCAAATTGAATATATTGAATTGTTATAAATAATATTAAAAAATTAAACTTTGAGGACATTTCATACATTTCTCTACATTAATGGAAAATAGATTCCCTAAGTCAGAATATGACGAGAGATAGAGAGAGACATAGAGAAAGAGAGTTGAATCACAGCCAAATTGGACACCTATTGAATGTTAGATGGTGCCAAATTGAAAATAAACAATCCCGAAATTATAATTTATTTGTAAACACAAATGTGCAGTTGCTATGCTTTATGTGATGTTTTAAATTGAAATTTTGAGTTCGTTTTGTTTCAAGGTCAAAATAGAGCCTAAACACTGAAAAAACATTTTGTTAACTTTATGTTGTATAAGAATGTACATGGAAGGTGAAAATATCAGGTAAATCGATCAGACAAGTAAACCCACGGATGTCCATTCCTCCACGAATTCATAAAACTGGAAATAAGTGTCAAAGGTACTTTTTATGAATTGAAATGAATGAAACCCTTTGCACTCAGTTGTCGCAAATATTGCGACATTTAAAATATGGTTTTTGAATCCACTGGAGGGCAAATGGTTGTATTTCCCAATTTTTTGGGATATGTTTTATTCTCCCCTACGGTTTTTTGTCCTCAATTTCTTTCTTTTCTTTTATAATGTTTCTAAATAGTTTAAATAAATAAATATACGAAGTATATACAAGGTGACTGACGAAAAACCTTTGGTGCTGTATCTCGCTTATTTTTTACCCGATTTTAATAAATAAAACATCAAATTAAACCATTTTTAAAAGACTTTAATAGGATCTGAACTATTATTTTTTCTCGCACCCAGTTTTTGACAAAATACGATCAACATTTTTTTTTTAAATTGCACTGTATATATATTTTTATTGATTCGCAAGGAGATTTTTTTCTGAATATAAAATTGTAGACAAATTTATCCATACATCAAACTTAAGTCGAGAAATTGAGGATTAAAAAAAATAAATAAAAAGTCAAGTATCCATTGTAAACAATATACAGACCCTATTTTAAATGTCAAAAGTGACAGTGACAGCCATTGATACAATACTGCAACGATTTTTAATTATTTCATAATTAAAATGTTGCAATATTTCAAACACTGTACTAGAATTTTGTGCTTCTACAGAAATCGTTTTTCAGTTTTTGAAATCTTGCAACATTTTTATTATGAAATTATTAAAAATTATTGCAGTATTGTACCAATGACTGACACTGTCACTTTTGACATTTGGAATAGGCTCTGTATATTGTTTACTATGGGTATTTGATTTTTAATTTTTTTTTAATCCTCAATTTCTCGACTTTGGTTTGATGAATGAATAAAATCGTTTACAAATTTAGATTCAGAAAAAAATCTCCTTGCGGATCAGTACAAAATATATATACAGTGCAATTTGAAAAAAAAAAGTTGATCGTCTTTTGTCAAAAATTGGATGCAAGAAAAAATATCAGTACAGTTCATATTAAAGTCTTTTAAAAATCATTTAATTTATTCAAATCGGATCAAAAATAAGCGAGATACAGCACCAAAGGTTTTTCGTCAGTCACCCTGTATATGAATGTATCTGACTCAAAATGTTTCACAAAGTGATGACCTCAAGCACCAATCACATTGTCGTAAGAAGAAAGACTAAAGGTCTTAATAAATAAATAAATAAACAATTATAAATGCATGTTAGTACTGAATATTATTAGTAATGGTAGTTACCTTTCGTACCGGGTGTTTCTAAATGAATATCGGGGTTGTAGAGCATCAAAATAGGAAGTACCAGTTACAATTGCTTATCCAAACAAAAAAAAAAACTAAAAGTTTCCGCCGAGATATGACACACAAAAAACATTCAATTTAGGGGAGTCTCGTTGCAGTGGTAGCATCTTGTGAGTATTAACTAAGCCCCAGATAGCACATTATGAGTATTTTCTGTTCCCTGATCGCCATTTACTACTAGCGCCCTCTAGTACCAAAAATAGAAGTGTTTGAGTTGCACTTTCACTACATGCATTAATAATGATTTTAAGTTTTGCGTAATAAGTACTACAAAGCGTTAAAATCCCGATATTCATTTAGAAACACCCGGTATTATAAATCCCTTATATTAGTATGTTAGTTAATAACAGTAGGTTGTAATGTAATGAATTACTTTCGCTCGTGTGGAAAGGCTAGATTGGAAATCCATTTATATACAATAAAGATATTGGATTATTATTTTTATTGATTGCTATAAGCATTATTGTCAATCAAATATGTATGTATGATTATAAAAATGTTGTAGGAAGTCATTACAGAAATATGTAAGCGTTTGATTTGAACAGCCTAAATTATTAGATGGAATAAAGATATAAAAAAAGCAATTTTTTTTTAATTATGTAATTTTCTTAGCAGAAATTTTCATTCAAATATTTAGGTCTAAGTCTTCACACTTTATTTTGTTTTCAAACTGGATTAAAAATTCAATTCAGTGAAGTATGGATTGCCTTGTAGTAACGGTGCAACCCTTCATTTCTTGTTTTTTTTTTTTTAATCCGGACTAAAGAACTTGGACAATCAAGCATAACTTCCTAAGTAATAAAAATTTTCTAGAGAAATTTTTGTAGCTCGTGATACTGTTTGAAAAAAAAACTGCTGTCGACATCTGCTGAATAATTTTCGAATTCCAATGAAATAGTAATCGCACAAAAATATTTATCCTCGTGACTGCAATTTTATTGTCATGCTAGTAATATTTAAGTTTAGCGTATAGATATATATATAGGGTGAGTTTTTTAGAAATTCTCTATGGGGATTTCAGGAACTATAAGAGATAGAAAAACGGCTAAATGGGGAAAGAAGTGTAGATTTACGAGACGAATAAAATTCCACTTTCAAGGTTTTCAAAAAAGTCATGGGTAACTAGATATTTTGAAAAAAAAAAGTAAAAAGTATCATTTTCTTCATATCAATATAACTCGGTTATTATAACAGATTTAAAAAAACTGTAAAAGATAAAGTTTTAGATAATTTTATGCAGATTAATAAAATATATTCACAAAATTTGTATCACCGATATTTTCAGAGATACGATGCAAACTTACATTTTTTTATATGGAAACCATAGTTGGCAATGGCTTCATTCAATAGATTATTTTTTCATTAATCAATTGATGAAACATAATGTAACGATGAGGTAAATTTACCTTTATCGTTTTATATTCAGTGTTAGATCTAAAAGAACAATAATGAGACACAAATAACAATCTTTGAATGCACTGTTTTGAATAAAACTGGTTTATTATTTAAATTAACAGCTCTATGCATGTGCGAATGCATTGAAAACGCAATTATAGCTTATATTGGTTTAAAATTGAACATGCATATTCAATTATGTGTAATTGTTAACTAATTGAATTAATAAAGCAGTTTAAATCAGAGCACAAAGAGTATTTTTGATTCAATAAATTTTTGCGTTGATTTAAATTAAGTGCGTTTTATATTATGATGAAGTAAATAAAAATTGCATTTTACAACTTTTAATTAATTATGATTAACTAATTGGGAGGTTCGATAGAGACCCGGATCCCACCCTCCAGTCAGTACAACATCAACAAAAATTATTTGAAATATTTGTATGAATATTAAAAAATGTAATTATTTTGTGTTTATTTATATTTTACAACTTTTAATTAAAACCCTCGCTTATGTTTTACTGATTGGAGGGTGGGATAGAGGCCACCCACCCACCCTACATATACATGATAACTTTAATTGCTAATAGTTGATGATTTTGCTGCTTAAAAACATAAAACCTTGTATGTAATAAGGCATAATCAAAATTTAACTTTAAATATAAATGACATTCTATAGCTAATCTTATCTAATTTAAATTTAAAGTCTGCCCACCCATCGTGCATAAAAAATTTATTAATTTCCTCACTCAAAAATTTTACTTTTTGAATTTCTTTTTTATTCAAAAAATTTTGTAATTAGTTTTATTCTAAACTGCGAGACGGACAGTAATTGAAATTTATATGTATATGTAGGGTGGGTGGGTGGCCTCTATCCCACCCTCCAATATGCAAAACAACATAAAAAATTATTTGAAAAATTTGTATGAATAAATCTCTAAAAATTGCAATTATTTTGTGTTTATTTATATTTTACAACTTTTAATTAAAACCCTCGCTTATGTTTTAGTGATTGGAGGGTGGGATAGAGGCCACCCACCCACCCTACATATACATGATAACTTCAATTGCCAATCATTGATGAATATTCTGCTAAAAACAATCAAACCCTTCATGTAATTAAAAATAAAACAATATCAAAATTTAAGTTTAAATATAATTGACTTTCTATAGCTAATCTTATCTAATTTAAATTTAAAGGATGCGACCCCTTATGCATCAAATTTTTACTAATTTACTCATTCAAACATTTTACCTTTTTTTTTATATACAAAAAGTTTTGTAATTAATTTTACTCCAAACCGTAAGACGATCAGTAATTAAAATTTATATGTATATGTAGGGTGGGTGGGTGGCCTCAATCCCACCCTCCAATCAGTAAAACATCATAAAAATTATTTGAAAAATTTGTATGAATAAATCTCTAAAAATTGCAATTATTTTGTGTTTATTTATATTTTACAACTTTTAATTACAACCCTCGCTTATGTTTTACTGATTGGAGGGTGGGATAGAAACCACCCACCCACCCTATATATGCATGATCACTTTAATTGCTGATCGTTGATGATTTTCCTGCTAAAAACAATCAAACATTTTAAGTAATAAATAATATAACAAAATCAAAATTTAAGTATAAATATAAATGGTTTTCTATAGCTAATCTTATCTAATTTAGATTTAGAGTCTGCCTACCCCTCATGCATCTAGTTTTACTAATTTACTCACTCAAAAATTGTACCTTTTGAATTATTTTTTTTATTCAAAAAGTTTTGTAATTATTTTTACTCCAAACCGCAAGACGATCAGTAATTATAATTTATATGTATATGTAGGGTGGGTGGGTGGCCTCTATCCTACCCTCCAATCAGTAAAACATCATCAATAATTATTTGAAAAATTTGTATGTATAAATCTCTAAAAATTGCAATTATTTTGTGTTTATTTATATTTTACAACTTTTAATTAAAACCCTCGCTTATGTTTTACTGATTGGATGGTGGGATAGAGACCACCCACCCACCCTACATATACATGATAACTTCAATTGCCAATCGTTGATGATTTTCATGCTAGAAACAATCAAACCTTTTAAGTATAAAAAATAAAGCAAAATCAAAATTTAAGTTTAGAAGACATTCTATAGCTAATCTTATTTAATTTAGATCTAGAGTCTGCCTACCCATCATGCATTAAATTTTTACTAATTTACTCACTCAAAAATTTTACCTTTTGAATTTCTTTTTTATTCAAAAAGTTTTGTAATTAGTTTTACTCCAAACCGCGAGACGATCAGTAACTGATATTTATATGTATATGTTGGGTGGGTGGGTGGCCTCTATCCCACCCTCCAATCAGTAAAACATCATAAAAAATTATTTGAAAAATTTGTATGAACAAATCTCTAAAAATTGCAATTATTTTGTGTTTATTTATATTTTACAACTTTTAATTAAAACCCTCGCTTATGTTTTACTGGCTGGAAGGTGGGATAGAGGCCACCCACCCACCCTACATATACATATAAATTTCAATTACTGATCGTCACGAGGATTGGAGTAAAATTAATTATAAAATTTTTGAATAAAAAAGAAATTAAAAAGGTAAAATGTTTGAGTGAGTAAATTAGTAAAAATTTGATACATAATGGGTGGGCAGACTTTAAATCTAAATTAGACAAGATTAGCTATAGAAAGTCAATTATATTTAACCTTAAATTTTCATTTTGTTTTATTTTTTATTACATAAAGGGTTTGATTGTTTCAACAGCAAAATCATCAACGATTAGCAATTAAAGTTATCATGTATATGTAGGGTGGGTGGCTGGCCTCTATCCCACCCTCCAATCAGTAAAACATAATCGAGGGTTTTAGTTAGAAGTTGTAAAATATAAATAAACAGAAAATAATTGCAATTTTTGGAGATTTATTCATACAAATTTTTCAAATAATTTTTGATGATGTTTTACTGACTGGAGAGTGGGATAGAGGCCACCCACCCACCCTACATATACATATTAATTTCAATTACTAATCGTTTAGCGGTTTGGAGTGAAAATAATTACAAAACTTTTTGAATAAAAGAGAAAGTCAAAAGGTATTTTTTATATAACTCGCAAAAATCAAACAATTTCATAATTTATAATTAGAAGGTTGTATGAATATGTATTTGTGGGTTATGTGAAGTTTATTACTTAATTAAATAAACACAGTTATACTTCTTACTTCACTATTTTATTTAATCACTAAATGTACATTTCGAACTTTAAATGTACATTTAGTGATTAATTAAAATAGTGAAGTAAGAAATATAACTGCGTTTATTTAATTAAATTAATTAATTAAACACTTGGTTTTATTTTATTAAAAATAGTTTCACCACGGATTGAGTGAGAATTTAATTCATCGTTTCATAATTGTATTATTTCTTTTTGCAATTTGTCCTAATTTATTTTATTGATATTAAAACTAGATAATAAGTTATTTATTTACATACATTGTTTTTAAAACTCCGCTAATTTTCATCGATGCTACGATTTTTTTTCTTTTAATTCTATGTAGACTGTTCATAATATTATATCGTAATTCCCTATAAATCCTAAATTATAATAATTGGAAACTTTTAAGTCAATTATATTTACATATTTAATATATATATTTTTTTTAATCATCAAAAGTTGGAAAGTAATAAGTTGTAATAGGTAAAGAATTAATGAAAATGAAGGAGGCGTAAAGAGTTAATAATGTTTCATCAAGAGATAAGTGAGAAAATTATTTGAGAAAAAAAGAAATTGTTATAAGTTGTGCTAATAAATATGTATTTCGAAATGCTCGTCAATTTTATTTCAGATTTTAATTTATTCATTAAATCTTAATCATTTTTAGAGTTTTTAATAACTTTGAAGTCTGTGGCATTTGTTTTTATACATCTATTTAATTATTTATTTATCTTTAGTCTCCTTTTTAAAATAATGTATATTAACAAATTTACAAAAATAAAAAGACATTTTGCAAAACTTTATAATTGGAGAGTGCAGCTTTTTCTATTTAAAGCGTTCTTGTTTGATATTTTTTTTACTCTGTACTTAAATAGCTTTTTAACTGTTTTTATGAATATGTTTCAATTTTTTTTAAAGTTTTCAACTAATAGTTTTCTTTGATGAAATTGTGGAGAAACATGTTTTGCTAAGCTAAGAAACTTTCTTTACCAGCAATGTATAAACAGTTTTTTTTTTTAATATTATAAAAGTATTTTTACGTTAATGTTTACAGATTTTAATTTACTTATTAAATTAATTAAACCAATTAAATTCTGTAACATTTTATACATTTTTCAAATATTTAAAAGTGAAGAGAATAGTTTTTTTTTATGTAAACAGTTCTTGTTTAAGAATTTTTCCAAAACTGTATTTGGATACTTTTTTTTAACTAAATTTCGCAATAACTTTTCATTGTTTTTTAAGTTTTCAACTAATAGTTTTCATTGATAAAATTGTGGTGAAACATGTTTTACTAGTCTAAGAAATTTTCTTTACCCACAATGTATAAAAAGTTTTTTTTTTTGTAATATTATGAAAGCGTTTTTCTTACTTTAATGTTTTAAACTTTTACTTCTTATTTTTCTATAGGAAAAACCATCATAATTTAGATTTTATATAAAAATAAGAACTTCAGGATGGCTGTGACCGTTACTACTTACTACTTACTTACTTACTACTTACGATAATCCATATTTAAATACATAGTAAATGTATAAAAATAAGAAGTATATATTTTCTTGGTGTTATTAAAATAAAAACCATTTTCTTATTGAATATTTAAAAAAAATACGTTTATGTCATTTTCGTTTACAGTTTTCAAAAAATAATTTGAAAATTGCGAATGAAACAATTTAACTTCTAATAAGTTTTTGCATTTATCTTTATCTTTATTTAAACTTTATCAAACATGGTTAAATATATACAAATAAAATAACGAAACATTCACAATATGGAAGGAATAAAAAAACATACATATAATTTTAACACCAATATATACGTTAATATAAGATAATACCATGAAGGCGCCATCTATCGGTAACAATAGGAACAACAAATGTATGTGTTTTTTTTAATCTAATTACTTTACCCAATTTTTAACACATTTATATGTTTATATATTCAACATTATTTTATATTTGTGTGTATTTCTCACTCAATATTCAAATAAATTACGTTTTTGGCATTTTCGTTTACAGTTTTCAAAAAATAACTATTTTTTGAAAATTCCGAATGAAATAATTTAACTGCTATTAAGTTTTTACATCAAATTATCTGTAACCAATGTGTATCTCATTATAAGGTAATGCCACCTATTGGTAACAATAGAAACAATAAATTTTAATCCAATTGCTTCACCTAAGTTTTAAGACATTAATATGTTTAACATTATTTTATATTTATTATCATTATTTCTCGCTCAATATTCAAATAAATTACGTTTTTGACATTTTCGTTTACAATTTTCGAAAAATAATTTTTATTTCGAATGAAACAATTTAACTTCTATTAAGTTTTTACATTAAATTATCTGTAACCAATGTGTACCTCATTATAAGGTAATATCATAAAGGCGCCATCTATTGGTTACAATAGGAACAACAAATTTTAATCTAATTACTTCACCTAAGTTTTAAGACATTTATATGTTTATATATTTAACATTATTTTATATTTGTTGACTTTATTTCTCACTCAATATTCGAATAAATTACATTTTTGGAATTTTCGTTTACAGTTTAAAAAAGTATTTTTCTTGAAAATTGCGAATAAAACAATTTAACTTCAAATAAGTTTTAGCATTAAATTATCCATAACCAATATATACGTTATTATAAGATAATACTATTACGGCGCGCCATCTATTAGTAACAACAGGAACAATAAATGAAAGTTTTTTTTTAATTACCTAATTTTTGACACATTTATATATTTATTATTATTTTATATTTTTTGTGTTTACTTAATACTGTTTTATTTTAATGTTTAAACTAAAAAAAAACTAAAAAATTACGTTTAAATTAAACTAAACATTTGTATAAATTTTCCATTTTGAACTTTTTATTTTTATTTGTAACATTAAAGATAATATATTTATTATTATTAACAGGGTGACTGACGACAAACCTTTGGTGCTGTATCTCGCTTATTTTTGATCCGATTTGAATAAATAAAACATCAAATTAATTGATTTTTAAAAGACTTTAATATGAACTGTACTGATATTTTTTCTTGCATCCAGTTTTTGACAAAAGACGATCAACTTTTTTTTTTCAAATTGCACTGTATATATATTTTGTACTGATCCGCAAGGAGATTTTTTTCTGAATCTAAATTTGTAAACGATTTTATCCATTCATCAAACCAAAGTCGAGAAATTGACGATTAAAAAAAAAAATTAAAAATCAAATACCCATAGTAAACAATATACAGAGCCTATTCCAAATGTCAAAAGTGACAGTGTCAGTCATTGGTATAATACTGCAATGATTTTTAATAATTTCATAATAAAAATATTGCAAGGTTTCAAAAACTGAAAAACGATTTCTGTAGAAGCACAAAATTCTAGTACAGTGTTTGAAATATTGCAACATTTTAATTATGAAATAATTAAAAATCGTTCCAGTATAGTATCAATGGCTGTCACTGTCACTTTTGACATTTAAAATAGGGTCTGTATATTGTTTACAATGGATACTTGACTTTTTATTTATTTTTTTTAATCCTCAATTTCTGGACTTAAGTTTGATGTATGGATAAATTTGTCTACAATTTTATAATCAGAAAAAAAATCTCCTTGCGAATCAATAAAAATATATATACACTGCAATTTAAAAAAAAAATGTTGATCGTATTTTGTCAAAAACTGGGTGCGAGAAAAAATAACAGTTCAGATCCTATTAAAGTCTTTTAAAAATGGTTTAATTTGATGTTTTATTTATTAAAATCGGATAAAAAATAAGCGAGATACAGCACCAAAGGTTTTTCGTCAGTCACCCTGTATATATTATTATTTTATTATCTTATAATGGCAATTACCAAGCAAACATGTTTATAGCATGTCTTATCAATAACTTCTAATTAAGACAAAATTGTAAATGTATTATTTTTTTGTACAAATTATAAAATTACGGTGGTGAGTAAATTTTTAGCCCATACCTAAATTATTAATATTCAAATGCACCAAATACAAATAATAAGAAACTATGATACAGAATGAAGCGATAGCACCACTCACCAATAATAATTTTTGTTTTAAGAAAATTTTAGTAGTAATTTCGAGATTACGTTATTAATTTGTTGAAAAACCTTTTAAGCAAAAACGCATTTTTGAAAATTATAAAAGTTTCTTGAATGATTTTCTTACTGATGCTAGGTTTAAATTAAATTACATTTGGTTTGTAGAATAGAGAGACATTATGAAACAAACCAAGTGTAATTTAATTTAAGTATTAACGAATAACACAAAAACGTTTAACTTTTTTATAATACTATACTACTAATAAAAAGTAATATAAAAAACGTGTTTCTGTTATTCATTGAAATTGTACTACGAAGTGAACGCCTACAAAATTCAAGATTTAAGTATTAAATTGTATTTATTTATATATTTAGATCTTCGGTCTTCCTTCTTAAAAAATACATACAAAAACAAAACAAAATTGAACAAAAGAAGCACGGGCGGAGTTCACAATACAGATCATGTTCTTCCACTCAACCCTTTTTTTGGACCATAATTTTGGAAAAGCAGGTATCCTCATCCACATCCAGAAACTTTTACATTTTCTTTTATATCATTTTTTGTCCACTTTTTGACTGTTTATGTCAGCAAGACAGTTACATAATGTAATCTCGAAATAACTATTAAAATTTTTGAATGCGTCTACGATTAGGTTATATTTTGAAGTGTTTAGATTTAGTAGTAAAAAAAAAGAGGGTTCTTACATATGTTGTTGTGGTTGGAAGGCATCTAGGTGTTTATTGATCTCCCTGTGTACGTGCTCGGGAAGGACGCCCACGTTAGAGAAGAGGTTTCTAAGTACGTTGAGCTCCTCCATGAGGAGCTCTATCCGCTTCTGCAGCCGCTCGTTCTCTTTGAGCAAGAGCTTGACTTTTTCCTCGGTCTCTCTGGTGCGCACCTTCGCCTTCTCTCGACTCTTTCTCACGGCAATGTTATTCCTCTCGCGCCGCCTGCGATACTCGTCGCTGTTCTTATCACACGGTTTGATGGTCTTTCTCGCCACGTGGTGGTGGTTCAACATGGCAGCCTTATTTTTCATGGTGTTCATGTTCATGGGGTGGTGTAGCACCGTCGGGGTGAGGGTGGTGAAGGTGGCTCCGTTTGTGTTGGGGTAACCGGGTGTCTGTAAATAATTATTTGGCAGCATATTATTGCACTGTCGACGAAAGTCCTGAGGATCCAAGGGCTCCTCTTTTATGCTAGGAACGTCACTTCCTGCCGAGCTATTCGAATCGCTATTTGAGTTTTGGTTGTTTCCGGAATAAGTAGCTCCACTATGTACGGGTTGTGGCATATAGGCTAACGTCGTTCGCGGATAGTTGCTATTTTGTACATTGGTCATTACCTGTCGGGGATGAAGGCTTTGCAAGTGCTTCCCTTGACTCTGCAGAATGTCCGTAAATAGTCCATCACTAAACTGAGAATCGTCGATTAAGTTCTGGAGATCTAGAGATATTTCCGGTGTGTTTAAGTCACTCAGCTCGCCGCCGTGCTGATACTGCTGCAGGTGGTGTTGCTTCAGCAGGGCCGTCGTTTGCTTCGTATTTCCAGTATTGTTATTAAGTGTTGTTAAATTATTGTTGTTCATTATAACAGTTTTCTTCACTTCGTTATTGTTCATAGATTGATTCGACTGATTGTGTTGTTGATTATCATACATTTGCGGCGAATCCATTTTTCCATATATTCGTTTGAATTTACATGTAGTAGAAATTAACAATAATCTAACTTTCACTTAGGTCCACTTTCACTACCGAATTTTACAGTCTGCCCAAGCTCACGCACACGCACTTTCCAATCCAATACAATTCAATTCAACTCCCTATCCAAGTTCCAAAAACTACATTATAATCACAGGGCACTAATAAATCCGAAAAATAAAAACACAGTTGCACACAGAGTTTATTATTTTTTTAATAAAGCTGAACACGCGTGATGTAAATTCTTTAATAAAAAAAATAAAAGAAAATCCAAGTGTGCGGAAATAACGATAAATACAAGATGCGGACAGTTGCGCGTTTTGCGGAGGAATAAAATCGAAAGTGAAGAAGTGATTTTGAATTTGGTCACTTGGGTACCACACTGGCGTGCGCTTGCCCAAGCTAACTAGAATACTGAGATTCTAAGCTCTATTCCTGCTGTTTGTAGTGGCTCAGCAGAGGCATGCGCACCAATTGCGATTGGTCGGCGCTGCAGCACACACACACACACACAAACACAAACGCATGCACACACGTTTACTGCGGCCGAGTCGAAAGTGAAAACGCACGATGAAACCATTTCGTGCCTTGTGAAAAATGATTAATTTTTATTATTTTATTTTTTTCTTTTGACGTAACGCGTCTTTAAACAAGGGTCGGACTCATTCATACGTCCCCTTTCCGCCTACGTCATCGACGACTCAATCACTGAAATGACCGCAATCAACATAAACATAAACAAACACGTATTCGATGCAATAAGTACGTTTTAAAATTATTACAGTATTTCAAAATGATTTTAATATAAAAATTTAAACTCGGATATATTATCTTCAAAATTTATATAAATAACACTGTTGTACACTTTCTTCACACTCTATTTAATTTATTTATATTTCTATATTAAAATCAATCAACCAACAATATTTATTTTAAAACCTACTTTTTCATCAAATATTTAACATCCTATTTACTTATTATATATTACTATAAAATATAATAAAATTTCAGGCCTAATTATAACTTAAAAACAAATTTAAAATAAATTGATTTCTTTTAAATTAATGATTCAAACGATTCTTCTTTTCTAAAAGATTTTTCTTCGAATTAAGAAAGCTTATTTATTACAATAACCCAACACCCGAAAGGGTAAAAGGGTTTTTTGATTATATACAGGGGCGGTTTCAGGGGGGGGGGTGTAATTGGGTAATTACCCCTAAGAGATACCATGCAACAAACTTGCTTTTTAAACAATGTGAATTAATTTCGCAATGGGAAGATAGATAATCTTCTAATAAAGCTAAATTGCTAAAGAATTTGATTTGTACCCCAAATTTTCAGTTACAATATTCTCTTTGTCATATATTTTTAGCAATACAGTAACTTTAAGTAAATGGATACATCGTACGCTAATTGATGTTTTATCCAATAAGAAGAAAAATGCTGCTACATCGTTTAAAACAAATTTATAATGATGCAGTCAATATTTTAAACGAATTACAAATTGAAATGACAAAACCTCGTATTACAAAATACCAGAGAAATAGTCCAAACGTGGACCAACCTATTATATAGGATTATTTTTATTTTATTTTACCCATTACGGGTGTCTGACTTATTCTCTACAATATGTCTCAGTTTCTTTCCATTCTATTCCTCTTCTTTCCGCTGCTTGATGTACTTGCTCGTTTCAACACTTCCTTGGTCTTCCTGATCCATTTTTGCCTTGTATTTTCCTCGTGGATTCTTTTCGATATTTTTTTGAATTTAACATTGAACTGTTTTCTTACTTCTGTATTTCGTACTCTGTCTCTTCTTGTAGTTCCCTCTATCTTTCTTATAATTCTTTTGTATATTTCTGTTTTTTATTGTTTTTTAATCACTTTTTTCTCTAAGAATGTTTTCTTTATTGTGTTGTAGATCCTTCCTGCTTTACTTATTCTTTCATCTATTTCTGAATCTACCTTCCCTGTTTCCTCTATTGTTGATGCCAGGTATTTGAATTACTTAACCTCCTCTACCTGTTTTCCGTTTAACTCTATTTTGGATGATATTATCATTGTTTTGGTTTTGTTTGTATTCATTTCCATATATATCTTTTCCAGCTCCA
Organism: Ontholestes murinus; assembly: GCA_963969525.1. Taxonomy (NCBI): domain Eukaryota; kingdom Metazoa; phylum Arthropoda; class Insecta; order Coleoptera; family Staphylinidae; genus Ontholestes; species Ontholestes murinus. Next base: position 60,132,620 of record OZ018396.1, read on the forward strand.
CTTTGTATATTTATAGACTAAACTTCTAGTTTGATAATGACAAGCTAAAATTGTCGAAACTATAATCACTTAATAAAGTCAGTGTTATACAAATAAAGTTAAAAAGTTTTTTATTTGTGAAGAATAATGTATAACGAAGTAGAAGCATCCACAGATTAATATTTGCATTTTTAATAGTTCTATATTTCTATACCCTATCTTAGTGTTCTCTGCTCTTTATTTGTTATTTCTTATTGATTCGTCTACCATAAAAGTAATGCAAATAATAAAGGGCTTAATATACAACCTTGTCTCAATCCTGTTTTAGTCTTGAACTTTTGTTGTTTCTGTATAACTCCTTTACTATGTTTATTATGTTTCATTTTATCCCTCTTTTTTCAAGTACATGCCATATGTCCTCTCTTCTTGCCGTGTCATGCGCTTTTTTTAGGCCGATGAAGAATATGTGTAATTCCTTTCCCTTTTTAATTATCTTCTCTTTTAGTTACTTTTATCCCTTTTTGTGATTCTTGATGGTGTCATTTACTATTTCCAGGTGTTCTTTCTTCCCCTTTTCCCCTATATATTTCATCATTTCGCCTGTGATTTTTTGATTGCTGCCTCCAGTTCTTCAATTATTATTTCGTTGTTTCCTCCATTTGTTTCACCTTCAATTTGTTCTTAATCGGTATTATGGTCTGTTTCGGTTAATTCCTTAAAGTATTATTTCCATCTTACTAATATCTTTATTTCTTCTGTTATTATATTTCCGTTTTTGTCTTTTATACTTGGCTGGCTTAGTGTCCTTTTATTCCTCATCTGTTTAATTGTGCTGTAAAACATCTTTTGGATTGCCTTTTTGCTATCTTGATTTTGTGTTCTACTATTTCATTTCCTATTTTATATCTTCTGAAGTCTTGTTCTTTCCCTGATTTTATGTAATTTTTCTAATTCCCTTTTTTGGTTTTACAAATTATTTTACCTCTTCTGGTCCCCACCAGTTTTTCTTCCTCTGTTTGTTTGATATAGTGCTTGTCCTACAGCTTTCTTGGACTGCTACAATTGATTTCTTTGAACTTTTCCATTTGCTTTCTGCTCCTTCTATTTTGTTTGTTTTTTCCTCTATTTTAAATTGATATTCATTCCTAGTTTCTTCTTTAATCAACTTGTAGCTTTTTGTGTTTTTGTTTATTATTGTTTGGGACTTCGTACTCTCCGAGTTTTCTGCTCGTGTGTTAATTTCTGCTTTTACCAAGTAGTGGTCGCTCCCTATTTCAACTTGTCTTTAACATCTTTTACCTTTTTCCATTCTCCTGAGTGTTAAGAAGAGACTAACTTCTCTAGTGTATTTGAATTTTGTATTTGCTATAATGATATTGTTTGCTACACATAATTCTATAATTCTTTTTCTATTTTCGTTTCTGTTCTCATCTCCATACTTTGCCCTGTATCTATTTTTGACTTTGTTATCCTGCCTTACACTTCCATTAAGATCTCCTATGACTATTGTGCTTTCTTTACCATAGTCTATTTATTTTTGCAGTCTCTCGTAAAATTTCTCTTTCTGTTCTTATTTGTGGTTTTCGTTTGGTGCATATGCCATAATTTGATTTCCATGCTTATGGTTCTGTAGTCTCCATATTTTTTGTATATTATATTTTTTTCTGATTTTTTATTTCTCCTATTAATTCCTCTTATTTTTCTTTAATACTTATTACATTCCATATTCTCATTTTTATTGCATTTAACTTTTTTCTTGTACCATTTTCACGCTGTGATGTCTTGTTTTTTATTTGCTTTTCTATTAATGTCTCTTTTATTCGTTTTTTGGAACTATTTATACTCCACCTATACTCCTATCCGTTAATTGTTATCTTTTGGTATCTTAGTCTTACTCTCTTTCCTTTTGTTTTTGTTCTCTTTTTATTTCTCTAATTTTTTTGTACGAATCTTACTTCATGTGTTAGGTCATTATTTATGTATATCTTGGATCCTCTTTTGCTCTCATTATTTGTTGTTTTGTTTCCCATGTCCAAACTTCTTTGTGTGATGTGAAATTCATGACTTCCTTCTGCTCTTGATTTTCCTCTGCTGCTAAGCCTGTTATTATGATATATTTGTTGTTTCCTTTGGGTTCTTACTTTTCCACTCTGTTTTCTGGGTTGTCGATTATTTTTAAATAGGTGATAAATAAAACACTTGGATTCTGAGAATTTACACAATTTAATGTCGCAGTGCATCGACATTAAATTGTATAAATTCTCAAAATCCAAGTATTTATCACTTATATAATGGAATTTCACCAAGTAAAAGCCTCATCAATCCAATATTTGATTCTTTTTAACATCTATTGCTTTTCTAGCTCCCACTTCTCTTGTTTATTAGTAATGTCTTTCATTCGATTTCTGATCTCTTCTTTTAGTTCTTCTGAGTTTTTTTTGCCATTTTGTCAAACATTATATTTAGTTCCTCCATTTCCCCTTCGTTCTTAGCTATATTTAGATTTGCCTTCTCCGTGAGTTTTGTCCTTGTTTTAAACTTCCTTTGTTTTATTTTTGTATCCTGTTATTGTTCCAGCGTATTGTTTCGCTAATTCCGTTTTTTTATCTTTTTCTATTCTCCATTGCTCATTTGGAAACCTTGGAATCCATATTCAGGGCAGTCGATATCTTTTTATTTTCACTTTTGTTTTCTCTTTTTAAATTGGAATTTTGGAAATTACAAAGGCAAAAGAAAATAAACAAGTTTTTATATGTCCAATATTTATTTCGAGTGTGATATTATTTTGTTTTTATTTAAAAATAATAGAATTTAATTATATTATTATATAATGCAGATGACATAACCATCCTGCTAACAGGCAGATTTGAGACGGTGCTATGCAGCTTGATGCAGCAAGCCCTCAAAATAATCGAATACTGGTGTAACGACCAGTCTCTGACCATAAACCCGTCAAAGACTGAAATGGTCCTCTTCACAAAGAAAAGGAAACTAGGTAAGTTAAAGCTCCCTATGCTCCTCAACACCCAGTTGACATTGTCGTCAGAAGTCAAATACCTGGGAGTGATCCTCGACGGCAAGCTGACGTGGGAACCACATCTCAAAATGAAATGTAAAAAAGCATGCGTCTCCCTCTGGCAATGCCGGAGGGCTGTGGGGCAGACATGGGGGCTATCTCCCAAGATAGCACTTTGGCTGTACACAGCGGTAGTAAGACCAATGCTAATCTATGGAGCACTGGTTTGGTGGCCCAGAGCCAGACAGAAAACCTCAGCAAAGCAGCTTACTCAGTTGCAAAGGATAGCATGCCTCAGCACGACCGGAGCAATGCGAACAACACCCACTGCAGCAATGGAAGCAATGCTCTGCCTTCCACCTCTCGACTTATACGTAGAGGAGATGGCCACGGCGGCAGCACTGCGCCTAAACTCAGTTGGACTCTGGTACAAAGAAGGCAGGGCTGGCAGACACTGTCACCTTTTAGAGGAGGCTGTCAAAAAGACACCCCTCCTTGGAAGGAAGACAGACAATTTGCCACCCTGCTACGTCTTCAATAGACCCTATAATGTATCGATAAAAAGAGGAACCGGGAGTGCAGAGGGTGGGGAAACCCTCCGAATTTACACCGATGGTTCTAAAACCAAAAGAGGATCCGGGGCGGGAATCTACTCGCAACAAATAGACCTCTCATTAGCTATACCCCTAGAGAAGCACACAACTACTCTGCAAGCAGAGATCGTTGGCATCATCCAAGGGACGAAAGAAATCCTACACCTAGACATCCGTGATAGGAACATCCAAATCCTTACAGACAGTAGGGCAGCAATACTAGCAGTGAGTAGTAACAAGATCACCTCAACACTAGTAAAAGAATGTCACAATACCCTTAAACAAGCAGCACAATCAAACAGTATTGAGCTGCGCTGGGTCAAGGGACACAATAATGAAGAAGGCAACAGCAAGGCAGACGAGTTGGCGCGAGCTGGATCGGTTCTCAGTGATACCACGGACGGTATCGGGCCCCCGATCGCGCCAACACCGAAATGCCTCACTGATATCCTCAAACAGAATACTCTCAAGATGCTAAAACAACGTTGGGACAACATCTCAGGCTGCAGACAGGCCAAGGAAGCAATACGCTCACCCAATCTGAAAACAGCTGAATATTATTTGCGACTACCCCGGGGGAATCTGCGTCTTATCACAGGTATCCTTACGGGTCACTGTCAGCTAAGGAAACACTTGTTTACTATGGGACTGGTGGAAACCCCCATATGTAGAGCATGTGAAGAAGAGGACGAGACAGTGGAACATGTGTTAACCACCTGCCCGGCTCTCGCCCACCTTAGAGAGTCCATGCTAGGGGAGCTCTGGCCGAACATGGTCAACATAAGGGATAACCCTCCAAGCGTTGTGCTGTCCTTTGCTCGCCACCTTGGGTGGCTAAATGAGTGATAGAACAACGCAGGGCTGTCCCAGTCAGGGGGGCACAATGGGCCTAGTGAGGCCTAAGTGCTCTGGTCAATGATTTGATCACCCTTGGCAAACTCAATCCAGATCCAGTCACAATAAAATCGTGCATGTCATGAAAGAATTATTGGTTCCTAGCCTCAATAAGAAACATGTACATCCACATCAACAGTAACCTCTTCGGATATGGTGAACTTAAAAGTCTGAATCACCCCCTAAAGAAGTTGTTGAAGAAAGCCAAGAAATCACACCCCCAGAAGATTATCAAAAGCACTCTCTTCATCCGGTAATCGGTAATCCTTAAAGGCCTATTGAAGTATCTGTAATGTTTTGGTTGGATTCTTCCAAGCCGCACACAAAACTTAATTGCGCATCGCTGTAAAAATCGAAAAAGAACATTTCAAACGAACGCAAGTTTTTCCACTCAGACTGCTCGGAACAAACTGGCGACTGACTTCATTGGAAGGAGACTTCGCTACATTTCCCTACAATTTTTACCCCGCTGCTATAGTCAGATCACAATAAAATCATGCATGTCATGAAAAAATTCTTGGTTCCTAAGCCTCAGTCAGAAGCATCTACAACCGCATCTACAACCACATCAACAGCAACCTCTCTTCGGATCTCATCAGCGCTGTCTGAATCAGCTCTTAAGGAAGTTGTTAAAGAAAGACAAGAAATCTGTTGGGATGAGGTTTTGTCAGGAAGCTTAAGGGGGTAACAAACGTAGACTAGCAACGATTAACAAATATGTATATTGCCTATAACAACGTTCTTAACAGTAATTGACGTCACTCACGCGGTTACATTGGTACCAACTACTAAATAATATATTCTCCAACACTCCCACTTAATGGAAAAAATACAAGTTTTATTTTAACATTACTTAATCTATCCCCATATTTAGTCGGCAATAGTTTTGTTTTTCACTTGTGACTGCTTTTTTAAGGTTGTCAGCAATCATTTCCTGAGTTAAGACGTGTTCAATTTGAATGGTTCCATCTTTAACTCGATCTCGAACATAGTGATGGCGGACATCTATGTGCTTCGTTCTTGCTCGGTATCCGTCTGATTCGGCTAGTTTGTAATGTTGATGCACGATGATTCAGTTTTGTAAAATTCATCTCTCAATTGCCTCAACCAGATTGCTTCTTGAGTCGTAAAAGCTAACGACATGTATTCCGCCTCAGTAGTTGATAGCGCCACGGTTGGCTGCCTTCTTGATGCCCATGACACTGCTCCGCCCGAACATTTGAAAACATAGCCGGTACACGACCTCTTTTTGTCAATATCTGATGCCCAGTCTGCATCACAATATCCGGCCAGTTCATCCTGCGTAGTGTAATGTAGTTTGTATTCGGCTGTACCTTTTAGATAACGACAAATGCGTTTAACAGCCTTCCAATGTGCCTCACCATGGTTGTTGTTGAATCGACTGACATCATTTACAGCAAATACAATGTCAGGTCGAGTTCCTTGAGCTATATATAATAAGCATCCCACGACTTCTTGATATGAGATTTTTCCAACTAAGTTTTTTATGCTTGCCATTTCAGCTGATAGCTTTGAATTTGGGTCACTTGGTGTGCTTATTGCATTGCAGTCAGACATTCCAAACCTTGCTAACACTTCTTTTATAAAATTTGTTTTCGTTGTCTTTGTAAGAAATATTTAATCCGACGATATTTTTTGCAACTCCTAAATCTTTCATTTTAAATTCATGATTTAATTTGTGCGTTATGCTGTCTCTAATATTTTCATCATTCCAAAAAATTAATAGGTCATCTACATATATTGCAATTATTACTTTTTTATCTTTACTGTAGAATATGCATGGATTCACTTTTGACTTTTTTAGACCGAATTCCTCTAACGTTTTTGATAGCTTGATATTCCATTCCCTTCCGCTTTGCTTCAGTCCATAGATAGCCTTGTTTAATTTGCATACTCGTTTTGATCCATCGTTGTACAATTCAGGTTGTTTCATATAAATTTCTTCTTTTAGTTCTCCCTGTAGAAATGCTGTGGTAGCGTCCATTTGGTCAATGTTTAGTTTATATTTCACAGCTAATGCTATTAGAAACCTTATTGATGTATATCGAATTACCGGAGAATATATCTCTGTATAGTCGATGCCTGGTATCTGTGAACATCCCTTTGCAACTAATCTCGCTTTGTATTTTGATGATTTTTTGTCACCTTTCTTTTTGAAAATCCATTTACATTTTACAGTCTTCCTATTTGTCGGTAGGTCTGTAATATTCCAGGTATTGTTTTCTTCTAAAGATTTAAGTTCATTTTTAATGGCTTCTCTCCATTTATCTGATTCTTGACCCGCTAATGCTTCTTGAATGGTAGAAGGAATTTCTTCCCCTTGAATTGCTTTTGTAGCATACACAAAATCCTCCATCTTCTTCGCAGGTTTTGGTGTACGTGCAGATCGCCTCGTTTCATTGAACATTGTTGATGTATCTGATGATTTCGGAATGTAGTATTCATCGCTTGAATCTTCATAATCTGATGTGCTCAGTTCTTCATGTCCATCTGTTGAATTCTCAACTTTTTTAGACGTTTCATTTTCTTGATCATTTTCTCCCACTGAAGTGTCATTTTCTTGATCAAATGAATTAAATACCTTTGTATCTGGGTTCGATTCTAGAAAGATTACATCTTTGCTAATTCGATTTTTTTTGATATCCCTTACATTCGTCATTATAACCCATGAATAGCAACTTCATTGATTTTTTATCTAGCTTCAATATCTTCTCCTTAGGAATATGAACCATGATTGGACAGCCGAAGGTTCTCATGTGTTTAACATTTACTTTTTGACCAGACCATTTTCCTTCTGGTGTGTCATCTACTAGGCTAGTAGATATGGATCTGTTCATAATATAAACTGCAGTATTGACTGCTTCTGCCCAATAACTTTTCTCTAACTTTGAGTCAAATAACATTCACTTAGCTTTTTCCACTATTGTACGATTCGCTCGTATACTTTCCCATTTTGCTGTGGAGTATACACATTTGATGTCTGGTGAATTATGCCCCTTTTTTGCAGAATTCTTCAAGATCCTTGTTACAGTATTCCTTTCCATTGTCAGTACGTAAAATCTTGATTTTCTTTCCAGTTTGTGTTTCCACCAGCTCTTTAAACTGCTTGAATGTTTCAAATACTTCACAATTCAAATACTTCACAAAACCTAGCTATAAATGCACCTTTGTTGTGTGCTTTTGTATCTTCTGTTTTGCCTTTAAACTTCTCTCGACATTCTGATGATTTATGGTTCTTTTTACCACAGTTGTAACACTTCATGATTTTTTTTAAATGGTACATTTTTATTGAACTGCTTATTTCCACTTAGAAAAGCACTGTTGAATTTATTGGTATAATCAGTTTCCAATAGTTTTGATTTTATTAAATCACCAGTTATTTTGGTGTTACTGCTTTCTATTCCCATGATCAGTAGTTTAAAATCATCTGTGAGCCCTACTAAAAGTATTGCACCAATCCATTCTTCTGTGATTGCAAATCCAACACCTTTTAGTTTGTTTGCCGTTCCTATGACATTGTTTACATATTCGGCCATGGTGTTAAAACTTTCCAGCCTGAATGTGATGAGTTTACGTAGCAATCCAATTTGTCGACTTAACCCTTTGTCATCGAAAAGATTTTCAAGAGCATTCCAAATATCTGCTGCTGTTTTTAATGTTTGTATGTGCACGAATAACGACTAATAGTTCTTGTACAACATTTTTTTCTGTTGTACAAAACTATATATTCTACAAAACGCTGGGAGATGTTGAAAAAAACATATTTCACATTTAACTCTTTGTGAAATATATGATGTATTATTCGAAATAATGGAAGACGTCACTCGAGAGGCTGTAACTACAAGTTAAATCAAAAGGATTGACAAGTTTTAATGTGGTGTAATTCTTTGCCATGACATTTTATTCGAAATTAATTCAGTCTCGAAGCTATTGCAATCTGTAACTATGAATATATAGAATTTTAATGAAATCTGCTAATCAAATTGTTGAGAATTTTGAGTCTAGCACTGATTTTCCGAAAGTGAAGTCTGTGCTAGAAAGAAAAAGCGTTAATTTGACGAAATTATATTTCGGATATAACACGTAATTCCTTAAAAGAAGGATTTACCCTTTTGGAAAGCCACAACAAAAATCTTAGTTTTTATGTAACTGATAAAATACTTGAAAATTATTGCACTAGCCTCCAGGCAATTCTTTCTGACGACAATGAGTGAGATGTTAATGGGAATGATCTTCAAGAGGAATTAAACACATTGTATCCTAATACCTGTATAGCGCTAAGAATTCTATTAACACTCCCTGTCTGTAGCAAGTGCAGTTTTTCCTAATGAAAATTAATAAAAAACTATTTACACAATTTCATAAGTCAGTTAAAGCTTACAAATCTGGCATTAATTTCCCTTATTCAAAAACTTGCAAAATGTGAAGTTCGAAGAATTAAATTATTGTCTATCTATGTTTATGTTCAAGTCTGTAGGAGTTTATATTTATTTATAGAAATTTGTTACGTTTGAAAATATATTATATAAATATATTATTTTCACATTTTTAAGTAGTTTTTTTTTAATCATAATACGGAGGCGGCATTTCGAAGACTTGCATCATACTGACAAAATACACAGCACCGTCCATGAATTTCTTACCACTCGATCCTGCTAAATAAAAATCCGACAAACATTATCCCCACCAATTCTTCTTGAACAAGGTGTACCACAAGACTCTCCATTCTATCCATTACTCTACAATCTGTATTCACACAAAATATTTAATTCAATTACTTCACACTTTAATCCACCTTTTTTCAGTTGGTAATGCTTTAATTGCACATTCTAAACCCCTTTCATCTGCGCTTCAGTTTTCAATTGTTTTTTTTATTTCATTTTTTTATAAACATAAAAGAATGGAATCAATATTAGTTCTTTTTTCAATGCTTGTAGCATTTTTCTTTCATTCTTTTAAAATACCATGATTACTTCTTTGATTTCTAAGATTACTGCTATTCTGGGTAACCGAATTCTAAATTTAAATACTCTACGTCTTCTAATTTATACAATATTTAGATTTTTATGCTTTAACTAAGATTACAGGACCGAAAGACCAATGATCGATAGTTCACAAATAAACATATTATATATCTGTCATGCTGACATTAACTGCCAGAAGTTCCTCCTTAAAAGTGGATAAACAACGGTATTATGAAGAATATAACAGCTTCCAGATATGGATCAAGTTTGCTGACCTTCCAACATCATGGTGCCAATGGGGTTTGAGTGGAAGAACATAATTTATTGTGAACTCCGCCCGTGATTCTTTCGTACAAAATTTTATAAAGCACAAATTGTAATTACTATTATTGCAAAAAGGAAAGAAAATGTGAATAAATATATTTATTATTTATTACTCTGCTTCAAAAAACATCAAAAATCATTTTGTAACAATAAAACAATATTTATAATATTAATAAAAAATATTTTAATTTATTATTTAATGTATTAATATTTATTGTTACAAACAATAGAAATTAACATTATTTTTCATTCATTGAATGAACATTAACCCTGAAACATACAGGGTCTATTATAAAAGTAATGCGCAATTTCTACGAAAAATATATTTATTGATGGTACCGGTACAAATGCTTAAACATTTTCAAAATTATTTTCCCCAACACCAATACACTTACGAAAACGTTGCTGCTATGCCTAGAAAGTTCCCTGAAATTCCTCGACGGGAATATATATGTCGTAGTTTCGACAACAAATTGGTGAAATTAAAAACCTAGTGTTACATTTGTCTTACATATAATGGAATTTCACCTAGTATCAGCCTCATTGTTTATGTTTAATTATCTTTAGCTTTCTTTACAAAAAATAAATAACATACATATGAATATACACAAATATAAAACAAAACTTACAAACATTTTGGATGGATGAAGCTGGGCGGAGTTCGTGCAGCTGCGACGTTCTTCCACTCTAACCCTTGTATTTGTCCATTAATTCAGTATATCTCTTAGAAACATTGTAATATGCTTTTGGATATAAATAACACTGTTGTATCCTTTCTTCGCACTTTATTTCTATGCTTAGTTATATATTTCGAGTGCTAGGCGCAAAAAAAACATCGATGCTTTTAGATATTTTCCTAATGCTTCCTTTTCAGTTATTTACTCAATTTGCGTTTTTATTTTTTGAGGTAAAAGGCTAAGTTGACAGTTTCTCTCTGCGCTATAAAAAAAATCGACAATTCTTTGGACGTCATTGTTAGGTTTCCAGAACGGTGTTCGTGGACATCTCTTTCTTTAACGTCGTATGCCATCTTCCGAACTGTGACCTTAAAATACACTCATCATTGAAAGCCTCCTGAAGCATCTTGAAATATTTCAGTTGAATTTTTTCCAATACGCACGAAAAACTTCAGTGGTAACATCCTCAACGAAATTAAATTAGGCTGAGTGGAAGATCATCTAAATGTGAATTCAAGCCTTTTCGTGTGCGCTCAATATTGTTCTTAATATTTATAGAATTATGTTTTATTTAGGAATTGTTCAAGCGAACATGTTACAAGTCGAAAAACACACTTCATGCTTTCGCGCCTATTTCCACTAAAACTGACGACCGGCTGCATTGGAAGTGCAGACCTTTCACCACATTTCCCGACTTGTTGTACCCCGCTGCGATGTATAGTCGGCGTAAAAATAAAATCATACGCATTACTTTCATAATAGACCCTGTATTTCAAGACGACATTTCAGTGACATTGGCAGTGAATGGGGGTTTTACCTGAACCACTTCGGACTTCCTAAATAACTAAAAAAATTTAAAAATATTAAATTATGATTCTTTATTTCCTCTTAGTGGATAGTTGGTGAGAATACTGATTTTTTAAATTTTTACTTGACAGGTACGATTGGTAAAGAAGTCATGGACTAGATAAAATAAGATGTTGGGAAATAAAGAATTATTTTATATTTTAAGGAAATAATGGACTATATTTCCTTAAAATATAAAATAATTCTTTATTTCCCAACATCTTATTTTATCTTGTCCATGACTTCTTTACCAATTGTACCTGTCAATTAAAAATCTAAAAAAATCATTATCCCCACCAACTATTCTTTAGCAAGACTCTCCACAATTTCCATTACACCACAATCTATATTCTTCCGACATATTAATCCAAATCATGCACAAATCACTCCTTTTTGCAGATGATACTGCCTTAATTCCACATTCTGAAACCTTTTCCTCTGCATTCCTGTGTTTATTAATTGACTTTGATTTTATTTTTTTGTAATTATAAAATACCAAAAAAATAAACATATTTTTACTTTAAAAATTTGGCTCCATCAAGAGAGCAGCAGAACAAGTATCGATTCTAGATAATATATAATCAGTAAAAACAGGATATCTAACTTATGAAACATATTTGTTGTTTGTTTTTCATTAGGTTTTAATTTTTCCATCGATATTTGTTTATCTTTTACTTCTTGTTTAACTACATTTATTTTAACAATCAAATATATTAACGTCCTTTACGTTGTAGAAAATTAATTATTAGGAAAACACAAAAGTATATATTTTAGATTTACGAACTAATAATAACAATGATCTTTATTCGGACAGTTACATTTTTACATTTATATATACATAACAAAGACAATTAATGTGGTGTTAGTCCGTCTGGGCTATAGACCTGTGGTCTTTCTGCCCTTTATGAACTATTTTCGTGTTTTTCTAATCATTATATTTATTTTGTTTGTATTTTATTCATATTTATTTACACCAATGAAACGAATCCCTGGCCTACCGCAATAAATAGTATTTAAACTGATACTATTCCTGACCTCCCAGAATAAATTCAATAAATTATCTATTTATTTAGCCTATCATAGTTAACTATTTATCGTTCTAGAGTACTCTTTACCTACCTCATAAAACCATTGCTTAAACTAGCGTACTCCTGACCTACCATAACAAATTATATGTATATTAACCCAGCGTGCTCTTAACCTACCTCAATAAGGTAACGTTAATCTCGCTCAAGGTTATACTAGCCAAATTAATAGGTCAAGGTTATGCTGCCTCAATGTACAGTACATTATGGTAGGTCAAGTGTACGCTAGGTCAATATATAGCTTATTAGGATAGGTCAGGAGTACGGTAGTTTATACAAGTTTTATTAAAACATTTAATTCTTTAATTAAGTTCTTGAACAATGTTTCAATTTTGCTTTTTAAATTGCACAAGAGTTATTAAATAAAATTCAAATGAATATTCAAATTTATTGTGCAAAGTAAAAAAAAAATATAGGATGAAATAAAACACTATTTTCTATGTTTTTTTACCACTGTATGTTAATGATTTTTACAACATTAATAAATTATCTACGACTATAGTTTCGACTCTTTCAAGTCATTATCAAGTGAATTGATTTACGAATTACAAAGGGTATATATAGGTACAGGTAACAGGTAGTTAATTAGGGTGGTGCGGTTTACAATGAAATTCAAGGGCGGTGCATTAAATGGAAATTTTTGAGGCGGGTTGCGTTAAGGGGATTAGGCTAATTGGAATAAGCTGGAATTATATAAATCTGTCTGTTCATTTAGGAGATTAACATTAGTCGTAGAAATTCTCGAATGAATTGAAACATTCATCATCATCAGGGTTTGACTGGAAGAACATTCTGAAAAATGAAGTCCGCCTGCGATTCCTGTGCTCAAAATTGAGTGTATTTTTTATGTATGTGTATTTTAATGAATTTTGTTAACAGGTAATCCAAAGCATCATAATAAATAAAATAATAAATAATAAATAAATAAATTAGCGGCTTTCCTTTTTCTTGAAATTTCTAGTGCTTCTAACAGGTCCAGTTTTGGGCCTTTTTTACAGGTAGGTGTGCAATATTTTGAGTTTATCTAATGATGGAAAGCTATGTTTGTGTTCTAGGCTATGGTTTGAAAAGGAACTATTGTTGTGGTGTAATCAGAATGCTCGAAAATGTTCTCCATATCTCTTTTCGAAGTTTCTTCCGGTTTGGCCTATGTATAAACCTGTTTCTAAAAAAAAGGACTCAATAATGCCACCTCGAAGACAGAACCAACTGGAGGGTGGATCCTTTCTGGATATTGTGGTCTGACAGGGTGCGACCATCCTTAAGTTGCTTTGCTTGATCTTAGCCTTCACATTCACAGATGATCTAAATTTTTATGATCATTAATGTATATCTTAAAGTTATATAATTAATATTAACAGGATTTTGTAAAGTAAAAAAATGAATGAATGAATTTATGGATGAAATTTTACTCTTGACCCGGCTAGCGATTTTTTTTATAATTATTAGATACCCAAGACAAACGTTGCTGGAATATCTGTAGTCTCCTTCTTTCGATCTTTTTAAGCCAATTGAGAAGATAGAACGGTTCGAGATTGTCCAGTGAATTGAAAAGATCGAGGAGCCGGAAAAGGCTACAAAAGATCGAACACACTTTGCAAAAGTCCCTCCAAAAAGTTATGTGATATTTTTCAAATTTAGAAAAATAACGAGAAAAATCAAAAAAACTGGAGTAAACATCCACTTCCGGTTATGAATGTTTACCAAAAGCTTTTCAATTGTATTTTCTAATGATAAAACCTTAATTTTAAAGTTTCATCTCAAACGGATAAATCGTTTTTGAGATACAGCGCCCACAGACATTCTCATTCAGAAAAAACTTTCCCCTATATATATATATATATATATATATATATATTCTACATAGGGAAAGCAACAAAATCTTTTGTCTTAAAAAATTATACGAAGTAAAATATTATAATATAAATACTATTAATGTTGACCTAATAAAACAAGAGAGGATCGGTTTGAATAAAAAGTTATTATTAGAACTACAACCGAAATTTATTCATGCAGTAATATTTTATATAAAATCCGCTATTTTATTCATTTTATATTTAGATCAAATTGAAGCGATATATTAGTTTCCGACACTTGGCGTTTTGTAATCGCAGGCCTGGGTGCCAAAAAATGAAATAAAACAAGTGAACGCGGGCACAACACCACGTCTCCGTTTATGCATTGAAGGTAGGTTTCTACGTCACTCGACGTCACAGATCTGAATCACACGTGCAGGAATGTGCATAGATTCTTGCAGAAAGTGGGTCAACCGCCGGTTACGTTGGAATACATTGAACCTGGACAGTGGCGCCATCTACGAACCACACGCAAAACACGCTCGATTTGGATTGTAATATCTGGTTTGTATCTTTAGTAGAAAAAATGGTAATTCACATGAATCCAACTTTTGAAATAGCGTCTAATGATAAAAATGGTAACTCATATTAATCCAACTTTTCACATTGCGCCTAGTGATGAAAATGGCAACTCACATTAATCCAACTTTTGAAATAGCGTCTAGTGATGAAAATGGTAACTCAACTTTTAAAATTGCGTCTAGTGAAAACGAGAGGGCGCTTATATTTTAGAAAGCAAAAATCTGTAAACAGAAAACGATAATATGTTTTTAAAAATGCCTACATTATTAACAACTTTTATTGATTAACCTGCAAAGAGTAAAGAATAATTAATTGTCTACTAGGGATATAAAATGGAATCGGTAAGATGGTACTTGAATTACTTAAATAATAACAAATCATAAAATAAATGTCAAAAATATTGCTTAATAAAAAATATCTAATCTTATCTGATTTTAGAAATGAAAGAAATACATTTTGGAGCATACAATTAATATTGTAATAAATAACATCCAACATTTACTTCTAGATAAGCTAATGGAAATAACTTCAAGTATATAATTATAATAACTATTTACGCACAACCTTAATATCAAATTAGTTAGACTGGGCATTGAAAATAAAGGTTAATAAGACTGACTGAGTATGCGCATTTATCTTAGTTGAAAAAATATATTTATGGTATTAACATCATCGTTATAATTAAGGTAAGATATTTATTATTTACAATTGTAACCTACTTTACCATTTGCATGTTTAATACAAATATTCTATTGCATACACAAAAATGTCTATTAAGTAGGCAACCCTATTCACATCTCCGAAATACAATCGCCTAAGTTAAGTTTTTAATTCAATTTATTGGACTGATTGACGAGGAACTTTAAAGGAATTAATAATTTTAATTTTAGATAAAATGGACGTTCAATGTGTATTAATAGAACTAGACGATGCAGATACTGTAAAATCAACATCCGGTATTCTAATAAACAATAATTTTATAATAACACCCTCAAGCATTTTACTAGAAAAATTTTCCAAATGCAATTTCCCCAATATTCAACCTGGAATTTTATACAAACCAGATATATTATTAGATAACAAAGTTCGATTCACAATTGTTGATGGGGTAAAAAACTATAGAGAGGCAAAACTAGCAGCGTTTTTCAAATCCGAATCAATTAGAAGGTCGGTAGAAAAATATTTGCTAAACTGGAAAACTGATGGCGCAGCAAATAATTTGAAAGAGTTTCTGAGTACCTTTTTGGTACTAACATTTGAAAATAAAGATATTAAAGTTTTGCGTGCCCAGTTATCAACTTTACTCCAGGAAACAGCAAACATTAATTGGAATGTTACTGATAGAATTTGTATAAGAAGTTCTCCTTTTGGTAACAGAGAGTTTATTGGTTCCTACTCGGAAGGGGTGATTTCGAATGCCGTCGATGAGGAGCGGTGTTTTATTTGGAGCGATTGTCCAACGGTTTTTGGAAGTGAGGGAAGTCCAGTGTTTCTTATTAAAGGGTAAATACTTTTGGTATTTTATGATCCCCAACCATAGATAATTTCCACCTCCTAATTAATTAACTCATTGATCTAATTAATCAATTCCCATTCATTGCCATTCACTCTAGAATAAGACGTAACGTATTGTATGCTTATAAAAATAATAAATAAATGGTATATTCTGCATTCGTAATTATCCCGTTATGCCTGTCAGATTCTAGATCACTCCTTAAAATTAAAAATTCATATTAAAAGCACTGTTAGATTTTGTAATTTAAATACAAATTTTTAAAGAGTATATTAAAAGGCTATTATGATAATCTTACTTTTTGTTTCCCACATTTTATTAATTCAAAATTTTATTTCAGACAAAACAACCATCAACTATTCGGAATTGTCTTGTCATCTTTAAACTGGATAAATGGGGAATGGCTCGGTTTAACATTATGTACTACATTGTGTAGTATCTTAAGTAGTTTTTCACCAAGACCGTTACAAAATCCAATTATAAGAAGGAAGATAGTAGGTAAATTGAATTTTATTTGTAAATATTTACGTTAGAAAGTTATTTTTTAAAATTTCAACAATCGTTATTTCTGCAACCATACATAATGTAAATATTTTCATTCCTTTTCAGATGTAATTAGCAATGGTGTTGCTGTTGTTAAAAATGGACCAACTTGGGGTTCAGCTGTATTATTGGATGAAAACAAGGGTATATTCCTTACAAACGCTCATGTTATTGTAAATATATTTCCAATTTATATAAATAAACTTCTCTACCTACAATCTTTTGCAGGAAAACTATTACGAGTTAGAAATCCACTGGAATAAATTAAAATTCTCAGCGACGGTTATTTATCAAGTACCAGCTGATAAAAATTACGATTTAGCACTATTAAAAGTTGACGCTGAAGTTTTAAAAAGAACGCAAATGAAAGCTTTAAAGGTTTTTACTGGAAAAGTAAATATTGGTAAATATAAATATTATTGCACTTGTAAATCAATATTTAATTTACAATTGGTAAATATGTCTACAGGATAATAACTATTACAAATTTAACGTTTTTTGTTATTAGTAATAGTAGTTGTTGTTTGGCTATCGATTATGTGGTCATTTAACGTTTTTTATTTCTTGATATATTTGATAATTATTAACGTTCTCTATATTATCTTGGTAGGTGATCCAGTCTTGGCAGCTGGCTATCCTCTTTACCCCCCTGAAATCAACGCTAACATTACTGTAACATCGGGAAATATATCCCATGTGGCAAATACTTTTTTGGGTACCACCTGCTCCATTTTATCAGGATCTAGTGGTGGTGCTGTACTTACACCAGAAGGATATCTAGTTGGAATAATTACAAGCAATGCCACGTTGACGTCGAAAAGTGCAGACTTTCCCAGAATTAATATGATCATACCGATATCCGCCATTTGGGACGCGTTAAGTGATTTCATAAATACTGGTGGTAAGTTATTAATACTAATAAACATGAAGGTTGCAGAATAATGTCAAGTGAAGGTGTGGAAAATTCAATGATTTTGACATGCCAGATGTTTGAAATGTTAATAAATCCTTAGTTTTATTAATTCTGTACGTTTTTGTTTCAGATCCTGAATGTTTAAAAAAACTTGCCATTCCAGATGATTCGACTAATATTTGGACATCTTTAAAGAGCAAACTATGATATAGATCAAACGTAATTAACTAATTCTGTTAATATGTTCATTAAGTAGTAATCTATACCTTTATTGTAGATTTTGTAATTGTAAAATAGAATGGTTTAAATAGGCAAGTAATGTTCTTCAAAATATAGAAATACAGTGTTTATTCTGTTATAAACACAAAACCTTAATAAAAATAAACGTATAGACTATAAACATATAAATATGTTTGCTTTGATAATTAAAGGTAAACCACTTAATTGAATTGGTCATTGATTATCATCAGATATTAAATATTAATAAACAACATTACATTAATTATTTACATTATTTGTTTCGATCGAAACTCACATCAAAAGTATGATATACCTTTTGGATAATATAAATGTATTGTTAAAAATTTGCAAATATTTGGGCCTAATCCCGGATTACATGCGAAAACCTCAAATTGTATCCTTTTTTACACTACTTCACCTAACGAACGTTACAGTGTTTTACGTTATAACTATTTACACGCAATATAAATATTGGTATTACATAGGAAGTATCCGCAATACATTACATTACCTACTTACAACGACAAGCTATTTAACCAATGTGTTCGCATTTACGGTGTGTTGGAATACAAGGAAATTACAACAATTGGTAATTACGTGCAGGAGTGTAGATGAGATTATTGGAAAACTGGAAAGAACTGATAGTGTTAAGTTGCGTTGGTTTAAAGTTAGGCTGGGTGTAATATATTTTATCATGTTTACGTATATAATTTTTGATTCAACAGTTTGGTTAACGTCGAATGTTTATGATGTATTGCATTATAATATGTACGTGCAGTTTACATATATATGCACAAGCCTGATGCTGCAGTATTTCCTGCTGGAAGGAATAAGCCGACGGTTTCGTGTAATTAATCGTATTTTAGATGAATTTGGAGCTAGTTATAGTAAGGATAATGATGTTTTTGCGGTTAAATTTATTAAACTATCACATAATGATGAATTTATTTCAAGCAATACGTGTCAGTTTGATTTAAACAGAAACAGCCTCGCATCTTCAATAATAGAATATGTGGCTATGCTGAGAAAAACATTCAATTTGCTATGCGATTTGTGCGAATTGATCAACTCGCAATATTCCTGGCCCAATCTAATGATGCTCCTCTGTAACACTTTTTGTATACTTATGATGATCGCTTCATTATTGATAGAAAATGATGTACTGATTAGTCATATGTTTGCTTCGATTATTTGGATGATCACCCAAAATGTAAGTAAAATGATGGCTTAATATTTAAATTTATATATTATTAAAACATTTCCAAGAATGGTTTTAAATGAAGCAATCAACATCTATTACCCAAAAAATATTAGAAATACTCTAGTTTGTTTAAGTCTAAGACTTATTTGTCAACAAATATTTATTTGGCAAAAAGAATAAAAGTTTATTGATTAGTATATTGTAGTAACACTTAACATAATCAAATTTAACTATTGGGTTACTTATATTGAAGAAGCCCACTTTACCAAAATGTTCTATTAGTTCATTACCATCAAAGGAGCTTTTTTATTAAAGAACAAGTTTTTAAAAAGATTTAAGCATCCCCTTAAGCTCGAATATGACTCAATAAATCTGGGTTTTCGGTCATAAAATATGCAGATTTAACAATCAGGCTGAAAGGTCACTATACAGATGTCAATGGTGAATTAATGCAGGGCCCTTGTATCTAGAGGAATGCCCTAACCCTCGATTTCAAGCTGATCTGGAGTGTACATTTTGAAACGTAGAAATCTTACAATATCGTACCAAGGAAGACTTGGGGTTTACCTCTCAAGATCATAATACAATGCTGTTCTGATTTGTAATGTACCTTGGATTTAAACAAAAAAAAAACTGAAAACCACTTTTACGACTACAAAAAATGGACTTAATTAAATGTACAATTTTCTTTTGCTTGAAAATTTATATATTTTTTTTCATAAATTATCTTTCGATATTATTTTAAAAACCTTGATGTTAACTTTTCATGTTATATCACAATCTAGTCATAATAGTAACGTACATATTTTATCCTATCTATATCTCTTTCAGGAGTACTAGACGGTTACTACTTTTCTATCCTTCGTATACATTTTTAAATAATTACTTATGTTTTAGGCAGTTGGTGTTATTCTGACAAAAATATGTGAACAGGTCGTACAAGAAGCTTCTAAAACTACAAAATACGCATACAAAGCAGCTATAAAATTCAGTAATATAAACACCACAATTCGAAACCAACTTGCTACGTTCTCAAGACAGGCACGGGACAGATGTCCTCAATTTTCTGCAGCAGGATATTTTCCTATAAGTTATTCCATGCTTTATACTTTCGTCAATTTGATAGTGACATATACCATAGTCATTATGCAGTTTAAATATATGTCAAAAGTGTGATTGTCGATTACAAATTTTCTAACTGCATTAATGTATAAAGTGATAATTAATTAATGAATTTTGTAAGCAATGTGTATTGATTTTTTAAATTTTATTACACTAAGCAACTGAAAATAAAAACATTATGGAAAAAAACAAGTGTTACTCTTCAAATAAAATACTAAATATGTACATTAAAATATATTAAAATCCTTTAGTTCGATTGTTGTAGAAAATTAACTAATAGTTTGTTGTAGATTCACAAAATCTCTTCGTATACAAAATATGTATTGAATTGACGAGACAGATACATAATGAAACACCATAACACATTGAAATTTAAAGAAGACCTGTGGTCAATAGCCCAGACACTGACATACTAACCGCAATTAGTTAGAACAAAATGTATCAACAAAATTTTATGTAAGTTGCGGTAATAAAGGTAATGTATATATAAAACTACACAGTTAAGAAGAGGGTTTCAAATTTTCTGTTGAACACTGCAATATGTTTCACCACACAGTGGCTTCATCGGGCAGAAGAAATGAGTCAATTTTATAATAGTAATCAATATTAAAACCGAACACTTCTTGAAACAACAATTTAATTACCTGTAATAAAAAAACCGGTTTAAAACACAACAATAAAAGACAAATTCGAAGCTGATATTTTTATTAAATATGTTATTTACAAAACGATAACGTTTAACCAATAAACATTACATAAGTCACCAGCAATTCAAAATTATAATATTCAATTTCTCGGCACAATCCTGATCGGATGTCAATTAAACAAACATTTCAATTTCAAGGTACTTGTACTTTATATGTATATACACGTATTCCACATAAATTTGCATTACTCCATCGACACAAAGGTAATTTGGCGAGGTTACAATATACCTCTATAACGTTTAAAAAAAAAAGAAACGGCATCAACAAATTCATATTTATTCGACATGAAGTAAAATCACACTTATTTATAAATAATAATATAAATAACATAAAATAATAAGAGATTAATGGTACAAAAAGAAAAATCACATAAGCTTTGTAAAAATAATTACAATTGGTCATTAACTAGGATGTAGGGATAAATTAATTTCTTATCGGTCATATGTATGCTTTATAATTTATCACAATGTTTTAAAAATCATTAAACCGGAACTTTGAGAAATAAATATATTGTGTATTTAATTATCAATAATATCCATCGAAACTAACTTATATTATTATTTAAGATATACTAGCAAAACAATATTTACTATATCGACTTGATAACTATAGTTTTAAATAACTTATTTCATATAAGAAAATATATATTTATTAGGAAGATTAATAAATATATATTCATAATTTAGTCAATTTAAACTTTGTTTTTCTCAAAAGCTCATTGTAAATATAATATTACCCCTGTAGGGTAAAATATATTATTATTTTGTGAACAATAATTTAAATAGATATTACGGAATAAATAAGTAAAAATTAAAATATAGACACATATATCGCACCATTCATATTGTTTTAAACTATAGTCACACAGTCTGTCAAATGGATCTTTTAAGTATAAATAATAAACATTACTAAATGAAAAAGTATATTAGATAAGATATTAATTTATACCCCGCATTAAAACATAAGTAAAAACAAGAAAACTTACACTTTGTGCGTAACATTATAATATATACTCGTATCTACATTAAAAATATGTATGTATTCCACAACGGAAGAGTGGAACCACCATCACTCATAAACTATGCATAACTCTTATAATCCTATATACATAGTAACTGACTAGTATATATAATTTATTAATTTATGTACCCAATAATCAACTTTTTTTCATTTCACTACACAAGAAATGATAATTGTCGAGGATAAAATCTGGGCCCGATTATTGCGAAACGTTTGATCTTTAACACGGAAGCCCGAATATACTATTTTCCCTTCTCTTTTTTTTTCCTTTCGGGCACAATTTTAAAATAAATACGATTTGATTATTGTTTACTCTCCTCCGGCGTCAAGTATAAATAACTTAATATTCAAGCTATATAATCTTATACTCGCTACCAAGTATGTTAAAATCAGTCTTTGTACAATATAATACTTTAAATATAACCTCCTTTAATGTATACAAGTGATATAATTTCTTTACAGTGCGGATTACGGAGTGAAAATAGCAAAATCAGTTCTTACAAGTGTATCGTTATATGTTCTTTTTAAAAAAATTGTAAACAACGTATATGTTTATATAAAAAATGGATCATAAAAGCTGGAATATTAAAAAGTTTATCGTTTCTTATCACCAGATGATAACTCAACTTGATTGTTCGAAAATCGCTTACAGTACTCTTTACACCTCAGTTTGGGGAAGCTAGCCTATTTTCAATCGTTCGGACCGTCTTCTACAAGTTATCATTGGGATTGGAATCTCTTTTAGGGGTTGGCAAACTTGGGTTCACGGAGAAGGCAATACAATAGCCTCATAGTGTTTAAAATTATTGAAATCAGTAATATTATAAATTATAGATTATTCTGTATATTACAGTAATTCAATAATTGTATTATGATATAAAAACTTATCAATAAAGTTAAAATAATAAATAGTAGCAGACTTAATGAATTTACCATTCTAATTCTATTAATATTACCATTTTGAGTAATATATCTACAAGAACGTTAATAAAATGACGGTTTTAAAATAACCTATCAGAAAGTTTATTGGTTTCAAAATTTCAACTAGAAATTGTTAAAATATAAACAAAAATGAAAATGAAAAAGATCAAATAAGATCTGGAAAATATTTCAAAAAATATTTGTATAAATTGAGTGATTAATGAGATTATTGTAGTTGATAATAGTTTTTTTTTAATCCAAACTACTTACAATTAACATGAAATCACATTAATTAATAATTACTTTAAAACATTACATCCTCAGGTACTGGTTATACAATAATTTAAACTAAGGGCTTTTTGGTCATTCATCACTTGGTGAAAAATAATTTAACTATAAGATAAATTAATTTAGAATCGCTTAGAATAGAATTAATTAGATCATTAATACAACAGATAGTTTGCCAACCCCTTAGTTTTAGGGAATGGATTAGCAGGTTTACCTATTATGTGCAATTTATTTATACTTTGTGGATATAATTATGTTATTCATTTTTTATACATATTTCGCTGAAAGTGTAACAATTGCTGTTGGATTGGAGATAAATAATATTCCTTGCAATCGATGTTTCCTTTATTATCAAGTATATTTGCATATATCTTCATATTAGTTGGTATTTTACCAATAATATAGGCAACATTTGATCGCAACAGATACTATTTAAAAAAAACCTCTTCGTATTATTGGGCAAAAAATAAATAATTTAATATACAGCAGATGTTACCTGATCAGCGAAATGAACCCTCTTCTAGCTGGGCTGCGGCGGTACAAGCATGTTATTTTGGTGCAAGGTGCTCACCGGCCTGCTTCTAGGCTGCTGTAATTTCTTCATGTCGTTCATGTCGCTCTGCAGGACCTCCATGTATTCTTTGATAAGGGTCGCGATTTGGAAAGACTGCGCCGTCGTCAGGATAACTTTGCTCTGTTTACAAGCGCTTCCGGTGATTATCATCAGGCAGTTCAGGGCAGGCGAGTAGCTTAAGATGCTTCCGTAGTCGTAAGTGCAAAGAGCGTTGCGCGATCGATGTTCCAGGAGATGGAGGCCTTTTTGGTCAACGGCTAGCCACAGGACGCGAGGCCAGTTCGATGTGAATGATTGCTAAAAAAATGATTACCAATAAAAATACAATCGAGTTTTATTTATTTATAGCTAAATTATTCAGTTTAATAATATAATATAATGGTGCAGTGAAAACAAATAGTAGTATGAAATAATCAGTAACTTTCACCATTTGGATACAAATAATGACACATTAAAGTGATTTTTTTAAGTAGCAAGCTCATCACACACATAAATATAGAAATAACATAGTAGAAAGATCACATCTTCGATAGCCAATCTAATACTAATATGTTTACATTAAAAAATAGACATATTAATACTAGCTAAGATGTTTTTATAACTTACCATAACATCAAATATTGTTGCTTTGTGCAGAGGCCAGCTTTGGATGAGATTCAAGAAAGCCTGTTTGGCTTCTGAAGGTGTCATCCCTCGTAATGATTGATGGTGCATAGCCACACCTTCTTGTGGTAATCCAGGTACTAATCTTGCTGGTAAGCAATGGCATGCAATGGTACGATAATCGTGAAGCACTTCACCGCAGTCACCTAATTCTAATTGGCCTTGTAATGCAGTTAACATCATCTATAACAAATAAATATTGCATAATTACCACCAACATATTTATATATAATAAGTTTTAATTGTTAAGGGCAGAATTTAAACAATAGAAGTAAATTATATGCTTAAGGTGCAATGTTTTAATAACTTAACCAGTTAAAATCACTTACAGCTTCTTTATCAGTGATTGGGAACCGATCAGCTCTCAAATCATGAAGCACTTGATGATATAACAGCTCTTTCTCCACAGAATCACTAAGATTAATGTAATTATCCATGAACAGATGTTTCTTGAACAGGAAGAAGTGATGTTGAGGACGGGTACGCTTCGACTGGGTGTTCGTGTTATTTGCAGTCGCGGCCCTATACCTCTCCCATTTAGCCATCACATCAGCCACCTTTTCTTCAGCGGCCAAACTCCTCTCGGAGTTTCCTAAGACTTCATAAATGGCATAACCTACAAAAGGATTTACAATAACATAAAAGATTTTTTAAATATTATTTCTATTTACCTTTAGCGTCTGAATTCAATCCGATTTTATCTCGAACCGTCTCTAACACATCCCTGGCTGTAGCCGATGGATGAAACTCGACAGAATGATACTGTCCGTCCATAAAGTGAAATCTGGCGTAAACAGGTCTTCGGTTAATGGTGCACAAAATTTCTTCCCTACTAGGCGGCCACTGCCTCCGCCTGGTGCCCTGCGTTTTCGAAAGGCATTTCTCGGCAAACCTAGCAAATTTGCCCTCCTCCGTTACGTAATCTGAACTACATCTCTTCAGGTGAGCTATTAAATATCTCCTCACTGCTTTGTGTGGTGGTAAAACGACAGAACAAGCTAGCGACAGCAACGCCCAATGCCGTAAGTTCACCCGGGAATTCGGATCTGGATGGTCGGTGGTCTGTTTAATCAACTGCAGGTACAATTCGCAGAGGAGAGATTCTTTACGCATACAACGTTCAAGGATTGATTGGAGTAGTGATACGTGTTCATCTTCAGCACGTCGAATTGCTTCACCTGTTAAGAAG
The DNA here is from genome assembly GCA_963969525.1 of Ontholestes murinus. NCBI lineage: Eukaryota > Metazoa > Arthropoda > Insecta > Coleoptera > Staphylinidae > Ontholestes > Ontholestes murinus. The sequence goes on from OZ018396.1 coordinate 60,158,291, forward strand.
AAAAAGTGATAAATAAATAAAACAATTCATTTAAAATTTTTTTTTTACATACCATTTTGTCCCAGCCCAGCGTATGTCAGTATGATCTGGAACACCTGCATCATCACTTGGTCTTCAGCTTCTGGTAATCTACTGATCGTTTGTGGAAGTGGTTGCCTACTGAAAGCCCAGAATGAATAATGGAACCCTTTATAGGTTTCACCACTATCCCCTCCATGTTCTTGTCTGAGTTTATCCAACTTGTGCTTACTCAATCGTCTAAGCGTATTTCGGAAGAAACTGCCGGACGTATCAGTAGGTTTCCTCAGGATATCGTTATCGACAAGAGCTCTTCGACAATTTACAAGGTTATGATATAACCGAACACGATCTTCATTCGTCATTGCTAGAAAAAAAAAAATATTTATTTAGTTCTTTACTTCAAGATAGTTATGATTACGATGAATTAAATTCTCACTATGTTTTAATTAACCTTCTAATTAGTAATGATTAGTTATATTTGTATAAATATGTCTTATACATGTAATATACCTTTAGCTTTCTTCTGCGGTGCTTCATTTTCGGTAATCCAACCAGCCAAAGTCGGACAATAACTGGCAATGAGCGAGCCAATTTCATTTTTCTGTGTCGTTTCAAAGACGAAACATTTATGATTGTTATCATTCATGTGCCTCTGCAGCGTGATTGTAATGAAACTATCGCTCGGATCCAACATAATACTCTCAATTTCGTGATAGGGGTACTCGTTGAGAACAAACTTATCGTCTGGCTTAATCAGCATTATTCCGGAATTATTAACACCCAACACTAATGAATTACCGTACGACCAATACCCTCGATATGTTACCGCATACATTGTGGTTCCGTAGAGAGGATATTGCATTACACAAGAAAGATACAGTGCTTTGGCTGTTAATTCGGTCCTTCCGGCTCCGTACTGGCGGTGTGCTTGGGCGATGATCGGTACCCAGACGTCGTCACCTCTTGTTCGACTTATTCGGTATGGTAGGTAGGTATCGATATCGGTGTAATATTCGAGTTTGCTGTTGTCTTTAGGGTCGCCCAGTGCTACTTGAGCTTGTAAACCGGCTAATTGTAAAGCAACTTTTTCTGTTACCGGGAAATCATCATTCTACAATAAAATATGGTATTTAGAATAATGATTAATAAATTAAGATATACTGCATTAAAAAAAAAACATTTCTTATTTAACTTACTTTGACCACACTATGTACAGCTTGAGCATACAACAAATTAACCTCTACTGGATCCTGGCTTAATTCACGATTCGATCTAAAGAGTCTCCTCTTGAAAATAAACCTATTCTCACCACCGTTTACTGTAGTACCACCACTACGACGACCTAGAGTGGCCAAGCCTGAGGCAGGAGGATTCAACTTATTTTGATTCCTGAAAAAGGATGCATTTAAAAAAATTTATGGTAGGTTAATTAATTTCTAAAATTGTTAATACTTACAATTCCCAGGCTGCTATCACATCGTACAAGTAGTGATGCGCCCTCACATGCTCTTCACCATCTGCACGGCTTTGATAAATAGCCCATCCTTCCAACGTTCTCAAACCCAAACGTTCAGCCAATTTCCTTGCTGCATCCCCTGCTGTGTCCGTTGGATGCACATCAATTGCTTTAGTTCTGCCATCGAGGAAGAAAAATCGACACACAATTGTACCTAATCTTTTCATGGCCTAAAAATAAAAAACATGTAATCGTAATATAAATAAAACATTAATCTGAAATGATAAATCCATTTTGTTATTTTTTTGTCAGGGTTATGTAACACCTAACAAGGTAAAATAAAATTTAATTAAGGAAACGATTCTTAAATCAATATTAACTTGATTAGGATGAATAATCAATTTAAAATTTATAACTCTACACTCTTAACAGATAAAAGGGTATATGTTTATATATCATATATTAAAATTTACTTACAGCAACTTCCACAGATGATGGTGGATGTTCCCGCACAGTAATTTTGTTGTTATTGCAGTTATCCAAGCACCACTGTACATACTGGGAAATGCGACCTCCTTGTGATAGGTTTTTCTTCAGGAAGGAGACAAAATACCGATAAAGGTTTTTCGAAGGTTGAAAAGAGACCACACATAAACAGAGGAGCAACCAGACTCGTTCTGTGGATTCTGGTTGTGGATTATTGGTCGCCTGGCGGACACACTGCACCAAAACTTCATCCCTCAACTCCTCCCTCTCCAAAGCGTGACCGATAACAGTTTGTATCACTGCCAATTCTTTGTCTGAATTCAATTCCCCTCTGATGTATTTGGAAATATCCTAAATAATATTAATTATTATTAATGCATTTATAAAAATATAAATTAATATAAATCAATAAAATCAAGTATCGATTTGCTTCATGAAAATAAACGTATAATACAGTTCTTAATTCCTTTTAGAGATTAATCAATACGATAAGTGCTAAGCAAAATTGTATTACAACACTAATTGTTTTCATTTATTAAATGTACATTTTGAATACAATGTAGAAAATAAAAACAATTTGTGAATAGTGTTAGTATTTCAATAAAATTTTACTATAATAATCTTCACGTAACTCAAGAAAAATATATTTCTACAAATGCTAAGCACCTGATAATTAATCAATAACATCATAATGATATACAAATGAATAATACGAGTATATATTACAATTTTTTGTACTAAAAACAAAGTAAATTGATACGTTATAGATTTCCATACCTCGATTATATTCATTCAACTTACCCTAAATACAGTACATGCGATATTAACATTATCCGGATCGTACATGTGGATGTGCGAGTTTGGAATACTATTTCCTTTGTAGAAAGTGAGCATTTCGTATTTCGGGATCATTTCTGTGCTTGGTCGTTTCCTGGTGAGGGTGGCCATTAAGGTCCCTTCTGGACTGCGTTCGTGCGAGTTATAGAAGTTCTCAGCAAACTCCAACATATCATGATAGACCTCATCTAAAGCAGTCTCCTTCTCCTGGTCTTCGCTCAACTCTTGCAGCTTCTTCTCCACGCGGAATTTGCGACGTTGTTCCCTCTCCGCATTGTTCTGTTCTTGTTCTCCGTTGAAACGCCATGAATTAGGCTAAAAAAGTAAAGTGAAACATATATATCAGTTTGGATAAATAAAAAAGAGTTTTAACGAGCGAAGACACGAACACAAATACACAAAAATAACACGGCGGAAGGTCGATAGCCAAACACTACTATTACTACTAAAAAATAGTGTAGATTGTTAATGATAATATTAATAAATAATAACTTTAATAGACTGGGTTATGTATTTAGATATTATACAATATTAATAATAATTTTCTAAAAGTTTATAGTTTAGGTACTAGAAAGATAATCTTCATTATAAATGTATAAAAATAAATGATACTTAATAATTGTATTTAAGGAAGAAAGACTAAGGGTCGGTAGCCAGTTAACAAATGTCCTCTAAATTTGTAATTATTTTTATTGTATTGTATCCGATGTTCGTATATAGATAATAATGAATTTTTCTCACCCCAGTGCTACTACATCTAGAAGCTGGTGGACTATGGTGGGGAGATTCCGGTGGTATTCTAGGAGGTGCCGGTAATGGAGGTGGCGACACACACGTGGAATCATCTCTTGGCAAAACAGCCTCGTAAATGGGTTCGTTGGTAGAATTATCGGTGACAACATCCTCTGGAATGATAACAGGCGGAGGCGGTGGAGCTTCTTCCGTCGAAGGTGGAGGAGGCGGTGGTTCGGTCGGCTCGGGCAACGAGGGTAATCCCATTTTTGGAGGCGTAGGCTGTTGTTGCTCTTGAGCTAAACCTTCTAATTCCTGCTGTATTACCGTTTCTAGTTCAACGTCCAAGTCTTCAACGAGCTCGTCCATTTTTTCACCAATTTCATCTATGATCTTGTTGCTATTTTTCTCGGACTGCGGTTGGACATCGGAAAGGAATGCGAATAAGTTATCCAAATCTACAGCTTCCGTCACAGTCTCCGTTAATCTTGGCTTTAATTGTTCGGCCATGTGGGATAATACAGCGATTTCTTTTTCTGCGGCCCTAGAAAAAATATTTGTAGTAAAAGAAATAAATATAGTACGGACATATATTAAATGTATAAATAATGTATAATCCCATAGATATTAATAAATATTATTTAAAGAATGATGATAAAAATTACGTGGTTTTAAAAAGTTTTGATTACTATAACAAATATTTTTGTAATTCATTTTTGTGGAACATTAAAGTATAACATGAATATTAAGCAAGGACATGGGGATCACATTATTATTTGCGTTCCTGCTAACCCCCATGGATGTATTCATTTTTTAATATAGAAAACTAATAATATTGAAAACATACTTTTCATTCTTTTCAAGTTCCAACTTTTGCTCCTCCATATTCGCCTGCTTCTCCAATTCCGCCTCCTTGGCACGTTTCTCCTCTTCCATCAGTTCCCTCTTTCGCATCTCCTCCTCGACCC